>OX382226.1:20596721-21846721 GCA_947507525.1 Apamea epomidion
GTTTGATAAATGAACTGTTTGGTTTCTATTAATTAAATTAAATTTTATCCGAAAACATCAATCCGTTTCTTACTAAATTTCAACTATCCGACGACCCTGCTTACTTATCTCTTTTGTTGACTGTACACCTTAATTGTCATGTGTATTAATACTTTAGTTCTTAAAATTGTTTCCTAGCATAACCGTAATGTATTTGATGTGCCTGTATGCTTTTTAAATAAATAAAGAAACGCAAGATTACAAGTGATTGTGGCACACGATGTAAAATGTGTCATTTGTAATGCTAATACTCACAGTTCCTGGTCTTTGAACACCTCCTTCATGTTCCACAGTTTGTACTTCCAGAACATGAAGAATACCTTAAGTCCCGAGATGCCCTTGATGCGCCACCTCATCCTGCAGACAGATTTGATAGGTTGGTAACTATGCTACATAAATAGCTATTACGAAATTGTGTATGCTAACAACAAACCGTAATTAGGAAACATTATATGACCTTATAATTAGGGTTAAGTATATTTCGCAAATAAAAAACCGAATATTCGCATAAGTCATTATTATCCCGCCCTTATCCCAATATGTTCGTGGTAGGCGCAACATGTCTTTTTCTACCACCCTTCTCTATTAGTCGTCATCTCGGTAGTCACCCCCTTTCTAACCATATCATCATTCACACAGTCCATCCATCGTTTCGTTGGTCTTCCTCTACTCTTATAGCCATCAACATTCATACTCCAAACTTTCCTCACGACATTGTCCTCATTCCTCCGTATCACATGCCCATACCATGACAACCGCTTTCCGCATAACTTTTCAGTTACCGGTGTCACTCAGAGTTTCTCTTATGTACTCATTTCTTATTCTACCCATTCGCATAAATTATATACTCAAATTTCGCGTAAATATTCACTCAAAATGCTAAATTTCGCTTTTATTCGCCAAAAAAATAACTCAACATTTAAAATCACGTATTTCATAATCATTACAAGAACTAACTATCTATTGGAAAATATGTTAATAGTTAACATTGCGGTTGTTTCTATGTTTTCCTACTACGTAAGTCTTTGTCCTCAACGATCTTCGCAGGATGGCTGGTAGCAGCTGGACGAGAGTTGCCGAAAATCGAGTTGAATGGCGTGCAATGGGGGAGGATAGGTCTCTCCTAGTCCAGCAGTGGACTGCTATAGGCTGATGATGATGATGAAGTCTTTGCCTTCGGTCATTTATGACAATATTGTAAGATACTAAAATATCTTTCAGCGTGTACACTATCGACTGGGCTGTGGAGACTTTGTATAGCTGGATTTGCAAATCTAGGATAGCTATAGTTTGTTGTTACTAAAATCTGTATGATGTCACAGGGGTTTTTGCTGAAATACATTCAGTAGCTTAGTATGGAAATGAGCATATCCATCTAAGAGTTCATCCTGTGGTATAAAGTCATGCAAACGCGGGCGGTGGCAACGCGCGCGAGTTGCGCTTATTTAATTACGTAGGTAATTAAGGGGATTGTTGCGTTTAAAATGTTTTCTTTAAAATTTCGTAGCAAAGTATAGAAAACACAACATTTCGTACGTTAATCAGTAAATTTTGCACGTATCGCACCTATTCAGTAAATTTTGTATTTATCGCATCTATTTCGTAAAAACGAAAATTACTTATCACTAATTATAATGTGTGTCTGATTAATCGGGACAGATGGACCAGAATCGTAACGCAGTGGGTGGCAGAAGACGGGCGTCTTAGCCAAGGTAAGGCCTGGGAAACGCTGGTGTGCCGACTTAGATGAGTTTCCGGAAGATTGGTCGGAGAAGACAACGCACAAGGAACAATGGAAAGCTATGGGGAACACCTCTGCCCAACAGTGGGAAAAACCGATTGAAAAAATAAAGTGATTTTTGTTATTTGTAAGTAGGTATCTTAATAACGAATTTCAAGTGTTTCTGAGCTTGATCGCTGGTTCCATAATAACCAGTGAGCGCACAGGGCGTATTAATACCAGTGTTTGTTTATGCTACGTACACCCTACAACCTACCTGTGCCCAGTTTAAAAATAGGTTAAACAGTCTATGGGTCATCTTCTTTTTACCAAACACTTCTTCAAATGCTACGACGTCATATACAGAAGGATAACCGACGAAAAATTTCGACTCTATGGGGTCTAAACTCATGTGCTGAACCCATAGTTAGTTTGCGCGTCGATGTCCCTGCCACCCTGTATAAACAGGAGGGGAAATAATCAAAGGGCATCAAAATATTTGTCCTTATCGCTGTCGAAAAGGAAAAGTGCCCAAAAATATGGCAATGCTTTCTCTGGACAAAAAATAGGTTAGCCAAGCGGTTTGTCGACTCTTCACGTCACGACCAGAGGTCACGTGAAGAGTCGATAAACCGTTTGGCGAAGTCTCGAAAAACTAACGTTACATTAATTTATTTCAACAGCCTGACAAAACACTGTTTCACTTGTCATCCCTAATCAGATGCAGTAGCCTTCCAGTCACGAAATTATCCTTTGGAAGGGGTGACTAGAATCAACTTTATTTTTTGTAAATGTTGACGTCCAAAAATGCCTTTAATGTGTCAATTTGAAATAAATGATTTGACTTTGACTAGTGGACTAGAATACGAGTCCAAGGACTGGAAGACGAGTCTAAGGACTGGAAGACGAAATATCGGTCGCCCGGCGGCGAGATGGGCCGACGACAATGTTAGCATCGCGGGTAGAACCTGGATGAGGCTGGCACAGGGGCGGGAGGATTGGCACATGAAAAGAGAGGCCTATGCTCAGTATTGCGTGAAGTGGGGCTGCAGATGATGATGATGAGGCCAAGAAAGTCAGTCTTTAATATGAAACTCACTTGACAGTAGAATCCTCAGGATGGGCAGTGATCTTCATGACGTCCAACTTAACGTAGGCGAACTTCAAGTGTCCCACCGTCCGCAGCAGCGCCACCTGCTTCACGTAGTGGAATAGACCTCTGTGGAATGACAAATATATTACGATACATATCAAAGGCAATATACCTAATCCTATATTTTGTAGCATAAGCATAATCAGCCAATAACTAAGATAATAATGATTTCTTTTCAAAAAAGTGTGGTACATACAGTCTGTTACATAATGTTCCCACTACTGGGACACAGGCCTGGAGTGGGCTGTCACGAGGGCCCAGTGCGGGTTGGTAGATGTTACATGTCTTCGAATTTTTGGTTCTAGGACATGCCGGTTTCCTCACGATGTTTTCATTAATTACGATGTTTGAATTAATTTACACAAAGTAAAGCACTTGTCTGGGTTCGAACCTGCGTCCTTCAAAACGTAAGTCGCGGCCGTTACCATCCATCCCATCACTGCACCACAATATTTTGTAACATCCCATAAACTTGTTTTGCTAATAAATGAATTTGAATGATCTTATGAACTGTCCTAAATTATAAAGTTGTGTTGTTTTTCCTAACAATCTTGCCGACTGGTTCAGAGAGAGAGAGAGACACACAGACTATCCACTATATTTGTCTCTCCTTAATTTTAATCCATCCAAAGGTTGTCTTTAAAAGATCGCTCGTAGCGATAAGACCGCCCATTGTGTCACCCTTTGTAAAATCTTATATATTAATGTTCTGTAATTTGTATGGTGTACAATAAAGAGTATTCTATTCTATTCTATTCTATTCTGAGCCATCCGCGTGACTATAGGTAAAAGGAAGAGAGGTCCTCAATGATAACTAAATGGTACTAAATGTAGTTACAAGCTTCCCTTATCAT
The DNA here is from genome assembly GCA_947507525.1 of Apamea epomidion. Classification (NCBI taxonomy): domain Eukaryota; kingdom Metazoa; phylum Arthropoda; class Insecta; order Lepidoptera; family Noctuidae; genus Apamea; species Apamea epomidion. Next base: position 20,600,488 of record OX382226.1, read on the forward strand.
TTTCACCTCATAAAGAACGTCATAAATATTAATAGTGTTGTGTTAAGAGTTGAGTAGATATAGACATTAATAACGTAATTGTCAACAGTCACATTATGCTTATGCTCGTTTATATAACAAACAATCCAACAATCGAAGGTTGAACGTGAAGCCATAATGAGCAACGCAATTGCATCAACTCTGTTGAAATGCAAATGAAATAAATTACCCTAAAGAAATAAACGCATAGAAACTTCGCGGTTTTACGAGAAAAGAGTTCTACTAACTATCTATCAAACCTCTCAAGTTGGAACTATAAAGGCTTAAGAAACATAATTAAGCATTACTTTAACCGACGAAAAGGGGGATGTGCTCGACGCATATACGTTACGGTGTTAAAACGACCCATCACCTACGCATTCTGCACATCTAACTAAGTAACTTTGTGCAAGAATAATTGCTGTAAAACGAATTTCACTGTTTACGGGTATTGCGCAATGTAACGAACGTAAAACATTTGCTTATGAATGCATGCAACGGTACAGGGATCGTGGGAGTATTACATATATTTTAGTTTACTTGTTTTCGTTCCAAAACGTTAAAAAAGGTTGGAACTTTAACTTTTTCAATATCTCCGTAACCAGAAGGTTCTCAAGTATGGTTCAGTACAAAAAAAAAATCACAATGACGGGAAGAGAACAAGACACGCTCGGCTTCGTTAAGTCTTTTTACATTTGGTATATTTTTTTTTTACATACAGAGGAAAACTGCTTAGTTTTTGATAAAGAAACCATAGTTACTTACACAGATGTAGTGCCTCTGATGTTGTTTACAAACACCATGTTTGGGTGGTAGATAGAGTAGTCCAGCGGTCTCACGAACAAATTCGGCATCTGAAAGAAGTAGAGCATAACATGGTAGTTATTTTTTGGTAGATAAAAAGATGAAAAAGCCTTGTAGATAGATTCAGTTCCTGGCTTCAGACAACGTCAAAGTTGTCTGAAGCAAGGAACAAGGAGCAAGGTTGCTGTTCTAGAATATTAATAATAAATCGTTTATTAACCAAATAGTTTTTCCTTATAACTAAAGTACAAATAAACTTACTCCTTAAATTACTGTTACAAGGGAAACATTATTAATATTATAAATTTATAACTTGTGGACTCCACACTAGGTTGAGCCTGTCTCATGACACGAGAATGATATTAGTATTATTTGCATTTAATGGGGTAACGCGCAATTTTTATATATATAGATAATAGAGAGGTCTATTATTATTTTTTTCTACCGACCCTTCATTGTCGTCTTATCTTAGTGATCTGTTAAGTATAATTTTGTATTGGTATACTGACCGTAGCCGACAGTGTGTGGAACACTTTCATGAGCTGTTCCTCGTTCGGCTTGCCATCGCGGCTAGGCTCGACGATAGAAGCACTCAAAGGGTTAGTCGCCGAAACTGTACCACGGCAGAACGCGATCGCGTCGCGTTCAAACTCCGAGAGGCAGGTTGGCTCTATGTCCTGAAAGGGAAATATAGTTGTCTTAAAATTATACAGTACAATACATACAATACATACAATAAAATAAATGAAACTCCATAGATGTGATAGATATCTAAACCTGATAAAATAAAATAAAAAGCGGGCTATTGCGAACCGGACTCGTATACAAAGGGTTTGGTACCACAAGAAAACAATGGATTGCTTGAGTGCAAACACTGATTCAATCATGTTGCACCAACTTAACGTAGGTGTACAGGCCGCCTTAAAAAGGTTAGGCCTTTTTTATTCAACAAGTAACAGTTTTTGACTGGGTAAGTAGGATTCAATGTTCATAGCAGATGGCATTCTGCAGTTTCTTCATACCCCCATAGGAAAAAGCCATGACATTATGTATGTATGTAAGGAGGATTTATTCAGCAAACAAGTCAAAAAAAAACATACTCACATTACTATATTTTGTTAAATCTATATCACTGATATTGGTATATGGGACGTCAAATGTAAAAGGAGGCATTCGCCTCTCTATATAATCATCAGACGTAATTCTCAGGCTCTTCAACTCAACATCATCACCATAATCATTTTCACTACTGTCCGTTCTGCAGTTTGGTTTATAGTAATTGAAATCGGCTTTCGGCTGTGAGAGACGGGCATTCACTGCCTCCTCGTGGATATAAATATCGTCGATGTTGCTCTCTGTGGTGCATTTTGGTGCTGGTTGACAACTGGATATGCGTCGATTTAGGAACTGTAGAGTAATGTTTTTGATAAATAACTCTCTAAACATTCATGAGTACATTTATTTGAATATTGTCAAATGGACATTGGAAATTGGGCAAAAGCAAATTGTTCTAAGAGGTTGATTTGGCAGCAGTTTTCTTGATATTGAAATAGGATTTGTATGTTATAAATACAAAATTTTATTAAAATAAAAAGGGTCGACTTTCTATTGTGGAATACTTTAGTATATTTTTAACAGACTTCAAAAAAAGGAGGAGGTTCTCAATTCGGTTAAATTTTTTTTTAATGTTTTTTTCCTCATATTTCAGTCATTTATAAGCCAATTTGCAAACAACGAAAATGCGAAACCAACGACACCGACTTTCGAAATTAAAGCTATTTTTCACTTTGTAGTGTCTTTTTTGGAAGTTGGTTGTTTTTTTTTTTGTAAAGATGTTGTTTTTATTATTAAAATTGTTTCTACTACTTATCATTTTTACTGAAAAACATAGGTAATCAAAGATCAGATAGTAGCATAATCTATGGTAATATAATGATAGTAAATGCTTTGCAGCCATAAGTGCACAGACAGCAGCACTTCCTGTCCTAACCTAAAATACCTTTTATTTGTAATATACTGTATGAATCAACAATTTATGACGCTGGTAAGATGCCAAGACGGGTGCAATCCCAGTTTGTAAACAAATAATATCAACGCGGTAATGCACATAAATTTGCAGTGTTTCATAAATTACATGAGACATCTTATCAAATGAAAACTTGATAATTTACATGGGAAAGTCAGGATTTTTTGTAGCGAGTATGAGATATTGCTTGGCAAATATTATTTATGTCAGAAAGTCTATGTCAGCACCACGTGAATCGGACACAGTTCTATTCCGCATACTCTAATTATGCTCAATGTCAAGGAGGAAAATACAGTTGGCTATAGATAAATAAATATGTATTTTTCCAATATTACGTAATAAGCTCCTTCAATCTTGTACTATAGAAAACTAGAAAATTATTTAAAAGCACAGAAAACTAAGCATAATACTCACTTCTTCCAGAAATTGTGTCCGCAAAGGGATTTTTCTACACAAGCGGCTTGAGTGACTTTTGATAGAAACAATGCCGTTTATAGGCAATATTCTTTGAGAAAACGTACGTAAACAAATCGACATTTTACTACAGTACGGTAATCACTCCGAATAGCTGGAATTTTCGATTTTTTTCGAAAATATGTCGCAGAAAAGTCCCGACATAGCGCAAAGAGATTGACAGTTGTATTTATTTTTAATTTTCGAACATCTGTTTTAGCACCGACTTGATTGATTCGGCTTCCAATACATTGTTATTGTGAAATGATTTTTATTTTTGTTGAACTTTAATCTAAAACTTTTAACTAGCATAATAAATAAACAGGTTGAAAATTATTCCACTGGATTGATTTTTCCTTACTTCCAAATAGTAAATCATTGTGAATTAAAAATAAAATTATCATCTGTTTTGTGGTTTCTGGTTTCCGTATGTTACGTCAAAAATGTCAAAAGCTTGACAGTATTTGTGATCGATTTAATTTCCGAACGAGTAACTTGCGTTGCTGCTCGCAAAAGTTTGAAAATAATTGCTTTATTACAAAATATCGAGGCTGTTTTTCATTTATTCTATTTATCGACAGAAACTACTACCAGATATGAACCTTCAAAGAGCGTTTCAGCGAGTGTATGGCGTTTTATTAAACACTAATGTGAGCACTGTACGTATGCAAGATTTCGTCATATTATTTGTTTTAAAAATTAAGAGTATTTTGATGATTTACAATTGTTATATTATCCTAGCCAGTTTTCGCGATATACCGAGACCCTAGCTTAGGTGTCTGGAGACTTGAACCAAAGAAAACGTTCGTAAATCCACAAATAAAACGGTTGTAACATATACCTTTATCTGCTTTTACATTCTGTATAATTCTACTTTTATAACCTACATTTATCTTCAGTTCTTTTTACTCTGACTTAAACTAATAACATACTTTCTATTTTTAGTCAGCACCATGTTGCTATTCAGTCCGCCTAAAGCATACAAAGAAGGAAGCAGATGCGCACAGAGCTAAAGTGATGGCTAAAGGATTGCCAGAAACAAAGCCTCTGCCAGGAGTCAAGAGCATAATACTGGTTGCCTCAGGAAAAGGTGGGGTGGGGAAGACTACTACTGCAGGTATGTATCTTACATCATCAGCTGTAAAATCTGATTCCAACCAATTATTCGCTGCTTAGCCTATAAATGTTCTACATTATGTATTTTATTCTTTTCGTAGTCTTCTCAGAGTGAGCAAAATCATTGTGGTCACACTCAATTTTCACAGTTTGACAGACCCATAAACTCACTTTCTTTTGCTTTTCTTTTTAAATTACACTATTCATCATCTCTAAACTAACTTATTTATCTTTGATTGCAGTGAATCTCGCATGTGCTATGAAAGTGATAGAACCTGATAAGGAGATCGGTCTGCTGGATGCGGATGTGTTCGGTCCCTCTGTGCCCCTCATGATGAACATCAACGGAGAACCCATGCTGAATGATGACCACCTCATTGAGCCTCTGCTGAACTATGGAGTTAAATGGTGAGTGTCTAAGCAGTGTTTGATTGCAACTTCTGATTAGGGAATCTGCTCTTACCTGATTAGGTAATTTTGGACCTAAATGACCTTCAAAACTAAATTATGTTTTAAAACTAGATGAGTTTGGTAAATGATTTTATTTCTGTAGGTAGGTTTGTACAAACACTTTTACATGTCAATCATATTTAACAAACTAGATGAGGTGTTTCCTATCTCAATACTCTACTTCTATAATAAGTAAAATACTTTATATTTGACATGTATCATTGTTTGGTAAAACATAGCTTACATAATATTATTATGTTATCACCTCCAAAAATAATTACTTTATCTCCAATGAGTACATAGTGTACCCATACCTACTGTTGCTAGTTGGATGTAGTTTGTTTATACACAAATCTGGAGTGGTACCTAGTGTGTTATCAGTTATTAATTGTAAGTATAATATCACATCAAGTAGACAGCTTTGTCACATCCTCGAATTTCTAGACCCGCCTAAAAGTGGGAAAAGCACCCTCCTGACCCACTATGGCCATGATTAAAGCATTACTACTGAATACTCTTCCATAGCCATTAAAATTATGTCCTCATTTTACTTCTAAACATTCCAGCATGTCAATGGGCCTACTGGTATCTGGAGAGAACGCTGTCGTATGGCGCGGTCTGATGGTGATGCAGGCGCTGGAGAGGCTGACGAGGCATGTGGCGTGGGGACCGCTAGACTGCCTCATCGTAGACACGCCGCCTGGCACTGGAGACACTCACCTGTCCCTCGCACAGAACTTGCCTATAGATGGTAAGTAGAGGTTGTTTTTTAGGTTTACAGTAGTAATTTGATTGATACTACAGGTATCTCAGGTGCACAACCTGTAGTTTGTGCCAAACTTGCCTATCAATCATATATTACTTGTTTGTGTAGTCATTCATCTTTTCTATCTTGTTTTGTGACTGCGGCTCCACCCAAAAGGAGTGTGGTGTTTTTTATTAAATGATATTTAATGAACCAATAGTGAAATCCTTTTTTTTTTTTTTTTTACAGGAGCATTAGTAGTAACCACACCCCAGTCAGCAGCGCTCCAAGTCACAAAACGAGGAGTCAACATGTTCGAGAAACTAAAAGTTCCCATCGTAGGCTTGGTGGAGAACATGTCCCACGCCATCTGTTACAAATGTGGCACGAAGAACTACGTGTTCGGCAACGACACGAAGCAGACAGCCGATGAAATGGGGCTCGAGATCATCGAGAGCTTCGAAGTCGACCACAACATGTCCGAATGCATAAATAGCGGGAAACCAGCCATCTATGCTCTACCAGACAGCACGCACGCAGAGAAATATAGACAGCTAGCAAACAAAGTGTTCAAGTATATAGAAAATAGGGATAATGTGAAAGAGCAAGCGAAGGTCAAAGAACAAGTGAAGGTGAAAGAGTAGACGCACCATGTACCATGTGATGCGGTCTAGTAGTTGTTGAGTTAATTAATTGATATATAACTATTATACAAATAAATGTTTTATAAAACTGTATGTTTATGTCCTTTTTCAGACTTTAGACTTGTTATGTTATAATAACATACAAATGAAACAATGCGAAAGAATGAATAGAGTAGTTAGTTAGAAATTATGTTAGCATAGTTTATTAAGGTTACTATAAATAAACAATATAAACAGTTTAAAAAAATAAAACATTTTTATTATATAAAAATTTATTCGGAACAATCTTTTCAGGAATCTTTATCATCTATGGCCAAACTGAAACTTAAGAAAAATAAATTAAAAATAATACAAAAATATGTGTCTTTTAAATACTTTTGATAAATCAAATAATTATTTATGTTTTTATGACTACATTTTATTATAAGGAAGATGAAGCACAAATCTTCAAATTGTGATACCAAAGTTTCACTTATGGCTACTGGAATATTAAAATTCATAAAAAGAGCATTTTGCTTTTACACTCAAAGATCTGTCGTCTGTTCAGTCAGTAAGTACAAAATAGATATATTTTTATATAAATATTTACATTACATTGAATCACAACAATAATTAGAAAAAAAAAACGGAATGAAAAATGTACGGTATAGCAAATGAAAGCGGACTACGTTCAGTCTGAGTAAATACACTTACACGCGGGGCTCCGCGGAGAACAAATCACTTCTACGCGGGCAGGAAGATGGTTTACTACTTTGGCACGCGCGAACGCAGCATTGCCTGAACTACACACATGCTCTCGATACGCGCACTTAATTTTTGTTATACGTCGTCGAAACGCGCTGTTGCAATCAAATCTCAATGACTCATTGTGATGCTTTGATTTGGAACTTGCAGGGCTTAATGCTGCCAAAGGAGGCGTGGAACCAAGCGTAATGATATCTGTAGCAGTCTTTCTGGATTATCAGCTTGATTTATATGTTGATTATTTTTCGAATAATATTTCCACTTGCGTCGATACAATTCGGTAACATATTTAGTTAAAATCATGCTTAGTATATGCGACACTATTAGTAAAAAAATGTTGCAACTATAGTCGCATTGTAGGCATCATGTAAACTAAATATATTTAGGCTTTTACTTTTTACTAGCTTTTTATTATCTTGCGTTTGTTTCCGGTTAATATTTTATCTTTAAATTAGTTGTTGGAGCAGTCTGTCTTACCAAGCAATGTTGCATCCATGCAATAAGCTTCGGAATTCACAACACTATTATTGAAACAGTGCCAGGTAAATACTATCTAATATAAAAATTGACAAAATAGAAATTGGGACCGTATTTATATCGGCTTATTATCAAAACGCAGCTAGGGTCAATGACCTGATCGACTATTTAATTTACCGTAGTTTATTGATCGACCAAATACGTGCACTTTTATATAAAATTTTGTGTATGACACCAATTGTTTAGTGTTATGGGCAATTTGCTACGATTGGAATACTTTTAAAAATTTAACAAAATTCAAATATATACAACACCATTTTGTAGGACTAGAATCCTTATTATTTAATTTTGCGACATGCATTGTAAAAAAAACAACAAATATTTTTATTAGGAGTCAAAAAAGTATAACCGGCCCATCAGTTAGCAACACAGCATTTAGCAGTTTCATTTCATACCAGACTCCTTACATCCCACTAAACTTAGTTCATTCATCTGGTTATAAAGCAAACTGCCCACAACACGAACAGCACCCTAATTGCGTAACACAGTATCAATCACAATATGAATCATTTTGAAGGATATTGCTAATCCATTGCTTCATAAGTCTGAAAATGTAAATAACGCAATGAATGTTGTTGAACTGTCAAAATGAAAGCCCTTGCTACTGTTAGTGTGTTACGGAATTACCCCGCCGGTCACTACAGGATATGGAAGTAAGCTCAACGTTCACAACTGTCGCGGACTAGTCAGATTGTCACATAAAAACACCAAATTGTATGAAAAAACAAATTTCTTTCCTTTCGCACCATAACATCTTATGATTAAAATATCAAATGTCTCTCACTGTGCGTACATCGTACACACGGGTGTGTTCTACCACTTCTTCTTGTGCTCGTCCATACTGACGCCGCCCGGTCCCAAGTACACGATCATTAAAAGACCGCCGATCACAGATAAGGTCTGGAAAAGAAAAATAATAATGTTAGTACGTAGTCGTCCAGACCGTGTTGCGGCCATGGCGGCCAATCTCAACAGAGACTGGTCGTCGTGGTCGTCTCTGCGCCCCCGAAGGGAGCGCGAGGAGTCGGTGTTGGGGCTCCTTTCGGCCCCTTGCCCGAGGATTAGGTCTCTCGGTCCCCAAAATTGGGGACCCCTCGTTGGGTTTGTCCAACCCCTACCGTGGAGGGGTGGGAGCTCTTCGCATACACCTATCAACCTAGGCGGTTTGCTTCCCCCAGGGTTGATAGACAGAGACTGGTCTTCGGCGCGGGGGATTTTATAGTGCACAAGTGTGTGCGCAGACACAGATGCACTGCCTCTTCCCCCACTCTCATAGTCCGATGGGACGGCAATCCGACACGACCGGAGAGATCTGGCGCAGGACTAACGGCTCATCGTGCTTTCCGAGGCACGGGGGTAATAATGTTAGTAGGTTCTCACTGGACTATCTTCTTTGTAATCGTTTAGTCAGTAATAATAATCGGTGATGGGACGATCTGATAAGGTTTGCAAGGCCAACATGGCCAGATATTGCACAAGACAGGTGGTTTAGAAGGAGAAAGGGAAGGCCCTTTGTCCAGCAGTGGGACACAACGATAGCAAAAAAATAATTTGAATTCTTAGTGTCTCGATGGTGGATAAAAATTGCCAAAAATATTTATCACTAATGCTAGAGGATATTGCTGTAAACAACCAACTTTTAAAAGTAGAATTTTCTTTAAAAAAACACATGCTTGAACAAGCAATGACATGAGTGGAATGAAAATAAAATAAATGTATTGAAAGTTTGAGTCTACCTGGTATTACACCTCAATGGGACGCAACGCATCTACAAAATAAAAAAATAAAACTGCGTGTGCGCCTCGCCTGTAGTGTGAGACAGTTTATACAAAACTAGCTGCGCCCCGCGCTTTTACCCGCATAGGTCTCGATCCCGTGGGAATATAACGATAAAAATATCCTATGTCTTAATCCAGATCATGGTCTACCCATGTACCAAATTTCATCCAAATCCGTTCAGCCGTTTTAGCGTGAAAGTGAAAATGAAAAAAATAATGGTTTATTATTTTAACAAGTTAACCTTAATAACTAGTGATTGGAGCCTCCTTTTAAGCAGACAAGCCTCTTTTAGGAGACTCCGCTTTTCTATAACTTAATAAGTAACGTTTGAAAGTGTAACAAACAAATATACAAACAATCAAATCTTTTCTCTTCTACATATATAAATAAAAATGGATCTTCGAAATGTATGTACGCCCATAACTTTCGAACGACTGCACCAAATTGGATAATTCTTTTTTTTTGTGTTCGTTATTGTCAGGACAAGGTTTGTATACATAATTGGACCCGGTAGGTGGCGCTTTTTCGGGTGGGATGACGTCTGCCGGGTCCGCTAGGTTCTATCAATCAATCGGCGTTTTACTTATAGGAGTTTGGTAGGAGTAGGTTAGGAGTAGGGTAGGGGGTAGGACACCATGCGAACGAAGTAGCGCCGGGCAGCTAGAAATAATTTATATGGCAAAACAACGTTTGCCGGGTCAGCTAGTTTTATAATATAAGTTTAGATGTGCAAGGAATGTAGGAGGATTTTGCGATGCCTTGCATAATGGCGCGGCTGGTACAAATGTGTCTTTAGTTAGCATAAGAGTAATGGAGTTCATACCTGGAAGAAGTCATATTTGAGGAAGTCCCTGAGGGGCTTGTAGGAAGGCACGGCCCACCACGCGTTGTGGTACAGGTTGAGCAATGACAGCACCACCACCAGCATGAGCGCCGACAGCTTGGTGCGGTAGCCCACCGTCACTAGGACCATGAGGATGCTGCCCAGTAAGTCTTGCACGATCTGGAAAGTACCACATTGTCTTTATAATACCATTCTGTCTGAAAGCACCACACACTGTTAAAAATCAAATATTTATCAAAAGTGGCGATGTGATGATGAGTTGTGGGATGGCGTCATTGACTTCAGCGTTGCGTCGTCGCAACGCTTTTATTTGTATCGACTCTTTTGCTTTGCTAACATTATTCTACATCGACTTCAATAGGCTGTCGTGATGCCCTACTTGAAATGATCTCGTTGCTCAACTTAGTACTCGATGCAGATAGATCTAGGAAAGCATTAATCTGAAGGCCGATTCCCGTAATTAAAAACGTTCAAAATCTAGTCGCAATTTCATCTCAGCGACCATCAATGTCAAAAATGTAGGGAAATTAAAGGTATTTTTGACAAATTGAGACAGATCAGATTGTGAACGTTCTTAAAATTACGAGAATTGCCCCTCAGGATATAGATAACTATGGTTTCTCAACGTGCTAAGAATCTCAAAAGTAGTAAAAGGTGAAGGCCAACGATTTTGCTACTTTTGGCATAATTATTTAAATTCTAGTGTCTATCAGCCTATTTAATAAGCAGTCTGGCTTTCAACCTTGACTTACAAAAAAAAAATCCAGTAAAAAAAAACAAGTTGGCAAAAATCGAATATGCAAATACAACACCACCTTTATGTTAATCGGTCAACTATTTATAAACCGCAACATCGGTAGGTGATCATGACGTAGCAATTTAGCATAGCTTGATTATGTGATCTGAGGGGGCAATCCTTGTAATTTTAAGAACGTTCAGTCTGATCTCAGTCTCAATCTGTCAAAAATACCTCTAATTTCCCTACATTTTGACAAGTTTTTGACATTTGTTTGTCGCCGAGATGACACTGCGACTAGATTTTGAACGTTTTAAATTGGCTTTCTGAAGTGTTCAATGAGTTTGACATGATATTCTGTAACCTAGTTTTAATAACGGAACATCACGCCTGTAACCTCCGAAGGGTTAGGCAGGCACCCACATTTTGCCCGTTATGTTTAATAAAACTGTCCCAAGTGATAGGAGGCGAGCCTATTGCTATCAATCGGGCATAGGTTCTAACTCTGGGCTGCTACTGAGAAATTCCTAATGGGAAACGGCACGGTTGGCGCAGTGGTTAAGCGATTGACTGCTGCACTGCGTGTCGCGGGTTCGATTCCCGCACGGAACAAATATTTGTATGGCCTACAAGTAGTTGTCCCGGGTCTGGCTGTTTGTGCATGTGAGTTTAAATTTTTGTAAACGCACTCACGATACAGGAGAAATTCCTAGTGTGGGGCAACGTTTTTTAAAAAAAGAAAAAAAAAAAACCAATAACACTGCCCGACCTGGGAATCGAACCCCGGCTCGGCAGAGGCGCTTGCGACCATTAGAACTAGACCAAGAGGCAGTTAGATAATACTAGCTGCGCCCCGCAGTTTCACCCGCATAAGTTTCAATCCCGTGGGAATATCGGGATAAAAAGTATCCTTTACATTAATCCTGGTTATACACCATCTGTGTGCCAAATTTCATTCAGATCCGCTCAGTAGTTTTTGCGTGAAAGAGTAACAAACAAACATCCATCCATCCGTACAAACTTTCACGTTTATAATATTAGAAGGATCATCTAGTTTTAATAAAAAATAATAATTTCCTGGTAATGGTTTATAGAAGTAAAATGTAAAGGTCTATAGGAGTAAAATGTAAAGGCCTAAAGGTGTATAGGAGTAAAAAGAGATTGATCGATTTGATTGTAATCTGCTAAGTAACGCGTAGGAGTGATCTTGATCTTTACGTAACTGTTTTAAATGTCAGTGAAAACTGTACTTACTACGATCCATACACATTTATTTGACGACGATGTTTTTGGTGCTTTTAAAACAGGTATTTCTATAGTTGGGTTGATTTACCATTTCAACTGATAATTCCATGGCTTATATATATTTAAAGAGAAGTTAGTAGTATAGTTTATTTGGATAAGGTTACTTTTATTTAATGTTTCTGTGTTTCAAAAATAAATTGTTATAAATAGACCCATCTATACCACTGACAGCGAGACACACAAGTTATCATAATTATAGCCGTATTTAAATACGGTCTCGACTATTTTTCCTTAAGAGATCATTTTATTTTTATGATTTTGTGCTAAGTTCCAGAGCACACTCTACGTCGTAGAATATTGGATCCCAATCTAAATACTAACAAATCGAACTTAATTACTGTGCAGTGTCTTAGGGCAGGATTCATAGATCACACTTTGACTTTGTGTGTGTGTTGTGTAAGTAAGCATGTCATTTGAATATGAGCATTATTCGTATAACCTTAGTGTTCGTATTTGAATAAAATTGTTAATTGCTTGCTCGCCTATAGCTTACACGAACTTTGAACTTTAACAGTATAAGAATAAGGTTCACATTTGAATGTATCGCTTAAATAGAAGGGATTGTAGTATATCTTGCCGTAAGATAAAAACATGTGTACCTACTTTATAAAAGCATATCTACTGACCTGCAAGAAGGAATATTCGAATCTCAGCAGTGTGATGAACATGAAAGCTAGAAGTATCCTGCCAGCGAGCTGCAGGTATGTCTTGGGTTTGTTCTCTCCGAGCGACGGCACGCCAGCGAAGAGGCTTCTACCCTCGGCCCGGGCCTCCGCTATGACAAGTAGTAGGGCTCCAATGAGCGCCAGGTTACGGAGCAAGAACTGCATGTCCCATAATATACTGTAGGCGAAGGTCTGGAAGAAAATGTTATTATTAGAAAGGGATAGCACTATAAAACAAAACGGCTTCACCTACAGTTTAAAAAACATTGACGTTTAAGTTTTTGTACAAACCTACTTACAGAAATAAATATAATTTATCAAAAGAAGAGTATTTTCCGTTTTCACTATCATTACGTGACATCCACACCTAACCTACCTTTACCTAACTCAGCTTTGCTTAAGTTGACGTTAATGTAAACGGACATATTATATCTCCTTAGATTTTTGCAAGTCGGATTTTAGTTAAGTGTACTCAGTATTGAGGGAGGAAGAACATAGAGAAATATTACGATATCATTGCCCCTTTGCCACGTTGCTAGGTCGAATGGAATAACAGAAATTTATCGTCAAAGGCCACAATTCTAAATCTAGAATACTGAACCTTACCGCTGTTATTCCAACAATTATTAACTAGCAATTTGATGTTATCTGATGAGATTTCCAGTCAAGGACACAAAGGTTAGCAGAACCGCTTACGCAGCATGAGGAAGTATTAAAAAATAATGCAACCTCATAATAAGAAGGGCATCACAAAATACTTTTTTTCGGATATCAATAAAAACTTTGATAACAGGAAATGTGACGTCCACAAAAATAAATGGCGAAACCGTTGCGTTGAAATGGGAACTAAAAATAATGTTGGTCATTGTGTCTTAATGGGATAATGGCGCCGATTCCCTTGTTCACAAACTAAACTAAATTTAAGTTCAGTGCATCTTTTCCTTTCTATTTCATTAAGAAAAGGACAAAAGATAAATATTAGTTTAGTCCTGTCAAATTAAGATACCAGTTTAGACGTGATTAAAAACATGGCTACTAAAAATACGTCAATTTACGTCAGGCGCTGACTAATTTGACAGGACTAAACTAATATTTATCTTCTGTCCTTTTCTTAATGAAATAGAAAGAAAAAGATGCACTGAACTTAAATTTAGTTTAGTTTGTGAACAAGGGAATCAGCGCCAATGACCCTGAAGTGAAGCGACCGTGACACGGCAAACCTACGTTTTACAATAAAACATACATACATGATATTTGACGTAAGTACTTGTTTGTAATTGAAAAGCATCGGAATAGATTGTGCACGTCACCTTGCATCAGACTGACTGATACATATCGTGTCAATTTCAGGAGATTCTATTTTAAAACTACAACAGTTATTGAATCAATCAATCAGTTATTGAATCAATCCATCTGTCTAGCCTTTTCCCAACTATGTTGGGGTCAGCTTCCAGTCTAACCGGATGCAGTTGAGTACCAGTATTTTACGTGGAGCGACTATTTGACCTCCACAACCCAGTTACTGGGTAATACTATACCCCTTTAAAGACTGGTTGTCAGATTTTCGCGTACTGACGACCCGTAACGACTCTCAAAGATGCATGAATGACAGCCAGGACCAACGGCTTAACGTGCTTTCCGAGCCACGAAGGGGTCTTGATCTCTGAAGATGGTCACCCATCCACGGACCAACCGCGTCAAGCGTAGCTTAACCTGATCGGTCTACCCGTGCGGCTGTTGCGTGCCGCGGCTCGCCCACAAGCCCCTCCGACTGATTGACCGATACATATCAGGACAATTTGAGGAATTCCTATATTAATTTAAACTTCAACACCGCAATAATAATTTATGAACAGATTTCTAAAGTCAGACCGAACCCCCAGTCAAGCAGTTATTTTCTCCGTAATACACTCAACTACCGTCAATTAATAGCACACTTGAATTACGAAAATCGTCTCTTTCTGAACCAAACCACCCCAAACTGTTGCATGCGGTTGATTTTATTACATTGAAAGAAAAGTACTCTTTGCACGGTTCACTTTGGTATCATTTAACGTTTTAGCAGGTCAATTGTCCCCTTACTTCGCCAGTAAGTGGCACGGTGCAAACTGTGCAAAGAAGGAGATGTTGGCTGTAGTATTTATCCTAATGAATTAGGCCCTGATGTCCTTACCTGTAGTACAACAATGAAGAACAGTACTCCACACGCGATGTCAACCTTGAGCCTGCCCAGCACCATCACACAGCCGCCCAGCTGTCCAACTAAGTTTATTATCTGTAAACAAAACAATTAACATTCAAATAATTGAAGCGAAACAGCGAAATCATGTTACTGTAATCGTGTCTGTTGCGTGGTGATCAATGTTCGTGCCTTCTTTGTATGAGAAGAGACGTTTGCCCTGCAGTGGGACAATAATAAGCTGGTATAAATTGTAACAGATAATTTATTAAACCATCCTTCTAAACTTCAATGCCCTTATTAATAAACCAAGAGTACAGGCTAAACTTAAACGTCGAAAAATATATGGTTAAATGTCTGTTAATACAGCACCCTAAATGCGTAACACACTATCGATCATAATCTGAATCATTTTGAAGGATATTGATAATCCATTGCTTTATATGTTCGAAGAAATTGTCTGCTCCACAACGTAAATAACGCAATGAATGTTATTGAACGGTCAAAATGAAAGCCATTGCTACTGATAGTGTACTGTGTTACGCAATTACCCCACTGGTTGTAACTTTACTCCTTTGATAATGTGACATTGACTTTGGAATCGCTGAAATAGAAAAAAAAAAATTTTCAAAACTCATAAAAATAATGGTGTATTTTACAGACATTTGAACCTATTTATAGGACTGTCTGTCTCACTGCATCATAACATTTCAATCAGTTTGTCAGCTCAGTAAAACCGTCAAGTTTGAACGAGAATATCATCTTGGTCCTGGTGCTATTATAATCTGATTCAGTCTGTCTGGTTCAATTTACTAATGTATTTGTAAAGTAATAAAAGCCTGTCTTATTTAATTAATTGCCAGACAAAAGCCTCCCGCTGGGAATACTGCTCCCCCATTTGGGTTATTATCGTGCAAATGTGGGTAGAAGTACACGCATGAGGTATAAAATGAAATACAGTAGGTACATACCAGCGGGGTAATTGCGTAGCACATATAAAATGACTATTGATCGTAAATGGGTTTCATTTTGACCGTTAACCCACGTTCATTGCATTATTTACTAACGATGTTGAGAAGACGAATTTTTCAAACCTGTGAGGCAATGGATGACAATCCTTCAAATCTTCCGCATTGTGATTGAAGTGTGTTACACAATTAGGATGCTGGCCTTTATTATGGCACATCGGGATTCAGAAAAAGTCGGCACAACGAGATTTAGAAAACGTTCGGCTTTGCAGAGTGTCGTCTCTCTCACTCATACCTGTCAAACTGTGGGACAGCATCTTTCTAAAGTTCGATGTAACATACTAACGCCAAGGTACCGTACAATGATTAGAAGGTTTTCTGGTAGCCTTCAAAATGGTCCAATGCATAGAAAACAGACGCACCAATTAAAAAGCTACGCATGAAAGTAGAAGAGGGGAAAGTGGTGTGCCAGAACGGCGTGAAATTATGAATGTGTGTTACAGTGCTAGGCTCAAACACCGAAAATGGAAGCAAGCGAGAACTACACCGGTACAGATTTTGTTATTCATTCATTTTACAATACTGGCTTCTGCTCGCGACTTCGTCCGCGTGAAATTTCTTGTTCCACCGACCCATCCTGTCGTCATCGCCTGGCCGCGCTATTATTTTCGCTCAGTGTTTTTCCTCAAACATTGGGCTATCAAATGCATTTTTTTTTATCCGAATTTATTCCATAGATTAGCGCGTTCAAACTAACGAACAAACAAACTCTTCAGCTTTATTATTAGTTTAGATTAGGTTCTCGGGCTGTTACAGTAAGTAGCACTATAGTAAAACGACCACAAGGTGTATTTGAAAACTTAAAGGCGATAAGAATGTTTGTCGTTGGTCTTAAAGGCATTTCTTCACTTCTATTACTGGCCGAGGTCATGATTTCAATAAGCATGATTTATGCATATATCCCTGACTAGCTGCGCCTCGCGGTTTCACCCGCATAAGTTTCGATCCCGTGGGAATATCGGAATAAAAAGTATCCTACGCGTTAATCCTGGTTATAAACTATCTGTGTGCCCATCCAAATCCGTTCAGAAGTTTTGGCGTGAAAGAGTAACAAACATCCGTCTATCCATCCATCCATACAAACTTTCGCGTTTATAATATTAGTAGGATTGAATAAAATCTTGTTTTTCCGGTAGATTTTGCACACCTAGTAACAATCTTTTTGCCCGATACACAAATGTGGGTGAGTCACGCCACGTGAATCCATTGTTGTTTTCTATACACTACTGTACATAAGCCACACATTTAACCCATGTAGGAGATGCAATTAAAAAATCCTTCTTTAGCGCTCACTCTCGTTAAAAAAGGACTTTTGTGCAAAATGTCGAGCTTCTAGACTCTAGACCCAGGGGTTTAGGATGTGCGTGGTCCGTCAGTGTTTTAAGATTTTTATTAAGGAGATGTCAAGACTAGGAATGTCGGAATTAATGGAGCAGATGTCAATACGATGATGATATAATATGTGTGTAGGAATGATCATCATCATCAGCCTGTAGAAGTCCACTGCTGGATATGCGTCTCCTAGTGCACGCCATTCAACTCGAATTTCGGCAACTCTCATCCAGCTGCGACCAGCCATCCTGCGAAGATCGTCGCTCCACCTAGCCTGAGGGCGTCCCACCTTACGTTTACCGATTCGCGGTCTCCACTCAAGAACACGTTTACCCCAACGGTCATTGGTTCTAAGGCTAATATGACCGGCCCATTGCCACTTCAGCTTGCTTATTCTGAGAGCTATGTCGACAACTTTGGCTCTCTGCCGGATCACCTCGTTGCGGATTCGATCCCTCAGAGGAATAATCAGTTACATTTTATTACAATGCTTCCATATAAAGCGACCAGATGTTTAGTTGTATATAACAATATTATATAATCGATTGTTTCTACTGTGAAGTAATTGTGTACAATAGGCTCTTACAACGAGTCTGATTGAGAAATAAGGAATAATACATTGATTATGTATAGGATGTCTGTAATCTATTTATGTATTTATGTAGTAAAACACGTGTATATTTAAGGGGAAAACAATGAGGAAAACATATTTTCTGGCTTCCGAAGGTAAAATAAAGTGCTTATTTATGAATTCGCTTCCTTAGCTACAAACGAGACGAGGATAAGAAAAAAAGAATTGAAATAGGGTAGAGCTCAATGAGTAGTGAGCGAGAGAGAGACAGCAGTGAGTAGTGAGCGAGAGAGAGACAGCAGTGGTGGCCCAGTGGTCGCGACCGCGACTAATGCGTTGTAGGTCGTAGGTTCGAACCCACACAGGCGCTTTACTTTGTGTAACTTATTTCATCACCACTGCTCTCAAAACGGTGAAGAAAAACATCGTGAGGAAACCGGTATGTCCTAGAACCAAAAAATTCGAACACATGTGACATCTACCAACCCGCACAGGGCCCGCGTGGTACATTATAGCCCACTCCCTCTCGAAGAGAGGAGGCCTGTCTCTCAGCAGTGGGAACAATATAGGTTGATTATGATAGAGCCCAATAACAGTAGCTAAAGAGAGAAAGAGAGCCCAGGGAGCTCAGGACTACATGGGACTTTATACCGACTGACTTATACAGAGTGTACAAATATAAATATATGTTAGATATTGATTATGATAAAGCCCAATAACAGTAGCTAAAGAGAGAGAGAGCCCAGGGAGCTCAGGACTACATGGGACTTTATACCGACTGACTTATACAGAGTGTACAAATATAAATATATGTTAGATATTGCAGCAATGGTGGCCAGTGGTAATGGCCGTGACTCACAAGTCTAGGTCGTAGGTCCGAACCTACAGGCGCTTTATATGAGATGTGACATTTATGGCCCACTCACAGAGAGAAGGCCTGTGTCGCAGCAGTGGGAACATCAAAGGCTCATTATGTTTGATATTGAACGGACCGAAATTCTAAAATAAAAAATTGAAGAAACCAACAAAATAGTGGTTACATATTATTGTATAAACAGTTTAATTCTATTAGGCACAATTTCTCCTGGGTTTAGGCTAAGTAATTTTATCCGAATAATGCAACATCAATAACGTTTTATTTAATCAATCTGCTAATATTTAGTAACTATTAACTGTCAGACCTTAACGACCTGTCCCTGGAGACAGGGGCGGTCAATACTACAACAGCCTGTGGTCGACTGATACGACCTGTTTGTCAGTACTAGGCTTTACTTGGAAGAAGCTCATTTCTGAGACATGAACTGAATATAGGCTGATGCAGAATTATGCTTCCCTCTAAGAGGCCAAGCATAATTTTGGAAGAATCAAGACATTATTCTGCAACTTTTGGGATAATTGCTCAGTTGTTCGCACTAGCCAAGCACGTTAAGCTACGAATAGGACTGAGAAGATTTAGTCAATAATAATAATATAGCCGATAAAAGAGCCCAAAAGTGGTACTTGATACAGACCGACTTATACAGGTTGTATAAAATGTATGTTTGATATTTAATTAAATTAATTCTTGATATTCCAACAAAAGATTGTAAGTACTTATTTTAATCACTTTTATTTAATATCCTTCGTTATCCAGGGTTTAGGCGCAGTAATCATTAAGTGATTAGGCTCAAAATGCCAAACGTTATATTTAATCAATCGTGGTTATTAACCGTCAGGCCGTAACGACCTGTCCCTGGAGACGGGAGCGGTCATTACAACAAGTCTGTGGCCGACTGATAAGGATGAAGATATTTAATTATGTTTGTGAGAACTTAAGGATTTAATTAACAGATGGTTATTTCTGAGGCATGAACTGAATACGGACTTCATGTTTCTTGAAATTATTTAAAAAAAAAAAACCCACGTATTTGGGGTTATTGCTCAGTTGTTCACACTTGCCGATGAGAGTAAATATGCATACACACGGGCGATACGCGTCGACGACAGAGACAACTGCAAACGTCGACGCGTCTTGGCGACAGTCGTCAATGTGTGTCGGCGGCAGCCGTTGACAACGTGTCGCTCGTGTATTAGAGTACGGTCCATACACGAGCTGCATGTTGTCGACGTCGACGCGAGTCCCTCGTGTGTATGCACGCACACTAATAGACTACGAATATAACTGACAAGATGTATTAAATCACCATCATTATCATTCTCTTTTACTGAACCCAATTTATTTGGGGTTATTTGGAAGATTTATTAAACTACTGATTAAACTTATATTATGCAAAAATGTACTCAAGCGTCAACAATTAAAACAGAAGCTATAGTTGTTTTGGCACTCATAACAATACACTAAATATTATATCAATAACTAATTATTTACATGTGTGTACATAATAAACACGTGGTGCCGTGACGCGGTGCAAATAGTGCAGCAGTGAGCAGGTGCGGTGCCAAAGAATGTATTGTTGTTCAACTTACTAACGCTGCTGCAATTATAAACATATATTTTAATTAGCTGTCTTTTCAATTTTTGACTTTAGCCAACGACGGTGCGTGCATTTATTGCATACACGATGGCTGGGACGTCGCGGTCGACGCGCAAACTGTATCTATGAACTCAGCACATGATTCTACCCCCCTTTTTTTTTTGGGTGGGAAATCATCAAATGACCTCTCCCGCTCTGGGCGGAGCGGAAGAGCGTGTCAGACTTTTACTGACTAAAACCCACCCGTGTTCCTTCATTTGCCTGTGCCAGGGGCCAAGGTATCTCTTTCGAACAACCCGCGGCCCTGGCGGCATCGGCCCTAGCGGACCCCGTCAGTTCGTGCTGACATCTCTTTGAGGCGCGTGTGGAACACAACGCGCCGTCGACCCGGGCCTGGTCCTTACCGGGCGGCGAGCTGCCCATTGCTCGCCGTCCGCAAGTCGGAGCCTACGGTGGCCGGGAGTCGGCTGTTGACTCCCGTCCAGATGATTCTACCCCCTGGCGCAGCAATTTGGCGTCGATTATCATAACAAGATATCTGCTGTTTCATAGAAAAGTGCAACCTACGCGATCAAAATGAACAGTTATTTTTTTTAATAACTGCCACGCTTAAATGGAATTGGGCTGGACACATCTGCCGCATGTCAGACGATCAATGGGCCAATCTTATGACCCAGCGGAGATGGCAGGATAAGCTCTAGCTCAAGGAGTCCTCTCCTTTGATAAAGATTGGTCCTTGGCAGCTCTGGACAGACAGAGGTGAAAAGAGAGTAGGGAGGCTTTTGTCCAGCAGTGGGGCATTAAAGGCTAAAAAAAAAAACTATGAAAAATTTCAACGCAGGATTATTCAAAATCATGTACTGAATGCATAGTAACAGGTCCTCAAGTCTGCTATTTTTATAAATTCGTCATTCCAACACGATCCCATTGTCATTTTGCTAAAAGTTCGTAATCTGCTAAATTCTTAATGGTCGATCATTGGTCGGTCAATGGTCTCGTAATAGAATTGTGTTATAATGACATTGTCGTATTGCCATTATTATAAAACCCGTTAGTAGAAATCAAATTTTCGAAAAACTACTAGATACTAGATTTGAACATTTATTCATGCCAGATTTCATTTATAATATATATGTTTTTACATAATAATATTATTTATTAGTGTTTTATGCAATCTGAGTGATTTGAGTGTTTTAATTTTATTTTTGTTTGTACCTATATTTAATTTATATTTACTAGAGAAGCCTTTTTTTTTTTTTTTTTTCAGGATGGGAAATCATCAAATGACCCCTCCCGCTCTGGGTGGAGCAGAAGGGAGTGTCAGACTCTTACTGACTAAAACCCACCCGTGTTCCTTCCTTAGCCCTTTATGTACCAGGGCAGCGGTAACCCTTTCGGACGATCCCGCTACCTAGAGAAGCCTTTAATTATTTATTTTATACAAAATGGTACTAATTCAGCAAATTTCGGCTTTAATTGATTATTTGGAAAACCACCAAGACCTGGCGCTTGGCCACTGCAGCCTCACCAATGAAGGGCGAAGTTTATCGAAACGATATTGGACGGAGTGCGCCCAATCGTTTCGACGCGGTGTGGCCATAAGGGGAATGAGTTCTTCAATTAACCGCCGTACTGAGTCCTTTCCAAGGCGAAACGTTTTTACAAATTCCGCCTCGGGAATATCAATAAAGGGGTTCGTGTTCATTCTCGTCAAGCGACGGGCTCGACGACGTCTTCTGCATTCCGCCCATCTTCTTTCTCTAGCATTCACTGTTGGCTAGCTCTAGAATATTTGCTCATAGTGAATATATTGTCATTTTCCACAAACACGATACTCGTCGTAACGAATTAAAAGCAATGACTGCACAGTGACGTTCTAATGGTAGGTCACTGATCAAAGGAACTGTCAAAATTTTAGCAGATTACCGCCAAGTCAGTCATTCATTTGTCATTATGTACGAGATTACCATGCTATGCCATTTCTTGCAATGGAGTGTCAGTGGTTGACCATTGAAAAGTCATAATGACTCCATTATGTTAGTAGATTACCAAACATGTCAAAATCAACAATTATCAAATTAATGATAGACCATTCTGACACTATTGTAATAGCAGACTTGAGGCGCTGGTTGCGCGCCGATGGGTGTCACCCTGTTATTTTATTTCGCCGTCACTTCTTGTAAAGTGCTACAACCTAATTCCACAACACATTAAGAACTCGGAATGCGTCATAACATAAATTCATAATAACGCATTAGCTAATGTGGGCACATCTTTACACTGCAAAAACTTTTAATTTGTCATACAAAAGAGCAAATTCCCATTATGGTTAGCACTGTAGCTGAAAGCAGTAGGTAAGTATAATTGGTCACGTGTAGATCAAAGTAAAAAAAATAATCGAGAATTAAGAATAACAAACAGTTTAGGCTGAATAGTTAGATGGTATCTGGAGAGATAAATGACTTGTGGTTTTTGTCTGCAAAAGACAAAAATGTTTGAAACTACTGATAAGCAATGATATGACAATTAAATATTAATTTGATACGGAACTAGATATACCAGATTTTTAGGCATTTCCTAATGACGTAGTCATTAGTTATGTGTTATTTGGACTTTCAAAATTCTAAAGTATCAAAGTCGTTTAACAATTTTGGCGTAAAACCAAAAATTTGAATGTATGCCGAGAGTCTAATTAAACTCTTTGTAGTTATACTAATTTATAATGTATTCAATGAGATAACGAGTTACATTGATGGTTGGTTTTACGTCAAAATTCATCATTTTAATTTTATTTTATCGTGAATGTGGTACTTTAAGCATCCGCTTTTATTAGCGCAAGCTAAGCGCTAGAAAGACAATCTCCACAGATGGAGGTTCACGGACGGCTCAGATCTTAAGTGCTTATGCGGCACCTCCCTACAGACAATAGCCCACCGTCCATCCTGCATACTGCGCCGCATGCCCTGTCACCTGTGCACGTGGTAACCTTATGACTGCGTCAGTGCGCGAATTTCGCGTAGCTGACTTTTGGGCCGAAGACGTTTAAACTTTTTGCCATCGATACGCTAGTAAGAAGAAAAAGTGCTAGAAAAAGTGAACGATTTTCTACATGCTTTCAACAGTGGATGAAGTTCAGAACGTGAACTTCCAAATGTTAATGAATGTGACATTGGGAAATAATCCGCTTATTAAAGAAGAATAATTAACACTAATTTGTCTGACACATACCGGGCTTCTGCAAGGATTTATGCTGACAAGATATCGCTAATATACTTAAATTAGAATATTAGCCGATCACCTGCTTAGGTGTTCGTAGTTTAAAACAAAGGTCATAATACTTTTTTTTTTGGATGGGAAATCATCAAATAACGTCTCCCGCTCTGGGCGGAGCGGGAGAGCGTGTCAGACTTTTACTGACTAAAACCCACCCGTGTTCCTTCAGTTGCCTGTGCCAGGGGCCACGGTAACTCTTTCGAACAACCCGCGACCCTGGCAGAAGGTTGTCATAATACTCACAACAACTATCAATCAATCGTGGCTAGTGCTGGTTTAGTGATTGCTAACGCGACTGCTGAGCGTGAGGTCCTAGGTTCGATTCCCAGGGCGAGGAAAGTGTTATTGACGTATTTCCTTAGGAACTTCTCAGTAGTAGTTATGAGTCTCGATTTGTGCCGGGTTAATGGCAATAGGCTCGCCATGGGACTAAAAACAAAATTGGCAAATGTGGGTGTACTATAACACATCTGTCCAACCCTTCGAAGCATATAAGCGTGATGTTATACATATGTATACTCACAACAAACATTGTAGCGAGGAACTTCCCGCAGCCCCATGACATGTCCATGTAGTCGCGCTGCTCAGACCACTGGAACCACATGCGGAGCCCGTCCTCGAGGAATGTGGAGATGAGGCACAAACGTGCCACCGTGGGTAGCACATTCTTGCCTTTGCGGATCACCTGTGGAAGAGATAGAGGTAATTATCTTCTATTCTATCAGCATAGAGCTCATGTTGTGGTACAAAATTTTTGATTATCAGCGTGCTGGTAGTGAGGCTGACTGACCGCTATCAGGGTTCACTGGACCAGCACAGCTATTCACAACCCCTCCATACGTTTTCGTACCGTATCGACCACCTATCAATGTTATCGCAGGAATCCTCCAAACGCTGTTCACAAGTCCAAAACCCGAAAATTTTATCAGTCATATTTCAAATCGACGACCGCTATTCTTCCGACAGCTGTTTGCTGTCGGGGCCAAGGCAAATCAGGTTATTGAAATGTGTCATTTTCGATACGATATACGTCGGATGATTGTGAATGCTGGAAGTAAATATCACCGCTAGTTGAGGCAATTTTTATGACTATTCATTAATCATTCATGGAAAGAATGCTGGCAAGCTTTTGCCAATTTTGCACATTCATTTCTGCAGCGCTTGACTATTGTGTAGTGTATACCTTTACAATTTACAGTCGTATGCTCTGGTGATTGGCACAGTACAAAGGCGTATGCTTCTGCCCATCCTCATTAGTTAGTTTGTGACATCGGTCAGTCGTGTCCGGACTCGAGTATAATCGGGAGACGTTGATTTTCGTCCTAATCGATTCAAGGGCAGAGAGCCAAGAATGTTAGAACCAATGACTTGCTCTTAGAGTGCAAATGTCAAAATACTTAACAGAGATTGTACTAAAAAATCTAATAAAATCACCAAATTGGCCTTCTGAACCAGTGATGTCACCTGTCCCGTTTAAATAAAGTGGAACTCTCATAAGTTAACTTTGACTTTGGATAATACCTACCGTCAGATAAAAATGCGTAGGTACTGTACTCTTCCACGTATGCAATTGATATGGACGTCTATAGATATTATTATCTGAGATTTATAACTAACACATCAACAAATATAATTCACACTAAAAATACACACGAAAGAAGCCAAATAGTTGCATTGTCTGATTAGTTACCAGCCACGTAATTCGTGCGTACTTTAGAGTTACGTATTAGCAAATTACTCGAGTTTTCATTACACTGAGTAAAAGAATTCGTCACCGACACGCGATTACAGAAGGTTTAACAATTTTATAGCTGCACTCGTTATTAATTCGAATAAATGGCATAATAAACGCCTATTCGAACAATTCGAACGAGCCAATTGTGACAGGAGTGTTCTAATTTTGGAATTAAGATCAATTTAATGAAAAAATAATAATATGGTAAGAGTTGGACAAATTGTGAAGTTTTTGAATTTGACAAAGTTGTTTTTTAAGAGTCTTCCGTTTTATTATGATACGAGTAGTCATCTCTCAGAGCATTGTTGGCTGTGCGTATTGCAGTCCCATGGTTGGGACTATAAGTTCCCAAATATAGGTACTATACAGTTGAGTGAAAAAAAGGAAGGGGAGGCCTTTGCCCTGCAGTGGGACAACACAGGCCGAATTATTATTTTAGGGATTTCAAGAACCTACGTATGGTACACTAAAAAATCTCTAAATGCGAAAGTGAGTTTGTTTGTTTGTTACTCAATCACGCAAAAACAGCTGGACGGATTTGGATGAAATTTGGCACACAGATAGTCCTGGGTAGGGACATAGGCTATTTTTCATCCTGGATCGCAGACGAAGTCGCGGGCAACAGCTAGTAATAAATAAAATTACTATCCTAAACTTTGTCCAAGCCTTTAAAAGCAAAAGTGTTAACAAGAATGACGAAGTAACAAGCTGTTCAATACACTTTCTCCTTTCCATCGCTACTAAAAACCAGTTGTAACATAATGCCTTCGTCATCATTATAAAAACATGTATAACTGTGTGAAGCTTCACCTCCCTATCCGCCAATTATTTAATCCTTTAAGGAAAATTAGTATGTTCCCAGCGCTGGGACACAGGGGCTGCAGTCTCGACATTCATAGCGATCGCTTTACGACCGAATTCGGTCGCAAAGTCCTGTCACTCCATACATTTCACCTGTCAATTCGGGACTTTGAGACCGAATTCGGTCGTAAAGCGATCGCTATGAATGTCGAGACTGCAGCCCCTGGCCTCCTCTCGCTGAGAGGGAGAGGGAAATAATCCACCACGCGGACCCAGTGCGAATTGGTAGATGTCACATGTTTGATGATGGTGATGTCACCGGTTTCCTCACGATGTTTTCCTTCACCGTTTTAAGAGCAGAAGGATTTGAACAAATATTAGTGGCTCTATGCAAAATATAATGGGGGCACTGTCCATAGACACCTAACATTAAGCTCTGGCCGAACTGGAGGTCTATATCCTGCACCAAATCCGTACTTTCGGCCGAAGTTACGGGCGATTACTACTCCAAATCACCTACGGACTGAAGATTATTTTGGGCCCCGTACTAAGAATGAATGAGAACACGATTAGACAGCTGTCTCTACTCCCGATTTGTTTTTTCTTTGCCCGCGCGAAAAAGTTAATTATTCGGGTGCATGAAAATACGGGCCGTCTGAAAGTAGTTCGATACCTCGGACACGAGGTATCGAACTACTTTCAGACGGCCCGTATTTTCATTGACGGACTTAGAGAGTAGGCCCGCTGAAACTAATCGCGCGTGGGAGTCTGGACGAAATTCGCTCACGCCGATTGTGTCAACTAACTTGTATGGAGGTGTTCAAACTGGTCCAAATAGTCGCGTCACTTCCTCATCACAAAAACCATCGACGCGCGCAGTCGTGCGTCCTGCGTCTCACGTCAATGTGGCCAGAGCTTTAGCCCACGTTCGCACAGACGCACAATATCGCTGCGGGATTTTATCGCGCACTGGATTTTTACTCTCAGTGTTGAGCCGAGCATTGAAAATTCAACAGAGCGCATCCCAGCGCGTCGAAAACCAGACTGTTGGACTTTCAACTCTCGGCGCTACGCGCGTTATCAATCCAATGCGCGAAAATAAATCGCGAGGGAAAAATCTGGGCAAACCTGGGCTTTTCCCTGTTTGATCTATTAAACTAAAAACTGGGCAAGTCATTGCACATAATTTTCGAAACAAGACCAAAACTGTAGACAAATCTTGAAAAAACCCATTGATTTGTAAATAATAAACATTAATTTCCAGACGGTCTATCCGAAAGTGTAATCTTTTTCTATTTATCAACAACATAGAATATACAGGCTGTTGACTTGGTTGACCCTGACATTAGGTATAAGATTGTGACAGTCACCGTGACTGAGTGATCTCTATTTAATTAATGAAAAACTTTATGTTGAAATAAATTAAATCACACAGACTTCAGACATCACACACATTTTATTTGCTGGTTTGAAATGTAAATTAACACAAATTCCTGTTTTTATACATTGATGACCAAATCAAAACCGTACGCAAAATACGCACTTGGAAAGTGGAGTTGCGGACACCAGTCCGTCTTACTAAAGAAGTAAAGAAGAAGAAGAAGTAAAAAATACAATAATATTATAATGACTTTACCATGATTAAATGAAGAATTCAATAAATTCTTAAAACTTGTAACCAATATGTATCAACTGAAGAGTTAAATAATCTCTAACCATTAATAATATCTACATCAATAAACTTGATTTTGAAAACGAAAAGAACAGCAAAATGTTCTTATAGATAAAAACAGCTTATCAATATAATGTAATTCTTTTTAAGTTTTTATATTACACCATCTCTGATGGAAATTATTGTATGATAAGTAAGATAAGATACAGCACACTAGCTTTGCATAACTTCTATAATTCCATTACCTCATAATGTGTAAAATTAACCTATCAATTTCATCTACAAATTAAATTTCACTACCCACTGCTCGGAATAGATATACAAGATATCTGGATACTATGACATCACCAGGGGGTCTAGTTAATCCCTTAAAACAAGTGTCAAATTCAATTTATCGGATGGGCAAATGCATATTGGAAGTAGGGATAGCTGTCAAATTGTGGTGTCATTCATTCTTAGGTCCGGCCCCAAACAAATCTTAGGTCTGTCGGTACAGAGTAGGAAACAACATGCAACGGATTTCGTGCTTAGGGAGAAAACCCCAGGGAGGTATGGGTAAAGAAGAGACCAATGTTCATAATTTTGTCAAGAGATAAAAACTAGAACACATTCTTGCATAGGTCCTACCTTTTAAAAATACAAACATTTTAGCACGAAAGGTTAGTCCTTTCGTACTAAAATGTTTGTATTTTTTAATTTTATATTTCAGTTTTCAGACTCATCTCATTTGCGGTTAAAAGAATTTTAGGCAAAAGTCTTGTCAGTTGTTGTGCCACTTCTTCCCTGCAAAAGCACTAGGAAGTTGCGAAGGGTGGGCATTTTGGGGGTCTGTTTTATGTAAATTATAGGTGTAGTAGTCTGACTAAATCAATTTTTATGAAAAGTTTAAAGTACACACATTTCGTTAGGGAGGAAACACCTGTTCCAGACACTTTTCTTGTAACTTTACTAACCTTCAAAAGTTAAAAACTAATTTTTAGATGAAAGATCATACATTTTATGAGAACAGGAAATGCCTACCATTTCCTGTTCTCATAAAATGTATGATCTTTCATCTAAAATGCACATGAAATAAGTGAAAGGTGCTAAAAGTAAAAGTGAAATTATAGCCTGTAGGCCCTGCAAAATTGAACATAAAGTATTGTTAACATAAAGAAAGGTGGAAGAATATAGGGGAGGCCTTTGCCCAGCAGTGGGACAATATAGGATAATGGAAAAAAAATGGTGTTAACATAATATTGTTTTGTTGGAAAACAATGTTACAAGAAGATGTATAATCCTAAAAAAATCAAATGTATGACATCGAAAAGTAATCGGAGTCAATCTGCCTAGGCTTTTTCAACAGTTTCCAGTGTAACTGGATGCAACTGAATATGGGTAACAATAACCCTTGGTAAAACTGGTTGTCAAACTTTTGGGCTTCTGACTACCCATAATGTCTGTAAAAGATCTACGAATGACAGCAGCGATCAATGGCTTAACATGCTTTCTGAGGGAAGGAAGGGGTCTCGATATGAAATAGATCCACAAACCGACCACAGCAAGCGTAGCAGGTGATGTTCTGCAGTTTCTGCCTATCCCCATGGGTAAAAGATGTGAGTTTATGCATGTATGTGTGTTAAAAATTAATGAGGTATGTTATATATTACAGAATACCGCATATCTCCTTTAGTATCAATATTACATTACCAACAACACTAATTAAGTAATTTTATTTGTTCAAAAATATACAGCTATTTAAATAATATGGTAACTTTAGGCACTTTTTTCCATGAACAGATATTGAACATCTGTTCATGATGTTCTGTATTATCTGTATTTCAGTTAGGTAATAGAATGGATGAAAATACCAATTCAGCTATAGATAACAAGCTTACAACTATTAACATAATAGTATCATAGATATCAGTATAATAAAAAATACAATTCCGTGAAATGTTTCATAGAAAAAATATTACAGTTATGGGCTGTTTGAGAAGATAAAAGTATGTTTTGCACTAATGTTATAAACACATTGTTCGTGCCCCATTGCCCATAACATGAAATTATATTATAACAGATTTCTGTTAACTGTGTATACCCAAGAATCAAAGTTTTATTGGACATTAGTTTTGGTAAAATGAATGAACTTCTATCACATATAATTAGCATGTCTCTTTTAGTTGGGCAGTTAAATGAAATACGGTTTTAATGAGTTAGGACTGTTGTGTTTTCACTTTAGGTTTTTGAGAACCTTTTTTGGATAAAATTGTCCCAACTAGGCTTATTAGTAATAATGCTTAGATTATCAATTAGAATAACTATCTGCTGGTATGTAACAACATGAATTTAACTCATGAAATCAAAAGATAAGTAGGTTATAAGGTGAGACATCTGTAGGACTACAAACATAAGCTGTTGCAGTTTTGTCACTGACCATTACCAACGCATATTGACACGATATTTTTTCTTAACTTGGCAGCCACGCAGCTTCATCGCAATACTATTTATATTATCTTACATATGTATTTCAACTCATTCAAGGAGCGCCAACAAGAAAATAAGTTCGGTGACGTGACAATCCCATCCAAAGTACGTTTTCAATTTACCTATTTCAAACTAATTTTACAGCTTTCACACGGAAAATATAAATATGACACCAACCTGATCTGCTACGTCCTCGGCAGTAGACACATATTCGCTGGGAATTTGCATTTTGCAAAGCCGTTCACAAGCACATTCACTAAAAAATGAAATTTCACTGCCCGTCGGAACCGTCACGTCAGTCCTTCGCCGTCGAATGACGTGTGGACAGTTGGAATACACTTCCTGTTACCAAATAACTAATGTCTAATTATCTCATGTTTACTAAAATTTAATAAATCAATTGCTATAAAATTTATTTTTAATTTATTTTAACCATTATTTTGGAAAAGATGCTTACAATTGAAGTTGTTTTAAATATAAGGAAAAGACAACGACCCGGATGTTTTTGTTTGGAATCTAGCTTGCTGTGCGATAAACGTCAAACTGATAGGAACGTTTTGTATCTTCATCCAAAGATTATTTTTTTGTTTACCTACTGTTTAATTTCAATACAAATCTATTAACATAATTATTTTCATAAACTTTTATCTCTGAAGTTCTTAGGACTACCAAACTTTAATTAAACATTTTCAAGATTACAGACACAGTGAGCACATATTCAACAAAAAAAAAATATTGCGTTTGGAAACGGCAGTCAGATGACAGAATTACTCTATGACAGAATCAAGTATATGTATTCTGTGGACAAAATATGTGTCATCCACCCAGCCAAACAGCCAAACATCCGTCATCCAGCATCCACTTCGGAGATAGCAATTTCTAAACATTGTGTTTGTGTTGTGAAATATTTATTTGTAGCTATATTATAAAAATTAAAGAGTAAGTGGGTGCTTCTTAGGTATTCTAACAAAAAACTGAACATTGAAAATTAGTAACAGTTCAAATAATAATCTTAGTGCTGGATAACCTATTTTTCAGAAGATGCTGGAAGTCACTTGTAATGATCGTCTTGGGAAGAAAGTGAGAGTGAAATGCAACCCTGACGACACAGTTGGAGACCTCAAAAAGTTAATAGCAGCACAAACCGGCACACGATACGACAAGATTGTCCTGAAGAAGTGGTACACAGTGTTCAAGGACCACATCAAATTATCTGACTGTATCCTTTTCTAATAGTCTTGTTCTTCCAGGTTAATCCAATCTAATCATAGCCTAGTCGAAATCTTGTTTGCTTTTCTTGACATGACCACATACAGGAGACTAATGAATATTCTCATATGGGGTATAACTAGAAATAAATTGATGAATGAAAACTAGCTTTCAGTCATAGCAGTACCTATTGTAAAACAAAATGTGCTGTAGGTACCTAGCTTATGCATCCCATGATCTTCATCACATATAAGGTTTACGAGGGTCAAAGGGTCATATTACCAGAAACTGTCAAAACTTAAAACCTATTTCCTTAACCTCCACACAGATGAAATCCATGACGGTATGAACCTGGAACTGTATTACCAATAGGAGCTGATAATGGAGTCTGACACAACTAAATAACAATGATAATTTTAATATACTTGTTAAATATAAGTAAACTAATTTAAGACAGAATCTTGATGTTTTTAATTATCTTCTGATATGATCAACAAGTGAAGATTTTTAGTATTGAAATAAAAACACGTAAAAGTTGTAACAATTATGATGAATTTATAAATTGTAAAAAAAAGTTGCATTCACGTTTTTAGTGATGCAGTAGGTAGACAACATATAATAAATGATAATTATTATAGTTTGGTGCACGGAATAGTACAGGGTGGCAGGGATACCGACGCGCAAACTGTAACCATGGATTCAGCACGAGTTTATACCCCATAGCGTCGAAATTTTTCATCCGTTATTAAAAAAAATATTGCTGTTCCATACCTACATTTTGACCGCGTAGGTATTGCACTTTTCTATGAAATAGAAGATTTTTTTTTTTTATATAACCAACGAAGAATTTCGACGCTATGGAGTCTAAACTCATGTGCTGAATCCATGGTTACAGTTTGCGCGTCAATGTCCCTGTCACCCTGTATAATGCCGCAAGCAAGGCTGCCTGTTTAGCCTATCTAAATTCAGCAATAAGAAGTGGAACCCATACTACCCCTCATGATTTAAATATTTACCCAAAAGACAGTGTATTAAAACCGTCAGGGGGTCCCATAAAGGCGCGTCCCGAATAGGCCCGCGCGGCTCCGTGAGACCGAGCCCATAAACTAATATATATAAATGAGACCGAGCCTCGAGAGTTTTATAATGGGGACGCGTTGGAAACAACAGCAAAAGCCTCGCGAAGCTTTGAGGCCGCCTTAACTTATCTATTCGTACCGAATCGTAGGACTAGAACTACAATGAAAAATGCTGAGATAGAGAACTTAAAGTACATACTAATTCCATGTATAGCTGTCTCGGTTTTCGTACTTTTCATTTTTCACAACTAAAAATAAATACAAAAGGCGTGTACACACATTTCTTCCCTTGCCTTGTACGAAAGTTCTTCTTTTAAAAAAACTGTTTTCAATGTTGCCTGCTACTATATTATTAACTGATCGAACAAATATTGGTATTTTGATATCTATCGAGTGCATAGATAGTAAATCAACATCTTGTCAATAACTCTTATTTATAAGACATGTTTTTTTCATTATTTGCGTATTACTAGCCCGCATTTCAAGATTCTTATAAAATGGCAAGAATATAATATTGACCTCGTTGTAAATTTCATTCCGTATTTCCGTTTTATTCATTTTTCGTTCGTTCATCAAGCTTCATCATCATTCATTACGGTTCATTCATTGGCGGCCATTGTCAATTGTGGTTTACTTTGTTTTGTCAAATTCAGAAAAAACTAAATCCTAAAATAAATCTGTTTTAGTGAATAAACTAAGCTTCCTATATTTTCCTTGTATGAAGACGGTGCTATTAACATTATAAATAATTATTTACATGATAAGTATAGTGTTATAAGTAGTATAATGTCAGAAGTCGAAGGTATGTATCGTGCCAATATTCCAGTGAATTAGCATTTGGACACGGCCACTAATGTTTGTTGATTTTCAGAGTTCAACCAGCAAAAGCCTGCAAAGACAGGCAAGCAACATAACGTATTACCAATATGGGGTAATGAACAGACTATGAACCTGAACCCACTAATCTTAGCAAATATACAGGGCTCTAGCTACTTCAAAGGTAGGTAAGCAAACATACCAACGCACAGGAGCTTGGACTTCGTTTGTTCCACTTTATTTTACTTTCATTTGTTACCGTTATTTTTCTGTTACTGTTTCTGACTCACTAACCATAATAAATCGCTCCTCTTGTAACTCTTGTCAGAGGCTGACATACATTTTCCCGCTGTTTTTAATTACAAAGTTTTCAAGCATCTTACATGCGCAAAAGAATGTCTATTTCATCTGCAGGCTTATTAAAAACAATGCTGATGAAGTTTTATCTGGAAAGTAAACACAGTTCACAAAGCATTTTGTAACTAGTTATTATAACTTTATCAGAAACAGTAACAACAAAAGACAAATGAAAATCATGAACTTTGCTTTTTCCAACAACTCATTGATTACCATTATCTGCAGTGCACCTATTCAAGCTGAAGACGTACCATGAGGTGGTCGACGAGATCTACTACCAGGTCAAACACCTGGAGCCCTGGGAGAGAGGGAGCCGCAAGACTGCCGGCCAGACGGGCATGTGTGGCGGCGTGAGTATGTTCAACCGCAACTTTGTATACCTCTTTGTTGTATTGTATTGATTGGGCTGTATAACCATGTAATCACGACAACCATGCATTCTCATAAAACAAACTATTACCATCTACAGTTAATAGAAATCATTGTGAAGTTGAGTCATTCATGGTTTATAATCTAGTGCTAAGTTATACTGATTTGTTTCATGTTGTCCTTATAGGAAAACATGAACCATTTAAGAACAATTAAGTAGCATGCAGGTATTGTTTGATTGTGTAAACTTCACAACAAATTATTTCATTCATCATTATGCATTAAATCTCCATGACAAGACAAGGCAATTGTTTGATTCTAGGTGCGCGGCGTAGGCGCCGGCGGCATTGTGTCCACAGCATTCTGCCTACTGTATAAACTGTATACTCTACGCCTCACACGCAAGCAGGTCAATGGCCTCCTGCAGCATTCTGACTCGCCTTACATCAGAGCACTTGGTAGGTATGAAGTACAACATTTTTACTAGATTTTTCTAGCAAAATATTGTATGAGTAGTATCCTCTTTCTAGGTTATTTAATTGAATGTTAACTGATTATCTCTTTATTAAACTGCCAAAAAAAAAAGTGCTATTTCACTTACTTAGGGCCGGCGCTCATTGGAGGTATGGCACGGCAAGGGATTTTTATGCGACAAATAGAAATACAAGTTAAATGTATGACAATAAAATTGATATATCAATGATGATGCCTAGGAACGTCGTGGCTTGCCTAAGGATACCGTGGCATCGTTGCAGATTAAACTTGCCGTGACGTGACGCCAGTAGGCCCTTAATGGAACAAAAACTTTGTAACTGTCCATTCATTCTTGGTATAATTTTCTTATCAATGTTGATTTAACCTATATCATTGGTTGGGTCCTAAAGAAACTATAATATTCTATGTCCTATTTCTGCAGGATTCATGTACATCCGCTACACACAGCCCCCAGCAGACCTTTTTGACTGGTACGCAGACTACTTGGACGACGAGGAGGAAGTAGACCCTCGCGCAGGGGGCGGAGGCTCCACGACTATCGGCGCCCTGGTGAGACAGATGCTCATCAAACTGGACTGGTTCAGCACGCTCTTCCCCAGAATACCGGTGCCTATACAAAAGCTGATTGAACAGAAGTAGGTAACTCGTTACTTCTTTATATACAGAACATTTTTAGGTATTGCTTTTATTCAAAATGAAATTTTATTGTACTGGAAATGAGAATGAGGTAGTCATAAAACTATTTTTACAATGGTCAAACATTGTTCAATTCTATTGATTTATTTAATTGACATTGTGACGATTTTGTTGTCAAACACTCAATGAAGAAACAATATGTCATCCTCAAAAAATGTGTCATGCATTTTTACTCATTTGGTTTATTGGAATCTTACATTTATTTAACTTCGTTTCCTACTTTTGCTTTGTGAATGCCATCATAATATTTGACTGTAATGATTCTAGCAAGCCTGTGCGGTCTACAGTCGACAATCCCGCCTTATTGCTGTGTGGATTTACAGGAACTTGTTACGAATATACATGGTTACATGAATAAATA
The DNA here is from genome assembly GCA_947507525.1 of Apamea epomidion. Lineage (NCBI taxonomy): Eukaryota > Metazoa > Arthropoda > Insecta > Lepidoptera > Noctuidae > Apamea > Apamea epomidion. The sequence goes on from OX382226.1 coordinate 20,636,267, forward strand.
AACTTTTGTTATTATCGCTGATCGCAATTTTGGCCGAGAACATTGTTACAAACATAAGGCTCGATATAACTTGGTGTCTGTTGTATTACTATCCAATCTTACTAAAGAACTTGAAAATAATAGGCTAGGAGAGCACAACAGGCAGACGGCAGCTACTAAGCCAGCTGGAAACTTCCGCGGCGGCGGAGGAAGCAGTAATGGCGGGAACAGCGTGGCCGGTGGCCCTGGCAATGGCGGCGGCGGGCCCGGCCCGGGCGCCGGCGCCGGTGCCGGTGCGAACGCGTACAACCCCGGCAGAATGGACGCTGACCGGAGAGAGCACGATGACAGAGATAGACGCGATTACGGCGAGGTTGACAGGTAGACAATTTACATAAATCCTATTCTGCAATAGTCTCATCATCATAATTAATGGAAAGACTTGATGATCTAGCCAACGACCATGAATTAATATGCCATCCTTTTATTTCAGGTACTCAAAAGACAGAACGAGACGTGACGAGCGGGAGGTCAGAGATCGCGACCGCGACAGAGACCGGGAGCGAGTAGATCGCGGTGACCGCGACCGAGACCGTCGCGATCGGGATCGTCGCGATCGTGAGCGCCCTGACCGTCCTGACCGTGAGCGCCCTGATCGTCCTGACCGTGAGCGCCCTGACCGTCCTGAGCGTGAGCGCCCTGATCGTCCTGACCGCGAGCGCCCCGATCGCCCCGATCGTCCTGACCGCGAGCGCCCCGATCGCCCCGATCGTCCTGACCGCGAACGCCCCGATCGCCCTGACCGTGACCGCCCTGATCGCCATCGCGAGAAGTCGCGGTCTCGCGACCGACAACGCCACCGATCGCGGTCCAAAGACCGCCGCTTTAGATAATGTTTAGCAAAACATAGATGGTTACAATATTGTGTCTTTACGAATGAATAATAATAATAATGATGTTCAGGATATTGTTGTTTTGTTTAGTAAACCTTTAATTTTACCTGCGGGGTCATTGCATAATACATTATCAGTAGGAATGGCTTTCATTTTGACAGTTCAACCACTATCATTGATATTGACGTTGTTGAGCAGACAAATTTTTCGAACATATGAAGCAATAGATTTGGAATATCCTTCAAAATGATTCAGATTGTGATTGATAGTGTGTTACACAACGAGGGTGCTGATCAATATTGAGAAGATCACAAAGATCGATTTATATTTCCAACATTAGATAACAAAAAGCTAGATGTAAACAATAACTCAATTTAATTTATGTATTAATCAATGCACAGCAAATTGAAATTAGTACAGGTGATACAGATGTTATATTTAATTATACACATAGCTGCTAAAAGTGCAAATATAGTAACTTTCAATAGGGTTTCAAGGCTGTATAAACAAGCGAAAGGATTTGATGCACTGACTCACATGTTGCAGTAATCTAATGCACTATTTGCATCAGGCAAAGAAATATTGGTCAAATGCATTTTGTTTCATAATGGGTGTCCTTGGATTTTCTTGCCCGTTCTTCTCCATAGAGATCTACGTTTTGGAATGGGTAACTAGCTTCAACTTTCTGAGTAACTGACAATTCAAAAGTGCCTAATGGTTTAATTGAAATAAATGCTTGAGTTTAATAATGATTATGGATCTTTAAAATATTAAATGCTTTAGCTTGCTGTTCTATATTCTACATGGATTCAAGTACTACTAAACTAAATAGTTGGGAAAACACCTTCGGCTGAAACGATAAGTTGGGAAAAGGTTAGGCATTTGATGATGATTCAAATAAGTAGTATGTATACAATTTATTGTTGATCCTTACTAGCTTTTTCCCGCGTGGATGCCGGAAAATATCCCAAAAGAATGTACTACAACGTTATAAACTATCTGTGTGCCAAGTTCCATCCAAATCCGTCCAGCCGTTTTTGCGCCATTTTGGAACAGAGAAACGGACAAATGTCTAAAAATACTATCGATTTTTTTTTTTTAATGTTTTGTGTAGGTACTGTTTTGACTTCGTTACTATTTAATTACACGTATTAATACAGACTATCGCTATTATGACATTAAAAATCAATGTGTAATCAAATCATCGTAAAATTACATAAGGGCGATAAATCATTACTGATATTAACATAACTGCAGGTAAGTGCTTATTGAGTAATAGGGTATGAAGAAACAACTATTATTTCAACTTCAAGTTTGTTTATTCCATTGTAAAAATAAAACTGCTTGAAAAGCAGAGCGATTTGAATGATTACATACAATAGGAAAGCATAAAGCTAACAATAAATACACATTCAATGGAAAATTATTTAGATCTATGCAGTTGTGCAAACAGTTGCGTAGCCTACGCTGCAGCACCTTTCGCAGCCTCCTGCTGTTCAAACTTGGGATACTTTTGTTCAACAATAGCCCAAGAGATCTTGCTGTTAGATAAATCTCTTACGACAGTTGGTACATCAGTCAATGGCAGTCTTACTTGTCCCATACTGTCTCTTTCCCTCAAAGTAACAGAATGGGGCTCTTTGATGGTGTCGAAATCGACTGTAATAGCATAAGGCACACCCAACTCATCAGTTCTGGCGTATCGGCGACCAATTGAGCCAGAGGAGTCGTCGACTTTGTGGGAAACATCCGCGTCTATTAATCCCTGGGACAGGTCTCTGACAAATGGTTGGAACTCGGCGTTACCGCTAAGTGGCAAGACGGCACACTTCATCGGCGCGACTGTTGCTGGTAATGAGAAGTAGGTCCTCTGTTCATCACCTTCCCTCATTTTAAAGTTATGTTCCAAGATAGAATACAGGATCCTGCCAATACCAAATGAAGGCTCAATGACACTGGGGATGATTTCCTCAACATGGACTGTTTTCTGAGCTCTCTTCACGCTGACAAGTTTAGGTGTGAGTTTGAATTCACCATCAGGAGTGGAGAGGGTGTATTCTCCATCAGCATCCAACTTGGATTGCATATCATCCAAAGCTGCAGAGTCCATTGCTGCCAGTCCATCATTTATGAGTTTGGCATCTTTCTTGAACTCTTTGCCTATGGCTGCTTTGTTAGGCACAGGTTCAACAACTTCAATCTGTTTGGGAGCTGGTAATTTCTTCTCAGCTGCTAATCTGATGCCAGTTGCTTTGGTGTGCTGAGTCAAGTCATAAGCTGACCTGTCAGCACAGCCTACACATTCTACCCAGCCATAGCTGGTGAGGCACTCGGCATCCCAGCAGTCACAGGCATAGTGAGCCATCTCATTACCCATGTGTTGTCTAAACCTCAGCCTCTTAGGCTCAATGCCAACAGCTAACATGTATAAGTGGATTCTGGCCATGAAGTAGCCTAGGGTCTCATTATTAACAATGCCTTTGGAGACAGCATGACCAATAGTCATGTTCTCAGCAGGTCTTCCTTGCTCCTGGCTATCAGCTGAGTAGAACAGCATCTGGGTGTCCTTCACAGATTCAAACTTAGGGTGGTCTTTAGTGTCACAGAAGTGTTCAATTTCACACATTGTGAATTCTCTGACTCTTAGCAGACCAGAGCGAGGTGAGATTTCGTTCCTGAAAGAGTTTCCAATTTGTGCAGCAGCAAATGGCAGGCGGCCCTGGTTAAATTCTAGAAGGCGTTTGAAGTTGACAAAGATACCCTGAGCAGTCTCAGGTCTGAGAAAACCTTTCACTAATCCACTGGGACCAATCTGGGTGTTGAACATGAGATTGAATTCAATTGGTGGAGTAAGGTCATTGCCGCTGATGGGTGACTTCATCTGGAACCTCTGCATCAAAGCTGACATTTGATCAGCTGTCATACCATCAAGCTTTACAAGAATATCTTCAATTTCAGCTTTGAGTTCGGCAGTTGTGTTTTTCTCACTTTTTATCTTCTCAAGATGAGCTTTGATCAAGTGATCTAAGCGGAAGCATTCTCCAGACTTCACATCTTTTGTCATAAGGTCAGCAAACCGTTCCACATGCCCAGAAGCTTTAAGTACAGGTTCAGGTGTCAGAATTGAGCAGTCCACCTCCAACATCTGTTCTTGTAGAATAAAGTATTTCCTCCATAGTTGGATCATATTGCTTTTAAGAGCACAGCCCATAGGGCCAAAATCAAACTGGCCCGTAATACCACCATAGATAGCAAACGACTGGTCATAGAAGAATCTTCTTTTGATAAGGTCCTCCATTTTCGCGCGATCGAAAAGTTCTTCTGATGGGGCGAGGCTGAGTTCTTTATCCTCTAGAACTTTCTTCCTGGCTTTAAGTTCAGCGACAGCTTTCTTTACGTCAATTTCAGGGGCTTTTTCTTGTTTAAGTTTCCTGACTAAATCACCCTGTTCTTTGACGAGGGCCCGCAGCGGCGCAAGGATTTCTTCAATTTTAGGATCAGCCATGATTATTTCTCTCTGGGGATTCGGTATTTTGATCTTCCTGTGAATCTTATTGCTGCCCCAATGATTATGAGATAGTCGGATTTGACTGCAGATGATTGGTAGTTGTTTACTAAATACACTACACTTATATACTAATGCTACTACGTTTCTCATTTAACTAAGCGCAAATTATTTTTCTGTTAATATTAATCCATCTGGCAGCCGGTAATTATTAGCTTTTTGATCGCGTGGAATGACGAAACCACGATAGATTCTATGAAATTGACAATCACATTTTCGTATTCTTATGTGTGATAAAATGTAGCATAAGAGCGAGATGGGTAAATACAGTTACCAAAAGTGAGACAGAGTACGATACCAAACAAATGCTTCACCTTCGTTCAGGTTCGAAACGGCAATGAATTTTGACAGCAGTTAGAGAACGTGAAAGGAAATGTCATTATGACAAATGCCATGCCACATAAATTCTGCGTTCATTGCAATGAGGTCATGATCATTAATTTTTGTATGTAAATGTAAATTATCCATAGAAGGAAAGTAGTTCCCTATCAATTAATACTGCGGTGAACAGGATAGTTCTCCTGTTAAATATTCCATTTGATCCTAATGAACAAATTTAAAGAATATAAATCGATAGAAAAGTTATTGATATCTGGCTATCATCCAATAAAAGACGAAAAACTCATGATACTTCCTTGGATACTGGCAATACTGATATTTCCCATCTCTTTCTAACTTTAAATCACTGCGTAAATGATTGCGAGATGAAGCGTGATAGGAATAGTTTTAATTATTTGTTTTCTTTTTCGAATAATTTCAGTTTTGACAGCACAAAGGAGTCGGCCATTTTATTGCTGGTTGGTGAACGGGGGGTGAAGCTGTGGCTTAGTGCCCAGTGTAGAATTGTTGTATTTTTATTGAGTTATTTTTCTAAACATCCGTTTTAACAACGTACAAAACAGTATACGTATTTAGTGTAAGTTTAGGTGTATTTATGTATTGACTAGACTCTGAAGAGCAATGGACGATCCGAATAGGATGATGGCGCACAGCGGCGGGCTCATGGGGCCGCAGGGCTACGGGCTGCCTGGCGGCGAGGGAGCCCCGGCCTCGGGCGAGGGCGAAGCACGCAAGCAGGACATTGGGGAAATATTGCAACAGATCATGAATATCACAGATCAGAGTCTTGATGAAGCGCAAGCGAGAAAACACACGCTCAACTGTCACAGAATGAAGCCTGCCCTATTTTCAGTGTTGTGTGAAATCAAAGAGAAAACAGGTAAGCGATCTGACGTATTTTTATCAGTGGCTACTGAATTTACGGTGGCTGAAGAATTTGTGTTATGCATTTAATTACGAGTCGTAGTCTAGTTTCTCTCTGGCTTTGTTTCGTGAATGTTTTCAATTTTCTTCAAGATGGTTATGTAGGTAGTTTGTTATGCGTCTACATAAACAATATCATACACCTCTAAGCCTTTGAGCATTTGTGATAATCAGTTTCACTCATGCAAGGCAAGCTAAGTAATTTTACATCATCTACATAATTATACACTTATTGCCTAAGCTAAGCTTTAAAAAATGAATTAAATGCTGCTTTTCCACTTATCTTGGAATTATTCAGTGGATGATTTGAATAAACCACATAGAAATATTGATATAGGTAGTGTTTTCCACAAACTCTTTACCATGACAATGTAATTCATTGTGTGTGGTACACCTGTGTAGTCAAATTCATGACCTTAATATTGCTTATGCACATTATGCTCTAGCACTAGGGCAATATTATGGATGGGTCATCTTAGGGGCGACTTAATGTTAAATATGAATATCAAGCTTAGTGACAGTTGTAAATCTGAAACCTTGATCCACAGAAGTCTTATACACATGATTTTGAGCTCAATTTGCATATTTAAAATCCAAATTTCCAATTTATTTTGTTTCTTTGTATGACAAGCATGAATACTATTTAAAACTGATGCTAAAGATGAACTTGCAGTCTCTGCTGGATTAAATTTAGAGGATAGCTGTAAAATTCACATTTTACTATTACTCCAGATATTATGAGTATCTTCCACTTATCCTGAAAGATGTCTCAGATTGAACATATTTAACATAGAGTTACTTTAATATTTGAACAGTGCTGTCCCTCCGCAACACGCAAGAGGAAGAGCCTCCAGATCCGCAACTGATGCGTCTGGACAACATGTTGATAGCTGAGGGCGTGGCCGGCCCAGAGAAGGGTGGAGGCGCCGGAGCCGCCGCCTCGGCATCTGCCGCAGCTGGTGAATGGGGTAATTGCTTTGAAGTTTCTAAAACATATATATTTTTATCGGCATCATCATGTGACCTGCACACTGACTGTAGTAGACTTTATATTAAAAGATATTTGCCTTTAAAATTGTATTGGTTTCTTTTAGATGCTTTCAAACATAACTTAGGCATCAGGTTTTCCATTTTAGTTAATTAATTTTTCTTGAAATAGAAGATAGTAGGTATCAAATGTTTGTAATCTAATAAGATTAAAAATAAACAATACCTTCAGTTTAGTTACAAATGGGAGAATCCAACACAATTGTAAACATGTAAGCTAATAAATTACACAAATGGGTCTTAAATCTCATGATTGTAAAAATATTCTGACATTTGTATGTAAAACATACATGTTTTATGGTATAAATACACCTGCTAATCAATAGTAGGTATTTTTGTGTGGGCTGGGAAAACCAGTATCCTTAGTTTCATAGCTTACCACTGAACAACTAGTATCATCCAACCCAATACATTGTTCAGTGTTTTGATAACAAAACCTAAACCTAGAACTAATTGATTTGAATTTGAAAGCCTCATAGATACTAAATAAATAGGAGTAAAACATAAAATAGTAACTTCATCCTTTCTCAATAATCTGCAGCCGTAAGTCAAGAGGGTGCATCTGCAGAACAAAATTAAAGAAAAGTAAGCCTTACTAAACAATAAAGGCGCATTAAGGCTCATTTTTCTCGACAGAATTATAATCCTGTATCATCTTTATCAGATAACGCGATCGAGCACTCGGACTACCGCGCGAAGCTGGCGCAGATCCGTCAGATCTACCACCAGGAGCTGGACAAGTATGAGAACGCCTGCAATGAGTTCACTACCCACGTCATGAACTTGCTCCGTGAGCAGAGCCGCACCAGACCTATTACACCTAAGGTAGGCTTTTATTTACTGTTTAAAAATCGTACCATGCGCAGTTCTGTGGTTTCTGCCTATCATCGTGGTAAAAAGGTGTGAATTTATTTAATTGAAGTACATAAGCAAATTAATTTTACTATAAAATTTAAAATCTAGTGATACACACAAATAAGTATGATTGATGAAACATGAAATAAAATACATCTGTCTGTTTAAATCAACAGTCCTGAAAATAATTTAAAATATTATAACACATTGACTAGCTGATTTTTCAAACTTGGCGTCAGATTGTAGAAATGTTACCTAGCAATCACCATTGAAGCCTTTTTGACCTTTAGCTAACTCTACAGTTTTTTTACTGTGGTATGTTGTACTTGCTGTTTTGCCGATAACCTGTTGGAAACTTTCGTCTAAATTAATAGCAACAGAGCACGTCAAATCTATTAGAAGCGGACTTACATTTGCGTATACCGACAGGAAATCGAGCGCATGGTCCAGATCATCCACAAGAAGTTCAGTTCCATCCAGATGCAGCTGAAGCAGTCCACCTGCGAAGCCGTCATGATACTGCGCTCACGGTTAGTTACTGTGCCATGTAGCTAGGATACTGTATACTTTACAATGGAATATGTTCACGAAATAGTAGGTAAATGGAGTGTTCAATTGATATTTGAAGACATCTAGACTCCGTTCGCCTATTGCTTCTTCATCTTACTACTGCGTTCTTTCTATCAATATATACTTAGCAATTAATTCTCCAAATAAAAAATCACTTCCAAATAATAAAAGTAACGAAATGTCCCACGTAACATTTCGCTCTACCCAGCTCAACTTTGGCCTCTAAACAACCAAAATCTGGGAATTCCCGCTTGCAGTTTCCTGGACGCGCGTCGCAAACGCCGCAACTTCAGCAAGCAAGCGTCGGAGATCCTCAACGAATATTTCTACTCGCACCTGTCCAACCCTTACCCCAGCGAGGAGGCGAAAGAGGAGCTGGCCCGGAAGTGCGGCATTACCGTGTCTCAGGTACCGTGACGTCACTTCCGCTTTCAGTTTCCTCGACTCGCGGAGAAAGCGACGCAACTTCACGAAGCAAGCGCTGGAACTGCTGAATGAGTACTTCTACTCGCACCTCGCGAACCCCTACCCCAGCGAGGATGCGAAGGAGGAGCTGGCCAGGAACTGTGGCATTACTGTATCGCAGGTACTGCAGGGTTGCCAAGTCTGCGTAGGGTAGCTTAATGAAGTTACAGAAAATAAGTTGACCACACCTTGATGACGACTCCATTTGAATACAAAGACAAATTACAAATGAATTAGTTGCGTTCAAAGTGTAGGTACGTTTTGTTGGCTTTGATATCCAACAGATTTAAAATTCTATTCAAAACTAACACACCAAGAAAGATGTTCTCATGAATAATAAAACAAACAAAAATAACAGGTAACTTCAAATAGAATTGGCAACCCTATAGTTTCACGACACGGCTAGCTGCCGGCTCAACACGCGTGACAACCTTATTATCTTGAAACCGGGACAGTTAGGTAATTTTTTAACTAGCAACTTTAAGTAGGAACATTAATCTTATTAAACAAAGTTACAACTTAACAATACCACCGTAAATCATTGTGTCAGTTCGTGTACCTATGTAAAACAATGAACATCAAACTGTAGTTTTGTTAAGGGGGAAACGCCAGTGTGGCCTGGGAAATTCTAGTTTTCTTACATTTTTGCAATTTGCAGGTCAGTGTCAGGTTGTATGTTGAACAAAATGTGATTCGCGACCGTGAAATATCAATCAATAGGGTTATATGAACCGTATTGATGATTTTAATGATTATAATTCTGTAAATACATACTTGTTACGGTCGCGAATCGTATTCTGTTCAACATACAACCTGAGCCTCCCTCGAGTCGAGTCGCAATAAATACTTTTTCTTTCTTTCTTTTCTTGACACTGACCTGCAAATGGCAAAAAACGTAAGAAAATTTGAATTTCGCGGGCTACCCTAGCGCTTCCCCCTTGAGCGAGTACTCTTTTTTATTTTGCGTGGTTTAATGGCACGATCAGAACATTTTGAGAATGCATTACAAATCATACTCATGTAAATTATGGCCGTACAATTGATCGGCAATTAAGACCACGATTGAAAGGCTGATATTTGCGATACTGATACTAATATTTGGGTATTAAATATGTCAAAGAGTAAACGGGTCACCGATTAATGAGAAGGGCTAATAGGACCCAGCACTTTATTATCCGACTGCGCGACAATAAAGACTGTTGTTTTTTTCTCGTGACTGAGTGGTTTTACCGAACAATACAACCACAAAACTATACAACTATCTTACTTTATGTGATAAGTTATTCTCTACTAAATAACTAATCTGTGGAGGCTTGTAATTAGCAATTTAGTTATATATTACTGTTATTATAATGTTATTAGTCTGTAAGCCTTCCGAAAATAAAGAAAATAAAATAAATAAATAGATAATATTAAATCAAGTTTTTGTCGCCAGGTGTCCAATTGGTTCGGCAACAAGCGCATTCGCTACAAGAAGAACATTGGCAAAGCTCAAGAGGAGGCCAACTTGTATGCCGCCAAGAAGGCTGCCGGTATGTATACGGTTTCAAGTGGCTTCCTATAAGAAAATCATTGCTGGCAAATGGTGTGCCTATTCTGTTTCGAAAAACCTCGCTTGACATCAGTACTATTGCCTATTGTCTTAGGTTACATCATTATTTGCATATTAACTACTGTTTCAGTCATTTTAAATGACAAAAGCATATTGTCTTGTAATCACTCAAAACGTAAGAGACGAGTGAGTCATGTTACTGTATTTTTATATCATGAAGTGACGCGCGCTTTATTTGTGGTAATCAAGTGTGTAAGCGCAGAAGCTCTGCACCGTCCGAGACACGGGCGAAGTTGGAAGTGTGTGTGTGTGTGCTATGTACTGACGAGACTCGTCCTCACGCACACAGTCATAGCGTGTTTGTACACTTGGTTACCACAAGCAAACCGCGTGTCGCTTCGTGAAATAAAAATACTGGATCATTGAGAGGAAAACTATAATATAACTTCGAATCTTTTTCATCATAGTTTAAAATGCAGTAATTTGTTACTACAACAAATGCAAACCACAAAAATATGTCCTATGTCATTCTAAAGATCTCTTCAACTCCCATGACATTTACCTTCCACTACTAAATTCCATTCCTAACCTAACAAAAGTCATACCACATAATCATGATATTACCTGTCATCCCATTATATATCTATAGTTCTATAAAATTGGGTGAAAGCCAGCGCGTTACAAAGAGATACGTTTCCGCACACAGACCTGCCTTGGGTTGGCGCGGGGCGTGATGCTAGCTCACCGCCTGCCAGAGCTTCGGCATATTACAGTAAACTATAGACACTAACTAGAACTAGGCTAATTCACACTGATTGATGGCTCACTTGGGTCCTCGTCACATCGGCGTTTGACACGTACAGCCAGCGACAATACTCGACGATCATTTCGAAAGGACACAGACCAAAAGTCGTACCAAATAGTCTCATGCATCAAGATCAAAATATCATAGTAATTATTTTCATAATTTTTTACGTCATTACGCGTCGAGGATTTGATTTTTGAATAGGGAATTGAATTTAAAGTAAAAAAGTGTTGATATTGTTGTATTCCCTTTACATGACGTTCCGTTTCAAATGATATGATTAATATAACCTTGAATTTGAAAGTGTCATGATCACGTCTTTCTAAAAACATGTAAAAAAAAAATACTTTGTCGATTCTACATTCATTAAAAATAAGTAGAATAAAATAGAATAGATTTTTTATTTAAACGATTATCATTTTTTTAGAGCAATAATAGCCGTTCGTGTATGTCTTGTCAAACAAATTAAAGTACCTAATTTTCAGGTTATTTCGTTTTTTTTAAATCTCCGAATCCCGGGTTTTGTTTACAAAAATTACTTTTGTAAAAGACAATATAATAAGTGTGGTCTATAAAAAATAAAGTTTGACTTTGATGCAGCAAGGTATGGGATACCATACATCCATGAGCATTGTCCTTTAATAATTCATTATACATAGAACTTAATTATTGTTTTCAAATGTACCATGTATTTTACGTATTTTTTAACTCTTCAGTCGTTTGTCATAAACAAGTCCTAGCCAAGGCAAACATAGCATAGGCCAGCCATAGCTTATCATAGCCAAGTTTTCATTGATAAAAGTTTTCTGAAACTGTGGTCTGATATTAATTGACTTATATCGCTGACTGTACGACCGACAAACGCAAGTGTGGCAAGGGCTTTAATGTCTGTTACCTGATGTCTCGTTTGGCTATTCATGCAATATTTTGCTCTTCTGCTACTCGTAAAGCGTTTTGCAAAGGGGCGAAATACTTTGGTCCATTTTTGCTGTGATAATTCTAGTATACTGTCTGAATAGCCAAGTGGTACATTAGGCTCTAGATGGGTAGTAAGCCTCTCAGTGCGTGCGTAGCCTTACACACCGCGTACCTTTGCTATAGAAGCGCACAGCGCTGTCAAAATAACGATATCTTAATTCGTTTAAATGATCTCAGTTCATTGTGTTGTGGGCATCTTTCATCACCTATCATTGTTTTGTGAAGAAACGATCTAATACCATACATCATCGATCGTTTTTAATTTTAAAACGGTTTCTCTCAAAAGGCATGTTTCAAATTAAATATCCATTGGGTGGTAGTCCTATCATATTGGTCGTGGCCCTTTTAAATGGTTTATATATAAAAAAACAAAAAAAAAACATAAGATTTACCCGGGACCATTCAAATCAGCTCCCATTTTGGTGATCAATAAAACATATTCTGTCTATCTATTGGCAATACACTTTACCAAAGTCCGGTTGAAAGATCCCCACACACTGCCCCCTACCCGCTAGTCTTACACGTATACATGAGAGATGCCCGTGCGCAGCCGCAGGCGCGTCGCCGTACTCGATGGGTGCGGCATCGGGCACGGCCACGCCGATGATGTCGCCGGCGCCCACGCAGGACTCCATGGGCTACTCGCTGCCGGCGCCCGGCTACGACCAGCCGCAGCCCAGCTATGACGGCTCTATGGGCTATGACCCCATGCATCAGGATTTGTCGCCGTAGGCGTGTAGGCGAGCCCGTACCTCAGGTATAGATTTTTATTTTTAAAAAAGTCCAAAAAACTTAATGGGACTCTCCATTCAGTTTGTAGCCCGTTTTCCTCCATAGGAACACTTTTGAATGGGCAACTAAAGTTCGTTTTTTAAACCCAGATACTAATTTGACAGGTGTAATGCCAAATTTATATACAAAAAACGCAAATACAAAAGACTTAAATGTAATGAATTAGTCAGATTAGTATCTGGGACTAAAAAAACAACTTTAGATTCATCTTTCCGACTAACCGGCTCCTTGACAATTTTAATTTTCAAGGGTGTTTAAAGGGTTAATTAAAAGAAAGGCTTTGAGTTTATTATATCAGTAAACGCCCAAATCTGTTCTTCAGTTCCTGTGATTTCGATATTTTGCTACGATAAAAAAGTATACATTGCAAGAGCGACTTATCTTCTTTTCTTTACATTTAGTTTCACTGTCATAGACATATCTTCGCGTCACATAGATCCAGTCCAAGCTTTCAAGATATCTAACGTAAATCTGTATTGTTTCAGGTTGCGGATATGACACATAATTGTGCAGCTTCCACAGAATTGCCATTTACATTTACTATTATTATGTTAAGTAGGTCAGGTACTAATCCTTACGACCGGTGACTTACGTCGGCGCGACACCGGCAGACGCCTAGCCTTAGGACATAGGACATTGTATACTACACAATATACCTTAGACTACATAATTATTAGCGATATTTTTGGAAGGAAATGTAATGAAACGTATTTTTATTTGTATTACGAACTCTATACGACTGGCACCCAGTATTTGTTTAAACAATTTATATTATACAAGTTTATTTTTATTATTATATTATAGTCATTTTTATTATGAATTAATATTCAACGGCAACTATTTTATAGTATTATTGTTTTAACCAGTGTTTTTAAATTTTTTTTTTTTTTTCGAAAAGTTATTATTTGGGCAGTATTAGTAATTTATATACAAAAGTAAATCATTACATCGATATGGCGGGATCTCGAGTTTCTATTCGTTCTAATAATCTTTTAATCTACGGTGGTTATAATTATACGATAGTTGTAAGATGAAACTAGTGTTATATTATTAATTGTAAGTATTCAGATATTTTGTGCTGACTTGTGTCCTGTACGAAATGCGTCCGTGTTTTTACTACTTTAAATCTATATTATTTATCGACAGTGGAATAAGTCGTAAATGGAACACGAGATAATACATGATGTTGACGATTGACAAACTCGTAAAATGAAGAACATTTTTAGTGTAAGAACCAAAATCAAAAGTCTTTTGTCCAAATTGGGCTTAGAATCAGAATATTTCGAACGTCAAAATTCCAAAAGACAGTCCCCCAAAACGCCCGCCCTCCACCACTTCCTAGTGCTTTCGCTGGGAAGAAGAGGCGCATCAAACTCCCCGCATCACAGCTGTCTGGCCAGTGGTCAGTTAGAAGTCAAAGAGATAAAAATGAAAAACATACGACACATGAAACTATTGCATACGATATTATGTATACGCTGTATTCCGTAGTCAGTCTGCTCCAACAATAATATTATACACCCATTTTATCATTATTATAAAACTATTACGTCTATGTACAGATACCGTTATAATAATACTAAACATACGAGCACGATAGCTGCACTTAAACTCATGTATACGCAATCAAATAATTATCATATTTTTATATACAATTTATTATGCTGGAATATTTACTGAACGAAAACTATAATTATATTTATTTAAACAAAATGTCGATAAATTATGTAGATTGAAAGGTAATTTGTTTGCGCGGACGCATAGACTTGTGTGCAATTTTAATATTTTATTAGCAATGGTTGTGTTAGTATCGCGCACACGCATCTTGGCCCAACTGATCTAAATGTGGAGTCTTTTTAAAATACCAGTCAATTTTTAATGTTTACAAATATATTTTTTTGTTTAAACTGGGTCGAATTTAAACGCCCATAGGTCAAGCGACAGTTCACTTGACCTATGGGCGTTTAAATTCGAATTTTTAAGAACGTTCGCATTCTAATCTCAGTCGCAATCTGTCAAAAATACAATTAATTTACATACATTTTTGACATTGATTGTCGCTGAGATAAGATTTGCGACTTGAATTTGAACGTTTTTTAATTACTAGAATTAGCCTTCAGATAACCAGCAAAAACGACTTCTGTCTCGGCCTGTAAAAGCTAAATTCGGCTTTGGTGACACGGTAAACCAGGAGTTGTGAATATCGGAACAAAATATTTTAATTATCGTGGTGCTAAAATGTTGGTAGCACAATTTTATTTTACTTGTTAGCCATAGGTTGAATGTTATTTTATTTCGTCGTACATTTTCATCGAAGCATAACAAGATCTTACGATTGTAACTTAAAATTAGTTCCACTTAGTGATAGTTTGGATATGAAAAAAAAAAAATTGCTAGAATTAAGTTAATGTGTTCTAAAACAAAATATCTGAAACAGTATACGAGATAAAAAACGAAAATTTAATTGATGTTTAACGCTGTGGAACATTGGAATTCTCGCGCCGTCACGGATCGCACCTTTCTTACTCGTTCACGATAAATTATTTATTATAATGGTTATAAAGTAATGTTAGTACCGCAAGTCGGGCGCGGCGGCGCGGACACACATGTATACGACGACGAGTTCAATGTTATTGCGACCATCAGATTGACTAAAATACATTTTTGTGTAGTTATGAAGTTGTTTTATTTAAAACCTATCTTTATAGTTGATATAAGAAACTAACTACTCCCAACACATAGGTACATATTATTAAATCATAACATAGCGCCTGTAACCCCCTAAGGGTTACGCAGAGGTGTACCTATAGTACACTCGCATGTCACCAGTTGTTCCCATGTAATAGGGGCCGAGCCTTTTGACACCGACCGGGCACAAATCCAGTCTCCGATCGTTACTACCTACTCTAAAAATATGTAATACGTCAGTAAGGTAATAAAAATTTAGCATTGATGACATTTGGACGCTTTATACAAAAGTTATCTCTTTGTTTTAGTTACAAGTATCGTAATTACACTATAATTTGTTTAATTTCTTTGTTTTCAAAACAAAGCTCTTGTAATTTGTCTCTGCGGGTTATCTTCTAACACTCTCATAATGCTATCTTATAGTAGATACATATCATAGATTTCACTGCAGTAGGATTTTAGGCGCCGTCTCCACGGGCGAGAGAATCGCAGCGATAGTCTCGCCGTGTGTACACACGTTCTAAGAGAGTATAGAAATACGTGGCACGACGATAAAATCGTCGCGATTCTCTCGCTCATGGAGACGGCCCCTTAGGTTTACAATTTACCTACTTTGTAGTTACCTTTATCAAAGTATTGCATTTATGTACGAAAACCAAGTGCGATTGACATTTAAAATTGTATAAATAAATAAACATTGGATAAGGTCGCCGGGTTCGATGCTACGTGCTATGGTAATGTGTCCGCATAGCAGGTCTACTGGCAGTTACTTTAAAAATACTGGTTTTAATAATTGGTAATCCGTAAAGCTCATTATATTTTTTTCTTCATCTGGTTTGGGAATAAACTACCCATTTAAGGCGCGGAGAGCGTATCGAATGTGTTGTATTTATGAAAGGTCGTAGCTAATAATAAACCGGTTCCGAAATATAATTTATCTAGTGCCATGGATGCCATGCCACGAATTTATGGTGGCTGACAGTGGAACTAATTATGAAATGACAGTCAGATTTTTTCCAAAGATATACATGTTTTTTTTTTACTTATTTGGTTTTGATTCACCGACAGGGCTGTCCCCGCCCCGTCACAGTGCCCAGTGGTGCCAAAGTGGGACTGCAATACTGCAAATATTTTGACTAGATATAACTTTTAAGAGGCAAAAAACATTGAAGTCATAGAAGAAGTTGAAACCTATTTGTAAATAATTGAAAACAGTCAAAAGATGTACAGGACTGGGTGGACTGATCAGCGGAAGAAGTCGGTGGTTGAGGTAAACCTGTTGCTCAACCATAAGCAACACTGTTCCACACGCCTTCTGGCATTACCACCCTCATGGATTTTAATTCTGATTGTTCATAAATGTAGGCCTGATGTTGTGGTACAAGTGGACCTTAGTCGTTCTTTTGTATAATAAAGTAGTCTCGGCACACAAATAAAATTTGCGGTTCATTGTCCCATTGCGCGCGCAGGTCCGATTCCCCCTTGGGGAAAACATTTGTGTGTAGGCCACACAAATGTTTTCCCCACTTTGTTTTATGTTTGGGATCGAGGACCTGAGTACCTAATGGGCACTTGAATGAACTTACAAACAAAAAAATAGGTATTAAACTTTACCTACTTCGCTTTTGGAGTGTCCCGGGACTCCTAAAGTGAAGTAGGTAGGTAAAATACCAATTTTTTGTATGGGTATGAGGAAAACTGAAAAACTCCGACATGCACTGAGCAGTCTGGTGGTTAATGCTGTTTTCTCTGAATTAGGAAGGGACCTTTGCAAATGTTCGAGAGTTCGAACCCCGCCCCAAGCCCGGAGATTTTATAACCAGCATCATTTTTTGAAAAAGCGTGGTAAGCAAAGAGAGTAGGTAGAAACCTACTACGTTGTAGATGCAAAACGTACGGTACCTATGTATGTTAGTAAGTGAAGGTACCGGACAAGTACGGAATGCACTGGTAATGTTGTAGACGACCCCTGCACAGAAACAATAAGATAACAACAACGGCTAATCGATCAATATCCTAGTGCTATCACAAACCTTTTGGTACCATTCTTCCTTTGTGAACTGATAACGCTAGTGTCAACGTATTGTAAATAGTGCGTTATTTTGTTTGTGTTTATTTTTATCAGAGTATGGCTGACCTTGGCGTATACAACTATGTATGAATCAGGTGGATCGTAGCGTCATGATCATGACTAGAGTTAGAGTTAGTAACGCGCTGTCAGTCGCCCGAGTCGCTCGACTACATACCGTAGCTTTATAAATGTTAAAATCTTTCGTAAACTTATCTGCCTCTGTGTCCGCCAGAAATTGTAAGTACCGTTTATTTCTTTACAATATTTTGGTCATGGGTAAAAAGTTTAACATTTAAAAGCAATGAATTATAAAGTTAAGTTTACTAAAAACTTAGGTGTATCGTTGATCGTGACATGCAAATTTCACAATGAATGGACGTCATTACAGCTTACAAATAATGACGCTGAGGATGGTCTGTCCAAAGAAAAGGAAACCATAAATTATATTGTTTTCAAGTTGAAGACTAGATTTAACTAAATCGTAATACGTACCCAGGGAGTAAAATAAGGAGTAGGTAATGTGTTACGCAAATAATTAACTAATAAAGGTCTGTACCTATGCAGTAAAGACTATTATATCCTGAGTGCTATTATATCCTGTGATTTTCGTTTGAATCCATCACCATCACGCTAGTCATGCTATAGGCGGTAGGCAGTGAATAGAAGTTACAGTCAGACAAATGTGAAAAAATCGGACTATCTCACTCTACAAGTAGAATTATCTGATAAAAATACTGATATAGTATACCTAGTTCTTTTCAATTACATTTTCGGTATTAAAGTCTACGCAGTCACTAATTTAATTCGATTAATACAACTAATTTAAATAATAAAAAAAACACTGATTTGTAGCTCGTTTTCAGTTACATTTTCGATATTATTTTATATTTATATATTATTTATATAATTCGCAATTAGGTACTTAATTGAAATGTATTTATTGTTGAGGTCAACGTTGTTATTATCGGTTATAGCATCGAGAATGACGAGTGTGCACAGCGCTTACAAGGAGGAGGTCCACGACGTGCCTATGTCGGTGATCATCAGGCCTTTCATACCGGAGCTGACTGAGGATAAGGTTGCGTCACTGATGGAGACGATACAGGTAAGGAATATGGTGAAGGTCCACTGTGAATCGGGAAGCTCATGGTCGGTCGTCGTGGTTGTCGCGATGGTTGGGGAGGCCTGTCTTGCTGTGGACGTATTTAGGTTAAACGAAGATATGGTGACCATGATTTTCATTTGTTTTTGGTGTTCTCGATGCGCACTTTCGGTATCGTTATGTTCATGAACACACTGAAGTTATTTTAGGAGGGTGTTTATGGGAAGTCAAACTATACCCTCTTTCTAATATTATATTTCTTGCGGTGTCAATGTAATTGTCAATTAATTAATTTCCTGATGGCTCACGATTTCACACGAAACTTACTAGGTAGGTCCGTTCGCATATTATTCTCGGTATTTTTCGGTCTTCAAATCCTTGTAGCCAAGGCTCTCTACCGTTCAGCCCGTCCTGCTGGTTGAAGATCTTATAGGGATTGGTAATCTCAATTAAGTACTCCTCAAGTTTTCATCTCGGAAGGAAATAGCCAGGAAATACGCCAAGCATGGGGATAAGGAAAGTCCCTACTTAGGAACCTCCTGTAGAAATCTCATTTAACAGTGATCTCTCCGATTTGTACATATCTGAATTGAAAACAGTCGAGAGCCTTAGGATTTCCCTTACATTAATCCATATTCAATGGACATTTAATCGCAGAGACAGAAGCGGTCACGGCCTCACAGCCAATCAATAGATAGGTACGCAGGTACAGACGCTATAGCAGGTCAAGCTACCCGAAACTGTCAAATTTTCCCAATCAACCTTTAACCTTAATGCTATAGTGATAAGATTGAAAATATATTAAAGAAATTTGACAGATTGTAGTAGCTTGATGTGTTGGCGTCTGTACTTAGCCGTTCAGGTAACCTAGATATGGACCAGTTATCATACATGGATTGTACTTAACCCCATTTGCTAAGGACTTCAGTAAAAACAAGCTCAGCAACTTTCTATATGAGTAAATATCTTGTTTGTGTGGCGTGCCACAAGGAGGCATACTAGGCTCTTTAATCCCTACTTTTCACAAAATCTTTGTTTTCAGTCATTTGCTAATCAGCCAGTCTAGCAATAATAAGATAAAGTCATAATCGGCGTACCACGCCACGCGGACCTAGTGCGGGTTGGTAGATACCACGTATTTGAATTTTTGGTTCTAGGACATGCCGGTTTGCGTACGATGTTTTTCTTCACCGTTTTGAGAGCAGTGGTGATGAAATAATGCGCAAAAAGTAAAGCGCCTCCGAACCTACGACCTACAACTTGTAAGTCGCAGCCGTAGTATAAATTTCAAAAGACTAATTAGGTAGGTACGTCGTTATGTAGTAATAAAAGTAAACATGATTCTTTTGTTTTCTAAACTTCTATCGTAGGGTTAAAAGGTCGCTGTAATTTTGTTATCTGAAGGTGAACGAGTTATCAGCGATCGATAAAAATATTATTGTAATTCATACTTTATTTTGTAAATTTGTCTCGGAAATGACCCGAGACATGCTAATTTCATTGTGACGTAAGGTAGATAAGTACCTATTAGCACTTAAATATTGATGCTAGATGCTATGATCGAATCACGACAACTATTTCCTACATGAATTATTTGTTTAAGTAGGTACCTAGGTATGTACCTACCGGATAAAGCAGCAGCTTATTAGTTTAGGTAAGTACCTACCTAGTCATAAGGTTATACCTAAATTCTATTCAAATTTATGTTTCAAGTTGATGTTATATTTATTGTTAGTTAAGTTGATTTCAGAGTCACCAGCACTATTGAAAAAGTTATAAAAATGTTTGCACTTTTAGCGTAAACTGAACTTTATTGTGTAGGAATTAAAGTTATTTATCGATACACTCATACTTGTTTACATTATTGGCAAATAAATCGCGAATGCAGATTAGGTTAGGTTATGTTAATAAATAAATAAATGTTCAAATGAAACTGGGCTGATTGAGAACTTACTCAAGTGTAATATTCAGTGTAGCACTTATACTTTTTTTCATTGCAATTATAATCGTAATGAAAAAAAAATTAAAGGCCCGCAGGTATCGGGCTTTTGGGATAACAGTTTAGCTAAGGCATTATCCTCTTTTAAAAGCGCAGTGTGGAAGAAGACCTCAATCGCTACCTGACTACCACTTCATATATTATAATAAATGTCTTGCTTGCTCTCTTTCAGAAAGAAGAAGAAGCAGGCAACGTGCCTCCCATAGACATCCTCTGGATCAAGGGCTCTGAAGGCGGCGACTACTACTATAGCTTCGGAGGATGTCATCGGTACGCCGCGTACAAACGACTCAACCGGCCAACCATCCCCGGCAAACTCATCAGATCAACTGTCACTGACTTGAGAACGTACTTGGGTAGTAGTACTCCTGATTTGAAGTAAATTGTTTAATTAGTTATTAATTTGATCAATGATGATGGGCTGGCTTGACTGGCTACCAAAGAAGTAACGATGTTTGCGATCGGTGCGACTGAGTCAAAGATCTAATATTATTAGAACTTTACTTACGTTTACTAGGCGAGGCTGCGAAGTGTACAGTCGTATGTAGGTGGTTACGTTTAGACCTTGAGCTGGTCTACCCAAGTACTAGTAATAGATTAAGAGATTTGGACCCTAATTGCGTAACACACTATCAATCACAATCTGAATCATTTTGAAGGATACTGCTAGTCCATTGCTTCATACGTTCGAAAAATTTGGCTGAACAGCAACGTAAATAACGCAATGAATGTTGTTGAACTGTCAAAATTAAAGCCATTGCTAATGGTAGTGTGTTACCAGGTGCGGTCCGGGGGGGGGGGGGGGGGTCGTCAAGCTATCGAGATTTTGACTGATTTACTTGTCTTACTAACTTAAAACTGTACTGAGCCACAGAGACCCCGATGGGCATATACAAAAAGATTAAGAACATAGAGGAGACATGGGGACCGCCGACAGAAGTGAAAACTTTAACTATGAAATGACAGTGGGTTTTTTTAACGCGTCTAAAAAAGTTTTTACTTTAATAAGCCTGTTATAAAATATAGAATATAGGATGCAAGAGCGAGCGAAGCAATTGGGCGCTCCACTTGTACGTAAGGTTCGACAGGCTTAGGTTAAGGCCTGATTCCAAAACCTAAACTGCTGTAAAACGAGTCTAAGCTTTTCGTCATAATTCGATCAAGTAAGTTCTCTTTCTGTATAATGGTCAAAAGAAAACTGAACCTATTTCAAAGAGGGGTACAAATTTTTCAGGCTCCCTCACCTTCTGTTGATTCTTGAGCTTTTCTTCATAACTCATAAGTTGACAAAGCAAGTAATTCCTACTCCTTTTGGAATGATCAAAAGAAAATTGAACCTATCCGAGAGTGTGCAAAATTTTCGAGCTCGCTCTTGTATTCTACATTCTCGTAGTTGCTTCAGCTTGCCTGGATAAGTCGACAATGAAACTCCTATTTCTATTTGTAAATATAAAACCAAACCGAGGCGGGTTGTTAAAATTTTCGAGCTCGCTCTTCCCACCCTACGTAATCTTTAGTCCCCAAAGGGTTAAGTAGGAGTGTACCTTCATGTAGTACTTATACCCCATTTCGCCAGTTATGTTTACGTCCCATGTCATAGGGGGTGAGCCTCCTGCCACCAACCAGGCATAAATCCAGACTCCAGGCTGCTTCTGAGAAATTTTAATGGAAAACCTAATAACACTGTACCCAACCTAGGAATTGAACCCAGGACCTCATGCTCAGCAGTAACGCTGGCGACCACTAGACCAACGAGATGTACAGACGCCAGCACATAAAGCTACTATAATCTGTTAAATTTCTTTAATAGATTTTAAACTTTATTACTAAAGCATTAGGTGCAAGGTTGATTGGGAAAATTTGACAGTTTTGGGTAGCTAGATGTGCTGGCGTGTGTACCTCCCTTATTAATATTCCTCGGTCGGCACCCATGGTGACCCCCCCCCCCCCCCCCAAATCTGCGACCGCACCTGTGTTACACAACGACCTCGCTGCTTATACTGGTTTTGTTTCTACTGATGAGCGGCTTAATGTACGACCATCCATTATAATAGTGGCTCTATGACACTCAACACCCATGAGAGTCAGTCAGAAGAGCCGTAGAGCCTGAACGACTGTCGAGGGTACGGATTGCTACTTACTTGCATTATTCAATAATGATGTCGGATAACTTTGAAGTTAGGCCTATCATGCTAGTCCAAGCGGAAGGAAAGTTTGTGGCGTTGCTATAAACTATGCCAAGAATGTAGTTTGTACGTAATATTAAGTTTGAACCACCATTTGTACAGATCTAAGATAAGAACGTATAATGATTTCCTGTAACGGATGCTATCAATAAAAAAATGTATCCGATTGTAGATTATTATAATCAGGTTTGGTTAATTTTTGACAACATAATTTGCATTTGTAGGTTTATATTTCTTTTGACCACAAAGTCGGACCAATGTTTTTTTAATTCTTTAAAAGAAGAAATGAGCTTAGGCACTTTACGCTGTTAGTCAGGCGAAGAACTTATTTTTATACTATCATTACATTTATTTTGTAATATTTATTAATAAGTAAGAATTTTATTATTATTCTTTATAAATTATAATACAAATAATTTTACAGTAAATTAATTCATGGAAATTTCGTATACGAGAGAAATATAAGTTCAGCTCGCTCCTGTAATATTAATTGTTAAATATTTTGACACGCAATAAAACCAAATTAATTTCTCCAAGAGTGTATTTATTTGTGGAGTGGCTTACCTAACTACAGAACAATGGATATGCCGTTTCTGTATATTTACAAACATGAACATAAATAATATCAAAATACAATTTATTACTAACGTAACGAAGCGGCGCCTCGCTCAAAGCACTGGGAACGTAATGAATTAATGATAAATGAACACAAAATCAATTTGTTAGCACCAACATTCCTTGCATGCAGACATTTAACAAAAAATTTGCTATTATATGCTACACTTAATAAATTATAAGGTTTTCAAATGATTACAAGGGAAGCACAATGATAATCCTTATGTACGCTTTAAATAGTCGCCATACCTTACTAAAACACAATTAGAACAATGGTAATTTGTTAACATAATGAAATCATCCTATTCATTATTGTAATTTTACTTTTAACATCGTTATTGTACGCTCGTAAACATTTTATGTAAATTTAGTTTCTCAGTAAGTGAATTATTGTTAATCCTTAATGAGAAATTATAAAGTTCATAAACCATAAACCTAACGCTCATTGCAAGGCTATCTTAATAGGTACATAACAAGATTTACTAGAACATTTTCAGTTTTCACACAGACCTGTTAAAATAATTTAGAAAAAAAAAAATGAAAACCAGCGCTGGGGCTCTGTCTCGTATAGGGTCTTAGCATTATGCTGAGCGATGGCCGTTTTGCGTGAATGTGACGCATGTCTACCCCCAACTTGTTATTTTTTATTTTGTGTGTTTATGTTCTTTTTTATGCGTCATGTTTGCCGCAAATAAATGCATTTTCTTTCTTTCTTTCTTTCTAATATTACACTCTCAAAAATATTTATACAACTACTTTAAAACGCTGGGTATCAAAGGATTACCACTGTACTAATTACCATTTGACATTGACACGACTCACAAACGAAAATAAAATCAATTGCGTTTACCATAAAATTCAATACACAGTGCTAAACTAGTTTTTACATAAAAAGTGCTTCAATTTGCGACCATATTGCTTTTTATACGACCAACGTAAAAGCGCATATTTTGTACTAAGAATAAAATTGCAAACAACTAAACTATTTTCTATATTTTTTTGTCAAGAGCAAGAAAACTTCATTGTTAAAAAAGAAGTTGCTTTATCATACCACCCAAAAGGATGTGTCCCAAACTAAAACTAATATATAAAGTATTTCCGTATTATGTAAGAGGTAAATGAATATATTCTAGTGTAGATAACAACGTACGATATTGTTTGTAATGTCCAAAACGGCGTTAATATTACAGAGATCATTTTATGCTTGCTCATAATAATTTAAAATATTTTGGCACGAATCATAAAATTAGCGACTGACTGGGAGCAGTAGGACCTTACTGTAACTTACAATGACAATTGCGTAAATATAATTTATACAGAACTTCTATATTTTTTAATAGCGGATTTATTAGTTTTACGTGAATTGTGAACAGTTTAATCAATTAATTACTCCCTACCATCTCCCAATATAATAATTAGAGGAATAAAATGCAAAATAATATATTCTATATTGATCTATCTATCACACTGCTGCCGTGGCCCGCCCGCTACGCCGCCCCGGGCTCGCCAACTAAATAGAAAAAATATATATCTATTACTTTACAACAACCATATTCTTTACTATGTCTCATATATTTTTTATATCATTTATAATATTTTAATTTTTTTACATAACAACGGCACCCTGTGGCCATGGACAAGATAAACTATTTTTTTTAATCAATAGATATATTTTTTCTCCACAATCCTATTCTTTATAAGCAGTGTTTACATATCAGTTATGCAGATTATATTAAAGCATAATATTTTAACATTTTATTTTATTTAGTGGCACTAGTGTTTATGAGTAACATTTAAATCCATTTAAAATATACATTTATATATTCATTATGAGGAAATGGAAGTGGCTCACAAATATTTATGAGTTTATTTACAAGTGTCGTTTTTTTTTTACAAATAAATGTAAAGTTTTTTTTTAACAAATAAAATCTAGTGTTAAACATTACATTGTTATCCTATTACAATAGAACCTAAAGTTATAAGAGAAATGTGTAAATAAAAATGCGAACGTCTGTGGCTTAAAATAATAATGGGGATAGCCCAAATAGTGAGCCAGCTGTTTTAAATTAAAAATAAAAGGAGACACCGAGACAGTATATTATAACATAATTATACTAGGATAAAACATATTGCCACTTCCACGTTTTTAATATTAATCATCAGACGAGTGTTTATTTTTACATGTACTTATACTACTAGCACAACGTGGAAGGATAACATTCATTGTGCACGTTGACTTCATTGAAATTACTAATTACATTTATTTGTTATTACAATAATAAATTAACAATTATTTACAATGAATTCGTACGAAATCTATCGAAATGTTAGATTAGAAGGGATCAATTAATATCTTTGAGAACTAATACAGTCTTTCTAGTGAAGTTAAGCTACAGTTTTCTACGACTGCGGTGGCCGTCACATAGCGTTCGCAATTTACCGCCAGATGACGTCACTGAAACGTTATTAATAAAAGTTGGTGTGTTTCTCTAGAAACCATTTTAGGCATCGTTAAGTTAAAAACTGATGCGATCATTAACCCACTTCAAATAAAGGAGGAGGTTCTCAGTTAGGTTGAATTCTTTTTTTTTCATGACAGCCGTCGCTGCGGTTTTTATGTGTCGGTCACCGCTATTTTAGGAAACAGGACCTTTAGGAAGAGAGAAATGTGTCAAGACATTAAGAACCGTCATAAATAGGGAGTATCCTTTATGATTTATTTATATTAGGTCAAGGAGATGGAACAAGCATGATTAAAGGCAGAGAGCGTACTGTGCCTGCCTACCTGATTAAATCTGAATTTTATCTGAATCTAAATTATGATCTAGGAAAACGGATTATATTTGAATTTCACCTATTAAATATTTAGATAACGAGGACAATAACTTTATTTTAATAATAGTTAATATTTTTATTTAGTTCATAGATTTTTATGTTTTTGTAATGTAGTTTAAAAAGTAAAGCTCGAATTATTTTGTAGCTTATTTGTTATGTTCGTGATATGTGGATGATTGATTGGAAGCATCGTAGATTGAACTAGATTGGTGATCTGTACAGAATATATTTTGAACTTTTGGACTAAATAGGGTGATTGAGCAATCTCATCCCAAATCAAAGAACATATCATAAAAAAAATGTATATCTCACAACACTATGCCCCGAGCTACGTCGCAACTTACATTGAGCTAAAGTTTGGGCGTGGCTAAAATCTGAACTAACGTCGCCATCTTGTTTTTTGAAAACATTTCACAAAAAGCGAACCCCCCTATCAACGTCATTCGAGCGCCAAAAGATCCTTGATCCTAACAGTGTACAAGCTTTTATTGAGCAATTATATGTACGTTTATTATTTGTTTGACAAAAACCAAATACTGGTATTCAGCTGCATCTGGTAGACTGGAAGCCGACCCTAACATAATATGTGATACGGGCAGGTGTCCGCAACTCCACGTCAATGCGCGTATTTTGCGTACGACCCTAACATAGGGAAAGGGGGTAGGCAGATCATGTTGATTTGTTTGACAATTACTCTTTGAGGCATGTTCGAATCCTAATTTGTCATCACCCTGATTCAGTCCGCATCAAAATACACCCTGTATAAGGAAGTAACGTGACGTTGTATATGGGAATAAATAAGTTTACTTTAAAATAGGAAATTAACTCAATACGAGTCCATTTGGTATTGGTAGGAAGACAAAATTATTAATGTAAATTGTGACCTAAACCTAGCCAAAATATTCCAAAATTATTAGTATAAATAAATGGAGTCGAGGTAATTAACCAACAGGAGCGCAGGTAGTTGAAAAATGACTCATTTGTGTTCTGAAACTTCGTGTAAGAATTGTTTAGAGTAAAGAAAAAATAATACTATGCAATGGAATGTAGACAGAACGGCGATACTGAGGTATACAATGTTGTTGGCGTTGTGGCATAACGATATTAAGCAAAATAACTACGTCTTTGTTTACGTTTAGCAAAAAAGAATTTAGTAGCATTCATAAATGACAAAGTTTGGCACTTTATCTCACTCTTGGAGAAATGAAGTCTTGATCGATATTGAGACGATTGAGGGCAATAGCCCAAACGATACTTTGAACGACTTATACAGCTTGTGGCAGCAAGCGATCGTCATGCCGAACGTAGCGAGTCGCTGCAAGCGATCGTAATGCCGAACGTAGCGAGTCGCTGCAAGCGATCGTAATGCCGAACGTAGCGAGTCGGTACACACGATCGTAATGCCGAACGTAGCGAGTCGCTGCAAGCGATCGTAATGCCGAACGTAGCGAGTCGCTGCAAGCGATCGTAATGCCGAACGTAGCGAGTCGGTACACACGATCTTCTTCTTTTCGTATCGATGGTACTTTGCTTTTATATATATATATATATATTGATTGAACCCAGAAGGTGATCACGACAAAAAAGAAACCGAAGACATATGACATCTGCCAACCCGCACTGTGCCCGCGTGGTGAATTACGGCCCACTCCCTCTCACCGAGAGGAGGCCTCTGTCCCAGCAGTGGGAACGTTGTAGGCTGATTATGATGAGGCCACGTTGATGAATGCAGTCGACAAATCGCCAATGATGAAGTGTCGTGTCTGCTATTACACTAAGGGCTGATTTTTTTATCGCCAGAGTAGATTTTATTCGAGGAATAAAATTGACGTTTGACAGTTTTTTTAATGAAATAACTGTCAACATTTCAAAGTTATTCCTCAAATAAAGTTATCAGATGATTTAAAAATCAGCCCTAAGAACTATAAGCAAATGTCCATTAAAATTAAACTATTAGATAATGTGCGCTGTTAAGAAGTTTCATTTTCATAAAAATGGAATATGAACATAATGAGTTAAGAGTATTTTTGACCGTTCGCCTTATTTGTAAAACCACAGATGATAAAGTTATTATTAAAATTGCTATTTATTGCACATATAGGTAATAAAATTATGGCTTGATTGAGGTGACAGTAATTCAAATATAAGTCTTATGTTCGAACACTTTAAAGTACAACTAATATAGAGAATGTTAATACACAGGTTGAGCATTACTTTCCGTCATGGTGGGTAGTGCACAGTCAAGACCATAGAGAAGAAAATCACGACATAAAGAACGTCATAGATATGAAAAAAAATACAAAGCAGTGGTGTTTTTAGGACATTGAAAAATGAACCTTATTAAAACTACAAACAAAATATTTTGAATCGCTCTGGGAAACGCCTTAGGAGCCTGCATCGATATTCGTGCAACTTTACACTTTAAGACACTAAAATTAAGACTTAATATTCAATGTCATTACAAAATCCTCCACTCAGCTCCTCTTTCTTTTCTACACTTACACATTCGAGCCGCGGAGTCGGCACAGTCTAACATAAAACATTCTTGTAGTGAAGTAGGTCCACGACTAAACGACATGTATGATAAATGACATGAAGTATAACAACAATCCAGGGTGCACGTTTTAATGCGTGTTTCTAAGAGATTCACTTTTAGATTCCCTTTCCAAATATTTCATTTTCCTATCTACTATCAACATATATTTTATTTTATTATGTTATACACTTTTGGCCAACAAAAAATTGGCCACCGATTGTCATTTCTCTGAGATCGTACGAATCAAACATTTGTAACACAACGTGTCGCAAAGTTTGTTGCCAACTCAACGCATTAAAACGCACACTCGATCCAACATAGCATGTACCTGTGGCACACGTCCTACAATATACCTACATTAAAGCATCGATACGCACCATCAAACATTGCCGAGTGCCAACAGAGAAGAGAGCTCATATTCTGAAAACTTTACTGAGAAATCTGTTGAATAATGGCTTATTTTACACCTATAAATTTCAATATATCTAACTGGATGGCGCGACCGGTCGCAAACAGCTTTAGTGCTCATCCAGTTTACTTAAACGACCAAGATAATAACACAGCTGGGTGGAATGAACCCAAACTCTCATGCTCATGTCCCGCATTCGTCTTAGTATAGTCGACCTCATAATTGAATTTCCATTCTAAGGTTGCATGTGACTTGCACGTCATAAAACGTCAATGTCCATTTTTGTTTTAACACCAATGTGTTAGTTAGATAGCTTCAACTTTAATAAAATCTTTATTTACTGGGAGTTTTTCTCAAAAGTGGTAAACAATTACGAGGCCGATAATAGCTACCGGTTAAACCTGTCAAATATTTGCGGATGACGTCACTACGGTCAGTTGTGTATGTGCCTTGGTCAGCTAGTAGATTATTATACATTTAATATACTCTATCTTATGTTAAATCGGACTGGTCGATGCGATCAGTCACATAGCCTTACAAACAGCATTTTCTCAGTAGAGTCCATGTTATAATTTCACCAAGATTAATTTTTTACACAATGACATATATGCACACGTATTTTACACATTATATTAACACCGAAGAGAGATTGCTTCGTAAAGACCCAATCACACGACTAGAGAATTTGTCTCGAACTAAACTTTGAATTTTTTCTAAAGTTATAATGTGCATTGCTAATATTGTTACACTAAAATAACTTCAAATATAAATGTTAGAACACGATGCGATCATAATCTATATACACTCACATAACCTTACGTTACGTAACGTTTTTAACTTTAGCTGCCTATACATAAGATATAATATTATTTTTGTGAAACAAATCGAATTAAATGAGCATCGTATCTTCTTCCTTGTTAGTGCAATACGGCCGATGAATCATGACCGGTCGAAACACAGGCTCTCCGAACTTTCGCGCATGTTTTCTGACTCACACTCGCTTCATGTCACCATTTCGTTCCACGTTTCAAAACACGCTTATTCAATCTATTAGACTCGTCAAAACAAATCATATGAGCCCAAACTCGAGGGGTTTACTAGTAGCCACTGAAGAGTTCCACTATCCACCTCCTGGCTCCATCATTAGATCAGCTCCAAGATACCAAATTATAGTTTTGCTATCTGAACTACATAAACATACAAAGTTTCATTTCGATACGACAATTAGTAGTTTAAAATTGACTTCTAAGATTTTATTACATTGTTTGTTAATTAAAAACGTTATTGCGCAGCCTACTACGCTAAGTCCGGACCGGCCATGATTCGGAGACCGTATTGTAACTTCCATTCGATTTTTATCGCAAATTGATAATCGCGACGTATTCTCCCATAGAGCTAAGTGTCGTGTAAATCGGCTGCCTTATACTATACTTGTCAATCTAAATAAAATGATCACAAAAGTGAATGTCCTTCTGTTACTCATACACAATGTATCCGTATTTATAGTGGCTAAAATATATTTTATGAATTGAGGACTATCTATGCATCTTTCCATATATTTATTCGGAAAGAATTATTTTTTATATTTTGCTAGTACAATTATTTGGAAGAGGAAGACGTGTTGCGCCGACCCCAAGTAACCTGGGGCAGGAAGATGATGATTTATCTTTATATTTATTTACGAGTAAGAGCAAAATATGTGGCCTTCAAAACACTGACCTATTTGACTAAATATAATATCTAACTCTTTCTTTTAAAATATATTGATGCACATAATATGTAAGATACTCTTTTAAACATTTAATTATTGTATTAAATATTTGTATTATTGACAATAATGATAGCTAGCACTCCCGCAGTCGAACCTTCCCCCTACTTTTCGAGCAAAAGGACCATTCTCTAAACATTGCTTACGTCATCGTAATACATTTTATACACACCGTATATAATATTTACACTATCTTCTATTCACATGCATTTAGTTACTATTTTTACAATTCCCGCGGTTCTGATTCCCGGGAATTCGTTGCAAGTCCATACAACCTTATTAGCTATAATTTGTCGAACTTTTAACACCGATATGAAAATATAACTGCGTCCTTCGTACTCGCTATATGCGTCATCACTCATTATTTTAAGAATAATTTCCTCTTGATTTATCAGAAATATGTTGTTTTCTTATGAAATATCCACATGATATTTTACGATCTAGAAGTCAAACCTATAAGTTCGACGACTAATCCTCGTATTTAACACTGACATTTAACATTCAGAAGGAATAAAACAACTTTAAACATATCTATGAATGTCCGAAGTCCGCCACCAAGGACCATTTCCCCATGCTTAGTACATGAAGACCATTTTCAATAACGACAATTTTGTTACCTCCTCTCAGTACCTTTATTCTTGGTCAAAAGGCGCAAGTTTTTATAAAACCTGCCTCCTTGTAATATGGTCAAACTGCCCATGTTTTATACAAGGTCGGCAGAATCATTGTCGTCTTGATCATCGTCGAGGGCGGGCGGTCTCGGCGACGAGAAGTGCAGCTCGCGCTCGGCGAGGCAAAGCTGACATCAGTCAAGTGCTCCGATACACTCTGGTTCCTCGCGCACGCATTCCTTGGGGAAGTAGCCCGAGCGGTTGTCACCCTGAAGGAGGAAGTTTATTTTAATTTACGTGTTAATTAAGTTCAGTCTACCCGGGCCTTAATATGGCATATATAATTTAGATATTTAAAACATCGTTTTGAGTCTGTCATCTTCAAAAAAAAATATTTTTATGTACTTTGTCGAGGGTGCGTCCTTTCCACCAACCCCGGCCGTCTCCTTCCTTGCTGAGCACCAGCACCTTGGCACCCGGCCTCAGCGCCAGCTGCGAGCTCTCCAGCGGCCGGAAATCGTGGATCACTGTCGCGACCACGCGCCGGAATGGCCAGCGAAGGTTTGAGTTTAGGCTGTGAAAATAAAAATAGTTATTATCATTTAACGAATAGTTTTTAATGATTTCTGGCGCCAATATTTGATTGGTCTTCGAAAATTCGTTATGCATTTAAATTTTCGCATAGCGGATTCGTAAGCGAAAATTATTTTCAGCGGATGTTTTTTATTTTACAAGCTTTTATTTAACTTGCGATGTATGTATGTATGTTCGGGTGGACTCATGCAACTCAATTTTGAAGCAGATATCTTCAACCGATTGAGCTGAAATTTTGCATACATGTGTAAATCGGATGAAAATGCTGGGGAGTTTGTTGCGCCACTTCTTTTTCCCAGCGATAGCACTAGGAAGTGGTGAAGGGCGGGCGTTTTTGGGAGACTGTCTTTTGTAATTTTGACGTTCGAAAAGTGCTGATTCTCAGCCTAATTTGAATAAATGACTTTTGATTTTGATTATTATGACATGGAGCTGATCTGATGATGGAACCGGAAGGTGGCCATAGGAACTCGGTAGTTAAACGACACAACCCCATCGAGTTTGGACTCATTTGATCCGTCTTGACGACAACTTTGGTGCTAGATGGTAACCAGGGTCTGATGATGGAGCTGGAAGATGGCCATAGGTAATTAAACGATACAACCCCATCGATTTTGGGCTCGTATGATTCGTCTTGACGAGTACTTTGGTGCTGGATGGTAACCAGGGACTAAAGGTGAACAGGTAGCTTAAGTGCAGTAAACGCATATAACGGAAAAACACTGCTACGCGCTACGAACTACGCCGTCGTCAATCGCGCATCAAAAATACTAAAAAGTTAAAAATAAAATTAAAAGAAAAGAAAAACTTTTTAAAAACAAGTCTTTATTATTTATTAATAAAAAAGGACACAAAAGTTAAAATTAAACCTGATAAGAAATAAATAAAAGCGTGACATTTTGATGGAACATTAAAGAACATTTGGAACACAATGTAAAACGCTTTTATTTATTTCTTATCAGGTTTAAATTATTTTTAACTTTTTAATACTTTTTATTAATAAATAATAAAAGCTTGTTTTTAAAAAGTTTATTTTTTATGAGACCCTAGCGAATTTGGCAGGCGAACTTGATACAGTCTACGCACAGGATAGCTCAAGATCTAGAGGAGTTGAAAAAAGAAAGGGACGCCTTTACCCGCATTTATCAGTTATTTATTTATTTATTTAGAACCAGAGGTATAAACCAAAATTTATCAATAGGCATTATGTAGGTGTACTTCACTTATAGACACCCCAGCATGCACAATAAAATTAACAACTAAGGTAACAAAAATATCAAATTCCTAGATAGTGGATCCCGGCGTTCACCAAAGCTGGTTTAAGTACATTACTTGTGTTACTGCTTACCCCTCAAAGTTCTCGGAGAGGCTGGTCTTCTCGTAGTAGGTGATGAGCTCGACGACGCTGCGGAAGAAGCGCGACTCGGACAGGTAGTAGTGCGGCACCTGGTCTATGGGCTTACGGCACACGCGCATGTGTTTCACTGTGTTGTCCGTTCTGTGGGGCGAAGGACCAAAATTTTTATATTTTTTTACTAGAAATATGTGTCTTTTTAGGGAGTTAAAAGACAGCGTCTAAAATATGTGTGTTATACGAATGTAAACTCTATAAACACGAAGCGACAGTGTTCACGTCGCGGTTCCTAAATTGATTTTGCTTTGAGGTTTTAACTTCAAAACTACAGACTTATTTGAAGACGTGCAATTGGCTGAAAGACAGAAATCAAGACACTTATAGTGCTGAATAAGTTGCCTGCAGACTAGAAAATAAGCAATCGGTAAGTATCGTTACCGGTTCGAAGATTGTTTAATTTTATGGTCTACGATTCGACTTAGGGGGCATCCATTAATTACGAACAGATGCACTAATATTGCAGTTTTATTCGGAAACCTTGCTCTGCTTATGCTATTTTTTGTGTGTATAGTGTACTAGCATTTACCCGCGGTTGCTCGCGTAGTGGTCGGAAATTATCCCACGGGAACGTACTATCGGGTTACTCTAAGTAGTTACTGTCCCCATGTGTAATATTAAGTATAAGTATGGGTACGTACTTGAGTGATAGCGCTAGATTGGTGTCGGTGGGCGCGTGTGGGTGGTGCGGCGTGTGCGGCGGGTGCGGCCGCACTCGCAGCAGGAACGTGCCGTCCACGCGACGCTCTAGCCGCGCTGTGGCCGTTTCGCGACCCATCTCGCCCACATACCTACAAAAAATAAATATTATTTAAGTTTCAAGCTCTCCGTGAGTTACGTGAGTGAATAGTATTTCGCGGATTACATGCCGCTCTTAACGTTTTCCTATGACCGTGTTTGTATTCATATATTTAATTATTGCGATTTTAATTCACATGCGTACTGCAGGTGAGCCCCCCGCGCCGCAAATCTGTGCCGTTCTATACGGTGCAAAGCACTCGCGAATGAGCGTACGTGGAGCTTACACACTCACCACATGTAGTAGTGCAGCGCCTGGTCGGGCTGCTGCTGGTGCGGCGGCAGCGGCGGCGCGGGCGCCAGGCCGCCGCCGCAGCGCCCCGACAGCGCGATGCACTCCTTGTGCGCGCACGCGTACGTGGAGCTTACACACTCACCACATGTAGTAGTGCAGCGCCTGGTCGGGCTGCTGCTGGTGCGGCGGCAGCGGCGGCGCGGGCGCCAGGCCGCCGCCGCAGCGCCCCGACAGCGCGATGCACTCCTTGTGCGCGCACGCGTACGTGGAGCTTACACACTCACCACATGTAGTAGTGCAGCGCCTGGTCGGGCTGCTGCTGGTGCGGCGGCAGCGGCGGCGCGGGCGCCAGGCCGCCGCCGCAGCGCCCCGACAGCGCGATGCACTCCTTGTGCGCGCACGCGTACGTGGAGCTTACACACTCACCACATGTAGTAGTGCAGCGCCTGGTCGGGCTGCTGCTGGTGCGGCGGCAGCGGCGGCGCGGGCGCCAGGCCGCCGCCGCAGCGCCCCGACAGCGCGATGCACTCCTTGTGCGCGCACGCGTTGCACACCGTGCACAGGTAGCCCTGGCGAACAGGCACGAGTACAGCGATCACACTTCATGGTGTAGAAAAATTCTTACCAACAGGCGAAGTACCATAATAAAAATGAAATAGACAGTATTTCAAATTCTTGGGTGGGTTAGCTCTTTATAAATAGTAATTATTTACTGGGAAGTTTATTGCGCCACTTCTTCTTCCCAGCGAAAGCACTAGGAAGTGATGAAGGGCGGGCGTTTAGGGGGACTGACTTTTGTCATTTTGACGTTCGAAAAGTTCTGATTCTCAGCCTAATATAAATAAGTGACTTTTGATTTTGAGACGGAAAAAAGATAACAAACCAATGAGCCTACCGAGATCTGTGTTTTAGTATTAAAATGTTTGTCCTTGAAAGATTGGAAGTTTCTTAAATATCTACATGCCAAATACACGGTACATACCTGAAATATTCTGCCTTTAAGGAATTTAGAGCAATGGTGACACGTGGCCGGTTTCTCGAACGTGTGTAATACGAATTTGTGGTTCGTACTCCGGCAACCAGGGGGCTCCAAGTTGTCACTGTAGATAAACAGAAAATACTGTTACGAGCTTCGGGTTCGTGACAATAAAAACTGCCGATAAAAATTACCAAAAGTTACACTTTATTTAAACAACACTAATTACAACTCAAACACACTAATTATAAAACATAATCACTCTTAAGTCGCACTTGAAGATCGCTTTCGATGTATTCGCTTCTATCGCAGAACCAAGTCTGATTGGTCGCTTTTTTTTTTTTTTTTTTTTTTTTTTTTTTTTTTTTTTTTTTTTTTTATATATGGCATCTCGTAGTTGACCTTGAGAGGTCGTGACTACTTAACCGGACTATCCTGTGGTTGCCTTAAGAAATCTTAAAGCCTCCAGCCAGGGCTAAAACTAATTAAAACTAGGCGACTGCACGCTAAGGGCACCCCCTGTGGGGTACGAACCTCGGCTTAGGGCGTCGCTGGGAGAGGGCAGCAAAGGGACAGGCTGGATCGAATTTATATTTTTAGTGCTTTGATGAGCACGGCGTTTCCTAAGACTATCTCTGAGAAGAAAGGCCGAAACAAACTCAGAGGTTACGGTCGTCGTGAATTTACAATTAATAGCTCAGCTGCAACGCGAGCTGGCTCTTCATCAACAATGAAGGGTCGGGCTGGTGATTGGTCGCGGCTAGTCCCGGCCTTATATAGTCCCGCAGATAATTCCAGAATCTTCTATTGTAGAAACATCTAGAATGTTCGAGTACATACCGGCCCCGACTGACCAGATGTCGATAGTTCTAGTAAGTTCAGCCAATCGATAATAGATGGCGCTAGTGAAGAACTAATGAGTTCTTCTACTAGAAACTAGATGGCGCTAGTGGTAACTAATGTCACCATCATCAGGCATTAATTGTGGCGCGCAACACTGCCCCCTCCTAAGACATGCTCGTCCCGAGCATTGTCGGCTCCATAATAACGCGCCAATCGATCCACATGGACGATCTTAGGAGTACCTCTTGCACCATTCTGTATCCGGTAGGTTACGTCATTGATCTTTGTCACAATCCGGTACGGTCCATCCCATTTAGCTTGAAGCTTAGGAGATTTCCCTTTGCTGCGGACTGGATTGTGCAACCACACTAGTGAACCTTCGTCGAACCCTTTACTGTTCATTTTGCGGTCATAACGGGTTTTCATCTTTTCAGACATTTGCTGGCCTGATTGTCTGACGTGCTCATAAATGTCATTCATTTTGTTCCGCAAGTGATTCGCATAATCGGTTATACTGCGTGGGGCATCAGGTGGTATTCCGGTGATCAGGTCTGCAGGCAGCCGTAATTCTCTTCCAAAGTTTGCGAAAGCTGGTGTCACCGATGTACTTTCGTGAACAGCGCTTCGATATGACAACAAAAACGGTTGTATGTGCTTGTCCCAATCTCGTTGCCGATTTTCCACAACTTTTGCTAGGGACCTCTCCAATGTCTGATTGAATCGTTCCACCATTCCATCCGATTGTGGGTGGTAAGAAGTTGTTCTTGTTTTATGAGTACCCATAACTCGACAAGTTTCCTGAAATATTTGGGACTCAAAATTCCTTCCTTGATCACTGTGAATCTCTAAAGGTACTCCAAACCGACAGAAGACTTCATAAACTAATTTATCTGCAACTGTCGAAGCTTCTTGATTTGGGATGGCGAAGACTTCCGGCCACTTAGTAAAGTAATCCATCACAACCATGAAATACTTGTTACCACTTTCACTTTCCGGAAACGGCCCCGCTACGTCAAGGGCTATCCTCTCCCATGGTGCGCCAACATTGTACAATTTCAGTGCACCTCTACTACGAGTCTGAGGTCCCTTTACAGCTGCACAACTTGTACACTTGCGACACCAGTCCTCGACATCGTCTCGGCAGTGGACCCAGTAAAACCGTTCTCGTATCTTCAGTAGAGTCCGTTTTACTCCCAGATGACCTCCTGAACAACTATTATGGTATAGCTGTAGAACATCCGGTACTTGAGCTTTAGGGACAACCATTTGCAAATGACAGCTGTCTCCCCGAGCATTTTCCCATTTACGGCACAGGACTCCATCCTGAATCACCAAGCTGTCCCATTGGGCCCAATAGCTTTTTGTGATCGAACTCATTGCTGAGACGTCGCTCCACCTGGGCTTAGGAGCTCTGGCCCTCATCCACTCCAGAATCGGCTTGATGTCCGAATCTTCCTGCTGTGCACGTTGTAGGCTTTCCTTCCACTCGTTGCTGAGGTCTGTCTTGAGCATCCTCACAGGTACGACTTCTTTACTTTCTTGCCTAGTACAATGTTTGCAGTCTTCAGGACAAGGTCTTCTTGACAATGCATCTGCGTTGCCATGAGATTTTC
This sequence comes from Apamea epomidion, assembly GCA_947507525.1. NCBI lineage: Eukaryota > Metazoa > Arthropoda > Insecta > Lepidoptera > Noctuidae > Apamea > Apamea epomidion. The sequence goes on from OX382226.1 coordinate 20,674,321, forward strand.
CGCTGCGATGTTCGACCACGAAGTCGTATTCCTGCAATAGTTCAATCCATCTCGCAACTTGACCTTCTGGATTTTTGAACTGCAATAACCATTTCAGTGCAGCATGGTCAGTTCGTAAGTGGAATTTCCGCCCCAGAAGATATTTGCTAAAATGCTGCAATGACTTTACCACAGCAAGCAGTTCCCGTCTCGTAACACAATAGTTCCTTTCAGGTTTCGACAGTGACTTGCTGAAGTACGCTATCACAAATTCTTGATCGCCATTCCGCTGAGACAACACACCGCCAAGTCCTATGTCGCTTGCATCTGTGTCAACCATAAATTCCTTGCCCGCATCAGGGTACCCCAAAATAGGTGTATTGCACAGACGGTCCTTTAGCTCCTGGAATGCGATGTCACAACTTCCATCCCAGCAGAAATGTCGCTTCTCCTCGGTTAGCTTATGCAGGGGTTTGGCTATATCTGCAAAGTTTTTGACAAATCGCCGATAATAGGAGCACAAACCCAGAAATGCTCTGACCTGCGTCTTGTCTTTTGGGATTGGCCAATCCTTGACAGCGGCGATTTTCTCTGGATCCGTGCGGATACCTTCTTCAGACACTACATATCCCAAAAAGCTAACTTGTCGTTTGAATAGTGAACACTTCTTCGGACTTAACTTGAGGTTGGCACTCTGGATCTTCATGAGCACGCGTTCCAGGTTTTGAAGATGTTCTTCAAAGGTACGGCCTACGATGATGATGTCATCCAAGTAGACTAGGCAAGCATCGCCAATAAGCCCGGTAAGTACAAGTTCCATTAACCTTTCAAACGTTGCCGGAGCATTGCATAATCCAAACGGCATAACTTTAAATTGCCACAGACCCTTTCCTGTCGAGAATGCAGTTTTCTCCTTGTCCTTAGGATCAATTTCAACTTGCCAGTAGCCACTTTTCAGGTCCAGAGTGCTAAACCACTTTACTCCAGTAAGCATGTCCAGCGTGTCATCAATTCTTGGCAAAGGATAGCTGTCCTTTTTCGTAACGTCGTTCAGACGACGATAGTCAACACAAAACCTCATGCTGCCGTCCTTCTTTCTTACCAGCACTACAGGTGAACACCATGGACTAGATGAAGGTTCAATAACACCATCCTTCACCATTCCCTCAATCATGGTTTCCACTTCCTTGTCACGTGCTACCGGCAATCTCCTTGGCCGCTGACGGATGGGCAATTCTTCTCCTGTGTTTATTTTGTGTTGAACTAAGCCAGTCCTCCCGATGTCAGCATCGTTTGACGAGAAAACATCGGCATACTTAAGTAACATTTTCTTCGCCTTGACCATTTCATTTTGGGACAGAGCGCAGCAGTCTTCTAAAAGTGTGGTCACTCTCGTTTGTGCATCCTTGCTGAAGGTCCCAGTCGATAGATATTGGCATCGACGCAACCAATCCACTTCCTCGCAAGTACCAACTAGTGTGCCTTTTTCTATAACCTGTTCCTGATCACAAAGGTTCAGCACACGTACCCCTGAGATGTCGGTGGTTCTGACCAAAGTTCGTGCCACTTTCCATGGTAGGTCATTGTCTACCCTTTCCACGAGTACACAACGATGAGTTTGCCCAGGATTCCGAGGAAGACTAACCGGCACAATCGTTTCCGATCTCGGCGGAAGAACAATCTTCTTAAGGCTGTACACGTTCCCTGGTAACGCTCCTTCCACGAAAAGTTCATCTTGTCCACATTTCAAAACACCCTGCTTGACGTCAATTTCGCAACAATTCTTCCTCATAAAGTCAAGGCCCAGGATGCAATCGTCCATTATATCAGCCACGATGACATTATGCAGGTAGATTCTGTTGCCTAGCTTCAACCCCATCTTCTTCTCTCCATGGACGGGTATGCGCTGACCGGTGGCTGTTACCAAATTAATGTGTTCCCGGTTGTATGCGGAGTCCCCAAGGGACCGTCTTATGAGTTGGGAACTGACAACCGTGCGAGTGGCTCCAGTGTCTATGGTCAGCTTACACGGCGTTCCGTTGACCTCGCCCTTGATGATTAGGCTGTTCCCGTCTTGGGTTTGTGTGATCGAAACCCTTGGGGCTCTTTGAACATCAGCCAGCACCCGCCCCGCGGTCCTGGCTATTACTCGTTTCCCTGCTGCTGCTGCTGGGCGGTGCTGTTAGCTGCACTGCCCTCTGGAGATCGGCCGTCTTCTCTTTCTGCAGTTCGCTTGGGGCAACTGGATCTAAGGTGGCCCCTTTCCCCACAGCCGTAGCACCTAGGGCTGTACCCTTTATTGCGGTCGCGAACTGTAGCCGCTGCAACCTCCCTGACGCGATGGGAACGATGATCCTGTCGCACGGCTTCCACCTCCAGTGCATGGGCCAAGGCGTCCTTAAGCGTCCCGTGGTGCCCGAGCCTCACAGCAGCTCTAACTTCAAGGTCGCGGATGCCGTCGATGAATGCCTGCACCAGGTTCCCATCAATAAGCGCAGGTACGGACTGGTAAGCTTTACGCACCAGCCTCTCCACTTCAAGGGCCCACTGCTGCAGGTTTTCATTACTGCGTTGCACGCGATCCTTGAGCTGCGCACGAAACACGTGTTCCAGGTGAGCGTCGCCATACCGAGCCTCCAATGCCTCAAGGAGCTGCTCGTAAGTCACTTCCTTACCGAGAGCTTCCAGAACAGTTAAGGCCTGGTCGCGCAAGCCTAGGGTGAGGGCAGTCATGGCCTGACTTTTACTCCAAGCGTTCGCCTTCATGACGGCCTCAAACTGGATTTTGTAGGCCGACCAGGAAGAAGTTCCGTCGAACGGTGGCACTTTGAATCCACGTAGCGAAGGTGTTGTAGCTACGGGAGCTGCGATTCCATCCCCAAGTTTAAGGTAATCCAGCGTTTTCTTTACATCAGCCATCACGGTTTTCTTTACGTCAGCCACCACGTTGTCAACCCGATTATACACTTGGTCGATCCGGATTTCAGCTTCCGACAGGCGGTTGTCATGTTGATCAACCTTATCCTTCACCTCCTTCATGTCTTTCCCGAAGGTAGCGTGAAGGTCCTTCATAAGGAGCATCTGCTCTTCCTGGCGGCGCGTTTGCTCCTCCTTATCACGTTGGAGCTGTTCTTCCAACCGACGAGCTTGTTCCTCCTGTCGGCGAGCCTGTTCCTCCTGTCGGCGGGCTTGTTCCTCCTGTCGGCGGGCCTGTTCCTCTCTGTCGCGCAGCAGCTGTTCTTCCAACCGACGGGCCTGTTCCTCCTTGTCCCGCTGGAGCTGTTCTTCCAACCGACGAGCCTGTTCCTCCTGTCGGCGAGCCTGTTCCTCCTTGTCCCGCTGGAGCTGTTCTTCCAACCGACGAGCCTGTTCCTCCTGTCGGCGAGCCTGTTCTTCCTGACGGCGGGACTGCTCCTGCAGCATCATCATCAGGGCAGCAAAGTCTGGTGCTGCTGATGCTGGAGCTGCTGCGGACGGTTCGGCCTCCGTGGTTGGTAGCTGGCCCTCCGACCTCTGCGGCATAGCTTCACCAAAACGTCTCTGGTCCGTCTCCTGTTGGCGTTGACTCCGGGTACGGATACCCTCCGTGTCGTCTTTAGGTAAAATCGGCATGATTTTAATCCTTGCTTCTGACACCAATTGTTACGAGCTTCGGGTTCGTGACAATAAAAACTGCCGATAAAAATTACCAAAAGTTACACTTTATTTAAACAACACTAATTACAACTCAAACACACTAATTATAAAACATAATCACTCTTAAGTCGCACTTGAAGATCGCTTTCGATGTATTCGCTTCTATCGCAGAACCAAGTCTGATTGGTCGCGGCTAGTCCCGGCCTTATATAGTCCCGCAGATAATTCCAGAATCTTCTATTGTAGAAACATCTAGAATGTTCGAGTACATACCGGCCCCGACTGACCAGATGTCGATAGTTCTAGTAAGTTCAGCCAATCGATAATAGATGGCGCTAGTGAAGAACTAATGAGTTCATCTACTAGAAACTAGATGGCGCTAGTGGTAACTAATGTCACCATCATCAGGCATTAATTGTGGCGCGCAACAATACGTATTATTGTTCATGATGCTCTTCGACATATTAAGTAATTTTTGGATGGTTGAAAATGAGAAATTTAAAAAAAACCTAAACTGTCTGGCACACTTTTTTTTTTTTGTGTGTTTGGAGAGAGCATTTTTTAAGTACGTTTCGTGCAAAGTCTAACATTTATTTCAAATAGGCACATAAAAGGCACCTTTTGAACGTCAAAAATAAAATTAAAATAAAATTGATTCTAGTCGCCCCTTCCAAAAGGTAGTTTTCGTATGGAGAAGAATGGGCAAGAAACTCCACCGTTACTCTTTTAAAATGTTTTACAATATTTTGCATACATTATTTATACAGGCTGATTTTTTAAAGACCAGCCAAATTTAAGGATGTGGTACAGACCATCAAACTGAACAACTTTCTCCATGGGACCAACATCGTAATCGCGAATAAAAATTCAGCCGTCCCATACATTTAGGTCGAGTAGGTATTGAAGTTTTCTATGGGACAGTTGATCAAATTTTCGGGATTACGCTATTTGTCCCATGGAGAAAGTTGTTCAGTTTGATGGTCTGTACCACATCCTTAAATTTGGCTGGTCTTTAAAAAATCAGCCTGTATAATTATATGTGCGACGATGCACCTAAAAATAAAATTACCATACCACAATAGGTAAAAGAATTAAAATGGATAAATGAAACCATGACATATAAATTAACTATGTGATAGATACATGGTGCTCACATATTCACAAACATTCCAAAAGTAGACGATTTTCAAAGATAAATAAAGAGTAATAAGTCCGGGTGTGACCCCAAATAATTACAGAATGTAAATAAATGTTAAAGAAAAAAAAAAAAGAATAAATTATACAATTACATTAGCAATCAGTTTGATTTTGTCTAGACTCTAGAGATTGTCCTATGGAGCAGGACCAGCATGTTTCCAAGCATTCTTATGTTTGAAAAATTGTTTTTGAAACGCCTAAAACCTATAATAAACGAGAAAAATCTGATCCCTGACCATCAGTTTGGTTTCAGAGAGAAACACTCAAAAATAGATCAAGTACATAGAATTACCAACATCATTGAGAGAACGCTTGAAGATAAAAAAGTCTGCCCCACTGTATTTTTAAATGTGGCACAAGCTTTTGATAAAGTTTGGCATAAGGGTTTGATATACAAGCTAAGACTAATGCTGCCCAATGGTTTTGCCGATATCCTGCAATCATACATTACAGATAGAATGTTTCGAGTAAGGCACGAGGATGCCTTTTCCGAGTTAAAAGTTATTAAAGCTGGCGTGCCTCAAGGTAGTGTGCTGGGTCCAGTGCTCTACCTGTTGTACACGCATGATATACCAGAGCTGGAAAATAATACAATTGCAACCTTTGCGGATGACGGGCTACAGGGTCATGCCATACAGAAGCAATCAAAAAAGTACAAGTCGCTGTAAATAAAGTTCATGACTGGGCACAGAAATGGAGAATCAAATTAAATTAATCGAAGCTACTTCACATTGACTTCACCAACAGGAATTATGATTACCACCCAATATTCATAAATGGCCAACAAGTGCCATACGCAAATACAGCCAAAAAGATAAGGCAGGAACTAGACATGCGTTTTAAAAACATGTATTGGTTGATTGGACGGAATTCCTGCCTATCAATACATAACAATATTTTATTATATAAGCATATACTTATGCCGATATAGACATATGGCATACAACTATGGGGCTGTACTAAGCCGACCAACAGAATAAGGTACTCAAGAGTATTGTTAATGCGCCCTGGTATATAAGATTTGACGACCTCCATCGTGACCTAAAAATGGAACCCGTCACCGACATAATACAAAATTTTGCTGAGGCCCATGAACACCGACTCCACCGACAAACACATCAACAAACATGAACAAAGTGCTTATACCATCATATCAGACTCTAAGAAAGTGGAACGGACTTGAGTAAAGTACAATAAACACTATTCTAAGTTTTAAAATAATTATCACGTAATAAATTAAGTTAGATTAAAATTGCTTATCAGTCTTATAGGCTAGATTGTAATTAATTAATAAGAACCTGGTTCTTTTTAATACAGGAAAAAAAAAATTAAGAGGTCCCCATTGTAATTTCTCGTCTAGCGTGATTCCTAGGAAAACTGTCTGCTTAACAAATTCTAATTTTTGGCCATTCAATATGATGTCACATTCGCTACTTCTAACATTAGGTAATTTAAATCTAATGCATTTGGTTTTTTTTTTTCATTAAGTACTAAATTATTTATCGTAAACCAATCTTGGACCTGAAGAATAGAGTTATTCACGTCGTCAAGATTTTGTGACCGTCGGTCTATTTTAAAGATCAATGATGTGTCATCTGCAAATAACACCATCTTCGATTGATTTTGAAGTAATTGGGGTAAATCATTAATATAAACTAAAAAGAGGAATGGACCCAATATAGAACCTTGTGGAACGCCCATTGTCATTTCAGACCCCAATGAGTTTACGCCATTTACTTGGACTTTAACCTTTCTATCTTTCAGGTATGATCTTAACAAGTCAAGTGCTGTTTTCCTAATCCCATAGTGCTCGAGTTTCATCAGAAGTGTTTTATGGTTTACGCAATCGAACGCCTTAAAGAGATCGCAAAAGATTCCAATAGCATCTTGTGCTTATTCCTAGGCGTTAAAAATGTTCTTCATTAGGGTAACATCGGCGTCAGTGGTACCACGCCCTTTGGTGAAGCCGTACTGGTGTTCATGGAAGATATAATTTTTATTAAAGTGACGTAAAATTTGATTGAACATCAACTTTTCAAACACCTTACGGAGAACTGGCAGAAACAGAGCTTGTACTCGATAGTATGAACTTGATCATCATGTTCACTATACCCTGTCCATTAGGTTAACCGTTTTTTGACAGCTGTCTTAGAACGTACATATTTCAGATTACGTAAAAGTTAACTTTAAAATGCGTATATAAACTGCCTAATCTTATTGAATTATCTTAATTATGGCTTCTTACAGACATTATAATACCGTACATGTATCAATCAATGTGTCGTGTGTTGCTGCAATCACTAGTTTCATCTGTCAAAAACGGTTTACATAATGGACAGGGTATAGTGATTTATTTTCTTGTCTAGTACTCTAGTAATATGAAACACTTAAAATCTATACAGACATTTTGTTCAATGGATTTCCCGAGAAATATCATAGCTACGCGTTATACTCACATAGCATCCTTGATGGCCTTCACCCACTTGCGCTTAGCGTCGTCCGTGCGCGCGTACAGCGTGAACGTGGCGTCCTTCGTGCGGCGCACGAGGTAGAAGTGCGACGCCCAGCGCGCGTCCCCGCGCAGCGCGCGCCGCCCGCAGCCCTCCTCCACGCGGTACTCCGCCAGGCGCACGCCCACGCGGTACGAGTACTGGTTGTCCTGGGAAGAGAGGAGCTGGGGGTGGGGTTACAGAAAGGAAAAATTAGTTAGTATGTGTATTTAAAAGTTATTATTAATCAGTGTGCCGATTAGGCTTCTCACATTAATTGAAACCACGTATTCATAGGCTTATCATATTACGTATTTTAAACTTAAACAATTAAAATAATTAATAACAATTAACATTCTAGCCGTGGGACCTTATTTGCGATTATTTGGTAACTATACCATAAAGTTTATGTTGAATTAATGCCATCGCCCCGCGAGTGTCGTGTTTTGTAAGGTTTGTTAAAAATACGATTAGTGTGTTAATTAATTCTAAGATCAAAATAAATGTATTGAAACTTACCTTCACAGGTTTGCAGAGCAGCATGAGCTTATCAAACACGAACACGTATCGCGACCTCAGTTTCTGGTCCTCGTGCGCTTTGACCTTCAGTTCTCCATCCAGCAGTAACCGACCGTATGCAGCCAGCCCTGCGCCCCCTGCGCCTAGGGCGCCGCCCTCCCAGTCTATTATACTCTCCTGCAGAAAATTGCAAGGCATTATGAATTTGCGGTCCACTAGTCGACTTTGTAAATCTTCTGATCTATTCCGTGGCAAGATTGAGAAATTTTATTTTATTTAAGACTTTTGAAAGAAAATACATTTATTTAGCGCACACTAAAAGGCGAACAAAATTTAAGTGCATAGAGTACTTTTGGGACTGAATGTAATCAAGGACCGAAAATGCAATCGTAAGCATTCTGTCTTCCTGTTTTTAATTTATACATTATTATGATAAGGCTTTAAAAATGTATCACTTGACTAACAACTGAATTGCACTTAAGATAAATTTAAATAATGTGTGTACCTGAACTTTAGCGAGTAGCGCGAGCACCTCACTATCCCTTTTCACTTCGTTGATGTATTGCGCTACGTCGACCATCGCCTCCTTCGCTCGCTCTAACCCTCGGAATTCCTCATGATTCTGTTGGTAAACAGGTTAAGCTTTAAAAGACAGCTTGCTATGTATAGCAGGCACGCCCAACGACTACCTTCCTGATTACCAAGGTGTACCTTGGCAATCAACAACGTAGTAGTTGGGCGTAGCAGGCAGACTGCCCAAAGTGCTCCGGATATACATTTAGGTCCGCTTACACCACAAATCACTAATTAAGTTTAGCGTTGAAGGAACTTAAATATCGTTCTGTTTGTGGCAATCGTTTCAAGATGGCAGGGACAATAATGTTTTAAATATGTTTAGCGCTAAATACATTTAGTGGTGCAAGTGTGCCTTAGTTGTCATCACTCATGGAGTTTATTTTAATGCATCATGCCAGATAACTAGCAGGTTTAATCTATACTTGTTGCGTTTCAGTATGGCAATAACAGTCACTGACCCCCCACATACTGTAGTTATCTTCATTTTAATAACGGAAATATATCCTCATTCGAACGACATCTATCGTGGTTATCAACATTTTCCAATAATGGGAAACGATACATCGTTTATTTTTCGGATTCCTACAAAGAGATATCAGGGAAAGGGCTAAGACAGCTATTGCCATGCTAAAACGCAACAACTATAGTTACTTCGGCCTACTATTGTACAATGAATATCCATTTAAATCGCTATCTTCTAGCTCTGCCTTAAAATGGAGAAACTTACCGGTTGTGTTTCATGCACCAGTTTGTCTAACAACAGATGGTATTTGAGCACCCTCTGCATCGGCACCGACAGGATATCGCGCAGCTGTATCCGACCGTCGCTGTGTTCTTTTTGACATTTCTATTGACAGACAAAAACATATTTTGAAATGGTGGGCATAAGGTTTGTTTTGGATCTAAATAATAATGCTGATTACAAAATAGTAGGATGGGAAAAGTATGTGGTTGAGAAAATCAGCTTTTCTTATTTATCGGGTTAAGATATCCATAAGATACCCATCAAGTCTGTAAAGTATACCCAAAAAACAACGTTGTATGTTTTTATAAAACTGATATTTCAAGTTGGGTTAGGGGTACGGGTATGTTGCGGAAGGATCGTACGTTCCCGCGACTCCCGGCGTAGGTGTGAGATAGAACACCGGGGTGGTTTTTAGTCAGTAAGAGTCTGACAGACCCCGCCACCCATCCCAGAGCGGCGGACATCCATGAGGATTTTCCACGGAAAAAAAAGGGTTATGGGTACAGTCACGAGCACCAATATGTCAACACTTGGCAAATTTCAATTTCGAATTTTTCGTTAAATAACGAATGCAACGTTGAAATACGATACATCCATAAACTTAGGGGTTCGAAAATGCTGTTCGTAAAAACATAAAATTTCATTAAGAAATAAAGGAGTAAATCGCTTTTGAATAAAGCCGAGTGTATACATACTTTTGCTCGTGACTGTACAGTACCTATGTTTATTGACCCAAAAAAAAAAGAACCTCAATTTTTTTTATCGTGTTTAAACATCGAAACTCATCACGTCTGCGGAGTTTCACTAGTTAATTTAATTTGACCTTGTATAATTTGACAATTAATTGCTGATAATGCCGGTAATGGCGGGCAACAGTAGGATCAGACTGCGTCAGGATCGGGTTTACTTTAAGTTGACTGCTTTATGCTGACGACTGGCACTTACCGCTAATTGTTTGTTAAACGTAGAATCTCTCGCGTCGAGCGTCTTGAGCGTTTCTTGTGCGTTAGTGAGGTTAGAGCAGTAGTCTCCGTACAGTAGCAGTCGTTCTCTCCACGCGAGGAACACGTCAGCGAGGCGGGGCGCACCGCTGCCGGGGACGCATGCCTCTGTTGCTAGTTTTAACTGGCGGAGTAGGCCAGTGTGGGTTTCGTGGAGCTCCTGTGAAATATAAAATAACAAGATGGTACAAGGTTTATTTTAAAGGATTTTAAGGAGTACTTAAGGTTCCCCCTTCTTCTATTATAAAACGATTAAGGATCTTAAAAAGGTGGCTGAGACAGACTGGATGCCGAAAGTTGAGAACTAGGTTTTGCGTCGTAACTAAGGGAAGGTCTATGTCCAGCAGTAGGCTGTAACGGGTTCAATTGATAGAGGACACGATTGAATCTCATATAAATTAGCAAAATATTTTTTGTCAGAGGAAAAAGTTTTCACTTAGCTCTTTTCAAAGAACTACAAAATCTAAAAAGAAACTTATAATAAAAATATAAAATAAGTTTGCCCTCACTTTAATACCAAAGAATATGACTTGCATATCCTGCGGTTTGAGGTACGGCATCAGTGGCCTCAGGAAGTACTTGACGATTTTGCTCAGAACGTCCACGTAGTTGTTCTCTGTATCCACCAGCTCCCGTATAACGTAATCCCTCTTCTCTAAACTATGTGATGATGTCGCTAGCTGAAAATATTAAAAAAGAAAATGATTATTTAGAATTTAGAATTTTAAAAAGCATGCAGTACGAATTCAGAAGGATAGCATGCTATAATGGAAAGTAGCTAAATGTTTTAATCTGAAGGACAATTCTCGTACTTAAAACGTTCAAGTTCGCAATCTCATCTCAGCGACAATCAATGTCAAAAACTAGTCAAAAATGTATGGGAATTGATTGTATTTCTGACAGATTGCGACTGAGATTAGAATGAGAACGTTCTTAAAAATACGGGAATTGCCCCTCCGTTGAAGGACACTGAACGAGACTCGATAGAAATTTTTTTTTTTTTTTTTACGTCTGGGGGCGTTTAGTGTCCCGCAAAGTGTTAATAAGTTGACCCTCTAAATTCGTCCCGCTGTATACAACGAAAGCGAAAGCCTGTAACCCATCTATTACCATCCACTATCTACAATTTAGATTTATTTGTTTCTATAACGTCCAGTCCCGTTTGGATATCCACCATGCCTTACACACGGCTATATATCAAGCTATACATTTCCAGTATAAGCTGACTTCTCATTGTACGAAAAACCTATACAATGCGAGGTCAGCTAAAATTGGAAATGGATAGTTTGATATGTAGGCGTGTGTACCAAAGAACCAAATATCTAGCAAAAAAGACCAAAAACTAGGACTTGCTTGTACCATAGATCACTTAATACATTTGGCGCTAAACGTATTTAATAGATCGTTCTATTTCTGCCAATCGTTTGAAGATGACAGAGACAAAATAATGTTTTAAATACGTTTAGCGATAAATGAATTTAGTGATGTGGTACAAGCGGGTCTAAGAAAATGTGCATGTATATCGCGAGTGATGCAGTACAGTACGACAATACCGCACAGCCAGACCCAAAATACAAGCTTGACTTAGTTGGGGAGTTGGTAGATCATCTATCATGTGCTGCTGTACAACCATCAAACATCATAATAAATGATACAAGGAAAAACTTCATAGATTAAGTTTTTGTTGTACTTAGAGAGCGAAATAAATTTATTATAGCATCGCAACACGCCATATGGACAATCTAGAGCACCAAAAAAACCGTCTTCCGGCACATCCGCACCGCTTTATAAATAACAACTTATTTTTAACCACTTACATTGCGATATCCACTTATTTTTATCATCAGGAACGCAACGCTATAGAAACTGGGTGTTTGTAAAAAGAGTGATAGCAAATCGAATAGCAACGTTGTAAAACATCGTGATTGGAGGAGCAGCGCAATGCCATGCATAATTCAATCGTCGTACGGAACAATTTGCTAAACTTTTACTTGTCCGGTTGGAATTTTATACGTCCGTCATCCGTGAACGGTTTTTTGTTGCGAATTGTACTAAGTTTGCCGGTTTCGTGGCGCTGGACAGTAACTGTGATATCTTTTTAGCCGACTGCACGACAGACAAGGTTATGTTACTTGTCGTCAATAGAAGTCGGAAGTAAATAGTTTATAGGCTAAGGAAAATGTTGACGATTTTAGGCGGCGTGTTTGTGTGTGGTGATCATTGTAAGTTTAGCGTTTTTGTGGCGCTGGATTGTAACTTTGATATCTTTCTAGCCGACGACGTGACAGTAAAGACACGGTTATGTTTTAATGTCCATGGAAGTCGAAAGTAAATGTTTTGTTTTCGTCTAGTTTATAGGCTAAGGACAGTTGTTTTTGACTTTTGACTAGGGGTTTGTGTGTGGTGAACTTTGTAAGTTTGGCGGTTTCGTGGCGATGGATTATAACCGTAATAACGAAAAGAAATGTACTACTGCTTTCGTGACGATTAAAATAATAAGGAACCTTCCCCCTACCTAATAGTTTTTAAGTAAAATCGTAATTTGAAAGATGCCAAAGATTTTCACTTACTAGACGTCTGACGGAGGACACGGTCGAAGTAACCTACCACGAAGGTGGTGTGTCGATCTGATAAGTTTGCAAGGCCAACATGGCCAGAGATCGCACAAAACAGGGACGTTTGGAAGGAAAAAGGGAAGCCTTTGCCCAACAGTGGGACACCATATATATAGGTTAACAAAAATGTTTTTTTTGTGCTTGTCTAGTAAAAAGGTGAAATTATTTATATCCAAAAATAAACAGTAATGTTTCACCTAACATCAAATGGCTTTCTACCACAATCACAAAACAATTTACCACGTCATTAAAAATGAATTACTGACCTACCTACCTACCTATAGTAAGTGAATATGTGTGTGCGGACAAAACCACAGCCGATACTTATTGAGCAGCCACAACAAATGTATTAACCGCCTTAAATAGAAGAAGGCTGGACAATTAAGGTGCAATATTTGTTATTGTGCTTCCTTGGTTAGTTGGAGGGGAAGTCACACTACTATATGAAATACTCATGCATGTTATGGTTTAAGAACTTTATTATTCCTCATTAAGAATGAACAATAATTCACTTTGAGAAACTAAATCTATATAAAATGCTTATGAGCGTACAAAACCAACGTTATAGGTAAAATAGGAAGGTACCGTAAAACAGGGTGAATAAGGATGCAGATGTGAATCACGACGAAGCTTAAAAATGGATTTTAACGTTGAAATAATATAGTTTGTTGCCAGAAAATACTCTAATGTGTTTACTGTTTTTTAATGAAAGATTAAGCGTCCTTGTTAGCAACAATTATATTATTTTAAAGTACAAATCCATTTTAAAGTTTCGTCCCGATTCACCCTTGCAGCCCTATTCACCCCGTTTTACCGGTACTGATAAAAAAAAGTAAATACGAACTATGACTAGCCGAGTAAACACGGATCTAAAATACTATATGGCAGCGTACTGACTAATATATGTGTTGATCATGTGTGAGTTTATATTCTTCTGACGTATAGTCGCCCTCGTAATTGCTTCACCGTCCTAAGGTTGCATGATACTTGCCTGTTATAAAATGTCAAGGTCTATTTTAGCGTTAAGACAGTTTTTTTTAAATTGATATTTCTATGCTAAGTAGGTTTGTATAGACACATTTACATGACATAAATATTTTCACCTGAATGAGTTCGGTGTTTCGTGATAATGTGTAGATCATACATAATGGCGTCTGAGATGGTCTTTTGAGGAAAGAGCCATACAGATTTGAGTCGACCTTTCTAACTACATAGTTTCAACCTTAGTCAAGTTTTAATTAACTGGGAGTTTTTGTCGAGAGTTTTAAAGGAATTACGAGGTCGACTATACAAACTTTTTTCTAAACCATCTTAAATTATACCAGCATGTTCAAGCAGATCACCACTCCCACCACCGAAAGCAAAACAAGCAAACACAACAAAAAAAAAACCAAAAAAAGGGGGGAACCCTACTGTGTTGAAAGCAGGTGGCTGCACGGGCGGTAGGTCGCGGACGCTGTTCTTGACGGCGCACAGGTCGTGGTAGATCTCCTCGTCGTGGATGCGCGCGCAGTAGCTGGCGTACTCACCCACGTCGGCCGCAGGAGCGCTGGCGCCGCCGCTGCGTTTGCGACCCACCATTTATGTTACATGCACAAGCTTACGTATCGCTTTTGGATTACTAGCTTAAGGGGGTTTGCTACTATGCCTTGTTGACTAAAGCGACTTACCAATTTGTACAGCGTTGATATGATTATATCGAGCTTTACGGCGGTCACACATGGCGACTTTTACAGCGATTCTACTGAATCGCTGCGCGTCTCGTTCACGCGCGTCTTCATCGCTACTTTTGGCCGTATGTCGGATTGATACGCGCGACAGAAGCGGTATTCAGTGGCAATACAATCGCATAGTATCGATGCAAACGCGCGACTGTATTGATTCAGCATTGCTACTAATGCGCGACTATCATGTTGACTCGACCGAGTCCATACACATTGCAACTACAGCGTCCACAGACATTCACAAGTAGTCACCACTGCATCGCTACTATCGCGATACAGCAACAATACAGCCGCGATTCAGCATCGATAAAATCGCGATGTAGAATTCGCACAGACGCGATGCAGTATCGATACAGTCGTACGCTGTAGTGAATGCTACTTGTGAATGCCTGCGGACGGGCGCGCGATACAAGCGATTCAGTGCTTCTATCGCGCGTTGGAAATGCGACAAACGGCCAAAAGTAGCGATAGGTACAGATACAGATCATGTATGAGTGACAGAGGAGAAGCTCTACAAAGCAGAACTTTTTCTACGAGTCCATGTACCATATATTTATGAAAGGCTAACTGTAACGAGATGTTGGTAAGACGCTCAGTCGCAGTGCAAAAACTAAATGAATTTCGAATGTTTGCAAATTAGGATTTAATGTTGGGAAAGCTAAATAATATTCAGATTCTAGTGAGTACACTTTGACATTTTAAGAAGGCAACAAGATAATATAGGATAATAGTTTTGGAGGTACAGACGCCAGCACATGAAGCTACCCGAAGCTGCCAAATTTTCCCAATCAACTTTGAACCTTATGCTTTAGCGATAAAGTTAAAAATCTACTAAAGATATTTGACAGATTGTAGTAGATTGATCTGCTGGCGTCTGTATCTTGAAATTCAACTCTAGAAACCTTTAAAACATCAACATGTATATATATCCAATTAAAAAAAAATACTTATACAAAAAAAATATGAACATAATCAATTTTTAAATAAATATTATGAAGAAATGAAAACTGTATGAATTATTTAATAAACACATTACGTAAATTAAAAATAATAAAAATTTGACCAGCTGAACAATTAGGTGACAAAAAATTCTAGCTACCGAAATATACGAAGATAACTTAAAATAACAGGATACACTAGCATAGTTTAACATTGCTCCATGATAACAATATGGGCTCCAAGTGATAATGGCACTTCCAGAGATGGTCACACCACCTACTAATAAGTAATTAGAATAATAAGTGGCTAACTGAATGTTTAGTTTTGGGGAAGTCCCCAATTTAACATTAAATGACTTGAAGGCAATGACGATCGTTGGGGACAAAGATTGAGATTGCCAAAACGTTTCAAGAAGGGTTTGTTGAGTTTTAATGTTGACTATGGAAACCAAAAATGGTGATCAAATCCAATAGTAGAACTCTGCCAACACGGAAGTATATTGAAATTGCAGAATTGTCATATTATATTATACATATTTACACATGAGCAATTTTACAAGAAGCAATGTTAAAACGGCTATCATCTCCTTAAATTATTCACAGAACCTACACAACTGACCACACCTAAATACAATAGTTTCTAGGTGTGTACTGATAAGTTAAACTTCAAATAATTTGAACTCACAGTTAAGGATATGAAATATTGAATAACTGGGGCAAACATCACAGTAGGAATCTGGTCTACCCATAGACATATATCTATGGATCTACCACTTTTAAATGATCAATGTCACAAGCTATTATGCCCTGGCTGAAGGATACACGATAGCCCGGTTAAGCAGCCGACCACCTCCTCTAGGCTGACTTGCGAGAAGACGATAAAAAAAAATCCTATGCTATGGGTCTCTTGATTAGAATACACTAGTGGCACTCCCAGGATTAAAAAATGGCCTTCATTTACTCACTGAGAAGGCAGCATTTAGAGCTGCTAAAGTAGTTTATAATCTTCAGCACATTCTGAGGAAGTTCAACCGAATATAACAACTCTAATTTTATACCATCTTCTTTAATCGACGAGTTAAGACTAGCAAAAGTTTAAATTTAACTTCGTCGGAGAGCACCAAAACGGGGACACTGTTGCGACATCGTGCCGCTCGCTTTCAGTAGAAGTTTCAAAGATATGGCGAAGTATATCGCATAAGTATAACTCCTAAGTTAAAGTGCAAAAGCTATTCTAGTTTTAATTGGGTCTTCAGTAATTCATTATCAGTATACAGTAATCGCGGTTTCCTTGAAGACCGGTGGCCGTTACACCGCCCGACGAGGCGACGACTGTCATGAAAGTTATGGCACCGGGGTTTGACGTTACCGTGACAAAAACGCTCTCTTAGGGATCACACCCACTTACTTTCATAAATAACGTTTCAGTGACGTCATTCGCCGGTAAATTGCGGACGCTATGTGGCGGCCACCGCATTATTAGGAAACCCTAGCTTAATATAATCAGTTTGTTTTGTCGTTACAAATCAGTACACACGCTGGCTATCATGCTCCTAGGAGGCTACGAAGCATATCTACACGATGAGCTATTTGCCGAAAGCTGGACAGCGAACACCTCTAATATCTAACTCTTAACATCACGCTTGGTACAAATCTTTGTAGATTTCATGTAATAATCTTTACTAATGGTCGGATTTATAGACGTAGTTATTTATGTGCTAATTAATTGCAATAATAAACAAATTCCTGCTATAGGAATGCACGATTTTGTGAAGAAAGAGGATCAATTTTCACTGCAATGTTGGCATACGTTTGGCGAAAACGATGTAAAACTTGTTATAGTTCGCTCGTAAATGTTATTACTGGTTATTTCGTCTTCTAAGCCAGTCCCTGTTTCAAACTAACTTTGCCCTAATTCAACCCAATCAAACCTCACGTCGCTTTATGCCATCTCCCCTTTTCCTATGAGGTTTCCCATAGGAAAAGGGTAGATGGCATAAAACGACGTTTCTAACTCTCATTTGGATAAGTTGGGGCGCCAGACTTAGTAGTCTCCCATGCAGAACCGTGTCTGGTTAGGTACCCTATTTTATGTATTCTTTCTTCATTTATTCACCTCTTTCCGTCAATACGATAATTATTTATTACTTTCCAGTATTTCTCGTTTACGTTACACAAAGCGATGGCACGTGGAAGTAAGTACTAGTTATGATTTAATGCTGTTTATCTACAGAACGTAAGGCAGACGTGTAAACGTGTGTTTCGGAAACTTGGCTGGATATCGTACCGCCTTTGTTTTTGTTTCATCGCCGAACGAGAAACAATGAGGCTGGAATGTACCGAAGATTTTGAAGACAAAAACCAAGAGGTATTTTTTTTGGCATAATGGTTTTTGATTGATTGATGTCTGCATTTGTAACCAAATCGTGCGAGTAATTATTACCTAACAGGGATATGTTAGGGCCTTATTACAATGGCGATTTGGCTTTTCATATTGGTGCTTTTCCAGCGAGGCGATTGTTTAACGCGCTTGTTGCGTGTGCGTAGCGAGCACGCCACGTCTACGCAACGTCTTTGCCGCGTTTGCAGGAGAGCGGTTGTCGTGAGTGTACAAGAGAGAGCGAGACAAGGGTACAATATTGTGAAAACTCGGAAAATACTTCGCGTGGTTGCTTCGAATCCGTGAAGTGCACGTTCATAAAGCTGTAAACACGCTGCCAAATCGTCAGTATGATAACGCTCTTAAAGGCTAATCACTAGAGTGACGATCGCTCTATTGAAGACGTCAAATAAATTGATTGATCGAACCAACAGCGGAATTCTATTAATTTTACCATGAAACAGAAGAGTGCTCTTTCCTGGACGCTATGAAGTGAATGAGTTCTTTAGAATTGCATACAATTTCAAGGTCCATTACCTTGAAATTATTAAGTAAAGTATCGTAATGCTATTATTAACTTGCGTGCCAATCATTGCGTTGAATACTTGGCGCTCAGCGTAGCATATTAAGTAAGAAATGGACATAATTAGCCTGTTTTGTTTAAGCCGGCCGGCTAACGGAAATACGGGCTAGATACATATCTTTTCATATTGGTGTCTATAAAGGCCACTGAAAGATACATCGGCGATAGATAGAAGCCCGAAATATGTCTTGTGTACAAATATCGGTATGAAATCAAATCGTGCGTAAATAAGCGTGGGAGGAAGCCTTTTAAGAAATTGGTCCTATTAATAGCCAAGCAAATGTTAGAGCGAAAGGACCTTTTACCAAGAGTCTCGTTAGTAGCAACGATGTATAAATGCTAGGAATGCGCTCATGTGTGGCCTATCAAGTTGATGACGAAAGCAGCAAGAATACCGTTTGACAAACTGCTCTTTAAAGGATAACGGTTAGATAAAAGTACTCACAATACAGATAAAGCATGACTGAAACTTTCTGAGAAGTACCGAGCTTATCTTGTGTTGTGTTATCGGGTTCGCGAAAACGGTACGTTGACGTCGCATCTAACCGTTCAATTGGCATAGTCGTAACTGTCGTAAGAAACTAAGAAATCAAATTACGTCATCGCACGGTTTTATTTGAATTACTTCCGTTATGATCTGTCAATTTGCTGCGAATTAAAATTTGTTAGTCTCGAAACTTTCTCGCGGTGCAGCTCAAGTCAATAGGATAAATGATTTGAATGCGAAAAATATGTAAATTAATTAATTGCATAACTCATTGTCTGCTCCTTAGATTTTATCTATATTGTAACAAGCCGTTGTAATAATTGAAGACGTTTGTGACCGAAGATTTAAATACTGCAATGATTTTTTGTTTATGGTAACTTTTGGTAAAAATACTTCGTCGTAACAAACAGACGGTCAGGAAAATCGCAATCATCTATCTACACATACAAATAAATAAAATTGAAGTGCTTTTTACTAAATGGATATAAAGTACATCTACGATACTTATAACAAAATCACAATTTTAAACATTTTGTTTGTGTTTCTGTCTGTTTGAGCCAGCTAATCTCCGAAACGACTAGACCGAGTTTGACGGGACTTTCACTGGCAGATAGCAAGTGTTATAAGCAGTAACTTATATTATAGAAAAAAAAAATTAGGGTTCGCGCAAAACAATTAAAACCCATGAAATCCAATTTGTTTACCGACACACACACGAACGAAGTCGCGGGCACAGCTAGTTTTTAATACAGAAAACTACACCAGAACAGTTTTAGGCATCACGTAATACATAAACAAAGTTTTTTCGCGGTGTTTTTGTTCAATGAAATAGAAAAATATCCGTTCTAAACATAGATATACCTACGCAAACATACTCTAATATTAATAGAACTTATACTTTAACGAAATGCTGGCTTTTTTAGACAGGAAAAGATAGCGCACAGGCCTATTACAACAGAGGATGAATGTAGGCTGAAACTTTTTGAACCGAACGATAACTTTTGCTTGCTAGCTCGCTATTGTTGGACCTAGTAACAGATGGTTACTAATCTGTAACTAGGTATGTACCTAAGTGCCTATTTATATCGCTTTATATCTCCAGTTTATTTCATAATCGACAGATAAACAAGTAATTGAGGAAAATGTTGTAAAAGAAATAATTTTAATTAAAAGTATTATGAAACCGATGCGAAATTTTAAACTTATGCAACAGTTATGTTTTCAACGCTGGCTGCTTGCAGCAATGTGCACGCCTTTACTTTGACCTCGTATGCTTTTAGTTAAATTTTACATATTTTTGACCGAATTAAAAAAAAAAAAACAGTCACCGACTTCCGAAATTAAAGTAACTTGTCACTTTTTGTTTTTTTTTTGAAAGTTTGTTTTTTTGTAAAAAGAAAAACAAAATTCCATTTTTTTACTTAAGTTAGTACTAGGTAGGTACTTAGTTACAGCTAGTATTTAGTTAGATACTTAGGTACAGCTAAAGTTCGTTTCTTAGTCCCTGATACTAATGTGATATTTAATTCTTTTGGGTTTGAGTTTTTTTGTATAGAAATTTGACATTACACCTGTCAAATTAGTTAAAAAAAACGAACTTTAGTTTTTTTCTGCGATACTTCCAAGAAAATATTAAGTACCCTTTCTTCTTTCAAGAATATCAAGATACCTATTCTGATTACCAAAGCCTCAGTATCAGTTTTCAACAGTTATTGGAGACTTGTAACTAAATCACGTTCACAATTTACTAAATTGGATTGGTGACCTTTCATGTGGGAGACACGATGCGTGGAAATAATGTATTTGGCCTACGGGCTCTTGCGAACCGAACCGACGTACACTACGTATTCAATTATGTTACGGTAATCATTAATTACGTCATTACGTTAAAGTAATTGGGTAGTGGATTTTACATGTTGTGAACTGCAGATAGATTTAAACTGAAATATTGTTGAGCTGTGCTGCTGGGGAGTTTGTTACGCCACTTCTTCCCAGCAAAAGCATTAGGAAGTGCTGAAGGGCGGGCGCTATGGGGGATTGTCTTATGTAATTTTGACGTTCGAATACTTCAGTGTCTCAGTCTAATTTGAATAAATGACTTTGCACTTGTCTATACAGGGTCAAATTAAATTAGCTAGCGAAACTCCGCAGACGCGATGGGTATTAATGTTTAAAGTTGATAAAACCAAAAATAAATTAATTTGATGATGTTTTTGTGGGTTCATCCATCGATCGCAGATAGTTTGTCAGTTTAAAAAATCTGTTTTTTTTGTGTAATCTTTACAGACGCGATATCTAAACACGATAACACAAACAAAAAACAGATTTTCTCACTTCATACTTCAAGTAAGAATTAACAAATCCAACGATCGACCCCAAAAAAAATCATATTTTTTTTTGTCGTCTTTAGATATCGATATCCATCACGTCTGCGGAGTTTCGTTAGGTAATTTTATTTAACTTAAAAAATAATATTTGTATGAAATCAGTAAATATCTGGCACATAACCGAAACTTATCTACGAATTACTGAAACAGGTAATAAAGATTGCTTTAGATTATTTTTACTTGTAACTGGATGTTCTGGCACAACAAAGGAGAGGCTTATGTCCAGCAGTGGATAGTAATAATTGACACATTTTACAGTGGAAGAAGCACAGGACTGAGGACCGGTCGTTCCGGCGACGCTTGAGAGAAGCCTTTGTCCAGCAATGGACGTGTTTCGGCCAAAATGATGATGAAAGTAGGACTAAACAAACAGTTCGTACCTAAAACACGTACTTGCAAACGAGTAGGTGTTGAAACTACGTAATCCGCTAAGGACTCGCAGATTCCACGTATAAGACAATAAAGTAGAAAGTTGTACCAACTCCCACCACGCTTACTACGTTTAATTAAATTAAAACTTTGACCACATGATGCGGAGATGCATGGGTGGGTACACGTACAAAGGACAAAGGTTGGGTCATTCATCTTTGTTTTAAAGGAGGTTTGTTGACATGCAAATTAGGTCAAGCAAATAATTGAGTGTGAGAATCTTAATTAAATATATTTATGTTTGAGTTGTATTATGAGTTGATGCATACACACAGATGGGTCTTCAGCACCCTAATTGCGTAACACACGATCAATCACAATCTGAATTAATTCAAAGGGTATTGCTAATCCATTCCTTTATAATGTTCTAAAAATGTGTCTGCTCAACAACGTAAATAATGCAATGAATGTTGTTGAACTGTCGAAATGAAAACCGTTGCTACTGTTCGTGTGTTAAGCCATTACCAGGTTCAGGTCTTGGTTACTTGGTCTCTGGTGACAAAAAGTTGCAAAATGGGAACTTTTAGCTTAGGCAGCTAAGCTTGTCGACGACCTTAAAAAGGCAACGGGATAGACTGCCTACGGAAGGCGTAGAACCTGGACTTCTTCTCAAACTCTCTTAGACCGTCAACTAAAATACGGGCCTTCCGAAAGTTGTTCGTGATTCGGATTAATTAAACATTTTCCGACGGGTAAAAAAACACATCGGGAGTAGGGAGAACTGTCAAAACGTGGAGTCATTCATTCTTAGGTCGGATGCCAAACTAATCTTACCTAATCGTAGGTGATACGAAGTAGGAATCGCCCTTAACTTCGGACGAAACTACGGATTTTGTGATTTGGGAGTAGATCTCCAGTTTTGTGGTACATTTGGGAGAGCCTTATATTCAACAGTAGACTGCGATAGGCTGAGTTGACTGAACTGACTGACCTATATTCCCGCTATACCGAACTGATATTATTAAGAGCCCTTATAACCCAAAAAACCGGAAGAACAAGGTCACTTGGTCAGCTTACCATGTTTTGTATATTTATGAATGTATTTAAAACACTCTGGAGTTACGTTGGTTCTAAGAAATAATATGTTAGTACTACATTGTTTATTACAAAACTTATGGGAACCGAAATGCGATGTTTTATTTAGATAACGTCAAGAAATAAAGCAAAGAATGTGAGCATTAACACACGCGTAGTTCCGCGGGAGAGAGCTAGTCAACTCACCAGATAACACAGCCGTATTTTGAACTTTAATATTATATGTATAAGGTTGAAAATACCGTGTTTGAAACAGTTGTCTGGTCAATTATGCACACAATTGTGGGTTGCACAATGATCAGCACAGCATTTTCATTGATGAGCATTCAAAATAGATATGTAAGAGTTGATGACGGCGACAGTTGTGTAATATCGTAACTGTATTGTTCAGATTAATTGAAAAAGCTTTGTTGTTATGCGCGATACTGAAGTATTAGCGTTCAGTGAACTACATGAATGAGTACAGCTGCGGGGTAATTGCGTAACTCACTTACAATTGCAGTGTTTTTCATTTTGACAACTCAACAACATTCATTGCGTGGTTAACGTTGTCGAGCAAACGAATTTTTCAAACATATGCAATGGATAAGGAATTTCTTTTAAAATCCTTAGGGTTGTGAAATAATGTATGTTACGCAATTGAGGTGCTAGTCTATTCTGTAAAAATCTCACCGTGAGAACTAAGGTGAAGTGAGCTGTCATTCCACTAGATAGGGATTGCCGCTATCGCCAACTCACTGCACAAAAATTTTCACAGTGAGATTTTTTACAGAATAGATCTGCTGGAGCTGTTTAGTTACCCATCTCACGTCTATTATTACAGGATTTTTTTTTACCAAATGCGATTGTGTACTTAACTGTTAACCATTTAGGGTCGAAACTTAAAACCTACAATCAATCTTCGTTCTAGTTCGCAGATTTTGGCATTTATTAGCGTGACCCATAGAGAACGTTTTAAGTGGGTTTTTACAATCATCGCCAAATAAAGCAGTGTTATTAATGTATCGTTAAAAGTCGTGGTTTTGAGCGTAAAAAGGGAAACCATACCTTTAGAATTCGAAATAGAGTAACTACTGAACACTGCGCGTGATACTTTTATAGTCACGACTACCTGCGTTCTATTATTCTGGAGCACATTCAACAATCTCTCAAAATGACACTAAGCTGGTCTGAAACTTTGAGTGATAAATAACAAAGGGATTAACTATTGTTGTTAGATGATAAGTGATAACGCAGCGACCGGGGAACATGATTGGAATATTAACAAGATGAAAGTATATCGTATTAGGATGTACCAAGCGTGATGTTAACCGACTAACCGAATGTGAGCGAATATTCGTTTTTACGGCCAGATTTGGCTGAAAGTTTGAGGCTTACTTGAGATTGTACAAGCTTTGATTAGCGTGAAGTTTAGGCGTCTGGAAGTACGCACGATGATCTGAGAGGCAATTCCCGTATTTTTAACACTGATTAAACGCCCATAGGTGTAATAACAATACAACTTCTATTATGTCTCGCTCAGTGTCCTTCAACCGATTAAGAACGTTCGCATTTTAATCTCAGCCTCAATCTGTCAAAAAAAAAAAAACTCAATTTTTGACTAGTTTGATTGTCGCTGAGATGAGATTGCGATTAAAGGAGATCCGCCAAAATTGCCCCAAGCCCGGCACAAAAGAAATGTATCTGTATCTCAGATTATAGAGTCATAATAGTAGAAATGATGTAAAATATCGTTTAGTTATTGTAAAATTAGTTTTTTTGTCCGAAGAAGTTACGTAAATAATAAATAACTAAATATAAAAATAACACTTGAAAAACATTTCGTCTGCGCCGGGCCTGGGGTATGGGATTTGGCTGATCTCCCTCTGAACGTTTACGGGAATTGGCCTTCTGAGCTTGTATATAACCAATAATTGAATGCATCTTTACAAATCGTGATCTATTTAAGTGAAGAAAGCTCTCGCCATATCTGACCGCATATAAACAGATACCCGAAAAAAAAAGAGACTAACAAAATCAGCCACCTCTGGCGCTGTCGAGTTTAACTTGACATAACAGAGGTCCTCGTAAATCTCCTCCACGCGGTCCTCGCAGGTCGCGGAGGGTATGGTGAACTGCACCCAGGGGACTTCTGTAGTTGTGGGGTGCCCGGGACACTCCTCAATGACGCTGGAGTATGGTGGAGGCGCCATCGACGCGGTCGCGCTACTACAAGGGGTGTTATATTACTTCGTACTTTGAAAGTTAGGATGGTAGTTTCGAGACTAGTTCTGTACTTACACAGATTGCAGATCTTTGTAAATGTCCTCTTCTGACTGCGTTCGGAGAGCTGAGAATGGCCTGGAATCCAATTGGTAGCATGAGAAAAGTATTTCAAGCTTTCCGTTCCTTAATTTTTTGTGTGTCTGCAAGATATTTTATCACTGCGAAACAAATCCGGACATCGTCATTCATCATTTCCTACTAAAGTTTATGTAACAAATTAAGTGCCCTACAAAAAGAACAATGAATTAAAGC
Organism: Apamea epomidion; assembly: GCA_947507525.1. Lineage (NCBI taxonomy): Eukaryota > Metazoa > Arthropoda > Insecta > Lepidoptera > Noctuidae > Apamea > Apamea epomidion. The sequence continues at coordinate 20,699,558 of OX382226.1, forward strand.
ATGAATCACACAGCTAATCTCAAATCTATTAACACCTCATTCATAAAAAATACTTATCCATTTTATCATCGTTAAATCTCTACAATAAAAACTAACTCACTTGATGTTCTTGGCCAGTGCTTTGGGACACTGGCTGAGCTTCGCCAGCGCGCACAGTACTCGATGGAAGTTGGACAGGTCGAACAGCATGGACGGGTCGAAGAGATCCGTCTCCCGCAGCTCGAAGACCTCGTGGCATGTTCGGAGGAACACTTTGATGTTTCGCATGCAGAGGAACTGGGTACAAGAGATACATATAAATTAGTTATGTGGGTAGTCATAAAATGAGGGTTGAACATAGAGTATAGAACCAAATCGAGTGCTATTGTATTGTATCTACGTGTTGTCTGCGCAATTTTTTATGTAAGTAAGCGAAAAGAGTTTATATTGTAGTCATACAACGTTAATTTAACTTTCCCACTGTTGTGTAGCGTTATTACAAGTCAAACGCAAAAGTTCGCCTATACATTATCGTTGCAATTTAATACCTACTCTGTGAAGAAGTACTCTGTGGTGTGGAAGTAGAGTTTTGGAAACTGCTATTTTTTTCCCACACATTATCAACAATTCGGTCGCAGTTTCCTAACACTATAATGTTCATAACTAATTAACAATCAATCAAAAGAGACGAATCCGACGAATAGAATGTCAAAGATCGGTACCCTCAAGAGGGCCGCGACACTGTGTAGTTGCCTCCTGATCTTTTATTGATAACTTTATCTGTTACTGTAACGAGAGTCGTTATTTAAGCGCTCTTTACGATGTAAAAGGTTTGCTAACAACTTTTTTGGTGTGCATTCTTTCATGGTCTGGTGATGAATGGTTCATGTAACTAGTTTATCGGATTTCCCATCACCAAAAATGACTTTTATCCCCTATTCAACCTCTTTAGGGGATGAATAATCCTTCGATAAAAAAGGAACTCTTCGTGCAAGATTTCATGCTTCTAGACCCAGCGGTTCAAGCTGTGCGTAGTCGGTTAGTGAATGAAAGAATTTAAGATTTTTATTAAGTAGAAACGAGGGATGGACTGTGTGAATCATGATAGGGTTAGAAATAGGGCGACTAGAGAGATGACGACTATTAGAGAAGTATGGAAGAAAGAGACACGTTGCGCCGACCCAAATTAAATTGAGATAAGAACAGGAAAATTATGAATAAGTAGAAGGTTGAGCGTTAGTCATAGATTATACCTAGCTACTTTTTAGTCCCTTTTCACTACAGCATGTCCCTAGTTGCTACAAACAACTCTACTTAGTTAACTTTTAATTACTTAGGCATGCTGCCTATCCATCTAGTGGTGCACGCTTATTAGGGTTCACTTGCGATAAATGTTACTGCAGCCGTCGTCGCGCCTCACGTATTTTAGACGTCTGTGAGCGCCTTAACGATCAAACTTTAAGTAACATAATGGCTAGACCATTATCTCCCTACATATAATTTGCACTAGTTTCAAATAATGACTATGTAAACGCCATATTATGTGCTCAAGTCAATGAGCACATAATATGGCAAGTCAATGAGCACATAATATGGTAACTCAATTACTACACCTGGTCATCACCTCACATAAAAATTCGCTGGTAATACTCTGTAGAATATACCATTACATGTCCCTTTTAAGTATACACACTTTACAACTCGTAATAAGCATGTATTACACCCAGTAATGAGAGAAACACTTGGTGGTCACAGTTTAAATTTTTCATGATGTATTCAAGTAGTTTAATGGTACTAGCTTAGCTTGTTATGTTATTAATATAATTAATACGGCATTGGAGCCATTTTTAACTCGCTTTTACATATAAGCTTCACTTGTAACTAACAAATGTAACAAAATCATAGAAGTTAATTTTGACCTACTTCTAATAAATTGTCGTATCGATATGAAAGTTTGTATGTAAATGTAATTCGGAAGACAATAGTATAATTTGGTATCTTGGAGCTGATCTGAATATGGAGCCAGGAGGTGGGTAGTGGAACTCTTCAGTGGCTATTAGTTAACCCTTCATGATCGGGCTCATATGATTTGTTTTGACGAGTTTAATAGATTGCACTTGGTTTCGAGACTCTAATAATAATAATGATAATAAATAGATAATGATAGATAATGGAGCCAGGAGGTGGATAGTGGATAGTGGAACTCTTCAGGTACTACTAGTAAACCTCTCGAGTTTGGGGTCATATAATCCGTTTTGATGAATCCAAAATATTACACTTGGTGTTGAGGATCTGACCATGGAGCCAGAAGGTGGATAGTGGATGTGTTTCTTAGGATTCACAGAAATTTCACCAAACCTATTTTGATGAAAGGCAGAGCGGTAGCTTGGTACCCAAAGAAGTAAGTAAATAACTTGTACAATTCCCCATAAATAAAAAAATTACAAGCAGGTGAAGCTATGAGGAAATGAGACAGTGATGCCACATCTTTACACCAATCCTAACAAACATACATATTTTCATGAATTTCGCAGAGAGGTAGCTTGCTACCAAGGGATAGTACCAAGGGAGTATATTAAGTTATTTTAAAACGTTAACTTTTTTATTTTATATTAAAACCATACTAAACGTAAATGAAGCTATGAGGAAAAAGAGCTAATTACTCTAGTCACTGACTAGTAATTAGCTAGTATTAGGCCCTTACACGTTTTTCATGCCGTGAATAACTACGGTTTATACGCCGTGTGTAGGCACGGTTCCTCAGTGTTGTATGGATCACTATTTTTTACGACGCGGTTTATAATGTTGTATGGATCACCGTGGAAGCTTGTAGACAGACACGTTTTTTTCTACACCGCAGTATATACGCCGTACCGTAAAGAAACCGTGCTGTGTACAAAGGGCCTTATATCTGTAAATTTAATGATCTACATAATAAAGACTATTCTATCTACCTATCTAGCTAGCAACAGAACTATAAACAAGCCATAGCTATTTTAAGACAGTGCCCATAAACATAGGGTGACTAGTTTAATGGGCAACAGTTGTCACAATATGGACTGTTAAGTTATAAAACAGATATCCTCAATAGCAATAAGGACTGAAATAGTTAAATAGTACAGTAGGCACTGCTAAACAGAAATGAATCCTACAGATAAGGGGAATTAAAAAAAAAAAAAAAAACAATAATTAGCTATGGACAGTTCTAGGTTCTAGAATAGTCAACTGTAGTTAAACAGACTAGGAGAACTAATGTGCTTCTACACTCTAGATGTAAAGAAAGAAAGAAAATAAGTTTATTTGACCCGCATTAAGTAAAGCACACAATATTCACATAATAACAAAAACAAAAAAAACTTAAAACAGTATTGTGTGCCTCAGGGCTGCAATTCGTTTTCCTATTGTCTCTAAAATCTATAGGGAGGTGGGCTGGTAGGAATGAACAGCAATGGCTGCCATGGCCCACTGAAGTACTAAATGTGGAAACCAATCGCAGTAACATGGAACATAGATAGTCAACTGTGTAGCTCAACACTAACATTTGGTAAAAGGCTAATGACTTTATGTAATCTTATTTATTAGTTATCAGTGTTGTGACCAATTACTCTTGGTTTAAGAGCTCAACGGTCACTAACGAGACACAATTATTTTTTATATTTTTACCAGAATTAATAAGCTTGAGTAAACTCAAACTCTTTATTGCATTCATGTGTACACTTTGATGTTACAATATAAGTAAGTTACAACACGAAATCCGGTTAGGGCACAGCAACATAATAATAATTTTAATATAATCTATCTATTATTATATATATAACAATGAATTGACGTTTGTTAGTCTCACAAAAACTCGAGAACGGCTAAACCGGTTTGCCTAATTTTGGTTTTGAAATATTTGTTGAAGTACAAAGAAGGTTTAAAAGGTGAAAAAAAATGAAGAAATTTCAATGAAAGTAGTAAAGACCACTTTCATTGGCGATATGAAGTTCTACTAATTTTTAATTAGAACTACTAATTATTTTGTTCTAGGTATTCTGCACTAACAGACAAGGGGTTATGAGAACCCTAATTAGAACCTAGGGTACGGCCTATGAGTTGGCATTATTGTTTTGTTTATGCCTCCTCTGCATGGCTCAGACATTATGACAAGGAAATATACATTAGTGGAGGTGTTCTATCACATTTTCCTCTGTTTACCTTTGAGGAAAACAACAGGATTAATGATATCAAAGACATGTTTTATGCATTTTTTACTCAGGCATGAAAACCAAACAAACTTTTCCTTAGCATGTTCCAGCGTGAAGGCTTTACATTGACAAGCTTAACAAAACCTTGTACTTATAGGAAAATGCAATGAATATAGAGGTCACATACAAATGCGGTCTCTATTGGAATGTACAATTATTTTAATTTTTTTTTATTCGCCTACACTGTCCCACTACCCCCCAAAGGTAACAATTAAATTGAAACCACAATAATTATGCAATTAACAATTCCTATAGCAGATTTAAGATAACTATGACCATGACCTAATTAGTTTATTTTTGAAACAGGTAAAAGTATTAACAAATTTATGCCTATACTGTAATTTCCTTTGCCTACTATGTGGGGATTGTGTAAAGAGGAAATATTTATTTATTTTATTATTTATGTACACACAATTAAAGACATAGGGATATGACATAATTTAATTATTATGGCACTATTAAAATAAAATAATGATATTATACAAATTCCACCCTATGGTCATTGAACCTAGTAGAATTCTTCTTTTTAACCAATATTGCATCTAGCAAACACTATGTTGGAATATGATCATTTAATTTAAATTCATGAATTGTCAGTCAGTAGTGAGTACTGTCTGTTCATTCACAGCAAGTTTACGATGCAGATAACACCGGAACATATATTCAATAGCTGTTGAATACGCACATATCAATAGCAAAGCTCCATTCATGATTGCATGCATAATTAACTACACTAACACATTATAACTGTTAATGTGATGCTAAATACACATTTGAATACGAGGAAGTCCTGCTGTACAATAAACACGAAATGTTCATTTAAAATTATCAAAATATTGCTCGTAAACGCAAAAACACGAACTCACATGCAAATCTGTAAACCTTGTATCAAATTTCAAAACTACGAATGTACGACCTAGGAATCAGTTCCACATAACACGCGTGCAGCTATTATGTGCCAAATTTAATGGTTTTATAGTAATTAGAGTGAAGGTCGCGGCGGCAGGGCCCAATTACCTGCGCCATCTGAGGCCGCTGGTTCACGTCCTTCATGTCGATGCAGCCCGGGTGCAGCACGTTCAGCAGGTTGCACAGCAGCACGCCATCGCGCAGGGTGTACGCCAGGTCGTGGATTGAACTCGTTTCCCAGTTCGCCTTATGGTCGGGACGTAGCAAGCCACATCTCGTCAGCCAGGACGCGCACTCGCGCCACAGATCCTCGCCGCCAGCAGCCATGATTTACACAAACTTCCAAGTGCACATCGATAGTATCAGTACCGAGCACTGCTTTTTAATAATCAACAGGCCATCATTAAACGAGGGTTAATTGATAATTGACATACAAATTGATACAACAAACACAGGACGAACCAAGCGAGAACAAGACTTTTTGACAACTGAAGGCAAGAGTTGCTACATCGATAAAATAAACCTGCATACAGATTACATTTGTATCTCCAAAAAAAAAAAATTATAATCAGATCAGTGTGTACGTTAGGAAAAAATAATTTTAATAAGTTTTTTTTTAACCCCCGACGCAAAAACGACGGCGTGTTATAAGTTTGACATACTTAGTCTGTGGTTTGACGTGTCTCTCTCTCTCTCTGTGTGTGGGGGGGGGGTGTATGTGTATGTCTGTCTGTGGCATCGTAGCTCCCGAACGGATGAACCGATTTTAATTTTGTTTTTTTTGGTGAAAGGTGAATTTGTCGGGAGTGTATGATTACATATTTTTTTACAACTCCCTCAATATGGGTATCAAATGAAAGGGCTTGACTAGTAGAATACTATACACTATGATAAATTTCAAATCCAAGATGGCCACCACCACAAAATTGCAAATTACGTTTTTTTTTTCACTTTTTCACAACTCCCTCTATATGGGTATCAAATGAAAGGGCTTGACTAGTACAATACTATACAACAACTTTCAACTTTACTTTACTTTTACTACAAATTTCAAATCCAAGATGGCCACTACCACAAAATGGCGACTTACAAAAAACCTGATTAAATAACAAATTACCTGAATCTTAAAACGCAAGAAAATAAAAGAAATGAAATTACAAGGAGTCCCTACAAAAAGCATGAAATAAAAAATTTAATTAAAAATTTAAAAAACCCCCTTCTTTTTATAGGTTTTCACGTTGTCGGGGGTTTTTTAAATTTTAAATTTAATTTTTTTTGAGCAAGTGTTCAAAATATCTGTATAGTCAAATAATCTGGGACTTTGGAAGTAATCAACAATATGTTGGTGTTGAGGCATTAAAGCTAAATCTTATGCCTATCATAGACACCGGTTACGGTGTGTGCGATAAAACAATTGATTGTTTTGACATATATTACTTGACTGATTGTAACAAAAAGATAAAGAATATATTTAGCTATTCTTTCATTTCCATCGTATTCACATAATGATTCCTTATTCAAACTTAAAGTATTTGCAACTTTAATAATTAAATCGTGAATACAGTAGTTAAAGTCCATATTACTAAGCCGCGCACAGCAGCTTGACCGCGGGCGTCTTCCGCGACATGTGATCGTAGCCGAAAGTATGCTGCGACGCGCGATGGGCTCCGTTCACCTGTCATCGTATCCGATATTCCGATCGAAAATTAAAAAATTAGAACACGTCAACAGGGTAAGAATGAAACTGTTTGACTTGGCGGCTTGGCGCAGAAACGGATACGTTCACAAGCGACGGTACGGAGCGGAACCGATCGTATGCGTTGACATCCTGCCGGAAGCGATCGGCTGTCGCCGCATCCGTTCGTATCCTGTCCGATTCAATGCGATGCGAACCGTTTGGTGGAAATCATCCTTTATTGTTACGAATGGTTCACACTCCCTGGAAGGATTACGTCAAATTACAAGTCACCTTGTTTATTAAAAAAAACTTACGTAATATTGTATTTCGCGGGCTGTTGCCTCTTGGAATTTGGTTAATTGTTGCCATATAAAAGTGTAATTTTAATTCTACCTGTAGTTTCATTTGCCAGACTCTAAATAGTCAATAACACAAATTGCAAATAGTTTCAAGTTTTGCTTTCCATACATTATCATGATACAAACATTTTTTATTTTTTCTTAGCTAAAACGTAAACTAAACTTTTTTTGAAATGAGGTCATTCAATTCAACAGCTGGGCTGTCAATTAAATATATCTTCTGGCAACATTGGTTGTAGGTGGAGTGACGCGACTGCACGTCGAACGAACGATATTTCATGAAAATTCATAGAAAAAGTGTATAAAACGTGTAAAATCTGTGTTATTTTTAAGTCAAAGGTGAGTTTTTTTGATAAATGCTACCCTATTCAATTTAAAAACTGCAAATAAACCTTTTAAATTGTTCAAATCTTATCTATGACACACCCATATATCGGCGAATTCCTTACGAATGTCCAACTTTCCGAAAGAAATCAGATTCATGAATAGGGATATTCAAAATGGAAACCCATGTTGAGACCACCCAGTAGTAACATTCTTCATTCCCGTGATTCCTGCAGAACGGAAGTCCAAAATTGGCTCCGGCTATAATCCTTATTAGGTTTATTTTGGAGCATTACGTCATTGTGCCTAAGAGGGAAGTATGTGGGGTCGATAGGTAGCAGTGGATACGCCGGCGGCGGCACCGCGGCGCAGCAGTTTTATTGCGGTATAGTATCGGCGGTGCGTATCGGGCAGGGTGATAGAATCTGCAGCAGTGCGTCGCCGCGTCCGTCGCCAGTACTTTCTACGTCAGTAGATAATCTAGACTTTGTGATCAGAATTCCTAGTGTTTTTACCTCTGCAGTGCTGTGTATTGATTTTATTTGGCACCAGTTTTATGTTTTTTGAGGTAAATAAGTGGGTTGTTTTTTAAATATAAACAATAACATTATTGGAATAGAATATCCTGTTTTTTTTTCTAAACTTAAACATGTGAGTTTTAGTTTAGATTTGAGAGTTGGGATTAGTTAGGCCTCGAATTTTGAACATACTATATTGACCAAAATGAGCTTTCATAATCCTAAATATGAAAAATTTACAAAAATCATGGGATAATTTTTTCATATTTCAAGTAAAAACTGAAAAGATTTTTGTACCAATTAAAACTAATAATGATCTGCAATGTGACCCTGTTATGATGTGTAATATTAACAATTTTAAGAATTCAAGCCTAAGTCATTCAATTCAAAATGTTGTTTTACAATAACTCAATCAAACAGAAATCTTTAAAAAAACATTGAAGAAAAGACTAACATCACACCTGCCTAGCCTTTTCCCAACAATGTTGGGGTCGGCTTCCAGTCTAACCGGATGCAGCTGAATACCAGATTTTACATACAGCGACTGCCTATCTGACCTCCACACTAACATCAATTTAATTAAAAATATATCTGCACTTGTGACCCCACCCATAGTATGACACACATCTGACTGTGTCTCTCTGTGTGTGATTGCAATGTACCTGATCAAGTTGCATTGGTATTGATTACCTTGCCTCTAGGTGTGTGTGCACTCAACTGTCACATCCATATGTAGGACAATGCACATTAAAACTTATATGACATGTTTTCATTGAAAATCTGACTTTAGTGACTAAATTCTGGCATTCAGAAGTGCCTATTTGGAATAAATATGATTTGACTTTATCTGATTTGATATTGGATTGAAGCCTTACGATAAGTTTCTAGAGGTTGTGCTAGTAACATCCCTAATTGCTTAGTAACTGTTTTGGTGATTTATGTTCTAATCTATTCTTAATATCTTTAGCTATTATCCATTTATTCATTCATTCATATTTAAAACTTAAAAGTATATCTTTATAATATTTTCTGCAGAGTTTACAATCCTGCAGACTAGTAAGACAAACTGATGAGCCACACACACCCCTACTTCTAGTTCCCGTGTAAACCTATAGAAATTCTTACAATTCCTAACTTTTTTCACAAGAGAATATTGTGAATTTACTTATCTTTCAATAATGAAAAAGTACCTAGGCTCATAAGTACTGATAAGAACCAATGTTCAACATTAATACTGATAAAAAGAACACTTGAATTCTTTAAAATAACATTATCATCATCATAGCTTAAAGAAAATTTCAAGATAGAAAATTGTAAGAAGGATGTATAAAAGGAGTTGCTAAGTGCATTGCTTAAAGAAGTAAGGAGTACAAAAACAATGTTATCATCAGGTATATAATATGTTACATTGGGGTGACTCACAAGGCCTTGTGATGTAAGGCCTTGTCTGGCAAGTGCCACAGTGCAGACAAGTTGCAGTAGTCTCACTAATTAAATAAATATTGCATTTCAAACAGATCTTTTTACAGGTTTTTTTGTGAGATCAGTTGGTAGTCCTATATTTTTATAATTCAATTATTTAAAATATACTTTCATTTAATGTTACTGTAATAAAAACAACACTATCTGAGAAAATGATGCCATCAAATTATTTATAACGTTCGGCGAAAATGGCTCCAACTTTAGCGTTTTCCAATAAGCATTGATTGCTCGTAAAATACGCGTAACAGTTGTCCTCGTCGATAAATAGGCGGCCTTGTAAGTTAATGTGATGAACACAGTCCATTGTTGTCAAAGTATATTATTACTTTAGCATTTATGGTAAAATACATGTATTTGAATATTATATTTGGTATACAGGTAAAAACATTTGTCTTTCTACTACACTGCCAATATTCATTGTTATTGTGTGCATAATAACTTTTTATGGTTATTTGCATACTTAAAAGAGTGGTGTAAAACAATTGATGATTCAGTACACTAGCAACATTGTTTAAGAGTATTTGCAATTTAACTGCCTGTATTCCAAATAGCTTGTTCGACTGTACCTACTCCCATTTAAATAAGCTACATGCTAGCAAGCTGCATAATACATAAGCAGGAGAAGCAATTTCTTTCGCAATGCGTCATAACACGCCTCATATGACATAAATTATGAATGACACTTTAAATTGGCTTTATCCCATTTGGGATGTGTATCTTCCATAGTCCATTCTAAATACTAGTTATTAATTTCGCCTCAACTACAGCAGGAACAAACCACTTTTCAGTTAATGTTTTGTGTGAAGTTGAACTTCTGTTAACTTTCCTTCTGTGAATGATGTCAAGTGTAGCTTGACCTTCTGAGTTAATGAGCATAGTATTTGATGAGATCAGGGGATAAAAAAATAGGTGACGCGTCACTGATAAAGACACAAGATTTAATGTTTATTTGCAGAATGCCATTCTTTTAGTCCTTGGTATTTCTCAGTAATGTTAGTAACAAGTCAGCTGATACTTGAGATATATATTTATCAGTAGGTACTTGAAGGTCTAATGAACATTTCAATATAATCACTAAGGCAGTTATTATAGCATGAAGATTTGTCATGAAAACAACTTCAAACTTACTGATTATTATCTATTTCTATTTTTATTTAAATAGAAGTTCATGGCTAAAATATCGTTGTAGTACTGAACAAACACACATTTATCTATCTTCTATACTATACAAATAAATAAATAAAGTTGTAATGTTTTTTTATGTCAAATAAGTTTTTTAAACAGTACCTACTTATAACAAAAAAAACAATTTTTTAAATCTTTGTGTCTGTCCGTTTGTTCCGGCTAATCTCCGAAACGGCTAGACCGATTTTGATGAAATTTCGTATGGGTATACTTTGAACCCTAAGGCAGGACAGAGGCGAAGCCTCGGGCGGAAGCTAGTTTTACAAATTAAATAAATGTTTTATCAAAAACGGAACACAAACATAAAAGTGTCTGCTGTAAAGTTTTAAATTTGTATAGTCAGTATGTTATTAGTTAGTACATATAGGAAAACAATGGTCATTTTGAATGTTGTTATGTATTAACTTTCACCTCTCCATTGTTACAGATAATTTGACGCTTCCATCATGGAACAGATACCACCACCCAAAGAGGTGAAGATCCTCGAGACTGCCGAGGATATTCAGGAACGTCGTGAACAGGTAACTTTTTTTTTATACAATTTATTTACAGAACAGGTACTTCGAAGAAATCGCACCAGCATGGCTATTCACAACCACTATACGCTTCCGTACCGTATCGAACATCAATCAATGATATCGTAAGAGCCCTCTAATCGCTGTTTACAAATCCAAAACCCAAAATTTTTGTCAGTTTAAATCAAATAGACGACCGATATTCTTCTCAAGGCAAATCAGGTTATATAAATGTGTCATTTTGGATACGATATAGCCTGTCGGATGATTGTGAACAGCTATGCTGAACTGCAGTGGACACATTGTTGTAGGAATGTATGCTGATTATGAACTGCCCAGTAGGACATAGAATGCCGTATGTTCATTTCGTCCCGTCTAGGCATGTTTCTCTAAGGTCCAAGTAATGAAATTCTACTCAAGTCGTCTTATACTTTCTAATAAATCCAAAGTCCGGACCACAAGTCATGCATAGGTATTACTTACCCAAAGAATTCATAATATACCTTTAACATAAGAAATCGCAAATTCAAGATGCGTTCACAAAAAGGATGCCGCTAACAAGATGTAGACGCTATTCGTTTCCCTTCTCATATCTGCAATTTTGCATACACACAGAGCCGACCCAGTTGCAATGCAGCAGCTGTAAAGCGGAAAGGAATCACTCATGCCTATCGTTGTGAGCTATGGGTACATTTGTTTTACCGATAAAAACGGTAAATGATATTGTCGTCCAACATTGGTGGAATGATGGTACTGTTCAGCTGATTTGTTAATTGACCTTCAGCTGTTTTGCAGTCCTGTGTACTACAAAATTAAATGGCGACATATAGGCACTTACCCAGGCCCTTCGTGTAAAAATCAATGTTTAGAAGGCTTATATATGCATGAAAAATTGCAAGTTCGAGATGCGTTCACAAAAAGGATGCCGTTAACGAGATGCAGGCACTGTTCGTTTCCCTTTGCCGCTTTGCATACACTGAGAGCCGACTCAGTTTCAATGCACCAGCCGCAAAAGCGGAAAGCAATCCCTCATGCAAACCGCTGTGCGCTATGGGCACAGTATAATATACTGTGTTATGGGAACTAACATTCGCACTATCGTAGTGCCAAATAAAACGGGTATTGGGCACATTTGTAGTGCCGAGTATAACGGTAACTGATACTGTCATCCGTTAACATTGGTGGTACTGTTCGCTACCATTTTGTTAATTGACCTTCAGCAGTCCCGTCATACCGTGTTACCGTCAAGTTGAACAACAAACTGTCGGCATAATACAGTTACTTGTCTCGTGGCTTTTTGTAGTAGTGTAACAGGAGAATCAGATTTAATCCTGCGACTTTATAAATCAAATCAAAAGGGACTTATTTAAACTAGGCTGACAATCAGCGCTTTTTGAATGTCAAAATTACATGCCACAGCCCCCCAAAACGCCCGCCCTTCATCGCTTCCCAGAGCGCAACAAACTCCCCAGCAGCACAGTTGTCTGTTCATTTAGAATGCTATGTTAGCCAGTCAACTACCAACCCGCACGTATTTTACGACTCGAGCACAGCGGGACTATAGCATAGGGGGACTCACCGACCCGCACTGGGCCGACGTGGTGCGTTATGGCCCACTCCCTCTCACAGAGACGGGGCCTGCGTCCCAGCACTGGGAACGTTATAGGCTGATTTTGCTAGTCAACGCCCTACAGTCTGGTCACGTCGCTTCAATTAATTAATTAACTAAGGTGATAAGTGTTATATTAAAGTAGCACTCAGCTGATAGGGGGCAATGAGTAACATCACGTTTCTAGCTCATTATTATAATTACTTTGATATTTTCGAAGATGAGTTCAAGTTAATGACTGATGACGTGTATTAATTTGCTTTTAAAATTACATCACCATTATAAATTCAATTCATTTTTTCTACTGAGTTTATCTTGGACATTACTGAAATCGGTAAAGGAAAAACTTCGTGAGGAAGCCTGGACTTATAGTTAATATAAGTCTGAGGTCGCCAACTGGTTTTGAGCAAGCGTGGTGATCATTCCTTGTGTTTTCTCTGTATGAGAAGAGGCCTCTGCCCTGCAATGGCACAATTATAGGCTGGTATTATATTTCTAATGAAAGGAAATATACGGCCTATTAAATAGCCTTTCAAAAGGTTTATTTCGACACCCATATAGTACAGCTATATCGTTGTCGCAATGCGACCAGAAATGCAGTAATAAGATTAGTTTTCACGTTAGTCTGTTTCGCAATTGATGCCAGGATGTAATCAATAACGTAATCCAATACATTTTGCCAAACATAAGAAGATAAGATAGCAACATCTAGACGATAATAAACGGACTATCACTCCTTGATACGGGAACGACGTACGACTGTAGGAGTACGAGACGGTGTTCACGTACAAACAGAGCGTTGTTAGTCCATCGGTCCAACGGTATTGACTGACGACTGAAAGGTTGAGTCTACATCCTTGACCTGACAATACACCTTGACGCGGAGTTGCGGACACCAGCCCGTATTACCTATCACACCTAGATTGTTCGGAAGTCTAGTTTACTTTATGCAATAAACATGTCATAGTAGTAAAGAGATTACTTTGCTAGATAGCATCGATTTTTGGAGCTTAGAATTAAATTTACCAAACATAGAAAGAAAGCCATTAAAAACTGAAGGCTGTTTATGAATCTTCGATAATACAGCTTCATTTAGTCAGATTATACATAAATCTGATAGATTGTACATAAATCTGGTAGATTATACATAAATTTGGTAGATTATACATTTGATGGAAGAGCAACAAATATTTTCTTGGGTGCATTTCTCCTAGCTAGACATTATTTTCATAAATCTTATACCTAGCTAAGATAAAACGTGCCATGTGATTCTGGTTAAGCTAAACCCCTTAATCTTTACTACAGGTCCTGAACCGCTATGAAGACTTCAAGCAAGAGGCCCGCGCCAAGCGCGAGAAGCTGGAAGACTCTCGCAGGTTCCAGTACTTCAAGCGTGACGCTGACGAGCTGGAGTCCTGGATCCAGGAGAAGCTACAGGCCGCCAGCGATGAGAGCTACAAAGATCCTACTAACCTTCAGGTTTGCACAGAATCTTCAAGAATTTTCACATATGAATTTGATTTTGTTTTGTGTTTTCAAATATGAATTTCAATATTATAAAATGTATTGTAGAACATTGGCCTTAGAATTTACTGGTGGATGAAATAATACTATAGATTTTACGTTCGTTATGCAGTATTCTACTAATTATCTTTCTACTGGAATAAAAATATTACAATGAAAACCGAATATTAACATTAAACAAATTAGTCTTAGCATAATCCAGTTTAAAGTTACCTCATTGCAGAACCTATAACATCTACTTTCAAATTCTCTAAAAGTCGGCACACATCTCACACCCTACGCCACCCTATCCTTGTTCATTGGTAAAAAACAAACCGTTGCTTCACAACATGTAAATGGTGGTATAAATCTGTTCACCCTAACACCATCTTTTCCCTGCAGGCCAAGATCCAAAAGCACCAAGCCTTCGAGGCTGAAGTGGCAGCCCACTCCAACGCTATAGTAGTCCTTGACAACACCGGCAGCGAGATGATCTCTGCCGGTCACTTCGCATCTGACACCATCCGTCGTCGTCTGGATGAGTTGCACCGTCTGTGGGAGCTACTGCTGTCCCGTTTGGCAGAGAAGGGGATGAAGCTGCAGCAGGCTTTAGTGCTGGTGCAGTTCTTGAGGCACTGCGATGAAGTTATGTTCTGGATTCATGATAAGGTAAGTTATGGAGGATATTTTTAAGTAGTTTAACAATATACAAATAGTATTACACTCTGAAAAAGTTGGTGAAAAAAATAACGAAAATAGTCAGTTAGCTTAGACACAAACTTTAATTACTTGAAAAAGAATAGAATGAAATGTTGAAGGTGGGCGTAGCCTACATTAATACAATCTTGGGCGTGGACTCTTATCGCCGACGATATAGGCCATGTTAACTAAACAGTGTATAAAAGATTGTTTGTCTTTGTCCACTTTGCCAACAGCCAAGCCAGAAATGTTCTGAAATGACGTAAGCACTTAAAAGAGTATGGTAATGAATTCTTTTGATAGTGATATGAATAAGTGCGATGATGAAGTCATTGAGGACTTATTTATAGTAATAATAAAAGAAATTAATATAAGGCGTCGCGGCAGACCCCGTAGAAGATGGCGGGACGAGCTGGACAAAACAAACGACCAGCGGTCTACTTTAGCCCTGGATCGAAAGAGCTGGAAGTCATGGGGAGACGCCTTTGCCCAGCAGTGGGATGATGCAGGCTAACAGTAACAGTAATAAAAGAAAAGAAAATAATGCTTATTGATGCATATACATAGTAGTATTGAAGTCTGAAGGTCCAATGTTGTAACAAGTTGAACTTGATCAATTCAATTAATTTTAATTGGCTACAATAGTTTAAAATTTATAGAAGGTCATTGTATCATCAGAATAGTAATTTATTAGACTGACGTTCTTTAGTTTGATGATTAAATATGGACTTTTATCATACCATCACAAAGCACCTTCTTTCGACATGAGACCAGTTTCGAAAAGACCACCATTCTTTGAGCAGTCTAGTTCATGTAGTAAACCACAATTTTCAAGAAGACAATGACTAAGATTATGTCTGGACTTTAAAAGAGTTGGCTTCTTCTCGAGAGTATTCAAATAGGAAAAACCAACCTCATCTAGTTTCTTAAATATTATTGACATGTAAAACTGTTTGTATAAATCAACCTACAGAAAACATTTATCAATGCCAGACTGTAAAATTATCGTATACGGCAGTCGAACAACTTACAAGCCAAAACACTTTGGATAGGAGGAATCTGTCGTCACGACAAAGTGAAAACTACGACTAACGCATCACACATAGCATATCTTAACCCTTTTCTTCTCTTCACAGGAAACATTCGTCTGCGCGGACGAGTTCGGCTCTGACCTCGAACATGTGGAGGTATTGCAGCGCAAGTTCGACGAGTTCCAGAAGGACATGGCTGCGCAGGAGTACCGCGTGACTGAGGTCAACCAGCTGGCTGAACGATTGGTGTTGGAAGGCCACCCGGAGAGAGAGACTATTGTTAAGAGGAAGGATGTAAGTTGGATTATGGAGTGTCTGTTATGTTATAGTGGATTAGGTTTAAAAGTTATGGGATACGTTAAACATACATAGAAAGAACACATTCCTTTATTCTAACCATTAATGTGATTGGCTATAATATCATCTTAAATCATAATTGTTAACTACAATTGAATATCAGGTTATTTCTTGAATGGTTCTTGATGCCTTTTCACTTAGTAAAAGGAATAGCCAGTCAGGGATATCAAAAACTTTACTATTAAAACAAACATTCTTGTTCATTTATACACATAGAATTATAAAATCTACAACTCATTTACTAATACTTTTATTTGCACATCAAAGGAACTTATAGATACGCGTGTTTAAAGCTCTACTTGTAGTCAAGTCCTGGACTGACACAATTTAAGATTTCCAACGACATCCTGAGAAGAATAAGATTTCACAAACTTATTGTTTCCTCATAGGAGCTGAACGAGGCCTGGCAGCGCCTCCGCCAGATGGCACTGATGCGTCAAGAGCGTCTGTTCGGAGCTCACGAGATCCAGCGCTTCAACCGCGACGCTGACGAGACCATCGCGTGGATCTCTGAGAAGGACGTGGTGCTGGGCTCTGATGACTATGGCAGGGACCTCGCTACTGTGCAGACGCTGCAGGTAAGCTGCTACATATTTCGTCATTCTCATGACAATCGACGGAATGATGACGAGTAAAAATAAAAATCTAAACTATGAGAGGTTTTACTTTGTGAAAAATCATCTTTCTTTTGACTTACAATTTCGTTTAACAGTTATTAAAACTGTATGGTTTCCTTATGTAATGTCAAATGATGATGATGATTTTCAGACAATCTCCTTTTTTTACATTATTTACGCACGTTTTTTTTTTTGTAGATTCAATATAATTTCCAAACTAACATGTAACTTTTCGTCATGTGTAGCGTAAACACGAGGGTGTTGAACGTGACCTGGCGGCTCTAGAAGACAAGGTATCGACCCTCGACGGTGAGGCGGCAAGACTGGCAGCCATCCACGCTGACCACGCCCCCGCTATCCACTCCAAGCGTGATGAGATCACCCTCGCTTGGCAGAAGCTTGTGCAGAAGGCTAAGGTAATAAGAAAATCTATCAAGTTTTGTTTTCCTTTTTATTTCTTTAAAGTACATAGTTTGAGAAACCTTTTATTTTTTAATGCTCTTTTCCATAAGTCTTAGATCGAACTCTATGCATAGTCAGGTGACCGATGGATGGCCGCTTTGCGTAAATATGCCACTTTCATCACTTTTTGTATTTTATTTATTACACTTTTGTTAGTTTTGGGCATTTGCTTCATTGCAAGACGCATTATAAAACACCTTGTTACGAGGAAGAAAAAGAGATGCAGTTAAAAGGAGGTGATCCAGCAGCGAGTGTTACCCCGGTCTTGTTGTCTTGTCGTATCATCGCACGACGACGCAGCGCGCCACACAGACTGAAGAACAACTATTTCACTCGTTCGTGTATCAGGAAACTAACAGCATTAAAGATTTAAGAACTACAAGCTTATAAACAATTGCTAACTATTCTCTATTTGACAGGAACGTCGCTCGGAGTTAGAGTCGTCCCACGCGCTGCACCGCTTCCTGGCGGACTACCGCGACCTCATGTCGTGGGTGAGCGACATCCGCGCGCTCATCGCGGCCGACGACCTCGCCAAGGACGTGCCCGGCGCCGAGGCGCTGCTGGAGAAGCATCAGGAGCACAAGGTGAGACTATGTTGTTGTAGGACAGGTAAACTAGACAAGTTTTGCGCTGCGACAATCTTCGTGAGTTAGAATTAGCACGAACGTCGTGCCACAATGTAAAGCCCCATAAAGGGAATGCTTCTAAGTGGTGTACTATCTAGCTTTGTCTCAGATCCTCATTTATCACTCAAACGTTTTAAAAACTTTTTTTGGAATTACATAGAATTGTTTATTCTCTACTTCCATTGTTGTAACAGCTCTAGATTAGATCTCATAATCGCACTTTCGTATTTCCAAAGATAGACGATGATCTTTGGGAAACTGTATAAGGTGCTGGTTCAAATTGGCACAGGAAGAAAATCCTGGAAGAAGTTGAAGGGTCCCTCAACTTGAAACGATTTTTCGTGTCTGAAGACAGCAAAATAAAGATAAAGTAATTCTAAGCTGGCCTCAGTGCCAGTAACAAGAGTCCTGATGAACTGTGAGGTCTTGAAAGCTGGCAAATAACTAATCATGAGATGGGTGGATATACCCAACTTTTGTTGAGGGTTAAGTGACTGTTACCATGTCTTTACATGAGACTGTATCTATATCATACTAATCCCTATCTAATTCCAGGGTGAGATGGACGCTCGTTCTGACGTGATCCACGCGTGCGCTGCAGCGGGTCAAGCGCTGGTAGAAGGCGGACACCGCGCCTCATCCGAAGTATCGTCAGCGCTTGAAAACCTTGAACGCGAGAGCTCAGCGCTGCATCAGCTGTGGGAGCAGAGACGTGTGCTGTATCTGCAGTGCATGGATCTCCAGCTGTTTTACAGAGATACTGAACAGGCTGATGCTTGGATGCATAAGCAGGAGGTAAGAACAGTACAAGGTACAAACATTTATTATTTAGATGAATGAATTTTAATTTTTCATGAAATCTCATGTTCGACTCGGAATTCTCAATGGTGATGATAATAACCCTATTTTCTTTCACCAGGCTTTCCTCGCCAACGAAGACGTGGGTGACTCCTTAGATTCCGTGGAAGCCCTCCTCAAGAAACACGAAGATTTTGAGAAGTCTCTCGTGGCACAAGAGGAGAAGATCAAGGCTCTGGACGAGTTTGCGTCCAAACTCATTGAGGGACAGCATTATGCTGCTGACGACGTCGCGCAGAGGAGGGAGATGGTATGTACTTATAACATATAATAAGAACTTTAGACAATTGTGAGGTTTTAAGTTGTCATTTTGAAAGAAAAATATTAAATTTGGGATATGCACAGGAAATACAAACAATATAATACTTAAACGAATAGAAAAACAAATTAAAAAAAGACCCGTGTGAGGCCAAAGAGGCATCCATTTCAGGATAATGCTGCAATATTAAAAGACAAATACCGCATCGCTGGTATTTCTGACTTTGGGTACATTGTGCGTTAATTCTACGAAATATACACTCTTTTCGGCATAATCTCTTCCATAAACCAATCTATAACCTTTAAGTAACCACTTTTTTAATTACCCCCATACGGTTTATACGAAATCGAAGCTTAAGGTTCAATGTGTTCTGATCACAACGAACTTTGAAGGGCGTTTAGCTATTTCGGAAATTAGAATAAATTTTTAATAGTAATATTTTGTGACAGTTGCTTGAACGTCGCGCCGCCCTCTTGGAAAAATCCAGTCAACGTCGTGCACTGTTGGAGGATGCTTACAAGTACCAGCAGTTTGAGCGCGACTGTGATGAGACCAAGGGTACGTAAAATTATTTATTTTCATCTATTTGTAGCAACTTTACAAAATTGAGTCCAAACATAATTTGTTTACTCATAAGTAGGAGACTCAGTTTATTAGAAAACATAAAACATTTTACCCTAATGACGCAATTACATTTTGTCGTTCTCCCGAATTTGATTGCGTAAATGAATGGGGACGAGTACGCCCGTCTTGGACAGTCTAGTCCAGCGTCATCTTCCAGTGCGATGACCAGTGTAATTATTGCATCGGGTACCCGAATTCGAGTGGTCTTTCGAGCACCCGAACACGGGCTAACGACCAAGTGTAATTGCGCCCTAAAATAATAATTTTCAAAAATATACCAATTCAGTTTTAAATATGCTTCAAAAACTTCTTCTGTTTAAAGACTGTATTTCTTTTAATTGAGTAATTTACAACTAGTCACTGATTGTTTGCTGCAGGGCTATTATTTATAAATATTCCGAATTTACCTAGGATGTTCTAACAACATTATTTACTCGCAGGCTGGATCAACGAGAAGCTGAAGTTCGCGACAGACGATTCATACCTGGACCCCACGAACCTGAACGGCAAGGTTCAGAAGCATCAGAACTTCGAACAGGAGCTGCAGGCTAATAAGCCACGCATTGATGAGATCCACGTCACCGGCGCCAGGCTGCTCGACCAAGAGCACTTCGCTAAACGTATGTTGAACATAATATTGACATGTACATATCAAAAATCTGTAATGTACAAAAGGAGTATGTGCAGGTGGCATTCTGTAGTTTCTGCCTACCCCCATGGGAAGAAGGCGTGAGATTATATAAGTATGTTTGTAAATAATGAGTGTTTTGGGAGGATCGAATGATCGATTTTCCCATCCATACGCAAAATTCGCGCTTTTGACGTGGAGTTACAGACGCCAGCCCGTATTACCTATGGGTCTGTTCTAGTGTGTGTGTGTCCAGATGAGAACTATTTTATACTGTATATTATCTGGCAATGAAGTATACTTTTCAACTCATGAGGAGTTTGTGAAACATACCTGGGCTTTTGACGCTTAGGGTCGCAGCATGTCCAGCAGTGAACGCCTTTCGGCTGAAATGATGATGATTATGATGAATTGGGCTTTTGATATTAATTCATCTAATATACAAAATATTCTTTTTGGTAAACTTGTTTCAATTCACTTACTTGCCAAACAGAGTACACTCAAAACACATCATTTGAAGAGTTGGGTTTTACTCTACGTAATCTAATCTCCATAATTCCATATACAGCTCAAATCGAGTCCCGTGTCGGCGAATTGGGTGGCATTTGGGAGAAGCTATCAGCTGCCTCAGAGCTGAAGGGCAGCAAGTTACAAGAAGCGGCCGCTCAGCAGCAGTACAACCGAGCTGTCGAGGACATCGAGCTGTGGCTGTCGGAGGTGGAGGGACAGCTGCTTAGCGAGGACTATGGCAAGGTAACATCATCATCGCCCAGCCTATTCCCAAATATGTTGAAGTCGGCTTCCAATCTAACCGGCTGCAGCTGAATACCAGTATTTTACATGGAGGGATTGCCTATCTGACCTCCACAACCCAGTTACTGGGTAATACGATACCCCATAATATGAAGTAAGACTGGTGGTCAGAATTTCGGACTTTTGACGACACGTAACGACGACGACGTCAAACATCCACGAATGAAAGCTGGGATCAACGGCTTAACGTACTCGAAGGAGTCTTGGTATATAAAGACCGGTCACCCATCCACGGACCAACCGTGACAAGCGTAACTTAACCTGATTGGAACCGTGCGGCTCTTATTGCTTAGCCACAAGCTCCTCCTTGTTTCCAAACGTTTTTGTTTAAAAACAGTCAGTTTAAAAACGAATCATGTTACTCTTCCGCCCAGGACCTAACCAGCGTTCAGAATCTTCAGAAGAAGCATGCGCTACTAGAAGCGGATGTCAGCTCACACGCGGAGAGGATTGACGCCATCCGCACTCAAGCGGAACAGTTTATTGAGAGGGGACACTTCGATGCCGACAACATCAAGACTAAGCGGGTCAGTATTCATTTGATACAGCATTCCAGGCTGGAATTGCCAGCCGTTTGCATCACTGTCAAAATCACAGTTGTCTTTATTCTCGTTGCAATAGGGTTGCGGCTGTCAGAGGTAGAACAACTGTCAAAAGACTTTAAATTATGTATTGGCAGGCCAACTGTCATGTCAGATGGACCAGTTGAAACACCTCAGGCACCTGCCATTTTTACTAATCTGCATTTGCGACATACCCGCCAAAAATTTAAACAAATAGAGTTTATGGAAAAATAACTTGAATTCCTACACAACAAAGTTCAGTTTACGCTACAACTTCAAAAAAAAATGATAACTTTTTCAGTAGTGCTAGTCACTCTGATATCAACTTAATTACCATTAAAATAAAGTTGATATTTGTTTAACTTGATAATAATGTCAATTTAGTAACATAAATAAAATTTGAATATAGTTGCATCATTACAAGTGCCTTTGGACTAGTCAACACAATAAGCTGAAAATGACACCACGCGGTAGTAAAGGTTGGATTTAAGCAACAACGCGACCGCGAAACATTTGCGAAACTAGACCCTCTGCCTTGATAAATTAATTCATTAAAATTGTTCCTCCATCAGGATGGACTCGTCGGTCGCTACACAGCCCTGGACAAGCCGATGGCCATCCGCAAGCGTCGCCTGTTAGACTCCTTGCAAGCTCAGCAGCTATTCAGAGACTTGGATGACGAAGCCGCCTGGATTCGCGAGAAGGAACCCATCATTGCGTCTACCAACAGAGGTATGTAGCATAGTCTCTTGTGGACTCGATGGGTACGATAAAACACTTCATAATATAAAATTTGGCCAGTGAGTATTAGGGTTAAATTGGACAGTATATTATTCGTTTTTTTATTTTAATTATTGGAAGGTGTGTTTAACTAATACTACGAGAGACATGGAATGGATATACAGGGTAGCAGGCAGGGACATTGACGCGCAAAACTATAACCATGAATTCAGCACATGATTCTAGACCCTCTGACAGAGGGTCAGACTGTAGAAAATTTTCGTCGGTTATCAAAAAAAATATCAGCTGTTTCATCAAAAAGTGCGATACCTATGCGGTCAAAATGTATGGAACAGAAAATTTTTCAGGTTCAGATTCATGTACTGAATCCATACAGGCTGCGCTTCGACGTCCCGGCCACCCTGGGGTTTGGTGGGGTTATACTCCAACGGTGACCTTGTCATATTGAAGTCCCGTAGCATCATGATATTTATTTATTTATATATCAATTGCTTGCTGCACTTACAGTACACACCAAAGCGCGCAACAAGCCAACAACATAACATTTAACTAAAATCTTCATACAGACATTAAACATAGATTTAATACTATACATAAATATGTCAACTTCCGGCTCCTGGGCAATCAGGGCATTCAGCAGATTGATCGCCTGGGTTGTGGGAGCATAACGACCAGTGAGAGTATGCACTGGCGGCGCTGCGAACAGGCCCCGCGAGGCACAGGCGCGCGACACCCGCAGCCGGTCCGGAGCAAGCAATGAACAGCGAGCTAGAGTAGTCGCGTCATCGATCTTATTATTGAGAAATAAGTAGTAGTGCATCAACAGCGCACACTTCCGTCTGAGTTCCAATGTGTTGACTCCTACCATTCCCGCAACAGAGACGGATACAAATAGGGATAATACCCATATATTTTTTTATATAGGTAGCGAGCAAATTTTCGTTGGACCCGTTCTATCATGAGCTTGTATTTTTGCTCATGTGGATCCACGGAATTCCATTCCGTGTGTGGGTCCCATACCAGCGCCTTGTATTCAAGTTTGCTACGTACAAAAGAATAATAAAGAGTGAGAATAACATTCCTGTCTTTAAATCTATTTGCCTGTCGCATAACAAAACCAAGTGATTGAAAGGCTTTGCCACAGATATTATTAATGTGCTGATTAAAGGTCATATTTACGTCTAAGGTTAGTCTAAGATCTATTATTTCGCAGACGCGCTCCAGAGGGACCCCGATATGTGGTAGTTATGTTGGATGGGCGCACGCGAACGGGTAAAACGGGTAAAGGAAATCATTTTGCAATTAGAAGTATTAAATTCTAAGTGATTGGCTTCACTCCATTTTACCACCATATCGATATCCCTCTGCAGTGCCTCACAGTCAAGCTCGCTATTAATACCTAAGAATATATTCAGGTCATCCGCAAACATGAGACATCGCGCCGTTGTGACGACTTTCGGGAGGTCATTAGCCATTACAGTAAATTGCGTAGGCCCCAGAGTGCTACCCTGGCTTACACCAGAGCAAGTTAAATATGGAGCAGATTTATGACCAGATATTTGGACATGTGAAAACGATCAGTGAAATAATTCGAGAACAGTTGAAGCAACTTCGGGGTAAAACCTATTGCGGATAATTTTTTAAGTAGGACGTCATTTTGGACACGATCAAACGCCTTCTTAAAGTCAAAATAAGCCACGTCAACTTGCTTACTTTTTTCCATTTCGGTGACAGTAAAGTCTACAAAATTAATGTGGCTTGTCACAGTGGATTTACAAGCCCTAAAACCATGCTGATACTCAGCCAGTTGAAGCTTGATCTGCCTGGTGATGTACTGATTAAGTATCGACTCAAAGACCTTGCCGAAGGCTGACAGAACCGCAACAGGCCTGTAGTTGTTCACTTTTGACCTGGTGCCACCCTTGGGTACAGGAGTAACCCGTGAAATTTTCCACTCTGCAGGATAAGAAGCTGTTTGTAGGGCTAAGTTGTATACAAATTGAAGTGGTTCTCTAAATATTTCCGAGCAGTCCTTAAGAATAAAGGGTGGGATTCCATCAGGCCCAGCAGATGAATGGGCTTTTAGGCGGCGAAATGCTGCTAATATGTCGGCTGAGTCAACTACATCTATGGAGATCCGCGCAGAGCATAGCGGGTCTGTTGCCTCCAGCTCAGCATTAGCTGCAGATAAAACAGGGTCATACGGTAGGAACACTGAACTGAAGTATTCAGCAAACGCATTTGCTGCTCTCAGTGCATGTTTGTCTACAAGCCTGTTGACCTTTAACAAATTTCCAAAAACTTTTAGGATCCCTCTTTATATCCGCCTCTGTTCGTTGGATATATTCATTATATACCTGATCGATTAGCTCTTTAGCTCGCTGTCTGTAAAATTTGTATAATTCTTGATTAAACTCTAATTTAAACTGCTTGAATTGTTTTAAATGAAAATACTTATCTTTTAAAGTTTTAACTATGACGGGTGTAAACCACGCCGGATACTGGTACTTAGAATTTTTATTTATTTTGGTTTTTTTGGTACGTGTTTGTCAAAAATCTCATGTAACTTGCGGTAAAGTAATGTGACAGCTTCGTCAACGTCTGTTAGTGTAAATATATCGTCACATTTTGTTGAATACAACTCACCATACAAAGAATGGAAATAAATTTTACGGAAATTCTATTCTGTCGGCTTAGTACTCGTATCGTCATCACAACCTGGATAACGGGCGCGCGCGCCATGCGACCCCGCGGCTGCACAGCACACTTACTTCGCACCCTCACTAATAGTGGCGGATGATAAGCATCAGCCGGGACCACTGGCTCCACATCACTACTTACATCAATCGTCTCAACGTCCAAACTGCTCAGCACTAAATCTAACATAGTACCGAAATTATTGCAAACTGTATTGTATTGCATTAATTTACAAAAAGTTATCAGATAATTATAATGCATAATAACATTGTCGCTACAAGAATTTAAATTAAAATCTCCTAATATTAACACATCCAATTTATCGAACTTTGCAACAACATTCTCTAACACACAAAAGGTATCAATATATTTGCTATCACTTGACCTAGGAGGTATGTATACGACACAAAAT
Source organism: Apamea epomidion (assembly GCA_947507525.1). Classification (NCBI taxonomy): domain Eukaryota; kingdom Metazoa; phylum Arthropoda; class Insecta; order Lepidoptera; family Noctuidae; genus Apamea; species Apamea epomidion. Next base: position 20,725,256 of record OX382226.1, read on the forward strand.
ACACACTCTTATTCCTTTCGACGAACATACACGACGCGCTCGTCCGCAGGTCGCGACCTCATCGGCGTGCAGAACTTGATGAAGAAGCACCAGGCCGTGATGGGCGAGATGGCGCAGCACGAGGCGCGCGTGGACGCCGTGCGCGCGGCCGGCGCCGCGCTGCGGGACGCGGGGCACTTCGCGGCCGACGACATCGCGCAGCGCCTGCAGCAGCTGCACCTGCACTGGACGCAGCTGCAGGACAAGGCGCTGCAGGTACGGCCACTCTGTTATACATGCCGACGCGAACATTGCTGTAGCTAGTGCTTATAGGTCAACACCAGCGTCGACGTCATCCGAATGTCGTCCGTAACAGGGCATAGGTCGGCCGATTGCTGAGCACTAGCTTTCAGGCGACCCGATAGTTTGCTTACCCCAGAATTATGTAAACGAGTGGAGTCACTCGAAATTACAATCAAATGGATAGGAAGACATTTTAACGCTTAACCCGGGTTTCTAAAAGAAATGACACTTTATAAACCATATAAAACCAAAAATACTGCAGTCAAACAAATAAATAGCCATTGTTTCATGCAAATAATTTAAATGAAACCTATATCATATTCAAATAATGAATTATTCATAGCGACTATCAATCTCCCGAAAATATAGAACTTTACCAAACAAGGTTAACTCTTTCTTTCCCAAACAGCGCAAACAAGACCTAGAAGACTCCCTCCAAGCTCAACAGTACTTCGCTGACGCCAACGAAGCCGAATCCTGGATCCGTGAAAAAGAACCCATGGCTAACACACACGACTATGGCAAGGACGAGGACTCCTCTGAAGCGCTGCTGAAGAAACATGAGGCGCTGTTGTCGGATCTCGAGGCTTTTGGGAATACCATCAAGAGTTTGAGAGAACAGGCTGACGGATGCAGGGTGAGTTTATTTTGAATAATATGGTTTTAATGGATGACAGAGCTTTCTTCTTTTCTCGCGTAAATGCGAGCTGTAAGGAAATATTAGCTATAGTGAAACTATAAACTTTCTGTCCAATAAAAAAATATTTAAAAAATATGCTTCGGACTAACGTAAAGCACCGTAAAGGCTCGTAAGGTCATTTAGAACGCGTTGAGGGTCTAATAATTCAACAAAAAGAATTGACCTTTTAACAATACAATTCTAATTTGTAATGTAAAACTTATTTGATTTGCCACACTTTTTGACCGAATTTAAAAAGGAGGAAACTATTCAACTCTTGTAAATGTTTACCAAACTTACAGAATTCACAAGTAAGATCTTCATATTAGCCTACTGTATTTCCGAAGTTGATGCAAGTTCTGACAAGCATATTTTTTCCCGTACAGCAACAAGAATCCCCCGTGGTGGACGTATCGGGCAAGGAGTGCGTGGTGGCTCTCTACGACTACGCGGAGAAGTCTCCGCGCGAAGTGTCCATGAAGAGGGGCGATGTACTGACGTTGCTCAACTCTAACAACAAGGTAAGGCGAACAATTATACCTACTTGATCAGTGAGAATGGTAGTCGGATTTAGCTATAAGACAGTAAGATACGGGCCATATTGACCATGCGTAACTTATCTAGCGGTACCAACCTCAAAACTAGCTATGTTTCATTCTGGGCCTCTGGCCATGTGCGTTAAAATCTATAATAAACTCCCGAATTCAATTAAGGATACAGAGTATGACAACAAATTTAAAAATGACCTACAAAAGCACTTAAACTTAAAATCATATTATAGCCTAAAATAATTTTTAACCGGGAAATAATAAATTAATATCGACTTGAACACATTACACATACATAACTAGGTACTCTATAAAACACCAGTCCGCTACTACCTCATTCCTGTATTTTTTAGTGATTACTTTCTATTTTATTTTATCTGAAAATGTGACATATTATAATGTAAAACTAATCTATTGACATTAAATTAACTGAGATAATAATGACATTTAGGCTCATTGCAAATGACATAAATTGTAGTAAGTATGAGATTATAATGTGAAAATGATTATTTATTTATTTTATTTAGTTTATAAGAATGACATAATGTATAATAATAATTAATAATTTTTAAATTAATCTATATTAACAAATTATATGAATAATGATAGCATGTTAAATTAATTAAAACCTATCGCCTATACATTGCTGTGCCCTAGCAGGGTTCATTGTTTGGAACTATCATAATGTAACAACCTGTAAACAACATGAAATGCAATAAATGAATGATTATGATTATCGGCTTTCGGCGTTCGGCCCGCGAAGCGAAGTTTAGCCTGATGAGTTTTGGTCGGTCTGTGCTTAGAATCTATCTAAGTAAAATACACTAAGCTAATGTTATCTGCTGATTGTAGATTAGATTCATAAGATTTACATTTCACATGATACAAACAGTTGTATGACTCATAATAATATGTTCCATCCACCATCACCTAGTAAGGAAGATCACAATACATCGTTTATTACTAGCAGAATACATTGTGATGTAATGTAGATAGACAACCATAGCAGCGCAATATCACACTGAGGATGTGCTCACCAAATTATATTGAAAAGATTGCCAGCACAGAGAACTTACATGTACTTTCACCACTAGACCACTACAAATATACTTTTATTTATGTGCTTAGAAAACTGTGATCAATACAATGGCGTCATACAAATACTGTTACGCAAAACGGTTAATAATAATCGATATTAAACATTTGGAACGTCTAAAATATCGTCCTTGTAATTAACTTCTGTGATACTCATAGATAATTGTTATACCAATATCAGTTGTGTTATCAAATGTTTATCGCAAAAAATTGAACTATGTCAGTATGGAGTTACTTCTGTGTTTAATTTTACATGATAGTATGTAGTAGATAGAAGTATGTAACATATCTTATTGTGACTTGTGAATAGCTTTCCTGTCACAGTCACACACACTCACGGTATATATGTTATAGTTAGTCAAATAAATTATCGCTTACAGAAAGAAGGAGCGATTTTAATGCAGATAATCGTTTTTGTGTTATTTGGTTTTTTAATCTAGAATATCTCAGAAGCAGCCCGGAGTCTGCATGTGTGCATGGTTAATAGCAATAGACTCAGCCAATAAATCAACATTTCATGGAACTTAAACAGAACTGGTGAAATGTGGGTGTACACCTCTGACTAACCCTTCCCTTGGGGAATACCAGCGTGATGTTATTGTTACAATAAATAATACATAATCCAAATTATAATAGTAAATCGACAAAATATTCAACACTATTCATTCAGTCGTAAAGTATCACAGATCCCTCCATTGTTATCTGGCTCAAACCGACCGTGTTTATGTAACGCGCGCTAAACGGCACACGTGAACAGTTTACGATGAACCACGAAAGAGGACGAACGCACTTATATCATAAAACGTTTTTATAAAAAAAAAACGAAAAATTAAACTATGTGCCAGTGCCGAACTATAGATCTGACTTTGTGTAATTAAAAAAGTATTTTATAAAGATTTTTTAAATGAGACGAGGAAGTTGATTTGTTTTTTTTTTTTAAGAAAGTTTAATATGTAGTTTGTTTTTGTAACTGGCCTGTGAATCTCTCTGTGATAGTGAAGTGATACTAGTGTTAAAATGATAGTGTTAAGTTGGTTAGCCGTGATGCTGGTGGATCGCCTGTTTGTACACAACAGAAAGGATGATAAGAAGTTAGAACATGTGAGTTTTACACCTTATTTCTGCATAACAGCCACCGACAGTTAAATCTTTTGACTTATCTCATTGGAGCTACTGTGATTGGTTAACCAATAACAACAATGGCCAATCATTTAAGCTGAAAACGAAATTTGGAAACACCTTACATTGTATAGGCTGTTTCAGCGAAAATTGTTATTGCTCCAATATTAAGGTCCATTCGCATAAGAGAAAAGGCATGCATAGATGGAATAATTTTCAGAATGTCTTCATAACAAACGTTGAATTAGCTGCTAACAAGCTGCTCGTGCGCATCTTGTTTGTGTTACAACCTATTTAGTTGACCTGCTTACCCTTACAAACTTTATTAGGTATTCATGCAGATCTAGATCTAGAAATTATCTTGATATAAGTAAATTGCGCAATAAATTCAATACGCACTGCATTTCATACATGTAAACATCATTAATTGAATGTGCAAAGTGCAGTGTTATAATTAAAATTATATAGAAAACTTTTGTTCTTTCGAATCACTAGAAAAAAAAAGTTTTTAAACAAAAACGTGCAATATCGTCCCATACGAAGAAACAAAAAGAAACTTCACATATTACACTACACATCATCATTACATATTGTATTTTATGAAGAAGAATAATAAACTAGTCCTTAGCAGCTTTGAACAGAGAGAAGTGGAAAGAGGGTAGGGTGGCCTGTGCCCTGCAGTGGGACACACAGGGAATAATAATAATAATAATAATGAAGAAGAATCTTGGAGAAAGTTGAGAAGCTCTACCGGCTTTTCAAGCGTACGTAATCACCCATGCTATAAATAAAACTTCCAAATGATGAATGAAGATAAAATATTCGAAAATGATGGCAAAGTATTACGTTTTCCTCGTCGTGAATGTCTAAATGGCTCTCAAACTGAATGAGTTTCACTTTGGTAAGCGATAATACGCGTTAAGTGATCATGCTGCTCTCAAATCAGCGGATGCAGGAAAAGTGACATAATGCTATAATCTCTTTACTGTCAATATTATTCTGATCGCTGGCATTCACTCACAGCAACACAGTTTAGTACGCAGGATGCAGGCAAATAATCTATTCAAAACAAGAGCTATGTGCCCTGGCCCATGGGTTAGGAGGGGCGACGAGCGCATGTTACCGGATATTATCCGAAATTAAATGACATTTTTATAGTTGGAAACTTGGAAATCTACAGGATCGCATGAATAAATTATGCAGGGTGGCAAGTACATCGACGCGCAAACTGAAACTGGATTCAGCACATGATAGACCCTTAGTGAAGACATTTTTCGTAGATTATAAAACTGCTGTTTCATAGCAAAGTGCAATACCTACGCGGTCGAAATGTATGGAACAGCAAAATTTCTACGCATCGGGATTCATAATCATTTACTGAATGCGTATTCGATTCCCGCACGGAACAAATATTTGTATTGCCTACAGGTAGTTGTTCCGGGTCTGGCTGTTTGTGTATCTGAGTTTAAATGTTTGTACACGCACCCACGATACGGGAGTAATTCCTAGTGTGGGGCAACGTATTTAAAAAAAAAATTACACCGTCAACGCACGGCAGTAGGAACAAAGCCAGTATAAGCTGACTGCTTATTCTATTGAAACACCGTACTATTCTCGGCCAGCTCAAAGACAAAGTTACCAATGACGTGCGGACGACTGTACTAACGTAACGATATACCGGATGACATTTTTTTCGTGAACGGAGTAGAAGCCTATGGCATAGATTATTATTATTTTTTTTTTCAATGACACCCAGAAATTCATCTAGCAATAAATACTACAAATTTGATTTAAACTTTTCATACTAGAACAATAAAAACAGATACTGTAAATAAAAATAATAATTCGATTAAAAAATATCGAAATTCAAATCATGCGCCCCCTAAGTAGTATAATCACAATAATGCATGGATTTATTAATGAATTCGTAGCGCGTTCCTATTATACTTTACTTACAAATTAATATTCTCGTGCATAGCTTTTGCTCCACTTACACAACACACCATATTATTTTCGAGACGGTAAAAAATGTCATCCGGTATAGGCAGAGATTTGGCTGTTATTGTTTCTCGATCGTTAAATATCTACCGGGATTGTTACCGTTCATTTAAAACCACTATTGTCTTCACATCGTATGGGTTTGGCCTGATTGATTGCTGCCATATTGTTTTGCTTACAGCTTGAATTGAAGCAAGGTCGAACGAATTATAACAGGAAGTCTTTGGTGTATTGTTCTTTGTGTTACACGTATTATGAAAGATTACAGCGACTCTGAATATTCAAGCTGGTATTTTTGAATTTTATCGTATTCGTATCGTGAGGAAACCTGGACTTATAATGAATACCGCCGCAGAATCAATAAATGTTGTAGCTGAATTAAATTTCTCGAAACTTCTCGACGAACGAAAAAATCAGTCAATCCGTTCTCGAGATATCTTCAAAAAAGCGTTCCGTACAAAATGTATGAGAAAATTAATTATCTTAATTTTTTTTGTGAAGTTTTCCCATGTTTGTAGTTATTCTGCTATTCGGGGCGGTGAAAAATCCAACAAAATCAAAGATCATGAAAATCGGTCCAGTCGTTCTTGAGTTATAAATGGTGTAACTAACCCGACTTTGTTTTATGTATATACTAGATATCATAATAACAATCGGACTTGAGCAAGCGTAGTAATCAATGGTTATGACTTCTCTGTATAAGAAGTGGCTTTAGCCCTCTAGTGGCACTATAAAAGGCATTATTATGCAGGTATTATCATCGTCACTTACGCGGCGTAACCAAAACAAATTACTTACTGGTATAATCGATTTGGTTCAGTATTGTTAGCTTATCATCGGGGAAAATGGGTCGCCACTATTTAAAAACGGCTACACATTACCCCGGCATCTAACCATTTACATATTACCTAGCTGAAAGAAAAAACAGCTTGCATGCAATCTAAATATATTTACATAATACTACATGCACGGGATCGAAACGTTAACGTAAGGCTATTTTTAGGATATAGGCTGTTCTAATCGAACATAGGCCTTTAAGCATAGCCGGCAAGTTTAAAAGTATGACCTAGTATCCAGAATTACGATTGTCGACCCGACGACTATTCGTAAAATCACGATATGAAAACGTAGATCAATCTGGAAATTAAACTCTTCACCTAATTCTTAAAAGTGAGAGCCTTTGCCCTGCAATGGGACAATAGTTAGATTAGACCTTATCTATTGAAGTAGCCGTTTCTACTACTTTAACGACGGCATTTTCTTGTTGTATCGTGTAATATGACAAAGGTTCAAAGTATGGTCACATTTTTCATAGGTCACCAAGGTAATCAAGATACTTAGGTAATCAAGATACTCAACCCAAAGTCCTAAACAGAAGGGTCATATTAACTCTCTCTTTACTTCACAGGACTGGTGGAAGGTAGAGGTGAATGACCGCCAGGGCTTCGTCCCGGCCGCCTACGTTAAGAAGATCGACGCCGGCCTCTCGTCCTCACAGCAGAACCTGGCTGATTCCAGCTCCATTGCCGCTAGGCAGAACCAGGTATAGTACCCTCATGAACACAATATTGAATTTAAGGTTAAGTGAAAGCGGCACCGGTAACTGAAAAGTAGTGTGGAAACCGGTTGTCATGCTATGGGCATGTGTTACGGAGAAAAGAGGAAAATGTCGTGAGGAAAGTTTTGAGTATATGTCGATAATTATAAGAGTAGGGGAAGACCAAAGAAACGATGGATGGACTGTGTGAATGATGATATGGTAAGAAAGGGGGTGACTGTCGAGATGGCGGCTAATAGGAGTATGGAAGAAAAATACATGTTGCGCCGACCGGAAATGAGAATGATGATATGACAAAGTCGCGCGACACCTGGATGAGGGACGCACGGAACTGGAAGAGTGGCAGGAAAGAAGGGAGGGCTATACCCAGGAGTGGGTGATTCCGGGCTGAAATGATGATAATGAAGGTGAAACCGCCAAGGTAGCACGCGAAATTCTAATTTTCTTACGTTTTTATGCAATTTGCAGATCAATATCAGGTAGTATGTTGAGCAAAATATGATTTGCGACCATAACAAATATGCATTTGCAGAATTATAGACATTCAAATCATGAATAATTAAAAATATTTTTTTAGAGTATACTTTGCTGCGATCTGCTTACGACTTTTTAGCAATAACCTGATAAACACATCATATATTAGTTAAAATCGTATATAGAACAGTATTTTTAACATGATATTGTTAACAGTAACATAAACTTTACGAAAAAACGTTTGTTCTCAGATCGAGGGTCAATACGACAACCTGCTGGGCTTGGCTCGCGAGCGACAGAACAAGCTCAATGAGACCGTGAAGGCTTACGTGCTTGTGCGCGAGGCAGCTGAGCTCGCCACATGGATCAAGGATAAGGTATGTTATTTACTTTATCTCTTGTACAAGAACTACTCTCGTATTATAAAAAGCTATCTATAAAGAGTGATAAAGGAATGATGATCCAGAGTTTGTTAAAATTAACTTTGGAGATTTTTTTTTCAACCTTTTAGTTCAGTATACTTTTACTTTTTTTCTCTCCGTAAGTGAAACAAGAGGGTATAATAAAACTAACGTTAATAGAAAAACTTGTCTTCTAACATTTTTATCCGTTTTCGCAGGAAATGCACGCCCAAGTACAAGACGTGGGTGAAGACCTGGAACAGGTAGAGGTCATGCAGAAGAAGTTCGACGACTTCCAGAACGACCTGCGCGCCAACGAAGTGCGTCTCGCCGAGATGAACGAGATCGCCGTGCAGCTCATGACTGTCGGGCAGACTGAGGCTGCGCTCAAGATTAAGACACAGATGCAGGTGAGATGGGATTGTTTTTATGTCGCAAGTTTTTAAACAGTAGTCTTGTCCTTGTCTTGTTTATCTTTGTCATAGTCAGTGTCACTGAAACGAGCTTATGGAGCCAAGTAAATTTCTATACAACATTTTAAATGACAATAGTGAGTTTTGGTACATGTTCAAGCTAATGCAAGCAGTAAGAAAGTACAAATTTTCATGCTAACGGATAATTTTATTGATGGTTGAAACTAAAGTTATTGTGTAGAAAGCATCTCGAAATCTCAAGTTGTAAATGAGAGTGTACGACTTGCAGTATATACGATGCATTACATGCCACGTACACAATGATTTAACGCAGATTATAGTCATATGAACCAACATATCTGCGGTCTAAGGTGTATGACATCCACAAATATTTAGCTACAATCGTGATGTAACAATTTTCATATTCAGTATATAAATAGAAGATAAAATAATGTTTTATCTTTTGCGTTATCATAGAAAAGCCCTCATGATAAGATAAACACGTGGAATTAAGCCGTACAAAGTGCACGCACTTAACTTATAAGGGCTGTCAGTATGTAAATAGGCATTTGATCCGTAAATCTACTTTATGGATTAGCAACCGTTGGCTCCACATTCTTGTATGCCACAGAAAGTGGAAGATAGAAATGTCTACAGGTATTTATTCACACGATCCGGCTCCGGCCTTTGAGCATTGTCAAAAACCGACATCGCTCGGCTCGCGCGGCAGGTCCACGCCGAGCGCGCATTTGGATCGCGCTCCTGCCGCGCCTGATCGAAGCGTACTGGATCTTCCGGTGTGGACCCAGCTAATATTCCAACAATTCTTCAACAAACTCGATTTCCCCCCAACAGGAACTGAACTCCAAATGGACTTCCCTCCAACAACTGACATCCGAGCGCGCCGCCCAACTGGGCTCAGCGCACGAAGTACAACGGTTCCACCGTGATGTGGACGAGACCAAGGACTGGATCGCCGAGAAGGAGGCCGCCCTAGCCACTGACGACCTGGGCAAGGATTTGAGATCTGTCCAGACTTTGCAGCGTAAGTAAACAACTCTTTTGTCCTTAACATTTTAAGATTTTGAGCGGTCTAGAGAATTTGAGAAATGCCGCGAGTTTGCCAAGTTCTACACTAAAAACGCACGCAACGAATAAATACATAAACTTACACCTTTTTCCCTTACTTACTTCGACTTGAAAATGTTATGTTCAAAAATATCTTATTATCTTTAGCCAATTTTAATTCTCAATCATTCCTCTCCACAGGCAAACACGAAGGCCTAGAGCGCGACCTCGCAGCCCTAGGAGACAAGATCCGCCAACTGGACGACACAGCCAACCGCCTCATGTCCACACACGGCGACTCTGCCGACGCCACGTACAGCAAGCAGCGCGAGATCAACGAGGCCTGGCAGCAGCTGCAGGCTAGAGCTAATGCCAGGAAGGAGAAGCTGCTGGACTCTTATGACCTGCAGAGGTAAGTAACTATACAAAAACATTTAAAAAATATTCTGTCCAAGATGCAGGTGACGACGACATTTGAGCCGATAATTAAGCTTTTGTGGGTATTTCGGGGTTGTTTATGAATGGATGTTGTTCATATAATTTCGAAATAAAGTAACTGGGAATGGGAATGAAAAGGGTTAGTTACTCTGTTCCTTCTTCTAAAAATCACTGTTATATTTTTGACGTCATAGTTATGTGTAAATATAAGTCGGCCTATAAATTTTGATAACATGACCAGAAATTCGTTTTTGTCACGTATACTTTCAAGTGTATTCTCTATTCAATGGTATATTTTCCTCAGAAATCACAGAATAGGATAATGATAAAATCCTAGAAGTAACTGTGACATGCAAAATTGGTGTCTTTTTTACTGAGCAATTACATTTTGAACTTCCCAAAATCACCCACATTTTGAGTAACAGTGCATATACAGGGTGTGCCGAAACTCAACGATAACCTGCTACCGGGCGAGATGCCAAGGTATTGGGATCACTGTACTTAAAAATATCTATTATCGCTTGACTAAGTGACATGGATTTTTTTCTTACTTTTTTCATAACTGGTATACCTTGGCCTGGTGCCCGGTACCAGGTTATCGTTAAGTTTCGGGACATCCTGTATATACACTTACATATATATCAACACAATAACTTCACAGGTTCTTATCCGACTACCGCGACCTAATGGCATGGATCAACTCCATGATGGCTTTGGTAAGCTCGGACGAGCTCGCCAATGATGTCACCGGCGCTGAAGCACTGCTTGAAAGACACCAGGTATGTTATGTTAACATTATAAATATGACTGTTATGGTCGCCCATACTGTTTTTAGCACATACAACGGGGTATTAACCATGTGTACCCATATCATTACAACCTTAAAATAAATGAACATATATTAACAATAATAATCAGCCTGTAATGTTCCCATTGCTGGGACTCAAGCATCCTCTTTGTGAGAGGGAGTGGGCCGTAATCCATCACGCGGGCCCAGTACGGGTTGGTAGATGTCACATGTCTTTGAATTTTTGTTGCTTGAAATAAAATACTGGTAGTCAGATAATCAGATGCATTCGGTTCGACTATAGCTTGGTTGGGAAAAAGCTCTGCCTGGGCAGATGATGAGACAAGTATGGTTTTCATTGTTTATACATGAAACAAACATGGTTAATATCCCATTTTGTGTGCTAATAATACTATTATAGCTATGTTCATTGTAAATTATTCCCGTTTGGTCCACTAGTGACTAATAGCGTGAAGTCAAAACATCTCATTAATAATGTTTGAATGTATAAAGTTTGGTGATGACATTAGTTGATTAGTTCCATTACATTCAAAAGTGCAGTCTTGTCCAAGATCCTGAAACCACGAGGTTCTACAATGGGTCAGTTTTGAAATCGTTCATGTGGGTTATATTGGTTGTTCACGTCAAAATTGTCTGTAATTACTACATATATTTGCGTTACTAAATTGTGACTTATGTGGACGATAAAAAAAAATGTACGTGTCTTGTAAAATTGCAAAAATTGGGAACTGTTACTTGGGAGCAAAAATTACTAGTTTTTTAGAGAATTGGCAGGTTTTGGGTATTGGAGAACAAAAATCACATGGTAACTGTGTTTCTAGAGCCAGCGTTTGGAGATAGACGCGCGGTACGGCATAATGCCGCAGGTCAGACGCATTGCACGCATGTGTGCCCCCAGCCTTACTACCATTCTTGCAAATCACACCTATATTTTCAAAGACCAGTCTTCATATGCGTAAAAGGGCTATGGTCTTAAAATAGGTGGTAATAAATATCGATTTTAAAAGAAATACCCACAAATTAATATACATTAAAAAATTATTTCCTTGGCGATTTAAGAACACACTACAGAAATATCTCTGTAATTTATTTATTTATTAAGGCATACCAATAGCAAAATAATAAACCGGCCACCAATTCAATCCTGTGAACGTTAGAGGAAGCATCTATTTCCGTACTCGACAATCATCAAATTCAGTGTTCTAATATTTTCATGTTCGGCATTCAATGTCGCCTCCTGGTAAATTCAGTCACAGATCTTTACCATACGGAGACATGTCCTACAAAATATACTGTGTGACTTGCAAGAAGTTTATAATATACACCCGTGTATGCAATAATACGCAATAATATACACTACACTCGATGTGCTGCTGTTTACAATCTAATTTAATTTAATGTATTTAGTGGTAGGGGGTAGTTACCCTAACAGTTTAACTATAAAAAACTTAACAGGCAAAGACACGACGACTCTATTAACAGTTTTAATTGTTTTGTACTTTATTTTAGATTTTTTCTATGTTGTGATAAAGCACGGTCAACCAGAAAAGTGAAATATTCGCTAACTAGAATATCAGTAGAATTTATAAAATGACAACGGCCAGAATAACATGTTTATTCCAATCACGTATTTATTTCGGGTTTGCTAGTCTAGTTTCGAACTTGACCGAAGCTCGGAAGTCGTAGATCAAACTTTGAAAGTATAAAAATAGTTAGATCTTGAATGTTTCTAGTTGATACACTTTTCAAGTTGACGGTACTAGTTTTCAGTGTGTTTTCAAGGTTTCTTCAGTATGTTTTAGTGTGTGTGACTTTTTACTTTCTGCGCAATTTGTATCTTCTATTATTTTATTTATTCTGTGTTCGTACTATCCACGGTTATTTCATTATTGGTGTGTGTTGTACAGCTTTATTTTATATATAAAAAAAACAAAAAGCAAAGTTCGAAACTTAATTTAGACACGGCGTATTTTTGAATCTATCAAAAATATTGGTGTATGGAAACATCATTAGAGAATTTTGGTTTTTAAACACAACATTAAAAAAAAATGTGGTCAATCTTCTTAACAAAGGTACCAATTAATAAAGCTATCATCAAGCAGTTTAAAAAAAACAGCCAATTACTTTTTCACAGCATTTGATAAGACACCACAAGCTATCAAGAATAGTCTTTGCTTTTAATTTGATACTTATACTATTTTGGCCCAATACTAAACTGTTCTGCATAATATAGGAACATCGCACTGAAATGGACGCCCGCGCCGGTACGTTCCAAGCTCTGGAACTCTTTGGCCAGCAGCTGCTGCAAGGAGGTCACTATGCCAGCGTTGATATCCAGGAGAAGCTCAACAACATGAGCGATGCTCGCCAGGACCTTGAGAAGTTAGTATATGCTTTATTTTTTACGCTACTTAGACATTCTCATTGCACTTTCTAGTATTCTTGCCAAGCTCACCTACTAAGCTAAATGGCTTGTGTTAGGAGTGCATCAAAGTCATAATGCAGAAGTTTGGGAACAAACCCAAGAGCTCTCTCTCAGGCGAGCTCTTGTATTTATTTAGCAAGAGCTCTTGAATGCGCATGTATCATGGACAGGTTTCCAGGATGTATGCGTGTTGATAAAATCTCAGACCATTGCATACTAAGTCAAATTCCAAAGGTTCAATAAACTCTCTGTACAACATTGTTTTGAATAAGTAAGTAAATAAATGACATAACTGTTGTGGTATATAGGAAGCCCACCTTTATCTCTGTTTTACGAACTTAGCTCTTCATAATCTGGTAATGGATGGATGTGCAGCCAAGCAGGTGCCAAAGCAAAGTTGTTGATTGCAGATTTACACAGCGTTCAATCTATTTTATGATAGTGTGTCATCAAACCCGCGTTTGTCAATGTCTCCCCAATGAACCCTCTTCAATCATATCATAAATTCGAGTACCTACCAAAGCGAATAATTAAAACATCTTACTTCTTTCTCCTACAAATACTTTCTTCTAACACTATTTTACTCTCCAGGGCCTGGATAGGACGCCGCATGAAGCTCGACCAGAACCTGGAGCTCCAACTCTTCTACCGCGACTGTGAGCAGGCTGAAGGCTGGATGGGAGCCCGCGAGGCCTTCCTCTCGCCCTCGGCTAAGGACGTGACCGATGCTGACGCAGCTGCCGACGCAGCACAGCCTGATAATGTGGAGCAGCTGATCAAGAAGCACGAGGACTTCGACAAGGCTATCAATGCTCATGTAAGTATCATTGCGACTGTGAAACTGAAGGCTGGATGGGTGTGCGCGAGGCCTTCCTCTCACCCTCCTCTAAGGACCAGTCAGATGCTGATGCGGCTCCCGACACAGCACAGATGGATATTGTGGAGTAGCTGATCAAGGAACACGTCGAGGACTTCGATATGGCTTCGTTTAGGTATTTTTCCCTTTATCTGTAGAGTCAAGAGTTTCAAAAGTTCGAAAAACATCTTAGTTTTAAAATCGCTTTGCTACTATCTCGATTTAATCCAATATATCTATTGTCCATACAGGAGGAGAAGATCGCTCAACTGCAGACGTTAGCCGACCAGCTAATGGCCTCAGAGCACTACGCTGCTGACGACATCGACGGCAAACGACGACAGGTGCTCGACAGGTGGCGCCACCTCAAGGAGGCGCTCATTGAAAAGAGATCCAGGTACTATTTACAGTTTATTTTACTTTGAAAATATGGCGAACTTTCCTGCTATATGTCTCGTCTATAGATGCAAAACGGATTCTAAACGTTTTAAACCATTTGGTTTTAAGCCGTCTTTTTTGTTTAAAACCACACTCGGCAGTTAAAAAAAAAAACATTTAAACCGTTAGTACGTTTTTTTTTTTAAAGAATGCTTTTGCTCACATGAAGTGACCTAGACCACACTGATTTAGGATGTATCAAGGGCAATTAAAATAAAATAAATTATACATTCTAAAAAATTAACTTTTTTCAAAAAGTCTATATCTAATACGAAAATAACTCAAATACACATATTTTACGCTGAGCATTTCTGACATACTACGTTTTTATACAGGCTGGGTGACGAGCAGACGCTACAGCAGTTCTCGCGCGACGCCGATGAGATGGAGAACTGGATCGCTGAGAAACTGCAGCTCGCTACCGAGGAGAGCTACAAGGTAAGCATACGTGCATTATGCAGGCCAGCACGAAAGTGATAAAAAACGAATATGTTAATTACACATTTTTTTTGTTCCTCAGGACCCCGCCAACATCCAGTCTAAGCACCAGAAGCACCAGGCCTTCGAGGCGGAATTGGCTGCCAACGCCGAGCGTATCCAGTCAGTGCTGGCTATGGGAGGCAATCTCGTGCAGCGCGGACAGTGCAGTGGAAGCGAAGACGCCGTACAGGTACACACATACTCAATTATTTCATATTAACACGATCTAAATCATTACATCATACAAACACAGACAGGCCTCCCAAGTATCGTCACAAAAACCGTTCCTGCGCCTCCCGCATCAAGAGGTTTCTCTCGACGGCGAACAGTACTACACTTGTAAGATAGACATGCTCTATGACATTTCTTCATTCAATCATAAATGGAACTTTATGTTGATAAAACCTTGATTTACAATTTCAAAATTCTTCTCGATTTTGATTAAATAAATATTTAAACTCTCCATTTACCTACAACACGCAACATTCACATTAATTTAGTGATTCACTTTACTCATGTATTGTTGTCGGCAGGCTCGCTTAGCATCCATCGCAGACCAGTGGGAGTTCCTGACTCAGAAGACGACAGAGAAGTCGCTCAAGCTGAAGGAGGCCAACAAACAACGTACTTACATCGCTGCCGTCAAAGATCTCGACTTCTGGCTCGGAGAGGTAAGAACATTATACATATAAGATTGAAATTATATATTCACTAATTAGTTAACAAATATTTCAAAAAGGTTTGTGACTTTTTGCCAGCGAAAAGGAGATTAGCAGTATAAGATGCTGACATTAAAACTACAACGTTTATACTTATTTCAACACCTTTAATTTAGCCTTTATTTTGGGCCATATATTTATTTTGGGAACTAATGGCATTTTAAATCAACATTTTCAGTGAATGTATGTTTTGAGAAGACCATATTTTGTAATGACGATAATTAAAAATATTCATCATTGGCGACATTTCGTTAATACTGTTGTATGTTTTAGGTTGAAAGCCTGTTGACGTCTGAAGACTCGGGCAAGGACCTTGCGTCCGTACAGAATCTCATGAAGAAGCACCAGCTCGTCGAGGCCGACATCCAGGCGCACGAGGATAGGATCAATGGTGAGCGAGTTTGTGATTACCATAGTTTTCTAGATTCCTAAAGTTAAAAATGCAAGTGAGTTGAAGAGAACATGAAGCGATGACAAATTTGTTAAACACCGTAACAAGAAGAATTCCCAAACCTATTTAAAAAGAAATAGAATTACTCAAAAGAATTGTGACTTCATCTAGAAATCTGTCTTCAACGTAATGGCCAGAACAGTTGAATTGCATCCGGACTATAGTGCAAGTATCTTCTCGCAATCGTGTGAATTCATTTTAACGGCTATACCTCAGTTACATAATGCAGTCTATCTATCTTCAATTACTGTTAACACCTGTCTCTCTGCTTAGCCTTATTCCATTTCGGGTCGGCTGTAGTCATTGCTGTCCACCATCCTTGTTTGACTCGTATAGAATGCCTACGCGGCTTTATAACCGTCATAGTACCTTCTATATTTCTTAGAGTTAAAAAAAATACACCTGCGACTAATTTATCTTCGTTCCTTTAGACATGAACGCCCAAGCCGACGCGCTAGTATCGTCCGGCCAGTTCGACAGCGCCGGCATCGGCTCCCGCCGCGCCGCCATCAACGAACGCTTCGAGCGCGTGCGCAACCTCGCCGCGCACAGGCGCGCCAGGTTACATGAAGCTAATACACTGCATCAGTTCTTCAGGGATATCGCTGACGAGGAGTCTTGGATCAAGTTAGTATAGTTTACACAATGTTATAATGTTCATTGCATATGTATATTATTTATTTATTTATTATTTATTTATTTATTATTTATTTATATGTAAATATTTTTTATAATTTAGCAGAAACATTCTTTTTTTATCTACAATAAAAAGTGCAGTCAACTTTTTATTGTAGATAAAAAAAGAATGTTTCAAAATGTGTATTGCAAAGAATTTGGACAGTTCTTGATCAGCACAACTAAGATAATAAACTTTATTTCAATTGGATAACATTATTTTTAAAATGGCATGTGTTGTGTACTATTGTTTATTCGGGAACACACCTATATCATTGAGATATAGTTTCCTTTTCTTAGTTATTAGTAGCTTACATTTTTGACGCTGATTGTAAGAATGTACACAAAATACTGTGCTGTTTAATTCAACGTGCACATCTCTTGACTAATCACCCTTTACTCTACAGGGAGAAGAAGCTCTTGGTCGCCTCAGACGACTACGGCCGCGACTTAACCGGGGTCCAAAACCTGCTCAAAAAGCACAAGCGTTTGGAAGCCGAACTGGCCAGCCACGAGCCTGCCATCCAAGCCGTGCAAGAAGCTGGAGAGAAACTCATGGACGTCTCCAACTTGGGAGTTCCGGAGATCGAGCAGAGGCTTAAGGCATTGTCTTTGGCCTGGGACGAGCTACAGGCCTTGGCCGGTGAGCGAGGAGCTAAGTTGCAGCAGTCTCTTGCTTACCAGCAGTTCCTTGCGAAGGTTGATGAAGAGGAGGCTTGGATCAGGTAAGAACAGTTTCGATTTTTATTGAGTTTAAAAAATTAACCAACAGGAGATTTTAGGATACCAACCTTCCTATACTCCATTCGGAATACGATTAGACATTAAAACAAACCCTTTTTACAGTCCGTTCAACCGATTTTAACTTCTATTCCGTAGTCATAAGGATGGCATTAAAAGCAAAAAAGAGTTTACTGCAGCTGCCATTTGTCATGCCACCAACGCAATAGAAGTCAAAATCGGTCGAACAGACTGTAAAAAAGGTTTGCTTAAATGTCTAATCTTATTCCTAATGGAGTATAGAAGTATATTAAAACTTGTCAATCTATTTTTGATACAATTAGTTTTTTTTTTTTCATTTGATAGACTGAAATCTAGGTTCGATAGAGTTAGACTGAACTGAAACGGGAAACCTCAAAGCTTATAGGCGTGGATGACCTCCGGAAACATGAAAACCTAATCCTATACTAACAAAAACTTACTTCCTCAGCGAGAAACAACAACTCGTAGTCGTTGGAGAATGCGGCGACAGCATGGCTGCCGTGCAAGGTCTGCTGAAGAAGCACGAGGCTCTGGAGGCCGAGCTGGCCGCGCGCGGAGACCGCGTGCGAGACCTCGCCGCCGACGGAGAGCGGCTGCTGGCTGCAGGCAACCTGCATGCTGATGCACTGTCACACCGCATCAGGGCCCTACAGGTATATTGGCAAAGTATTCTTGACTTATTTTAGTAGAATAAAAAAAATGTAAGAATTCATGAAATTGTTGGCCCGTCCGTACTATTGTATAAATAAAACTGAAACATTTTGGTCCAGTCCTGACGAAACCTAACCATTCTTTATCCCACCAGGCTAAACTGGAGAAGCTGACCGGGCTAGCAGCCCGTCGCAAGGCGGCCCTGGTAGACAACTCGCTGTACCTTCAGCTGCTATGGAAGGCCGACGTTGTGGAGTCCTGGATCGCAGACAAGGAGACACATGTGCGCTCCGACGAGTTCGGACGAGACCTGTCCACTGTGCAGACTCTGCTCACCAAGCAGGACACCTTCGATGCTGGTTAGTAGTGTATTTACGTGTAGCCTGTTGATTTTATTAATAGATACTTACAGAGAAGTGCACACTGAACTCACGATTCTACAGAAAACACTTGAGCTAATTTCAGAAAAACAGAATCATTTCAGGTTGTTAATTAAACTTTTCATTTATCCCTAGGTTTGTAGCGAGTATTAGAACATGCAAAAAGTTGTTTCATATTTGTATACCTCTTATCTTGCGCAAAACGACAGACTTTTTATTTTTAACAGTAACTCAAACATGCCAATGGTCTGTGCTGTAGGCCCCACTTCCACAATATGAACAATAATTAAATTCATGGTAGCAGTCTGTGCGATCAAGTATTTCGCTGTATCTTGACAAAAAAATCTTTTTCTTCCCCCAGGCCTAGCCGCATTCGAGCATGAGGGCATCCAGAACATAACCTCCCTCAAGGAGCAGCTGGTCGCCGCGAACCATGAACAAACGCCCGCCATAGTGAAGCGCCACGGTGACGTCATCGCGCGCTGGCAGCGCCTGCTAGCTGACTCAGCTGCACGCAAGCAGAGGCTGCTGCAGCTGCAGGACCAGTTCCGGCAGATTGAGGAGTTGTACCTCACTTTTGCGAAGAAGGTAGAATTTGAAATAAAATCTTTGATAGATAGATAGATGAAATGAAGTTTTAGATTGGAATTAAAGTGTTTTTCGTTTTCTTACTACGTTCAACATTCTTAAAAGCGATAAAGAATATGATAACGCGACGGCTAACGGGGGAGGACAAAGGAAACTAGAATATATTTTATTTTGTACACCATATGAATTACAGATATAAATGTAGAAATTTGACATAGGGTGACACAATGGGCAAAGCTTTGGCCAAGTAACATGATACCAGGGCGGACCAAAGAGGACCTACCCTTTAAAAGCTTGAAAGGCTTGTCATAATTATTTCGACAAGCTTTTTTTCAAGAATTAAGCCTTTTTTTTTTTTTTGAGGATGGGTAATCATCAAATGACCCCTCCCGCTCTGGGTGGAGCAGAAGGGAGTCTCAGACTCTTACTGACTAAAACCCACCCGTGTTCCTTCCTTAGCCCTTTATGTACCAGGGCAGCGGTAACCCTTTCGGACGATCCCGCTACAGAATTAAGCCCTTAGGATTAATTCTTGTTTCACAACAAAAGTTGGTATTTTTGAGTTAAAATATTTGGTATACATAACTTGATATTCATGCAAAGATTTTTTTAGTGACTAACTATTATTTAAGAAGTTCAAACTAATCAACGTAGCGGTCGAAAGTAATAACTATAAATCTATTTTGTTCACTTACTACCCACATTCTAATAAATTGTGTCTTTTCAGGCGTCCGCATTCAACTCATGGTTCGAGAATGCAGAGGAAGATCTGACTGACCCCGTTCGTTGCAATTCCATCGAGGAGATCCGTGCGCTCAGAGACGCGCATGCGCAGTTCCAAGTGAGTACACTACTAATATACGAGTATATGTAATTATGCTTCTTTTCAAAGGAAATCAGACTTCGCTCTCGCTCTAGCGCGATAGACGAGAAAAGTTATTCTGTATGACTTGGTGGTCGAATTCTTAAATACAACTCGTTTTTAAATCGCCGTTAAATATCATGCTGCAACACAAAAGGAACTGTCAGTTTCCAATGAAGAACATCTTGAAGTTGAGAGTCGTATGAGAACTCGGTGATAATGAAGGTCGATTATCAATGCCATTTTTATAGTATAAAAAACCTTTCGTCAAATAAAATTATTTCTTACAATACTACAATTTGAACTTTCTATGACCAGGCTTCCCTATCATCGGCACAAAGCGACTTCGAAGCCCTGGCCGCCCTGGACGAGCAGATCAAGTCATTCAACGTGGGCGCTAACCCTTACACCTGGTTCACTATGGAGGCGCTCGAGGAGACCTGGCGCAACCTGCGCAAGATAATCGGTAAGTCACCATGACCTGGACAATGTTATTGCTGTTCTATAAATAAACAAAACTTCCTCGTAAACTATGGTAAAAAGTAGGGACAATGTTGCTATATAAAAAATACCAACAAAATTAGCCATTTCATATTGATACGAAAATAGTTGCCTGTGTAGTGGCCTCTACTTCTTACTAATATTATAAACGCGAAAGTTTGTGAGAATGGATGGATGGAGGTTTGTTACTTTTTCACGCAAAAACGATTGAACGGATTTGGATGAAATTTGGCACACAGATAGTTTATAACCAGAATTAACACATAATTTTTTTTTTATCCCGATATTCCTACGGGATCGAAACTTATGCGGGTGAAACCGCGGGGCGCTGTTAGTACTTATAAAGTATATAAGTACTAACAGCGCCCCGCGGTTTCACCCGCCATGTCAAAATACAAGTTATAATTTGGGTTTCCAAAAAAACACGGTTTTATCTGTCACCTATCTGATATTGTGCTGATAAGTTATGGTAACATAACTTAGCACCATTCACAAATGGTAGGCGATTGTAGGTTGGCAACCTAAAAATGGAAACGTGTATTAGAAGAACCTCTTGTGCTTGAGACTATCGTTTGGAAATGAACATAACATTCTGTTTATGCAGCCGAGCGCGACGTGGAGCTGACGAAGGAGGCGCACCGCCAGGAGGAGAACGACAAGCTGCGCAAGGAGTTCGCCAAACACGCCAACGCCTTCCACCAGTGGCTCACCGAGACACGGTAAGTGCTGCATAAACTGTCCTTTTACAACGACTATTTCTTTTTAAATAGTTCTAGACTTTGTTTGAGTGTGTAGTGGGTTCCCATGAATATAGTAAGTGGTAGAAAGATTTATTGGAGTGTTAACAGTCAGCACAGATTTTTAGAAGTAGTTAACAACTAATTCTACAGCGGTTATTGGCACGAAATTCTTTAACGCGGCTTGCGGGGTAGGAGTTGACTGGTTGAAATCGTCATGTAACTTAAAAGGTTTATGTCCCCTCCATGCGACTTTCTCTCTCTGTGTGTGTTATATACGAGTGTGTGTGTGATCGCGAGTATCGCGTAAGGAATTTTGTTCCTTGTGGGGTCCCCGGCCGCAGACGTTTTTTCAGTTACCTACTTTGTAATATACTTAGTGTTATTCCGATTGTCTGCGCTGACTTTAGCTGTTTAGGGTGCCTTAAATTTCAGTGTTTTTTCTCCATGAGCTCTCACCTTATAGAATACATATTTTAGTACTTGCGCTGTGTTAGTGGTACTCTAGTCTAGATGTGAAGATATTGATATAATGTAAAAAATTGGAGGTGTTGACAAATTGCTTGGTATACAGGTTACAGCTGCTAGGCTGGGACGGGTAACGTATTCAGAAAACGAAAACTATTTATGGCTTGACAAAAGTTTATCAGCAGAATAATGGTAGACCAATAATTACTTTCTGAATGAACTTTTAAAGCAAACCATGAGGGTTTTTTTTTTACAATTTTTGTCAAGCCAACATAATCGTTGTACGCTCACGTACGTTCTCGATGTCTGTCTGTACTGTACAGCTTCTTGATTGGCTTACTTCAAAATTAAATGTTCTGTCCGTGAAATACCTTTACGTAAATGTCACATAAGTTATGAAAATAATTAGAAGTAATATCTGTACATACATAGGTTTACTTACTAATCTAAATGTCTTCTTTAAAGTTTACTAATTGACTTTCTATTCAAGTTAACAAATGCGTTTTATAGATGTTGTAGTCAAAATTATGATTTCTAATGTTAACTGTAAAGACTCAATTGAGTTCAAAACCATTTTTAAAAGTTCTTCTTTATAAACTATGTTGCATTAAATGAATACGAGCCTACTTTCAAACTAAATTTTCTATAATAACTACGATAGTAAGTTCTTAATTATTATCAAATTATCTGAGTAATATTTACTTGCCTTCTACCAGTTATTGCGCATTACCATTACGAAGCTTCAACTTCCTCCAGAACGTAATAATTATAAACTACCCAATACTTCTGTTCATTCATACAGTACATCAATGATGGAGGGCACTGGCTCGCTGGAACAGCAGTTGGCCACGCTGCGGCAACGCGCGGGGGAGGTGCGTGCGCGCAGGGCTGACCTGAGACGTCTTGAAGAATTAGGTAAGATACACAGAGAAGATACATTCATTTAACTTTATGTTTTTCCAAAATCTAGGCCCTCTGGCAGCTTAAATCTCTAAAAACAGTTAACGCTTTTATTTTGAATTTGAAGAATGTTTTCAATATATTTAGTGCTAAATCCACTCCAAACAATATTTTAACTTATCAATCTTTTTATAACCAGGCGCGGCACTAGAAGAACACCTGATCCTGGACAACCGGTACACTGAACACAGCACGGTGGGACTAGCCCAGCAGTGGGATCAGCTCGACCAGCTGTCCATGCGCATGCAGCACAACTTGGAGCAGCAGATACAGGCCAGGAACCATTCTGGTAAGTACAGACACCTGTTATAGAAAAATAATTATAGGTTTTTCAACCTGGTTAGAAAAAGCATGCTCAACTTAAAAAGCCGGGTCTGTTACGATCATATTTTTGTAAGAAAAAAATAAAATGTTTTCTTAAAAATATGGACGTCCTAAATTCTTGACCAAACAATGAAATGTTGTTCAAATCAAATGGAAAATAACCCCGCGTGGGCAAGTGTTTTAAACGAAATTAAACAAACTTGGCTATCGAGACCATCGGTGGAATAATCTCGAAAATTACAACACAGCAATTCGTTAGCATTTCCCTAAACATATTTGTTACATTTTGAGCGCAGCAGAGGCCATCTTGTCAGCGATTTTCTGACTAGGAACATGGAACGAAAAAAAAACGCTTCTTCATGATTGTTTTTTTTTTTTTTTTACAAGTTTTTTCGTCAACTTACTTCGTTTGTATCTGTTCCGACTGTAGTCAATTTTTTCTACATCAAAATCATTTGACTAACACCCCCGTTTCTCTTCCCCAGGTGTAAGTGAGGATGCACTGAAGGAGTTCTCGATGATGTTCAAGCACTTCGACAAGGATCGCTCGGGCCGCCTCAACCACCACGAGTTCAAGTCGTGTCTGCGCGCGCTGGGATACGACCTGCCCATGGTTGAGGAGGGACAGCCTGACCCCGAGTTTGAGGCTATACTTAGTGAGTATTCGAATATTTGGTTTAAGTTTTAAAAAATATGTAGGACAACTGACGTACCCCTGGAAGAATTGCCAAGTTTATGTGCCAGTGGGCGGGACACATTGCTCGCAGAACAGATTGCTGATTATTATTATTATATGAGTATTATTATACCAAGTATAGTATCCAGATATCTTAGAATGATCATTTCCTTTCAGATGTGGTAGACCCGAACCGCGACGGCCAAGTATCCCTCCAAGAGTACATGGCGTTCATGATCAGTAAGGAAACTGAGAATGTGCATTCCTCCGAGGAAATAGAGAACGCGTTCCGAGCCATCACCGCCCACCAGGACCGCACCTACGTCACCAAGGACGAGCTCTATGCCGTGAGTAACGCTTCAAGTTATATAGCGGAACTTAGTCAACCGAGCACACAGCTAACCTGTTGTCTTATTCACAGAACCTCACCAAGGAGATGGCGGACTATTGCGTCGCTCGCATGAAACCCTTCGTCGAAGCCAAGACGGAGCGCCCCATACCCAACGCGCTCGACTACATCGACTTCACGCGCACACTCTTCCAGAACTAAGCACGCACTGCGCACGACCGCACGCGTCGGACGCCCGCGCAGTACTGCCTAGCTTTATTTACATAACGCATTAAAATCAAAAAGAAAATCTTGTTTTTTAATTTTGTGTCGTGTTCCCACCTCTCACGCGTGAGTACTGCGCGGTCGGCCGCGCGATCAGCTTGCATTACTATTTATATAGCACTATTTCAATGTCTCATTATTCCAAAAGTATATAGACTGAATTTTAAAAAGCATTTCAATCAATTCATTATGGTAACTTAAGAGTCTGTGTAAGTTGGACTAAACATTAGTAAAATAATCATGATCAGCTGATTTCAGTGCGTTGTCATTCGGAGGGATGTGCTTGTGTTCGTAGTTCGAGCAAGCGCGCGCGCCCAGACGAATAACGTAACATGTCGTGACGCTACTTGCGTAGTCGCTCTGTACCTTATGGTATGTGTAGTAAGGGTGAGAATTCCTTTTCTCTGATGCGAGCAGAGAAATACGAAGCTGCCAGTCTCTACGACTTGATGTCAGTATTTTCTATCTAATAACATCGTTTTATAATCCATAACTTTCTCTTTGAATTTTCAATGTTGACCATTATTGCATTTCATAAATTTTTATCATTTGCTTAGATAAGTGTTGTAAGCTAAGATTAACAAATCTTATTTGAATATACATTTATTAATAATTGTGCTAAGATGCTATTTATTTTTTGTATTCTCCAATTATTATCTTTTCAATAAATATTTATTCCCAAATTAAATTGTTTATTTTCCAATAAAAGTCAGTGGTCCATTTTATACAGTCCATTATTTATGTAATAAATTATCTGTAAAACATTAATATTATTTCTATCATACAAGTTGCACACATAAAATTTTCAATACAATTACTGGCTACATATTTAGTTATATTAATTTTGTTAACATCACCAAAACTGTGTGAAAGTTAAACATATGTTAAGTATTTTTATTAGTATCAAAGCAAAATTTAATATTAGTATTTTTACATATTTACAAGAAGTTACATACTTTGGTATTAATAACAAAATCATTTTCGAAAAGTGAATATCCTAAATTATACAAAATTTTTTTTTTGATTATTCTAATGTCCTAAAATTTTATATCGCCCCCTAGGCGAGCACATACGCACAACAGACAATTCATTATATTTACAACGACGTATGTATTATAATGGTGAACCAAGCCCCTATTTTTTTAATCGACTAAGTGCTGACGTTTCAATCGACAGATAATTTTTATTCATGGAATAACTGTCATTAATTCAAATTTATTCTTCATATAAAATTATCTGGCATTGGAAAAATCAGCCTTTAGTAACTTCACGCCCACAACTCATAAACTATAACAAGAATGGCGGAATTGGAATAATTAATTCCCTAACAAGACATGAAATCTATACTAGAAGAGGCACTTCTCAGATCAAAAGGGTTTTTGACCATCACCATCCAGTGTTATCCTCTAACAATGTTAGAGAGGGCTTCATGTCCAAAAGCCAGAGTATCTTTCTTTTTTCACAAGTTGTTTGTGATGTGATGTGCTACAGTTGCGCCCTCTGCAGTAACCTATACTCTTGCTGTGTGACGTGCGGCTGCAGCTTGTCTAGCAGCTGTTGGGGCAGAGTGCCCTTAGCCGGCTGTAAGTACGGGATGGTGAGCAGCTCGCGCACGGAGGGCCGCGCGCGCGCGTTGTAGGTGAGGCACCACTTCAGTGCTGCGATCAGTGATGGAGGGAGGTCTGTAGGAGACATAAGTTAAATATAATGAACACAACACACCACACAGACATGAAATACGAAACCACATGAGACATATTAGTTACAACAAGAGATGAGGTAATTGACATACATGATCTTTATGTGCAAATTTTATACAATAACAAAAAATTACGCCTGTATTTGCGGGTTAAGCAGAGCCCCCACACATTTTGCTAGTTAGCAGTCCGATGTAATAGGGGCCGAAAAGGACTAGTTTGCAATTTATTGCATAATCGTATACTTACGCTCAACGGGCGGATAGTCGATGCGATGGTTGGGGTCCAGTATGGCGGCGAGCTTGGCGAGGTTGGGGATGTGGCCGAACGGGGTGCGCCCGTACACCATGCTGTACAGGATGCAGCCCAGGGACCACACGTCCGAGCGGAAAGAGATCTGCAACACATCAACGAAGATAAATAAGTAAAAGCAATTAGTAAATCACTTTAATTCTAATAAACGCCTCGTGGTAGTTCTGGTCATAAAACTTGCGAGTAGGACGGTGAATACCAGTACGGGATTTCTAAATACAGTCTAGCTTCCTCGTTTTATGCACGCGAGTGGCGCGCACTTGGGCATTTACACAGTTGTGACTAAAGTAACTCGCAAAGAAATTATTTCATTGTTCAGAAAGAAAATACATTTATTTAGCACAGACTAAAAGGCACACAATACACCAGATAGCAATTTATTAAGTTATTGAACTTATCTCAAGTATACATCGTAGCAGTCGTTGCTATAGATGCTTAAGGCACATATAAATAAGCTGAATAGTTAGTTACCTTGATAGGAGCACTGCCATCGCCATTAGCGACGCCATACCCTCCAGCGCCGCCCATGAGCGCCTCGGGGCTGATATACGAATATGTCCCGGTGGCCTGCGAGCGTACCACAGACGTCGCGTCGCTACTGATGGCTGAAGCGATCCCGAAGTCGATCAGCTTCAACCGCCCGCAGACCAGGAGGAAGTTGGCGGGCTTTAGGTCCGCGTGGATGACACCTGCAGACGGAATAATTATGATGAGTTTAAAGTTGACGTGCTTGGGGCGCTAAACAATTCATTATCCCGTTGAGAATGAAGACAGGGAAGAAATGAAGGATAAGTAATTGAGACCTAGTATAACTTTTGCTTTATAGAGCTTATTATAATTGCACGACGCTGAGCACGATATTCCGACTTATATCCAGTGCAGTGCCATTCACTTTGCGATCATAATCATCGCTCCACCTAGTTTGGTCTGGCGTAAGTCCAAGTTAGATTTGGTCCTACTGCAATCTATACTATGCTTGTTGAATTTAACTTAAGAAACGTTTTATTTTATAGAGCAGTGCGTGGCCCTAAGGGAACGGCCGCGACTTAAGAGTAGTAGGTCGTAGATTCGAACCCAGACAGGCGCCTTACTTTAATTAGCGATTATTTCATCACCACTGCTCTCAAAACGGTGAAGGAAAACATTGTGAGGAAACTGGCAAACTGGCAATTCGAAGACACGTGACATCTAACAACCCGCACTGGGCCCGCGTGGTGGATTACGCCTCACTCCCTGTCACTGAGAGGATGCCTGTGTCCGAGCATTATTATTTAAACAACAGTCATAGTCAGGAAAGTAAAGGTAAGTAATTTCTCACCATGCTCATGAATATAATGCACGGCATGTAGCATCTCCTCCCAGTAATGCAAGACGAGCGCGGGCGGCAGGCCAGCGCCGCGCGCCTTCAGGAACGAGGACAGGTCCGTCTCGCCCACCTCCAGCACCATGCGCAGGAACTGATTGTTGCGGTCGTACTCACTGTGCGAAGACAGAATTTATTGTATAATTATAAGAGGGGAATGAAGGTCAAGAGGCTTTTTGGCTGAAGGATAAAGAATTACTTCAGCATAGCTGTTCACAACCGTGTGACAGGCTATTGTATCTAAAATGACACATTTCCTTGGCCTTGCCCCTGACAGCAAACAGCTGTTGGAGGAATAGAAGTTGTCTATTTGATTTAAACTGACAAAATTTTCGGTTTTCGCACTTGTGAACAGCATGCAGCATCTATAGGACTCCTACTATAACATTGATTGATGTTCGATACAGTACAGAACCATATCAAGTGGTTGTGAATAGCTATGCTGTTATTGTTGTACATTTTAGTGAATGTTGTGACTGGTAGTAGTCACCGGTCAGCAGATACATATGTTAAATCAGAGAAAAATAATTATGAGAATTACTAAACATGTATTAAGTGAAGTTGAGTTGAAATGCTTGAACAACAAATACTATAAAGAGAAGTTCCATTTGCTGTCTTGTCAGCATGATATGCTCTTGACTTAGGGCTATGTCCTCTTATATTCCAACAAGTTGCACAGGAAAAGTATCTACGGAAAATTTTATGTGAATCAACTCAAAATCAACTTTTTTCCTATAATGTTTATGTTAGAGTATAACTCACTAATCAAACAGCCTGATGACTCTATCGGAGTTCTGTAGCTCTCTCAGCAGCCGCACCTCATTGATGTAGCCCTGGGCCAACTCCTGGTCAGTAGCCAGGTACACACACTTCACTGCGTATTCACATGATGTGCCTACTTCTAGCACCTGCAAGTAGAGATGTTTTATCTATACTAATATTATAAAGAAGCAAATTTTTTTTGCTTGTTTGTATGTAGGAGTTAGTCTCTGGAACTACCAGTCAGATTTAAAAAAAAAAATCTGCATTTGATAGCCCAATTGTTGAGGAAGGCCAATTAACATCACGCTATGACCATTACGAGCCCATAAAAAAGTAAAGCAGGCAGAAAGAACGCTAAATAATAAATTAGAAGAAAAAAAAAATTCAACTAAGTGTCATGAGTTATTTAAGCACAATAGCACGCTGTCTACATCTCTGAATCTATTGTCCTATCTCAGATTTCTTATGAAATAAGCATCACCTCTGTACCTATTTTTTCTGTTCTGTTTTTCATTTTCTGTTTGTATATGTGTGTACATAAATGGTAAAATAAATAAATAGCAAATGATTTATCTTAACATACTGAGTTGTAGAATACAGGTATTCTTGTATGTAAAGGGGTCAGTGAGTGGTGTAATCAAAAAACAAGTGTCACCCTACTCTTTAAACCTGTTTGGATAAGTTAGAACTTGAATGAAACATTACAATAAGGGGTGACCTAGAGCAACACATTCTACAAGTTGCTTTTCAATCATTATTTTTTTTAATTTAAATGCTATATTTTTGTATTGTTGAAAAGTGTGTCAAGGCCCTTTGAACTCAGTGATAATATAAATAATATTTTTATAGCACTGTGTGACCTAATCCGACCCTCAAGTTACGCTTTTCTGTGACTTAAGTAGTCCATTTTTACACAAAGAAGTGTGTGTTTAAGTCTCACATGCTATAAAATAGTATATACAAATATTGTAACATATTGTTTATCAGTCAAGACAAAATTTATCTTTTTACTGAGGTTCTCAACACAGCATTCCTTATTGTAGGCAACCATAAAGAAACATTATGATGATAATTAAATTAAAATAATGTGGTAAGTCTCATTTGTGTGAAAAATGACAGCCATTTGAAATATCCTTGACCTGTACTTACCTTATAAACTTCACTGGAGCCTCCAGTACCAAGCTTTTTAATAAACATGTACTTCTTATCTTTAATACTGGTTGTTTTGAATAATATCTTAGAGCTATTGTTGACCACACCCTGGGGGTAAGACGGTGTAGCCACATATGACGCAGGCATTGCCTTCCTGTTCAGCGGGGTCTCAGGCACTGGTACATGAACAGGAGCCGGCTCTGCCCGAGGAGGCGGGCAATCATCTTTTGAAGGGTTTTGAGAAAATAATTCAACTCTCACTCTATCCCTATTCTGTATAAGAGCTTTCTGAGGGGTCTTCTTCTGACTCTGTTTAGATCCTGGAGTAAACCTTCTGATACCTGATTTAATTTTAGGTGTCGCTGACTTTAACTTCTGACTACTACTTGGTACTTTAGCAACTTCTGGAGTCTTTTTAATGCACGAGTTTTGTGATCTTGAGTTACTGTTATTCTGTGACATCAACACACAACGCTTTTTAGCTTCGGAATTAGGATAAACATTCGATTTTGCTTCTGAATTAGGATAAGCATTCGATTTCGCTTCTGAATTAGGGCAGACATTCGAACTTTTGTTTTTATGGGAACTTTGTACTATATTATGGTTTTCTCTAGCAGGATATGTTTGATGGGGAACCCAACTGTCGTGTGAATTATTCTCTTTGTCGTGTTCGTTATAGACGAACTTTTTCTCTGATGCAAACGCTTTTATATCTTTCGGTTTGGGTTTGACTGTGGGCGTGAAAAAGTCTTTGTTTATTTTCTTCGCAGGAGAAGGCTTTTTGGCCACGGTCTCGCCGAAAGAGTTGTCGCTGTCTTCGGCGGAAGAGAAGCTGGCGTCAGGGCTTTCTGCTGAATTCTTGAAAGGCATCAAGTTAGCCAACAATGCCGACATCGGCATCGGAGCAAACTTGATGCTGTTCGACGTCGATTCCGTGTTACCACTCATGTTTAGCTGTGTTTAATACATTTGACAATAAACCTAAAACTATGTCACCACTTTCCACACAGTTTTCACTTAGTTTTATGCACAATATGTAGTTTTTTTTCAATTATTTCCGCACTTTCAAACTTGTGCTATAGCCGTTGAACTTTTGAACATTTGACAGATTGGACAGCAAAATATTGTGTTTGGCGCGCAGGGTTACCATACCAAAATTAAAAAAAAATATTAAGTCAATTTAAATCTACCAGTTTTAGAAAATCGACTATAAATAAAATTCATTTCGCTAAGATCACGATCACAAATTAAATTGTGGCCGAGAAGATAAAAGTTGTTGCTGTCTTTATATTGTTCAATTGATTGATCAATGTCTAACGCCTAGTTTCTGGGCCCATAATTATCGACGCGTCATAGTTAAGCCTCGAATACACTAGGGGATAAATGGAGCGACATGTTTTGGAACATGGCGCTCAAAGACATTAAATTATTTACTTGTACCTATCTTAAATCTCTTTAATGGCGCTCGACAATTACGTGAATGTCCCGAGAGAATGACGCGGAACATTTTGCAGGCCTACAAATGGCGCGACACTGACGCGGGACGCCTGCGCTCGCTCTCGGAGCGGGAGCAAGCAACATGTCCCGTGTCACGTAAAATGTTGCGCGTCATGTTGCGAGACAAAATGTCCCCTAGTGTATCCAAGGCTTTAAATTTAAATGCAAGTCAAGTGATGCGATTGACTCTGGTAGTCTATCCAGCAGTTACGCGCGCTTGTCAAATTAATATTACCGTTGACGTGTTTGCTAGTTGTGTTGATTTTCATTCCAGAAACCGGACAAAGACTACATTACTCTGCAATCGGGCGTAAATCCGCCAGGGATCATTAATGTTCTCTTGGAGTTATAGCCTCCAAAGTACAAAAGGTTTCACAGATGAAAACAAAGTCGTAATTATAGTTAATTTTATTATATAATTATTCAGTACATGATTTTGATTACAGATTCAACACAATAATATTTATCAATAAATAATCATAAGGAGCTATTATTTACATATTATTCAAGACGATTCAGTTTCTTCAGACTTAGTAGGATATCTACAGTTAACACTCCCGCATTCACACTTCATCCATTTTGATTTCACTGACCAGAATTTATCACCGTAGTCGAATCTGCGAAGAACGAAAATAATTAAGCAACAAAAACAATGTCGTTTCATTCAAGCAACTCAATTAAGTCAAATACAGCTCATTTTTTTTTAAATTTAGCCTATCTGTCCCACTGCTGTGAGGCCAAATCTTTCCATGCATCTTTTTCTAGCGCCACCTCGATCCAACCCTTGCGGTACGCAACGCAAGGTACTGTAGAGACTATAGCCTACTTAGCGTTATCATACAACCTCCGCGAGTTTGTTAATAAGTAACTGGCATAAAAGACGAGACAAACAGGATGTTTTAAGTTTAGAAGAGATTAGGCTGACAAGCAAATGGATTCAGATGTATAATACGTAATATTTTTATATACATAGGAATAATTATAGAAGTCTACAAGTTAAACCGTGTTTGATTTTATACGCCCTGTGTACCGTGAAGCTGGTAGAGAGCTTCATAAGTGGTGTAAGACCTCCCGTAACCTCAGAGAGCTCGTATAGTCCTTTAAAGGACATCATCATTGCACTTTATTGTTGGTTGAATACTCAAACGTAACGAACTCAATTTCATGACGTATGCCGGCTGTTTATTAGCTTCTGACACAAAGTTCAGTATCGTTTGAGAATGGGGGATAGGACAGTCAAGTATTTAGCCTAGTTTTCTAAGCCGTCTACTCACGTAAGTTCCTCATTCTGCTGTATATCAGTGGTAGCGAACAGCGCGACGGCGGGCAGTCTGAGGTCTCGGGTGTCGGTGAACACCCTGACGGGAGCCAGGTTGGGGTGACAGCTGTGGTTGATGAACCGCGCCGCGCTGCCGAACTGGGCCGCGTCCACGCATAGCTGCGTCTTGTCGAAACATTGCTGGGGAGATGACATTAGATGTTATGTTAGGTTAGTCTATATAGAGAATAGAGAAGTTTTGTTTTCCAACTGTAGTATTTTGAAGTCTCCAACTAGCAGTGTTTTGAAATTAATTTATTTTTATTTTACTGGTTGCGCCAATTTCTAGATATCGCAAGGGGCTCATAGTGATATTATGTTAACTAAGATATGGAAACGATGTTGGATTATTGATTAATATTCACGCTGATATTTTTTTTTTACCGAAAGTGATTCGCACGCCCGGCTGGCTATTTCCGATTTCGGGCCTATTTTTGTGCTAACAATAAAGATTATTTCCTTACCTCTAGCAAGTCAGGCTTAACATCCAACGCGAACATGTAGTGGTCGGCCGGGCGGGTGTCGGCCTGCGGCAGCGCCAGCAGCTCGCCGCAGTACAGCGCCACGGGCGCGCCGCGCCGCACGGCCTGGCGCGCGCGCAGCCCCCAGCCGCGCGCGCCGCCGCAGCGGAACACCTGCGCGCGCACGCACACGGAGCCCGCCGCCGCGCCCACCGTGACCACGCTGTTGCCGCAGCGGCGCTAAGGTAAATAGACGTTTGATGATTAGTAACACAGGATCGACTCATTTTGGAAAATCGACTAATAGGGTTTCACACCATCTTTATCTAAAGTAATCCAAAATATTTGAGTTTTGAAGCCCGACGCCACTTTAGTGAAAAATTTTAATAACACTTAAATCTCATTGTATGCTTTTTCCGATAATATACTTATTGTGCATTATAGCTCAAGGCACTTCTTGATGATCGATGGTAACAAACAAAATGTCGCATTCAATTCTTTACAGATACAATTCTCACCAGATTACATCCACAAGTCTGGTTGCACTCAAACAGCATGGGCGGGTCCTGGTAAGGGAAGTTCGCCTGCAGCCGGCCGCGCGAGTACCAGCAGCGCACGCCGAGGGCGCTGCAGGCGCACGAACCCGACGTGCAGTCTCCTTCCTTGCACTGACAACCCTGCCAGGAGAGAAAAAGGAGATAGAAGACATCAAGGGTGAATAAATGTCGGAGGCTGCTAAGAAGTCAAAATTTTGGATGTAAACACAGCGAGTATCCCATCCAATGATTCCAGAACAGACTTTATGCCAAACTAACAACAAAAAATGAAACTGAAAACTTGTAAGCCGTCGTCGTCTGCTTAGTCCAAAACCATGTAGTTTAGAAAAACATTACTTCACACTCTTGCTTGCTTTGTTTACCACATTTCTGCATGTTTCTAATGATGTAACTAATATTTGTGTAACAATAAAATAAAGAAAACAAAAATTCATTTATTTCAGGTACCACATAACCCATATTAGAAAAACATCTTTAAATTAAAATTATTACAAATTAATAAATACAAAACATGACACATCAATAAACACAAACGAATAAATACAAAATAAATAAAATTTAAAAGAGTTTCTTGACCGTTTTTCTCCATAGGTACCTACTACGCTTTGGAATGGGCAACTAGCTTCATAACTTCTGACTGAATGATTCTTTTACAATTCAAAAGTGCTTATAAATGGTTTAATTGAAATAAATGTTTTGAGTTTGAGCTTCGGGGTTCCCAGACTACTTCACGTCTTAGGGAATACTAATTTATATATTTTTCTACGTCAACAATCTGACATACCTCGAGGCGTATTATACGCCTGAACTGTATGAAAAATTCTTTATTTAGTGATAACTAACCTGCATGGTGTTGATGGTGTTATCAACATTCAAGTGTACCGGTATGACGTGCCGTGTCACGTAGGTGAAGTCGTCCGGCAACGGTGTGTCGTCCACTTCGTTCACGCACGGGATCGGAACCGGCTCGCGGCCGTTTGAGATGTCACTGTGGATTATAGTTTTGTGATAAATTTTGTAGGAAAGCTCTCCCGGATATTTTAAATTGTAGTGAATACCCAACTAAGGCATTCGATCCCCAGTTTCTGCAAGTTTAATTTGTTATCAAATTTTATTATTCTTCTTCGTGTCGCTGGTACGATAGTCATTTAATTTGTTTTGGCCATTTCCACGGCGTTATTGGTGGCAGCGCAGACGTCATTTTGGCTGCATGTTTTTAGGCACAAAGGACAGCAGGAATAGGAGGAATCAGATTCCCCGGACTTGTTACTCTTTATTTATTTATGAAAATCGTCTACTTTTAGAATGTTTGTAAATATGTGAGCACCATGTATCTATCACATAGTTAATTTATATGTCATGGTTTCATTAATCCATTTTAATTCTTTTACCTATTGTGGTATACTAATTTTATTTTTAGGTGCATCGTCTTCATATATCTATCTTTATTTTTATATGTTCGTTTGTCTCGCTAAAACTCGAGAACGGCTGGGTAGATTTAACTGATTTTGGTTTTGAAATGTTTGTCGTAGTCCTGGGAAGGTTTAGGTGAGAAAATATGGAAAAATTGCGAGGAAAATAGTAAAAACAGCAATTTCATTTTCCCATATAAACTGTTCTACCTACTTTCCTGTCAAATATTTGACGATCGTCCCTTCGGTACGGTAGACTCGGGTCCACTCGAATTGAAGCACGTATTAAATTAAGGGTTTTGAATCGGCAACATACATATATCCAAATTAAAATGAAAATAAAAAGTATAATAAGTATTTAAATTTTAATATTTTGATGGTTGTCATTGTTGGTTCGTTCAGAAACTTTTGTCATTGTATTGAAATATTTTGGTTGTCATTGTTTGAAATGCAAATAAAAATAAGTCTTTATTGTGCTATTTCACACACAATAAAGACGAAATCTATAACTATATATATAAAAGAAAGTCGTGTTAGTTACACTATTTATAACTCAAGAACCGCTGAACCGATTTGGCTGAAAATTGGTGGGGAGGTAGCTTAGAACCAGAAAATGGACATAGGATACTTTTTATTTTTTTTCTAACGCAATTATATTTTAGTGGCGCAGTGAGTATTATCTTGCTCATCTATGTTAGCCTGGCACTTTGATTCCCAGATATATAAAAGAAAGTCGTGTTAGTTACTCAAGAACGGCTAAACCGCTTTGGCTGAAAATTGGAAAAAAAAAAGACGGACGTATACAATACTTTTTAATTTTTATTTATTTAATACTTTTATTTACTTATAGGAGTAGGGTAGGAGTAGTGTAGGAGTATAGTAGGAGTAGTGTATGGGTAGGATAGGCGGTAGGACACCATGCGAACGAAGTAGCGCCGGGCAGCTAGAAATAATTTATATGGCAAAACAACGTTTGCCGGGTCAGCTAGTCATTATTTAATTAATGTATGCAAATTAATGTTGTAAAACGTT
Organism: Apamea epomidion; assembly: GCA_947507525.1. Lineage (NCBI taxonomy): Eukaryota > Metazoa > Arthropoda > Insecta > Lepidoptera > Noctuidae > Apamea > Apamea epomidion. The sequence goes on from OX382226.1 coordinate 20,761,266, forward strand.
TTAAAAGAGTAACAACGGTGGAGTTTCTTGCCCATTCTTCTCCATACGAAAACTACCTTTTGCAATCTACCTTTTGGACTAGAATCAATTTTATTTTAATTTAATTTTTGACGTTGAAAAGTGCCTTTTATGTGCCTTTTTGAAATAAATGATCTGACTTCCATGACATGTATTTATTCTAGCGTATGGCACTTGTGGTTTGCAGTTGAAAATCAGCGTCAGGTGGAACACCTTGTGTTGTCATCTGACATTATGCCGAGTTGAGGCCCTTTTGGCATTATAATAATTGTTTTCTGTTTTTTATTCATTCTTTCTTTCTATGTATTGGCCTAAGTTATTGTGGTCGATCGATAACAACAATAACTTTTAACTTTCCTAGAAACCGACAGTACCGTCCGCCAATGTAATGTTAAAAATTAAAATAAATTAACAGACACTTAAGTTATAAATGAACAACTAGAATGTTAGTGCCACAGTTTTAGCCATTATGTGCTGGATATGGTATTATTTTGGATGATGAAGTGTAGAGTTACCTGGAGAGGAGTTTGAACCGCGACACGTTGTCTCTCACAGCAATGGTCATCTGCATGTTGAGCGAGATGGCGTTCTGACAATGTCCGGTACATACTTCTACTGCCAGCTCACCTGCTGAGTTCTCTAAGTCCGTCTGTGCACACAGTAGTATTTTAATCATAAAAAATAATCAGATTACATCAACAATGATACTTGATTCCTCATAAAATTTCATCATTATCATCTGTCTAGTTCATAGGTTCTCACCGTGGGCGGTTGATACTTTCAGGGGAGCAGCAGAAGACCCAGAGAAAATTATACATCCTATTTTTCGACTATACTATATTACACGTTTCAATATTATCGTGGCAATAGCAGTTTCAGATTCGCTAGAGATGTAAGTAAAAAAATTTTTAATAAACAAATTAAATTGCCAAAAAAACTGAAAAGCAAAAAATAATAAACCTTTTTTATTTAACCTTAATAACTAAGTTTTAAAACTAATGTAAGTATACCTAAGTAATTTTGAGTCGGCGTCCAACAATCAATAAACAAAGATCACTAAATTGCCTTAAATTTAAACGGCGCCGACTCAAAATTATCAAAATCGGACTACTCTGTAAAAAGTTATGCGTGGTCATACATAAAAATATATATATATATATATATATATACGCGTTGACTTGAGAACGTCCTGTTTTTTTTTCGTCGGTTAAAAAATGGGGGACTAGAAAAAAATATTCTCAAAGTGGGCCAAATAAGGTTGAGAACATATGTTCTAGTCCCTAGTCTCTATCCAACAATGTTACAATGCTGGGGTCGGCTTCGAGTCTAAAGGGCACAGCTAAATACCAGTGTTTTACATGGAGTGACTCACTTGTCAAAGTACAACAATGCTTACAAAACGTTAAACTAAACAAAAAAACAGCTGTCAATTTCGGAATTTAAGTTTAAAAAAAAAAATTGTTGTTTGTTTTAATACATACCCGTGCTCCGCGAGCCAGTAAGACGATCACGCAGGCGTAGTGACCCTGCCTCGCAGCTATATGACTGTAATAAATACAATAACACGTATATTCGCTGCTAATAACGAGCGCTCCTGACTCTTATGTCATTGAAATAAGGTTTAAATAGCAGTGATTGATTCGGTGAGTTGTAACTTTCTATTAAATGATAATTACGCCTGTAAATCGGATCAAAATCACTTTTACACAAAATAAATACTAGATGAGTTCAGTGAGACCTATCAGACTACGCTGAGAAGAAAGGCCGAAATAAACTCAGAGGTCACAGTCCAAAGCCCAGACATAATTTTGGTCTGGCCATATGAGGACCATGCAGATTAGTATCTTTTAGGAAAGTAAAATCGTGTTGTGTTATTAATTTGAGTTGTTGATGTAATACGTACAGTGCAGAGTCTGCATGCGCGTTGACAGATGCCGTCAGCTGCGGTGCGGCTTGGACCAGTAGCCGCAGGGCTTCGGCCGAGCCCGCGAGGGCGCACCAGTGAACTACACCGTTACCCTCGCTATCACATGTCATGGGGTCTGCGCCTGCTTCTAGTAACACTCTGGAACAAAATTAAATAATATATTTACATATAAAATAATATTATACAGAGATTTGATTTTTTGTGTGTTGGTTTGTTACGCTTTCACGCTGAAACGGCTAAAAGATTTGGATACAATTTGGCACATGGGTAGAATTAATAAATCATAAAAATATAGGTTGAACTTCACTTAAAGTCCTTGTGATACGTGATAGTTAAAACTAGTTACACTAAACCATGTGTTGTCTGTAAGAACATCAGAGGGGCAATTCTCGTCATTTTAAGAACGTTCACAGTCTGATCTTAGTCTCAATCTGTCAAAATCAAATATCTCTAATTTCCCTACATTTTGACAAGTTTTTTACATTTGTTTGTCGCCGAGATGAGCTGCGACCAGATTTTGAACGTTTTAAATTACGAGAATTGTGTTTCAGGTTTTTTTGTAAAAGAAAACAGATTTTTGAAAGTCTTAAACTCATACTTCAATTGACTACAATGCCAGCGATCGTTGACCCCGTAGATACTTGAAATATGAATCCAGAAAAATAGTTTTAAACAGATAAAAATACTACTTTTATCTTACGAAGCCATACGCGCTTTATTTGTGGTAGCCAAGTGTACAAACACGCTGTGAATGTGAGTGTTTATAATCTTATGTTCATGGCAGGAATAATCTGCAGGAATGCATCATTACATTACATGCCATATCAGTGTTGTGCCATTATGTAATATTTATAACGGACACAGGCATTCATTAGTTCATTAAAAACGAAAAACTACGCAAGCAATGGGAAATTGCTACTGAAGGCTGCTGGTGTCGACTATAGGACGAGCTGCTCTTTCGTCACTAGACCTGACTCTGTATAGTTTGGCTGCCGAGACCAAAATTGGTGTTATTGTATGTGCCTCACCTCACTACTCCCGCATGGCCGTTCTCCGCGGCCCACACGAGCGGCGTCCAGCCGCCGTGGTCGCGCGCGTCCACGTGCGCGTGCGCGTGCGCGGCCAGCAGGCGCGCCAGCTCCGTGGCGCCGTGCTGGGCGGCCACGTGCAGGGCCGTCATACCTTCTGGGCCCTACGCAACATAACAATAATAACTTAATGAGTCTACTGCAAGTTCCAATCCAAGGCATTTTATACAGAGTCGATGAACCAATAATTTAACCATAATCTACTCATGCTCTCATGAAATAACTAAAATCATACCAGCCGGCCAGTGAAATGACGTCCAAAGAAAATTTTAGAGCTCCTCTCCAAGGGCTTCCCGAAACACCCCATGTATGTATTTTTTATCGATCGCAGACTATAATTATGATTTTTTAAAATGTTTTAATAAATGCGACAGAAAAAGAAAAACATAAAGTCTGAAGCAGTCAAGTAAGAATTTTCCAAAAAAATATTAAAACCTGTCCAACTCCTAAACTATAAAAAAAGTGTGAGGTCGGGGAACCCCCGGCAGGAACTAAGTTCAAAATATCCAATTATTACTGATTCTAACGATTATAATTCTGTAAATACATATTTGTTACGGCCGCGAATCATATTTTAATCAACGTACAACTTAGTACTGACCAGCAAATTGCAAAAAACGTAAGAAAATTTGAATTTCGCGGGCTACCTTGGAGCATCCACCTTAAATCAAATAGAAGACAGCTTTTCTTCTTGCTGTCGGGGGTCAGGCAAATCAGGTTATCATAATGTGTCATTTTCGATACGATAGCCTGTCGGATGGTTGTGAATAGCTATGCTGAACAAGGTTTGTTTACACTTTCATCAGTTACTTTTTGAACAGACATTACAGGACTATTTGTTAAACCAACTTACCGGACAATTAACATCACAGCCAGCTGCCACGAGATACCGGATCGCCTTGATCAGGTCCTCATCTTTCGGCTTTCTGACATCATCAACTTCTACCGGCTCCTCACTCTGGTCTACTTCTTCCTTCATCTCTTCTTTATCTACATCTACTTCCGGTTTCTCGTCTTTAGGACTGGCACCTTTGAGTTTGTCTTTCTTGACTGGTTCTTCGAGAAGTGCTGAAGGGGAGATGAGTATGAAACTAGTGTGAGGACAGTGTTTTGAATGTTTTGGCTCAGTTTCTGTTTGAGTAATATTTCAGAAGAATGATAATTTTATACGGCCTTATTACAAAACAAGGTTTATCTTTAGACACAGGTTTAAACCATCGAGCCATTTTTGATTTCGTATTTTATTCCGACAGTGTAAAAGTTATTTTTACAAAAACTGACGTTAAACCCGAGTCTAAGTTGTAAATTTTGCATTAAGAACGTTTGTCGGAAATAAAGTTCAAAATACAATAACTGGCTCGAAGATTTGGGCTAAGTCTAAAGTTAGAACATGTTTTGTAATAAGATGGATAGGGTTCAGTTTGGTAACAGTTGGATAAGAGCAGCTCAAGATCGAAATAAATGGCGTGTTATTAACGATTTCTTTGCCTTATCCAATAGTGGCTTATTATCGGCTGATGATGACAAGGGTCCAGTCTCAGCTAGGGTTAGTTACAGGATTGAGCTGAACACTTTTAAATTGGCCATTTTTGCTCAAAAAGGGCTGGTTAGTTGGGTGTTTGGTCTGGATCTTCAGTCTCTAATTCATGGGATACAAAATACCACCTGGGCTTTATTTAATATTACTGATAACGCGACATACTTACTTTAAAAAAAAATACAAAATTGACACATATTTACGACAGGTGCTGTTTAATAATGGAGAAAATATAAAAAAAAAAAAAACTAAATGTTTAAACTAACTTTTTTAGTTGGATTGTCGTCTGTCAGTTTTATAAATAGGCTAATAGGTTTTATAAATATTTCCTTTGCATATCCATATTTTGGTTTGTTCCTCACCTAGCATAGCGCTGTAGAGCGGCGTGCGCATGCAGTGGTCGGTGACGTCGAGGTCGGCGCCGGCGTAGTGCAGCAGGTACAGCGCGCCCGCGTGGCCCGCGCGCGCCGCCGCGTGCAGGCACGTGCCGCCCGCCTGCCCGCCCAGCGCCTGGTTGATGCTGGAGCTGGACACTGCAGGGAAATAACCGCTCAAATATAACATATCTTAAAACAGCAACCAATCACGCTGCGCGCACGCATTGCACGCTGCGTGAGCGTGCGTGAGCCATCGCCACTTGTTCGATGTCCACTGCGCACAGGATGGATGGAAAGCAACACATGAAGTTATTTTTTGCTCCATTGGTGTAATTGCTGTATGGCGTTACAGTGCAAGCAAAGTCAGCCTATAACATTCCCTCTGCTGGGACACAGGCCTCCTCTCTTGGAGAGGGAGCGGGCCATAATCCACCACACGGATCCAGTGCGGGTTGGCGGATGTCACATGTCTTCGAATTTTTGGTTCTGGAACATATCAGTTTCCTCACGATGTTTCCCTTCATCGTTTCGAGAGCAGTGGTCATGAAATTAAATACACAAAGGGAAGTGCCTGTCTGGGTTCGAACTCAGGACCTGACGACCTACAACTAGTAAGTCGTGGCTGATACCACTGGGCAACCACTGCTGTCGAACCACTCACATATCAGACGGTAATTAGCGGTATGCACCTGCAAGACTTTGAAACAAAACAGTTTAATCACTCACCAATCTTCGGTATGAGCATATCCACGGTATCTCCCTTCAGTATTGCGTCGCACAGCTGCTGTGGTGACTTGTTGGGCGCCTTCGCAACTTGCTCGCACAGCTGCTTCAGGTCTATAGGGGGAGAGGGGAGTAATTCTTCGGGGATGAGAGGAGGTGGCTCTGGCATCGGCTCTCGGGTCGAGAATGTGAGGTATGCTGGTGTACTGGAAGAGGTTTCAGGGTTATAGTGGTTTGACGCATTCATTTTTATTTAAAACTAGGTTACAGTTTTTGAGTGGAGTTAAGATTTTTTTTCTCAACCTGTATTTGTCGTACTGTACGTAGGTAGATTGAGGACGGTGGCTTGCCATTATAATAATTGTTAGATTGTGAGTACTCAATAAAAATCAGTCTTGGTCAACCCGTCTTTTATTTACAACATGGTGACAGCGGTGGGTGGTATTGTCCCACTGCTGGGCAAAGGTCTCCCACACAGCTTTCCTCTCTTCCTTGTGAGTTGCCTTCTCCGGGCAATCTTCCATTTTAAATTGAGATTCTAGTTACGAGTAGAAAATAGTAAGAAATCTGTTAGTTTTGAATAATGATTAAAACTACAGGATTATTTGTTGCTTTAACAGTCACTTTGGGCCAGAAATGACTGTGATATGGTTCAGTAGACCGGACTAGAATAATAAAAGTATCCAAAAGAAAATATAGAGCAGTAGTTGGTGCTCTGTTTATGTATGTTGCCACGCAGCAGCTGCAGTGCCTCCTTGATCTTTACTGCAACAAAACATCTACCTGTGGCTAAACCACTCAATGCTTTGGGTATGTTAAAGACTCACCACTGCTCCCTCTGGTCAGGCAAGAAGATCCGTTTGTTACTGCACTTCATCTCGACCTTGACCTTCACACATGCGGCGTTGGCGGGTTGCCAGCGGTAGGAGTACACGCCGCAGTGCGGACAGCCGGGACGAAGCTTTGCGTCGTTGTATGGGAGGCCACAGTCTAAGTGGAATAAGTGGCCGAAGGAGCACTGGTAGAAGGTGCCCTGAAAGAGAGTTGGGATAAATACCTTATGCAGAACATATATCGATTGTTGACAGTCACAAAGCTAAATAAAAACTGTAAATCTAGGTACTATTATATGGCCATGAGAGAAAGAGAGAGGGGTGAGATGAGCAGATGACCTGATTTTTTCTTTTATTTAACCAATCGTTTGATTTTTAAAGTGTCTTGCTTGTAACAGCAAACATTGGCGAAACTTTCAGGAAATGCAACCTAGTAAAAACTCCATCCATCTACCGCCCAGTGCGAGAATCTACCAAAAATGCCATTGAATCTGCGACTAATGTGGCCACCTACTGAGCGCAAGAATAATGAAAAAGTAAAGAACTTTTGGTTATGTCGTGGTGTGTGGAGGTAGCCTGGGTCTGAAGAAAAGATAGTCCTATTGGTAGTCCAACACTGTAATGTTTCACACACAACAAACAACAACAACAAAACAATGTTTTATTTTCTATTAAGAAGGCACAGTAAATAGCGAGCGTGTTTGCACAAACAGTAAGAATATAAAAATTCAATAAAAGTTACACAGCGATTTAGTGAGGGTATATCGAGATTGCGAAAATAGCGCAAGCGAGTGTGCTTCCAACGTCTCAGGTAGATCGGGACTGGCGAGTGGCGACCCGCAACCATGACTGAGCCATATTTATCGTAACAGATATATAAAATAACAAATAACAATTCTTCCATGCAATATAACTTATCTGTTACTTAAAATAAGTCCCTCAAAGAGTGTTACCACGGCTGTTACTTTCATTCACACTCACACACAGGAAGCAAAATAACAAGGTTATCAATTTCTCTCTCTTCCTCATTAAAGAATGACCCTGGCTAGAAAGAGAAACACCGATTATTTACTTCGAAATATGTTTATCTGTCACTCTTACTATACTATGAATAAACGTAATTCTATAATTCCATATTACCCCGTCATTCCTTCCTATTCAATACTTCGGAAACGATTTTCGACTTAAAACGAAAAAAAATAAAGATGTGCAATTGATATTTTAATTTATCGTCGGTAAAAAAATAACAGGCTGTTATTTACTAACAGATATTTTAATCTGTTATTTTTGTGTAACAGTAACAGTGATAACAGATATCGTGTTTAACCTGTTACAACCCATTTCTACCCGCAACTTGCGAATGCGCGGTGAAGGAAAGGAATGCGTGCGCGCATTTAACTTCACGCGCCTTGGACCAAGAGACTCAGCAGGCGACGCCGTGTCCAGTGTACTGCTATTATGTTAATGACGGACGGACCGTACGGTAAACGTAATAGTGTATTTTAATAAATGCTATAATTATTGTTTAGTGTTTTATGTTTATAAATGTAATGTATATTGTGTGTTTATTAATGTAGGACGTATAAATATATTATGTACATATTGTAAATATAATGTGAGTCACCAACAACCGACTTCCAACAAAAAACACTACAAAGTGAAAAATTACTTTAATTTCGGAAGTAGGTGTCGTTGGTTCCGCATTTTCGTTTTTTGACACTTTTTAGCTGTACCTACCTCACACAAATTCATTTAGGTAACACTACTTGCTATGTAAATATCAGTGACACGAAGTTATTAAAACCTCATCAATATAAACTATGTGGATAAAATCGTATTATTGGAGCTAACTCAAAAACTACCCAAGCAAAGTTAATTATTTTTTTACAATTTTCATGTTTTTGTTTTCTATAGGGTAGTTGCCTAGGTAAAAAAATTATAATTATATTTAGTCCATCAGTTACATTATCGAAAAATAATTGACTCGTATTTTTTCTTTTGTCAATCAAACAAAAAATGACAAACATAAAGCGCGTCAAAACTTGGGAGTCGTGACGTCACTTGCTTGCAAAAGTGTCGCAAGCAAGTGACGTCACGCGGAACTTTAACGGTCGATAACTTCATAATTTTTTATATAATTGACAAAAGAAAAAATACGGGTTCAATATTTTTTGATAATCTAACTGACGGACTAATTAGTTTTTTTTAGGAAAATAGCCATTTTTGATAAGGCAACCTTATCCATTAAAAAAAAATTTCAATTCCGTCTATACAAATATATGACGGAGTTATGCCCGAAAATACATTAAAAAAATATATATATAAACATCCAAATTGAGAACCTCATTCTTTTTTGAAGTCGGTTAAAAAGACACCAACACCATCAAAGTCTTTCTAGATTTTCTTACCTGACTACAAAACAGCCCACAAGCAGGACAGCACATGTGCTTGGCCAGCTGCGCGGCATGCAAGACACACGCCAGGAAGTATGGCGCCCTTGGCCCAGCCCTCACTAAAGGCGCCAGACCGTTAGTGTTGGTACTGTCAGAGCTAGTGTTGCGCTCACGACGCGCGCTGTGGGAACAGCCGACGCGCACGCCGTCAACGAGCTCGATTGCCTGGCAGAATACTGGCTCTGAGGACAAAGTATGTCGTGTTTTTATTTATTTATTTGTAGTCTTGGGCATTTATTGTAGTTGAAAAATTGCGATAACACTGTTGAAAATGATGAAAAGTGCCCCGGCGTTAATATGACAGGAACTGGCACACATTTAATGGTGATACAAAACTGAAGACATTAAAAAAAAAAAAAAAAAACTATTTGCTATATATATTTTACTAGCTTCTCCTCGCGACGCGACTTCGTCTGCAATTTTTTATTACCCCGACCCACCGCGTCGCATCGCATCGCCCGGCCGCGCTATTACATACTTCGTTTTCGCTTAGCGTTTTTAGTAATCTTTCAAATCCGATTAGGTAGTCCCAGAAATTTTACACACAGCTTCTAATGTTATACAAAGCGCAAGTCCGATCGTGTGTGGAGTACTGCAGCCACATATAGCCACATATAGCCACATATAGTGCTGCAAAATGCCATCTAGCAGCTTTGGACTCAGTGGAGAGGCGTGAGAAGAGGCTAATTGGTGATCCAGATTTGGTTAAGACTAATCTACAAAGCCTGGAGCAGAGGCCTAAGGTAGCCAGCCTTTTGGTATTCTACAGGATGCATTCTGGAGAGTGTGCGCGAGAATTACATGACTTAATTCCGCCATCACCGTTCTATCATCGGACAACCCGTCGTACGGCGAGTGTCCACCTTTACGTTGTTGACACCGCCGCGATCCGGACGAAGCGTTTTGCCTCGTCGTTTATACCGCCTACATCGAAGGACTGGAACAATTTGCCTGCCCGCTGCAGGCAAATTGTTCCAGTCCTTCGATCTTCCCGTCCGATTATAATATAAGTGTCTTCAAGGCTAGAGTGAATAGGCTCATAATGGATTAGTGCGCTTTACCATCAACGATTTCATCACTGCTTTCCATCAGGCGGGATCGCAGTCAAGCTGCCACTAGTTTATGTATATCATTAAAAAAAAATAAAAAAAATTGCCCATACAGACAAACAAACTCTTCAGTTTTATTATAAGTATAGATTTATTATAATTTTATAACTACACTGCCTTTTGGCAAAAGAGCTCATTATTAGGGAAAAAAAAAGGTTCTTTAACCCCAACCAGGTGCTGAATAATGTATTTTCATTCGTATAAAATAGAGCAAGCAGCCGGTCAATTCTGTAAAAATCTCACCGTGAAAACTCAAGTGAAGTGAGCTTGATGTGAGTTGTCAGTAGTGTCAATCCCTAGCATTATTTGGAATGACAGCTCACTCCACGCTCACTTTACCTAATTTTTCACGGTGAGATGGTTACAGAATCGCACTACAGGAAGGCTTTGATAAATAAAGCTCATTGTTACCAGAAAGTTCCTCAGGCGCTGCATACACATTGCTGGGCGTTTCACAGAAGCACGTGGCTACGATCGTGGCTTCGTCGACCGGACACGCGGCCTCCAAGCCTTCGTCACCTCCCGCCGGGTTGCTAGGCAAACAATGAGGAATACTTAGAGGGTGACTGTGGAGTAAGCCCAATGAGATTAAAGGTTGGTATAGTACGAGTGAACGCCCAGCAAATTTCTCACCGTCATACGGTTGTCTGGCAGAAATCCCTGAATAAAATATGACTGCAGACTCTTTTCGTAACATTTATTTTGTTTTTCCTTTACTTGGTGTGAAATTGAGCAGTGGTGGCCAAGTGGTAATGGCCCCGACTTACAAGTTGTAGGTCGTGGGTTCGAACCCAGGCAGGCGCTTTACTTTGTGTAAATAATTTCATCATCACTGCTCCCAAACAGTGAAGGAAAACATCGTGAGGAAACGCTATGTCTTAGAACCAAAAAAATCGAAGATATGTGACATCTACCAACCCGCACTGGGTCCGCGTGGTGGATTACGGCCCGCTCCCTCTCACACAAAGGAGGTCTGTGTCCCAGCAGTGGGAACGTTATAGGCTGATTTTGCTTGGAGTGAATTAAAGGATTTATCTATACATCTATGAAACATCGAACATGCCAAGTTAATTAGACAAATGGCAGTCGTGACGTCATTTGTAAATGTTTTGGGTGCGATACTAAGACGAATGCAGGACCTAAGACGGTTCCTAGAAGAGGGTTTTGGCAGGGATTGCTATTACGGGCTAATGTTCGCGACTCTACGTCTGACCGCGTGGGTATTTCACATTCTTTCCTCAATTTACCTTGTTTCTTCCAATTCAGTATCCGAATGTGCTTCTTCGCCACCAGAAGACCTGTGCCTCCTTCGTTTACGATGGCTCCTGGGAATAACAAATAGAAAGTTAGGGTAAATAATAATATAAATAAGTTAAGGTGCAAGAACATGGTCTCACCTCTCACTCTCTCCCACGAAATTGTGCTTGGCTGAACGTTTTGACGATCGGCGCGGTGACCTGGCGTCAAATTATACGTCATTCACGAATTTAGCATTATCTTATAATTTAATTTGAAAGTAAACGAAGCAAAAGGAGTATGTAATAATCGTAGCAAAAGGCGTGCTACAGTTTCTGCCTACTATATATATATGTTAATAAGCTATTTCCAAAAGGTTCTAAGAGGAGTTTTATATTTATACCTTTATAATTAGTCCATGATTTTATCACTTCAGTAAGTTTAGGGTAAAAAACTGCAATAGGTTTCTATTGGAAGGTGAAGGTGAGGTCTACAGGAAGGTGCCTACAGATTTTTTACCATCAATATTGTCGCCCAATATGCTGTATTTTGACGATCAATAGATCTGTCAGTTTCTTAAAGATTTGATTACACAAATATTGTGTTGATCGTCAGTTTTTTACACATTTACTTGACTTTGTTTGAGGGTTGCTCCTCAGATATGCTCCATTTTTTATTTTAAGAATGTTCAGTCTCATCTCAGTCTCAATCTGTCAAAAATACCTCTAACATCCCTAAATTTTTTAAGTTTTTGACATTGTTTGTCGCTGAGATGAGATTTCGACTAGATTTAAAACATTTTTAATTACGGGAATTGGTCTTCTGTAAGCAGCTTTACAGATCAAAAAAGAATTCTTTGGCTAGTAGCAACAAAAGCAGAAGATTACTTTTTCAGAGCTGTGTGATATTCTAAAAAGTGGGTGTAACTATAATAAAAATTAAAAACTTACTTATGCTCTTCTTCTCCAACAGGTGAAGACCTGTCACTGTCATTCATGCCAAATGATGAGCACAATCTAGTAGACCTTCTCGGTCGATTCTTAGCAGCCACTTCTACAGTACACTGGAAGTCTTCACTGGAATCCTCGTCCGTCTCCAATAGCTTGCTGATGACTACAGGATCATCGTCCATTTCATCATCTTCTTCTATTTCCTCAGCTTCCACGTCTTCATCGTCTTCTTCTTCAACTTCCACTTCTTCCCTGTATATGTAATGTATGTGATAACTATTAGTCCACTGTAACTTTTTAATGGTTATTACAAACTAGGTGACCTGGCGAACGTCGTCCGCCATTTTGTTTTTTCGTGAATGTAGTTTTAATTTTCTTCTAAACAAACCTTGTCCTGACAATAACAAACACAAAAAAAAAAATATCCTATTTGGTGCAGTCGATCGGAAGTTTTGCGCATACATACATTTCGGTGATTCATTTATATTTATATAAAATAGATAGATAATTTGTTGGTTACTTTGAAATTTTTTTATGCATTTTTTAATTATTTATCATTTGGGTTCCTAAGATAAATAATGTTAATTTACATACAGATGTACTTAGTAAGTAAGCATACTAGGTGGATATCAAGGTCTAAAAGTCCAGAAAGGTAAGTTGTAAAGCTACAATTTGTACTTGTAGCTTAAACAACCACCATAGATGTTTACCCAAAAGTAACAACTAATAATTAAGAGTGCACTTTTTACCTGTCACCTTCATCCACCTCATCAGGGTTGATAGCCTTCAGGCCGAGCTCACACAGGTGCTTCAGCTTCATCACAGTGTTCTGGCTCTGGCTATCATCATCCTCGCAAATCTCCAGCACCTCTTCATCAACTTCCCGTTCCTTCTTCTTTTCCATCTCTGTTAGTACTGGGCGAGCTGACCGTCGCGTCCTGACTCCCTCCTCGGGAGACTTATCATTTGAAATACCAAGACGTGCATTGTTCTGGGATTCAAGTCCAATACGCAGCTCTTCGTTTGCGAGAACTTTGGCTGTGGGTTTCAGTCTTCGAGATAGTCTGTGAGGGGCTTGTTGAGTCTCATAAGACTTCTCTTTTCTGGCGATGGCATTGGCGAGGACGTTGTCGGAGTCGTCGCGGCGCCGCGTCGAGCGCTTAGGCGGGGTATGGGAGCTGTCTGACTCATCATTCTCTGATGTTGTCTGAGCCAGATTGTCTTTCTTGGGCGAGGTGTCGCTGTCGCAGATCCACTCCCACTTGCCGCGCGTCCTGCTCGACCGCCGCGGCGCCTCCTCTTGCTTCTCCTCAGTAGTCACGATCTTCATATTGCTACTCTTGGCACTGTTCTTCTCCGATCGAAACGTCAAAACTATACGCGGCTTAGGCTCCTCGTCGCCTTTCTCAGATCTTTTTGCATCTGTTTTGTCTACAGTCACTGTTAGGTTCTCAGTGGATTGTTTATCGACTTTTTTCTTAGTAGGCGCGTCTTCATCCGCATTCATGGTGTCTTCAAGGCCGTCTGAAATCCTCAAGGCTGGGTTTCTTTCACTTTTCGTTTTGTTTCACTAGCGTAAACTTACACTTAAGCCTAAAGAGTATATTATAAACTACGTCGATCATTTAAAAATAAAATAAAACAAGAAACACATAACTACAACGATAGTAAACAACAAAAATAATATGGATTATCAGCAAGTTTCACGCAGGCATTATTGTAAAAATTATTTTATTCGTCTTATAAAACGATGTATTTCTATTTTATAATTCTAACGTACTCATCTAAGCATGAACTTTACAGAAATAAAGTTATATCAAAAAACTATTTGATGTTATCTAGATGACAGACAAGACAGGACCAAAGAGACAAAGAGTACCTACCTACACTAACTGGACCAAAGAGAACTGGACAGATAAGGGACAGGATGCTGCCAAAATGTCTCGATTCCCGGATCCCGCGTCAGTGTTGTCAATTCCCCGAAAATCCCCGCTTCTTTTTGATTCGTTCCCAAATTCCCCGAAATGATATTTTTGGAATAAAAACACAGTTTTATACAAAATTTGTTTAATACAAGTATTACTAAAACTTTTACAAAATGCTATACCGTAGAACAAAATTAACTCTTTCATCTACAGACTACATCCATACTATTCAAAACGAAGGGGCACTTGCAGGGTGTTGTGTGACCAAGGAACATATTCACAGTCTGGAAGAGGTCTATGTCCAGCAGTGGACTGCGATAGGCTGAGTTGATTGATTAATTGATTTGATTTGCGTAAGTTAGAGCTGTAGGCTGTTCAGGGGCTGCAGTCTCGACATTCATATTGGACAGGCCTGTTGGTCTAGTGGTTAGTGACCCTGACTGCTATGCCGGAGGTCGTGGGTTCGATTCCCACCCAGGACAAATGTTTGTGTAATGAGCACGATCATTTGTTCTGTGTCTGGGTGTAATTTATCTATAATATTTATGTATTTAGAAATATATAAGTATGTTTATCAGTTGTCTAGTACCCATAACACAAGCTCTGCTTAGCTTGGGACTAGATGGCGTTGTGTGATAGTTGTGGAATATTTATTTATTTATTTATTCATAGCGACCGCTTTACGTCCGAATTCGGTTGCAAAGTCCTGTCACTCCATACATTACACCTGTCAATCCGGGACTTTGTGACCGAAGTCGATCGTTAAGCGATCGTTAGGAATGACGAGACTGCAGCCCCTGGTTGCAAGCTCACTTTCATTTTTAACAATATGACTTTTTAAAGCCAATCTTTGAATTCCGGTTCTAGAAGTCACTATTTGATTTTTCTTTCTTTTTTTTGACTTGCGGCTCATGTTCAGTGTCTAATCCATCAGGCTGCGTCTTTGACGGATGTTTTTTAATTACTCTACTAGTGGATGGTTGTTCTTTTGATGTTGTTGTGGAAGAGGTGGCAGAATCGGGAGAGGTGCCCTTTTTAGTAGCATGTCGAATGATTGCTTGTGCCTAATAATAATTAAAAAAATATGATAATCGAAAATCGTTGACAGAATAAAACGTCGAAAATAGTAGGTACGAGTCAAAAGCAATATCGAGCGTGACTGTCCTTTCAAATATAGATACTTACCTACTCCATAAAAACGTGATTAAAAAATTTACTACTAAAAATACGTCAATTAACGTCAGGCGCTGACTAATTTGAATAACGTGGGTATAAAAATATTTTTTCATAATCTTTAAAATATTTTATTTTGTAGGACAATTTGTTAAGGAAATACATATATGACAATACTAGTACATATTTACTAAATCGTACAAAAGTAAAATTAGTAGCTCAAGCTCTGACATGTATCTAGTAATTACATACATACCCACCCACATTGGTTTTATTATTTGTTTGTTGTTGAAAATTCTTTAGCGAATTGGATTAAAAATAAGCTTGAAAGTATACATACTTATCATATTTTAATGCTAAACATGCAACTTACCTATTTTATAACAGTAGCTGCACTTTTTAACCACTTTTCCATAATTTTATTGAAAATTTCAACCGTAAGCACGAATTTTTAAAAATCTAGAACCATTAACAATGAATTAAGGATGTAGAAATGGATGCGTTCAGAAATCCAAAACGTGTTCAATTGACAGTTGACTGTTGAGCAGGTATTTGATTGGTGTTGCCATTCAAAATTATGTTAGTAGTGTCGAGGTGTAGGGTGTATCATAAACGAGTGTGATTTTTATAGTTGTAAGTATTACCCGACATAAAATAGTTTTAACCCACCGAAAAAAATGGTTTGGGTTCCCCGAAATTTCCCGATTTGTGTCATTCCCCGCGATTGTCCCCGGTATCCCCGATTTGCGGTTCATTGAGAGTTAGCGCGGGGAGAGCGCGGGGAATGACAAAAATCGGGGAATTTCGGTGAATCCAGAGCAATTTTTTCTTGTCTTTCAAGCTTGATTTACCTCTGTCGAGGGACGAGGCCGAGCCTCGCGAGGCTTTGAGTAGCAGTAGTGGGGACGCGCCATTAAGGTCGTACGAGTCTGACCTTTGGAATAGAATAAAAGAAAAAATAGAATAATAACAGCTGCACGAGTCGATCGAAGGTTAAGCTGCGTTTGACTCGGTCGGTTCGTGGATGACCATGCATCACATATTATTATCGAGTCCTTTCCGTGTCTTGAAAGCACAAGCCGTTGATCCCGGCTGTCATTTGTAGATCTTTGGCAGTCGTTATGGGTGGATAGTCAGAAACTCAAAAGTCTGACAACCACTTTTACCAAGAGGTATCATGTTACCCAGTTACTGGGTTGTGGGGGTCAAATAGGCAGTCGCTCCATGTAAAATACTGAAATTCAGCTGTATCCGGTAAGACTGGCAGCTAACCCCTTACCTTGAGTGGAAAAGGCTACGCAGATTAGAATACTTCTGCCTATGTAGTTTAATCGCCTTGGGATTCAATTCTGTAATGTTGTGCATGAATCTTAAATAAATAAAAATAAATAATTAAATAAATATTCTTACATGTTTGTCTGTTAACTTATATCATATATTTACATTCAATAATCTTAAATCATTTTCTGAATGACAACCGATAGATAGTTTTAACAAAAAAAATCCGAGTTGAGAACCTCCCCTTTTTTTTTAATTCGGTTAAAAATCTTCTTATCGTTTTTCCCGTAGACCGAGTTTACTCTGTCTACGGTTTTTCCACAGAAAAACATTGTTTGTCTTTGACCATTTGACAATTGACGTTGTCATTTTGCATTTTTTTGTATTTATTTGTAAACGCATTCCATTAAAAATTTGGCTGTCGCATTTTAGCATTAGTTACGTGTTGTTTGGCTTACTCTTACTGTGTACTCATAAATTCATCTCAGTAACTGATAAGGACTCTGAAATCAATTAATCAATTCATCCATTGACTACAAAGTTGACATACGTGTATTCCAATTTTAATGCATATTTTACTATCAATTAATTACTGGTCTTCTGATAAAAACAAATTTAGCGTAACTACAGACATAACCATTAAACCATTGTAACGACCGCTTGTCTTGGGCTCTGTTACGACAAGATGAACCAATTATTTTTGAGTCCCGAATCTGTCCTACAAGGCGGGTACTTTCACTCGACTCTTCGGAAACTACAGGAACCAAATACAAGTATTGAGCCGCACAATATTATGTACCCCGTGTTTTTATTGTAAGTACTCGGGAACACCCGGCACCGCCGGATAACCCTGTTAGAAGATTCTAGTTCAAGAAAAAATCATTATTAAATTGTTTATTTCAAGCAATTTCTTATTACCTTAATCAGGATAACTGTGTGCGCAGCCTCTAGAGTCTATAGACCTCGAATTCAAGTGCCTATTTTCTTTATTTATAAACAGGGAAGATGAGAACCGCATTGAAACTGTGGCAAGCATGCCCAACGTATGCAGATACGGAATCAATCAGCTGATCACGAGGCTTGATGATCTGGTCAAAAAGGGACTGAAGTCCATACTCATCTTCGGGATTGTCCGCACTTTGCCCAAGGTAACTGGGAATTTTAAGAAAGGAAAAGATATAATGTATTTTCTTCTCAATTTTTTCTTATTTCTGTGTGGACCTAAGCCCAAATACGGAGCAAAGAAAGAAAGAAAGAAAAGGTACTTATTGCAACTCGCACAGGAATAAAAGGAAGGAAGTAGATGAATTGTTGGAGTTGCTCTCTTCCCAATGTTTATCTCCAACTCGTCTGCTAAAAGTATAAAACTAATGGAGGTTTGCCATAGAATAGAGAAAAAAAATCTTATCTCTGTTGAACATATTGGGATGAGGAAAAGAGGATGATAATGAAAAGGAACTAAAAACATACTTTTTAAACACTTTTCATTCATTCAATTAATGGTCAAATGATTGGTAACATTCGACTCGTATCTTACACTAAAAATAATGTTTGTGTCAACATGAGATCCTCATCCTTCTTCGTCAGTTAGTAAAATATGCAGGATTTCATCTTTTAAATGTTAGCTGATATTATGAACAACCATGCAGTGAAGATATAAATTTTTCGTTGCTTAAATTTAATTATACTAATAGAAAAAAAAAGCAACCGAAAACATCCAGCGGTTTTTTACTAAACTTCAACTATATCCGACGACCCTGGTTACATATCTTTTTTGGTGACTGTGTCTACCCCACAAAAATTTGTATAACACTACTTGCTATGTATGACAGTGACAGGAAGTATAAAAGAAAATACACATTATTAAATCTAACTCAAAAATAACCTTCCTTTTTGAAGTAAAAAATACAAATAACTTTCAACAGGATGCTAACGGATCTAGTGCAGACTGCCCAGAGAATCCAGTATTGAAGGCTATTCCTAAACTACGGGCCAAGTTCCCGAATCTCCTCATAGCATGTGACGTCTGCTTGTGTCCATACACATCGCACGGACACTGCGGACTACTCACTCCCGGTGGGACAATAGACCATGCTGCATCCGTCAGGAGGATCGCTGACGTAGCCTTGGCTTATGCTAAAGCTGGTAAATTATTTTATTCCTAAAAAATAGAATCAACATTTCAGATACGAATATGTTTTGAAAATATTCGATTTCGCCTTTGAACTGTGCTTGTAAAACTCAAAAGATAAGGCCTGTTTAGAACAGTATTCTATTCAGTACAGTATAATTTAAATTGTTATTATTTTGAGCAAATTGAGTATTTCAAAATGTAAATAAATGAAAGTCAAATTATATTATAGTATTTGTAGTGTGGTTATAAGTATACAAACACGATGTGAATGTGTGTGTAGCGGAGCTCTCTGTACCGTCCGATACAATGGCGAAGTCGAAAGTGTGTGTGTGAGTTATGTGCTGACGCTACTCGTCTTCACGCACACGTCTACAGCGTCTTTTTACACTTGGTGAGCATAAGCAAAGCGCGCGTCGCTTCGGGAGATAAAGATATTGTATCGGGCGAGACTTCTCGACTGTGATATTTTCAGGGTAGTTTTTAAATGCTAGTAAATATGTAAATGTTGGTTGTATCTGAACAGGCGCACAAATCATCGCCCCGTCCGACATGATGGACAACAGGATAAAAGCTATCAAAGACTCTTTGGTGGCCTGCAAACTACAGAATACGGTAAGTTTTAGTATTTATTCGAATGTTTTTTGTTAACTTCTTACGTAAATGTTCATGATTGTGCCTTCACTTTAAAAGCCCTCCGAGTGTATTGCTCGACCTCTCACACAGGGATGGCAGTGGGAAAGTTAAAAGCTGATTACATACACACACATTGACATTACATGACGCTTGTTTTCCGGAAGGGTTAGGCAAAGTTGTACCTATGATGCACTCACATTTCGCCAGTATTCTGATTATGTTATAACTTAATTTAAATATTTCAGGTGTCACTACTGTCATACTCATGTAAGTTTGCGTCGGCAATGTACGGCCCGTTCCGCGACACAATGAACAGCTCTCCCATGGAGGGTGACAGAAAGTGCTACCAACTGCCGCCGGGCAGTGCGGGGCTCGCTGCTAGGGCTGCTGTAAGTCATAGACATACTCTTTAAGTATTATTGCCCATCATGCCCAATCACCTGCACCTTCCACCGAACGAGATAAATGAAGGAGCTGTCCAGGTGCAGGTAGCTACTTATTGGACAAAAGATTAATTAGACAACCAACACGAAAAGAAGAAGTGTTACAATTGAAATTAAAAGATATACTTGTGTTGACATGGCTGTAAGACAAGAGGTAGACCTATGAACAGCTGCATGGATTGTGTGATGATATGGCCAGCACCCTAATTGCTTAACACCACTATCAACCACAATCTGAGTCATTTTAAAGGATATTGCTAATCCATTGCTTCATATGTTCCAAAAATTGGTCTGCTCAACAACGTAAATAACGCAATGAATGTTTTTGAACTGTCAAAATGAAAGCCATTGCTACTGATAGTGTGTTACGCAATTACCTCGAAAAAACGAAAACAAAAACGAAAACGAAAACTAAGATGACGACTGAGATATAAAGATGTAAGATACAAACCCTAGTCTTGCCAGAAATATTGTCACGAAAAAAAAAAAATATGTTATTGCAAATAATATTTATTACTTTTAAAGTGTGTTAGTTTAATACATAAATATAAAACAATTTAAAATATAAAAAGCTTATTCGAAGTGGACTCCATTGGCTGCAATACAGTCCTTTAAACGTTGAGGCCAGTTATCAATAGAAACACGCACTCTTTCCATGGGAAAATTCTTCACTGTCAATCGTATGGATTGTTTTAGGGACTCCAAATTATCATGGCGTTTAGAGCAAGCCGTACTCTCTAAAACTGACCATAAATCATAATCCAGTGGATTAAGATCGGGACTAGACGACGGCCAGTCTTCAGCTCTGATGAAGTCCGAAACGTTCACTTCCAACCAAGACTGCGTGGACCAAGCTTTATGACCCGGCGCCGAGTCTTGTTGGAAGGACCATACTTGGTTATAGAACATGGTGTTGTTAAGGGGCTTAACTACCTTCACAAGAATGGTATCTTGATACACTTGTGCCGATGTTTTGATACCTTTTTCATAAAAATATGGCTCAGTCACTCCTTCATAGCTAACACCCCACCCCGTATTTATGGTCAGACTGTGTATAAGTTTATTGTACTTAGATTACATTATACAGACGATATAAACAGGTGTCTATCTGTAACAGTTATTTACTCTGATACTGTTTGATGTGCACATCTAGTAACTAGCACATTGTTAGAGCAGATTGCAAACAAGTAACCGAATTGGGCCGAGTCCATTTAGATTGCTATCGACACGCTAAGAAGGAGAAGAGCAGATTGTGGAGAGCCTTAGCCTTGAAATAGGGATTAAAAAGCATAATTTTCTTTCAAACTAAGGTTTTTAAGAAAATAAATGCTGCTGAACACCACATACTTGATTATGAATAACCCGATTCCGCCAAAACAGAAAACAATCTGAAACAAATAAAATGTCTTTTTTATGATGGCCTACACTGTCCCACCGCTGAGCAAAGGCCAAAATGTCTTCTAAACGAGAAATGTTTTAATTTGGAAATATTGGACTTATTTACAGGCTCGAGACGTGGCTGAGGGCGCAGATTTTCTGATGGTGAAGCCAGGCCTGCCGTACTTGGATATAGTTAGGCAGACCAAGGACAAGTACCCGTACCATCCCTTGTTTGTGTATCAGGTATGAATATGAATGTATACTAATAATGATGCTAAAGAGTTTGTTTGTTTGAACGCGCTAATCTCTGGAACTACCGGCCGGATTTGAAAAATGCTTTTTTCATTTGATAGCCCAATTCAAGAAATCACGCGGGAGAAGGCGCGGGGAGATGCTGGTGGTTTTATAATTTATTTACAGTAGTACGCTTGATAATCTGGAACTAAGCTGTACGGGTCGAGCAATCAAATTTGAGCTACGCTTGCCGCGGTTAGTTCGTCGATAAGTGATCTGAGCATCCATACACGGCAAGGTACGGCACGGTTGGCGCAGTGGTTAAGCGATTGACTGCTGCGCTGCGTGTCGCGGGTTCGATTCCCGCACGGATCAAATATTTGTATGGCCTATAAGTAGTTTTTCCGGGTCTGGCTGTTTGTGTATGTGAGTTTAAATGTTTGTAAAAGCATCCACGATACAGGAGAAATTCCTAGTGTGCGGCAACGCTTTTAAAAAAAAAAGAAAAAAGGAAAGAAAGATATAAACTCCGAAGTGCGACACTTCCACGTTGAGCAGTTGATCCCGGCTTTCATTCGTAGATCTTCGACAGTCGTTCTCTAGTTATTTAGTCAATCTGGCAATGGTGCTTGAAATCCCTCTGAAAAATGCGGTGCCTCTTTATAAATTGAACTGCATAATTAAAAGTTATACGATAATTACAAGCTCACTATATTGGCGGGATGAGCTTAATACCTACAGACAAGATTGGTCCACACTATTTATATTTTATTTTATTAATTTTAAGAAAACTTACAGCTAATACATTCATGTAGTCAGAAGTAATATGTAAAAGAAAGCCAATTATTAGTTTCCACTTATATAAACTTATATGTAAGATAGACAAAACAGTACAAACAGCACGAGAGTTAAACATAGAAATAACTGAAGAGAACAAACAAAGATAAAATACATCACTAGATCAAGACAGAGAGGAGGGGAAAGAAGAAAGGAAGGCCTTTGCTCTGCAGTGGGACAAAATAGCTTAAAAATAAGCTCCTCACCTCTGAACCTATTTTTTCTGTTCTGGTTTTCATTGTCTGTTTTGTTTTTTTGTGTGTAAAATAAATAAATAATAATAAAATAAGATTTGCTGCTTCAAAGAGACTTGCTGCTAAGCTATATTTTTTATCTTACTCTACAATTGTTTTTGGTCAGGTGTCCGGTGAATACGCAATGATCTGCCGAACTGGAGACAGCTCCGAGGTCGCAACTATTCTCATGGAGACGCTCACGTGCTTCCGGAGAGCTGGTTTGTATTTTATTGTTGTTAAAATTAGCGCTATGTAAATATAGAAGGGAAGAAAGAAAATACGTTTATTTGCGGTTAACTTGACGCAGAAAAAGAACACAAAAAAAAACAAATAAGCGTCGAAAACGGCCATCGCTCAGCATAATGCTAAGACCCTATGCGAGACAGAGCCCCCGCACTGGTTTTCAGCGACAACCGGCGTAAATATAGCATCTACTGCTGAAAAAAAGAATTGTCGTACTATGTTCTGTTCTAAAACTATGAATGTATTCAAATAATCAAATACTCTCAATTTGTAAGTGCCACTACAAATTGGCATTCACAGGTACAATTTTATGATCCATTTGTTAACATTTTCATCTGATACTTTTGGAACAGACTACAATCATACATAATGAAAGCAGCGGTAGCCCAGTGATAACGTACGGCCTCGTCTTACAAGTTGTAGGTTGTGGGTTCGAACCCAGGTGTCTACCTGTGCACGCCTGTGCACGTCACTTTGAGCAATTTATTTCATCACTACCGCTCTCAAAACTGTAGGAAAACCAGAATCCAAAAACCAAAATATCAAAGAATTTGACATCCACCATTCCTCTCGCAGAGAGAACGCCTGTGTCCCAACAGTGGGAACATTATGAAGTTATTACTGATTATGCTAACATTTATTGTCTTTTTCAGGTGCCGATTGCATCATCACTTACTTCGCGCCAATGATTTTAGACTTGATCTCAAAAAAACGTTAAATGTTGACTGTTTTATTTCAAAATGATTGTTATGATTTGTGGGAGCGGGGTTTTGGATGTTTTATACTTTTCTGGTTACTGGTCAGCCTGCATCATCCCACAGTTAAAGCGGTACAAGGTTCTTTTGGCGCGCGGCCAAAATCGGAACTAACGCCGCCATCTTGTTTTTTCAATACATTTCACAAAACAATTGCACAAATGTTTACCAACAGCGCCCCCCTGTCAACGTCATTCGAGCGCCAAAACATCTCGTAGCAGTGTTTATCATCATTCTCATCACTCTCTCGCCCTTATACCAATATATTCGTGGTCGGTGCAACATGTCTTTTTCTTCCATACTTGTCTATTAGTCGTCATCTCGACAGTTGCCCCCTTTCTAACCATAACATCATTCACACAGTCCATCCATCATTTCTTTGGTTTTCCGCTACTCTTATAGCCATTGACATTCATACCCAAAACTCTCCTCACGACATTTTTCTACATTCCTCCGTATCACATGCCCATACCATGACAACCGATTTCCACACAACTTTTCAGTTACCGGTGCCACTTTCAGACTTCCTCATAAGTACTCATTTCTTGTACTATCCATTTGTGTAACACCGCACATTCCTCTTAGCATCCCTTTTGTGGCCTAACATTCTGATCCATACAAGACAGCAGGTCTAATCATGGTTTTATATATTTTCCCCTTAAGTTTAAGGGGAATGCGGGAGTCGCAGATTGTCCCGTGACCTTTTTTTTTTGTTTTCGAGGGGAAACCTTCGAAAGGCACCCGACCTCCGGGGAGAGGGGTCGGGGAGTGTGGGATTTTTACCTCACTAAAACCACCCGAAAAGACCAACTCCGGAACCACCCCTGCGCAACGCCTGTAAGGCACATCCCTGGGGAGACTGTAAAGGGGATACTATAATGTTCCCGTGACCTGCCGCCATATCATCCACTCAATGTTAATTTTGTGCTTAACCGTCCGATCTACTTCGCCATCGCTTTGCACGAGTGAACCGAGATACCGAAAGTCGGGTCGGAGCAGACTGGGAGAAGCGCGCCATCAAGCGCTCCAGAACTGGAGAGACCGCCGAAATCGCAGAACATATAGCAGTGTTTATTCTTTGCTCAAATTAATTTCAAGCTTTTCATTAAGTACAGATACTACAAACTGTTGTTATAGTTTTTAAGTTCAAAATGAAATAGTAGGGCATGGTTGTTATTTTTTTCTCTTTTATTTTTCGTCCGCATTTTATTGTACGGTACTTTAAGACATAATATTATTGTATTTATGACACCATATAGTCAAAGACGTATGTGTAGCCTGTCTGTGCTTACCCTTTTATGGCGTACAGGCGTAATGTTAGAGTATATAAGTTATCTTGTAAGCCCTTATCATTATATGATAGAAACAATGAAAATAATATCAAATAAATAATACGTAGTTTCAGTTTTTGTTTATTTATAGAACCTGTTACCATGCCATTGTGCTTTGCCACATGTTTGATTACTCTTAAAACAGATGGTCATTAATTTTCATTATGTGAAAGTACTTTTCGCGTACATAAAGTTATTTATTCGTTATCTGAGCTGACGTGGCCTATTGGTCATTTATTTAGAAAGTAAACCGACTTCGGGACTGTTAAATATGAATGATGCAATTTTTATCAAAAGGGTATCACGGGGGTCCCAAACAATGCTGGCCGAAAATAGATAAAAACTTGTTACTATAAGATTGGCCCGGTCTGCATTATTTTGTCCCTTGACCGGGGTTGAAGGTTCGAGTACGGTCATTTGAATAGGGTTTTCCCGTTTTCCCAAATTCCCGTAGGTTTTTCCCTATTAAATAGGTGTATTATGAAATACACGAAGTTTGTTCGTGTTGGGTGTCCGATAAAAGTATTCATTTTATGTAGGCCCGCGTTTATGTTTATATGTCGGCCAAATAACCAGAAATGCAATGCACGACGTGTCGGTAGTGGAAGTTGCTGTCATTTTTATTTTGCCATTCAGCACTATCCGAATGACCCCATGGCGAAAGGGTCTGTTATTACAGGTTGGCTCATCTTGCTTGTTGCTATGAGAATAGTGATTGGTAGTAAAAGTAGCTGTACAAATAAGTTTGCGTATATACAACGAAACCCTCTGTAAAACTGGATGTAGGTATTCGTTAAGTTTAGAATATCATGGGAGCGGGTAAACCACTATAAAGTATTGCTTTTCGAAAGTTTCACTTCGGGCTGTAAAGTTCTAGAACTTTGTGATGTGCGTGGGGGGAATACATAACACAAGGTCCTAGATAAAAAGGTTTAAAAAAAATCTAGTAAAATTGGAATACTCGAGAATATTCCATGTTTTTCGAGATGTTTCGAAACCTTGCATCATTGCTTTACATAGAGAAAAGCCATCATCATTATTTTATCATTTCTTTGCAAAGCTATAGGTGCTTGAGTTTATCTCATGTCTACATACGCATTTATTTAACTAGCTACCCATTTTTTACAAAAAAGGTACGAGTTCCAGAACTATTTCATGATAAGATGTTATGTTCTAGAATATTTCCATCCGTTTCCTATGGAGACGTGGTCTTGTACTTAATTTGTTTATAATGATAAATATTTGTTGTTGTTTGCAATGTACTTCATGCAATTTATCTCTACCTCATCACTACAATACAGAAATAATGATCCCTTTCGCATGATTGAGAAATATAAAAATCTCGCTTTCGCAATAAACATGAATAACACCTATTTTAAAATTGGCGGTATGGGAATGTCCTATTCAGGGCCAGTTATAAACGTGGGCCAATCGGGTTGCGCCAAATACCCACACTTGGATCAATCGTAGAGAAAGATTTGAAACGTCATCGCTGTGTGGACCAATCACGTTAGCCCACGATGGATACTAGCGCTAAATAATAACGACGGCTGCGTGTGTAACTTCAGTTCTTCTTGAAAAATCGAAGGTGAAGGAACAACGTAATTGTGAATTCGTATCAAGTGTCCTATTCAAAGTGCTTGTATCGTGGCTGTGAATTATATTTATTGGGATTCAATCTAATTTATTCATCTATAGTATTCGGTAATTATATTTTTCTTTACGTTTCGTCTTGTCTTTCTGTCTAAACCGCGGATCGCCATGAAATCGTTAACCTCACCCGTCATGGTTTGCTAGCTGACAATAATTAGGATAATTACGAAGTTTTCCGTCAAGTGGCTTTAATAATAGCTTTTAAACTGTAAATCTAGTGCCTTCTTACATCAATTCCCATAAGATTCATATAAAATTCCGCTTATCTGTGTGGAACGTCAGCTTATTTTCTCGACGCAGCAGTGGGCCGGTGGCGCGTCCTACATATCCCGTGGCCGTTTTATGGTACCGTTAGGTCTCTTATGCCGTTATAAGTGGGTCGGGGTACTTTCCTATTCTATAATTCATAACCCGCCGGCGTTTGGCCCGGCGCCCTATAGTGACGTGTCCCCATAACGATTACGTGTCTCTACAAAGAAGTGTCATCTGGTAGATGCTTAGAGATTTTAACTTTAGTACGTATGCATACTGACGCATACGCATTTAGAGGATTCTTTAAACTTATTTTACTTTGATTTGTTTCAGAAAAGTAACATTGCATGCTGAAAATGCGGTGGAGTATTCTAGCGTTGGCCTGTGTGGTCGCGGCGGTAGTCGCCGACGAGAAGAAAGATAAAGAAAAGGACATTGGCACCGTCATCGGTATCGACTTGGGAACCACTTACTCTTGGTGAGTATCTACTGAATTTAACCTTTTTGATCCTCCCATTATTTAATTTGTACAAAATAGTCGAAAAATTCCACAAACCAATGAATCATTTAGAATCATCAGGACAGAGAGCTTAATCATACCTGACAGCATAATTTTATCTAATATCCAATTTAAAAAATGCATCACATACCATAAATTATTTTAACTTGTTGCTAATCAAAGCTTCCAGTAACTTCCATGGAATGTTCTTAATCTAAACTGAAAAAATATTACAACAATACAAATGATAATTATAATGAATTATAGCTGTAATCAGCGAACTAGATTATGGTTGCCATAAAATTACTAACAATATGGTGCTAAATATTATGAAAGCAATGAGAATTAGATCAACATTTATTTGGAAATCTTTTCAATTATAAGAATAAAACAATTTATTATATTATTTATTATTTATTATTTATAGAAATCAAGTTTTTAAATTAAGTTGAATGGACTTGTCTTTGAGATAACATAACTTGTACAGATGCCAGCACATCAAGCTACTACAATCTGTCAAATGTCTATAATAGATTTTCAACTTTTTTTCTAAAGCTTTAAGGTTCAAGGTTGATTGGGAAAATTTGACAGTTTCGGGTAGCTTGACCTGCTGGCGTCTGTACATAATTAGCATATTTTGGGTCAATGAACTCCATTATGTGCAAGTGTTTGCCAAATGAGATGAGATCTTTATGAGACTTACAAATCAAATAAAAAGTAAAATTAAATTATGAATAAATGTTATTCATAATTTAATTTTACTTTTTATTTGATTCTTTCAAGAAGCTACGAACATTTCTATTGGATAAAACTTACTATAGTATAAGTGAATACTCAATGAAAAAGATTTTATTATATAGAGTATTTTAATTAGGATTGATAATAAGAACATTGAAAGACTTAAGTAATTATGTTTTTTTTTTTTTAGTTTATTTTGTTAATTTTTATTATTTTTAATATTTTTAGTAAATTTCTGTGTAGGTCCTACTTATGATTAAAATTTGCATGCCCTTATGGCAAAATATGGCTGAACCATTAAAATGTATCTGTATCACCTGTATTAAACCCATATTTGCGAATAAATTTATCTTTATCTTTGAATCTTTTCCCCTTTGCCACTTCACATAGTAGTTATTATAATTAAATAGTAATTTACAAAGTAAAATAGCTACTGTGCATAACAAGTTTCCATTACTTTTTGTTTAACCTCCAACTTAACAGCCATCAGGATGCGGGTTTAAAATGTCATCATCATTAAATTCTGGAATATTTATTATTCAGGAATTTTCTCATTACTTTAACAATGCTCAGGGATAAACCACTATGTTATCTATCTGTTTAAATATTTACTTTGTTTACAATAATAGTGAAAAGATGCATCACAATACCCATCCATTGATATTAAAATACTTGTGAAAGATTCAAATTGTAAAGAATATTTTTCTTTGTCCACAGTGTGGGTGTGTACAAGAATGGCCGTGTGGAAATCATTGCTAACGACCAGGGTAACCGTATCACCCCCTCATACGTAGCGTTCACTGCTGACGGCGAACGTCTCATCGGCGACGCCGCCAAGAACCAGCTGACCACCAACCCTGAGAACACCGTGTTCGACGCCAAGCGTCTCATCGGTCGTGAATGGAGTGACACCACTGTCCAACATGATGTCAAATTCTTCCCCTTCCAGGTGGTTGAGAAAAACAGCAAACCCCATGTTTCTGTCATGACCTCCCAGGGCGACAAGATCTTCGCCCCTGAAGAAATCTCCGCCATGGTCCTCACCAAGATGAAGGAAACTGCTGAGGCTTACCTTGGTAAGAAGGTGACCCACGCCGTCGTCACAGTCCCCGCTTACTTCAACGACGCTCAGCGTCAAGCTACCAAGGACGCCGGTGCCATCGCTGGTCTCCAGGTAATGAGGATCATCAACGAGCCCACCGCCGCCGCTATCGCTTACGGTCTTGACAAGAAGGAAGGCGAGAAGAATGTGCTGGTATTCGATTTGGGTGGCGGTACCTTCGACGTGTCCCTGCTCACCATCGACAATGGAGTGTTTGAAGTAGTAGCCACCAATGGTGACACTCACTTGGGAGGTGAGGACTTCGACCAGAGGGTCATGGAGCACTTCATCAAGCTGTACAAGAAGAAGAAGGGCAAGGACATCAGGAAAGACAACCGTGCCGTCCAGAAACTGCGTCGTGAAGTTGAGAAGGCAAAGAGGGCTCTGTCCTCCAGCCATCAGGTCAAGATTGAAATTGAATCCTTCTTCGAAGGTGAAGACTTCTCCGAAACCCTCACCAGGGCTAAGTTCGAAGAATTGAACATGGATCTCTTCAGGTCTACCCTCAAGCCTGTGCAGAAGGTATTGGAAGACGCCGACATGAACAAGAAGGACGTTGATGAGATCGTGCTTGTCGGTGGCTCCACCCGTATCCCCAAGGTTCAGCAACTGGTAAAGGAATTCTTCAATGGAAAGGAGCCTTCCCGAGGCATCAACCCCGACGAAGCTGTCGCTTACGGTGCCGCCGTACAGGCTGGCGTGCTCAGCGGTGAACAAGACACTGACGCCATCGTGTTGCTCGACGTCAACCCTCTTACCATGGGTATCGAGACAGTCGGAGGTGTCATGACCAAGCTGATCCCACGTAACACCGTCATCCCCACCAAGAAATCCCAGATCTTCTCTACCGCCAGCGACAACCAGCACACCGTCACCATCCAGGTGTACGAGGGTGAACGTCCCATGACCAAGGACAACCACTTGCTCGGAAAGTTCGACTTAACTGGCATTCCTCCCGCACCCCGTGGTATCCCTCAGATCGAGGTTACCTTCGAGATCGACGCTAACGGTATCTTGCAAGTGTCTGCTGAGGACAAGGGTACTGGAAACCGCGAGAAAATCGTGATCACCAATGACCAGAACAGACTTACACCTGAAGACATCGAGAGGATGATTAAGGATGCCGAGAGGTTCGCCGATGAGGACAAGAGACTCAAGGAGCGCGTTGAGGCCAGGAACGAGCTAGAGAGCTATGCTTACTCCATCAAAAACCAGCTGCAGGATAAGGAGAAACTTGGTGCTAAGTTGAGCGATGAAGAGAAGACAAAGATGGAAGAGGCAATCGACGCCTCCATCAAGTGGCTCGAAGACAACCAGGATGTTGACTCTGAGGAGTACAAGAAGCAGAAGAAGTCCCTCGAGGATGTTGTCCAGCCCATCATCGCCAAGTTGTACCAAGGACAAGGAGGCGTGCCCCCGCCCGGCGCGGGAGGTGAGGGTGAGGAAGACTTCAAGGACGAGTTGTAACCAAACAGACTTTAAAACGTGTGATCATAGCCAAATGTGATCTCCGATCGCTGCAGACTGTGCACCGTGGCATATGACGTCACGCCGCATAGCCTGCACCGGACACGGATGCGGAGTGTTTTAGCTCGTGTTGTGTATATTTATTGTATGTCTGCGAGTGTGTAGCGTGCGTGTGGCGTGTGCGGCGGGTGGCCTGCCACGGAGCCGAGATCTGATCGAGTTTCTGCCGCTGCGCACGCACGTATGATTGGTGCGTGAATTTAATTGTAAAAATTGATGCATTTTTATTTTTAGTGAAAGTAATAGTTCGCGTGTGAATTGCGAGAGGCCTGATTCCATGACTTTCTCATAATCGATTCTTATTTCTGTCATCACCCGAATCGATACAGAGTCTCATTACATCTAAGAGACTACCTCAGTGTTCTTAAACTGTATGTATGTAATTATTTTGAGACTGCAGAATTGTTAGTTCATAATTAGCAGAATAATTAAATAATTATGTAGTAATTAAATAATTTCAATTGAAGTACGGAGGAGTACATAAAAATAAACAATTTTTCTAACGATATCATCTTTTATTTTCAGATAATCCAAAAATATAATACCTAAACTTCGATCAATAATAGTACTAGATTATGGATCAGGAATAAAAATAAGTCGCTCAAATGGCCACGTTTACACATACGTAAACATCTACATCTCTTAGAAAAAAGTTTAATAATATTAACAACTTCAGTTTATTAAAAACCTTAATGCTTAAACATAAAGTTTAAATAACATTGCAAAATATATTTATTTCAGTCCTTTCATCGGAGAAAGGATGTAGGCAATAAATTTTAAATGTAGCTTGAAAATAAAAAGTCGTCAGTACAAAAAATTTATTCTAAAATGAAACAGTCTTAAGTAATAAGGTTAAAAACATTTTGTTTACAATTTCGTGCCTATTATATTGTGGAACTAGACGTAATTCTTGGTATTACACTTCAATGCTCAGAACACAGTAAGTATTGAAAGACGTAGAGTTGCAGAATATTTTTTTTAGGTTCGTTTTTAATCGGTCAAAAATATTTGCCACCATTCAGCAAATATTTTCGATCAATTAAAAAAAAAGTAGTAGATACTATTTTACTTTGCCGCTATTACAACAAATAGGCAATAAAAAAAAATAAAGGTATTGAAGAAACGTGTTTTCGGCGTATTCTTTATACACAAGTATTTAAAATAGAAATGTAGGTATGTTTAATTACCTTTAAACAGATTCAGCTTGTTATAAAGCTGTCTTTTAGAAGTTATTTTTATTGGAGCGATCTTTTTACAAATATAATGTAATCTTACACTAAGTTTAATATATTCTCGATTTTTTATAAGGGTTGGATATTTCTTCTCCTCTTTCTTTCGCGACAATAGATACCCATTCCGCACAGTGAAAAGGGGCACTAGGAAATCTACAAAAAAAAAAAATAACATTATAAAATAACAACACTAGTCCATGCATTCCCTGTTCAAGAACAGTCGATGTTTGATACAATAGTTGGTGCGTTGTAGCAAACATTGGACAAGCAATTATAATATTAGCTAATTTAATTATATTTACTATTTAATTCTGTTTTTACTTTATGAAAAACACTTAAAGATATAAACTTACCGAAAAAAAGATATTCCTTCCAAAACCTTGGTGTTACGGTGGTTATTTACAAAGTTATTGAACGCGCACAGCGGCCATTTGACGTCTTAATGTTGGCTATGATTGGACCATACTAATTTGAAATAAGACCACAAAAGTATTCGTGGTCTTATTTTTCGGCCTGTTTTTGAAGCGCTTATCGGGAATCTAGTACTATTATTGATCGAAGTACCTAAAGTAACAAAATATATAAATGATAATTAATCGGCACGGATATTGTTTGAGCGCAGTTGAGCGCAGTACTCGATGTCGAAGTGCGGTGCGGCGATGACAGCTGCTTGCACTTTCACTTGTACTTTATCTGAGGGAAAAAAACAATTATCAGTCACCGATGCTGCAGCCTGCAGCGAGAATGCAACATATAAACCGAATATGCAACCTCATAAATCATGATGACTGTTGTTTAGTAACTTTGTCACGTATCCGTTCGAAAGTAGGTACCTAACTACAATCTCGTGATAAAATCTTCGTACCTACCTATTGAATTTTATCGATCAGCTCCAGAATCTACGAGAAAAAGTATTATAATAATATCTATGTATGTAGGTACACGTGAAAAAACTACATGACGTGTACGTAATTAAAATTATCACGTCTGCGTCGTCATGGGCCACAAATAAGTCTCCAAACCCATTGCTGATAGACGATGAACTCAATTTTTCAACGACGGTCGCCTGCTACGAGTATCTAGTTCGAACATTGCCCTTGATCTTGAACGGTGGACCACAGAGTACATTTTTATAATAGGCGGTGGACCCACATCGTCAATACGCGTCATAGTGATACGTATCTGCTGACGTTTTCCATACGTGCTTCCTTCCGTTCATAGCCAAAGTACTTTGTATGCATTTGTGCCGATAAAATTAAGTCGCAGTGTCGTAATAAGTCAGATACACCTTAATCTAATTGGCACCTAGTATTTGATGGCTGAGACTCCCACTCGTTGTTGATAGCCCTCTCAGCAGATTTTAGAGGCCACGCCCAACGTGTTTTTTGGTGTGCAGTTTAACCTCAAGTATAGGTATCTATGGTTTTCTACCGACGGTAATTCCTAGGTAGGAGTCGGTAAGGGGGGTTCAATCTCTACGTACCGAAAGCTTCCGTAGCATCAATCTCGATAGCAGATAGCCCTGCCGATGCTCGCAGTTCCGCTAAATGCTCCGTAAAGAATAAGTCCCACTGTTGGAATAAAGCGAAGGATATAATGGGATGGTTGCATTTATTAC
The DNA here is from genome assembly GCA_947507525.1 of Apamea epomidion. Taxonomy (NCBI): domain Eukaryota; kingdom Metazoa; phylum Arthropoda; class Insecta; order Lepidoptera; family Noctuidae; genus Apamea; species Apamea epomidion. Next base: position 20,794,740 of record OX382226.1, read on the forward strand.
TCATCTATGCGTTAATAACATCCAACACTAAAGCGAAAGTAACGTAGGAAGTAGTCTGCTTGTAAAAAAAACTTCATGGCAAAACTGCTGAACCGTTATTGATGAAGTTCGGTAAAGAGATAAAAATATAAATAACGGTTTTATTGCATAAAAAAGGTGTTACATTTTTCAATTGAAGCCCCCGACTCGTGAGCTGGGTGGTACCTCTGTCACAGGAGTCAGAATATCATGCATAAGGTACGACAGGACATCACTAGAAAAAACCCTAGATGGGTGAAATGGGAATTTGTATGGGTCGTCCGGTAGCGAGATGGGCGGATGACATTGTTGCCATCTCGGGTAGCACAAGGCACAGAAGCGTCGGGATTGGCAAAAGAAAAGAGAAGCCTATAGTATAGCCATAACACCCATCAGTCAGTGGGTGAATTCGGGCTGGGATGGTGAATCTATCTAAATTTTACTTTCATTACTAGTAGACAGTTAACAAAGTCGATAACGGGATCGTAATTATCACATACCCGAAAATAAAACTCACAGTTACTCAACAATTCTTATCACGCGTAGTAACGGTTCGTAACAGTTATCTATTACTGTGATATCATCGGAGCCTACCGCGTCGCCGCCTGCAAGTCAACGACTTGACAAATATGCACACCTTACTAGCATTTTTTTTACTAGCTGGTATGATACGCAGACATCGGTCTAAAAAAATGTAGGCCAGTGTTGATTGATTCGCCTGTAGTGACTGAAAGTAGTGATAGCGGTGGTTGGTACACAAATTGGTGAAGATGTGGGTTGGGAAGGTTCCTTGACACAGTAGCTGCTGCGGTATCACAAACATACAATAGAAATGCTGTTCCATAGAGAAAATGTGCAATGTAGAAGTACGCACGGCTACACATCAAGCTATGCCTACATAACCAGTATAAGGTGACTTCTGATTGTACGATAAACCTATACAATGCGAGGTCAGCTAAAACTGGAAATGTATAGCTTGATGTGCAGCCGTGTGTGCATAAGCTACGGCTAAATTCAACGGCACTACTTCCGGGAAACACTAGCCGCAGTCAGCACCTACTATCAATTTAAAAAAAAAATTCGATAATAACCTCATACTCCCTCCGAACTTCGTCGTGGTCCGGATGCTTTACGACCCGGGGCCCGGAACCCATCGGCACCAACTTTCCGGTACACATGTCAAAACCCGCGTTCCTAGTCCGCTCGCGACACTTCTCCACGTCCATGTTCATGAATATTACGCTGATGGAAACGAAATTATTATCTACGTTAACTCTGTACCTAGGTCTAGCACGATCGAACGCACTGCCTACGCGATTACATACCTAAACGCGTTCGACTTAATTTTTGAGTCGAATCTACAACTATCCTATCCTATACCATTTTGGTTTAGGTTACAGACTTTATAAGTACGTTTTTAATTCGTTATTTCGCAGTCATAACGAACTACAGGATCTGCACTTTTGTTTTGGTAAAAAAGTAGCCCAAGACACGGAGACAAAACTAGTTACCTATTGCTAACTACATTCAAGCAACAGAAGGACGAGGGTTGAAAATAGCCTGTTGCTTTGGCGAGGCTGACTCCCACGGTTCTGAACGTAGTATATCACTGGAAGCTGCTGCCTAATCCCACCGCTGTCCGCTAGTTTAAAGAGTCTTTCATTGCAGTACCAATCACTTTGCGACTTTCACTTAGAAAGTGATTTAAATTAGAGCAAGACTAATTGAACAAATCAAAAATGCAAGTTGCACTCGTCTTATTGGTCTGACGGAAGCAAGTTCAGCGAAATAATTTAGCATGGTGTCGACAGCATGTTCAATTGCACACTCTTTAGTTAAATTGGGTAAAAAGTGGAGTTTATTCGGTGCCAATGTGTCGCAACTTAATAAGTTTAAGGCACATCTACACGAGGCAGTTCCTCGACCTTACAGGCCTGCCACTCGTCGAGTGACAAGGGAAGTAGTGAGGAAAGGAGGAAGAGACCTAGTTTGGTAACATTACTCGTCATGCCCACTGCTCCCAGTTTTGTCAGTTTTTGGGCGTGAGTCAAAAATTGTTCGATTAATTACAGAACTTACAGATACTTACAGAACACTACGAAGTGCCCAGCCTGAGCCTTCAAGACCTTTAAACACTGAATGCGAACAAAAATTTGCGTGGGCATTCCCTAAAGCTATGGGAAAATTCATAAAAAAGAGCCCTTGAAGCAATTCTTGTCTAACCGAGTTGTAACAGCATGGAATAGACTCCCGGAAAATGTTGTCACGGTTCCCACACTGAACTGCTTCAAGAACATACACACGCATCAGCTAATTAGCTGCGTTAGTGTGTCTAACCAAATATTAATTATGCGAGTAGAGCAGTGTGTAGGCAGAGAGGGCAACATCGCGGTAGCGCTAGGTGCAAAGTGTGGCAGGGCCATGTCCATGTGAGGATGCGACAATGCTGTTGCTGTGTTTGTTTGAAAACTACCTGTCGACATGCCTAATACCTACTAGCAGCTCATGTAGCATGACCAATTCTATGTCTATTCTACCAAAAATAGACAAAGTTCTTTCTATCCAACTCGACATCTCTTCTGGCCGAGCACGGGGCGACCCGTAGACTCGCGTTTTTATGAAGAAAAGACATATTTATTCTTTCCATAGCAACGGAGAGACATTATTTAAAATCAATATATATGCGATGTAGACTATTTGACACTTGTTGAGAAGAAATGTTTCTACCCCAGTCCACAATGACAAACCATTGTACAGCTTAGAAACATTTCGTCTCTTCATCGCGGTAGAAATTTTTCTACAATCTGCCATTTTGTCTATTCTTCAGTCGACAAAACCCGTTTCTATGTTAGTCATGCTACGCGAGCAGCAGGTAGTACAGTCAACATCACATCAATGGTAACGATGTGACGTTGACAGCACTTTGTGAAGTGTTGCCACTGCTGTTGCGGTTGACTGTACTTACTGTGTACACTAACCTTAATTGCGTAACACACGACCAATCACAACCTCAATAATTTTGAAGGTTTATATAGAAATTGCTTCATATCTTCGAAAACTCCGCTTAACAACGTAAATGACGCAATAAATGTTGTTGAACTGACAAAATGAAAGCCTTTCCTCTTAGTGTTTTACGCAATTACCCCGCGGGTCATCTTCTTTCGACATCACCATTTATTTGAGGCGAGAATCTCTACCGTGAACATAAATGAGTCATTTCACTCACCGGTTTGGGGGAGTAGGCATTGCGTCCAGCAGTTCGAAGTCGTTTCCGTTTGTCGGGTAGCCAACCATCACCCAACCGTGGTCAATGCAGTCCTGTTACAAGTCTTACAAGTCACATTATCCCTATCTACTTCTATGAAATGTAGGTATCTTAGCGAGAAATTTTTTAATAATTTATTTATTTTCACTTCAAGACACAAACATCAGTGTAGCCCTGGCTTTTGACGGCTCTTGTACTAGGGGTTCCTGTTTCACAAGAGCCAGACCTGTCAATTAATTTCCATTAATACCTACAATGCAAATAAACGCATTTTTCTTTCTTTCTAAATTATGCTTTAAAAAAATTAACAACGCACCTTCTTTGCAATTCGTTTCCTGACAACCTCTCCCCTTAGCGTGATGCTGGTCTTGTACTTACGGATCTTTTCCCCAGTTTCATCGTCCTTTGACGCAGCCTCTTCGAAAATCGCGTCGAAATGTACTGCAAACGGAAAATGAGTCTCGGAAAAACGGCACCCTAATTGCAATCACAATCTGAATCATTTTAAAAGATATTGCTAATCCATTGCTTCATATGTTCGAAAAAAAGTCTGCTCAACAACGTAAATCACGCAATGAATGTTGTTGAACTATCAAAATGAAAGCTATTGCTACTGATAGCGTCTTACGCAATTACCTTACTGGACAGAATAACATGGCATTGTAGCGGCATCTACAAAGAGTAATACAGGGTTATTTTAAAGACCAGCCAAATTTAAGGATGTGGTACAGACCATCAAACTGAACAACTTTCCCCATGGGACCAACATCGTAATCGCGAATAAAAATTCAGCCGTCCCATACATTTAGGTCGAGTAGGTATTGAAGTTTTCTATGGGACAGTTGATAAAATTTTCGCGATTACGCTATTTGTCCCATGGAGAAAGTTGTTCCGTTTGATGGTCTGTACCACATCCTTAAATTTGGCTGGTCTTTAAAAAATCACCCTGTATAATAAGGCATCTACCTCGCCACATGCGAACTACGCATCTCACGGACAACACGCAAAATGACATGAATCATCGGGTAGTTGCCCACCAGACACGAAACCCGTCTGGTCGGAGGATCCTCCCTTTTCTATAAAGGATGAGTGAACTTTACACCCTGTTTCTCATACCCCCATACTGGTGACCCTGAGTATGAACGTCAGCGCAGCCTTAGTGCAACTACTTCAGAGTGACGTCATCATCATCACTTCCGCAATCTTTAGAGCGGCGAGTCACAGGCAGCCAGCACCCACGGCATCAACGGGTATCCTGACTACCAGCATGGAGCGATCGCGCATACCTGAGGGGTAATTCTCGTAATTTTAAGAACGTTAACAGTCTGGTCTCAGTGTCAATCTGTCAAAAATAGCTCTAATTTGCCTACATTTTGACAAGTTTTTGACATTTGTTTGTCGCCGAGATGAGACTGCGACTAGATTTTGAACATTTTAAATTACGAGAATTGGCCTTCTGGTCGTCACCCTCAACCTCATCAGCAAGCTTGGCACAGCACACTGCACCGACGGCCGGTCCATAAGAAGAGCCTTTAAAAAACCCTCTCCTGGTCGACGCCAGCAGTCATGCCTATGATTCCGAAGAAACGACAACCTACAGCGCCACCCGACTCATAAAGTACCTACGACTTGTCGACTTGTGTGAACATTAGGTGGGCTGGTGGCGGAGCCGCAACGTAACGCATAGCAACATTTCACTTTCATACATTTTGCGTGAACTCTCGCACCAGCGTTGCCAGGCGTTCCGATTTTGGAGGGACGTCCCACTTTAGAGTCCAAAATTAAATGTCCCACGCGGGACTTGCTCAGTTCCGCTCTTCGGAGATTACTCGACGGTGCGGCGAAAAATGATACCAAGAGAAAAATAAAAGCCAATATTTTTAGACTAGTACTAAGGGTTCAAACTTAAACTACTTTCACAATTACGCATTTTTCCCAAATGTATTCAATATGGTCTTGCACTAGACTTTTTTGTTTTGCAATGAGATGCGCAACGGCGATAAGGCTTGCGCTATATCTACCTTTATAATCAGTAAACTTCTACATACGGAAAACCAATCCAAAATGCTTAGCAAGGGCGAGGGCTTGGGTACTGCGGCCGGAGCCTCGAGGTCCGAGAAGCAGCACCCGGTACACCGATGGAGCCCCGATTGCATTGATGCCTTGCTTGGTGCCTTGGTGCCCTGCGTTGAAAGCGCGCACCGCGTTGAAGCACTTCATCGTTATAGAGTCTAGGGTATCTTCAGGTGTGATATGTACTTCCTGTGGACAACAAACGTAACATTTAACTTCTGTACTACTCCCGGAAGTCCCAGGGTGAGCCTATAGCCAAAAACTTGCTACTTCTCTGCCTTTAGGTACCTAAACGTTTCCGACGTTTTACGGATATGTAGCATCCCAAGCAGCCAAACATGATTCAATCTAATATGCCTAATATATAAACTATTTTAACTTTGATTTGATTTGCTAAAGACACTATTTGTAAATTTAAGTTGTCCTAGAATTTAAAATGGTTTTTCAAATAGTTACGGACTACAGGGCTGCTTTAGTTTACTTAGAATTTCAAAATCAAACTATATATAACATATAATAAAATTTAAATGCTGTTCATTGGTAAGTGCATCACGTGAAAACGGCTGGACCGATTTGGCTAATTTAACTTTTAAAATGTTTGCAATAGTTCGAATTAGATTCTTACGGAAAGAAATATTGGAACATTTTCCGGGAATTAGTATAACGTGGCATCTTGAAGCTAATGGGAAGAATCACCAGTGCTCTTAAATCAAGCTATGAAGTTTATCTGTAAAGTAGTTATTATAACTTATTCTGTAAACCTGTGCCCGCTTTTGCTCAACTCTCTCTTGGTCAGTCTTGGTGGATATCCTCAAGATATCTTGAGGGTCGATATGGTTTTAACCAATACAATGGCCAAGAATTTAGTTATTTTCTCGAAAATATTTACAAAGCCTTTTTAAGACATGACATGGCTACTTGGGATGGTTCGAGGTCTGCTTGGATTCAGTAACAACACGTACCATGGCTGATCGTCATCTGTGCAGTAACATGTATTTCAACTTGCCAATATGACGCAAAGAAGTTGTGTATACTCGTGAACGCGGCAAAATTTCTAGTTTTTGTCTCAAGTATAATATAAGTAAAAAAAAATCCTTCAGACCAAATTTCGGCCATGACAGCCAACCTCAGCGAAGACCAGCCTTCGGTGCGGGAGATATTATAGTGCGCAAGTATGTGCGAAGACACAGGTGCACTCTCTCTTCCCTTACTCTCATAGTCCGACGGGACGGGAATCCAACACGACCGGCGAGAGAAAAGTTTGGAATTTGGCGGTGTGATACCCCCGTGCCTCGTTGGTCCTGCGCCTGAAGTATAATATACCTCTGTCGACACCTTGCAAAAATGCAGACTTGTCACAAAGGGACTTAATAAAAACAGACAATCAAAAGTAAGTAAAGGTGCTTTAGGTACCTTTGCCGTAGCTTTGTACGCATATTTGAGCCCCTCAAAGTCTTGTTGGAAGAAGTTCCGAGGTGGAGTGTGATTGCTAACGGCTTTAGCCGCGACCGGCGGCGTCTTCATCAGCACCAAGGTCACCGTGGGCAGGACAGCATCTTGCTGAAGACAACGAGCCTCGCGCAATGTGCACGGGTGATCTAGAGTCAGACGATGAACAGAATATTGTCTTTTTATGATCCTCGCAAGTCTTTTATTATGTAGTTTACTTGTATGTTGCAGAGCAAATGCTGACTGACTATCTATTACGCCGCAGAATCACTACTTAGTATGTAGGCAGTATGAATGAGTACCAATTCTCGTTCTCAAGATAACGTAGACTAGAATAGAGCTAAGTAAACTACAATGGTCTCGCGAGCTTTGTAACATATTATGTTGAATGTTGATAAGGTGATGATTAGACATCGGATTATATGCATTTGCTTGTTTGCATATGCAAATGGATATAATTCTATTTTTATAGCGTTAATTGCATATTTTGGTACTTTTTCATTGACAGTGCTTATTTCAGTAGTTAGACGTGTTAGGCGTGTTGTATTACGCCTGAAATTCAAGAGGTCTCTGCAGAAATGGCGCCAAATTTCAAGTTCTGTCCGGTAACGTCAGAATGGTCATTTTCAGCCTATAAATTAATATTAAGTGACAAACGTCACAAGTATGCTGCAGAAAACCTGGAAAAATATGTTTTTGTTTATTGTCACAAGAATAATAATACATGTTATAATTCTTGTGTATAATATATCGTTTATTTTATGTTATAATAATAATTTATTATATAACTAATATTAATATATGTATAATATATAGATATAACGTGAAAATAAACGGAAATTCTAATAATAAATGGTTTTTTGATTGTGCATATTTTGTGCATATTTCGCCCTTTTTTAGTGCATAATTGCATGCATATTTTGGCATTTTGATAGTGCTTATAATCCGATGTCTAGTGATGATGAGGAAAAAGCATGAGGAAAGTATTACCAAACATCAACCACCCAGCTTGGGGTACGGGTTCCTTCAGAGTAAAGGATTTAGTTATTTCCGACATCAAAGCTGGGTCCACACAACCAGGAACGTAGTTATCGTGCTGTGAAAGACATTTGTGTTACTAATCGATTATCACCACGTAATCATTTCATCAATAGATATCGATTAATTGTGCAAGGGACATTACTGTTTCATAGCGATCCATCACGCAGCGACGTGTTATAACAAAGCAACCGAAATCTTTCATAATGAGTTTCGCCACAGCTTTGATATCTAATAATAAGAAAATGATTTGATTATTTATTGACTAGAAATAATAAGAGAGTTGATTTGAAGAGCTTCTCTTTCTCTCTTCGTGTGTTAGCTGACCAGCGGGGTAGGTAATTGCGTATCACACTACCAGTAGCAAGTACCAATACGAAAGTACATAATGTTATAGGACCAAGGTAGGCCATGGCTATGGTATCATGTTCAGTCACAAAACGTCTGAAAACATGGGTATTAAATAGGTCTATAAAAATCAGCAAGCTTGGCAAGTAGATTGCAAAGTTCTGTAGCTGGTAGCTTGTGCTTATCAATCAATGAATGGAATCGATCTGTCGAAGTTTAGTCTGCTGGTAGACAAGGCCCAAGGCCAATAGTCTTTCCATTATTCCTAAGTGCCCAGTGCAGCATAATAATCAGGCTATAATGTTCCCACTGCTGGAACACAAGCCTCCTCTCGGGGAGAGGGAGTGTGCCGAAATCCACCACCCGGACCCAGTGCGGGTTGGTAGATGTCACATATCTTCGAATTTTTCGGTTCTAGGATATCCGGATCCATCTAGGATTTCCGGTGTTCTCACAATGTTTACCATCACCGTCACCGTTTTGAGAGCAGTGGTGATGAAATAATTTACAGACAGTTAAGCGCCTGTCTGGGTTCGAACGAACGACCTAGTTCTCCTCATCATTATTGCCGGGAAAGGGTACGATGGGAGGATACTTATAATAAGTTTACCTGTATCGAGTTCTGGTTCAACAAGCAACAACAATCGCGATGCCTCAATAGTATACAGGTGACGGGTTGCGAAGATCTTCATCTGTTTAAGATGATCTTTTGGCAGATGTAAGATGATATTCCTGACCATATCCTGAAAACAATTTCAGTTTTGACGTTAGACATATTTTTTTTGTAACACTAGCTGTTGCCCGTGACTTCATTTGCGATCCTGGATGAAAAGTAGCCTATGTCCTTCTCAGAGTCCCAGGCTACCGATCTGTCTTTCATGTTCTTTGTTAGGATTGGTGTTTCAGGGGTGAACAGGCAACAGACAGACAGAAAGTTATTATCGCATGTATACATTAGAAGAATATTAAAAAACCTTCATCATTAAATAAACCCGCGATCTCTCAAGCTGAGGCAAAAAATGTGTGGGCATTTCCAGTGGTCGTTTCGTGGCGTCGGTTTCCGTCATATTTCACGAGGATGTGTTTATTGAAAACTGTTGTAAAAAGTAAAGTCAGCAGATATTATTACAAGCTTTTATTTAACTTTTAAGTAGTAAGCTCGGTCCGATACAAATTAATGAACTATATAAATTGCAAAGTGGTTTTACACTCTTTGAAAATTAGTAAAATAAATTATTTACAAAAAACTGAGTCAATCGTAGTTTGTCAACAGTAATTTATTTTTCTTCCAACCAAAACTATGCACTACAATCCACCAAGGAGTTTATGTTAGACATAAATGAGTAGTACTCGTGGCTTGTGGTTATGATCTATGCGCTCTGTCTCTGAATATCATATTCTCAAAATATTTTTCTCAAATCACCATAACCCGGAATACACATACTTATAACTTGCGCAAAAGCTTGCATGCCGTGTGCCATAACAACACGGTTATTACCATAATACTTTGCCAGCTACTTGCATATTTTTATGCAACTTACAGGCATGTGTGTTCTAAGCTTTACAGTTAAAACATGAAAATCATCGATAGCGTTTCTGAACGTCTTAACAGCTGTCAGCTCAGCTAGGCTCACTTTCATGTGTCAGTGTCATACTGTTATTGTCAATCCCACATGGCACATGCACTTGTGAGGTTACCTATGAAATGTTTGCGTAAGTTTTGTTTTGTTTTAGGAAGCGATTAACGCTAGTTACCGGCTGTGTTCGGTTTGATGTTATGACTATAGCCGGTATGAGGGTCAGATGTCGTATGCCTCATCGATAAGTAACAGCAGACCTAAAGAACCGCCATGTGATTTCACTCGCTCGTCGTTCGCGACGAGGTCATAGTTTTTTCGTTTATTTCCAATATAATTGCGCCGCCCATTAGACGCATGACGCACTGATGAACAGCGTCCACTTATTCCGTAGTTGTTTAGTCAGTAGTCTAGCTGTTAGGATGTGTTCGACCAAGACAAGTTACGAGGTACGAGTTGTGACAGTTTTTTATTTATTTTTATTTTGCTTGATAGTGCACTGATTGCGTAAGTTCTGTATTTATTTGCAACAAACTTTTAACTGCTGTAGAAAATGTTGCCACATCATAGGTACTGTATTTTAGAAAGTTTCCTGTTATAGCATTAAGTACCTATTTTCTCAATTTTACATTATTTCATAGACTAGATACCTATTAGTATTGTGATTGTAATTATATTTATTTGTAAACATTGAATTCTGTACTGGATAGCATACATTTTTGTTTGCCTTTATTGTGTCTCACTGCTGGGCAAACACCTCCCCCTTTTTTCTTCCAAACCTCCCTGTCTTGAGCGATCTCTGGCTAGGTTGGCCCTGCAAACCTTGTCAGACTATTTCTAGCAAACCTTAAAAATATATTTTTTTTAAAGTTGATCTTTATTTTGAGAACTGTTAAGTCTGAAATTCTGTACACTTATAAATAATATTGTTATCTTAAACTTGGGAATAATAAATCTGTAGATAGATTCTAAATTTATTTGATCCTTAATTTTTTTTACTCTTTGGGGCAACATGTTGATATTAAAAATATATAAATTAGATGTTATTAATTCATGTAAGTATAATAAAATGACATAGGTATGGATTTGATGTAAGTATTAAGGTGAACCATGTTTTTTTAAAAAATATTATTGTTAGTTACAGTTCTCGATTAATCTTGATGCATTCAAATTGAGTAATTAAGTAGCAACTTATTTTATTCGCATTAATAAATATTTTATGCAAAAATATGTACAGATGATACCAAAGTATGTACATTAATATTTTATTTGTATTCTGCAGATGTAGAGAAATTAATCAAGTTGCTTGAGTTGTATCACTATACATTCACACGATAATAGGTTTTTTTTTTAGAGCTGTTTTTTATAAATAAAAGGATATTTTAATTATTTTCCTAATAAAATATCTACAGGCTGTTCAGAAAACTATATTTTGTGTCACTAACTACTAAACACAAGTGGCTTCAAATGTAACTGTGCTCAAATGTAATGGTATAATGGGGAGTAACTGGTAAGTAACTGTGGAGTTTCTTGCCCTTTCTTCGTACGAAACTACCTTTTATATAAGGGCAACTAGAATCAATTCTATTTTCTTGTAATTGATGTCCAAAAGTGCCTCTTAATGGCCTACTTCAAATAAATACAGGGTGGCAGGGACATCGACGCGCAAACTGCAACCATGGATTCAGCACATGAGTTTAGACCTGTAGCGGTATCTACAACGCCACATGCGAACAACGCGTCATACTGACGTCACGCAAATTCTGCATCTCGCAAGCAGAGTTTACCGCGCAATAATTAGCATAGATACAATTTCCCAACATCAATCGTTGGGCAGTTGCCCGCCAGACACAACACCCGTCTGGTCGGAGGATCCTTCCTTTTCTATAGAGTATGAGTGAACTTTACACCCTGTTCCTCATACCTCTAAACTGGTGACCCCGGACATGAACGTCAGCGCAGCCTTCGTGCAAACACTTCAGTGTGACGTCATCATCATCACTCCCACAAGCTTTAGCGGCGAGTCACCCAGCCAGCCAGCACCCACGGCTTCAACGGGTATCCTGACCACCAGCATGCAGCGTCCGCGCATACCTGGTCATCACCCTCAGCCTCATCAGCAACCTCGGCACAGCACACTGCACTTTCGGCCGGTCAACAAGCAGAGCACCCTCTCCTGGTCGACGCAGCAGCCAGCCTCAACCCGGCGCTGTACATCCGACGCACTGGAATATAACGCTGCGCCACCCCGACTCACTGGGGACAACTCCGCAGACAGTTCCGATTCACCGTGAACTATGCGGCAACCGGTTCCGACTCACTGGAACCTCAGCTGGCCTGGCAAGCATCGCAAGATACAAGACTCAGTCCACTATCGACCTCCGGTCTCTGGAGGGGAGTGATGTAGCGGTATCTACAACGCCACATGCGAACAACGCGCGTCATACTGACGTCACGCAAATCTTGCATCTCGCAAGCAGAGTTTACCGCGCAATTAGCATAGATACAATTTCCCAACATCAATCGTTGGGCAGTTGGCCGCCAGACACAACACCCGTCTGGTCGAAGGATCCTCCCTTTTCTATAGAGTATGAGTGAACTTTACACCCTGTTCCTCATACCTCAATAGACCCCATTGAGTAGAAATTTTTCGTCGGTTATTAAAAAATATTATTGCTGTTCCATACATTTTTACCGCGTAAGCGTTTCACTTTTCTATGAAACAGAAGATTTTTTTTTGATTACCGACGAAAAATTTCGACGCTATGGGGTCTAAACTCATGTGCTGAATCCATGGTTACAGTTTGCGCGTCGATGTCCCTGCCACCCTGTTTACTTGTGTACCTACATAAATATGTTTATAACTAGCTAGGTACTTCATTTCCGCTCAGCCCACCCGAACTATTACTTCATTTTGGCTTAGCGTTGCTTCTCACTTTTTTTATTTTATCTCGGCCCCGAACAGTCCTAGCGTGGTGTTAAATAGCCTATAACATTCCTCAAGAATTGGACTATCAAATGCAAATCCGATTTTTTCAAGTCCGACTGGTAGTTCCAGAGATTAGCGCGTACAAACAAACAAACTCTTCAGCATTATTATTAGTACTAGCTTCTGCTCGCGACTTTGTCCGCGTGAAATTTCTTGTTCCCCCGACCTATCCCGTCGCATCGGATCGCTTGCCCGCGCCTCACCATCGTCTTTCTGAGTTTTTTTCCTTGTTTCGACCCTTACGGGTCCTAGCGTGATGATAAATAGCTTATAGCCTTCCACAAGAATTGGGCTATCAAGCGCAAAAATATTTTTTCAAATCCGTTTGGTTCCCAAGTTCCGGAGATTAGCGTTAGCGCGTTCAAACAAACAAACTCTCCATATTTATTATTTTTACTAGTATAGATAGATTTAATATTTTTAATAGTTTTTTTTCTTTGTTCCTCAACAAAAGTACCTACCTGCCATCTAAACTATTCACCACCCTTGGTTTACTGGTAAAGAATGCCTAAGGCATTAAAACGCAGCACGAAGAAATGTACAAAAGGCGGACCTTTGTACCTTCTTGGTGTACGAAAAGTTTAAATACATTATTTGACTTTGACGTATTCCAGGAGGCTGTGCGAAAGTTAAACTTACTGCAATCAAATAAGGCGACCATAGAACAGATCCGGAAAGACATAAAAACAGGACAAGTAAGTAGCAACCTCCTTCAGATAACAAAGGTAAATGTTTTTGTGATATCTTGCACTATTCTCCTTACTGCACCATGGGTTACATCACATCATTGCACGTCGTAAAGGGCCTCGAAGATCAGTGGCATACCTGCTGTCGCGCCATTTTGTAAACGGCGGCCACGCATGAGGCATATATAAATCGATAGCTGACATCAATACAAACAGAAAACATAACACAAACTTTATGGCGGCTCAGAACACGTGGCGAATCGCTGTGCAGTAACAAATTCATGTGTCAGCAGAGTTGAGGCATGGAGTACTGCGCAGCGAGTAGCGCACTTTCGCCATAAAGTTAGATACTCGCGACACGTAAAGGCTAGGCACATTGATTGACTTGTACAGTGTAGCATCACCTCTATGCTATGTTATTAAGGTGATATGACTTGTATGACTATACCTAAATAGTTAAAACCTTATAAGAATTACAGTATTCTGCACTAAATATTAGCTACTAATTACGTACCATCTGATAAGGCTCCTTCAAAAGACCCAGCACTTATGTGTACCACTCAAGTACACGATAATTAAAGATTGTTAATTACCCTATGAAGGCTATTGTATTGAATAAGCAAGGTTTCACATTAACATTTTCAAGCACTTAGTTTTAAATATAATCTATAATAGAATAAATGGAAAATGATTTGTTTGGTCTTTTTACCCTAATTGCGTTAGGCGTTACACACTATCAATCTCAATCAGAATCATTTTGAAGGTTATTTCTATTCCATTGCTTCATTTGTTCAACATTTGTCTGCTCACGAACGTAATTAATGCAATTAATATTGTTGAATTGTCAAAATGAAAGCCATTGCTGCTGTTAGTGTGTTACGCAATTACCCCACAGATTCAAAACATTATTCATTAAAAAATATTCCAATATATAAAACTGAAAAATACGATATGCAGCATGTTGTTTCGTTACTTCATTTGAAAAAGGATGTATGCTTGCTTGAGATCAAGTTCAAGACGAAATTATCATTACAATTTAAAATGCATGGCATTTGATGTAAGCAAATTTTTGGTATTTTTTTTTTCACTATTATTTTAGCAAGTCTACTTATTTTATTTTGCGTTTCTTCTCTTCCTAAGATAAAGGAAAAAATACAGGGTGGTATAGTTTGACCATAACCGCTGTAGCGCGCCTTAGGAATGCGCGGCGAGGCGGGAGGAATGCGCGGCAAGGTGGGGGGCGGGACGCCGTGAGCGATGACGAATGAGCGGCCTGCACTGCCCTCCCGTCTCGCCACGCACATACCGAAGGCGCGGTACAGCGGTTTTGGTCAACCTATAGTGACATCGACGCTCAACCTGTTACAATGGATTCAGTACATGATTCTGAACCCCCCTGGGTTGAAATTTTACTTCGGTTATTTTAAAAACAAAATCTATGAAACAGAAGATTTTTTTTTTAATTTCAGCTCTAGAAACATCTAGAATAATGTTTGAATTAATGTTTGCAGTTTGCGCGTCAATGTCCCTGCCACCCTGTATAGTGGAGGTCTTTAAATAGACATAATGGCACTTCCACCATAAAACAACATTCTGTTTGTTTGTATATGACAAAGGGCTGATTTTTCCAACGCTTTTAACAGTTCTTCCATACAAAATTTGTCAGACGTCAATTTTATTCCACGAATAAAAATTTATCTGTCGATTGCGAAATCAGCCCTTACTGTACTTGTACTTTTGTATACTTCTGTGTCATTAGAATATTTTCTAACAAATATTTCAGAAATGCACAAACCTAGAGGATATGGAGCACTATTTGTCGAGAACTGGAGTGAGTCTGACAAAGTTAGATGAATTATCTGTGATACACATAGCTGGTACCAAAGGAAAGGTAATTCATACTAATACTAATATTTTATAGATCTATGCGAAAGTTACTCTGTCTGTGTGTTACCCTTTCAGGCCTTAACGGCTTAACAGATTGTGATGAAATTTGGCACACAGGTAAATCATTACCTGGGCCCCAATTTTGTATTATTCCCTGCGAAATCTTACCACGTCAATATGGTGTCTTGTTTACGGCAAGGAATCGAAATGCCAACCGTACGGACACCATGTATTTTGACAGTTCAAACCACGCCAATACGCCATTGTGTTTAGGTAAGGAATTGACATGGTTTCGAAGTGAGGAATCGTTAAGTGGATTAGGAGTCATGAGACAAAGGATAGGTATCTACTTTTAATCCCAGTAGTACGTTCCCGTGGGGTAATACAGATCTCAATGCGGGCAAAGCTGCGGACAAAACCTAGTTTCTTCATAACTATTATTAAGCTATAAATTACTACTTCTGACTATTGACCACCCAATGACCTCTGCAATTGAAGTAATGGTCATCATTTAAATTGACTTCTTACAATCAAGACTAATCAATGACAATCGCAGACCGGACGACATACAAATAGCAGTCGGTAGAATGGCGGTCATCTATTTGGATTACTAACTGACAACATTTTCGGGATTTAGATTTGTGAACTTTGTGATGTAAGAGGGCCTAAGTGGTTTGCCCCGAAGCATTGGTGATTACTTGATTAGGTTATCACATTAAACAGTACAGCGGTTAAAAAAAGTTGTTATCAGCCTGACAGAATCGGTAATTAAAAAATAAAATAAAAAAAAAAACTTTTTAAAAACAAGCTTTTCTTACTTGTTAATAAATTAGAACTTAAATGTTAAAATAATTTAAACCTGAGTGATAAGAAATAAATAAAAGCGTGTTACATTTTGATGGAACATTTAGCATATTACACCTCCATTATTATTCTTTTGCAATCACAATGTAACACGCACTTTTATTTATTTCTTATCTGGTTTAAATTATTTTAACTTTTTATTAACAAGTACTTAATAAAAGTTTGTTTTTAAAAAGTTTTTTTTTTCTTTTAATTTAATTTTTAACTTTTTAGTGTTTTTGATGCGAGATTGACTACGGCGAAGTTCGTAACGCGTAGCAGTGTTTTTCCGCTATATGCGTATAATGCACTTAAGCTACCTTTACATTATCATACCCTGGTTACCATCTAGCACCAAAGTACACGTCAAGACGAATCATACGAGCCTAAACTCGATGGGGTTGTGTCGTTTAATTACCGAGTTCCTATGGCCATCTTCCTGCTCCGTCATCAGACCCTGGTTACCATCTAGCATCAAAGTTCTCGTCAAGACGGATCAAACGAGTCCAAACTCGATGGGTTTGTGTCGTTCAACTACCGAGTTCCTATGGCCACCTTCCGGTTCCATCATCAGATCAGCTCCATGTCAAAATAATTTTGCATTGTCATTCGATTTATGATATACGAATCGGTTGAAGATATCTGCTTCAAAATTGAGTTGCAAGAGTCCACCCGAACAATAGTTACGTACATACATCGCAAGTTAAATAAAAGCTTGTAAAAAGGTCACACGGCGAGAATGTTAATTGTTATTGATAAGTAATTTTATTTATGCATGTAGGTTTGTATGTACTCGTACAAACACTTTTATTAATTATTTTAATTGTATATGTTTAAAATACGTACTGTAGAAAATACGGTTTCAATTAATATGATACCCTAATCACCACACTGTATAATGAACAGTAATAAACTGTACTAAAAACTGGATCTGTAAGAACAAGTCTAATGAACATGGCATACGTGTACATAAGTCATGCTATTGTTACGAAATTTTCTTTGAGTAACCGTGTCATACCATCATTTCCAGGCAATTTCAAAGACTATTAGCTTTTCTATTCTATACAGTAACATAACATGTAGCCTGTAATCCCCGAAGGGTTAGGCAGACGTGTACTACCTATAGTACACCCACATTTCACCAGTTATGTTTAAGTGTATGGCACATGATATCCAGACTTTGGTCTGCAACTGGAAAATTCCTGATTGAAAATTCAGTTTGGCCGACCTGGGAATCGAATCCAATAGCTTATGCTCAGCAGTAGCGCTTGCGACTAAGACCAACGAGACATTCGTTTTTATACAATAGTGAGCGAAAAAAACTGATAACAATAACGTTTTTAATGTCACATCAAATACGCTACACTACGTTACCTATTATCTAAGACTTAAATTGTAAATACAAAACAAAAAGAAAAAAAAACTTATGATAGACCGAGCGTGTGACAAATTGTCTTGTTTCAAAAACATTCAAGCAAATCTGTATCTTAATTCTCGCAAAATATGGCCCCTTATCAAAAAAACTCATCACATTCAATAACAGTTCTCGTTACAATTTTCAGGGTTCAACAAGCGCGATGTGCGAGTCGATCCTCCGTCACCACGGGTTCCGTACAGGATTCTACTCGTCACCGCACCTCGTGGCGGTCCGGGAACGCATCCGGCTCGATGGACGCGTCATTACTGAGGAACAATTCGCGAGACATTTCCATCAAGTCCATGATATGCTGGATGGGACTAAGGTAAAAGTTTATTCGAGCTCGGCTATACAGCTGCTTAATATTTGGCAGAGAATCGATGTTGCCACGCAAACTTTTCATGTCCTGCCTTTGTCGTTTCTCTACGTTCTCTGTCCTCTCTATGTTATCCTTTTCCCAACTGTGTTGGGGTCGGCTTCCAGTCTAACCGGCTGCAGCAGAATACCAGTATTTTAGATGGAGCGGCTGCCTTTCTCACCTTTGCAACCCTGTTACTGAGTAACACGATACCCCTTGGTAAGACTGGTTGCCAGATTTGTGCTTCAAACTATCCTTAACGACTGTCAAAGATCTACGAATGACAGCCCCCGGCTTAACGTGCTCTCCGAGGTATGGAGGGGTCTCGATATTGTAGTGGATGGTCACCCATCCATGATCCGACCGCGGCAAGCGTAGCTTAACCCTCGATCGACCTATACGATTGCTGCCATTTAGCCACAAGTCCCTCTATTATCAGACAATAAGACGACTACGATAAGACAGATCCATCGGCTATTCATGATGGCTAATAAATTACAATGTGAAACAACAGACACCATCTTTCCAGGCATTCGAGAGTGACATGCCGAAATACTTCGCGTTCCTGACCGTGATGGCTTTCAACGTGTTCCTGAAGGAGAAGGTGGACGTGGCCATCGTGGAGGTGGGCATCGGCGGCATTGTCGACTACACTAATGTTTTAAGGTTGACTATCCTGATCATCTGTTTTTCTATAATCACCCTTATTCCAATCAGATAAGGTTCTAAATAGATTGGCATATGATTGCAGGCTTTCCTCAAACTCATCTTCACCATCAATGATTGTTTATTTATATGTGCCATGCATGCCTTAAAGACTGATCCACGTTATAATAAAATAACCGCTAACCAAATTAAATTAGCTGGCAAAACTTCACAGATGTGAACTCCACTACCTCTACTAGCGTGCAGCGGCTATTAATTAACACGTAACATCACGACTGTAATCCCCTAAGGGTTACATAGAGGTGTACCTATAGTGTTAGCAACATGAGCCGTGCAGGCAACCTCGTGACGTCATGCAGCCAGGGCAGGCCGCGATGTGCGCCCGCGACTAGAAAGTTCACCCCCTCTATGAGTTATGGATCTGTTGAAAAATTAGCGACACTTAGCATATGGAGTGGCCATATGCAAAAGCTTTTGTTTTTTTCAGACAATGTTTCAAAAGTAACATTTCTATTTTACAGAAAAGTCCCAGTTGTCGGTATAACAGCACTAGCGTTGGACCACACATCTATATTAGGCACGACACTGCCTGAGATCGCAGCAGCTAAGGCAGGCGTCATGAAGACTGGCTGCGAGGCTTATACGGTGGAACAGCCCCCAGAAGCAATGGATGTACTGAGAAATGTAGCTAATAGTTTTAAGGTAATCTACTTTTCTGTCACAGCATTGAATATTATGAAAGGTTCGTGTGTATGTACCCTTCACAAACAGCTATCGGTATTCAGCATGCAAGTGAAATAAGCACATTATAACTTTCATCTTAAGCTGGTACTTGGCGTATTTGCCCAAACAGTTTAGGGCAATACAAAATATACTCTAAGCCGATTGGAATTAAGTTCATTTTTCGATAAGCGATATACCGCGAATATTTATGCAAAATCACCAAATGTAGTGCAAGCATGATACATTTACTCATTTACGAGGTTTTCATGCTGTCTAGACAACGATTTTATAATATTATTTTTTCTAATTATATTAATGTCAGTGTGTTTTAAAAAAATAAGTAAAATTTCACAACATTATTTTCTTTATTTACAGTGCTCCCTAACAGTAGCTCCTGCCTACAAAACCTACACATTCCTGACCACAGAGCGAGCCCATTTGCCAGTAGACGTAGAAGCGTATCAAACGAACGCCTCCCTTGCCATACAGCTAGCCCATGCTTGGATGAGAATCACCAAACCAGTACACAGGAAAAATGGCCTAATTAAACATGTCGTTTACGGTCCAAATGGCGTAACCAAACCAGTATTAGAAACCGTAGTGAAATGTGTGACGAAGGAGACTATGACAGGGTTGACTTCTTGCAAATGGCCAGGAAGGTACCAGGTTGTGGATTCTGAATATGCGAAGTTTTATTTGGATGGAGCGCATACTAAGGAATCTATGGAGATTTGCGCGCAGTGGTTTAAGAATCATAATAGGTGAGGTGCTTTACAATTAAATAATCTACTTAATAAAATTCATTCACTCACTGACAGACAACGCACAGCTCAAACCGTTGGGTCTGGAAGCATGAAATTTCGCACAAGAGTAGAGTACAGGATTTTGGAAAACTCACCCCATAAAGGACGAAGGTTTGTATGAAAGTGGAAAGTTCGTCATTTTTGCCGAATGGAAAATCCCATCATGGCTTATCATAAATAATCTAGCAGAAAGTGTATTCTATCTGTCCATTTAAGTAAACCTTTTATTTCATCACCCAAAGTCCTTGTATCAGCGGGGAAAGAAGACCCTGTTGAGCTTGACTCTAGTCTGGCATTGTAAGGAGACATGAGAGGTGTACTCGTAAATCTTAATGAAAACCTGACAAACTCATTATATCTTTCTGTAAATATGTCAAGTGTACTAACGAACCATTTTTATTACAGATTACATGACAAAGTCCTGATATTCAGTGCGACAGGCGACAGAAACGCTGAAATCTTACTCCAACCACTAAAAGAAGTAGGTTTCAAATCAGTTTACTTCGTAATCCCGACCACCCACAAAAATATAAGCCAAAACAATGACAATTACTCCTTAGTGGAACAAGAAGAACTCATTACCAGATGCGAAAAACATGCAGAGATTTGGCAACACTTCCAAGAAGGTTGTATGAATGTGACAGTTGCTAGCTGCGTGGCAGATGCCCTGGTCAATTTGAAAAAACAAAAGATTGTCGATGGATCGTCCGTTTTGATCACAGGGTCATTACATTTAGTAGGTGCTGCATTGTCGATATTAGATCCTAATTTAAGTAGTTGATTTTTGAGTGAGTTTTATTAAAGTTCATTGTTATAAGATAATTTGGCATTTTTTTAACCCCCTTCCAATCAATCAAATGCAATTCCATGATTAGAGAGCTTGTTAAAGCACAGGGCTGTGAAGGTCCGAGGCATACCTACCTGTCCGCCATTTTGTTTTTTTTTTTCAAAATGGCTGCCACCCATGAATCATAATTATATAAAAAACGGGAAACAAAATAAGACCAAACCCAGTAAAGTGTCACGTTTCCGTGACGTTTTACGGGGTTTGTTCCTATTATATTTTCCGTTTGCATTGATGTCAACTATTGATTTATAAATTATGAGTGGCTGACATTTTCAAAAAAAAAAAAAAAAAAATGGAGCGACAGTAGGTATGCCAGGTTGGTCTTCAAAGTTTTACCTACATTCACCACTCCCTGCTTTAGCAGTCCTAAGAAAAGATGCAGATGAAAAAATTTACTAAGTTTAATAAATTAAAAAATAATTATCATATTTATGTATAACTTATTCTATAGTTAATTGTGTATCACTAGTATCTAATAGCCGATCTACGTCAGTAAGCCAACTTATCAGTCTATCTAAGTACCCTTCATCTTGCTTATAACTTAGCAGTAACAACTGCATATGTTGGTATGCAGTTGGTTGTTCCAGTAAATGTTCAAGTCTCTTATCTCTAAGGGACAAGAGTTTTATAAAAATAATAGCTATCAACATCCACTGTATCGGCTTAAACATGATATTATTTGCTTTTAGCTTAAAAGTGTTAACCAGCAAACGAATGTCTGAACTTATTGAAAGACTGAGTAGACCCAAAGTTTGGAGAATGTCAGGTAATACTTTGTTTAAATGTTGACACACTATTCTTCTGCGCAGAGCATTCTGTGAGTTTTTGTCAACTAAAGGCAGGTTTGTTCGGTTTTCGTCTTCTACAATCTCTGGGGATTGTATAAGTTCTTCTGGCACTGGGTCCGTTACTTCGGTCTCTCCTGAGAAGAACGCTTTTACTTTTAATTGCATCTTTTTGCTTTCCTCCTGTATCATTGTATAGTTCGGCAACGGTTTTGTTTCCCGTTTCAGTGTTTGAATGTCAATTTTTCTGTCCTCCAGCTCTAGCATATTAAGTTTCTTGCATAGGGTTTGGTACTGATCATATACATTGGAACTATAGAATATCCCTTTAGCAAAATTATTCAGATATTCTTTTATATGTTCTCCTTTGTCCGCCACCATTTCCCGCACTTTCTCTTCTCCAAATAATAAGAGAATGGTGTCCAAAGTAAACCATTCAGCTAGACGTTTTTCAACTTCAATGGTTAATGCCATTACTAAAGGTTGCTTTTTCTGTGGTAACTTTTTATTCGTTTTAGTTTCCTTGTTTTCTTTGTCAACAGCTGTAGGAACATGAGTCATTAGTATTGGGTCAATTTTCTTTTCTGGTTTTTCTATGATGTCACCTACAATGTTTAATGGATTGGGAGTCAGTTTAAGATTTTTCTTAGCAGGTGTTTCTGTTTCAGTATTTGAGTTAACAGATTTCCCAGAATCTGGTTTAAGTGTTTTTGTATTACTGTCCTTTATTACTTGCTCAGGATCATGAGTAACAATCGGTTTACTTAATGTGTTGTCATCACACTTTAAGTTAATATTGGCTATCTGTTCATTGACCAATTCCATTGCTTGCTCTACATCACTCTGGTTTTTGGTTCCACTTTGTTCAGTTTTCTGTCTTTTATTATTTGATTCTTCCTTGTTCTCATCTTCAGCATTAGCAGGCATTTCGTTAAGGCTTGCTTCAGCAAAATCATTGATTGAAGTAAATGGTTTCGTTTCTGAGATTTTAACTCTTTCAATCAGTGTGACATTTACTACCTCACCCATAGTACCAACAGCATCTAGTTTCAAAAGGTGGAAGGTTGGTATGTTTTCATACTCCCGGAACCATAGGGGGCTTGTCAACATCTGTTTCTTGACATACATTGCAGAATTATAACATGAGTTACTGCAAAAGTTCTTCCTAGCAGTGATGTCGTAAACTTTGTTAGTCTTCATTGATATTCTGTACTTCTGTTTAGGTATATCCTTCATTGACAAAGCCTTCTTACATAGTGGATAGCCACATAAATGGATTATAACTCTTTCTTCTATAATGTCTTCGAAGTGCGCCTGGTTGATGTCTGGAAGGCACTGGAGTAAGAACGCTTCAGTAACGCTCGGTTCCAAGAGGCTCTCTACAATCTGCTGAGCCCTAGCATTACACTCTCGCTTCTTCACAATTGCTTGACGTATTTGCTCCTTAGTCATCTCGTCGATTTTCGACGGCCTCTTCTTGGGCTTTTGGTTGCGCACTTCCATTTCTTATGTATTTGTGATGGATTAGTTGAGTTTTAACGATATAATTCTAAATTGACACAGTTATCTATTACAATATTATCCTATTTTTTTGTCGTATTTTTGTACGCTAGGATGTAAACTAAAAACGCTGATGCGACGGAAAGCTTGTTATGATAGGACTTTGACATTGACACTCTTGACATGTGAATGTGAAACAATGTAATCGGTGGGATAGGTATAGGTGGGTATGGTAGGTATGGTTGGGTAGGCCTTTAGTGTGGGATGCAACTTGTGTCGATACTCTTGCGCCATCCCATCTTCCAGGGTCGGCGTGCTGCGCTGGTGCTGCTGCTTCGGCTGCAGAAAATCTCAAGCGGCGTAAATATAATAACCTTATTAATAATTATATTTTCGAGCCGTTTGGGGTTGAAACCCTCGGGCCGTGGGGTCCTAGTGCGCATAGTCTTTTTAAGGAAATTTCGAAAAGACTGGTTGACACTTCCCATGACCCAAGGGCTGGCTTTTACTTTGGCCAGAGGATAAGCATTGCCATACAACGTGGCAATGCCGCCAGTGTCTTGGGTACATTACCAGTCGACAGCGATGTGGATGAATTTTTCGACGCTATTTTTTAGTTTGTAAATAGTTTTAGTTCATTTAGGATATTATTTTGTTATTTTAGTGTTATCTTATAAAATGGAAATAAATTCTTTTATTTATTAAAAATAAAAATAAATGTATTCTGTGGTGTCACTTCGGTGGACAGATGGCCACCACAGAGTGTGTATTCTATGGCCACCAGCACCAGCCATGGAAGTAGTAGGTAGGTACATACAACATACATTTGACCTGCAAAAAATGAGATAAATGAAAAAGGCGTTAGTTTTTGTATGTATGTGATGAAAATAAATAAATCCATTTGTTTCACAGTCAAAAACATGTTCACTTAGCAAAAACAAGGCCTGGAGTCTACGACTCGGCCAAGTCACAAATAATCCTCCCGACCTTTCGGTCACGGTTCATGACGGCTAACCCAATGAAAATTAGTCAAGTACGGAACAGATAATTTATCACGACACGGATATGTGTGAAAAGGTCCATAGTCGAATAAGGTTTAAGTTTATCATCTAATAAAAATCGACTAGCTATTACGTATTCGATGCAATCGACATGTACTGTGACAGTGACAGGTTTTCAATTTCATTATCATTGATATTTTTTTTATGGAATGGAGTTGACCAGTTGACGATTTTACGTGTGCAAAATTTTGCAAATGATATTCAATTTCTAAAGCGCAACCAAAACAAACACACGTTTATATTTAGTGAGCGCATGGCTGAAAATTCTTTAGAGTATTTATAAAAAGTGGTGTAAATGTTATCAGGAGTGATAGAAATATTTTATTTACTTTCTATTTTATCAATAAAATGTGTGATAACAATGTTAGTTTAGTGTGATATCTTGAGGACTGTTAGTAAACAAATACATGGATGATACGGATTTGAAGAGCCCTAGTTAGAAAGCAGCCACAAGTAGTGCAAGTAAGTGTAATGTTACATATTAAAGAAAAATACTTAGGTAATAAATTATATACTCAATAATATTCAATTCAATAAATTATATACCCATAATTTTTGTAATTTGTCTAGCTTGGTTTTACGTCTAAACATTAATGTTTACTGTATCATAAGCCTACCAGTAGTAAAATAATATTCTTTTTGCCATACTTTCTTTTTTATTCAATAGAATGGCCAAAATAATCCTTACTCATTATTGTACTCCATCATTCGATACTCAGTCAGTTCAAAGGATCATTACAAAAAATATTAAAATGTCAAAATATTATTGCAATTAATGGCACTGATCCTATACATATAATTCTTTAAATACCTAATATAGTTTTAAATTATTTATCAAGGCATTTTTGCTTAAACAGGCGCTTCAATCATCTTTGTTACATAAGTAGACAACAACATTTTAACGAGGTAATAAGTCAGGCACATTCCTGGGGATCAGCCCTAGTCACCATAATTTGTCCCATCATCATGCAGAAAACGCTTGAAATACATTGTAATGTATTTTTCTCTGTCATCATCTGTCTGGCCTTTGCCCAACTCTGTTGGGGTCGGCTTCCAGTCTAACCAGTAAATGTTGCAGCTGAATACCAGTATTTTACATGGAGCAATTGCCTATGTGTCCTTCACAACCCATTTACTGGGTAATACAATACCCCGTGGTAAGACTGGTTGTCAGAGTTTCGAGCTTCTGACTACCTGTAACAACTGTCAAAGATCTACAAATGACAGCCGAAACCAATGATTTAACATGCTTTCTTAGACACGGAAGGCTTTCTAATATGATATGTAATAAATGGTCACCCATCCACGAACCGACCTAGGCAAGTGTAGCTTAACCTTCAAAAGACCCGTGCGGCCAAGAGCCCCTTTTTTCTGTAATTAAAAAAATATGCACAATTTTATTGAGTAATTAACAAAATAATGTACATATCGTGTATGATAAAATGATAAGTAACCAGGGTCGTCGTATAACACGTGGCGCTACAATGGTCACATTAATTTAACACACGGGTAGGGCTAGTGCCCATTAATCATACAAACTTTGATAGGTTAAAATAATTCGTTAACTGAAAAAAAAAAATTTTTTTCAAACAAACTAAATAATAAAAAATTAACTAAAATTGGGATCACCCTTGCAAAAATTCATTCATGAAATTACTTACCTAGCGCTAGCTGGCTTACGTTATCTCGCTTCGCGCGCTGGCAACCGCGCAACGTTTCTTGTACCTACTCGTGATCGGTCCGATTCTTTGACGGCATGTTATCAAAGAAACCGAGCAGCCCAAATGGTACCTACAGCGGAGGTGCTTAGTCAAACACTTATCATATCACCCCCTCTTGTTACTATTAATTATAACTGTCATCACTAATCACTGCTTTTATTTGTCTTTATTATAAATTTTCTTATTTTCAATAACACCACCACTTTTCTAAATTTGAATGGGTGCCACTTTTCGCGCTTTAATATCCTATGGACGGTTTTTTGGTGGACTTGAAAATGCTTAGCGCTCTGGCGGGGGCTAGTTTTGGGTTGGTCGTCGAAATATTGTAGTAAATTTTCAGTTAACTGGATTGGGTTTTGTCGTGTAGGCGTTTGATCTGGGCGTTGAGACCTAGGATCCACTGGCCGGTTTTCGCGGATGCGCTGAAGAGCTCCTATAATAGTGCGAGAATTAGTAGGACATTGTCTTAAATCGCCATATCTCTCGCGATATGTCCTCATCGCAAGGGCGGCACTTTGATGACATTCTCTGTAAATAGAATCATGTCCGCAAATTCAGCTGCTGTGTAGTTCGGATGTGATTTGCCATCACGATCACAAGTTTACACAAGCACTAATAACACAAATAAAAGCGTCTGTATCGTAAGAGATGTAAACGTCTACTAGATTAGAAAACAAAGCAAAGCGTCTTTATCACAGTACCATAATCTAATTGCTATCCTAATTACACAAAAGTAAATAAATAAAACAATAGGTAAGCGTCTTTTTCGCGGAAACATTCACAAAAATATTTGACGACGTAATTATGCGCACTAGTATGAAGAAGTGTGTCAAGGACACGGGTTCGGCTAGCACTAGAAAAGCAAAAAAAAAGTGTGTTAAATTAATATCACCATTGTAGCGCCACATTGTATATTTGTAGTTTAGTTAGAAACCGATGGATGTTTTCGAATGAAATTAAATCTGATAAATGAACTGTTTGTTTTCTATTTATTAAAATAATATTTATTCAAAAACATCTTTCGGTTTCTTACTAAACTTCAACTATACCCAACGACCCTGGTTACTTATCTCCTTTGGTGACCATACAAGTTAATTCAAATGACATAAAAACAGCAATAAATTATTGTAAACAACTGAAGTGTATGTGTTATCAGAAGACATCTTTATTAGCCTTATTAAATAATGAGATATGAGGAAGATAATATGTGTGCTACTTAGTACTTAATTTATTAATGAATTAGCGGCTGTGGATACTTTTGAAGCCAAGAGTCTTATAACCAGTCTTACCAAGGGGTATTGTGTTACCCAGTAACTGGGTTGTGGAGGTCAGATAGGCAGTCGCTCCTTGTAAAATAATGGTATTCAGATGCATCCAATTAAAAAAAAAAAAAAACGGTTAGTCTGGAAGCCGACCGCAACATAGTAAGTAAGTAATTCATTTATTTGCCTGAAATATGGTATTTTACAGATATTATAACACACAATAGTTCATCATATTCCGCCTACTACATTCGGCATGCAAATTTTGTGACATAATAATAGTGATTCTGATTTCATCATAAAAATCATTTAAAACAAAATTATAAAATTCCAATGTCAAAAAAATAAATAAAATAAAAATAAAGTTCTAAATAAAAAATTGTCTACATGTCAAATTATAAAATGTCAGAGAGAAATAATTAAATTAGAAATGTCAAAAGCTTAAAATAATAATGTAAAATTTAATTTAATTTTCATGTCATGGAACTTTCTTGTTTGTCCTATAATTCATAAATTCCTTAACAGTATAGAAACAGTTTTCGATAAGCCATGCTCTGAGATGCTTTTGAAATAAGCTGTTTCGCAGTTCTCTAATAACCTTCGGTATATGATTAAATACTTTTATTGCCATTCGACTAGCGTTTTTATGGCAGTAAGCTGTTCTACATCTTGGCATTGTCAATTTTGTAGGATCCCTTGACATTTTGCCTACCTTATAAATATTGTCTCTATCGGCTTTACTGAATAGGTGAGGATGCTTTTTGACAAATACTCCCATTTCCAGTATATATAAGCATGCTAATGTTAATAATTTTTTTTTTTTAAATATGTCTGCACGATTCTAATGGGTCTGCACCAAACACAGCTCGTAAACACTTTTTTTTGCACAATAAATGCCCTATTGCTATCAGTAGAATTACCCCATAAGATTAAGCCGTATCTTAGCACAGATGAGACATATCCATGATAAGCCAATAAAGCGGCATTACGTCCAACAGTTTTCCTAAGATTTCTTAGTGCAAATGTAAAGCTGTTTAGGCTATTACATATATTTTCAACATGCTTTTTCCAATTACAATTTTTGTCAATTACTATGCCTAAAAATTTTGTATGGTCAACTTCTTCAATTTCACTATCACATCCTATAATCTTCATTGCTTCATTTGTCATTTTGTAATTAGAGAAATTAATATATTTTGTTTTGAAAACATTCACCCACAAATTATTTTGTTCAAGCCATTCTATTATAGCCTCTACGGCAACATTTATTTTATCCTCCAGTAGTTCATTTTTATTATCTTTATTTATTATCAATGAGATGTCATCTGCAAACAATACGCACTTATTCTTTGTCACTGTTGGTAAATCATTTACGTATAGAAGAAAGAGCAATGGCCCCAAAATACTGCCTTGAGGCACGCCATAAGTATTGGTCCTGTATTGAGATTTATAGTTTATCACTTCTCTGTCTTTATTAATGCCTAATATTTCAACCCGTTGCTGTCTATTAGTTAGGTAATCTTTTAGCCAATTTAACGCTTTTCCTCTTATCCCGTAACTCTCACATTTTTCTAATAATATATCATGTTTTACAAAGTCGAATGCTCTGCTCATGTCGAAAAATATCGCAGTAACCGGTATTTTCTTATCTATATTCTCAGTAATCGTTTTATTAGTTGATAACAAGCTAGTGCGGTTGACTTTCCTCTTTGAAAACCATTTTGTTCCGCACTTATTAGATTGTATTTGGATATAAATGAGCTAATCCGATTATACATTGCTTTTTCGTATATTTTTGATATTATAGGTATTAAGGTCACCGGACGATAATTGTTTAAATCATGTTTATCATTTTTTTTATATAATGGTTTTACGACTGAGAACTTTAATTTGTCCGGGTACTTTTCTTCCCAGAAACTTAAATTAACAAGATGAGACAAAATAGGAGACAATATATCGGCACATGATTTTATTATGTGGGTGGAAATTTCATCATATCCCACTGCGTTGGTATTATTAAGCGATGCAATTATTGTATTGATTTCATTGGGCGTGCAAGGTTCGAGATATAAACTATTACTTCCCTTGCTTGTATTCTTTATGATATTCTTTTTATTATTGATTACGTCTATATTTGTAGTATCAATGAAGTGATTATTAAAAGCTTCCGCTATTTCTTCTGGTTTTTCTATCGTAAAGCCATTCAGTTTAATGGCCTCTGTATATCGTGAATTGCTACATTTAGGTTTATTTTTAATTAATTTCCATGTTGCATTACATTTGTTTTTTGCTTTCAAAATAAATTTGTTAGAAGATTGTTTTCTAGACATGTTAATACATTTTTTTAATATTTTAGCGTAATTATTATAAACCAGTTTATTTTCCTTAGACTTATATTTATGATATTTCGATTTTAGATATCTTTTAGAGAGGCAAGATTTTTTTAAACCTTTGGTTAACCATCTTAAAGTAGGTGTTTGATTGTTTACTTTTATTCTTTGCAAAGGGAAATTTAATTTATATAATAGGCAGAACGTTCCATGAAAGTTGTTAAAAGTCGTATTAGGATCTAAGTCATCATAAATCTCTTGCCATTTCATGCTCAAGTTGGGAAAGTAGTAGTTGGGAAAAGGTTAGGCAGACTGATTGTTGTGTATACTTTTACACTCTTCCTAGGAGAATTACTTCATGTATAGTCGACCGCATCTCAGTGGTAATACTTGAATAATGAATAGAATAGAATAATAATTATTTGCAAGGATACACCCTGGTAGTGTGAAATGAATACCACCCTTACTGTTACAAAAAATGGGTTCTTCAATGTCAAATTGTTACCATACACAATATGCACTGGACTGTACTTGGGTCAAAATAATCACGTGATGTGATAGACTTGATATTTTTGAGTGGGTTCTGTTATAGTGCTCGCGAAGTTTTGGTCAGTGGGTCGTTTTAGGGGCAGAGTTGTTTAAAATGGGTCAGTTTAAGTAGGTAAAAAGCAAACAAACTATCATACTTTGCGAATTACTGCTTAAATAATTAACACTTATCAAGATAATTATCATAATGATTTGCATCACTATCTTTTATTTACAAGTAATTTTAGAATATTTCCATTAAATATTTATTTGCCAATCAGCATTGGGCTGATTAGTCCTTGCTACTCAGGTGGAAGTCGAGGTCAGGGTTTCAATACTTCAAACCAAGAATCTACATTCTGTCGTTTGGTGCAAGAGTGCCTATTTTAGCCTCCTTGCACATACTACTACACCCAGTACATAAGTGTAGTGCACTTGACAAAAGGGAATACTCGATGCGAAAGCAACCTCAAACTCCAAAAAATTACTCGCCGTGAAGATCCTCGCGAATTGAAATTGAGCATGTTCACCGCGAGCGCACTATTCGTCGCGATTCACAGTTCGCGCGAGGCATGCGTGGGGCAGGGCATCCTATGCTAGAGGCACCAACAGTAAAATACATTTCGTCCATAAGTACGTCTTAAGCCGCGGTCCCACGGCCCGTTAACTGACTGGCCGCGCCTGGCGTTGTTACGCCTGTCGAGGCATGGTGGTGGTGTCTGGCTTGGTGCGGTCTGTATGCGCATCATGCCTGCCTGCGTGTGCATCATGCATCATGCCTCTATGATTTTATTCAGTGGTCAAGATAAACAAAGCAAAAATAAAAGTCCGTACAGGCCGCGACAGGCGCACCCGCGTCGCGCTACGCCGCGCCTTTTGAACTTGCCCGACTCCCGACAATTCGAACGGACGACGACAGGCCGCCACAGGGCTCTTCGGATGCGACGGTTCCCACGACCTGTCAGCCTGGCCTGGCGCGATCTGGCCTGTGAGAAAACGGGCCATGAGACCGCAGCATTACATTACTATTCCTAATTGCCTAGCCCAAACCCTTGATCCTAGACAGTTTTCATTTTACAGAGTTTTTCTTTATGATGTGGAAAGGAAGGAATAATGTGGAATGTTTCGAAATTCTCACAGGATAACGAATATAGGACGGACGATGTCCTTAGTTGGTAATTCTAGGTACACACACAGTGATTTCAAAATATCGCACCCACACAGAATTTACCATCGCTAACGACAAATCGGCTATCAAAATCGTGGACGTGATATTTTTATTGAAGACGCTGCGTGTGTAGGTACCTTGCATGACTCTCCAAAATACTTCGTGGTATACGCGGAAGAAGAAGACGGACGGACGGACGGACGGACTGGAGAAGTTCAATTCGCTTACAAAGAATACGATTTCCATGCAAGTTGGTGTGCCACATGACAACGTTAGACAATGTCGTTGACTGATTATGTTGTTATGATGTGCAATGCATGGTTAATTTACAAGTAATTATTACGTTATGAAGGTGAAAATCCATTCACTGTTAAAGCAATAGGTAATTAATTAAGTTAACAATTACTTGTTGTTAAAAAGTTACTAGTGAAAATGTAAATAGGTATTGTTATTTGTCGAGTTATGGAATCGAAGTGTCATTAACTCGACAATATACTGTAACACACAGCTACATATTCTGAGGGAAATGTCAAACTATCATGTAGTGCATTTCTTCCTATTTTTTTTTTTTGGCCAGCATCTTTATGTTTTGTCCTGAGGATTATTTCTGCCTCGTCGGTCAAGTGGTCGCAAACGCTGCTGCTAAGCATAACGTCCAGGGTTTGATTCAATACTCAATACTTTATTGCATTCCATAATGTGTAAATACATATGATAGTTATTCCCTGGTCGGGCAGTATTATTGGATTTTCCAACAAGAATTTCTCAGAAGCAGCCTAGAATCTGGATCTGTGCCTGTTGGTAACTCGCTTCCTATTACATGACACATAACTGGAGAAATGTTGATGTACTATAGGAACTCCTCTGTCCAACCCTTCGGGGATTACAGGCGTGATGTTATGTTATATATATTTCCGAGTCTCTGGGTGTCGAGGGAATTGCTGGATGTATAGACAGGATCGTCGAAGTACGGCAATTTCAGAGGGTGGTACTATGTACCTGCGAGGTAACTGCGAAACACACTGACAGTAGGAAAGGTTTTCTTTTTGACATTTCAACTACATTCATTGCGTTATTTACGATGTTGAGCAGACAAATTTTTCGAACATTTGAAGCAATGGATTAGCAATATCCTTCAAAATTATTCAGATTGTGATTGATAGTGTGTTATGCAATTAGGATTGGATAGGCTGATTGATCACAGCAGCAGTGAGCCAAATATTAAAGCATTGTCCATTCAATTGACACGTGTACTATGTATGGAGTAGGTAACACATATTCTCTTCATAACGTAACCGTGACTGCCCAGCTTTTTATACAAAAAGGTAATTAAAATCCAAACTAATATAATGAAGATGTACATAGAATGCTACACTATTGCCGAATGCCAAAGGATATGTTTTATGGTATAATTGATTTCCACCGTTCCACGCGAACTAAGTCGCGGACTGCCCACGACTTCGTTCTCGTGAGATAGTGTTTTATAAAACAATAGTAGTTGAAGATACAGCCACGCATGACGATAATGATATAACCACTTACACCTGGACATATTGACATTCCATTATTTAATTAAACGTGCAAGTCATTTAGCATGTGGTGCCAAACACTTGAACCACGTATGAAAGAATATTACAAGGTTACCAAGGAAAGTTATTTACGATTTGTATTTACGATTTGATCTCTTTTCTTATATCGTAGCCACCATTTATTTGATGATCAAAATTCATTGGTGTTGGCTAAGAAACATATATTTTATATCTGGGAAGAGTCGTTATGGCTAAGGATTAGATTGTGACCAGTCAAAGGCTTTCGATTACGTTACAATGACACGTTGATCCAGTAATTGCATTATTATCGAGTTAAAAACACTGTTGTTTTACTTATTTCTCAAAAGGATGATTGTAAATAGAAGTAGAAGTTAACGGGACCTCCAGGTCTAAGGTGTATAGCCAGTTATCACTAATAACTATGAGAGTTCCGCAAGGTTCAATTCTTGGCCCGCTGTTTTAATAAAATAAATAATGAAATAGTGGTAGAAGAATAAAAATAATTAGAAACTGCAAAAAAACTAACTAGTCAAAACGGTAAAGAAATCCTTTAGTTAAGTTTACGTGCTGACCTATTACACAGGACTTTCAGGTGCTATATTTATAAATTCAGCACCGTGCTGAATGCCATCAAGTTCATACTTATTTTTGGGCTGTGAATTTATAAATATTTTTATTAAAGGCAGCCATTCAACGATAGCGTATTGTTAGACTGGACGCCCATAATAATATCATAAGCTAAGCTTTGAACATAGAAATGAATGAGTAACAGTAGTAGGAAATAACAACGACTGGTACCTATTATCTAATAGATTACATATCAAAACATTCGGACGACGCGCCCTATTATATTTATATGCACTAATATTATTGAGTCACTCGTAGGGTGACCATGATTTAGGAAATTAGTATTGTCAAGAACTAAAGTTCATCAATAAACGAACGCTTATGTATCAGCAGAGCTGATTAGGAAGTTCCAATAGAACGGGCTTATATCTGGAACTACCGGTTGGATTTGACACCTCAATTCTTGAGGAAGGCTATAGATAGGCTATTTACATTTGCATCACGCTGGGACCCTTAGGAACCGAGCAAAAAGTAGAAAACTTAGCTAAGTGAAAACGAAGTAATAGCACGGGCAGGCGACGGGGTGGGTGGTACAAGAAATTTCACGCGGACGAAGTCGCGGTCAGAAGCTAGTCAAAGAAAGAATGAAAAATATGTTATTCTGCACCAACAAAACGCACGCACGCACGCACGCACGTTCGATTTAAATCAGATGAACACCTTGTTTCTGAACTAGATACTCGTATAACACCTTATTTCATTATTTGCCATGGAATAAGGATGATTGGCAAAACTTTAAGGAAATTCCAATGAACAGCCTATAATATGTTTCCTGCTGGCGCTGTTTTCTTTTATAATAAATAGCGAGCCCGCGTGTCCTCATGATTTTTTTTTCCTTTTTCCATCTAAAGGTGGGGGTAGGTTATTTTGGCAAGAATTGGGCTATCAAATGCAAAAATATTGTTTTTAATCCGATTGGTGGGTCCACAGATTAGCACGTTCAAACAAACAAACAAACTCTTCAGCTTTATTATATTAAGTAGTGAAGTATTAAGTAGTGAAGTCGGCTAGTGAGCCATATCAAAGCCCGTCAATTATCCGATTAAAATCCACAACAATCATAGACCCACTACAGATCGCCTAATCACAATGCGGTTTGACGAAAAATAATTTCGAGCACACATGTTTTATAATTAACACCATTGTTCTGTAGTGTTTACAATAACACCGTACCTAACTGTCTGGAGCCAATCAACTGTAGCTGACACTCGTACTTTGGGGCCTAGCCGTTGTCATACCGGTCATAGCCTCATAGATCAGTGTAGGGACAGTGATGATTAATATAATGTATAAATATAATATATAAACGTTTATTTTCTCTACACAAGTTACGAACATAATGCTAGAGTTTGACAGTAGTGCACGAACAAGGAGCTAACTTTGATTGTGGAATGATTGTAGTGCCTTTCTGGATGATTTGTTCCCAATAACCTGTAAGTTTTTTTTTCTTTTGGCTTCACTGACATAATCAGCCTATACTGTTCCTACTGCTGGGACACAGGTCTTCCCTCTTCGAGAGGGACTGGCCTCTAATCTACCACGCGGGCCCAGTGCGCACAGTGTTTTCAATAGAACAAGCTAGCTAGACAAAAATATTTATTGGGTTTTTTTGCTTCGTACGGCTTTCTTATGATGTTTTATGACGGTTTAAGTCCAAAATACACAAATAAAAGAAGGGGGGGGGGGGGTTCCAAGAAAACAAAAACTAACAATACATATTTTGTATAATTGAATACGTAAAATAATGCCAATAGAGAAAAGATTAACAACAGTCACAAAATACTTAATAACTAATGACGTAGCTACTAATTATGACAGTGGGACATCATCACTTACCTACCAACAATAATTTTCTTACTTATATACAAACAGATCAGAAAACTTAGTATTAACCAAATCAATATATTTACAACTAATAATAAAGTTAGTATGATACACAGCTTAGACTTACACTAGACCTTATATTTACAGTAGGGGGTATTATTAAATCTAAAACCTCCGAAGGAAGTATACTTGTCGGTTTTTTGGGAACTTCTCTAAGACCATTAATTACAGGATCAGATGTGATTAGTAGCATATTAAGTAAATCCCTATTCGTGGCAATACGTGAGCGTTTTCGAGTATTGTCCTCTCGGAATCTTCTACAATCTTTATTGCGAGCTTCCTGAGCTTCCTCAGAAAGCTGCCCGATAGGTAGAAGAGCCGATTTCACAATATCTGCACTGTGTACAAGAATTTTGTGCACGGTTACAGGCATATAATACTGTTACGAGCTTCGGGTTCGTGACAATAAAAACTGCCGATATAAATTACCAAAAGTTACACTTTTATTAAACAACACTAATAACAACTCAAACACACTAATTATAAAACACAATCGCTCTTAAGTCGCACTTGAAGATCGCTTTCGATGTATTCGCTTCTATCGCAGAACCAAGTCTGATTGGTCGCGGCTAGTCCCGGCCTTATATAGTGCCGCAGATAATTCCAGAATCTTCTATTGTAGAAACATCTAGAATGTTCGAGTACATACCGGCACCGACTGACCAGATGTCGATAGTTCTAGTAAGTTCAGCCAATCGATAATAGATGGCGCTAGTGAAGAACTAATAAGTTCTTCTACTAGAAACTAGATGGCGCTAGTGGTAACTAATGTCACCATCATCAGGCATTAATTGTGGCGCGCAACACTGCCCCCTCCTAAGACATGCTCGTCCCGAGCATTATCGGCTCCATAATAACGCGCCAATCGATCCACATGGACGATCTTAGGAGTACCTCTTGCACCTTTCTGTATCCGGTAGGTTACGTCATTGATCTTTGTCACAATCCGGTACGGTCCATCCCATTTAGCTTGAAGCTTAGGAGATTTCCCTTTGCTGCGGACTGGATTGTGCAACCACACTAGTGAACCTTCGTCGAACCCTTTACTGTTCATTTTGCGGTCATAACGGGTTTTCATCTTTTCAGACATTTGCTGGCCCGATTGTCTGACGTGCTCATAAATGTCATTCATTTTGTTCCGCAAGTTATTCGCATAATCGGTTATAGTGCGTGGGGCATCAGGTGGTATTCCGGTGATCAGGTCTGCAGGCAGCCGTAATTCTCTTCCGAAGTTTGCGAAAGCTGGTGTCACCGATGTACTTTCGTGAACAGCGCTTTTATATGACAACAAAAACGGTTGTATGTGCTTGTCCCAATCTCGTTGCCGATTTTCCACAACTTTTGCTAGGTACCTCTCCAATGTCTGATTGAATCGTTCCACCATTCCATCCGATTGTGGGTGGTAAGAAGTTGTTCTTGTTTTATGAGTACCCATAACTCGACAAGTTTCCTGGAATATTTGGGACTCAAAATTCCTTCCTTGATCACTGTGAATCTCTAAAGGTACTCCAAACCGACAGAAGACTTCATAAACTAATTTATCTGCAACTGTCGAAGCTTCTTGATTTGGGATGGCGAAGACTTCCGACCACTTAGTAAAGTAATCCATCACAACCATGAAATACTTGTTACCACTTTCACTTTCCGGAAACGGCCCCGCTACGTCAAGGGCTATCCTCTCCCATGGTGCGCCAACATTGTACAATTTCAGTGCACCTCTACTACGAGTCTGAGGTCCCTTTACAGCTGCACAACTTGTACACTTGCGACACCAGTCCTCGACATCGTCTCGACAGTGGACCCAGTAAAACCGTTCTCGTATCTTCAGTAGTGTCCGTTTTACTCCCATATGACCTCCTGAACAACCATTATGGTACAGCTGTAGAACATCCGGTACTTGAGCTTTAGGGACAACCATTTGCAAATGACAGCTGTCTCCCCGAGCATTTTCCCATTTACGGCACAGGACTCCATCCTGAATCACCAAGCTGTCCCATTGGGCCCAATAGCTTTTTGTGATCGAACTCATTGCTGAGACGTCGCTCCATCTGGGCTTAGGAGCTCTGGCCTTCATCCACTCCAGAATCGGCTTGATGTCCGAATCTTCCTGCTGTGCACGTTGTAGGCTTTCCTTCCACTCGTTGCCGAGGTCTGTCTTGAGCATCCTCACAGGTACGACTTCTTTACTTTCTTGCCTAGTACAATGCTTGCAGTCTTCAGGACAAGGTCTTCTTGACAACGCATCTGCGTTGCCATGAGATTTTCCGCTGCGATGTTCGACCACGAAGTCGTATTCCTGCAGTAGTTCAATCCATCTCGCAACTTGACCTTCTGGATTTTTGAACTGCAATAGCCATTTCAGTGCAGCATGGTCCGTTCGTATGTGGAATTTCCGCCCCAGAAGATATTTGCTAAAGTGCTGCAATGACTTTACCACAGCAAGCAGTTCCCGTCTCGTAACACAATAGTTCCTTTCAGGTTTCTACAATGACTTGCTGAAGTACGCTATCACAAATTCATGATCGCCATTCCGCTGGGACAACACACCGCCAAGTCCTATGTCGCTTGCGTCTGTATCAACTATAAATTCCTTGCCCGCATCAGGGTACCCCAAAATAGGTGTTTTGCACAGACGGTCCTTTAGCTCCTGGAATGCGATGTCACAACTTCCATCCCAGCAGAAATGTCGCTTCTCCTCGGTTAGCCTATGCAGGGGTTTGGCTATATCTGCAAAGTTCTTGACAAATCGCCGATAATAGGAGCACAAACCCAGAAATGCTCTGACCTGCGTCTTGTCTTTTGGAATTGGCCAATCCTTGACAGCGGCGATTTTCTCTGGATCCGTGCGGATACCTTCTTCAGACACTACATATCCCAAAAAGCTAACTTGTCGTTTGAATAGTGAACACTTCTTCGGACTTAACTTGAGGTTGGCACTCTGGATCTTCATGAGCACGCGTTCCAGGTTTTGAAGATGTTCTTCAAACGTACGGCCTACGATGATGATGTCATCCAAGTAGACCAGGCAAGCATCGCCAATAAGCCCGGTAAGTACAAGTTCCATCAACCTTTCAAACGTTGCCGGAGCATTGCATAATCCAAACGGCATAACTTTAAATTGCCACAGACCCTTTCCTGTCGAGAATGCAGTTTTCTCCTTGTCCTTAGGATCAATTTCAACTTGCCAGTAGCCACTTTTCAGGTCCAGTGTGCTAAACCACTTTACTCCAGTAAGCATGTCCAGCGTGTCATCAATTCTTGGCAAAGGATAGCTGTCCTTCTTCGTAACGTCGTTCAGACGACGATAGTCAACACAAAACCTCATGCTGCCGTCCTTCTTTCTTACCAGCACTACAGGTGAACACCATGGACTAGATGAAGGTTCAATAACACCATCCTT
The DNA here is from genome assembly GCA_947507525.1 of Apamea epomidion. NCBI lineage: Eukaryota > Metazoa > Arthropoda > Insecta > Lepidoptera > Noctuidae > Apamea > Apamea epomidion. Next base: position 20,833,543 of record OX382226.1, read on the forward strand.
CACCATTCCCTCAATCATGGTTTCCACTTCCTTTTCGCGTGCTACCGGCAATCTCCTTGGCCGCTGACGGATAGGCAATTCTTCTCCTGTGTTTATTTTGTGTTGAACTAAGCCAGTCCTCCCGATGTCAGCATCGTTTGACGAGAAAACATCGGCATACTTAAGTAACATTTTCTTCGCCTTGACCATTTCATTTTGGGACAGAGCGCTGCGGCAGTCTTCTAGAAGTGTGGTCACTCTCGTTTGTGCATCCTTGCTGAGGGTCCCAGTCGATAGATATTGGCATCGACGCAACCAATCCACTTCCTCGCAAGTACCAACTAGTGTGCCTTTTTCTATAACCTGTTCCTGATCACAAAGGTTCAGCACACGTACCCCTGAGATGTCGGTGGTTCTGACCAAAGTTCGTGCCACTTTCCATGGTAGGTCATTGTCTACCCTTTCCACGAGTACACAACGATGAGTTTGCCCAGGATTCTGAGGAAGACTAACCGGCACAATCGTTTCCGATCTCGGCGGAAGAACAATCTTCTTAAGGCTGTACACGTTCCCTGGTAACGCTCCTTCCACGAAAAGTTCCTCTTGTCCACATTTCAAAACACCCTGCTTGACGTCAATTTCACAACAATTCTTCCTCATAAAGTCAAGGCCCAGGATGCAATCGTCCATTATATCAGCCACGATGACATTATGCAGGTAGATTCTGTTGCCTAGCTTCAACCCCATCTTCTTCTCTCCATGGACGGGTATGCGCTGACCGGTGGCTGTTACCAAATTAATGTGTTCCCGGTTGTATGCGGAGTCCCCAAGGGACCGTCTTATGAGTTGGGAACTGACAACCGTGCGAGTGGCTCCAGTGTCTATGGTCAGCTTACACGGCGTTCCGTTGACCTCGCCCTTGATGATTAGGCTGTTCCCGTCTTGGGTTTGTGTGATCGAAACCCTTGGGGCTCTTTGAACATTAGCCAGCACCCGCCCCGCAGTCCTGGCTATTACTCGTTTCCCTGCTGCTGGTGCTGGGCGGTGCTGTTAGCTGCACTGCCCTCTGGAGATCGGCCGTCTTCTCTTTCTGCAGTTCGCTTGGGGCAACTGGATCGAAGGTGGCCCCTTTCCCCACAGCCGTAGCACCTAGGGCTGTACCCTTTATTGCGGTCGCGAAATGTAGCCGCTGCAACCTCCCTGACGCGATGGGAGCGATGATCCTGTCGCACGGCTTCCACCTCCAGTGCATGGGCCAAGGCGTCCTTAAGCGTCCCGTGGTGCCCGAGCCTCACAGCAGCTCTAACTTCAAGGTCGCGGATGCCGTCGATGAATGCCTGCACCAGGTTCCCATCAATAAGCGCAGGTACGGACTGGTAAGCTTTACGCACCAGCTTCTCCACTTCAAGGGCCCACTGCTGCAGGTTTTCATTACTGCGTTGCACGCGATCCTTGAGCTGCGCACGAAACACGTGTTCCAGGTGAGCGTCGCCATACCGAGCCTCCAATGCCTCAAGGAGCTGCTCGTAAGTCACTTCCTTACCGGGAGCTTCCAGAACAGTTAAGGCCTGGTCGCGCAGGCCTAGGGTGAGGGCAGTCATGGCCTGACTTTTACTCCAAGCGTTCGCCTTCATGACAGCCTCAAACTGGATTTTGTAGGCCGACCAGGAAGAAGTTCCGTCGAACGGTGGCACTTTGAATCCACGTAGCGAAGGTGTTGTAGCTACGGGAGCTGCGATTCCATCCCCAAGTTTAAGGTAATCCAGCGTTTTCTTTACATCAGCCATTACGGTTTTCTTTACGTCAGCCACCACGTTGTCAACCCGATTATACACTTGGTCGATCCGGATTTCAGCTTCCGACAGGCGGTTGTCATGTTGATCAACCTTATCCTTCACCTCCTTCATGTCTTTCCCGAAGGTAGCGTGAAGGTCCTTCATAAGGAGCATCTGCTCTTCCTGGCGGCGCGTTTGCTCCTCCTTATCACGTTGGAGCTGTTCTTCCAACCGACGAGCCTGTTCCTCCTGTCGGCGAGCCTGTTCCTCCTTGTCCCGCTGGAGCTGTTCTTCCAACCGACGAGCCTGTTCCTCCTGTCGGCGGGCCTGTTCCTCCTGTCGGCGGGACTGCTCCTGCAGCATCATCATCAGGGCAGCAAAGTCTGGTGCTGCTGATGCTGGAGCTGTTGCGGACGTTTCGGCCTCCGTGGTTGGTAGCTGGTCCTCCGACCTCTGCGGCATAGCTCCACTAAAACGTCTCTGATCCGTCTGCTGTTGACGTTGACTCCGGGTACGGATACCCTCCGTGTCGTCTTTAGGTAAAATCGGCATGATTTTAATCCTTGCTTCTGACACCAATTGTTACGAGCTTCGGGTTCGTGACAATAAAAACTGCCGATATAAATTACCAAAAGTTACACTTTTATTAAACAACACTAATAACAACTCAAACACACTAATTATAAAACACAATCGCTCTTAAGTCGCACTTGAAGATCGCTTTCGATGTATTCGCTTCTATCGCAGAACCAAGTCTGATTGGTCGCGGCTAGTCCCGGCCTTATATAGTGCCGCAGATAATTCCAGAATCTTCTATTGTAGAAACATCTAGAATGTTCGAGTACATACCGGCCCCGACTGACCAGATGTCGATAGTTCTAGTAAGTTCAGCCAATCGATAATAGATGGCGCTAGTGAAGAACTAATAAGTTCTTCTACTAGAAACTAGATGGCGCTAGTGGTAACTAATGTCACCATCATCAGGCATTAATTGTGGCGCGCAACAATACCAAGAATAGAGATTAAGATACAATTTTTTAGTGTCCTGAGTTAATGAATTCAATTTTTCAACATTAATATCGTAACCCGAAGCCAAAGTCCTAAGGATAGTGCCAAACTTCTTAATTAAATTCACATCTAACCTGTAATATTTGAAGCTAGTTCAGGATTCTCAAAAAACCGACGAGCAGTATTCCCATCATTTGTATTACCAAATCCTGGTTTTGGTTTATCTACAATTAAACCCATTTCAGCTTTAAACCTATCTTGGATGCGAGCCGAACGCTGCTTCACATTTGCTTTGTCATTTTCATCTCGAAGTTGCCATTTTTTAACTTCAAGACGATAGCTTATGTGAAGCAAACATTCGAAGGAACGTATCCAAGCATGAAGGGGAGATATACCAAAACCAAGATTTTCCTTATTTACTACAAATTCCCTAGACTCAAAATTCATAAACTTAGGTGTAGCTCCACAAATGTAACACTTTTGTGCCGAGGAAGTTTCAGTCATAGCGTTACACACTTTACCGTCAATCATCGTGAACAGTAGTTCGTGTTTGACAGATACTTCATTACCATCTACAGTACCTATTGTTGGTACTAAGTGGTTTATTTCCTCCAAAATTCTATTAGTCTCTGTTACAGTAAAATCTGTAGTTTCTTTGGAGAAAATAAACTTTATAGGCCGACAATACATAGTAGAAGATGGTCGAGGATTCTGCCAAACAACGTTACCACTATTGTCACGTAAGTGAAGCGGTACAAATGTGAACACAAACAAAAACTCATCTGTATTTTCACTGTTTGTGAACTTTGGTTTGTAAGTGCTATGGCCGGAACATCCATCACACCCCCATTTGCTTGTAAGAGTGTATGATGAGCCAGGAGTCAAAGATTTTAAAACCTCATGCTGTGCAGTAATTAGACGTTGACGTCGACACTTGACACTTTTCGGGACTTTCACGTGCTTCCTTAATCACTGAAGCCAAGTTCCGATGTCCGGTTCGTTTTGTCACTAGCTTCATCAAATTCCTTTGATGGACGCCCAGGAGTCGAAGCGCGTCTTGATATTGATGGTACTGAGTGGTGGACGGATACTTTGAACGTAAAATAACCAGCCAACCACTCAGAGTTCTTAGTCAGGAAACGATCGCGGCGCTTCCTAGAACTTTCCCATTTTTCTGTTAATTTCGATGATAATCTTCCAATTGTCATTTTAATTTCCCTCGCAGAGGCATCCGTAATACTTGTAAAATCATTTTTCATTGAAAGAAAGTCGTAAAGTCTACTATTACGGTTCTCTTTGGGATGTTTCTGCCATTCATCAAAAAACTCCATTTTCGAATTCGAGAATTCGGATTCTGAAAAAAAGACAAAAAACAAAGTTGCACACAAGTGCGCAGGCTAAAATGGGTACCAATTGAAAGATAACTGATGTGGTTATCACATACATAATTTCTAGCTCGGGTACATGAGGGTACAAGTACTTTCTAGTCCAATGAATACAGAAAACTGTCAAAACCCTACATAATTCTTTAAAATTGAGGTATTATAAAAAAATTGGGGTTAAGTAGATTTATATATTAATTATAATTAAAAAGTACATACCTTTAACTTGAAGATCCATCACTAATATTATCCAAAAACTTAAAACTCACTGACATATAATGTTACTTCGGTAATCGCAAAAATGCAACTGATTTGTAACTTTCTCACCCTTTCTTTTTACACTGCCCTAATTGCCTCATTAATGGTTGACATTAGTGGGAAAAAATTCTTGGAATTGGGACAATTGGGGTATTGGTTAGGGGCCCAGGTAAAAAATTCCGGCAAATTCAACAATGAATTTTGTCTAGCTAGCTTGTTCTATTGAAAACACTGTGGTGCGGTTTGATAGATGGTTCAAGGACACGCCGGTTTATTCACGATGTTTTCCTTCACTCTATTGAGAGCCTTGCTCGGTTTGTGCATTTAGCCGATGTCACGTTTAGTCTCTTTGGTTCAAAAGAAACAAAGGTGGGGAAACGAAAATGTTATTATTTATTATAACGGGGTTTACGATTGGGACGGATATATTATATTATATGCCTGTGTTGTCTGCACTGCAGACCATAGGCCTCCCTTCCCTCTTTCCACTTTTCCCGGTGTAATGCGATTGTGGGCCAATCCTTTAAGAAGGAGTCCAGCTCATCCCGCCATCTCTTTCTGGGCCTGCTACGCAGTCGTTTCCTGCCATTTGGGATCCACTTAATAGGCTTTTGCTAATGGCTGTTCCGACATGCGACAGATATGGCCAGCCCAGTTCCACTTTAGTGCAGCAGCTGTGAGCCAGCGTCCGCTATTTGTCTCCCATTGACGGATACACATATGTATATGATCAGTATATTTATAAATGTAATACCATAATGAATAATGAGCAAATAAAAATAACGAAAAATTACAACTTAATAACCTGTTAGTTGGTGTTTATTTTGTCTTAAAATTGTAGAAGCATCTGGTTGTCAACACAATTAAATTTCAGTTGAGCTTCTGTTATCTTTGTTAACCGGTATTTACTGGTTAAGATTCGGAGTTCGGAGGTCAGAATGTAAAAAATCGGGTTGGTCAGTTGGGAAGATGACACTAATGAACTAAGGATAAAAGGCTGGCAAGAGGAATCTGTAGAAATGATGCAAGAATAGAATATCTTTGTAGAATACCGGATGGTCAATTCTTGTAACTAAAAAACGTTCAAAATCTAGCAGTGGCGTAGCGTAGGGGGGGCCGGCCCGCCCCGAGCGGCACTTTTTAGGGGGCGGCAAAATTTCACAGTAAATAATAAAATATATTTTGTAAATATTTGAACCATTTCATATTTTTAACGAACTATAAATTCGGACCGATTGAAAAGAGCACTGAATTTTTCATTACTTACTTATTCTGTGACGAATTCGGGGAATCCCCTTAATAATACCTATGCACCTGTTATATCATTGCTTGAAGTAAGAATTTTTGTATTAATAAACGTGATTGTAAAACAAATGAACGTTTTTATTTAAAATCTAACCTGTATAATGCAAAATAATGATGACTGTTCTTGCCGAAAAGTTCTCTAGAATTAATGTATATAATGTATAGTATACATTAAATTGAAATGCCTAATTAAGAGGGCGGCAAATTTGTCTTCCGCCCCGGCAGCCGATACCCACGCTACGCCACTGAAATCTAGTCGCAATCTCATCTCAGCGACAGTCAATGTCAAAAATGTAGGGAAATTAGAGGTGTTTTAAAATTAGAATGCGAACTTTACCAAAAATATGGGAATTGCCCCTCAGAAAGTTACTGCAAACTCCGACCTAGCGGAGTAGCGGAGGAGGAATCCCGCACCCCCGGCCATGGGCAGAGGAACATGGTGTGTTGGTAATAGTTCTGACATAACCATTCGCCTACCCCATACAAAGGTTATCCATGAGCATACTCACAAAATAGTTTGAGTCTGTAAAAGTTCTGACATAAACATTCGCCTACCCCATACAAAGGTTATCCATGAGCATACTCACAATATAGTTTTAGTGTTTAAAATTTCTGACATAAACATTCGCCTACCCCATACAAAGGTTATCCATGAGCATACTCACAAAATAGTTTTAGTCTGTAAAAGTTCTGACATAACCATTCACCTACCCCGATCAAAGGTTATTCATGAGGATTTTCACACAATGAAAAAATTTACACACGCCAAATCTCTACTAGAATTTACTACCTAACACTTAGCTCAGCCTAGACTGGCTTAAATTATATACTGCTAGAAAGTTGCGGTTACTTAAGTCCTATTATCGTTTGCCAAGGTTGGGTTGCCGTGGATGGGTGACCATCTTTACATACTGAAACGCCTCCGTGTCTCTGGTTCCGGCTGCCATTCGAGATCTTTGACAGTCGATACAGGTAGTCACAAGCCCAAAATTCTGACAACCAGTCTTGCCAAGGGGTATCGAGTTACCCAGTAACTCGGTTGTAGAGGTATGATAGGCAGTCGCTCCATGTAAAATACTGGTATTCAGCTCCATCCGGTTAGACCGGAAGCCGACCCCAACATAAGAAAAGGCTCGGCTGATTGATTGACTTATTGATTTTGTAGGATTTGTGATATAAAATATGAAGGAAAAAGAAACGATTCGTGATAAATAGGTACTTTAGGAAGTTCGTTCAACCATGTCGTTATTAATAATGCATGTAAAGCATGTTATTGCAAGTGAATGTGAAATTTAATCAACGCGCAGTTATCACACCTTTTCGATTTTTACTTTCTACTACAAAATATTTCTTTTAGCCGAAAGACGTCCGCTGCTGGACATAGGTCCAGCAGCGGACGTCTTTCGGCTACCGGATATTTTGTGGTAGGCCTATGCCTACCACAAAATATTTACTTCGATTCAATTCCAATTCAAAATGTTTTATTCACATCAACCTATATGGGTACCTATGAAGCGTCAGAAGCTAGATGCACGGTTCCAATTGGTCGTTTCCTGTGGAGAAGAGCCGGCAAGAAACTCCACGGTTGCTCTATTAAAAAAAAACGATTGGCTTTTATAATGTTTTCAAATTACAGTGTTAACAGCACCCTAATTGCGAAACACACAATCAATCTCAATCTGAATCATTTTGAAGGATATTGCTAATACATTGCTTCATAAGTTCGAAAAAGGTTACCTTCATAAAGTCTGCTCAACACGTAAATAACGCAATGAATGTTGTTGAACTGTCAAAATGAAACCGATTCTGATTGATTGTGTGTTACGCAATTAGGGTGCAGGTATAGGACAGTGTAGGTCTGTCAACAAGTATGTACTAACAAAAGTGAAAATGGTCTACAAATCTAGTCTATAAGGCCTACAACGTTCTCACATTCACAAAATAATCTATTTAAAAGATAAATAAATTGGCAAACCTAGCAAGGATATCATCATAGTTTGCCTAGCGTTTTGTGGGAACCATGTTGGTATCGGCTTCCAGTCTCACCGAATGCAGCTGACTATCAATATGTTACATGAAACGACTGCCTTTTTGACCTCCAAAACCTAAAACCTAGCAAGGATATATGAAAGTAACAAATGTTTTAGTATCCAATCCAAACCTAAACGACAAATTTCCTTATAAAAAGTAATATTAGTTAAAACAGATAGCTGTCAGGCTTATCTTAATGCGAAAAGCATGTCACCGTAAAAACTATAAAGTTCTACAAATCAATATAGAAAATAAAAAACGTATTAAACGTCGAAAGGATAGGATATGCACCCTGTCGCGCGTACGCTCAACTTTTGTCAAGAGATTTTTTCATTTTCTTGGTCCGTTTCTTTACAACAAATTAAACGAAGAGTGTCAAATCTATGGTCTACCGTATTACAAATGCAAAAAGATTATACAATCGTACCTCCAAGATAAGTCATATAACGAAACTGAAAAGATCTTAACATAATGTGATGAACTTCGACAAGCACACACGGACACACCCTCCCACACTCCCACACACCCAATCACATACACACACACACACACACACACACACCACACACTCCATCACACACACACACGCTCATATTTACCTCAATTTAATTTAATTTAACTTATTTTTTTTAATTTTTTATTTTACGATAACAAAATGTGTCTTAAACTTTTAATTGTATAACTCAATTCTTCAAAATTGTAACAGTAACATCAGAAGCACTATGTAACTTTTACGTCTTTGTACCTTAGGGGACCGGATTGCTTCTCCTTAACACAGGTTTCCATAACCTAGCTAGGAGAGCAGTGCTCACCCACACGTTTGTAGAAATAGTACATATATTTTCTAAAACTGTATTTTAACGTGTTCCACAATCCTTTGTCTTGAGTAAATAAATTTTATTATTATTATTATAATATGTGATGTGACATTTGAATTAAGGCTCCCGCTGACAGGCACGATGCGACAGCGCGCCGCGCCGCGTCTCTAGAAGAACAATTTCTATGAAAACTTAATGGAAATTGTTCTACTTGTTGTGTTAGGGTCGCGCCTGTCTGCGGGAGCCTTAATTCAAATATTACATAAACTCCGTTCTAAATCAGCACCTTAATTGCGTAAAACACGATCAATCGAAATCGGTTTAATTTTGACAGTTCAAGAACATTCATTGCGTTATTTACGTGTTGAGCAGACAAATTTTTCGAACTTATGAAGCAATGGATTAGCAATTTGCTTCAAAATGATTCAGATTCCGATTGATCGTGTATTACGCAATTAGGGTGCTGATCAATTACATCGTCCAGATATGAATCGATACACACAATTTTCCAGTTCATTGACTGTTATATATCGAATTCGACACCATTGATAACGATACTGTTAGTGAGCTTATTTATTTTGTACTGTTTATCATGATAAAAACGTAAAAAGACGTGTTGCTAAACAGGTTTTTATCGATTTAAAAGCTGAGGGTATCGTTTTTAGGCAGTGAGAATTATTGTGATAAACAAAACGTGTAAACGATGTGTAAAACCTCCTTCCCTTTTGGAATGATATAAAACGACCGCCTTCCAAAAAAAGCACTTACAAAGTGAAAAATATTATGCTATCTACCCCACACCAATTTGTCTACCACTCCTTGGTATGTAAACAACAGTGACTGGAAGTATTATAACATCATCAAGATATACAAAGTGGATTAAATACGTATTATTGACGCTAACTCAAAAAATACCCCAGCAAAGTTAATAAGCCTTCTAGCTTGCGTGGTCCCATACAAATTGTACCAAATGAAAAAAAAAACAAAATCGGTCCACAATCTACGTGAATATCAATGAACATGTATAAAAACAGAGACGTTAATATATCCTCGTTCTATTTCCTGTCCTCCAATCAGATTTTTTCCCTATTCGCATAATTTCTTTCTTCAGTCCCCTCATAAATTATAAAATAATCAACATTCTCACTGCCCTTTAAATTCAAATCGTCAACTTTTCGTCTACTTTCACCTGCGCAACCGCATACGCACGAATGTAAAGCATTTTATGACGCTCGCAGTTCTCTGTTATACAATCAGTGTAGCAACATTTGCGAAATTGTCTCAACATTTAATTAGTGTCCAGTTTGTACTGGATAATGAATTTTTGGGCCTCTGTTTCCCATTGGGTCTTAGCATTTATGCTGAGTGATGGCCGTTTTGCGTGGATGTGACGCTTTATTTTCCCCCAGCTTGTTATTTTTGTGTTTGTGTTCTTTCTTTGCGTCATGTTTACCGCAAATAAACGTATTTTCTTTTCTCGATTAGCTAATGACCTTATTCATCTCGTAACTCGTTTATGATAATTCATCAATTTGAATTCCTGTTCTGCATAGCTATTCAAAACCATTCGATACGCTTCCGTGCCGAATCGAACATCAATCATTATTATGGAAGGAGTCCTCTAAACGCTCTTCACAAATCCAAAACCCGAAAATGTTGAACGTTTAAATCAAATAGACAAAGGGAAATCAGGTAATATGACACCGACAGCTTGTCGAATGGTTGTAAACAGCTGTGCTGTAACAATTTCAAAGCCTTTGGCAAACCCAAACCCATTGGTTCCCTTTTACGTTTTATCGTCTTAATTTCAAATAGCAGTTCCACTGTTGAAGTGATAAAATATAACATAATTATCAAGTTAAATAACAATAGCGTCATCTTCTTCAGAAAAATGAATACGAAGCTCGGACTAAAGTTCAGTTACCATTAGGTACGCACGGCTACACATCAATCTATACAAAACCAGTATAAACTGACTTCTGATTATACGATAAGCCTATACAATGCGAGGTCAGCTAAAACTGGAAATGTATAGCTTGATGTGTATTATGTCGCCGTGTGTACCTAACAGTTACCATGGTATCCAAAGCATTTCAAAAGAATATCGCCTCTTTACAGTGAAGGGCCTGGTCATGCCCTACATAGAGGTTAGGCACGAGTAGCGCCTTTCTAAACAATGTAGATTTGTGCTTAAAGCTGGAGTAAACTGGGACAAAGATAAACTTCAGTGTTATCTAAAAAAAACCAGTTGACCAATAGATTTATGTTCGCAGAACTCGACATAATGATCAACTGATTTTTTTTTCACAGTTTCGGTGTTGGTCCCGTAGTAAAAGTTGTTCATAATGATGAGTACAATGACCCCTTTTAAGAATTAAAACGATCTAAATTTAAAGGTGTATAGTATATTCATTACCGCTCGTGATTCTCACCCGCTTACCAAAGAGGTTATCCGCATATACCAAGACACCGTAATGCCAAACAACTTGAAAGCTGCATGTGAATATATTGTGCAGTTAGGTTTACCAACGGCTGGCTCTGCGAAAACTTACGCTTTTTCTGATTACGAGGAATCTTCAATCGTAGTAGATGTATCTTGGATCTCGACAATAGTTCTGAGCCCCAAGATACAGACTAACTTAGTTTGGGTCTCACTGGCAAATAATACTATGTAATCTATGCAGTTGTAGGTAATATTTTAAGCTGCTCATGTTGTGCGGGACAAAGACAGTTAGACAATCGTAATATTAGTTAGTTACGAAGTATGAGTCTCATAATCTATGTTTTTTTGTTTATGTTTTTGCTTTGTGAACGCTAAGATTGGTCATGGTCAAAAACTCGCGAATCCTGCTCGCGAAAAGTCGAGACAGGTCGAAACCTGTCGGAAGCCATATGCAAACAAAATACGTAAATTGCTAGGAACACAATAACTTGGTTTTAGTATACCCCATGTAGATGGGGTATAAATATAGGGTCATTTTGTGTGTAGAGTCACTAGTTCTCAGCGCTCCTTCTCTACTATTACTTGAGATAACAATGCAAGAAATAAACCATCATCAAATCTGCGAGGAGTTTTCATTTGAATCCACCTACACAGAGAAAAGGTATACCATGTACACGTGTCGTCTCAAATTGGTGTTATCTTGTGAACTTGCTAGCTATTCTATTCACAATCATCCGAGACGCTATCGTATCGAAAATGACACATTTCGATAACTTGCCTTGGTGGTCGTCTATTTCATGTAAACTGACATGATTTTCGGGTTTTGGACTTGTGAACATCGTTTAGTGGACTCCTACGATAACATTGATTGATGTTCGATACGGTACGGAAGCGTATCGAGGGGTTGTGAATCAGAATAGCTATGCTGGACAATAAACTATTTTCAATTTTCCTACTGTATACCTACTAAATTTCATTCTTTCCAGCAGGTCGTGTACCGCCTCCAAGATGATGCACATGTGGCTATGGTTCGGCTACGACCTCGGGGAGTTTATGTTCGCGGGCCTCACCATCGGCTCGCGGTGGGCCTTCGCCCTCACATGGATTGTGCTGTTCGTGGTCGCGCTGCTCTTCGAGGGCTCAAAGGTGAGGAGATCTACCATAAGTGTTGATGTTGCTAGTCGTAACGTCGGCTCACTAGTATTACTATTACCACGCATATCGAGGGATATGTCTTGGGGGCGTGGCACGTGCCGCCTCAATATTATAAAATTGGTCTTAAATTCGAACAGCGGCTGTGCGCTTCATTCAGTCGCTTTGCAACTGCGTGCATTGTACTATTAACGCGTAAAAAACTAAAATGCCGAGTTGTGCAGTAATTATATGTAAACATAGGTCAAATACCATCAACCTGAAGACAAATGGCGTGTCCTACCACCGGTAAGTAAACAATTAAGTCACTGTTTTATATTTTAAATCAATTTTTAAATGTTTTACTAACTTACGTCCGGAGCGACACGAACTAGCCCGAATCTTCCCGAACGCAACGAGCCTTTTGGATTTAGAGAGGTGCAATCGATTGCGTGCGGCTGATTTTATTGATATGCGTATTATTGCAGTTGAATATTTTTTTACAGAACCCAATGGATGTTCCCGTATTACATGTATATAGTAAAAGAGTTAAATTAGTTATTAATTTAATGTTGTTTGAATCAAATTAAGACATCGGTTGTTTCAATACAGTTACTCGTGAAGTGTAAAAGCTTAAATTAATATTATGCCTAAAGATTTTGACAAATGAACAGTTTTTAATTTATAGTACAATATGATAAATACATATTATATTTCATGCAATTATTTATTTTTGGTCAAAAAATTACAATAATTTGTGTTCGATATGCAAAAACATTCAATTTTTTTTTTTAGCTTGCTATTTGGCGGTTTCCTAAGGTGGGCCCTAGACGATTAATAATATTGCGCAATATTATTGACCGCGATTGCGGTGGTTAAATATTGTTAAAAATAAAAAATATTTTTTGCGCATCATTATTGTATTGATCACTAAATCGCAAGCCCACCTTAGTCAATCATAAGGCCGAGCAGCCGTCAAGGTTCAAAGTTTGAATTAGAAAATTCGCGGTCCGTCGCTATTTTGTCAAACCTTTGTCTATAATACTGAGGGTTTCACATTTTATTTTATTTCTTTACAAATGTGTTAAAAATGTCGTATAACTCGCGTGAACTATGGATAGGATATAAAAAACCAAGGATATAAAAAATAGTAGGCCACCGATATCGGGAATAGGGTCCAAGCTGCCGGTGGTCAGGGCTCCAGAGAGAGGAACCTTCTAAAGTTCTAACAATGCGGGCCGTGACCAGAAGTACCGCTTTCTTAATCAAGCCCTTGACTTGATCCTTATTTTTATTATTACAGTTCCCACTGCTAGGACTCAAGCCTACTCTCTATTATACGCGCTCCACACTCAATTATACTGAATTAAACCAAACCTGAATGTAGGTAGGCATTTTTTTAATTTTTTTTTTTAATATTAAGTAATATACTCGTATTATATAAATATACAGCATGGCATTTAACAGAGAGCGTTCCCTTTAACGGTAATACAATATTGAAAAATATTCCCATTTTATTTTTGTAAAAATAAACTATATTTTCGGATAGGTACTTACATAATTAAAAAAAAATATTTAAAGAAAATTAAACAAAGTTCAAGTACAAGAATGTGCTAAGATTAAATATCGATAAAAATTATCGACCATCGCTTTCGACTCCCTAATTGCATGCGTGTGCATTTAATGTTCGCAAATAGCAAATGTTTACAAGTGAATGCCCCGCCCATTCTATGTATGTGTGCTATTGATTTAGTGTGGCTGCTTTCTTCTTAGTGTGCGTGTTCAAATTTTGAGCGAGTGTCGTAAGTACACTATTTGTTAATGTTGTAATTATTTGGGTGGGAGATAAGCGGCGTCACTAAGACTCCTTATTATTCCGCAATGAAGGCATATATCCGGATATCTATGAGTATTACTATTCTCTCGTAGCATTTCGTCGCTTAAGATGACCTGCACCCTAATTGCGTAACACACAATCAATCCTCCTCCGTGCTTCGGAAAGCGCGAAAAGCCGTTGGTCTCGGCTGTCATTCGTGGATCTTTGGCAGTCGTTACGGGTCGTCAGAAGCCCGAAAGTCTGACAACCAGTCCTACCAAGGGTAATCGTATTACCCGGTAATTGGTTTGTGGAGGTTAGATAGGCAGTCGCTCCATGTAAAATACTAGTATTCAGCTGCATCCGGATAAACTGGAAGCCGACCCCAACACTGACTGAAGCTAGATGAATCAGCAATAAAAACAAACAAAGAAGCTGAGAGATCGATCACAGCTGACGCCACAGGTAATGGGCAGCCAAGTCCAGAAATAAATTGCTTTGCACACATACGAGTACATACACATAACTTTGTAGTACCTAGATACTCATACAAAGTACCTCATATTGAAGAAATGTTCGGATAACAGTGTCTCTCTAATGCTCTTTTGCCTTTTATAGAAATAGCGCAAATAACTCGGGATCACAGTTCATTATGGTGGAATTCCTAGGCGTTCGCAATGTAGAGGACATTTAATCTTGCAATGACCTCAGAGGTCACAATATTAGCTTTTATTTTACGGTTTCTGTGGTGAAATAAGGCGACCTTTTTAATATAATTTTGTCATGTCCGTTTTTTACAACTGCTGCAAACGAACTTTCGATTAAAATGGTTTTGCCTCGGTTTATTTGCAATCCTTTACTGGTTAATCGGGTTATCGTCAGAAATTTTTGCACTCAGCAAAAATAACGGGATTGTCAACAAACGGGTTGGGTTACTTATCTAACCCCGAAACGTTATGCACACGTGAAACACGCTTATTAAAGTGTGCAAAAATAACCTTTATTGCTCCCATTCATGTTGATTTTTCGCGCGATTCAAAAGACCGGCAATAAATTGTGCGACTAATTGCGCGAGTAGAGCAGTGTGTGGGCAGAGAGGGCAACATCGCGGCAGCGCGAGGAGCAAAGTGATGAGCAGCGCGAGGAGCATAGTGTGGCAGGGCCATGACACCCTATTGATCGAAGTGTCACCTAAGTTCACATTGTGGATTGAGCAATAAATATTATTGAGTCAATACTATATTCAATAACATCGAGTAGGTATTTCAGTACCAGTATTGGGCTTATGTAGAACGTAAGGGAATAAGCTAGCTCACTAAGTTATGGGATAAAATTGAAGCGTGACAGTGCTGTGCCGCGGGTGGCCGCCATACTCCATAGCACAGCATCATGCCAGTGGAAGCCTTCTCGCCACAGTCACGACGTGCAGCTACCTACTTATTCTGTTTTATTTTTTACTAGCTTCTGACCGCGACTTCGTCCGCGTGAAATTTCTTGTTCCCCGACCTACCCCGTCGCATCACATCGCCTGCCCGCGCTTGATTACATCGTTATCGTTTTGACTTTTTTTTTCGTTTTGCTCGGCTCCTAAGGGTCCTAGCGTGATGTTATATAGCCTTTAAAATAAAATAAAATATAGCCTTTAAAAATTTGGCTACCAACCGCAAAAAGAATTTTTCAAATACGACTGGCAGGTCCAGAGATTAGCGCGTTTAACTTTAAACAAACAAACTCTTCAGCTTAATTATTAGTAAATCGAATTAACTTACTATCTTTCTTATCTGCACTGTTTTTCTTTCTTTTCAGTACTTTTAACCCCTCTGTGTGAAAAAATCTGCCCACAGTCGAATATATACAATGAGTCGTGACGTCATAACATACCCCGCTATCGGCGTATCGCCTCTGACGTAGGACTGTACGCAAAAACGACCAGTTACCTATTTTGTCTTATTTCGTCCCACAGAAAATTCGCACGTTCTTATTAATTACAATTAGGCATCCACCGGACGGAATTCGTGCAGTAGATAATCACACGAATATTCAGACAGGCCCGTGGGCAAATTGATTAATTAAAATGAGTTTGTTTTCATAACATGATAATTTATCAAGATCGCTTACATAGATGGGGCAGTGGTGGCCAAGTGGCAGGGACCGGACAACACCGCTTAAGAGTTAAGCCTTTGGACAGGGTAACCCGTACATGGGGTAACTCATATCGCAGTGTTACCTTTTGTTCGAGTTACATCCTCGAAACCCAGCGAAATGGTTAACACCTTTATTAAGGTGACCACGTGAAAGGCTTAACCCCTTCAATGACTTAAGCCTTTGAAGAGGTTACCTTCTCGAAAAGCTTGTTTTCATGTTACCCTGGATTACCTAATAAACTTGAGCTGCATGTAGGTGGGGCGATACTTGCACCCGGGCCGTGAGGCGCCTTATTGCCTTACTATTTTTATTTCGTTATTACGATTTACGAATTTGACAACAAGTGACTAAACACAAAAAAAAACCATGTTTACAAGTCGCTCGGCAAGTCGGTACACGCAAGATTGGCGGACCGCCGGGCGCGGTAGTGTCCGTTACCCAGGCCAGATGTTGTCGAAAATGGTCATTTGAATCTTATAGATAATTAGTTTTGCGGCTTCTGTAATTGTTGCGCACATTTTTAAATTTGTTGCGCTTATAGTTTTTTAATTATTTCACAAAAACATTTCCTGCTGGGGTAACGTTACCCCAGCCAGACCTTTTTCTTTCTAATGGGAATATTTAAATAATTACTAGCTATAAAATTAGTTGTCTAGATGAAGTAAATGTTGTGCCTTATTTTGTATTTGTTCTTTCATCGGTTGCGAAGTTATTCGAGATTATGCTGGGGTAACGTTTTTGGTTTTGCTAGATCTTTGAAATGGTTAAGCGGATTCTTATCATATTTTGTACATGGCTTCTTAGGAATTAGTTTAAATTTGTTCTGCAATAAAAAAACCAAAATAATACATAGCTTAAAGGTTATTTCATTAAATAGAAAAA
This sequence comes from Apamea epomidion, assembly GCA_947507525.1. Classification (NCBI taxonomy): domain Eukaryota; kingdom Metazoa; phylum Arthropoda; class Insecta; order Lepidoptera; family Noctuidae; genus Apamea; species Apamea epomidion. Next base: position 20,850,516 of record OX382226.1, read on the forward strand.
CACTTCAATTGGTCCCAGCACTCTCAATAAGAGCTCTAAAGACTTACTTTAAACGTTATTTTAAAGCTTGTAACTGCCTTCAAATGTATGTGAAGTTTCATCAGTATCCTGTAAGTATTTAACAAGTTATGATGATATTGAGTTCTTCACGAGCACGGTCTTGATGTCGCGGTGTTATTTGGCCACTGGATTGGATATATGAACTGAATGTTATGTCAATTATTAGTTTTTTAGTTCAGTTGTATATCAGTAAAATTTCAGCTCAGTACATTGGATAATTAATGAGATAATACGATTAAAGTCATTAGGAAGTGAATGACCGTGGTAACCCGACCAAGTTTAGGTGGTTACGAAAAAGCGAAAACGCAAAACATGATGGTACCTTCTAAAATATGTAGGATAGTGTTACAATTTTAGTACAGACATGTACACAAGTTTTAAAAAAAACTACGTGATTATTAAATAATTTTTATTGACAGGTAATATAATCATTTCAATTGAACTTTTAAAGTATTATTAAACTTATTCTTAAAAACAATCACAGATTAAAATTACAGATACTAATTTTGCTTTTTTGAAATTATCTATTATTTTTTAATTAAATTATAGATTTCAGTATACACAGTACACAGTTACAGTTTTTATTTAAATATACACATATTGGACTGTGTAATGATCACAGACAATAAATAATATACAATGGTTTTTTTCAGTTAACACTAAACTTACGGTGCGTACAGACTATATAACATAACATGTTATATAACATTTTTCATAGTGTGGTCATGTTATTTAACATTGTTGTATAACATTTTACATAGAGTTGTAGTGTTATATAACATGTTACATGGTCTGTACGCACCTTTACGTATGTCTACTAATACCTACTTATATCAATTAAAATCACGGATCAATGGTAATATTAAATGACATCACAATGTAGTAAAATGCTCACAGTTAGTCGTACTGTTTTGTTGTCTCATTTCAAATATCACATTTTTTTCCTATGTTTAAAATCACAGATCAAAAATAATAAAATTAAGTATTAAACTGCAGTCAAATAATTATGTAAGTATTACTTTTAACTAATTACAATCTCAAAAAGTCGACGTGTAAAAGTACATTCTAAAACTTTGTTGGTTTTTGTATAAAAATATCACAGATCATTTTGTAAAAATGAGTATCCAAATACGTAAGTAACTTTGTGAAACAAAAGTTGTCATAAACAGAGATCTAGTTGGCGCTCTAGAGACACCATAAGCGTAGGCAGATTTTGTTGATTCTTACGTCAGTCGATGAAATGGTCATGATTTAGGTTCTATATTAAAAAGTGTGAAATACCTGTTCGCGATCTTTAATTTAATAAAAAACATATTGCTTCCGACTGCATAAGATTGGAGACGATTTTTTTATTATTATTATTATCACATCTATAAAAAAATGTGACTAGCATTAAAATTCACAATTTTAAAGTAAATACACGTCAAGATTTTTGATAAGTTTGTGCAACTGGAAGATAATAATAATGTTTTCATAGTACAGATATTATTATATTATTAATGTATTTAACAGTGTACGCGTCTGTACCGAAATTGTAAGGTGTATTATACTAAACATTTCAAAAGATAGTATAGTGCTCTGCGTTTTCGCTTTTTCGTAACTACCTAAACTTGGTCGGGTTACCACGGTCATTCACTTCCTAATGACTTTAATCGTATTATCTCATTAATTATCCAATGTACTGAGCTGAAATTTTACTGATATACAACTGAACTAAAAAACTAATAATTGACATAACATTCAGTTCATATATCCAATCCAGTGGCCAAATAACACCGCGACATCAAGACCGTGCTCGTGAAGAACTCAATATCATCATAACTTGTTAAATACTTACAGGATACTGATGAAACTTCACATACATTTGAAGGCAGTTACAAGCTTTAAAATAACGTTTAAAGTAAGTCTTTAGAGCTCTTATTGAGAGTGCTGGGACCAATTGAAGTGTTTTTCTATTTAATGAAATAACCTTTAAGCTATGTATTATTTTGGTTTTTTTATTGCAGAACAAATTTAAACTAATTCCTAAGAAGCCATGTACAAAATATGATAAGAATCCGCTTAACCATTTCAAAGATCTAGCAAAACCAAAAACGTTACCCCAGCATAATCTCGAATAACTTCGCAACCGATGAAAGAACAAATACAAAATAAGGCACAACATTTACTTCATCTAGACAACTAATTTTATAGCTAGTAATTATTTAAATATTCCCATTAGAAAGAAAAAGGTCTGGCTGGGGTAACGTTACCCCAGCAGGAAATGTTTTTGTGAAATAATTAAAAAACTATAAGCGCAACAAATTTAAAAATGTGCGCAACAATTACAGAAGCCGCAAAACTAATTATCTATAAGATTCAAATGACCATTTTCGACAACATCTGGCTTGGGTAACGCACACGGCGCGGTACGATGTCACGTGCGGTCGTGGTTATGCAATTTTCAAACTAATATCGATTGTAAACAGTGCATATTACAATGTCTTGAGTTGGAATGGCTTACCCAGTTACAGTGTTACAGGGTGTTGAAAGGGTAACCCGCTCGTAATGGGTTAACTACACCCGTTCGAAGGTGTAACATGTATCATAGGGTTTTTTTTTGAAGCGCTTAAAAAAACCCCTTCAAAAACCCTTTCAACGAGTATCCGGCCGGTCCCTGCCAAGTGGTAACGCCCGCGACTAACGAGTTGTAGGTCGTAGGTTCGAACCCAGACAGGCGCTTTACTTTGTGTAAATTATTTCGTCACCACTGCTCTCAAAACGGTGAAGGATAACATCGTGAGGAAACCGGCATGTCCTAGAACCAAAAATTCGAAGACATGTGACATCTGCCAACCCGCACTGGGTCCGCGTGGTGGATTACGGCCCATTCCCTCTCACCGAGAGGAGGCCTGTGTCCCAGCAGTGGGAACGTTATAGGCAGATTATACTTACATTGATAACTGAGGGATTATAGAATGTAAGATAATTATGATAAATCGGGATTATCCAAGCTTAACTAATAATAAGCCCTTTTTATTCTGAACATCTTTGCGTTGTTGTATTTTTTTAAACATCGACGGAAAAAGTTTAACGTGTCTGTCTGCGCGCTCCCAATCATCGTAGCTCCCAAACGGCTGAACGAATTTTGACATTTTTTGCTTCGTTTGAGAGGTGACCTGTATAAAGCACTAGCAGAATGGTGGTTGATGACTACAGGTCGATAGCTAAACATAATAGAGTATGATGATCGAAAGGTCAGGGATAAAGGAAGTTGCCATTCCAAGCACTTGCAACAAATTGGAGATATATGGTAACACTAACAGGGTATAGCTAAAGATGATGGAGAATAGATAATGAAAGATAGATAAGTGTTTGGCCGATAGGACCGAAAGGTTCTGGAGTGGCGGCCGCGTACCGGAAGACGTAGCGTTGGAAGGCCGCAGGAATCCGCTGGATGCAGGAAGCATAGAACCGGTCGAAGTGCCGGTGCTTGAGGGAGGCCTATGTCCAGCAGTGGTCGTCTTTCGGCTGAAATGAATGAATGATGAATACGATAAGAGAGATTCAAAAAAATTACTAGAATCCCAGTAAGGTACTTGACGCATCTCTAACTGTTATTCGGTGATCTTCTCACTCTCTGTAGGGTATTTGTTTTTATTAACTAAGTAATCTCAACCAATGATTGTAATTGCAGGTGTATTTGGCCAAGGTGCAGCGCGCGGCCCATAAGAAGCTGTACCCGTACAGGTCGGATGAAAGGCGGAACCTACTGTGTGATAGGTGAGTTTCTTCAACAATTATTAGCTAGCCCTAAGTAAAATAAAATAAGAACTATCAAGTCGAAGATGAAACAGCTATACAGGGTGGCAGGGACATCGACGCGCAAACTGAAACCATACGGTAGGGGGACTAGAATACGTCGGGAATTGATAGCCGATTCCCGGCAACCGTAGGCGTGGGCTTGCAGACGGCGAGCAAGGGGTAGCTCGCCGTCCGGTAAGGGCCAGGCCCGGGTCTACGGCGCGTTGTGTTCCACGCGCGCCTCAAAGAGATGTCAGCACAAAGTGATGGGGTCCGCTAGGGCCGATGCCTGCCAGGGGTCGCGGGTTGTTCGAAAAAGTTACCGCGGCGCCTGGCACAGGCAACTGAAGGAACACGGGTGGGTTTTAGTCAGTAAAACTCTGACACGCCCTCCCGCTCCACCCAGAGCGGGAGAAGTTATTTGATTCCCATCACAAAAAAGGGGTTTAGAATCATGTGATTCTAGATCCCCTTTTTTTTTGGGTCGATGTCCCTGTCACCCTGTATTCTGTAACATTTATAATACGTCAATCGATTGTGATTTGTGACAATGCTCATAAGTAAAAAAAAACTGGCCTTGGAAAGAATACCCACGTTTTCGATAAGATAGCACTGATGTAAGTATGATGGTCTATGTCAGGTTTATTTTGGTACTGAACTGGGCTGATCGACGAAGAAGAGAAAGTATAGAAAATACAACTATACTATGTTAATTACAGCCAGACTTTACTAAATACCCTTACGCAAGTGCGAGGTAAGCATATGAATGTTAGATTTTTTGGTGATATGCGAATTATTACAAATCAACTTCTCGTGAGGACATCCTACTTCCTACTAATATTATAAACGCGAAAGTTTGTATGGATGGATGGATGGATGTTTGTTACTCTTTCACTCAAAAACTACTAAACGGATTTGGATGAAATTTGGCACACAAATAGTTTATAACTAGGATTAACACATAGGATACTTTTTATCCGGATATTCCCACGGGATCGAAACTTATGCGGTTGAAACCGCGGGGCGCAGCTAGTACATACATAATCAGCCTACAATGTCCTGCTGGGACACAGGCCTTCTCTCTGTGAGAGGGAGTGGGCCATAATCCACCACGCGGACCCAGTGCGGGTTGATGGATGCTTTCGAATTTTTGGTTCTAGGACATGTCGGCTTCCTTGCGATGTTTTCCTTTGCCGTTTTGAGAGTGAGTTTGTGTGTCGACACAAGTTGTGATTAGCGAGAAAAAGATTAGCCTGTCAGCACGATTGATAAATCACTAAAATATTTTATCGTTTTCTGATTCACAATCCTAACAATATGGATTCTAAATAAGCAAACAGTTCCACAATAAATTGTGTCTTTGTCATTGTTGTGTAGGAATACTAAATGAATGCACATTGTACTCTGTTATCGCAAACGCTATACATTGAGGCATGGATAGACTAGATAGATATATCGTGCGGGCTATAAACTTATTTGAATACTCAGTCTGTCTGTCTTGTCTACCTACATTTCCAGATGTGGATTTTAGTATAAATAGACTTAGTAACTTATCTTGGGTGTAGGCCTGCTTATAGCATGCGAATTGGAAAGCGCAGAACTAAGTATTAGCAGAATTTAACTAAATTACGAGGAAAAGCTGAATTTGAAAGCTGTATTATATTCATAAAATCAACTCTTTTTTGTTTTATCTTGTTAAGATATCCATTCCCATCACGCCTGCTGAGTTTGGCTAGCTTATTTAATTTGACCCTGTATAATACTAGCTCCTGCTCGCGACTTTGTCCGCGTAAAATGTCGGCCCCCGAGCCCGCCCGCGCTATTACTCGTACCTACTCCGTTTTCACTTAGCATTTTTTCTGACTTTTTTTCTTTTTGCTCGGTTCCTAAGGGTCGTAGCGTGATGATAAATGATGATGATAGCCTATAAGTTATAGGCTATAACCTTCCTCAAGAATTGGGCTATCAAATGCAAAAAGATTTTTTAAAGGCATTGACTGACACCGCGGTCACCGGTGACCGCCAACAATAGATTTTCTATTGTGTCTGTTGTCTGGCAGATGGTAGTTCCAGAAATTACCGCGTTCAAACAAAAAACAAACTCTTCACCTTTATTATTAGGATAGATACTTATTGATGGATAGATTGAGGTATTTAATTTTTCACCATACTAATTTTAAATTAAAGTGCAGTTAGATATGCACCGTGATTATCAACCACATTGTATTTGTTTACATAGTACCTAATGTACACCTGGCACAGGTACCTACCTAATCATCACTCAGCTGTTATCTGCGGGCTGTATAATTAATTTACCCGTACCTATTGTGTACAGATTTCTGCAGCATCCAAATTTTTTATGTAAATGTTCTCTATCTGTATTTTTGGGAAATAAATATATTATTATTATTGTTGAACGTTTGAATAATTGAATAACACACAGCTACAGTATCCTAATTGCGTAACACACTGTCAATCTGAATCTGAATCATTTTGAAGGATATCGCTAGTCCATTGCTTCGTAAGTTCGAAAAATTTGTCTGCTAAATAACGTAATCAACATAAGTCGTGTCATTTATTCATTTGTTAACACAGGTACAATAAATAGTTGTTACAGAAATTTACAAGAGCGCTATGTTATACCCGAAGGCGTACAAATATTCATCAACGCAATGAATGTTGTTGAACTGTCAAGGTGAAAGCCATTACTACTGTTCGTGTGTTACGAAATTACCCCGCTGAATCATTTTGAAGGATATTGCTAATCCATTGCTTTATATGTTCGAAAAAAAATTCTGCTCAATAACGTAATCAACGCAATAAATGTTGTTCAATTTTCAAAATGAAAGTCATTTCTACTGTTAGTATGTTATGCAATCACCCCGCAGATAGGCCTCTATAACTCCTGAATTAACATAGTTATTTAAGCCGTTATAGTTTTCTTTCAAAGTTCATCACATGGATTACCATCATGAATTATTTCAGATTTTTCGAGCCAACCGTTTATCTTTTAGAGGGGGGGATACGCCCTATTTTAACAAAAAATGCGCTTTAAAGTTGAATATCTCGCAAACGGATACCTAAATAAAAAAATCGTCTTAGCAACCTCACAATTTTTTTAAAAGACCTATCTAATGATACCCCACACTAACGGGTAGACGCGAGAAAAAAAAATTATCCCCACTTTACGTGTAGAGGAGGTACCCCAAAAAAAATTTTTTTCGTGATTTTATTTTAGCACTTTGTCGACGTGGTAAATACACATATCCATGCAAAGTTTCATCTTTCTAGCACTAATCGTTTGGAAGGTAAGCCGAGGACGGACGGACGGACTTGACGAAACTATAAGGTTCCGAGACTTGAACTACGGGACCTTAAAAACCATAACTATGGTTGCGGTATTTTGACATATTCTATCTATCTCCGCTTAACTACAACGCAATACAATACCCTATTATTTAGTTACGAAACATTCTGTTTTCGTCTCGACGGGCCCGGGTTGGGGCACACAATATACCTACACAAAAATTTAAAAACAGAAAAAACTTAAAATAGTATTGTTTGCCTCATGGCTGCACCAGATAGGCTTTGCTATAAACCGATCCCTATAGCATAAGGCACATGTTTAGTTAGTGCCGGATTAAGACTACTTGATGCCCTAAGCAAGCAATCCACGTCTATGGGGAGTGAATAGGGTGGATTCACTAGTAAATGGATCTGTCCCATTAGTCCCATTGACCCAGTCCCATGATGGGACAAGTGGGATTATATGTCCCACTAGTCCCATGGGACAACTGATACTAATATATATTTTAAATGATGTCCCAAGTCCTTTTAACGTATTTATTAAAAGGAGATGTACGTACAGACGCCAGCTGCAGGTCAAGCTACCCGAAACTGTCAAATTTTCCCAATCAACCTTGAACCTTAATACATTAACAATAAAGTTGAAAATCTATTAAAGAAATTTGACAGATTGTAGTAGCTTTTTGTGCTGGCGTCTGTACCTTAGAATATGTACTAAAGACGTAAGAGATACGTGGAGTAAGTGTTATATCAAACAGCCTTGCCTTTCATGTGCTAGGAAATATTTTTTCTCTGATCTTTCTGGTGCTCCCTGAGACGAGATGCCCTAAGAAATCAATTAATTTGCTTATGGGCTAATCCGGTGTTAAGTAAGGGCTTTACATAAATACTAACACATAATACAAAACTAGACGTAGGTTAGTTACCTTACAAAACAGCATGAAATTACCTATAACTCTTAGTGAAAGGCGAAACTGTGTCGAAGCCTTGACAATACGTAACAATTAGCCGCATACCGCTTATAAAGGTACTCTAGTTATCCGTTTTCTAATAAAAAGGACCTTGACAAGTTCACGACAGTTGAATGTATGCTTCTCACGTGTCTTGTGGCCCACTCGCCCAGATATTGAAGGAGTGCGCATTCTTGTTGAGGTCGGTATAAGAATTTCCATCTTCCTCTAAGCATTTTCCTTGGTGTGGTATGTTTTGGCTTGCAGCCTTACTAGATATCAATAGGATCTGCATAAATTAATTAGTGTTAGTTTTTTAGGGCTTTGACTGAAATACTGGTAAACTGATAATGTAAGTGGTCATTCTCATCTCTCGATTTTCAACAAGTTTTTATTGGTGAATCTACAACAACTCCCAAATATCATGTTGGGATTTAAAGCCTATTCAGGCCTGGTCAGGTCTGACTTGATCAGGCTTTTAGAAGCAGAGAGTAAAAAGAAATAAAAAAAACCCGACTGCAACTAAAACGTTTAATACAACATCACGTTTCAAGGAGTCTGATGCAGTTGATAGCTTCAAATCTAAGATCGAACTAAAATAATTGCCACTAACTGCATCAGACTGTTTGAAAGTCATGATCTTGTTTTCCACTGTTGTCTTCGCTGTTGCGTAGCCTGGTAAAAATTACAATCGTAACTTCGTAGACGTAATAGAAGCAAGTTTTTTTTTACAACTGAACAAACAAACTCCCCAGCAGCACAGCTGTCCGTGCTGCTGGGGAGTTTGTTGCGCCACTTCTTCTTCGCAGCGAAAGCACTAGGAAATGGTGAAGGGCGGGCGTTTTGGGGGACTGTGTTGTATAATTTTGACGTTCGAAAAGTGCTGATTCTCAGCCTAATTTGAATGTACATCCCTATCACTTTTTTTTTAAACCCAGCTGTGGGCATGTTTTGCTTGATTCAAACAATTTGTCACTTATCTATCGACTTTGAAACACTGCGCCTTCCGTACACCATTGAGTGTCGCGGTAAAGATGGCAATTTGTCGTGCATTGCTAATCACTTGGAACGAATAAGCTTAACGGATTCAATTCGATGGAGTCATCTGGCATATTTTACAACACGATAACGGTGATCCAATACACCTAAGGGACTAACCACACTTATTCAGCTCTGTTCAGCTTTTGTCCATAGAAAACAACGATTTTGTATAGAATGCGTATACTGCCATAAACATCCGTTCAGCTTTACGGATGCGTACGCATCTAAACAGAGCTGAATAAGTGTGGTTAGTCCCTAAAAGAGGGGCTTCATTTACGTCAAGATAACCTCCGACTTAATGTTACTTTCTTGGTCTTTCAATTGGACCTGAGGGGAATTCTAAAATCTTCAGTTACAATCAAAATATATGACGGCACTGTTATACAGCATGTATCAGAAAAGACATGTTGTAGTGCGTTGTACAGACCATCATAATGAACAACTTTCTTCATGGGACCAACATCGTTATCGCGAAAAATTATAAACTGTCCCATACAAAAGTTCAATACCTGCTCGACCCAAATGCCAAATGGGTCCGTATGGGACGGCTGATTATTTTTTGTATTTACGATGTTGGTTCATGGAGAAAGTTGTTCAGGTTGATGGTTTGTACCACATTCTTAATTTTGACTACACTTTTCTGGTACACCATGTACAGATAATTAATGAAATTAAAAAATCTAAGAATATTTAGACATTCTTCCGTTGACACTTTGTGGTTCATTCGTCCTCGCGGTCTATACTTCTTCCTTCATGTCGAAACGAGCTATTCGAGAATATTAGGTAATACCGTGGTCAATAGTTAAGCCATTTCAACAGGTTCATAAACTAGCGGACTGCACAGAGTGCACAAGTATCCCATTACGTTCCCACCGCTGGGACAAAGGCCTTCTCTCTGTGAGAGGAAGTGGGCCATAGTCCATCACGTGGACCCATTGTGGGTTGGTGGATGTCACATGTCCTGGAATTTTTTTATCTAATTTTGAAGACATGCAGTTTTCGCACGATGTTTTTCTTCACCGTTTAGAGAGAGAGAGCAGTGGTGATGAAATAAATTGTTCAAAGGTAAATTCCAGCTCGGGTTCAGCGGTCCAGCCTCGAGGTTTGCCAGAGAGCTATGGAACGGAGTATTCTGGGCCGGGTTCAGATGAAAGCTTAATTTACGTACCTACACTCCTCGACCTACTCAGCTTACAATCATGGAAGCAGTGGAGTGGTTGCGTAACACACTAACAGTAGCAATGGTTGTGAAAGAAAGAAAGAAAGTTGCGACTCGCACAGGAAGACCATAAAACTAAACTAAACTAAACACAATCAAAAATAAAAAACCCAAATTATATTTTAAAAAAAGTAGGTAACAAAACCAAATTATATAAAAAAGTAACAAAAAGAAAAATGAGACAGAAAGTCCTGTACGAGGCCAAAAGGCTCCTATCTCAGCATGATGCTACGACATTTAAAAATAAATGTCGCAGCGCTGGTATTCATTTAAACAGTTCAACAACATTCAATGCGTTATTTACGTTATCAAACATACATTTTTTTCGAACATAATATAGCAATGGATTAGCAATATCGTTCAAAATGAAGTGCGTTATGAAATTAGGGTGTTGTTTCGTAGAGATGCTGCTAATCACGCTTTTTGTTTTAGCAACACGAACCCTTGCTGACTTCAATGCACGTGTTCCTATTCATAATTGATTCAATCACTGTTATAATTTACTATTTAAAAACAGTTTTAAATAGTAATTTATATACAGGCTTTGTTACCTAGGAATGCCAACGTAAATGTTTAAAAATATTGCGTAATTACTGTGAAGCTAAAAGAATACATGCTTTGAATTAGTTCAGATAGTTCAGTTAAAGGATTTTGCACCTTAGTTCTAACTCAGTAAAGTTTCATGTTAAAGACCATTAAATAAGGATGTAATGTAGTAAAAATATGAAATAAGTAATAGTTAATCGAGCATGACTATCGAGTTATCGACTTAACGGTAATCGTCATAAATTCAAGTTATATCAATTAATCGCTTATTAGGCGTAGTAAAAACAATTTTGTAAGAAAATAGCTGTATCGGAAAGTAACTAATCAATATGGTATATCGAATGGTTATTTTCATTATTTTATGAGGTTTACATTAAAATTATACTGCCCTTCCACTGTTTAAAGGTCGATTGCCGACATATCTCTTAAATAGGCCTTAGGTACAAATATTTTGTAAAATAACTAGCTTTTGCTCGCAGATTAGCCCGCGTGGAAGTCGGAACAAAAAAAAATTTCTCAAAATAAAAAATACGCATAAATATCAACTATCACGGTAATCGGTCGAACGATGTTGGATTTTATCAATCTCATATAAACCAACATCCAAGATAAAAAAAGACCATGAAAAACTGGACAACGGATATTCAAATTAGGCTGAAAATCAGCACTTTTTGAAGGTTAAAGGTTACAGAAGACAGTCCCCAAAATAATCACCCTTAATCACTTCCAGCGGCGAAGAAGTAACTACAAACTGCTCAGCAAAAGAACTATCTACAAGCAGGCTCACCATTGGTTTATAGATGATGTGGTTGGTTGCAGGGAGCAGGGCAGCATGGAGCCGACCACCAGCCGGAACACCAGCTCCGGACAAGTCAGCAGGTGGGCCTCACTCAGAATACGGTAAGTTATCCGTCACATCATGACATAGGGACCATTTTGGCAACACACTTTATGGATATTACGTTACCTAAGCTATTTTATTTGCTGTAAGTAATCGGGAATTGGTTAACCACTTTCGACAACAATTCCCAGTAAATTGAAATTTCACTAAGGGTGAAACTATCTAACTGACACAGAGACAGACCTTGTCGTTTTATGACGTGCGAGCTACATGCAACCTTAGGGCGGTAAAGTAAATATGAGGTCGACTATTTTATAAAAAGTTGCCAAGTGCTAGTCGGAATCGCACACAAAGGTTTCCGTACCACCATACAATATTTAACTCTACATTTTTTTATACTGGCTGTTTAGTGTATGTGAGTTTAAATGTTTTTAAACGCACCCACGATACAGGAGTAATTCCTAGTCTGGGGCAACGTTTAAAAAAAAAAATTGTACTGAAAATTTCAAGTTTCTACCTATTACGGTTCAAAAGTTACAGCCCTGTGACAGAGAGATGGACGGACGGACAGCGGAGCCTTAGTAATAGGGTCCCGTTCGCACTCTTTGGGTAAGGAACCCTAAAAAGGATTACTCAACATAATTCACTCACTTAAACGGCACTTGAATAAAAATAATAAATAAAGTCAAAGTCAAAGTCAAATCATTTATTTCAAATAGGCACATAAAAGGCACTTTTGAACGTCAAAAATAAAATTAGAATAAAATTGATTCTAGTCGCCCCTTCCAAAAGGTAGTTTTCGTATGGAGAAGAATGGGCAAGAAACTCCACCGTTACTCTTTTAAAATGTTTTACAATATATTGCATACATTATTTATATAATTATATGTGAAGACGATGCACCCAAAAATAAACTTACTATACCACAATAGGTAAAAGAATTAAAATGGATAAATGTAACCATGACATATAGATCAACTATGTGATAGATACATGGTGCTCACATATTCACAAACATTCCAAACGTAGACGATTTTCATAAATAAATAAGGAGTAATAAGTCCGGGTGTGACCCCAAGTAATTACAGAATGTAAATCAATGTCAAAAAAAAAAAAAAAAAGAATAAATTATACAATTACATTAGCAACCAGTTTGATTTTGTCTAGACTCTAGAGATTGTCCTATGGAGCAAGACCAGCATGTTTCCAAGCATTCTTATCTTGGATATAATCCTCTAATTTGTAATATCCTTGCTTACAAAGTGTAATTTTAATATAAGTTTTAAATTTTCTTTCATTTAATTGCAATATTTCACAAGGTATTTTGTTGTAACATTTAACACAGTACCCCATAAAAGATGTATGAACTTTAGATAATCTGAAAAAAGGTTGATCTAATTTATCTTTATTTCTAGTATTAAAATTATGTCTATCACTTATTTTATTAAAAAGATGTTGATTTTTTCTTACATACATAATATTTTCATAAATGAATTGGCAAGGTACCGTCATAATATTAATCCTTTTAAATAGTTCCCTAAGAGATTCGCGGCGACGTAGATTGTAAATGGCTCTGACAGCTCTCTTTTGCAAAATAAAAATGGATTCAATGTCAGCAGCCCGACCCCACAGTAAAATGCCATATGACATAATACTGTGGAAGTAACTAAAATAGACCAAGCGCGCGGTTTCTTCGTCTGTTAATTGTCTTATCTTTCTAACAGCATATGCGGCCGAGCTTAGCCGCCCCGCAATAGATGTTATATGAGGTCCCCATTGTAATTTCTCGTCTAGCGTGATTCCTAGGAAAACTGCCTGATTAACAAATTCTAATTTTTGGCCATTCAGTACGATGTCACATTCGCTACTTCTAACATTAGGTAATTTAAATCTAATGCATTTTGTTTTTTTTTCATTAAGTACTAAATTATTAACCGTAAACCAATCTTGGACCTGAAGAATAGAGTTATTCACGTCGTCAAGATTTTGTGACCGTCGGTCTATTTTAAAGATCAATGATGTGTCATCTGCAAATAACACCATCTTCGGTTGATTTTGAAGTAATTGGGGTAAATCATTAATATAAACTAAAAAGAGGAATGGACCCAATATCGAACCTTGAGGAACGCCCATTGTCATTTCAGAACCCAATGAGTTTACGCCATTTACTTGGATTTTAACCTTTCTATCTTTCAGGTATGATCTTAACAAGTCAAGTGCTGTTTTCCTAATCCCATAGTGCTCGAGTTTCATCAGAAGTGTTTCATGGTTTACGCAATCGAACGCCTTAGAGAGATCGCAAAAGATTCCAATAGCATCTTGTGCTTCTTCCCAGGCGTTAAAAATGTTCTTCATTAGGGTAACACCGGCGTCAGTGGTACAACGCCCTTTGGTGAAGCCGTACTGGTGTTCATGAAAGATGTAATTTTTATTAAAGTGACGTAACATTTGATTGAGCATCAACTTTTCAAACACCTTACTGAGAACTGGCAGAATTGACACAGGTCTATAATTGTTGGGATCTTTACTATCACCGGATTTGAACAATGGTACTACTTTACTATGTTTCATAAGATCCGGAAAGACTCCTTGGTCAACACTGGTGTTAAATATGAAAGCTAAATAGGGCGCAATGGTTTCGATGAGAGATCTACATACTTTTACAGACATACCCCAGAGATCTTCTGTTGATTTAATTTTAAGATCTTTAAAAGCTCTTATAACAGCCTGGGGGTTTGTATGCTGAAACCTAAGCTCCGAAGGGCATGCCTTTACATTCCTTTTAAGTAAGGCAGCAGAAAGCGTGGGGGAAGAATTTAAAGCTTCAGTAGTTTTAAGGGGAATATTAGCAAAGAAGTTTTCAAATTCCTGAGCTATTTCTACATCTGAATTGATGGGGCCATGTGCAGTCTCTAAATTAAGTTCACTATTTCGCTGTTTTTTCCTACCTGTTTCATTATTTATTATTTGCCAGGTAGTTTTTATTTTATCATCAGCTGATTTTATTTTATTGCTTATATAAAGAGCTTTAGCTCTTTGGCACACCCTTTTAAAAGTTTTTGAATATTTTGCAACATACTGATGAAAGTTCGTATTTTTCATATGTTGCTTTAAGCCATACAGTTCAAAAAGTTTTTCCCTGCTTTTACGAATACCTGGAGTAGCCCAGTCACTGAATAAAAACTTTGTGTAAATACTTTTAGTTTTCAGTGGAAAAGTGTCATAAAATTGCGAGTTTAATAGTGAAAAGAACTCGGCGTAGAACTCATTGGGGTCATCTATATTATTAAAACTCTGATCACATAATTTACTGGCCAAAGAATTATTTACTTCTTTTATTAAATACTTCCTAGTTTCTTAAAGTATAAGAATCGAAACACGTATCGTTGAAATAGAAAACATGCGTACGAGTGTATTCCGTGAACGGAATTTAAAAAATATACGACACCGCGCGTACAGTCGAACAAGCTTTTTGCCATACAGGCACTTGAAACTAATTTTAGTGCTGAGTAGTCAATTATTTAATATTGTAGGTGGATGACTGTTTTAGAATGATTTTGTTTTGACGTAGGTACCAAATTGCATTAGTTTGTAGAGTGTAATTCGTAGAGTACTGATCTGAGAGATTGATCACTATACGGGGTCAAATGAAATTAGTTAGCGAACCTTCGCAGACTTGAGGGTATCGATATGTAAACACGACCAAATAAAAATGATTTAATGAGTTTGTTGGGGTCAATGCCCGCTGGTAGTATTGTTACTTGAAGTGTGAGTTGATAAATCTGTATTATTGAACTGATATTTAAAGTGACTACACTCCTCCAAAAAATAACATCATCAAATTAATTTCTTTTTTGTTTTATCATGTTTAGATATCGATAACCATCACGTCTGCGGAGTTTCGCTAGCTAATTTAATTTGACCTTGTTGTTTTACTAGGATGACTGCAGTTGTACCTATGCATAGCACTTTTAAACTTGATTACATAGGTACATTGAGTATTTTTCTACGACATTCATAATTATTATCGTATCGTATTTTCATTTTTCTATTCAGTCGTACCGTGTGTTACAAAAATTCTCACAAAAAAAATTTGCGAATTTGAATGAGATGGTGATTAGGTTTTGCTTTTTCTTTTGAAAGTTTGTCTGTTGTTGGGGGAGTATTAAGTTTGCTAGGAATTGAAACTCGACACGTGTATTTGAAAAAAATAATTTAACACCCCATCATAAAGTTCAAGTTTGCGCTAACCAAAATTAAAAAAAAAAACTGACTAAATTATGACTTTTCAATAGTAATAGTTATTCTGAAATCAACTTTATGTACACTGAAATAAAGTTGATATTTATTTGAGTTGAAAAACATCAATTGGAAACCAGGATTTGAAACGAATACCTTGCAACATCATGTTCTGTTGGTTGCTACAGTGCGTTGGTGAACACGCATCAGTCACTAGTCTTCCTGATACACAACGTGGTGGGCTACCTGCTCATGTTAGCTGTCATGGTGTACAACGTACACCTGCTACTCGCCGTCGTTTTCGGGATGATGCTCGGTATGTTAACCAACTTATACAATTCAATGTTATGCGGAGGACAGATACAGTCCAGCCGTCGAGAGAATGCGATCCTGACACCTGCCAGTGCGACAATTCTAGTAGCTAATAAAGATCAAATTCGCAAAACACGTATTCGTTTGTATGAAACTGACAGGTGTCAAAAACGCATTCTCTCGTCGGGCGCACTATAGGCAGTCACTCCATGTAAAAGGCTGGTATTCAGGTGCATCCGAGAATACCAGCCGACCCCAACATAGTTTGGAAAAGGCTAGGCAGATTATTATGTTTCTGTTAAGATATAACCGAGTATGATATGCTCAAAATGTTCATGTAATAAACATAGCAGAACTAACATATCTTCTTTTTACTATTTTATCGAGTTTATAAATGCTAAGTTTATATGGCTCAATTGGGTGGGTCACATTAGCCGCATGCACGATGACCGCAGAGCAAAAGCCTTCACACAATGGGTGCCTGAAGATGGATCCGTCGAGCGTCGGCCCAGAAAGCGATAGCAAGATGACCTGGAACCGTACCGCGAGGGCTGGTTGGAGGTAGAAGGACTTGAGTGAGGCCTTTGCCCAGCAGAGGAACAGTATACGCTAATCAAAAAAAAAATAAATAAAGGACTTAGTTGTAGCTAAAAATGAATTAATATTTAGCAACTTGAGTTAAACTCGCTTAAACTAAATTTCTGACGTCACATTCTTGTCCCCAGGGTACTTTCTGTTTGGCACGAAGTTAACGCGTCTCCAGATGCAGTGCTTCAGCAGAAAACGCACGGTCATCTGCACGCCAGAGTGCGACGATACAGGTGAGAACAGTTCTTACTACAACCTATACGTAAATGTTCATTTTTTGGCGCTTTTGTGACGTACCATTTGCACTTCTTTGCGATTTTGTAGATACTGATGCACGAAATAGTGTGTAATTTGTACACCCGGCTATATTTTTGAGAGTGCAGGCGCAGGCATCTTATAATAATATGTCGCATCTTTCTGTGTTTTGCCACTTTCCACTGTGAGCCTTGGAATTCGGACTTGGTAGGATTGCGAATCAGAAAAGGCAATTTTGACTTACCAAACCGCACCCTAATTGCGTACCACACTATAATCACAATCAGAATCATTTTGAAGTACCTATATTGCTAATCCATTACTTCATCGAAAAATTTGGTCTGCTTAACAGCGTAATGAATGCTGATGAACGGTCAAAATGAAAGCCATTGCTACTGTTTGTGTGTTATGCAATTACCCCGCAGTTTAATTTTTGTACACACGGCAAAACTGTTTAGTGTGCAGGCAATGAGTCGCATAATCTTATTCTAATACGGAAGCAAGAGCCTTTGTTGCCGCCCACACACTTATCTCTTTCGCCGTCCATACTTAGTGATTGTATTATTTTTACGTGCATCTTGTAATTCAATATAACCATAGACAGGTCATAGTGAGCACGAGTTGTTTTACTAACAATTCTATAGAAAGGTTATTCATTTTATAGTCTACACGTTTCTAGGACCGTGTTTTCTCGACTACGGTGCTATAATTCTTTCGAGAAGGCTTGATAGACTTTATATTCCTTAAACAGTCACTGAGGAGCTATATAAGGATGTTTTGGCGCGTATCCAAAATTAGAACTAACGCCGCCATCTTGTTTTTTCAATACATTTCAAAATGTGTACTAACCCCCCACCCCCTCGTCAAGAGAAATCTTTGTAGCAGTGTATATGTATTTCAAGATCCTGTGATTCAGATGGTAGTGAATGAATAGTTCATTTGGCGATTAGCATTGTAAAATGATACGAATCAACCATAGAGACTGTAGCAAAAAAATAGGAATATTCATCTGCATCCGGTAACATTGGAAGCCGACCCCAAAATAGTTGGGAAAAGGCTAGGTAAATGATGAAACTATACTATATTTGTATTAAGAATTTGAGATAATTTTAAAGTTATGGAACAATAAACTGAATGCATACTCAACACACTTCAAATTCCACTGCAACCAAAAACTTATTAGGACCTTTTTGTTACAAATGGTCACTCAAAAATCAACCTAGACTACATTTCTCTAAAGTAGATAAATGATTAAGTGGCGATGGAATCTAAATTATCTGAGATTATTAACACTGCTACTAGTGACTGCTATAAACAATCAATCAAGTTAACTTAAGAGAAGTATTTGCAAAGCATTATCACGCCAAAACACGGCCCTAAGCGCCATCTCTCTCTAACAAACATAAATCTACATTTTCCACCCTTCCTTACCTATCCCTGCTAAGATCGTTGCAACACGGAGAAGTGTAGCTGGGAGGTGTGCGAAGGCAAGCTGTGCAAGGAGATGGACGCCGTGGAGCTGCAGCAGACCGACCACACGCTGCTGCAGGACGACTACCATAGAGATTGATGTAACATACTCCTTGTTAACTATGTAGATGATTGGTAACTGTTGGTGGCTTTCAAGAGCGAGATTTAATTTGTCGTTACTTTTCAGTTCTCATTTGCATGCATTAACACCTTTTTAGATTTTAGCTTATTTATCACCTCCGTACCATTGTAAATATCATGTCCATAGTAGACTATAGTATAATGAGGAGGGCCGTTTGGCTAAGTAACGCACGGTCGATCGATCAGGTTAAGGTACGCTTGCCGCGGTTGGTCCGACGATGGGAGATCATCTTTACATACCAAGACCCCTCCGTACCTCGGAAAGCACGTTAAGCCGTTAGTCCCGGCGTCGTTTGACCGTCGTTACGGGTCGTCAGAAACCCGAAAGTTTGACAACCAGTCTTACCAAGGAGTATCGTATTACCCAGTAACTGGAATGTGGAGGTCAGATAGGCAGTCGCTCCATGTAAAATACTGGTATTCAGGTGCATCCAGTTAGACTGTAAGCCGACCCCAACATAGATTCCCCAGATGATTTCCTTGAATCTCATGCCATCATCATCTCCCTGCCCGTATCCTATGTTACTCGTGGTCGGCGCAACACGTTTTCTTCTTCCATTCTCCACTGTCAACCGTCACGCTATCATTCACTCCCTTCTCTTTCATATCATTCCTCACATAATCCATCCATCTTTTCTTCGCTTTCCTCTCCCTCTCCATCCATCAACATGTATATTCATCACTATTTTAGTCACATGCGTTTCGTCCCTTCTCATCACATGCCCATACCAAGCCAAACGATTTCCTTTCAACTTTTCTGTCACGGGCGCCACTTTCAAACTTCCTCTTATATACTCATTTTTTACTTGATCCATTCTCGTCACTTCACACATCCATCTCAACATTCTCATGTCAATTTATTTAATTTGCTTGACCCGCGCTTCCACAATCAGGGCTTATAGTAGACTTACAGGTTGCTGCATATTCATGATGTTTCAGTAATAGGTTTCCTTGCATCCCTCTCTCTCACTCCCTTCCATTGCAGCTTCTCGCCTCTTTTGCCATAAATCGTATCCTTTGTTAACTGTAAGTTAAATTTGAATTTAGGTGATGACGCTTTGGAGCTAGCCCGATATTTAACTAATCCATGCTTTAGTACAGTATTTTATCTCACGAAGTGAAGTGATGCGCGCTTTACATGTGGTAACCAAGTATACAAACACGCTGTGAATGTGTGCGTGAAAACGAGTAGCGTCAGAACGTAACAAACACGCACACACGCACTGCCGACTTCCAGGTGGACGGTACCGGAAGCTCCTGCGCTTATACATACATTAACAGCGTGTTTGTACCCTTGGTAACCACAAGTAAAGCTCGCGTCGCTTCGTGAGATATAAAAACTATAGGTAACTAAGCAGTATCGTATTACCATTGCCCCTGCTTTTTGAACGACGCTTCCAGGTAACAGGTGTAAGATAAATTCAAATTTTAAATTTAAATTGAAAATAAATTTTAAATAGACGTTAATACATTTTTAAGCAGTTGACTCAATGTATAAGACGTTATTTGATCCACGTAAATGCGAATTTTATTTTTTATGCTTATGAGTTTGTATGTTTGATCAGCTGTGTAGATACGTATGTAAACACTGTAACATTGAGAGAATAATGTAAATTATGTACTTTGTTTGCAATATTGTAACCAATTTTATTTGCGAAGCTAAGGTAAATAAGGGACACTCGTTCATTATACCAAATATTAGCCCAACTTGTACTGTAACTAATTGTTCTCATTCAATGTAACAGGATATAATACTGAAATCATTTTTATATGAAGGTTTCTTTTACAATATTTAACACAACTAACTATTTACACATAATTTAATCATTACAATAATTCAAATGATATACAAGGTCGTATACCATATATGAAAGCCAACTGTTAAAATCATGACTTGCTGTTAGTGAATGAGAATAATTCTGATTTTTGTTTTTTAGTCACGTCTATTGTGACTAAAAACAGAAAATATATCTATTCTATAGAATAGACGATTTATTTTTTTATTGTCTCCATCACCCGGTGTGATTAACAAATAAATGAACTCAACACAGTATTACGGCACACAGTATTTATCCCCATTTTGGACCATTGTAGTCCGTTCCATTACACACAAACAAATCTCCAACTCTTTTCTTACCACACCATTATCTCTTCCCCAGCCGAGACCTCAACACCACCCCTACTGGACTCTTCAATGAGTTCAGAGTCCGACTTCTTCATCTGCCAGACTCGCACCTGCATCCAGCCGTCACACTACTTCCCCGCGACCTCGCAAGATGGCAGCACCACTGAGCAGAACGCCACCTGCTACTACGGCGCGAAGAAGTGTCCTTCAAGAGTTGCCAGAGCAAAAAAAATGCAGGCTTCCACATCACACTGCCACCACGAAAGTGAGAAAGAAGACAGTCCTAGTGTAGAAGATGTCCAGTTACTAAGAACGGAGCGGCAAGGTTGCTGCAAGAAGAAGCAAGAACCGCCACCTGAGGAGAAATGCTGCAAGGAGACTACTGTGATAGTCCACGAGCCTAGTCAAGGCTGCTGTAAGGATGAAAGTCTTGAAGAACAGCGGCAGGAAGTCCGGGAGCAGAGTCCTCAGATAACGTGCTGCCATAGTGCGTCCGCGCCGAGTGACAGTCAGGAACAGATCATCAAGTGAGACAGACAATCGTGCGAGAGAGAGATGTGATATTAGAGGCTCTTGTATTAGTCGTTACGCTGTTGTGGGTGTCCGTGTGCGCACGTTTGTGATTTGCTTGGTGAGTGACTGTATTGTTTTGTATATTTTAGAACATAGAAAGTTATTTTTTGTCAGTGAAATTAGGTCTTCCAATGATTGTATAGCGTTATATTTGGAGTGTTAATAGTTATTTGGTTGAAAGAATATACATGTTTTGTTAAAAGTAATGACAAACGAGCTCACACAATACGATTCTGTGATACATTCTTTCTATTCTTGATGTCTGACTTTAATAAAAATAGCGTTAAGATTCTGACTACGAAAGGCACCCAAAACAGTAAGACGTCATTTAGTTTAACGAATAGGTTGATAAATGATGACAAGTAACGTTTAGTATTTTTTTATTTGTACAAAATTTTTTTTGTTCGTTAGATTTTAAGTTTTTTGTATTGGCATATCACTATTTTATAATATAGACTACAGTACGCGTCGGAAACATGAGGAATGTAACAAGTTGTCTAGTAACCTAATTGCGTTACACTATCAATCTCAATTTGAATCATTTTGAAGGATATTGCTAACCCATTGTTTCATTAATATGTTCGAAAAACGTGTGTGCTGAAGAACGTAAATAACGCAATGAATGTTGTTGAACTGTCAAAATGAAACTTATTGCTGCTGGTGTTTGTTATCTGGACAGCCCCCTTTTTTTTTTTGGGTGGGAAATCGTCAAATGACCTCTCCCGCTCTGGGCTGAGCGGAAGGGCGTGTCAGACTTTTACTGACTAAAACCCACCCGTGTTCCTTCAGTTGCCCACGGTATCTCTTTCGAACAACCCGCAGCCCCGGCGGCATCGGCCCTAGCGGACCCCGTCAGTTCGTGCTGACAGCTCTTTGAGGCGCGCGTGGAACACAACGCGCCGTCGACCCGGGCCTGGTCCTTACCGGGCGGCGAGCTGCCCATAGCTCGCCGCCATCTGGACAGCCCCTTAGGCTTCACTAGCAGATTGCATCTTTTGATTTTCTATGAAAACCAGCTCGTGCCTGACGCGCGTATTATACTTATTAAATCGTCGAATTTAATATATCGAGGCTTCGAAAGTTTCAGCAATAATTTTATGAAAGTATGATAGTTTTTAAACGACTACGAATGAAGTAACCATATTCTGGACTTTGAAAGACTAACAAAATTCAAATGAAATGACGTCACACCTGCATAAATGTACCGTAGAAATAATAATTTATATGTTCCGATCACAATCGAATTTTGCCATATTTTTATGGATTATTTAATATAATAAATAAATGAGTTTTTTCACTATTCCTTGCCATCTTACCATGTGACCTTTGTTCTGCCGTCAATAGCATAGTTGCAGTAAGTACGCTCTAGACGGATTCGAGAAAAACGCGGTTAAAATTTTTGTGAGAAAATCTTTCATAGATCCTTTGTTTGTAATCAGATCATGATGCCATCATGATCGTGACCGTGACCGACGTAACACTGCCGTCAATAGCATGTTATTGACGGCAGTGTTACGTCTTGAAGAATATTGTAATGGCGATCCTACCACTAGTCAGTGACCGTTGCATAACTACTAACAAGACTATTTCCTTCTTTGCAATAGGGTACTGACGTTAAAAGAGATATACAAGGTGGAACGACAACACGACAATAATTTAGACTTCGTACCTATATCTTATGACGTTCCCAGTCTGTATGCAAAAATTCAATCAAATATATCCAATAGTTTAGTCATTATAGCTAGTCAAAGATTGGCAACACCCATAGTTGGGCCATCACTACTATTTAGATTGTTTAAAAAATCAAGTTGGATGTTAGGATATCAATCAAAGTCCCAGTGTTTTGATTTATTGTCGTCTCCACATCGTATACCTAAAAACATTGATCCTCGTCACAGGACTCACAGGCAACTTTAATTTAAGCACATCATGCTTGTTAGAATGCAGGTGTCGCTAGTTGCGGTCTGTTCCAAAAAAATCAGATGAAAATGTTAACAAATGGATCAGAAAACGTACTTGTGGATGCCAATTTGTAGTATCAAGTCAGCCTATCGCAGTCCAACGGTGGACATAGGCCTCTCCCAGGCTGCGCCGTAACACCTTGACCACTGCCTTTCGCATCCAGTCTGTCCCAGCCACCTTTCTAAGGTCGTCGATCTGGAGGGCGTAGTTACACTTACTACTTTATTTACAATTTGTAGTGCCACTTATAAATTGAGTGCTTGGATTTGATTATTCAAACGAACTTATTTTATATAACCATAAAGATGTTTTTCATTTGACAATTGAGGTTAATTTTATAACCTTAATTTACGTCAATGATTTTTGAATTACAATTTAATGTTATTCATACAATAATTGTTCTAAATATAGATGAATGTGTTGCTAATTCCGTTTAGTGAGTGATTGCGTACCACTTTAACCTGAACAGGGTATGTTTAAACTTTCATCAGATATTTTTGAATAGACATGAAATTTTTTCGCCGTTAGTACTTTTACAAACGAAGGAATGCTCATTTCTGAAACCGAATTGTTCACATATGTGTAAAAACTAATTCGAATGTTTTTTTTTATGTTTCGCAAAGTGTGTTCAAGCTTCATAATATGTAATATTCAAAAAATGTTGACTGTATCTTATTTATAATTTATACGTAATTTTGCTCCACGCGTCAAGATTAGTTAGTAAATCGAAGTGCCTTATGATAAGTTGCTAGTGCCAAATTTGTTTATGTTGAGTATTGGGGCACCTTGTAATGTTGTTGTTGGATAAATATAGATGAAATATTTTAGTTTTTATGCGTTTCCTTTTTCGTTTCTACGCTATTTTAATAAAGAAAATAAGAAAAACCCCATTCTCCTTTCATGTTTCTAAATTCTATCTTTTTTAGTTAAAGCTTCGAACCCCGTCAGGAGCTTAAATTTTTGTTAATTATTTCATCACCGCAATCTCAAAAAAATATTGTGAGAAAACCAGCATGTCCTAGAACACAAAATTCGAAGATATGTGACATCTACCAACCCGCACTGGGCCCGCGTGCTGTAGGCCTGTGTCCCAGCAGTGGGAACATTATAGGTTGATTATGCTTAATTCCAAGCTGTGTTGCCATAAAAAACCAGTATGTTTTTATAATACTTTATTTATCATCATGAATATAATAATAGAACATTAAATGAATGATATTAAAATAATGCCTTAACCTACCTTACGACTAACATTTTTGTTTCAACATAATCACAATAGATGCGGCGGGCGCGGCGGCTTACTCCTATCCTCATAGTAATAGGGTCTATAATAGCGAGATTCTAATATTTTAAGACATTCACTGGTGGGGTTAGTATCTACGCTTATAATGTAGAATTTATTGGGTCGTGTACACAGTGGCTAAGTTCGAATTACTTTACAAACTGTCTGACCAGTGTGTACAAGAGTCAACTTTAGCTTACAATAATGGTGTGAATTCTTCTTAAACATAATTAGACACGTAATATTCACAATAAATAAATATAGTGTGTTCCATAATATTTGAAATGGTAATCTAATGTGTTGTTTAAACTAAGACTGAGTTCGAGGTAAGCATTTTGAACTTATGCAATTTTACGCTCAATCCCTAACAAATTAGGAGGAGTCATTTATTGTTGTAGTAATATCTATTTTTATTTTGATTATTCTCCCCTTTACGTTCCGTCTTGTTGAAATACTGCCTTTTAGCATTTATTTGAAAGGAAAAGGTAGTCTTTTTTTATGATTTATTGTTCCAGAAATTTTTCATGGATTTTCATAATTGGTCATTATTCAACAGACAATAAACTGAACAACAATTAAAAAAAGATTTAAATGATAAAAAAAAATGTGGAAAAATCTAGTAAAAACCACTATACTGTCCCGCAGCCCTATTTCGGTATATTTTCCTTATTGCTACATACGCCAGACTAGAATATTGTTTATAAAACGTACAAAATGTTCCGAACAATATTGCACTATGTGTATATTCCTATTTTTATAATAACTGGCCAACAATTTCGCCAGTATTACTGTTTTCGTAGATACAGAAACAATAGTCAATGTGGTTGTCAATCTTATTGACGCATATATGCATTTATATCGTTATTGATAGTGCAAAACAACTTTGACAACAGAATTAGCTAGAAGGTGCAATCTTCCAGATATATTATAGTGTCTACAGAACACTTGGTATAAAAGTTTTTTTTATAAATTTGATCTATAATTATATGCACTAAAATCCGCCTTAAAAGTGGGTTTTTGAAACGTGTCTACATTCCTTGCAGTATCATTGACGAAATAAAACACACGTCACATTTGTATACATTTATACAATGGCCCATCTTTCATTATCCGATGGCCGACCGCGCCCAAGTCTGCGAGGCTTCTTCAAATAATTAATTATAACAATAAAGTTAAATAAATATGGCGGTTGCTTGTTACAATACCTGATACATTGATCGTACTAACATGATACAGGACAATTTGGTGAGCACCCCATCTCCTATAGTATAGCATGGTACTTAGTATTTTTAAATCGTCCATTCTGTTATTTTTCAAAATCAAAATATTTTTTTCACATACCTACATGGGCACTTATGAAACGTCAGACCAGTACCGTAAAAGGTATATAAACTGTTCAACATACCTAGTATTTGTGTGTGTACTTTACCTTTTAATTATATTTTGTAATTTTGAAATCTTGATATATTTGTAACAAGTTTCTCATACACACTGATTTATCTAATTACACTATTTTCCCAGCAAAAACTAGACCATTATTAATACTGACCATGCCACACTACGCCCAGAAGAGAGAGCTGTCATTAAATCTATACAATATAATAAAATAAATTCTTAATTTACATGAAACCTTAGTCAACAACTGGGAAGAAAGTATTCGCTTGGAATGAAACTAACTAAGGTATGTTAGTGTGGGAAGACGGGCGAAAATGCCAGTAAAGCTTTGATTTCCTAAGAAAGTGGTTCCACCATGAAAATCTGTCATTTTCACCAGTATTTAACATTATAGTGTCCCCCAGTCAAGAACGAAGTTTCTTATGCAATACTTGCCCGCACACACACTTGTATATAAAAGAAAGAGCGAGAGAGAAAGTCGCATGGAGGGGGCATAACGCTTTTTCCTTACGTGACGATTTCTACCAGTCACCTCCTACCGCGAGCCGCGTTAAGGAACTTCGTTCTAACAATGCTCTGTATTGGACAGCTGTTATTTTGTGGTGGTTCATCGCTTTCTTTGGAAACCAAAGCTTTAGTACCCGACAAAATATGGCCCCATCGAGCTTCAAAAGACACAGTCACACTGTTAAGAGAGACATTGCTCTACAAAGCCGAACTTTTTCTAGAACTCGAAGTGCCTTATTTATGGCCGGATACTGTAACAGTTAACTAACGGACCTTACACCATACTCGAACCAAGTGAGAAACGCGTGTCAAGTGTGAGTTTAGGATGAGTTTTTACCTTGAATACAAGGTAAGTATAAAGGCTGCGCATTAAGCGTTGAAGATTTAAATTCTCGCATTAATAGTTTTTTGTCATAGCGATTGCAATTTTGGTAATAACTCTAAAAAATAAAATCGGCTTTCATGTCTGTCTATGCGACCGCTAAGTTCTTCTAAACCACACAATGGATTTTGATGTGGTTTCCACCATAATTTAGAAGATTTATTCCGGAAGCTGTTTATGTGTATGAAATACATTCATATGAAACTTGTTTTAAAACCTGTGCGAAGCAGGAGGGCGCTTGTTACCTATATTTCCACCCTGCCACGCGTCTTTCACGAGCTATTCTATAACAAACTATGCGCTGTTCCGCACAGAGTTAACAAGTCTCTAGCGCGGCGCAGACGCACCCAAATGTCGGTAGTCAGCTTTTAGTACAGTTACACTACACAATAAGTTAGTTTAATACTTACATACAAAGAATATCAGACATAATTTACTTATTTATAAGATTAGTATTAGCGTTTACACATTACTAATCACCCCTCCATCTAAGAGTAGGTGGTCTATATCCGTATGGATATTAACTTATTTAAATACTTGACTACATTTACGTTAAAATAAATAAACGTTGTAAAACTTAAAGCTCACTACCGACGCCAGGCCAACGATCACAGACATTCAAGTCGTTCGTAAAAAAATAAAATTATAACCAAACTACAACAAACTTCACCTACGTTACAACTTTAACATTAGAGTGCAAAATTTATTCAAAACCTTACAATTACCGACTTTATAATATTATATCATAATCTTGTGTAATCTTTAGTTTAGGAAGTGAATTGATTTCACTGGCAATACTTTTAAAACGCTACCAAATCGAAATAGGATTCTTGTTTTTTTATAAAATATAAACAAAGGCTCGTTTCACACGTACGAGTAGATTTTTACCCGGTTTACCCATACATTTGCGCCGGCTTGTCAACAATCCGAAAGTGTGTAAACAGCCTAACTATATGAAGAGCATAAATTCTTACATTTTAGTCATAATCATCAACAGTTACTTGTTTTTTAAAACAAAGGTCAAGCGGATAAAAATGGCTACAGTGCTAGGCCTAATATTCAATACGGTTACATCCGTATTCTACGGCTGACATACTTCTGATTCTGCTGTAAACTGCTGTGACACTACCTGAGTGCGTCATATCACGTTTAGATCGAAATTGAATGATCAATGGAAATGTCGATCATGCAATTTTGACGGCGGTTGCGGGAAGACCGAGATACCTATTTATATTTTTCTGTCACTAGGAATTTTTGCAGGCGAATCTTTGGAATTTATCTGAACAAATATAGAAGTAGGACCAATGACGTCCTCACAGGATAAGAAACAACATGATTAGCTGTAGTCCAGGTGAATATAAATACAAACATCTCAAAAGCTCAAATTCGAACATAGTTGTAAAGCAATATTAATAAAATACTTCGAATATCCAGACATAATAATATTATCTAATCATAATCTACGATTACAACTCTGATATTAACAAAATTCACAAGCGGCCAGGGGCCCTACCATTTGCATAAGTCAAGATGGCAGTTAATACATACACATATAGTACAAAATCGCTTGACACATTGACCTGCTATAAGGATGGCACCTGGGCTATTACTGAAATTACCGTGTTATCCCTACAGGCGACAGGATTTGGTCCGGCCGACCTTGTTACTAACCAAATCGCGTTTGATTTGGTCGGCACCATTTGTCGGCGTGGTCCTCTCATATGTAGGGTGTAAATGCGAGTTAACAGGATGTTGTTATTCTTACTGTGTGTGTGTGGAGGTGTTCAGGCCATCAGCTCCCAGTACTGCATCACTCGCTCACCAGATGGCGTTGTCATGCCTTGTGGCCGCACGAAGTTCATCTCTATTGTTTTGAACCTCTTCTTTAGTTCGGCGTCGAATGACTGTGGAGAAAATGTTTAAAATGAAGTTATAGACAATTTAAAGTTTCAGTGTGTTCTGAAAAGTTTTTAGTGTGATTTTTGTTTTGAAGTCGGTACCAAATTTTTTTTAAACCTTGTATACGATGTTGCGACGTCGCAAATCATTAGGCATAGTTGGCATAGGAACTAACAAACATCGACAAATCACGGATAAAACTTTTTGAGCACAGTATCTCAAATCGTGGCTAGATTTTATTCTGCAGTAATGCCATTATTTAAGGTTGCGTGCTTCATATCAAATACTGTGATCGTCGGTGACGATATAGTAGGCAAACGAAAGGGATCCGGGACGTCCGGCGTAGGTTCTCGAGAAACGAATATGTGGTTACCGCGGCCAGGTCGGGCGGCGCCAGCGCGACGGGCGCGGCGCGCGCGGCCGCGGCCGCCAGCACGTGCGCGGCCGCGCCGGCCAGCGCGGGCGCGGCGTGGCGGCGCAGCGCGCACAGCTCCCACAGCGACGAGCCCAGCGCGCGCGACGTGCGCGCGCACGTCTCCTCCATCACGTACGGGTCGTTCGACACTAGGGGCGAAACGACATTTACCACGTGAATTTCATCTAATGCTATTTAAACTTTATGTCGATTAGCATAAAGGTACGCGACGTTAGCTCGTGACCGGGGTCCTAATCGAGTATTTGTCATCGGTCAGTCGTCGGAATGATCTCGTGACCGGTCAAGTTTAAGGATAAAGCACATATTTTAGACACAGACTGTGAAGCCTAACTTTAAAACTCGACCGTTATCGATAGCCACTATCGATAATAGCCAGATACTTTGCGAAAACAAAGTATGATATTCAAAACTCTCCCGCGTAATACTGCAAGGTAGTATTGATATGAATTTTTATAGACAATAAACGAAAATCAAAAATGAAACATAGTCATATGAACACATCAATGCATGCGAAAGACATAAATCAGCCCTATTTTATCCAACGACGCCACCAATTCTCACCAATAAAATATGTATCTGCTTTAGGACCTAAAATTTTGGTACTCACTGATATGCGGCGTGTCCTCTAGGCAGATCATGCGCTTGAGCGCGGGGTGGCGCAGCAGCAGGTTGGCGACCAGCTGCAGCAGCCCCACCGCGTCGTCGGGAGACGCCACCAGCGACAGCCGGGACAGGCGCTTCGCGAATGCAGCGACTAGGCTTTCGGGCAAGTGACTGTGAAAAAACGGATATCATCATTGGCGTCGAAAGACATCCATGCTGCTGGGAACTCCAAACACAAAAAGACCATGTTCTAAAGTACAATCCATCTATCATCAACAACAGTACTGATTCACCAGAGGGTAGTGTTGTAAAACTGACGCAGGTGTCACCCTAACAAAGAACATATTTAACGCCTGGCAAAGTTTTGGGAAATCAAGATTTAAAACACAGTTGTGTACACGATGAAGAAGAGAGTCTGGGGAGAAGCACAAGATGTCATTTTTATTTTTTATCCTACTGGCCCTTATTTATACAGCACAGCTAATATCTTAGCGTGTCGATAGCAATATAAATGGACTCTGCCCAGAATTCGGCCACATTTTTGGCGCCATCACCAGCGTCTATCAGTTATCACCACCTTAAAAGTGTCCTAAGAAAACATTACCTGTCGATGTGTCCATAGTTGTTGCGGCCGATCGGCGGCGTCGGCCGGCTGATGTCGTGGGTTCTAATCCTAAGTTTGCTTACCACATAGGTATTAAGGGCTGGTCTCATGGCGTTTGTAGGCTGATGCCGCTGAGTGTAGTGACTGTGGTTGTAGAATCTATAGTTGTGGGGGTAACATGCGAAATCTTTGCCTACAGAACCATGGTTTTAGTCTTAATTTTTCTAACTTTGATTTAATCTTAATGTTTAGTCAAGCAAAATGTCGTGCAAAATCCACGAGAACCTACTGCCGACCAATTGCCTTGCAGTTTGGCAGGTGTTATGTGAATATAAAACTGTAACATTATGGATTAAATAAACATATTTTTTAAAAAGTTCCTGTAATGTGCATCAGCTGCACGTTACGACACGCAGGACACGATGTATGATAATGGCATTAAGCCAGTTGTACATATCGGGGTAATCGATGATGTGGCACCGCACTCAAGCATGCCTTGGACCGCTAGCATGCTGTTAGTAACAGAGATACGTCATATACTCACGTGGAGCTAAGGAATATATCAGCAAGATGCATGAGCCGCCGCTTGTAGCGCGTGGCGAACATCTCGGGCTCGAACATGGCGTAGAGGCGGTCGTACATGTCCGGGTAGTCGATGTTGTGGCGTCGCACTAGTTCGAGCACGCCTTGGAGCGCTAGCATGCTGATGGGGCCACCTGGGGGGTGGAATTTATATGGTAAGTAAAGTATGCGTCGTTTTTAGAATCTGGGACTGATGTTGCAAGTAAATAGTTTGTCGTGAGTCGATTGTTAGCATCACAACGTCGAAAATCAGGCATAGTTATTTTCGAAAGTAAGATCCACAGTATTGGTAGATGTCGCTACTATCGATTTTACCTACTTGGGTATTATGGGAATTACTAAAATTACGACGTATTTTTTACAACTCGCATGAAACCTATGACTATGATACTATCAATAGTGTTGTCAGCTGTTATACTATCAACAATCGATATAATGACTGTTTTTGAGGTCAACACTATTGGAGACCAAGAGGAAGCGTCATCCTCGTACAGTGGCTAGCACTCACCGGCATCCAGACTGTCGCAGAGCATATCAGTGGCGAGGTGCGGGCGGCTGAGCAGCGGCATGAGTCTCTCCACCAGCAGCAGGAGCGCGCGGCGGTGCGTGCGCGAGTCCTCACACAGCGGCCACTGGCACGCGAAGCCCCAGCAGCGGTTGGCGTAGCGGCGGCATACGCCCGGGTTGTAGGGGAATGGGGCCTTGTCTGTGGGAAAAAAGAATAAATTTATGCTGGAAGTTTGGGAGCCAGACATTACACTACGTCATGTAGTCAGTAAGGCGATCCTCTCTGGGAGACCGCATAGCTTGGAGACAACTCTTTTGTGGTTGCAATCCTCAGCAGCGGGAAGAAGGAAGAAAAATGCCTGGTCCACACGCACTATATCCCTTGAATACACCTTCCACAGTCATCACATGGTAACACTCACCATCTGTCCCACACAGTAGTTTCTCCTCCTTTTCCTCATTGTCCCTCTCCTTGCCTTTCCCCTTGCTCTCAGTGGCTATCTCACACACCAGCAGCTTGTCCAGCAACTCCAAGTAGTTCTGCATGTATATTGATGTTGGTGACCTGGAAATGATACATAGTTACTGAAACTCATTGGGCAAAAGCTGAAGTAGTTTCCAAAAACTTCGCGTGAACTGGGTGCATTTTGGGGGTTGTATAATCACAGACAAGCAAAAAGTGGACGCTTAATGAAGTCGAGTTATTTGTTCTTTCCGGCATTGTGGTCCTTTTTTTAAATCATACCATTCCTGGGAACCTTCTGGTTACGGAGATATTGAAGGTCAAACTTCCAACTTTCTAACTTATTTTTTTAACGAAAATACGTTTTTAATGTTAATTATAACTTAACTTTAAATACCCCTATGACCGCTGCACCACTGGATGCACCCATACGCACAATGTTTTGTGTCATTGTTCATTACCGTAAAGAGCGATTTTTCACACCAAAAATAAAAGTAATTTCCCAGCAATTATTTTTGTACAATATTTGATACACAGGATGCGTGGATGATGGCTATGTGATGGGTATTTTTACAACCTGTATTTTCAGTGGCTACTTAGGAGACTTCGCTGTGGGTGGCAGAAGTATTAAGTTGGTGCTGATTCTCATCCTAATTTCATTGAAATATTTTAGATTTTTGGGTCATGCATGAGACCAAAAACAAAGCTAAATATATTTTTAGAAGTTACTTTAAAAGAGAAAATGATTTTCCGACAGTAAGATGATGAATTTATCAGTTTTTATTTTTCCTTAAAAAGTCTCTTACTTGCGATAAGCCAGTGTGGAGAGTACTTTGAGGCCATACTGCTGCACATCCCTGTACTCGGTGAACTCCTGGAAGCGAGCTATCGGCGCAGACATCGACATCTCAGAGTCCAACAAAACGCTGAATATGTTCTGAAAATGTTGACACAAATTAGAATAAAGACAACACTGCTCTTTCATTTTAGGAGAAAGAAAAAAAGTAAATTTTCGTGGTTTCTACTCTACATAATTATCATTATTTGTAAGGAAACTAATGCTAAGTTTCGGTTGTGTACACTTATAATATGATTGGTTGTAAAAAAATCAGAAAGTCTTAATATTACATTTGACACAGAATCAGATTCGGATCAGGTTATCACAAATCTTTCATGAAGGACCATTCTCTTATTTAGTTAATTCTCTAACATTCAACGTACCTTTAGTCTAAGCGAAGGGAAGTAATACCCAGTAGAGCCTTCTAAGGGATGCTTTCCCTCAGCCTGCATTAGCTTGCAGGCAGTAACGAGACCCTGCAGTCGGGAGCTGGTGCGACCTCGGCGTATGCACTCTAGGGCTCGCGTCTGGGCTGCCTCGAAACACTCGCGCAGCCATCGCGTGTATTCTGCTTCGGGGCCTTGGTCTGTGAAGGTTGGCTATCATTAGCAATATAGTTATGGAGAGTGGGTTATCTATGGTTATGTTGACATCATAGAGGTTGGTAATAGTTGCTATTGTATGATTCTGTTTATTTAATAGGGTGACTTGGATGTTGCTATACTCTGCTTTGGTGCTGCAGGCATTTAGAACATACTGATAGGACTGAGCACTTCCATTATTGATTTTAGAGTTCAACAAAATAATAGATAATGCAGATTTTTGCTTCATTCATTTTACTATCATTTTGTGTGTAGAAGTGCAGAACTTATGCCAATAAACCAATTAAAAGCCAAATAAACAGGAAAATATCATTTAAAAACCACTTTATTCTACAGATTAGTTTGGCTGAAGATAAACATAATTATCTTCCATTTAACTTCATAACTATCAATATTACATGGAACAGAGCAAGTCACTGATAGTACATGCATATCAACATAATATCATGTTTTTGTACAGTGTCCTTGGTAAAATTGAATGCCAAGCCTGAATGATTTGATTATCCTTGTAAAGATCACTTTCAAAGGCAATTGATATTCTATTTATATCAGTGATGTGTTGTCTGAAAGCTGGTTTCTAAATGTGTTGCTGTTTCTCAAATGTGCTTGTCATTGTTATAAGGAAAAGTGATTTTTATGTTTGTTAAAGGTTGAAAAACAGTTTTGATTTATATTAGAGGCTCAGTAATATATTTCTTGGGTTTGAAGAGTTTGATAGTCTGGAAAGTTATCTAGACTTAAAAGACCCAAAAATGCATACATATGATATGCATACCACCCCTATATTACGGCGGGTCTTTCAAAAGGCCTTTACCTGGCTTTTCTGAAAAAAAAAAAAATAGGAAACCGGCATGTCCTAGAACCAAAAGTTCGGAGACGTGACATCTGCCAACCCGCACTGGGCCCGCGTGGTGGATTATAACCCACTCCCTCTCACTGAGAGGAAGCCTGTGCAATGGGAACATAATAGGCTGATTTTGCTAAAAAAATGGAATCTAATGACTTTTTTTGCTTTTGCATTGGATAATATTTAATAATATTTATTTATATCAATACAGATGGTATTGATGTCTTTTTAATATACATAGTGATAAAGCTGTCATTTTAGTAGGAAGTAAGTGAGCAGTTTCCAAATAAACAAAGATATAAACATTTAGTATCCAACCTATAATATAACATGTGAGTAGGTACACAAGTACTACATGTGCATGACCTTGAGGCAGTGGCCAATAGCACAGAATAATGCTGGCAGCCACAAGTCACAGCCAAAGGCCAACATTGTTCAAACTGTGACTTTATGTACGACTTATTTATATAAAGCCTCTGCACATAATGCAGTTCGCAACCAGAGCAATTACACAAGAGTACGGCTCTGCGGTCGATTCAAACGTTTATATAAGCAAATAACGTCACATGTTGCAAAATGTGACCAAAACAGGACACATCCTACAATACATCCTTATTGCGCACTAGCCCTTTAAATACATAACAAGAAACATAGGAAATACTCGACTACGGTGCCTGGATACAAGCAAAATCAATAATATTCCAACAAAAATAATCTATAACATGGTTCAACACTGACACTTACCTGCTGGTTTTAGGGGGATGATTCCTTCTACCAAATCGCCTCGTCGCAACAGTTCAGTAAATATCACTTCCACAGTAAGTAGTAAAGGCGTATAATTATCCGTCTCAGCCTGAAATATAATAAATAACCAACAATAAAAAACGTAACCTATGACGCAGTTTTCATAACGCAATTATTACCACCCTATCAGGGTTGTGCTTACCTCGAACATCTGTAGTATATCGGCAAGATTATTAGCATGTTTCCTAGAATTCAAAAACTCATTTGCTTTATTGCGTAGCTGCGCCGAAATCATTTTTGATAAATTTGGTTGCACAGCAGCCATTTTTGTATTGAAAAGAATTTGTCAGACAGAAGAACGGAAAGGCAACATCAGAATTTAGAAAAAAAAAAAAATGTTGCGATTGCGATGCGTTCGTGAATCATTTCATTTGCAAAGATAGAGTTGAAATGTGGATAGCTGTGAATGTGGGTGTCAAGTATGTAAGTAGAGGAAGACCAAAGAAACGATGGACTGTGTGAAAGATGTTAATATGCCAAAAGAGTGGGTGACTACTAAGATAACAACTAATAGGGAAGTTTTAAAGAAGAAGGCATGTCAGACCGACCCCAAATGAATGGGGTTTAAAACTGAAAACTCGTTATAGGTAGCAGCACTATTCCACGTCTACAAACAGACATTGTTTTGTTCATGTTTATTTTTGTGTCGATTACAAATTTTTGAAGTGAAAATTTCTTTAGCGGCGTTGTGCACTTTTTTTGTGATAGGTAAAAATGTTTAAATCGCGTCAGGACACGTGAACTGATCGAAAATTCGTAAGATGGAGCTCGCGTCAGGACACGTGACCTGATTGAAAATTCGTAAGACGGAGGGAGAGTTTTTTGTGATGGATAAAAAATGTTAAACTCGCGTCAGGACACGTGACCTGATCAAAAATTCTTAAGACGGAGCTCGCGTCAGGACACGTGACCTGATCGAAAATTCGTAAGACGGAGGGAGAGTAGACCGCATTACAAAATATCAAAAATGCACAACGTTAATATTCAAGTTTTCACTTCTCCCGGCATTCCCGGAGTGCAACCCGTTTTTTTTTATTTTAAAATTAATTAATTATGCAAACGTAAGCTAGGACGCCCTCAGG
The DNA here is from genome assembly GCA_947507525.1 of Apamea epomidion. Taxonomy (NCBI): domain Eukaryota; kingdom Metazoa; phylum Arthropoda; class Insecta; order Lepidoptera; family Noctuidae; genus Apamea; species Apamea epomidion. Next base: position 20,886,760 of record OX382226.1, read on the forward strand.
CTAGGTGGAGGGACGCAATAGGAGAGGCCTATGTCCAGCAGCGGACTGCAGGCTGTAGGCTGATGATGATCATGATGCGTAAAAGAAGTCGTTTGTTTACAAAAAATGTATGGATAGTGACAGCTAGCTCTCAATTTATTGGACGTTGGATAGCAGTGACATCTGAAGTGAGCAAGTGACAGTTTTTAGCCCCATTGGGTTAGGGATTACTTTACTCTATGGGTTAGGGCAAGAGAGTTATGCTATAGTTTGTGGTTTTAACGTTTCTGCTCTATGGTCATAAACAAATTGATTAATTGACAATCTTGTTTGAGGTTATGTGTCAAATGTGCTGACAAGTTAGCGGCGGCATTTGTTTTGAAAAATATTTTTCTTGCATTTACTAATCCTATTTCCTGCAAAAGTTGATAATGGACGGTGATTTGTACGATGAGTTTGGTAACTACATCGGGCCGGACCTTGAATCCGACTCGGACGATGAACAGAGTGTGTACGCCGATAACAGAGACGCGGACGAAGATGCTATGGAAGAGGATGAAGACGGGGATGCGGAGCCCGAGGTGGCGCCCATGTCCGTCGTGCTGCACGAAGATAAACGGTAACTAAACATATAAACACCCAGGAGATGAAAAAACTTGGCTAGGTTATGGTCTATGGTTGTTTACAAACTCTACAAGCTTATTGATTGTTTTTCACCAAAAGCTGGACGTAAACTTCATAGTTTTCATTAAAATTATGTAGGAGTAAATGTTCCTCAGCCGGAGCAAAGATTAAAATAACATATCCACACAACACTCTCAATATTAGACAATAATTTTCAACAATCGCTAAAACATTTTGCCTGAATATCTTTAGCTGGTTTTACACTAACATCCTCTTCCAACAGATACTATCCACAAGCAGTAGAGGTGTATGGGCCAGATGTGGAAACAGTGGTCCAAGAGGAGGACACACAGGCCTTAGATAAGCCCCTTGTGGAGCCTATCAAGCATAAGAAATTCCAGGTCCAAGAACAACAGTTACCGGAGACTAAGTATGACATGGAGTACATGGCTGATATGTTGGACAATACCAACCTCATGAGGAATGTTACGCTGATGGGGCATTTACATAATGGTGGGTTTAAACCCTTTAACAGTTAGACATACTCGGTATTGATCTATGACAGCTTGTTGATGAGAAGACAATTCCAAAGGCTAAAGTAAAATATAAATGAAGTATAGTATAATAATCATTTATACTTAATCATTGTTTGGCTTTTCTACCAAAAAGTTAGCAAGCAGTCTTAATAATCAGCCTGTATCAAAACTCAAAACTGAAAGTATTTATTTCAATTAAACCAATTACAGGCACTTTTGAATTGTCAAGGGGTCGGTCAGTCTAGCCGATACGCGGTCTCCACTCCAGGACTCGTCTGCTCCACCGGCCATTGATCCTTCGACAAACATGGCCAGCCCACTGCCACTTCAGTTTGCTTGCTCAGCAAGCTATGTCGGTTACTCCGGTTCTTTTCCCGATAATTTAATTCCTGATTTTATCCTTCAAATAGACTCCGAGCATAGCTCGCTCCATAGCATGCTGAGCGACCTAGAATTTGTGGACTAGCCCGACCATTAGTGTCCACGTTTCGGCGCTATATGTCACGAAGAGGATGCACTGGTTGAAGACCTTAGTCTTCAAACACTGTGGGATAGGCAACGAGAAGACTTGACAGGGTCACGTCAATAATGGGTCTCTATTCTCTACCCTTCATCTCTGTGAATCACTAGACATATTATTGTTGTTTTTTGGTAGTCTCTATCTGAAGGTAGAAATTGGCTAGAGTAGCAATATTTTAAGAAAACTTTTTTTTCCAGGCAAAACTTCATTTGTGGACTGCCTTATCAGACAAACACATCCAAGCACAATAAACACAGACACCACAATACCGATGCGGTACACAGACACTCTGTTTGTGGAACAAGAACGAGGAGTCTCCATAAAGTCCATGCCGGTCACATTACTCTTGAAGAATATCAAGGGGAAGTCACATCTGCTGAATATTATGGACACACCGGGACATGTCAATTTTAGTGATGAAGTTACTGCAGCTTTGAGGATCTCTGACGGTAAGTTGAGAGCTGGTGTAGTCATTTGACTATTTATATTTATTTATTAAAAATTTATGCACAAGTAAAAAAAATGCTGTACAAAGGCGGTACTGTAAAAAAATAAAGATATCCTGCTAACAATGCTTAGGCATTTATTGTGGTATAACATTATACTAAATGATAAAAGATAAATTATTTTATTTTTGTAAGTATGTTTGTACAAACACTTTTACACGTCAATCATATTTTAAAACTAGATGAGGTTGGCGTTTCCTATCTGACTAGTCTGAGAAGAAAGGCCGAAACAAACTCGAGAGGCCACAGTCTCTTTTAAAGTCCAGACATAATCTTGGTCAGATCATATGAAGACCATGTAGGTCGATGTCTGAGATGGTCTTTTGAGGAAAGAACCACACAGATTGAGAGGACCTATCCAGTCAGCGCACGCATTTGTCAGATATCGTGCAGCTCAACTCAAAACTTAAGGAGCTTAACGATTCGACGAACAATACCAAAGAAAGGACTTTTGGGTAGGCCACATTAATTACTCAAACTGCCAGACCATGACAAAAACTAAGAGAACACAGAGAAAAATAATATAAATAAAATGACCCACATAGTCTTCACATTCACAATAATTAAAATAATTAAATACTTTACAAAGTAAGCAAATGTCATAGTATATATATAAAATTCTTAAATGTCAAAGTGTATATAAAAAAAAACAACAAAACAGAGAAAAAAAAATAAAAACATCCAATATGTAAAAAATTGGAAGCACCTCAATCCCAAGCCTTTTTGTCCTCGATATAATCCTTAACGGTATAAAAGGCTTTCTGGCACAACTTACTTTTAATGAATGATTTGAATTTATTAAGGCTTAGATCTTGAACGGGGCTTGGAATTTTATTATAAAAGCGTATACATTGGCATCTGAACGAGCCTCCTATTTTCTTTATAAAAGATTTTCATAAATATATTGAGAAGGCACAGTCATAACATTACTCTCTTTAAATTTATCTCTGAGCGAGTGTCTCGGACTTAATTTATAAATTGATTGAACAGCTCGCTTCTGCAAAACAAAGACAGTCTGAATATCAGCGGCATTTCCCCACAATAGAATACCGTACGATATTACAATATGAAAATATGTAGCTAAATTACACTAAACAGGCTGTCTCTATATCAGTTAAATTACGAATTTTTCTAACGAGGTATGCTGCGGAACTTACCTTTTTTGACAATTTATCCATATGTGGACCCCACTGAAGCATAGCATCTAAAGTTATGCCCAAGAATACTGTGCTGTCTTCAGGATTCAATTCTTTGCCCTTTATCAACACATTGGTTTTCACCTGCCTAACGTGAGGTAGCGTTGGTTTTTTTCTTGTTTAAAAGTAAATTGTTAACACTGAACCAGTGGACTACTTTAGAGATCGCGCTATTTACATCGTCAGTAGCCTGCTACTAACGTTTAAGTTTAAACAAAAGTGAAGTGTCATCTGCAAACAGCACTATATCATGATTATCCCTTATGAGGTACGGCAAGTCATTTATATAAATAAGAAACAAGAAAGGACCAAGAATTGAGCCCTGTGGGACTCCCATTGTTACTATAGATCCTTTTCCAACGAGATCTTTTTCCATTAACGTCAACGCTCTGCATCCTCTTACTCAAGTATGAAGTAAGAAGGTCCAGAGCAGTGTTCCGGATTCTGTAGTGGCGGAGTTTCCTGATTAACGTTTCGTGAAGAACGCAATCGAATGCCTTGGACAAAACACAAAAGATGCCAAAGACATCGCATTTATCTTCCCATGCATTATAAATATGTCCTAAAAGTTCAACACCCCGGCATCAGTACTTGAACGACCCCTTGTAAAACCGAACTGTTTGCTATGTAATAACTTGTGTTTATTAAAAAATCTTTGCACTTGATCTAAAATTAATTTCTCAAAATTTTTACTAAGGGTATAAAAATAGGTCTATAATTTGTAGGGTCTGATGTACTACCTGATTAAAACAAAGGTATTATTTTATTATTTTTCATAAGGTCAGGTCGGGTAAAATCTGTTTTTCTCATCATTTATCACAGGTGCTGTCCTCTTCGTGGACGCCGCAGAAGGCATAATGCTGAACACAGAGCGCTTACTCCGTCATGCAGTCCAAGAGAGGGTTCCCCTGACCCTCTGCATCAACAAGATCGACCGCCTGATCCTGGAACTGAAGCTGCCCCCCGCAGACGCCTACTACAAGTTGAGGCATATCATTGATGAGCTGAATTCTATGTGCGAGACCCACCAGCCCCAGGATAATCCGGATGAGCCTGCTACTGTGTTCTCGCCTTTGTTGGGTATGTTTTTTGCTGAATTTGAACTCTCCTTGTTTGTCAGTTAAGTTTCAGAAATGTGTCTAAGGTAGATAAAACGCCAGGGGCTGCAGTCTCGACATTCCTTGCGATCGCTTTACGATTGAATTCGCAAAGTCCTGTCACTCCATATATTACACCTGTCAATCCAGGACTTTGCGACCGAATTCGGTCGTAAAGCGATCGCTATGAATGTCGAGACTACAGCCCCTGGGTCGCGTAGATAAAGAAATTATATTGTAATAGCTTTCGCCCGCATGGTGGTCGGAAATTATCACACAGGAACTCAGTACTGAGATAAAGTATCCTATGTCCTAACTCAGGTCGTGGTCTACCTGTGTGCTAAATTTCAATGAAATCAATCCGTTCTGCTGTGAAAAGATAACAGACAGAAACACTGATAGCCTTGACTCCTCCCGCTCTGGGTGGAGCAGAAGGGAGTGTCAGACTTTTACTGACTAAAACCCACCCGTGTTCCTTCCTTAGCCCTTTATGTACCAGGGCAGCGGTAACCCTTTCGGACGATCCCGCTAACACTGATAGCCTTACTTTTGCATTTATAATATTATATACATATATATTATATATTATATATATATAATATATTTAAAAAAAAAAAACATGCATAAATATATAAACTCGCGCCTTCTTCCCATAGGGGTAGGCAGAAATTACAGAAAGCCACCTGCTACGATCCTTACTCCTTTTGCCTCTTTACGTTCCTACATTGTACAGTCCTATAATACAGGGTGGCAGGGACATCGACGCGCAACCTGTTACCATGGATTCAGCACATAATTCGAAACACCCTCACGTCGATAGATTTTATCGGTTCTTAAAAAAAAAAGTTAGCTGTTCTATACATTTTGACCGCGTAGGTATTGCATTTTCCTATGTAACAGCAGATTTTTTTTTTGTTAATCGACAGAAAATTTCTACACTAGGGGGTCTAAAATTATGTGCTTAATTCGTGGTTACAGGTTGCGCGTCGATGTCCCTGCCACCCTGTATAATACTGTGGATGATATAATTATTATGAAATTCTGTTGATCATCTCTAGTTTAGTATCCAAACTGAAATTTACTGACAAAAACAATATCATTTTGGGAGATCTGTCTGGGCCATAGTTTTTGTAGAGAGCCAGTTAGTTCTTAACCTTTTTTTATATAGCAATAAATATATAGATATAACAATAAACAGACAGTATTGGTCCACAAAGATCAAGACAAAGAGGAGTGGAAAGGATAAAGGAAGGCCCTGCAGTGAGACAGCATAGGCTAAAAAAATATTAACAATAATGAGGTTGGTGATAAATATAGAAACGAAATCTGTATTTACTGTCGATTTATGGATCATCAAACATTCAACCTCCCCCTCAGGCAACGTCTGCTTCGCCTCGTCCCTCTACGACGTATGTTTCTCCGTGGAATCGTTCGCGGCCATGTACGCGGCGGCGCACCCCGCCTCAGGGCTCCGCGGGGCAGACATGTCGGCGTGGCTGTGGGGCGACGTGTACTTCAACGCCAAGACCAGACGGTTCACTAAGAAGCAGCCTCATGCTTCTGCACAGAGGAGTTTTGTTGAGTTCATTTTGGAGCCGCTGTATAAGATTTTTGCTCAGGTAAGCATTTTAATTGTTGTTATTTGGAACGAAGGTCCTTAATGGCTTGCGTTAGGAGTTCACTGAAGAAATCGTCACGTAAGGAAAAAGCGTAATGCTCCCTCCGTGCGACTGTCTCTCTCTCTCTTTTCTCACTATGTATCTCCTTCTATTATATACGAGGGACGTGAGACTTATCTCCTGATGGGGGGCCCGCCTACCGCACACTTTAGGTTTTTTATTAGTACTGCGGATCGTACATTTACTAATGAGCAAATGTTCGCGGGTTTTTTAAATCTTCCTAGTGGGTATTCTGTGTATATTGTGTACCAAACAATCTTCTCCTTATTGAAGCAGTCTGCTGCCGGATATAGGTTTCTTCTGAATAGCGTCATAACGTCATGAACTTGACTTTACAAATCATTTACCTATAAAGGTGTGGCGCCATCTACATCGCCACATGTGAACTACGCATAACACTGACGTCACATAAAATCCTGCATCGCGCAGGCAGAGTTCCTCATACTTCTATAAAGATATTAGTCTGTAAGCTTTCTGAAGATCAATAAATAAATAAATAAATTGTTAAGCAGTCTATTGGTTTGTAAAAAAAATATCAAGAGGACTTGTTACCTATTCCAAAGGGTAGGTAAAAAACTGAATACTCTTTTCATCAAATCACTTTTGAATCCAGTTGATGAAGGTGCCTTTTCATGTGTCTGAAGACCAGATACAGAATTTATAATATTTTTTATTGTATGCAGGTTGTAGGTGATGTCGACGACACACTGCCTGCAGTTCTGTCGGAGCTCGGCATCAAGCTGACGAAGCAGGAAGCCAAGCTGAACGTTCGACCCCTGCTTAGACTCGTCTGCAGCCGATTCTTTGGAGATTTCTGGTGATTTTTGACAATAAAACACTTTGCTTATGGAAAAATGTTCATACATCTTTTAAATGGATCAATGTAGTCTACAATTAAGTACCCATTACCCAATGTGTAATAATGATTTATGAATATACATTAATAAACAATATTAAGGGAAAAAAATTGTCGAGTTCATGTACTTATACATCTCTTTGAGGCTGACTGTATCCCATAAATCACACCAGTGGTGGTTGGTTCATAAGGCTGCCATCAGACGGTCTGCATCGCAGCAACCGCGCGCAGTCGATGTATTCAACTGCATGCAGTTGTACGTTCGACTTCGTTCAGTCACGATATCAACTTCAATCGTTAATCGCATGCAGTAAGAGAAGTAACATCTGTGCTTCCATTTCGACGTCAAATCTTACACTGAGCTCCTGGGCTAGATGCGTGGCATCAACTGCGCAAAGTCAGATCCGACTGCAGATAACTGCATGCAGTTGAATATATCAACTGCGCGTGGTTCCTGCGATGCAGTCTGTCTGATGGCAGCCTAAGATGGCCTAATTTCAATTGTGTTTCTATGTCAGTGGTTTCGTGGAGATGTTAGTCCGCCACGTGCCGTCGCCCCTCGACGCGGCGCCGCGCAAGGTGTCGCACACGTACCGCGGCGCGGCCGGCCCGCTGCACGCCGACATGCTGGCCTGCGACCAGTCCGGCCGGCTGGTGGCGCACACCACCAAGATGTACCCCACAGATGACTGCACCTTCTTCTTGGTAAGTGCTATTTTGGAGATGACAACTAAAGTAATAATGATAATTTCATGGTAAACAATATTAAGAAACGGATTTCAATATTGTTTCTCTCAACATCGAGTGTTGCTGAAAACAATATTTTCAGCATATTATTATTATTATATTGCAACTTTCGCTTACCACGAATACGCGATATTTATTTATACTCGGTTCGATTCGGCCTTCCGAATACAGTAACACTATTCAGCACAACACATTACAACAATAACAACGAAAAATAATAACATGTTACTTGCAACACAACAATTCGTGTTTCAGTGCTAAAAATGTTGCTGAAAACAGTTTGATTCCCGCATCCAGATATCAGTTTATTTTACAATACATACCAATGTTGGGGCAGCCACAAATTAAATTGAAAAAAAAAAAACGTATTGTGTTCGTCAAATCTATCTCGTTCTACCTAATATTGTTTGGTAATCTTTGTAATTCCAGGTGTTAGCCCGCATAATGTCAGGCACGTTATACGCTGGTCAGACAGTGCGAGTTTTGGGAGAGAACTACAGCACCCAAGATGAAGAAGACTCCAGGATCATGAACGTGGGCCGCCTCTGGATATACGAGGCGAGGTATAAGGTAAATTGTCCTTTGTAATAAGTCTGTTACTAGTTGTAATCGTTTTTTTTTTTTTTTCATTTATTTTGGATTCTCTCATGTCTGTCTGAGGTACATAAAAATAGCTTTAACATAGGTCAAAATATCACTGCTCACTGGCAGCCGCCAGTGGGCGCGGTCATAAAACGTGTGAGCGAGACGAGACTAGACTCAAGTGTTTCTAAACATTCTATGTATTATTATTATTTATTTAAAAAGAGTTTGCAGTAGTTTAATCAAACCCGCACTTAACATTCACCGTCCTACTCGCACATCCGGACTGACGAGAAACTTTGATTTTATTTTTAACTACTATATTTAAAATCCACAATTTCCCATCCAGGTCGAATTAAACCGCGTGCCAGCCGGCTGCTGGGCTCTCATCGAGGGCATCGACCAGCCGATCGTGAAGACCTGCACCGTGGTAGCAGCAGACGAGGACGCCGAGTTGCACACCTTCACACCGCTGCGGTTCAATACGCAGGCGGTCGTGAAAATTGCTGTGGAGCCTGTTAATCCGTCTGAGTTGCCTAAGATGTTGGATGGATTGAGGAAGGTGGGTGATGTGGAATTAAATTGATGTGACCGGTATTGTATGGTTAAACATAAGTTTTGGATTTTTTTTGCAATTAAGCTGCAGATTTTCGCCGAGTTTTGTTAAAAAGAAATAAAGAAAAATATTTTATGGGATACGCACAGGAAATACAAATAGTATAAAAGGAACATTTCAAATTGATAAAGTTACTTAAAAGAATAATAAATATACCAAAAAAAAAAGTCCTGTGCGACGCCAAAAAGGCTCTTATTTCAGTATAATGTTGCCATATTTAAAAAATAAATATCGCAGAGCGCTTTAAAAGACGGAAAACTATAAGAAACTGTTATTACAGGTGAACAAATCGTACCCCCTGCTGTCGACACGCGTGGAAGAATCAGGCGAGCACGTGATCCTGGGCACCGGCGAGCTGTACCTCGACTGTGTCATGCACGACTTGAGGAATATGTACTCCGAGATCGATATTAAAGGTAAACACCGAACATATTCTGTGACAAAGATTCAGAAGGTAGCTTAGATTTCCTTAAAAAACGGTGCCGTCATATAACGGCTGGAAAATGAAACTTCGCCAGTTTCACCGCTGTATTGACATTAATTACGGTGTAAATGTTGCTGTCTATAGGTAAATACTTAATGTGATTTTAGTTTGTTTTTGTTAGAAAGCCCGTGAAAAACGGTGTGATGTTATGTTGTTGAGAGAAAATGCTACCCACCCAACACACATCTGACTATTTACAGTGCGCGTATTAATTGCGGCATTATTCGGCATGCGAGCGCATCCTTTCGATGATTATTATCACTAAATCATATTTAGTGTAGTCATTATCAAAATATAATGTTACTAAAAATAAATTATTCTCTCCTTTTAACAGTGGCAGACCCCGTAGTCTCCTTCTGTGAGACAGTAGTCGAGACATCGTCCCTCAAATGCTTCGCCGAGACACCCAACAAACGGAACAAGCTAACCATGATAGCGGAACCCTTAGAGCGAGGCCTGGCAGAGGACATAGAGGCAGGAGCCGTGTGCGTCACCTGGGACAGGAAGCGGCTGGGCGAGTTCTTCCAGACCAAGTAAGTACAATGTGAAATATTCTCCAAACCGTAATTGCAGACCGATCTTAACTGAAACTAGCCAAGAGATATCATAGAGCGCCTGCGTGTGTGCAAACATAAGTGCACTTTCCTTCACTCTCGTATTCCGATGGGACGGCAATCTGGCACGACCGGGGAGAGATCAGGCGCAGCACCGTACGCTTTGCGTACCCTCGCAGGCACTCGCCATTTTAAAAAGTTTGTAACGATGGCTTCATTGCAAACCTAATAAAATGGTTCCTTTTGATCTTCTTTCGCTGGTGTCGTTCTTGAATTTTACAATTATTGAGCTTATCCCGATCAATGCCATCAAAGTCATATGATGCCTCGTGAATTGCAACTATAAAAAAACTAGAATGTGTAATGATGATGTGGATGTGGAATGATCAAAATGATTATTAAATTGTATTTTGATGTCAGATTTTGGGCGGAGGCTGTGAAGCATCGAAAGTAACTAATAATTTTGTTTTATATTTTATAGATACGACTGGGATTTACTGGCGGCGCGTTCAATCTGGGCGTTCGGACCCGACTCAACGGGACCAAACATCCTGGTGGACGATACACTGCCCTCCGAGGTCGACAAACATCTGCTAGCGTCTGTCAAAGATAGTATAGTACAAGGTGAGGCAAGATTATCTTATCTATGATTTGTCAATGTTTTCTTATAAACCTGTAATGAAAGTTATAAGGGAGATTTTAATAAATAAATAATTGACCATTTTGTCTATTTCCCATAGTTTCAGTTTTTGTCCAAAACCCCGTATGAAAAACCTTTGTTGTGACCTTAGACATAATTAATTGACTGACAATTATTTATGTCTAAGGTCACAAACTTACATTCGTTTTTTCAGGTTTCCAATGGGGCACGAGAGAAGGTCCACTATGTGAGGAGCCGATTCGCAACGTGAAGTTCAAGATCCTGGATGCAGTCATAGCGCAGGAGCCACTACACAGAGGCGGCGGACAAATTATACCCACCGCTAGGAGGGTGCGTAGATTTTATAAATTTCCTCAATGCATACCGAGTCGGTGCATTCATACTAAAAGGAATTTCAAAAAGATTGTGAGAATAATTAATGCTCATTTTTCAATCAGAAGATAACTTTTATCTGAGAAATGAATATGTCGATTTGACAGCTTAGGAAATAGTCAAACCGCCTTGTTTATTCTTCAGGTAAAACTTATCTGACCATTGAAAAATTCATACATGACTACATAAATTTCAAGATGTCTGTGACAGATGAACAAAAAAGTGATCTTATGAAGCTTTCGTTTTTTTTAGGTGGGAACCATCAAAAATAGGGCCGATTTTTAAGGTTTCGACCTTCTATAATTGTAGTATAAAATTAACTAAAACGTATATTTTTCGTAATAAGGTGGCGTACTCAGCGTTCTTGATGGCGACGCCCCGACTGATGGAGCCCTACCTGTTTGTGGAGGTGCAGGCACCGGCTGACTGCGTGTCTGCGGTGTACACAGTACTGGCTAAGAGGAGAGGTAAGCTCTCAATTTATTAAAATACTTAATACGTCCTTGCCTATATTTCAAAGAGTTTAAATTCTTCGGTAAATTGGTGAAAAACATTGACTGCAATCAAGTAAAAAATCTCTGTTTGAATGTCCAAACTTACAATAGACAGCCCCTATGCCTACCCCTACTCCCAGCTTTTAGCACTTTTTATTAGTGTTTATGCTTAAAAGATGTTGCGCAACAAACTCCGCACCGATAATATAATATAGGACATTTGTACTGGACAAACAATTGCGTTTAGTTTCTTTATGGCTTGAGAATATACTATAACTCCATTAGTTCCATTACTAACTCATTTCTGTTCCAACCTAGGTCACGTAACACAAGACGCGCCCGTCCCGGGCTCTCCTCTCTACACGATCAAAGCGTTCGTGCCCGCGATCGATTCGTTCGGCTTCGAGACGGATCTGCGCACGCACACGCAGGGCCAGGCCTTCTGCCTGCAAGTTTTCCATCACTGGCAGATCGTGCCGGGCGATCCGCTTGATAAGAGTATCATTATCAGGTACAGCATCTACTTATCCTGCTTTCGAAATTCTAAACATGTAAACAAATATGTGTTTTTGGAAAGACAACTTACCATAGACAAAGTTCAGTTTGCGCTACAACTTCAAAAAAAATATGATTTCAGTAGTATTAGTCATTCCAAAATCAACTTAATTTACACTTGCGTGAAGTTGATATTTCAATAAATGGAAATAACATCAATTGGAAACAAGGTTTTTGTTCCTCCTTTGATGTCAACCTCTACACTACAAAAAAAAATCTTCTGTTTCATAGAAAAGTGCAATACCTACGCGGTCAAAATGTATGGGCTGTTCCATACATTTAATATTTTTTTAAAAATAATTGACGAAAAATGTCGACGCTATGGGGTCTAAACTCATGTGCTGAATCCATGGTTACAGTTTGCGCTTCGATGTCCCTGCCACCCTCTATACATGCTACTATTGACATCAAAAAAGAAAGGCCACAAGTTGGGCCACGGACTTTGTGATAGAACGCATATTGGTTGTTGCACATCGTCACAACTCAACTCGAAGTAAAGTAATGGAAAGCGATCTTTATAAGTGCTCATCATACATATGAGCGACACGTTTCAGCGCAGAGGACACCGCAGCCGTCGACTACATGCCGCTCGTGTGTCTATTGCCGACGGCAGCCGCCAGCGCGTCGATGGCTGCAGTTGTTGTTGTAGTATGGCCACTAACGTGTCACCTTGTCGATAACATTTATAAAATGGCATAAACGACTGAACATGTCTTAGGTTTCTATATCAGGAAATTAAGTAGCAGAGTTCTTGATTTGTGCACAGTTTATCGCAATAGAGTCACCCTCAACGATTCAATCAAAACGAATCATCACTCGCCCCTTATTTACATGCACTTAAAAAAATTACTGATGAAATGTGGGTGTACTTCTACACTTCGGCGTGATGTTATGTATACTGTTTTTTATGTAATTTTATTAATTCCCCAGGCCTTTGGAGCCCCAGCCTGCTACGCACTTAGCTCGTGAGTTCATGATCAAAACGCGACGTCGCAAGGGCCTCAGTGAAGACGTCTCCATCAACAAGTTCTTCGACGACCCTATGTTGTTGGAGCTCGCGCGGCAAGACGTGCAATTGAATTAAATAAATTAAATATAGAATATTGAATACAAATATCGTGTTATTTTATTTTTCCGAAATTCCAGTAAATAGTTTTTTTTTACTGCCCCTGTCGTTTTTTTTTGTCGCCGCCGCTCCAAGTGCGTTTCTGAAGTTAGATAAGCTGCCATTAGAGACAGTTGCATTGACAGTGCACCTGAGAATTTTAATGCTGAGCTGAGCGGACAACTGTATTTAATCCATAGCTCAAATAGCTTTTGGCTAGAGATGCGCAAAACGTGTCCAACAAAAGATAAGGAGTGATATGTATACATTCATCACCCATCTAGTTCATTAGTTCCTTTACCAAAAGGTGGTAGCCGTAAGGCTGATCCGGGGGTACCGCACGATCTCGCGCGAGGCAGCAAGCCTCCTTGCCGGACTGCCACCATGGGATCTGGAGGCGATAGTCCTCGCGCGCCTGTATGACTGGCGCGCGGAGGCACTACGTCGGGGGGAAACTCTGCACCCGCGGCAAATCGCTGCGGAGCGGACGGACCTCCGGCGCGGTCTCATGGTGGAATGGAAGGCGCGACTATCGCAACCCAGCCCAGGGCACGCCACGATAGCGGCGATAAGACCCCTCTTTGAGGAGTGGCTAGAGAGGCGTCACGGCGCTCTCACCTACCGCCTGACGCAGGTCCTCTCCGGACCCTGCACATCGCGGGAAGGAGACGCCCGGGTGTCACCACTGCGAGGATCGCCCAGAGGACACGGTGGAGCATACGGTGGAGGTCTGCCCCGCTTGGGCAGAGCACCGCCGTGTCCTCGTAGAGGCGATCGGCAGCGGCGGCGACCTCTCGCGCCCGGCCCTGGTGCAAGCCATGGTCCGGGGCGAGAGGGAGTGGGAGGCGGTCACCTCCTTCTGCGAAGCAGTCATGCTAGCGAAGGAGGTGGCGGGATGGGCAAGGGAGAGATCCTCACGCCTCAGCCGCCGAGGGAGACGCTCCGGGCGTCGGGAGCCGCGTGACGACTCCCGGCCACCGTAGGCGCGGGCCTGCGGGCGGAGAGCAATGGGTAGCTCTCCGTCCGATCAGGACCAGGCCCGTGCCGGACGGCGTGTATGTGTTCCACGCGCGCCTCAAAGAGATGTCAGCGTAGTTGAAGCCTGCCGGGGTAGCGGGATCGTCCGAAAGGGTTACCGCTGCCCTGGTACATAAAGGGCTAAGGAAGGAACACGGGTGGGTTTTAGTCAGTAAGAGTCTGACACTCCCTTCTGCTCCACCCAGAGCGGGAGGAGTCATTTGATGATTTCCCATCCACAAAAAAAAAAAAAAAAAAAAAGGAGTGATATGTATACATTCATCACCCATCTAGTTCATTAGTTCCTTTAGTACCGGGGAACGCTTTCAGTTCATTAGTACCACAGAATAGCTCCAGTACCGTGTAGTTCTGAACTATCAAAGCAAAACTGATATATTATTACCTCGGGACTATACGAGTACAAAACTATTACGAACATACGATGCGTTCCCATCTCGTTCTATCATAGGCGTGGCGGTGCATCGATGTGCGATGGCGCGAGAGAGAGCATGCGAAAGCTAGCAGAGTGCTTTGGTACGAGTAATAGTCGGGACTACTCGGTACTAAAGGAACTAAAGGACACATTTGAATTGGTAGTGAACGAGTGAGTGGTGTAGTACCGGGACTGGAACTATATTATTTTCATGACTCGTTCCGGAACTACCCAAATCTACTTTAGGCGTTTTCAAACTCACACGTCTTTCATTGATATCATAGCAATTTAGAACAAGCTAATGATTTATTACGACGGGTAAAAAGAGACCATTACCCAGGTGTAGAACAGTAGTGTGAGTTATAGATGGAAAATAAGAAGAAAAGAGTGTATTCAGAATATTGTTTTGTTAAGTATGGTTTTATTATTATAGTTAATTTTGATAAGTCTGTGACGTTTGTTTAGAAGTGCGTGAATGGCGTTCACTAGCTTCGTAAACGTATTGTCAACCAATGTCACTCGTTACTCGTTCACTCACATCACATTGTTCACAATCTGTCAAGTGTCAAAACAGCGAAAAGCATGATGTTGCGCATCGTTTACAAAATATAGATTTAAAATCAGAATATAGGTACCTTATGATAATATAATTGTAAAAAGTTGTAAAGCATTGTTTTACGTCTCACCTCATACATATATAAAGCAAAATGGCTCGCGGCAAAGACAAGAAACAGTAAGTTTGGTTATGTACTCATTTGCAAATTGTATTCTGTATTTACAAAGTTAAGGCTAACATAGCAGTGTTTTAGGCGTAAGTTGGACAAGAAGCAAGAAGGCGATGATGTCCCGAAGCAGGTTCCTCACACGTTGGAGTCCCTCCGAGAGAAAGATGAGACGATGCTCGCTAATGTTGACGATGAAGAGAAATTGGAGGTTAGAAACTTGTTTCTGTTGTTCAAAGTATACTGTGGATTTGCATGTCTTAAAATTGCAGAAAAAATAAATGACTACATTATCAAAATTCAATCTACCTAGTCTTTTCCCAACTATGCTGAGGTCAGCTTCCAGTCTCACCGCATGCAGCTATATACAAGTATAAATAAATTACTACACTATAATCAACAAAATCATTCGAAAGTACATCTAATTTGGTGTCCATGACTATGCAAACAGCAATAGTTGCAGTATTAAGAATTGTACAGATTAACAGATATTTCTTTATAACATAACTTTAATATTGAGTTACTTTCTTTTATTTTGAAGGTAAACTTACATACTTAATAATTTTTAAACTCTTTGTTTTACTCCTTAACTAAAAATGACAATGAATATTTCCAGGCACAAAAGGACATGGAATTAGATGAACTGTCAACATACTACGAGAATTCATATGAACCTAAAGTATTGATCACATACTCGGACAACCCACACAACAAGACTAGGATATTTGGCAAGGAGCTGTGTAGAATGATCCCTAATTCTATATCTAGGTACAGACAGAGGTAAGGATATGTTTCAAGATGTTTTACATAGCCAGAACTGGCACAGGCAAAGATCTATACATTCTTTTGATATTCTAAGTTCCTTGTGTTAGGAACACAAGCAATTCCTTGCTTAAAAGGTGATGTCAAATAACATGCATCGAAATGCCCTTTGTAATTGAAATAATTTTTTTTTGAAGAGAAAACTTCTTTAGCGGCATTGTGCACTTTTTTTGTGATGGGTAAAAAATGTAAAACTCGCGTCAGGACACGTGACCTGATCTAAAATTCGTAAGATGGAGTTCGCGTGAGGACACGTGACCTGATCGAAAATTCGTAAGACTGAGCTCACGTCAGGACACGTGACTTGATCGAAATTTCGTAAGACGGAGGGAGAGTAGACCGTATTCCAAAATATCAAAAATACACAACGTTAATATTCAAGTTTTCACTTCTGCCGGCACTCCCGGAGTGCAACCGTTTTTTTTTTGCCTAGTATACTATTTTGTAATTTTTACACTTACCAGTCCAGTCTCCTCTCTATTTTTAGCCCAATTGTGTAGCCTTTGTTGGAGATCCAATAAATAAATAAAAGATTTGGTTATTGCTTTTTGTATAGAAAGAATCTCACAACTGGTTATTGAATCTTTTTCTTAGTGTCTCAACATTGGCAGTCAGCTTCAATAATCTCTGCTCTGAAACTTATTTGTAGCACTCTGTGACCAAACAACCCACACTTAATTCATGCTTTTCTGTGACTTAAGTAGTCCATTTTTACACAGTAAATTGTGTCTTAAGTGCGGGTTAAGGTCACACAATCTAAAGTAGTACACAATATGTGTGAATTAAGTAATCTATTATTGCACGGTGTTCAGCAATGGACTACTTAAGTCACGCGCATTGTAATGTAATATCGCTTAGTAGGGCTTGCAGTAAAATGGCAAAAGATGCTATTGTTATGTCTTGCATTCATTTAGCACCTAAGATACAAATTCCTATTATAGAATGTCTCCTTTTTCTACTTTCAGATCATCAGTAAAACGCATAGTCCAGTCAGCACTCCGGGAAAAAGTCACGGACGTCATAGTTGTAAATGAAAATCAGAAGCAGCCCAACGGTTTCCTCCTGATCCACTTACCAAACGGACCTACAGCACACTTTCGCCTCTCCAGCTGCAAGATCACGCCAGAGCTTAGGAAAGATTATAAAGAGATTACTAACCACAGACCTGAGGTAGATACACAATTCTTAAATTATTTTGCATTATACCTAGAAATTATAATTGAAAGATCATTCTGAGACATTGAGAGACTGCACCACTGCCTTGTCCAAGTTTGCTGTGTATCACTGCAGTTAATTTGGTTCAACACCAAACAACAACAATGTGGTTCGAGTTTTTATTCAAAGCATTTATTTCAATTAAACCATTTACAGGCACTTTTGAATTGTCAAAATTAAATAGTTGGTCAGTTAGTAAGAAAGTTGAAGCTAGTTGCCCATTCCAAAACGTAGATCTCTATGGAGAAAAACGAGCAAGAAACTCAAACTTATTATATTAACAATCTGGGTTTGCATTGATTTTGGTTAACTAATTCTTGAGCCCAACAATAAACCTCAAAGTACGCTTCATGCTGATGATGTGGATAACATTGAAAATGTCAATATTGATCAGTTCTCTGTTATGGGCTTATGGTGATTCATCACAAAAAACGTAAGAAAATTTGAATTTCGCGGGCTACCTTATCGCGTCCGCCACAAATCATGAACTCTTGTTGTCATGCCAGATGGTTTCAGTAGCTTAAGTATTTATTTATAGAAGAAACTGGCCCATTAGAAGTCCTAATATGAATGAACATTGTATGTTGGCAGGTGATCCTGAACAACTTCAGCACTCGGCTGGGTATGACGGTGGGCCGCATGCTGGGCGCGCTGTTCCACTACGAGCCACAGTTCCGTGGCAGGCGCGCCGTCACCTTCCACAATCAACGTGACTACATATTCTTCAGGCATCATCGGTAAGTTTGTCTCAACATAATGTTTCAGAAATTTTGCTGCTGACCCTACACTAAACTTTACTCCTTACTTCATAAAATAATCTTCCAGGTACGAGTTCACCTCAGACGGCAAGCGCGCCAAGCTGCGCGAACTGGGCCCCCGCTTCACCCTCAAGCTGATCTCCCTACAGCAGGGCACCTTCGACTCCAAGCGAGGAGACTTCGAGTGGATCATCGCCGGTAGGAGGCACCAACTGGAGACCTCCAGGAGGAAGTTCTTCTTATAAGCGGTTATGTTATGTGTAAAATGAATAAAGTATTTTGTAAGGGCAAATATTTTTAATTTGGAGGATAGTTAATCCTGAATTTTCTTTTGCTCATCAGGACAATATAGGTTGCAAGCCTGGCGAGTTTTAGCGTAAGGCCTTAGCCTTTTTGGTGTGTGCGTTACCCTGGCAAAATGTTGTGCATTTGAGAGGTGAGAGACCATAACAAATAATTTAATAATAGACCTGTGTCAATTCTGCCAGTTCTCAGTAAGGTGTTTGAAAAGTTGATGCTCAATCAAATGTTACGTCACTTTAATAAAAATTACATCTTTCATGAACACCAGTACGGCTTCACCAAAGGGCGTTGTACCACTGACGCCGGTGTTACCCTAATGAAGAACATTTTTAACGCCTGGGAAGAAGCACAAGATGCTATTGGAATCTTTTGCGATCTCTCTAAGGCGTTCGATTGCGTAAACCATGAAACACTTCTGATGAAACTCGAGCACTATGGGATTAGGAAAACAGCACTTGACTTGTTAAGATCATACCTGAAAGATAGAAAGGTTAAAATCCAAGTAAATGGCGTAAACTCATTGGGTTCTGAAATGACAATGGGCGTTCCTCAAGGTTCGATATTGGGTCCATTCCTCTTTTTAGTTTATATTAATGATTTACCCCAATTACTTCAAAATCAACCGAAGATGATGTTATTTGCAGATGACACATCATTGATCTTTAAAATAGACCGACGGTCACAAAATCTTGACGACGTGAATAACTCTATTCTTCAGGTCCAAGATTGGTTTACGGTTAATAATTTAGTACTTAATGAAAAAAAAACAAAATGCATTAGATTTAAATTACCTAATGTTAGAAGTAGCGAATGTGACATCGTATTGAATGGCCAAAAATTAGAATTTGTTAATCAGACAGTTTTCCTAGGAATCACGCTAGACGAGAAATTACAATGGGGACCTCATATAACATCTATTGCGGGGCGGCTAAGCTCGGCCGCATATGCTGTTAGAAAGATAAGACAATTAACAGACGAAGAAACCGCGCGCTTGGTCTATTTTAGTTACTTCCACAGTATTATGTCATATGGCATTTTACTGTGGGGTCGGGCTGCTGACATTGAATCCATTTTTATTTTGCAAAAGAGAGCTGTCAGAGCCATTTACAATCTACGTCGCCGCGAATCTCTTAGGGAACTATTTAAAAGGATTAATATTATGACGGTACCTTGCCAATTCATTTATGAAAATATTATGTATGTAAGAAAAAATCAACATCTTTTTAATAAAATAAGTGATAGACATAATTTTAATACTAGAAATAAAGATAAATTAGATCAACCTTTTTTCAGATTATCTAAAGTTCATACATCTTTTATGGGGTACTGTGTTAAATGTTACAACAAAATACCTTGTGAAATATTGCAATTAAATGAAAGAAAATTTTAAACTTATATTAAAATTACACTTTGTAAGCAAGGATATTACAAATTAGAGGATTATATCCAAGATAAGAATGCTTGGAAACATGCTGGTCTTGCTCCATAGGACAATCTCTAGAGTCTAGACAAAATCAAACTGGTTGCTAATGTAATTGTATAATTTTTTTTTTTTTTTTTTTTGACATTGATTTACATTCTGTAATTACTTGGGGTCACACCCGGACTTATTACTCCTTATTTATTTATGAAAATCGTCTACGTTTGGAATGTTTGTGAATATGTGAGCACCATGTATCTATCACATAGTTGATTTATATGTCATGGTTACATTTATCCATTTTAATTCTTTTACCTATTGTGGTATAGTAAGTTTATTTTTGGGTGCATCGTCTTCACATATAATTATATAAATAATGTATGCAATATATTGTAAAACATTTTAAAAGAGTAACGGTGGAGTTTCTTGCCCATTCTTCTCCATACGAAAACTACCTTTTGGAAGGGGCGACTAGAATCAATTTTATTCTAATTTTATTTTTGACGTTCAAAAGTGCCTTTTATGTGCCTATTTGAAATAAATGATTTGACTTTGACTTTGAATTAGTGTATCATGAGGAGCAATTTGTTTACTAATATCAAAATTTGTGTGAATTGTAGTTTTAAAGTTATTTGAGAAAAACACATTTTGCTGGAGTAACGTTTGAAACGTTATCCTGGCAAAATCGATTAAAATCGAAAAAATACCAATAAGAGACTTATCCATTGGTTTACGACAAGAACCATATCACACACTAATTTTGCTATTTACAAACATTTACTACACAACAAAAGCTATCTATTCACGTATTTGGTCCCGGACTGAACGAATTTTTAAAAAACGATTTTGCCAAGATAACGTTTCAAACGTTACTCCAGCATAATGTGTTTTTCTCAAATAACTTTTAAAACTACAATTCACAAAAATTTTGCTATTAGTAAACAAATTGCTCCTCATGATGAACTAATTATTTGTTATGGTGTCACCTCTCAAATGCACAACATTTTGCCAGGGTAATGCACACCTTTTTGGTTACTTCAGGGTAACCAACGGTTCAGGGTTTTTGGGTTCTTTTTGATTATTCACATCAATCACCAACCAAAAACTAATTTAAGAGACAGATTGAAATAATTACTTATGTATTGTAAAGCGGAGAACTCTGAAGATTAAGGATTAGGGAATACAATACAGTTCTGGGTGAGGATTTGTGTACATAATTAAAATCCAAAACTTCTGTAAAATTATTTTATTGACATATTGTGATGCAGGCAAAGAAATTATATTATATATAAATCTACGTATAATTTTATGGTGGCTTCCGTATATTCTTTAAACTTCACTGTGTCAATTTTATGACCTGAAGATATTGTTTCCAAAAAGATTGAAAACCGTTTTATTATTTATATGAGTGGTATCACATGCCCTCCAGTGTGCATAAAGTTCTTGTTCATGGAGCAGCTATCATTGAAAACTTGGGATTAATTCCGATTGGAAAGTTATCGGAAGAAGCGGCTGAATCTAGAAATAAAGACTTTAGGCGATATCGCCAACACCATTCAAGAAAATTCTGCAGAAGAGCTAATAATGAAGATATTTTGAATAATTTAATAATTAGTTCAGATCCTTATATATCATCAAAACGTCATTAAATGATACGGAAACACAAACCATTTTCAGAAGAAGCGAAAGCCATGCTTCTGTGATCTCCAACATTTGAAGATGATGAGCGGGAAAATATATAATTTGTAAATGTGGAACATTTAGAAAACGAATCTGAATCAGAATCTGATGAAATTGTCTAAGTGATAATTTTGTGAGTGCGTGTGTGAGTAAGAGTGTGCGTATGAGTGGATTAGGCCTCCTGGGGACACCACTGATAAAAAAAAACGCGCTTAGTTCTCTACCTCAAGGGTGGTGTGGAAAAGGGAATGTAAAACAATTTTCTCCAAAATCGAAGCAAGTGATATATCGAATAATTTGCCAAAAAAATAGCACAATCGAATACCGAAAGCCGTTTTTTGAGAACTCTTGAGAATTAAAAGTTATTCATATAATATCAAATTTCTCCATACAAAAATAAATTCAAATTGTTATAACTTAAATAATAATTGCTCATCAATTTTCGTGAATCCCTAAGTCTATGAAAGCTTGATTTCAGCCCACTGTGCGTCGGCGTCGTAACCTTCATTTCAGCTTTACCTGTAACAAAAATAATTTTCACTTTCTCTCCAATGATATTTTTTCTCAATAGCAAGTTCTGCTGGTGTTATGATATTTGTAGTGTGTTGAAATAACCGAGGTGGCGACGGGGCGCCATCCCCGGCAGTTTTAACCACGGTCATCTGTGTCACAATTTACAGAATGCTACTTCATGGGATCGCATTCTCATAGGATGAGACAGTAATCCACAATAAAGCAACCAAATAGAAACTAGAGATAAAATAGAAAAAAACTTGAGAGGTGTCAAGGGACACCCGGATGGAACGAAGTTGAGAGAGAGAGAGAGACAGAGAAACATGCGACGCCGCACAACTTACAATAGATTACTATAGCAAAAAGTGTCGTGACAACTTTTCGTAAGAATTTTTTCCGTCTAGCCCCCTTTCGCAACGCGCGATAAGGAACTTCGTTCCAAAAACAAAAGCGGTACAGCCGTTTGGGAGCTACGATGGCGCAGAGAGACAGAGATACATATGTCATACACCCCCGTTTTTCTGCCGGGGCCGCGGGGGTTAAAAAAAGGTGGCTACAAAATAATTCTCATCGTGCAAATTCAAATAATATATTTCAAATAGGCACATAAAAGGCACTTGAATGTAAAAATTTACAAAGAAAAGCCATTGATTTTTATACCAGTGTGCAGTGTAGAATTTTGAACCTTTAGGAACAATAATTTTACTATTTAATCAGAACAGTGAAAAAACCATTCAATAAACATATGGCATCATAAACGCTTGTTTATTCTCTAGGCAGTAATAATATAAACCGTTTATATCAATCAGAACCAATTTAACAGATTACTCTTAATTGTAGACATTCAGTACCGCCCAGTACTTCGTCCCTTAATATATTATTGGTCATGTGATAAAATACCTTAGAAACCATTGTACTGTTGTGAGGAATTTTATTAAAGGATAAATAATACACAAGTTGTAAACTGTCTCAAGTCCTACAGTATGATACCTTATTAGGCAAGCAATAATGGTTCACTAATAAAAAAAAAGTGATAACATTACTAAATAAATGTTGTAATTGTAATCTCACCTCATATTCCTTGTTCAATATAATTCCCTTCCAGCTCTTCTAAGACCTAAAACAAAGAATAAAATCCATTAAGCACATATTGGCATAGATCTTTGTGTGGTTGCGTGGTCTTAATACTCAGACGCGTAAGGTGGTCAACATGGTGATATGGGTTCTCTCTGTTGAGGGAGACCTGAAGGTCAAGTCATCATCGTGGTTCTTTCTTTATCTACACTTATAATGAAGCTGAAGAGTTTGTTTGTTTAAACGCGCTAATCTCTGGAACTATCGGTCGGATTTGAAAATTTATTTTTGAATTTGTGAGCCCAATTTTCAATCCACCTTCTCGAGGAAGGTTATATTATAATAGACTATTTAACATCTCGCTAGGACCCTTGGGAGCCCAGCAAAGGACAAAAATCAGAAAGAACGCTGAGCGAAAACGAAGGAATAGCGCGGGCAGGCGATGCGATGCGACGCGGTGGGTCGGAGGAACAAGAACTTTTATGCGGACGAAGTTGCTTGTAGTAAACAATTTGTAAATTATGATATCACCACTAGCTGCGCCCAGCGGTTTCACCCGCATAAGTCTCGATCCCGTGGGAATATCGGGATAAAAAGTATCCTATATTATGTTAATGTGTGCCAAATTTCATCCAAATCCGTTCAGTAGTTTTTGCGTGAAAGAGTAACAAACATTCATCCATCTATCCATACAAACTTTCACGTTTATAATATTAGTAGGATTGTCCAGTAGACCCTCGTACTTCATACAATGGAAAAAAATAAGGTAGAATTATATGAGCCTTTGCTAAATACTAAACCTTATTCCTGCCTATATTTCTGTCACAGACCAAGCTAACTTATTCCTGCCTATATTTCTGTCACAGACCAAGCTAACTAATTCCTGCCTATATTTCTGTCACAGATCAAGCTAACTTATTCCTGCCGATATTTCTGTCACAGACCAAGCTAACTTATTCCTGCCTATATTTCTGTCACAGACCAAGCTAACTTATTCCTGCCTATATTTCTGTCACAGACCAAGCTAACTTAAGGTAAAGAGTGACCATTTGATGTTACTACACTATCATCGTTTACCAAATTAAGATTTTTATAGAAGACAAAATAGAAGTTTTTAACTTACCTAGTTAAGACTTGGTTGAATGAGTTTATATCATCCAAAGTAAATAGGACCTTGCAGTGTCAAGATTTACAAGAAAATAGGATTGATCTTTCCTTTCATGACTGCACTGGATTCCTGGGAACATTATAAGCACTTTATTAATATCTGCTTCACATAAGATATAAATTTTTATAGTTATGATAATTGCTCAGACGCTTAAAGTGGTCAACATGGTGATATGGGTTCGCTCTGTTGAGGGAGACCTGAAGGTCAAATCATCATTGTAATTCTTTGAAAAATATTAAATATGGACATTCTTTTCAAACGTTTCATAAATTAGTTCGGAATTATGATATCATTTAGTGCAAGAAGATGCTTCCACTTGTTCATTAGATAGCTATCTAAACGCAGCGTCACAGTCAAAAAACGAGAAAGAAGGATGGTGAATATTATGAGCTTTCTACAAACTGACCTTAACACTTATATTTCACTATGACGGACAGTGGCGCAACTATGGTCGTGCTGACAGCAAAATATACACGCTTTATAGTGGGTATCTCACCGCCATAGCTATTCACAACCATTCAACCGGCTATCGTTATCTCCTTAATCGTTAATTTCTCCTTAATTTTGCTGTGCCCGACAGGGTCCACATTGATCTTTTACCTTTTATATACCATCTATGTAACACATATGGAATGCAACAAAGATTTGAGTTTGAACATTGATTGATGTTCGATACGATACGGAAATGTATTGAGTGGTTGTGAATAGCTATGCAGGCGTCCGATCAGTTGCGCAACCAATCATACATTTTTTGGCAGTGCAACAATGGTTGCACCACCAATGATGACCTAGTGAGATATTGCTGCTGCTGCAGACGTTCACAAATTCATGTTTTAAGTTTTAAACTTACCAAATACCACACTTGGTTGAATTATCTTTTCCTTGAGATTCTCCGATGGATACCTGAGAACAACGAAAGCATTTATTAATTCATAATTCCGTCATATTATGGCGAATATTATTATTATGGGGATTAATTACTCAGACGCGTAAGGTGGTCAACATGGTGATATGGGTTCGCTCTGTTGAGGGAGACCTGAAGGTCAAGTCATCATTGTAAACATTGATATAATTAAGTACCTATATTAAGTTAACTAAAACTGTTTTATCTTACCTTGTGATAAGTTTCTTCAAATCAAAAACCCAGTTTGAGGGTAATCTGCTAAGAAAAAATGCATGTTAATGATTTTAGGGTTTAACTGCTAGATACAAGATATTTGAGTGCATCAGACAGCGGAACACGATGCTCATCAAAGATGTACAGGTAAGTGTGTTCATCATTACAGACACAAAATACATAGATAAATAATATCTTGCCATAGATCCAAAAAGATACCTCCTTCGTTTTTTTCCTGGTAAAATTTTTCTTTGTTTAGGGGCATCAGGGACACTGGTTAAAATCACAGTGTTGGATTTGTTTGCATATGATCCGCTCGCTCAACAGTGTTTGATCATGTAGCCTGCAGAAAGTAATTCTAGTCAATATTTTTCTAAGCAAGCTAATGATTATTAATTTTTATTTTAAGATCAGTTAGGATAGTTATATTAACAGCATTATGTGTCAGATGTCCCTATCTGGATTCATCATTTGAGTTGTTTTTTTTTTTTTTTTAATCCACCCATGAAATGGAATTGCAGTTTCAGTTGAAAGATATGGTTGTGAATATATTTTGAACATAAAATAATGTGACTAAAGGCTGATTTTTCAATAGTCCAATAACTTTTATTTGAAAAATGTATATGACTGCTTGACATATTTTTTATATAAAAGCTGTCAAAGCGCAATATTAATTCCTCAGATAAAAGTAATCTGACCATTTGAAAATCTGCCCCTAAAAAACAGTGTTTTAAACGAATATATACTTATATTTGACAATTCTTACCTTTCAGTTGCCATTTCAAATCATTTGACACCCTCGAAAAATCTGTAGAAGAGAATATACCTATACCTATGTATGTTGTTTACAATAGTTAGACAAAATATTTTTAATTATAATATTACTCAGACGCGTAAGGTGGTCAACATGGTGATATGGGTTCGCTCTGTTGAGGGAGACCTGAAGGTCAAGTCATCATTGTAAACATTGATTTGATTCAGACAATTTTTTAGAGATTCTATACTAGACCAGCGGGGTAATCGCATAATGCACTATCAGTAGCAATGGCTTACATTTTGACATTTCTACAATATTCATTGCATTATTTATGTTGTTGAGCAGACTATTTTTTTAGCATATGAAGCAATGGATTACCAATATCCTTCAAAATGATTCAGATTGATAGTTTTATGCAATGCTGCCTGTATAGAAAAGTCAGCCTATAAAGGGACACCCTGTTTTATTTTCATAGTGTTTACTTACATCAAAAGCAGTTTCCATAGATGAGTGCCCACAATGTTACTTCTGAACCTGTTAAAAAAAAGAAATAGATTGTTAAAAAAAGAGGAAAGTTACATTATTCCATTATGCTGTATTATCTAGTTGTATCAGTGTGGATAGTTATGTTAACAGCATTATAATCAGATGTCCCTATCTGAAATCATCATTTAAGTATGAAACGAAATAATATTTATTTATGCTATTTGTAAAACGTACTTCAATCTTACCTTGTAAGTAAAACAGCATTTGCGAATCACCAAAAAGTTTTCAGCACTGCACATTTCTTTGATTGACCCTGAAATTATCGAGAATTTAGTACAAATATCCTTTACCTGCTTTGGTACAGTCTTTGAACTGATAATATAATCAGATAGGAGCGAAAGACATTGCAATTGTGTACATCAAAAAGTTCAGATGAACTATGTGGTCATCATTTAAAAAACTACATATTATAAGGTAAATAGTGGTTACAAAACATGAGCAGGCATCATGGCTTTTATGTATCATTACAATAAGGTTTAATTTTCAATGATAGTTGCGTACTCGGGAAATGCAACCACTATTATGTTATGCTGGTAACTTTAGCTGTATTCTCACCTTCTTTGAGTAATTCACAATTCTTGTGGCGACAGTACAGTTTTTATCAGAGTGTCTGTAAAGAATACAAACTTGTTAGTTTTGTTATGAAGCTTTATTGTAGTCTTTTATAATAAGTGATGGGATCAGATAGGAGCGAAAGACATTGCAATTGTGTACATCAACGAGTTCAGATGAACTATGTGGTCATCATTTAGAATTTTAGATATTAAGTACTTAACGATTTGAAACAGTTTTTATATCATTTGGATATAAAAACTGTTTACACCTATTTCAGGATTGTGTAATGGATTTGGTAGATAGTAAATACTGTAAAATAACAGTCAATAAAGCATTTACTGTATATAAATTAACTATATCCAATGCATCATCTCAAATAATTGCCATGACCATGACAATTTAAATTAACAAGTCTATTCACTGTAATCTACCAATTTAATTAAACTATCCTGAATTAAAGAATGATAAACATGTTAGTAATTTCAGTAAGTCTTACCTTGCTTGAATAGTACGCCAAGTCACGTCAATACTGAATCTATGGTCGTCTCTTCTTCTTGATTCTGTGAAATGCAGAAACTTGTTAATGTTTGTGTATATCTTTCCTGTGATGGTACTTTATAAGTGATTTGATCAGATAGGAGCGAAAGACATTGCAAAAGTTGTACATCAAAGAGTTCAGATGAACTATGTGGTCATCATTTTAAATAAATATTAACCAAAAATATTACAAACTGATTTTTTTTTGGAGTAAAGCTTTGGGTCTAACTCACCATAAAACAACTCCGTGCAGAAGGTAAATAAATACCTGCAAACAATAAAAAAGAAAACTAAATAACAGTCATATAAAAACCTACGAATGATTTTTCAAAGCAAAGAGTCAGTATGCTTAAAAGCATTTGTTTGTGCATCAGACCTCACAACAGGCTGCCCTATGCTACAACTTAGTAAAAATACAAAACAAGTAGCCGATGAAGTACCAGTTACAGAAACTATTAATGAACAACTAAATTGAATGAGCAAAGGTTCCCTACTCTTGAATAAGCCCTTGTGAGGCAACTGAAGGTTTTCAGCTGCACTGCGCTGTCATCATGCTGATAAAAAGGGATTGGAAATCATTGAAATGATTGTGGGATGGGAAGTAACTACAGCCTGATTTAAACTATGGCAGTTCTGAAGTGTGTTATTCGCTGCATAGTACCCTACCCCTGCTGACAAGTGAAATTGGGCTGTACTTGAATTATAAGCCAATCAAGTTATGTAGGAAAATGTCAGTAATCTACAAATAGAAATAATTGGCTTATAAAGGCAATATGAGATGGAATGCTTGCATGATGTGCAAATTACTCCAGTAATATAAATTAGGACTTACCAAAATAAATTCCATTACAGTTTGATGCTCTTGGCAACTCTATCAGCCTAAAACAATACAAAAGCTCTGTGAGAAGTCTGTAAACATTTTTATTTGATGGGTTTATAGTTTGTTGTGTTCAGATAGAGCTAATATACATGCAAATCATGGTTTTTCAATGGTTAGCATTTTTCATCATGTGAAATTGTAGTTTTTGAGATTTCCGGTATATCAAAAGGTGCTTTATTATAATTATTCAAGACCATCTGACCAATAATTTTTCTATTTCTAAGTCAAAATATCTTTTTCATTGAGGTAGTAAATAAGAATGTTATAACACGTATCTTACCATCGGCAGGTTTTCGATATTTCCCCTGCACAAATATGCGAGGCACATCTATTCCCTCTTTGAAGTTGACAGTCCGACGTTGCACGTATGTATTCATGAGGATTTCAAAGCCAGCATCAGTGAACAGCTTCTGTAGCTCTTCTTCTGTAAAGTAGTAACTCCTGTAGATAAATAAAGTACATGTTAATGATACCTGTTTCTATGTTGAAATAGCTTAAAACAGCTATGCTGTGTTGTAATTTTTATAGAAATGGCAGCACTTTGGAACATTTGGTTATTTTATAAGTAATGATTTATTATGACACCCACATGAGTAAAAGTCTGTAGAATCTTACCTGGTGCCATCCTGTCTCATATAGAAGTTATCAGAAATTTTGTGTCCAGGCTTGAAGCGCAGCTGCGCCATGTCGTACCGTCCGTAGTCGCGGAACAACAGCACACCCCCGGGACGGAGCGCTCTGTACGCGACCCTCGCCACCTGCGACCACGCTTCAGGGTGGATCGCAGACAACACGAAGATCAAACTCGCTATATCCACGCAACCTTCTTCCATGTTCTCGAACAAGTCATCAGTGGTCAGGTCAGCGCAAAATGCCTTCATACGAGACTCGTCAAACAACTTGTTGGATTTCACGAACTCGACCGCACGTGGTGAAAAATCACACGCGTAGAAATGAAAGTTCGAGAAACCTTCTTCGACCAGCGGGAATATCATGTTACCCACGCCACACCCCAGTTCTAGGAACGTGATCTTATCGTCAGCTTCAAAGTTTATAAGCTCTTGAAACTCACGTGTGGTCCAATGCCGGTCCTTGAAGAATTTCGTCTCATTTCTCTTGTAAAATATGTCCCAGTGACGCTTTGCTTCTCTCTCGAGTCGCGCAGCTTTGGCTTCAGGTATTATTCGCGAGTTTTGTGCCTCAAGACGAAGTTTTTCTTCATCAGTCAAATCCTTCAGCCGATGAATAAAAACATCGCCGTTTTCGCCGACACGTTGGATTTCATCGGTTTCCATCTTGAGTTTTACATACGTAATTAGGAATCTCTTGATATAGCATGGAGAATGTGTAAATAACAGTAATAGATTTCTATTTATTTACTAAATCAATCCAATTAAACAAATAAATTTTAGAGAACTTAATATTTATGATGCGGTGCGATCCGCCGATCGTGAATTCGTGACGTGAGGCAATGACGCAAATGAATGAAATACTATTTAACAAAATCAGGGAAATGTCAAATAATCCAATGAATGAACATGCAGTTCCTCAAGTGTTGCTAGAAAAGATATTACGCTTTTTACGGAATACTTGTCTGATAATAAGTAAAAAATATAGAAATCTGTAGTTATTCTTTTGAAGCACAAAATTGTACTGTAATTTGTTCCTGCTGATAATTAAATGAAAACTGAAACAAATCTAAGTAAAATTTAAAATTATGTCAGTAAGCATAATGTATAGATATATATAGGTTTGGCAACATCGATTGAACATTTGAACAGGACCGGTGTTTGAATGAATGACAAGAAATTTGAATGATTATTTTTATATGACATTGACATTTTACTGTTCCGTATTACCCTTGCCAAAAAATAAGTGGCACAGAGCACATTATCTTTTAAGGTGGATGCTCCAAGGTAGCCCGCGAAATTCAAATTTTCTTATGTTTTTTGCAATTTGCTGGTCAGTACTAAGTTGTACGTTGATTAAAATACGATTCGCGGCCGTAACAAATATGCATTTACAAAATTATAATCATTAGAATCAGTAATACAACTTGTTAAGTTAGTATAATCTTAAAATGTCAAGATTTCATGAAATAGTCATTCAGTAGGATTACTTGATCTTAGAGAGTTGTGTTGATGACTTTAATGATTATAATTCTGTAAATACATATTTGTTACGGCCACGAATCATATTTTAATCAATGTACAACTTACTACTGACCAGCAAATTGCAAAAAAGGTAAGAAAATTTGAATTTCGCGGGCTACCTTGGAGCATCTTAGTGGGTTGATTGTATTTATTACTTCAACCTCGGCACGGCATCGAAAAGTTTAAGAGAAGAAAATCGTCTGTTGTGGTCTGTTGGGGGGCTTACCACCAGAAGTTAAATGATAAATTATTTTTATTTTGTAAGTAGGTTTGTACAAACACTTTTACACGTCAATCATATTTTAAAAACTAGATGAGGTCGGCGTTTCCTGACTAGTCTGAGAAGAAAAGTGTTTCCTTCCTTCCTTGTGTTTCCTTTTCATCATTAAAAAGACTATACTCGTATGATAATCTTGTTTGAAGCACTTGAGCTTCAACCCCACGAGCTTTCATTCATGTCGGCCATAATCGTAGTCTACTAACAGTTGTACTATTTATTGGTAGTTTAACGAAATATTATTGATAACAACATTCACGATAGTAAACGCGACACCTACCCGATGTTTCGATTACGCCAAGGTCAGACATTGTCACGATAGACGTCAATTCGCAATCGATGTCATCTTTGTATCATGATCGACACGCATGAATTACAATGCAGGCCATAGATATGCGGGCCATGGCAGCTGTTCGACACGTGGGTTGGAGTGTAGCCTTAGGGGCGCTATGGCGCGACGACGTTTTTCAATATTTTTTTTTTTCGGTAATATTCCAATTTCATTCCAGTATCGGGTTGACTTGACCATAGAAACCATTTAGGCTCTGAGAAGCATGGCCATATGACGCACCGTTTCCGAGTTAGAAGCTTTCTAATTTTTTTACAAAACGCTCTATATTTCTCCCCCTCAGAATGGTAAAAGGTAATTACCCCTCAGATTGTGGTTTGTGGAGTAGTTGTGAATAACAAATAAGTAGGTACCTACAGAAAACGCAGAGATCAAAAAGGTCGAATTTTAATGATAACTATCCAGCTACTAACGAGTCTGCTTGTTCTTATCGACTGACCGCTGCTATGCTTATTTCTACTTTATATAAATGATATAGTTGATATGACTAATCACAAATGCTTTCTTTTCGCGGATGACATTTCCATAATTGTAACTGTTGACAAAAAATATAATTCAATTACCGACCATGAAACTGACATAAATAATATAATTGACATTCTAATTAATTGGTTAAATAATAATAATCTATCTATTAATCTTGACAAATCTGTATACTTACAATTTAACAAATATTATAATAATAAATTTAATTTGAAATTTAATTTTTTCTTACCTTTTTAAACTCTTTGCCCCCAACAATTTGCAACTGATGGAGCTACTGAAAATTACTGAAACTTTCAGTAGCGCCATCAGGATGGAATTTGGTGTTGACAAATGTGCGGTCATGCATGTAAAGCGAGGGGAGATCGTGGAGTCCGTGGGAACCCAACTCTCGGATTTCACAAATCTTAGAGCCCTCTCCGCATCCGAAACCTATAAGTATTTGGGTATGTCGGAAGCGCTGGGCATCAATGTTACTGACATGAAGCAATCGTTGAAGGTGCGCTTCTTTAGCCGCTTGAAAAAAGTATTTAATAGTCTTTTATCAGGCGGAAACAAGGTGCGCGCCTTCAACGGTTGGGTCATACCGGTTTTGATGTACTCTTTCGGCATACTCAAATGGACTTAGACCGAACTCGACGCCCTGGATAGGAGGGTCCGTACGCTGCTAACTGCAAATCGAATGTATCACCCACGGTCATCGGAAATGAGGCTGTATATCCCGCGAAAGTGTGGAGGTCGAGGCTTTTTAAACGAAGAACCTCCATAATCGCGAGATATGCAGTCTCAGGGAATATTTCCTAGAAACCGACGTGGGGATGCATCGAGATGTAGTCGCGGTGGACAAGGGCCTCACACCGCTCTTCTTGGGTAAAGAGAACTGGCGCAAACCAGTAGTGCTTGACACTAATGAACGCATGGAGGTATGGCAGAGTAAGGAGCTTCACGGACGCTTCTTTCGGGCCCTACATGGGCCCGATGTAGATCTACTAGCGACCGTAGCCTGGCTGCGTTTCGGTGACTTCTTTGGAGAAACCGAAGGTTTTGTCTGTGCAATTATGGACGAAGTTATGATGATGAACAATTACCTGAGATTTATTGTGAAAGACGGCACGGTTGACATCTGTCGGGCATGCCACCGGCCGGCCGGGGGAATCAATCGGGCATATATTATCTCCGGGTGTTCTCGTCTAGCTAACGGAGAGTACTTGCATAGACACAACCTTGTAGCTAGGATAATCCATCAGCAGCTTGCTCTGAAATACAACCTTGTGGAATCGGAGGTGCCGTACTACAGGTATGTGCCCGACCCAGTTCTCGAAAATGGTAATATCACACTGTACTGGGATCGATCCATCATCACTGACAGGACTATTGTTGCCAATAAGCCTGATATAGTGGTGGTGGATCGATCAGAGCGGCGCGCAATGATTGTTGACATAACCGTCCCGCATGATGAGAACCTCGTGAAAGCCAAGAAAGATAAACAAATCAAGTATCTTGACTTGGCTCGCGAGGTTGTCGACATGTGGGATGTGGACTCAGCGATCATTGTGCCGATAGTCGTGACAGCCAATGGCTTAATAGCCAAGAGCCTCGACCAACACCTGAGGAGGCTCTCGTTGGGCAGCTGGATCAAGGGCTTGATTCAGAAAGCGGTATTTCTGGACACGGCTCGTATTGTTAGGAGGTTCCTCTCTCTGGAGCCCTGACCACCGGTAGCTTGGACCCTGTTCCCGATACCGGTGGGCTACTATTTTTTATATTTTTAAATGTTTTTATACTTTTTATATTCTAATATTTAAAAATATAATTGATATGTTTACTTTTAAATAAAGGAAATAATAATTTAATTTTAAGATGGACATAGCAAAAATCACGCATGTGACACAAACTAAGTTTTTAGGTGTAGTAATAGACGAACATTTAGACTGGAAGGTGCAGGTTGAGCATGTATGCAATAAAACAAATCAAACTCAAACTCAAACTCAAACTATTTATTTCAAATAAACCAAATTTTCAAATGCCAATCAATTTATTTATGCGTCCTGTGGAGCAGGACCAGCGTTTAGCCAAGCATTTTTGTCAGCGATGTAATCCCCCAACTTATAATATGCTTGGCTGCATAGTGTGCGTTTTATGCAAGATTTGAATTTCGTTTCATTGAGTTGGAGTATGTGGGGAGGTATTTTATTATAACATTTTAAACAGTACCCCATGAAGGAAATAAATTTGTATATGCCCTGGACAAATAAAAAAGGTAACAAATATAAAAACGGCCGTAATGTCATATCGAGCATACGTTGAGTCCTCGTTGCGGTATGGACTCATAAAGTGGGGAAATAGTACCGACCACAAATAGAGCATTTATCGCCCAGAAAAATTGTATACGGGCCTTATACGGGATTCCGTCCGATGCATCATGTAAACAAATATTTAAAAAGCTTGGTTTGCTACCGTTACCGTCATTATATATATATGAGGTGCGTATGTTTGTAAAGAAACACAAAGAATTGTTTAAAACAGCAGAAGAGGTATGTTCACGAAGTCGGCGTGACCAATACACACTAGTTCTAGACGAGCTGCCTAGGTATGCTAAATATAATACAAATTGTGTAGCTATGTGTGTACGTATATTTAATAATTTACCAAAGACGTTAAAAGTATTGTATTGTAGACTACTTAAAACTAAATTGTATAACTGGTTGAATGAAAATAATTTTTATAGTAGGAGGTTTTAGAACACTAACGTTGACAGCACAATTTTGCATGCTTTAATTATAAGCAAAACATGAATGAACTCATTTTGTATTGTAACACCTATATATACCGTGTTTTAAGCAAATAAATATTATTATATTATGCTGTGCATACCCTTACATACCTACCATATAATCATCTTGACTTTAAACTTACTATTTTCGGGTACTTATGCGTTTAGCTTGACTTTGAGCTGCTTTAGCAATAACTCTGTTGGACATGGAAACATGAACCTGTCCCGACTCAAAAGAGCGAGGCCTTCTTCAATTCAAATTAACGAACAACAGTGGTCCATATTTTGTGATCCATATTCTAGAGTTAGTAACATTGATATAAAAATAGTACCTATAATTAAAACAAAGGATGACCAGGCAGGAAAATATGTTTCCTATCTATTCGACCTCCGCACAAAATGCCTTATATTTGGAGTATAGGTCTCCGCCACAGCTCTCAGGATATAGTTGCGACTACTCCGCACTCCGCACCGTTTTTTTTGCGTATAATGGCTTGAAAGCCGTCTGTGTGGGCCTCGGCAAGCATTTGTGAAAATTTTCTGAGAATTAATAAAGAGAGAAAGAAAATAAATTTATTTTTCCTGGGTTACTGTTCACAACACACATAATCAATCAAGTAGGTAAGTGGATCTGTCAGCCTTCAAAGCAAGAGTGAATAGGCATCTTCTGGACTTGCTCCATCATAGATCTCATCCATCGCTTTCCACCAGGCGAAATCGAGGTCAAGAGCTTGCCCATTTTGCAATAAAAAAAAGCAGATAGATACAGTGCAGCTTGCAGCACTTATAATTCTCGTTACTCTTGGAATGACGGCTATCAGTGCTCTAGATCAATAATAATGCTACGGACTTACTATTACTAGATTTATGATGTTTTTGTGGGAGCTCATGGATAAGTTCTCGTTTGCCGATGTCAGTCCATGGATGGCTGATCATCTTACCTGTATACAGAGAACTCTCCGTGCCTCGGAAAGCACGTTACGCCGTTGGTCGCAACTGACATTTGTGGATCTTGTACAGTCATTACGGGTGTCAGAAGCCTGAAAGTCTCACAACCAGTCTATCAAGGTGTATCGTGTTACCCAGTACCTGGGTTGTAAGAGAACAGATAGGTAGTAGCTCCATGTAAAATACCGGTAGATTCAACTGCATCCGGAAGTTGACCCTAAGATGGTTGGGAAAAGATGATGACTATGAGGTACTTGATTTAGGTACCTATGGCTATAATATAACATATGTACAACGTACCGAGTAGCTGAGAAGGTTGAATGGCGTACATACAATTGGAGAGGGCTTTGTCCAGCAGTGGACTGCTGCAGGCTGATGACGATGATGATACAACCTACCGTCCAGTGTTCAGTTTTAAGCCAACATTATCTACACACAGTAGAATATCTGAGTACCTACCTAATAAAATCAGTGAGTATGTGCGCAACTGCGCATGTTTGTGACCCGCATCCTGTGATGTTAGATCAACATTGCTAGGCCCGGCAGCTCGTTAAACAGGCGTAAAATATCTTTTGATTAGTTTCAACAGCTGACGGACATCAACTAGTCGTGATTCATATTAATAGATCAAATAGTTTATCGAGGATGAGAAAAAAATGGGATGTAAGACTATTTGTACCTGGGTAGCGGGATCGTCCGAAGGGTAGCGGGATCGTCCGAAAGCGTTTCCGCTGCCCTGGAACATAAAGGGCTAAGGAAGGAACACGGGTGGGTTTTAGTCAGTAAGAGTCTGACACTCCCTTCCGCTCCACCCAGAGCGGGAGGGGTCATTTGATGATTTCCCATCCTCAAAAAAAAAAAAAAAGACTGTACCTACGTATGGTTGCTTCGCTTGCTGGCTGTATCCTATGCGTTTCGCTATTACTCATCAATAACAAAATGCATATTGCATACGAGTACTTACCTATTTTGAGTGCTACAAGCAAATTATACGATCTTAATCTCTAGACTACAAGGCCACAGATTACTTGTGACAAGACTCATAAAGTTATAAGTTGCTATAATGATATTGACAGGTAGGCGATGTCGGTAAACATTTTTGTGCGAAAATGTATTGAAAAAACAAGATGGCGGCGTTAGTTCCGATTCTTACCACACACGAAAAGATCCCTGAGTCTTACCACCAGTTCTTATAGCAGCTCCAGCAGTCCCGGATTGACAGGTGAAATCTATGGAGTGACAGGACTTTGCGACCGAATTCGGCCGTAAAGCGATCGCTATGAATGTCGAGACTGCTGGGGCTGGGCAGAAGTTGAACTGCATTAATTTTTTGTTCTATGACTAAGTACAAAACAGCAGTGCAGTTCAACCTCTGTCTTGCTATAAGAGCTGGTGGTAAGCCCCATGTACAGTTATAGGTGCTGCGATCACCCATCGAAATGTCAAGCATGGTGTTTTTTTGACGTTCATAATCCTCCTGGCTTTATGGTAATTTATTTGGGACCACACCACACCCTAATTGCGTAACACTATTAATCTCAATCTGAATCATTTTGAAGGATATTACTAATTCATTGCTTCATATGTTCGAAAAATTTGTCTGCTCAATAACGTAAATAACGCAATGAATGTTGTTGAACTGTCAAAATACAAGCCATTGCTGCTGATAGTGTGTTACGAAATCATCCAGCAGCTTATCTTCTTCCATCCATGCATCTCTCTATTAGCAGTCATTTAAATATTCATCCTTTTTCGAGCGTAAAACCAATGAAGAGTTATTGGTTTTAACGTTCTCTTGACTGGACAACATCGTATACACACAGTAGGTACCTACGTGCTGCTTACCCAATTACCGATAGGTACGTTATCGTTATTGTTGCATTTACTCTCGTTAAGTGGCCACTGTCGTTACGCGTATCGTCGCCTGCGCCGGTGTAAATAATTAACTGATAGATGCACAGTATTTACACAGTGCCACTACCTACAACTTGGTAGTTTTTGGTGATGCTGTTAGCAAAGTAAACTTCAGCTTTACTTGCTTGGTTTTATGCAAACTTTCATCCTTTATTGCTTAGGGGTTACATTTCTAAAAGTCCGAAATCACGTGTTTCAACGTTTTAAACCGAAATTCCAAATAAGTTTTTACCAAAAAGAAATATGGATTTTCATACAAAATTGCATGCTATACGCCAATATAAAAAGCAAAAGAATTGTAAATCGACGTACCTATGTAATATAATATATTCTTCGTCTTGGTCATCAATGCTCTAGATGCTTTCATCCTATCGCAGCTAGAATTACAGCAGCTATAATGTTATGTCAACTCAGCCGCTGCGCTTGCGAGGGAACAGGTCAACACCGGCTTGTTTATGCAATCTGCACGTAGCAACTGGTGCAGAACGATATGGTGACTTTCTGTCCACGACTGCTTTATGTTGTGAGACCAATTATATAGCTATATTGGCTGTGCCCGCGACTTCTTTCACGTGCACGTCGGAAAACTAATTGGATTTCATGGGTTTAATTTTTTGCGAGGAACCCTAATTCTTTTTCAAAAATAAAAGTAGCCTAAGTTACTTCTTATAACATTAGCTATCTGCCAGTTTCATTAGTACAGCCGTTTCGAAGATTAGCCGGAACAAACAGACAGACATTTAAGAAGTGCATTGTGAGTACTTTCATTTAGTTTTTTGAAATTAGTTATTTTGACATTACAAACGCACTTTAATTTTATTTATTTGTATAAATTCATATTACATAGGTCGAGCTACATATGGCCGTATAAATGCTTACTGATTGCTGGTTACATACATGGGTAAGCAAGCATTAGGTCATGTTATTTTTGCGCTCCATATAGGATAATCATTATTTATACTTAACGTCATTGACCGATAATTATTGCAATAAGTACCTAACTAGTACCTACCTACATATTTTTATTAAATTGATTAATATGGTTATGAAGGTGCCGTCATACAAAAAGGAATAAACTCGACTGGATCAGTGATTTTCAATGCGCTAATGGCTACAACAGACATGCCCACAGTAGGTACAATCGTCGTGAGAATGCGTTTTTGACACGTACCCTAATTGCGTAACACGATATCAATCATTATCTGAATCATTTTGAAGGATATTGCTAATCCATTGCCTTATACAGGCTGATTTTTTAAAGACCAGCCAAATTTAAGGATGTGGTACAGACCATCAAACTGAACAACTTTCTCCATGGGACAAATAGCGTAATCGCGAAAATTTTATCAACTGTCCCATAGAAAACTTCAATACCTACTCGACCTAAATGTATGGGACGGCTGAATTTTTATTCGCGATTACGATGTTGGTCCCATGGAGAAAGTTGTTCAGTTTGATGGTCTGTACCACATCCTTAAATTTGGCTGGTCTTTAAAAAATCAGCCTGTATGTTCGAACAAATTTATCTGCTCAACAACGTAAATAACGCAATGAATGTTGTTGAACTGACAAAGTGAGACCCATTGCTGCTGATAGTGTGTTAATCAATCACCCCGCTGTCAGTGCGACAACTTACTGTCGTAGCTAATAAAGATCAAATTCGCAAAACACGTATTCGTATACTTGAAATCTCTCGCTCAGTAATAAAATCATTCCCGTTTTGCTTGTAAGGGAGGTACCCAAAAAGAAAAAGGAATTATGCCAAAGTATAATTTTTTGTACCTTTTGGTAATAAAAATCTATCTGCCTTAAACCGCCGCGCCGCTGGCAGACTGACAGACAGACAAAACATAAGGGTCCCTTGTTTTACTACGGAACCCTAAAAACAAGTACACATACACATATAAATTATTTAATTTATGACATGTTTCAAATAAAATTGTAATACATCCGCAGTTTGTAGGTACTTACATACATACATTTTGATTAAGTAAACGGGTAATTACTTACATTTACATAATTAAACTATCTAATAG
Organism: Apamea epomidion; assembly: GCA_947507525.1. Lineage (NCBI taxonomy): Eukaryota > Metazoa > Arthropoda > Insecta > Lepidoptera > Noctuidae > Apamea > Apamea epomidion. The sequence continues at coordinate 20,926,373 of OX382226.1, forward strand.
CTCGGTTATCGTGGTCGACAATGGAAACAATTGGTATAGGAAGTAACTATGTGGTACCAAGGTCGTGTGGCTAATTAATGAATGCTTATGGCATAGACAAGTCATGTTCAGTTTGGCAAGACAAAAAATCAAGTTTTTTTTTTATTTAGCTTCTAGGATTTTTTACAATATTGTATGGTAGATGTTGGTAAATTGAGTATAGACAGGGTGGCAGGTACATCGACGCGCAAACTGTAACCAGGAATTCAGCACATGATTCAGACCCCCCAGCGTAGAATTTTTTTGTCGGTTATGAAAAAAAATCAGCTGTTTCATAGAAAAGTGAGAACCTATGCGGTCAGAATGTATGGAATAGCTAATTTTGTTTTCAATAATAACCGAAGAAAATTTTTAATCCAGGTCAGAATCATGTATAGTACTGCGTCCATGACAACCGTCTGCGCGTCGATGTCCCTTCCCGATGTATTGTACTCGTAGATAGGCACAGATATTATCATTTCAGGATTTTCTTTAAGTTTCTTTAGCCTCAAGAATCATTTTAAAATTCGTTTATTTGCTTTAAAAAGGTTCACACCATCTTCGCACGGGTGGTGATAACACTGACAACTTAAGCCCATCAGCAGGGTTGGTAGCAGAAGCACCCGACTTGCGAAACAAACTTTCAATCACAATATGAAGGATTTTGAAGGGGATTTATAATCCATTGCTTCATTGGTTTGAAAAAATTGTCTACTCAACAAAGTAAATAACGCAATGAATTTTGTTGAGCTGTCAAAATGAAAAGCATTGCCATTGTGTGCTCCAAGGTGCGCTGGGCGTAAGCACGTACTTAGGTAGCTATCACAGTATTGATGACTCACGGAAGTAATGAAGAACCAACCTTTTTTCCATAGACAAGTATGTCGCGGTCAATCCAGTCTTGAGGCTATATAACGGTACGGTCTATCTTTTACGTAGGAGTGTGCGCGTGAGCGACTCACACTGGACCGGAATTTACTAATTTCCAGTCCCAAGTAGCACAAAACTGCATTATAAGATGTCACAAGAGGTAACATCGGTAATTTTAGCACTTATGAAGAGTTATTACAGTACACTCGACCTGCAATAGGTGAAAAGTGAGCTTTCACCTGAATAAGAACGTTATTATGCGTCACGGAGACCACAATGTAACGCTTGCAGCGTTAATATAGGTAACAAGTTCAGTATTATACAGCTTTAAGCAATTTAAAGGATTTTTGTGGACTTTAACTAAGCTATATTCTGAATTGAAGACCACAAGTGTACCCTTAGACCACTTGCATTTTAAGAAAGAACACGTGAGCTACTATAATGTAATCAGTTATTCTGTGGCTTCAAATAACAAAGATATAATGCCTTTTACTGCACACGGTGGAATTTGTGTAATGTTAATCAGCTTGTTACACGCAATCGTATAATAGCTCTTATAAAGCCCACATGATCACTATGGGTGAACATATATGATGCTAAGTTAAAGCAAACTGCTCTATATTAGCTCACAAGTTACCCATAATCTCCGTGAGAACTGAACACTTGTACTATCGTTGACAATTAATCTACTAGTGCCGTTAAATAAGACCTTGAAGACTTCTTTATTCAGCGTTTCGTAGATAAGTATACTAATCGCGTCGTTTAAGATATTGTGATATGTGGAAATATAAAAAAAGGACTGGCGGAATACGCCGAAAAATTAATGCAGAATATTTGAGGATTCTGAACAGAAACACAGATGATACTGTGAACATTGAACAGGCTACACGTTTTGTGAATAATGGTCCAAGTGTGAATGAAATTTTAGAACGGGAGGATTCCGTATCCGAAAATGTTGGTGTAAAAGCACGTGCAGATTTAGATGGACAAAACTCTTCAAGTATACAGCGAATGTTAAAAGATAGTGGTAACGTATTGTGTAGTAATGACAATGAATATAGATGGGCAGATAGATCTAACTATTCTGCAAGTTCAGTCAGTGACAGTATATGTAGTAATTATGATAAAAAAGAAAAATTTCGAGAAAATATAAGTAAATGGGCCATTGAAAAAAATATTGCACACACAGCTTTAAAGGATCTGTCAAAAATTATCAATGAATTTATTCCAAATACATTACCTAATGACCCCAGGACTATTTTAGCTACACCCAGACAAATCACCTTAAAAATAATCGATGGAGGTGAATACTGGCACAATGGAATAATAATACCTTTGCAAAAAATATTGCTTTGTTGGGAAGAAGCTCCAGAAACAATTTCGTTGAATATAAACATGGATGGTTTACCAATCTTCAAAAGTTCCAAAAAAGAGTTTTGGCCTATACTTTGCAACGTTTTCGAGAATCCTTGCTTCAGGCCATTTGTTATTGGCATTTATTTTGGAATAGGGAAACCGAAAAATTTGAATACTTATTTAGAAGATTTTATTAATGAAATGGAAGTATTGCTTCGGGATGGTATTTACTTTCAGAATTCTGGAAGAAAGTTCACAATAAAGATACGGTGTTTCATTTGTGACTCACCTGCCAGAGCTTATATAAAAGGTATCTACTGCTCACATCATTTAGTCGAATTTTAACATATTTGTCAACATATTATAAGTACCTACTTCTCTATCTGTTACAGGTGTTTGTAATTTCAACGGGAAAAATGGTTGTCTGAAATGTGTTACAGTTGGAGAGTATTCACACACTTCGCATACCGTAGTCTTTGCCGATTCCAGATGTGCCGATAGAACTGATGATGGGTTCCGGAGCAAAGCTTATGGTGCGCACCATAAAACTGACTCACCATTGTTAAGACTGCCAATTGATATGGTAAAGAATATTCCAGTCAGCGACTCACTACACCTTATCGATTTAGGGATCATGAAAAGAATGCTTATAGGTTGGCGCGATGGTAATTTTGGAAAATACACCACAAAATGGCGTGCCACTGACATTGAAACAGTAAGGAATTTTTTAAACCAATGTAAATTACCATTTGAAATTCGTCGGTCAGTGCGGAACCTCGATTTTTTAGCGTATTGGAAAGCATCGGAATTTAGATCTTTCTTTTACTATCTCAGCTTAGTTATTCTGCGTGATGTTTTGCCATCTAATGCGTTTTCACACTTTTTGATGCTCTACTGCGGAATAACCATTTGTTCCAGTGAAGCTCACCATTATTTGTTACCTGTGTCTGAAGAACTTTTGACACACTATGTTAAACATTATAAAGATTTCTACGGAGCGGCATATGTAACAAGTAATGTCCACAATTTACTGCACGTCACTGCTGAAGTTAAAATGTACGGAGCACTAAATACTTTTAACGCGTATCCATTTGAGAACAAGTTATATATGATCAAGAAAATGCTCAGGGTTGGCAAAAATCCACTGTCACAAGTGGCCAAAAGGTTAATTGAAGATGATGAGAATTGTGTAAAAAATACTGACCTAGAGAAAAAGAAGTACGCTACGTATCCATTTATCTCGAGGAGTAAAAAAAATATCCCCATTTTAAATTATCAAGATTTTAGATTATCTTCAAAAACAGAAGACAGATATTTATTCACAGTACATAATGATATTTTCGAAATAAGTTCGATTGCTGAAGAACTTAATGTTGTGTCCATAAAAGGTTATCGGTTAAATAGCAAAGAGGATGTTTTTGAATATCCTATCAAATCTTCTCGTCTTGGTATATACAAATGCACACGAATTGGCGATACTACTATGGTTGTTTTAGATCCCAAAGAAGTAAAATGCAAATTAGTTTGTATTCCTCATGGAGAATATAACTATTTTATTCCATTAATACATACAATGTAAGAAAATAACATACTTGAGGTACTGATTATTTTGTACTTTTATTTATTGTTTACATCCTTTCCACATAAGTATCACATCCAAATAAAATCACAAAAATAACAATTTTAGGTACCTAGTCGTTCCTGACGTTTATTAATGTTTAAAGAGCAAATTAAAGCTAATCAGTGGACTACTGGTAACATTTTCTTATTTTAAAAAATATTGTGAGATACGGTAGTTGGTTGGAGATACCCCGTTAAGCCTCCTCTACACGTCTACAGACGCGTCCGCGGACGTTGGCAGATGCATCAGCAGACGGATCACCACGAGCCGTCCACACGTCTGTAGGTCGATCAGTCTATGCTTATACTCGACAGACGCAACTCGTACGTAATATTCCGAAAATGGATATTGAGACCGTAGCTGCCGCAGCTATTAATTTATTTAGTACTTTTATAAATATTATGCATTTTACATTATGTATATAAAATTTAAAAATAAATACCACAAAAATAAAAATATAGTAAGTGTACTATTATAAAAGCACTAAATAAATAAATAGCTGCGGCAGCTACGGTCTCAACTCAACATCCATTTTTGGGATGTTATGTGCGAGTTGCCTCCGTCGAGTATGAGCATAGACTGATCGACCTACAGACGTGCAAACAGCTTTTGGTGATCCGTCTGCTGATGTAACTGTCAGCGTCCGCGGACGCATCTGTAGACGTGTAGAGGCTTTCTCATAGTAGGAACATAAACCCTTTTCATTCTCAGTTATTCATATCTATCTAGTAGGAAGTTTTTCTTATATTTAACAAGTAGGTATGTAGGTATCTACATAAATATTGTTCACACTTAGGAATCCAGTTTAGAGCAATTATTATTAATCAGTCGTTACTTATATATATTTAGTAGAAATAATTAACATCAGTCATCTTCTCTTCAGTCTTGCATTTAAAACAAAATATATTATAACAAGTTTTCTCTTTTACGAAACGTTTCCTAACAATTTCTCAAATGATTTTACAACTGTTCAAAAATCAACGTAATCTAAACATAAACGCACATATAATAATTTTTATTACAAAAACAATAATAAATAACAAAAACAATAATTTTGTTAAAATGTATATGTCGTGGCTAGATCATCGAAATTGATCACTTCATGATATGGCCAACTAAAATTTTAGTTGGCCATATCATGAAGTGATCAATTTCGATGATTTGATGCCCAGATCATTTTAAACTTTAAACTTTGATGATATGTCAATCCTCGTTTAGCCTACTTTCTTTAGACTTTTAATTATCATAGAAATCCTACATCAAAGACATAGCCAAACGAGGATTGACATATAATCAAATGTAATCATTTAAATGATCTGGGCAATTTTAGTTGGCCATATAATGAAGTGATCAATTTCTATGATCTAGCCACGACATATATGTAAAATATGTGTGAGCATGCATTTGTGTGCATGTTGTGTCTGCGGTGTATGAGTATGCTTAAGTTTTGGCATAAAAATTAGCATAGGTCCATACTTTCGTCGCTTCTCGTCTGTTCGTTGTTGTCACCATTTGAAGCTGTTTCAAGTTGTTCTCGTTTTTTGCCTGCTTGAGGTTCTTCTCCATTATTACCATTATCTTCATCACCAACTTGAAGTTCGCTGTTATTACTAGCATTATAATGTAATTCCTCTCCGCGGTTTCTACATTTGCGGGTTCGTTTTGATGATTGTCGTAACCCTTTCATTAATTTACGTTTAGAAGCATTCCTTAGGGCTAGCTTCAAAAACTTTTCGGCGTCATCATCCGTAAAGTTTGGGTCCCAAGAATTGATAATTTCAAAGAAAAATTTCCTAATATTCTTGTAATTTTTAAAGGGAATTTTAGAAATTTCTCCCTTGCTACCACCGGACCATGAACACTGACAAAGAAAATTCTTGGAGAAAAGTATATCCAGTAGTTTGTATGCGCACGTCGTGCCGCTACCCACTTTAGATGAGCAAAACAATGATAAAGTTTTGGAAAGCTTCTTTTTTTTGGCCTTATCAGCTAGATCCGTTTCCAACATTTCAAATTGCTGCTGGTTTTCAATGGGCTTTATAGAAAAACTTTCATTCTCTTCTTCCGTTATTAATTGGTCTTGCAACAATGTTACATTTACTGGTCTTTCCTTCTCCTGAGATATTGATGCTTTTGTTTCCTCCAATTGTATTGTTAAGGAAGCCAGCTTAAGTGCTATTTTTTTTTTGATTTTCCACGACTACATTAAGCTTTTCTAACATCGCGACTTGATTAGCAATCACAGTTTGTATATCTTCTGAGTTGAACACCTGAATCGTGTCTTGCTGCTGACAAAATACATTTGTTGTTAAAGCGCGACTGTCGCTGGCTGACGGTTGTGGATTATCCTGTAACATGAAGTGATTAACCTAAATGATTAAATAAGCACATAAATTGAATTTGTGAACAAAACGCCTAAACAAAGAACCTAACTAATACTCAATATGTGCAAGCACATATTGAGTATTAGTTAAGTGTTGTGTAAGTACCTTACCTAAGTTTTTCATTTCACAACGACCACACTGTTTAAAAAGTTTTATCTAATTATGTCTACTTTGGTCGAGAAAGTTTTAATACTTACTAGGTACATGATTAACATACGCTAATCCAAAAAATATAGGATGATGTGATGATGATGAGGCTTAATCCGCGGATCCCTAAAATTCCTGCAGAGTTTATCGGTTCACTGATGATTACCTACAGTTATTTGCGTACATGTTACCCACTATCAAGCTTTACATGAATTTGTAGCTGACTTGTGTAAAACAAGAACCACTCGTAACAGCTCGTTACTGATTCATGTACCACGAGTGGACACTTAAACAGCTCATGCTGTTTAATTGTGGTTAATACGGTACACATAGCTTGTCTGCCATTTTTTAGATTCTAACCTATGTATACAATATAATAACAATTTGTTTTTGTTTAGTCAACGAAAATAACAACAGAATTTGAATAGAAAATGTAATGATTTTATACGTAAACAGCTTATTGTCAAATTACAAAGGAAAAATAAAAATACTTAATTTTTTATAATAATATCATCAACCTATTTTATACTATAATTTTCAAGTAAACAGTGATATTTTGAGAGCGCGTGAAAATTTTCGTCTATAATTATATAGTATTTGACAATAAACTCTCTTTCCCATTCGAATTTCATGCACATGGAGGAAAAAAACAAAGTTTTACTTACCGTTAACATATATTTGCCTATACTTCCCACAAACACTTTACAAAATGGTTCACACAAAACATATCAAAATAATAAGTAGTAGGGTGAAAATTATTCACAATTTTGCCACTTGTGAATTGTCAGATCCATAAAAGAGTTACTGTTAGTTTAAAAGGTATCCTGGAGTGTATTTTGTGCTGAAAAATAGGTAATAAGTACTCTATTATTCAGCCCTTGTGGTGTATAAAAGGTAACATATACCCTGATAATCAGTCATTATTCAGCTCTTGGGGCGACTGTTACCTTTAATAATGCTCAAATAACGCTGATATAGTGCAACCGGCTACATTATTCAGCTAACAGCTGATTAATTTGTGCCCAAATCAGAGTTATATCAGCTGAGTAGGCGCCTCTAACGCTCTTAATCAGCAGGTTTATTCAGCTGAAATTTCCATTGTGAACAGTGATTCAGCTACTATTCAGCGCTTCTGTGCTACTTGGGAGTAGGTATACGTAGTCGTCAGGGAACTTGCGGGTAGATTTATTTATAATATTGAGTTCGAAATATTAATTTGTTGTAACCTGTCATCGTGTAGTTAGAATTAGGGCTACCGTTTTTATGCTCACCAGTTGGCGCCACTGTCGAGTAAAGTCTGTGGAGTTATAGCTCTCAAAGTTTGGTATTGCGGGCGTGAAAACAAAGTTTACATTTAAATCATATTTAAACAAACAAAAAATGTGTTTGCAAACATTAAACTAACTGTGTGTTCAAATCCTGGGAAGTGAGAGTGTAACTTATTTAATTCATATCTATTTTCTGAGTTTATCTTGGACACTACTGACATCGGTGAAAGAAGACATCGTGACACCTGGACCTGGTTAATATGAGTCTGAAATCGCCAACCCATCTTGAGAAAGAGTGGAGAACAATGCTCGTGGCTTCTCTGTATGAGTAGAGGCCTCTGCCCTGCAGTGGGACAGATTACTGTCCCACTACTATGAGACCGATGACTAGGGCCATTTATGATAGCAGCCTATTAAGGCTGCTACTCGTATCATAAATGGCCCGAGTTATCGCAATTAGATGATACGTTCATTCACTTACCACCGGCCTTTCTTCTCAGAGTAGTCAGATAGGAGACACCGACCTTATCAGCATCATCACTCTTCTGCCCTTATCCCAATATAGTCGTGGTTGGCGCAACATATCTTTTTCTTTCACACTTCTCTATTAGTCGTCATCTCGGTAGTATCACCCCCTTTCTAACCATAATCATCATTCACACTGTTCATCCATCGTTTCTTTGGTCTTCCCCTACTCTTATAGCCATCGACATTCATACTCCAAAATCTCCTCACGACATTTTCCTCATTTCTCCGTAACACATGCATATGCCGTGACAACCGATTTCCACACAACTTTTCAGTTACCGGTGCGACTTTCAGACTTCCTCTTATGTACTCATTTCTTATTCTATCCACTCGTGTATCACCACACAACCCTCTTAGCATTCTCATCTCAGCTGCATGCAATTGCCTTTCATTCATCCCTTTTGTGGCCCAACATTCTGATCCATGCAAGACAGCAGGTCTAATCATGGTTTTATACATCTTCCCCTTAAGTTTAAGGGGAATGCGGGAGTCGCAGATTGTTCCCGTGACCTGCCGTCATTTCATCCATCCAATGTTAATTCTATGCTTAACTGTCCGATCTACTTCGCCATCCTTTGCACGAGTGAACCGAGATAACGAAAGTCGGAGCAGACTGGGAGAAGCGCGCCATCAAGCGCTATGGCTTCAGAACTGGAGAGACCGCCGAAATCGCAGAACATATATTCCGTTTTGGTTCTGCTGATTTTCAAGCCAACATTCTCCAGCTTCTGTTGCTATTTCTCCAATCTGCTCTGGATCTCAGGTCCATCTTCACCGACGACAACAATGTCATCGGCAAACAACATGCACCAGGATGCTTCCTCTTGGATGTCCGACGTAAGAGCATCCATAATGAACAGGAAGAAGTAAGGACTTTAACCCGATCCCTGGTGCAAGCCTACAGCCACACTGAACTCGTCGGTATACCCAGCAGCCAACCGGACTTAGGTACGAGACTTACTGGACATAGCACGAATTAACTCATACATACATACTTCCCGGGCAAACCTTGCTCTTTCAAGGCCCACCACAGCACATCACGAGGTACCCTATCATACGTTTTCTCCAGATCAATGAACACCATGTGCAAGTTCTAATGTGCACGTCTGTACTTCTCGTACAATTGGCGGAGTGAAAAGTGGCGTCCATTGTTCCTCGACCTGGCATAAACCCAAACTGGTTTGGGTTATTCTGCTTATTCTCACTCTCCTCTCGCAATCTTTTCACTATTAATTTCTCCCATACCTTCATACTATGTGATATGAGCTTTATCCCTCGATAGTTGTTGCAGTCCTGTACATCACCTTTATTCTTGAAGATGGGCACTAGTGTACTATTGCACCATTCTTGTGGAATCCCTCCTTCATGCAACAATTTATTGAAGAATAAAGTCAGCCACATACATGCAACTTCTTTTAAACACTTCCATACTTCTACTGGTATATCATCTGGGCCCATAGCATTCCCATTTTTCATACCTTGAACTGCCTATCTTACTTCATCCATGCTAATTTCCCTCACAAAACCCATATTTACTTGTACCTCTTTGAGCACACCATTCCATTTCCTCTCTTCGTTCATTAGTTTTTCAAAATAAACTTTCCATCGTTGATTTATTTCGTCATCTTTGGCCAGAACCTTAACAGCGTCGTCTTTCATACATTTAATGTTATTATATCCCTCGTTCTCCTTTCTCTTGCTTTTGTAATCCGGTAGAGCTCCTTCTGGCCTCTAGGGCTGGGCTGGCTAGGGTGAGTCATGCAGTCAGTCAGTCAGTCAGGAAACGCCGACCTCATCTATACAAAATATGATTAACGTATAAAAGTGTTTGTACAAACCTCCTTACAGAAATAAAAGTCATTAACCATTTACTGGATTTAATTTTATACCTACTTGAAACGTACAATTCGTAGAACGTTAAACCTAGTACCTATCTAGGTGAGTAAGTACCTACTTGAGTTACATAGTTGTAGGCATAATATTGACATATCAATGGTTGTAGGTGTACTTATGTAGGTTATGTGTACCTAAAACATTGAGTGACACTTGTTGTTCTGTAATCCTTGAAGAAGTTTCATAGAAATGCATAAGTATGTACCTATTGGGACAGTGGTGGCCGAGTGGTAACGACCACCACTTACGAATTGTGGGTCGCAGGTTCGAACTCCGACATCGGTATCGTATTACCCAGTAACTGGGTTGTGGAGATCAGATAAGCGGTCGCTCCATGTAAAATACTGGTATTCAGCTGCATCCGGTTAGACTGAAAGCCGACCCCAACATAGTTGGGAAAAGGCTAGGCAGATGATGAGGTTCGAACTCCGACAGGCGCTTTACTTTGTGTAAATTATTTCATCAGCACTGCTCCCAAAACAGTGTTGGAAAATATCATGGGGAAATCGGCATGTCCTAGAACCAAAAATTCGAAGACATCAACCAATTTCGCACTGCGCCCGCGTGTTGGATTAAGGCCCACACCCTCTCACAGAGAGGAGGCCTGTGTCCCAGCAGTGGGAACGTTATAGGCTAATTATGTATGTATGTACCTATTGGCACGTCACTAGCTCATTACTTAGGTTAGTACTGGATGCATTTCAGTCTTACAGGATTTTTCTGGCTACCATTTGGTAGAATTATGAAGACGATGGAGTTGCCACATTCAACTCCATACTCCTCAGTCCTCCAGGCTGTATTTCGGCCATGGCACAGTGGTCCCGTTTCTTAAGAACATCATCTAAGGTCATAGGGGTTGCAGGTCGGATTAAAAATGAAAGAATAACTTTTTTCCGTAGAAATTATTGTTTTCAGGTTCTAACAATAACAAGTTAAAAATATTTTTTGTTAAACAGAGCGTAATTTCTTGTAAAGGATCCGTTCGTGGTATGAGACCGCTCGTAGTAAAATATAAAAAAAAAAGCATTCATCCATACTAAAAAATAGGTAGGTAAGTTGGTAACAAAAAATTTGGTTTTATACATTTATTATTTCTGAGCGTGCTCGTAGCTTAATTGGCATATAAATAATAAAATTTCGTTCAGTAAAGAGTCTGCTAGCATCCCATTCAAACACTTACGAGATCTATTAACAATCTCACCCTGAAAACTAAGGTGAAGTGAGCTTGATGTAAGATGTCAATAATGTCAATCTCTAGCTCTGCAGTGCGATTCTGTAACCATATCACCGTGAAAACTTAGGTGAAGTGAGCGTGGAGTGAGCTATCATTCCAACTAATGCTAGGGATTGACACTATTGATAGCTCACTCTAAGCTCACTTCACCTAAGTTTTCACGGTGATATTTTTCAGAATAGACCGGCTGGTTACCGGTAATGACGGGGTTAAACTAAACACAATAGGATTGAAAATGTCGTACATACCTTAATTTTTTTGAATAGTCATGGCACAACAATATCAAAAACAATCAATTTCCGAGAAAAATAACACTTTGAAAACAATAGAAATTTCAGCGTAAAGATAACGCTACTAAGTACCTACCTGTCTCAGCAGTCTCGACATTCATAGCGATCGCTTTACGAACGAATTCGGTCGCAAAGTCCTGTCACTCCATACATTTCACCTTTCAATCCGGGACTTTGCAACCGAATTCGGTCGTAAAGCGATCGCTATGAATGTCGAGACTGCTGGGGCTGGGGGTAGAAGGTTTGTTTGTGTATCCTGCAACGATAAATGACATCATAATTTGACCATCGACATTTCAGCCCTGTGACCTATGGCGGGACCACTGTGCATGGCACCCAATCTCAACAGAGACTACCCTTTTTTTTTTTTGCGGATTGGAAGTCATCAAATGACCCCTCCCGCTCTGGGTGGAGCGAAAGGGAGTGTCAGACTCTTACTGACTAAAACCCACCCGTGTTCCTTCCTTAGCGCTTTATGTTCCAGGGCAGCGGTAACCCTTTCGGACGATCCCGCTACCCCGGCAGGCTTTGGCCCTATCGGGCCCCGTCACTTATGCTGACATCTCTTTGAGGCGCGCGTGGAACACATACGCGCCGTCCGGCACGGGCCTGGTCCTCATCGGACGGTGAGCTACCCATTACTTTCCGCCCGCAGGCCTGCGCCTACGGTGGCCGGGAGTCGTCACGCGGCTCCCGACGCCCGGAGCGTCTCCCGCGGCGGCTGAGGCGTGAGGTTCTTACAGAGACTACCCTTCGCGAGAGATAAGAGTATTATAGTGCACAAGTGTGTGCGTGGACAGGTGCAATCTCTCTTCTCTCAATTATCTCATAGTCGGATGGGACGGCAATACGACACGACCGGAGAGAGATCAGGCGCAGGACCAAAGGTTTAACGTGCTTTCCGAGGCACGGGGGTGTCACACCGCCAACTTCCAAACTCCAGGCTGTTACTAAGAAATTCCTAATGGAACCCAATAACCGACCTGGGAATCGAACCCAGGACCCCACGCCCAGCAGTCACGCTTGCGACCGTGAGACCAACGGGGCAGTTTCAAACCAAATGCAAACTAATATTATAGCGAAAGTAACTCTGTCTATTGGTTGGCTATTCTCAGGCCTTAACGGCTGAACAGATTTGAATGGGTACACGGATAGACCATGTCCTAGGTTACTGTTTCTGTTAGCCTGCATCATCCCACTGCTGGGCAAAGGCCTCTCCCCATTACTTCCAGCTCTTTCGATCCAGGGCTAAAGTGGACCACTGGTCGTTTGTTTTGTCCAGCTCGTCCCGCCATCTTTTACGGGGCGCTGGGTTAGGGTCATAGAAATCTTTCTTATAATATCTATGTTTAGGACAAAGGATTGGATATTCCGTGTTATCAGACAATAGTAAAATTCGTGTTCAGCCAGCTAAGACAGCGCTACTGTATAAAAGCGGTGTACGCAGAGCGTCAATAATTTATAATAATATCCCTAACTGTGTTAAGAAATTAAATACAGACCCGTTTAAGAAAACATTTAAAAAAGTACTGACAGTAAAAGCCTATAATAATGTTAATGAATTTTTAAATGATAAATCGCTCTGAAGATACTGACTGAATCTATTCTATTTATTTTGAATCGCATGACTATAAACCTATTTTTTTGAATTTATTATTAATGTTGTAATTGTTGATTTGTTTATGTTATTATTCTTTGTATTTTTATTTTGAAATTTTATTGCCTTCCGACCTAATTTGTACATCAGCCAGCCATGGTCAAACATGTTGAACCAAAAAATACCTTGTAACACCTACAATAAGCATCATACCATGTATATTTTCTACACATGTTTTTGCAAATAAATAAATTTCAATTTGATACGTTTAATACCGGTAGTACTTACGTTCCCGTGGGATAATTTCCGTTCTCAACCCGATCGAAGCCGCAGGCAAAAGCTAGAAAGTAAATAATTCTTTCAAAATTTTTTTTAAAATTTCAGGGCTGATTTTTCCAACGCTAGAGGTAATTTTCCGAGGAATAATTTTGAATTTATGACAGTTCTTCCATACAAAATCTGTCAGACGTCAATTTCATTCTACGATTAAAAATTATCTGTCGATTGAAAAATCATCCCATAGAGATGCTGTACGTTCTTTCTATTGTTTAAACTTTAAACCATAGAAATGTAAAAAACAGGTTTAAACGTTTGAGGTTTATTAACAGTCTGCAAAAAAGCTTTACAAGTAAGAAATGTGTAGGTATATTGTGTAGCGTGTCCATCTGAACAAAGGTGGTCCCACAGTTTGTTCTAGCCAGGTAAACGAGGACTTCCCGGAACGCTGCGCCGGCGCAGGCAAACATCACGACCGACACAAACACTGATGGCTCGGAATATTTCACACGTTTCTTCTTTGTTTAGATACATAGTCTGTGTCTTAGCTATTTAGTTATAATTTACTCTTCTTAAAACAATACAAAGTAAAAGTAGAGAGAGAGTAGTAGTTCTGTTTATATATGTGTGTACATAAATGGTAAATAATGGTAAATAAAAAGTTGAGAATGAAAATTAAAATGTAGCCATCTAAAATATTTTGTTGTTTATGTAATCTATCGACATATACATATATACTACTAATAATAAAGCTGAAGAGTTTATTTGTTTGAGCGCGCTAATCTCTGGAACTACGAGTTGGATTTGAAAAATTATTTTGAATTTGATAGCCCAATTCATGAGAAAACTATAGGCTAGTTAAAATCACGCTAGGACTCATAGCGGCCGAGCAAGAAGAAATAAAGAACGCTAAGCGAAAATGATGTAATAGCGCAGGCTGGCGATGCGATGCGATGCGACAGAGTGGGTCACAACTTCACAAGTCGGGTCGGGGACGTAGTCGCGGACAGAAACTAATACCTATCTATAATTAAGTATGTTTTGACAAGAAACTTTCTCCAACTAAAACATCAATTTTTTTGCATAATTTAACTTTGGTTTGTCTATAGATAGAATAGAATACTCTTTGTATGTACCTATATAATACAAAATTAATTATAGATCTTCTCCATAAAAGCTGCTCATCACAATGTGCCATCTTCATAGATATTTATGTGGAAAGATTTTATTTGCACTCTGTGTGTGGAACAAAGTAAAGACCACAATCAAAAACTATGGCAATGACTGCCTCGTTGGTCTAGTAAATACTTACGTTACACATTCTCAATCTCAATCATTTTGAAGGATATTGCTAATCCATTCGTTCATATTATCGAAAAATTTGCCTGCCCAACAACGTAAATGACGCAATGAATGTTATTGAACTGTCAAAATGAAACCCATTGCTACTGTTAGTGTTACGCAAGCCCGCTTCATGGAATAAATCCAGTAAAATGGCTTGGTGCCGTATTATGACGTTGAAATGCTATATGATTCCAGTGCGAGAGAGCGACGGAGCTACACATGACCGATAGCACCATTCCTTTTCATTCCTTGTTAAAAGCCATTACCAGTCAAAAGTGCATCTGACATTTGTATTTACAAAAGCATATTCAAATTCAAAAGAAACCCCAGTGTGCACTGTTGAATGCGAAGTAACCTATTCAAAACGAGGGGCATAAATGACGTACACATACGGGCATAAAAATGACCTAACATTATTATTAACCCTAAAATACATCGTGGTAGTTTTCCGTTTTTACCACAGACCACATAGTATTTTATTATATGTATGTACACTTTAGGCATGAGTGCGTACGTATACCTATTGCGTAGAAACAGCTGTTGTTGTGTTACACACACTAATAGCTACGTAGCTTCGTGGTAGGTACCGCAACTTTATAGGTGACGTTGCAGTCTTATCAATACGTCACCCTTATGACGAATAATGACAATCAGGATAATGTAAATACATAGATATTTCTATTGCTAAACAGGTAGGTACGTCATGCACTTGTCATTTAAGTTCAGTTTTTGCTGTCATTGATTTATAGGTATATTGACGCATCCTAATGACTAGGTAGTTATAATTATACAATAATTTGTATGATTAATTAGTTAATTGACAAATTATGGAATTGATATGTAATTACCGAATAATTATGATTTTTTCAAATTATGATGTGTTCAAAACCTTAATTATAAGTGGTTGGATAAGTGTACGATAATTTCTACATTTATATCTGTAATTTTCATTTCATTTCTAGCTACTGATCTAGGTACTTAAAATGCCAACCTATTATGATTATATTTATTTATCTCGAAATTGAATGTAAATTACCATATGAATGCTGTCATATCCTAACCATTATTATTTACAAGTATGCCTTGTCAAGTACAAACAGTTAAACCTGTTTTGTTGAAAATTAAATGTGGCAGTAAGGCAGCTCCTTTTGGATTTTTTAAAGAGGAGTACTTAACCATCTCTTGAGAACAGCGCCATCTATTATTTCAATGATAATGAAGTGTTGTTTCATATGACTATACGAGATGGCGTTAGTGGTGCTCATTGTTGCTTTGTGCAGAGTCGAGGCTGCTGAACAAAGCGGTTTGTTATTGTTATCTTCAAGATTAGTTGAATCATCATTTATAATGAGGAGTTCTTATCGAAATAATACAAAATTAATGTGGCAGTAAATATATTCAGAAAATATCAACCATGATCGCAGGTATTTATCGATTTTATCAATGTAAAAAAGTTTAATACAAATCAGTACGAATTACATATGTATATGTATAATATTGTCGACTTTCATTTTGTATACTTAGCCTTTATCTTATAATTAATAGTTCAGTTACGTTTTATTAAAGTTTAGCTTTATTATTGCTTTATACAATATCAATATCGCAACGTGTCCACACGTTCTATTTCGTACACGCTAGTCACTTAATTTAGATTAATAATAATTACATATCACAATGAGACGTTCCTTCAACATGATACACTCGCATACAAATAATACAAAATACAAAAACGAAGGCACGAGATCTAACTACATCTACGACTACTAGTATAAACATGCCCCAATAACGTTACGCTAAATGCACGCGCGCTCGATGTGGCGCGACTCAGTCAAAGTGGTGCGTTTGGAAGAGTCATATCACCTACTTAAATTTCGGTAGCGTTACAATATTTCAAAGCGGTTCTGGAATACAACAAGTGTGGCTCGGCGGAGGTCGTTCCCCGCGCCGGCCGTGGGTAATGGAATGTCGGCGTGCAGCCGCTCCTGGCGCTCTTTGTGCGCCGCGCGCCCCGCCCGGTCCGCGGCGCGGGCGCAGGTAGCCGCGCGCCGGCCACGCGGACCGGGCCTTCGATCACTATTAACACGTCACCCGGACGACCCAAAGTCCACTAGCCGCTTCACACGCCCCGACAGACTACACACTGTCCTTCCCTTCGAACTTCTCGGCCAGCTCGCCCATCAACTCCTTGTAGATGAGTGGGTCGATGTTCTTCCCGAGCTGGTAGAGCACGAACCAGTCCCCGATCTGCAGCTCGCGCGCCACAGTCTCCACCTGCGCCTGCGGGGCAAGGCGGCTGCGCGCGCGCAATAGGTACAGGCGCACGCGCGGACCCGCTACCACGGCCATGCGGTATATCAGCGAGATTCCGCTCAGGATTGATAGAATCATGAACCAGAACCACAGGAACACATAGATCTTCTCGTTGACGATGTTTAATGGCAGCACGCACAGGCCGTCGAATTTCTGCACGGTTCCCGAAGGACCGTATTTGTGGAAGGTGCACTTGGTCACTTTAGGGAACACTCGGGCCATCGGGTCCACGCGATCCTCCGGCTCCATCTCGGTGAAGCTCACCACGTCACTGCCGTACGTGGAGAACTCTCCGTCCAGGAAGAAGTCCATGAAGAAGATCTGGCCGACGACGTTGATGAAGTTCAACACCTCGCAGATGAAGAAACGGAACGCGTAGAAGTTTTGCGTGTGCAGGTTTGTGTGGAAGTAGTCGACAAGTAACTTCTTGCGACTATCCTTGCATTCATCTCCCACTACAGGGCAGTTTAGGTCGAGCACTAACATTTTGATGCGGCCCCCTTCCCATGTTTTCCACAGGTATCGCGGCACATAAAACAAAATAGCTTGGAAGAACAACACAAAACACACCCACTGGTAGTACTTGTGGTACTTCACCTCGTCGCCTTCGACGTGCGAGGCGACGCCAGCCTGCACCACATCCTTGCCGACGCGTCCCACCAGCCGGTTGGGAATTGTGAAAGTTGAGTAGATCCAGCAGTACGTGTCCATGACGGCGAGCGGGATCTCGTCGACGATGCAGTCGATAGGGTCGCCGATGTATTGCCGCGACGTAACGAGCAGCGAAAACGCGATCAGTATGATCACGGTGGCTTTGTAATGTAGCCGGAACACATTGTTGTCAATGCACACAGAGTCGAGCTTGAGAAGCCCCTTCACGGAGCCGAAAACGTCAAACATGGCGGTCGTCTAGCCGCGAGCGCGCGGCGCGTCGTACGCGATCGTTTAAAGCAAGGCGTGCGTTTCGCCCTCGCGTCGAGTGCGGAATGCTGGTCGACGGTGGGGCGCACCGTCAGTTGAGTAGGGCGCAAGCCTGCGGGGTCGGTGTGCAGTGGGGAGTGGGGGGGGCCGCAGCCCCCTCCACGCGGCACCGCGCATTCGCCGCAGCGCAGACTCGGATCAACGACACAGCTCTGACCCCTTTTTACTACCTCCGTAGCGTCATCTGGTAGCAGTGACGCTGTACCCAGGGGCTATGCATCTCGGCGTTGTCGGCAAGTGATAATGTTCACGGTGCGCCGCAGTGCCGCTTAATTAAATCTATGTGTACGAATTGCATCACTTAGTTTAGGAAAGTGCATGAAATGGTAATCAAGTATGCATTGTAATGGTAAAGGGCGACGCGACGGCCACGGTCTCTCTCGCGCAAGCCGCTCGCTCGCTCGGACGAATCACTTAATAACTTAACTGATTTAATGTCTCTCGAAGTCTCGACACTTTTGAAGAACTATAATTTTTCAGTGATTAGGTACTGTGAAGAAGTCTGGACAATCATCATAATTAATGTTATTGGTAACATGAGCGTAGGAGGTCATTTGGCTGATGACGATATGTCGGTCAGAGGCTAATAGTTCAAGAGTAATTAATGTTATCATTCTGACAGAATTAAATTACTGCAAGAGCGTAATATAACGTAAAATGATAGTTTTACTGACATGGATACGAAAGGCCTTCCTTTTTGTGACTCCGAAAAAGCACACGTGCTATTTTTGTTTTGCTTGTATGCAACATTGCCCACAATATTTGCACAAGCCCGACAAGAGCATGATGTAAAACGTTCGCTTAATAGAATAATGTTGAACATTGTATTGTAGCCGTTGGTTTAACAAAAGTTGTAGAAAATCGATATTGCACGCATCATTTTCGAGAAGATATACATTTGAAACGCCAAAAAAGGCATGGCTGACCCTTACAGTATTAAACCTATTTGTTATTTATTCCACTAATGATTGCTGAGAAGAATTTTATGACATTGTTTAGTAGATGTAATGACAAGCAATGTTAGTTTTGGTTCAAAACGTAATATTTTAAAATATTGTCAGTTATCGTCATTAAATATCTCTCTCGCCGACCCATATCTTTTCGAGTGAGTATTTAGGTGCTCCCACGCACGCGGTTACTCAAACAACTCGTTTATTTGAGAAAGTGGGTAAAAATATTAACACTTTTTACTGCTTAGCAGTTTCTAGTGTCCGCCAGTGTAATGAATGAGAGACCGTTGCTGTCAATGCAGTTACCTACATTTTTTTTTTTTTTTGTATATCTCGTATTTTTAATTCTACATGCAGTCAGCAAGCTATGGAGGTGTGTGCATATTGGGGCTAGATTATAACTTGAAGATTAGCAACGGGCGATGAATGCAAGGGATTTTTTTTTTGATATCGTGAAATTTTTGCAATATGTCAAAGTGAAATCATTTATTTCAAATAGGCACATAAAAGGCACTTTTGAACGTCAACATTTGCAAAAAATAGAATTGATTCTAGTCGCCCCTTCCAAAAGGTAGTTTCGTATGGAGAAGAATGGGCAAGAAACTCCACCGTTACTCTTTTAAAATGTTTTACAAGGTTTTGTATACATTCATTAAATGATTATATGTGAAGACGATGCACCTAGAATAAAATTACTCTACCACAAAAGGTAAAAAGAATGAAAAATAAAGCAATGACAGGTAAATCAATTATGTGATAGATATAAATTGCCAATCAAAGGATTCGGGTAAAATAAATTACGGGTTGTCTGTATATTTAACTACTAGTTATACTCCTATGTCCTCCTTAAAAAAGGTGCTCATATATTTACAAATAGTGTAGATTTTCCTAGAATTTTAACAAGTGTGTGAGTTACAGTAGTCACAGAATGTATAAAACAATGTCATAAAAATTTAAAAAATATACAATTAAATTAGCAATCAGTTCGATTTGCGTGCAGGACTCTAGATTGTTTTATGGGGCAGGACCAGCATGTTTCCAAGCATTTTTATCTATAAATTGTATGTACAGACGCCAGCACATCATGCCCGTCATAGACGTCGCTATAATATATATTAATATATCGAGATATGTATTATAGTATTGCAAGCTACCGCACATGGAAGCTATACTATAATATATATTTTGCCCTACTCGGTCTGCGGTCTTCCTTGCAAGCGCACGGTTTTAAAGCTTATTTTCTGTACAAACTTGTTCAAATTTTGGAATAACACTATAATCAATCTAGGTACCTAAATGAATTCAAGAACACTACTTTTAGATCTAATTGAAAGTAATAAAATATGCCAAAATATACCGAGATATATATGTCGACATATTTTGGTGACGTCATAGAAATATATATTATAGCTGCATGTGCGGTCACTCGAAAATTTATATAGAAAATATGTTGTAATATGCCTTGCTATGATTCATATTAATATATACAGGGTTATTTTTTAAAGACCAGCCAAATTTAAGGATGTCGTACAGACCATCAAACTGAACAACTTTCTCCATGGGACAAATAGCGTAATCGCGAAAATTTTATCAACTGTCCCATAGAAAACTTCAATACCTACTCGACCTAAATGTATGGGACGGCTGAATTTTTATTCGCGATTACGATGTTGGTCCCATGGAGAAAGTTGTTCAGTTTGATGGTCTGTACCACATCCTTAAATTTGGCTGGTCTTTAAAAAATCACCCTGTATTATAGCTACGTCTGTGACGGGCTTCAAGCTACCCGAAACTGTCTTTCCCAATAAACCTTGAACCTTTAGCGATAAAGTTGAAAATCTATCAAATAAATTTGAAAGATTGTGGTAGTTTGATGTGCTGGCGTCTGTACTTGTATCCTGTTCTGTAGTATGAATAATAAAAAATACAACTTCCGACCCGACCATAGAGATTACAGACCAACGCGGTTGCAAGTTTACTACTAAAAAGTTTCCATACACATGCTGTAACGATTTGTTTTATTAAAATGTTCACATTATTTCTTAATTTCCGTAATATTTATGTTAGTAGGTGTTATCTTAGCCTTTGTCTAGTGAGGAATCTTCACACGCAATTAAGTAATCATTTTGCTTTTATGTTTAATTATTTTATCAATCACACCACGGAGGACAGATAAATGAATGATATGCCCCTTGTACCTGTACCTTGTAGTCGTTACGGGCCGTCAGAAGCTCGAAAGTCTGACAACCCGTCTTACGCGTCAGGACACGTGACCTGATCGAAAATTTGTAAGACGGAGCTCGCGTCAGGACATGTGACCTAATCGAAAATTCGTAAGACGGAGGGAGAGTAGAAATGAATATTGTATTTTACCACATAAATGATAGTACTTTTATTCTGATAATTAAAGCAATTCGTGCAAAATTATTCCCTAACCATTCCAAAATATCAAAAATGCACAACGTTAATATTCAAGTTTTCACTTCTGCCGGCATTCCCGGAGTGCCACCCGTTGATTTTTTTTACATTGATTTACATTCTGTAATTACTTAAAGTCACACCCGAACATATTACTCTTTATTTTTTGTAATGAAAATCGTTACTTTTAGAATGTTTGTAAATATGTGAGCACCATGTATCTATCACATAGTTAATTTATATGTCATGGTTTCATTAATCCATTTTAATTCTTTTACCTATAATTGTGGTATAGTAATTTTATTTTAGGTGCACCGTCTTCACATAATTAATTATATATAATAATTAAGGTGGATGCTCCAAGGTAGACCGCGAAATTCAAAATTTCTTAGGTTTTTTGCAATTTGCTGGTCAGTACTAAGTTGTACGTTGATTAAAATATGATTCGCGGCCGTAACAAATATGTATTTACAGAATTATAATTTTTAATTATAAGAGTAACGGTGGAGTTTCATGCAAATTCTTCTCCATACGAAACTACATTTTGGATGGGGCGACTAGAATCAATTTTATTTTAATGTAATGTTTGACGTTCAAAAGTGCCCTTTATGTGCCTATTTGAAATAAATGATTTGACTTTGACTCGAAAGTATTTCCAATGATCTATGAAATGAAAACCACCAGCACAATAGCTGGCGATAACATCTATGTATTTTCAGGGCTGTAAAGGATATACAGGCTGATTTTTTAAAGACCAGCCAAATTTAAGGATGTGGTACAGACCATCAAACTGAAAAACTTTCTCCATGGGACAAATAGCGTAATCGCGAAAATTTTATCAACTGTCCCATAGAAAACTTCAATACCTACTCGACCTAAATGTATGGGACGGCTGAATTTTTATTCGTGATTACGATGTTGGTTCCATGGAGAAAGTTGTTCAGTTTGATGGTCTGTACCACATGCTTAAATTTGGCTGGTCTTTAAAAAATCAGCCTGTATAAAGATGACATATTTAATTCCGAATAGTCATATTCATATATTGATTTGCATTCCATAATGTTGTAGAGGTGTTAGTCTTATCTCATATGCCTATATGTCTATTAAATATTATAATATTAATATTGAACTATTATTTCGTTCCATTCAATTTTCAATGAGAAAGATAATATTTGTGTCGCCGGGGATATCAAGTGGATATTGTTGTAATCACACTACGTGGATATGTCGCACGGAATCCTCGAATTTATTTATCATCTATATCGGTATGATAAGATTGTGCTTCTTGCAAAATATACGCTTCAAATGCGACACAGTGGAAGATAAATTTTACTCAGAAAATTATATAGAAATGATAAATATGGTTCTGAAAACTTATTGAATCATTTTGGTAAATAGTGTGCTGTAGACGGATCCATGGCATATTTATTTAGTTATTGATAACTTTAAGCACAGAGATGTGCAGAGGCGGACTTGGTGATGCAGAGCCAAACAGTGGTAGGTGCACTTTTGTAGGAAACAAGCGTTTTTTTTCAAATAACCGACAAGTAATTTCAAAGCAGCGGTCCAGAACCATGTACTGAATCCATGTTAACACGTTGTGCGTCAATATTCCGGCCACCCTAAATATAAACTTATACCTATTATCATTCATATTGGCAATATTAGCATTTCGTAACATCATCAAGGGAATCAGTACCTTTTGCTGTCAAATCTCACGTTAAGAACCTAACTTCTTGTTCTTCGCGGTTTCGATGATCCCGCATCGACAGCGTTAGCAGCCGGCCTATTTTGTAAAAATCTCACCGTGAAAACTTAGGTGAAGTGAGCTTAAAGTGAACTGTCATTGCACTTGATGCTAGGGATTGACACTATTGACAGCTCACATCAAGTCCCCCCCTCCTTAAACTCTTCATATATTCATTTCTCTACAGAATAGGGTGGCTGATGCTGGGGATGAACACTATTGTTTCACGCTCACTTGAAGCTCACTTCACCTACACGAACATACAACAAACCCAAACACAGGTTTAATAGTGCAGATGTACAAAGGACAGGAGGTGGGGCATCGTCTGTGATATGTCTCCTGTCGCATTAGTGATTGTGGCTCATCAGAGTACCTGCTTAACCTCATCTGACTAAGTTGTTGTTGTTGTGATTCACCATTCTGCTAATTTCTATTGTTAAAGGTCTCATATTCTTTAAGGAGGACATAGGAGTGTAACTAGTCAGTTAAATATATAGACAACCCTTAATTTTTTTTACCCGAATCCTTTAATTTGCAAATTATAATTATTACTAGATTCCTGCTCGCGACTTCGCCCGCATGGAAGTCGGAAATTATAACACGCAAACATACTGGCGGGATAAAAAGTATCTTTTGTGTTAATCCAGGTTATAAACTATCAGTGTGCCACATTTTATCCAAATCCGTTCAGCCATTTTTGCGACTTTGGCATTTATAATATTAGGATTAGTGAATATACCCTGTCCATTAGGTAAACCGTTTTTTGACAGATGGAACTAGTGATTGATTGATACACGTACGATATTGTAATGTCTGTAAGAAGCCATAAATAAGATAATTCAATAAGATAAGGCAGTTTATATATTTATTTTATTACGCCTTTTTAAGTTAAGTTTTACGTAATCTGGAATAGTTCGTTCTAAGACAGCTGTCAAAAAACGGTTAACCTAATGGACAGTATAGTCATATTGAAATAAAAACAATAGAAGGTAGATATGCCTTTTTATCAGACAGGAACAAAGCAGTTAACGTGTGATACAGTTAATTAATCGAATCGCACAGGATATCGCTCATTATATCGTGAGTATTGTTATTTATTATGATTTTCCTTACAAGATAAGAAATAGGTATAAGAATTAGTAATGCATGCATACGCTTTGTTGCACACCACCACCACGTGCAATAATAGCATATCGAGTTACAGACTGACCAGTGGGGTAATTGCGCCACACACTAAAAGCGGTTTCTTACTACGACAAATCCGAATCCGATTTCAAGATCCGAGTTCAATCCGAATTGGGAATGTTCTAAATTCGGACGGATTGACTTCGGATGTAGTGCGCAACCCCTCATACAAATAGTACCTACTATGGCTACTTCGGACCATCATTCGTCGGATTCGGATCGGGCGTAGTGCGAAACCGCTCTTACTGTAGCAATGGTTTTCATTTTGACAGTTCAACAACATTCATTGCGTTATTTACGTTTGTTGAGCAGACAAATTTTTTGAGCACTTGAAGCAATGGATTCCTTCAAAATTGTGCAGATTGTGTTCGAAAGTGTGTTACGCAATTAGAGTGCAGTTTTTCTTGAGACGCGGCCTTTTCCCAACATTGTTGGGGTCAGCTTTCAGTCTAACCGTATGCTAGTAATTAGCTGGAAAAACAAAATAATTTGGTTTAAATTTAATAAAATAATCTCGAAAAACCAGTTGAAAAGTGACGTTGCCAGTCCGCGCGGGATGAACGCTCTTAAGTTGATTTTCAGCAGTGTATTCAAAGTATTGTAAAATAAAAGGCATGGAATAAATTTTCACAATAATTTGTCATTTTGGCGTGTAGGTTTATCTTATTTTTGTATATTTTATCGGAGACTTGTCGTGTTTGAAGTCAATCAACAAATAATTCTACGAAGAACGCGAACTACCTACATCTGAAGATACCATCCTTTCCGTATTGATTGATGAGGTAGAAAAATAACATCTGGGGATTGTTCTGCCGCATCTCTAATCTCTGCCTGTCAAGGTCGGCCGGCAGCTGTGACATAATACTTAGTTTAGTATTCTTCCTTTTAATTAATTACACATTTTATACCTTTAATTAATTCTAATTATATGTACATAAGTAAAGGTAATCTTTGAAGACTAAGGTCTCCAGCCAGTGCGTCCTGCCCGTTATGACATACGTGGACACCGACGGTCGGGCTGGTCCACAAATTCAAGGTCGCTCAACGCGCTATGGAACGGGCTATGCTCGGAGTTTCTTTGAAGGATAAAATCAGGGACGAAGTTATCAGGAAAATAACTGAACTTACCGAAATAGCTTGCAGAGTAAGCAAGCTTAAGTGGCAGTGGGCTGGCCATGTTTGGCGAAGTACCGATGGCTGGTGGAGCAGACGTCCTGGAGTAAAGACCACGTATCAGCAAGCGTAGTATGGGACGCCTCCAGCTAGATGGACGACGACCTTAAGAAGGTGGCTGGGACAGACTGGGTGCGGAAGGCGGAGGACAGGGTGTTGTGGCGCAGCCTGGGAGAGGCCTATGTCCAGCAGTGGCTTCGACAGTTGAAGTAAAGGTTGCTTGCAAATTATGTTTCACGCATATTTTTTCATTGTTTTTTTTTGCCTGATTGGGCACATATGTGAGATCTATGTGCAGAAGAAAATTAAGACAGAGATAATCAGTACAATTTTACGTGTTCTTGAAATACGACTATGTCATCTGGTTTTTAGTGCAGATCATATATGATAGATAAATAAATGATAAATGATTTTATTTTGTAAATAGGTTTGTACAAACACTTTTACACGTCAATCATATTTTAAAACTAGATGAGGTCGGCGTTTCCTGACTGACTGACTGACTGCATGACTCACCTGACCAGAGAGACATATTGTTGATGATGAAGAATTTGGTCTAGAAAACACTCCAGTAATAATATCAGTATCCAACGTAATGTTATCAGCTACAAACACGACCAAGAAAGATGGCTGCTTCGATGAAAACAAACGTAAACCTATTGTTTGAGTGGCCGATAAAATCGCTAATCAAACGTAAACTGTTCTACAATCTGAGTGTGGAAATGAATGCACTTACAAAGCTGTAAAGTAGTGGGATAACTGGTGCTTGACCTGAGACAATGAATTCTGTCTTACTATTATTATAAATTAACCCATGAGTCGCAGCGTACGACTCGCACACATTGAATACCTTTCGGAGAGCACAGATCGAGGGAGCCAGCAGCACCATGTCGTCTGCGTAGCTTAAAGTGGTTTAAACAAACTCCATCCACGTAGTAGCCGACCTGTGTGCTACTGTGTCGCTCAAACAGTGCATTTACATACAGACCGAAGAGCAAAGGCGAGGACAACCCTCCCTGCCTCACCCCTCGCTCCGGCCGGCATGGCTCCGACGGCTCCCCTGCCTCACCCCGCGCTCCGGCCGGCATGGCTCCGACGGCTCCCCTGCCTCACCCCGCGCTCCGGCCGGCATGGCTCCGACGGCTCCCCTGCCTCACCCCGCGCTCCGGCCGGCATGGCTCCGACGGCTCCCCTGCCTCACCCCGCGCTCCGGCCGGCATGGCTCCGACGGCTCCCCTGCCTCACCCCGCGCTCCGGCCGGCATGGTTCCGACGGCTCCCCTGCCTCACCCCGCGCTCCGGCCGGCATGGCTCCGACGGCTCCCCTGCCCTCCGCACAACCCTCCCTGCCTCACCCCGCGCTCCGGCCAGCATGGCTCCGACGGCTCCCCTGCCCTCCGCACCGGAGTCACTTGGTTCAGGTACCAGTGCTTGCGGAGTAATACGTAAATAAAGACTATAATATTAACTTAGTTAAGAAGGGCGCGTGACACGGCGGCCATGCTCTCGAATTGAGCGAGATTACGTTGTCAATGCGCACCTTGACCCAGTCGTATTACAGTACGCACCGTGCAAGTATCACTTATTGGTTTTTGTGATATATTTATCCAATTCAACTTACATTATTGCGCCCCGCGGTTTCACCCGCATGGTTCTCGATCCCGTAGGAATATCGGGATAAAAAGTATCGTTTGTCCTTAATCCAGGTCAAATTTCATCCAAATCCGTTTAGCCGTTTTAATTTTAATTTACCGTTTATTTATTTTACTTCGATAGTTATAGTTATAGTTATCATAACCCAGCATTGCATAAATATGTAAGCTGTCACGCCCTTTATGCATGGAGGCTTTTATTTAGGTGTTAAATTTGGTTTTCATTCATAGTTTTAGATTTTTTTATTTTGTTGCTTAAGTATAGCTTACATTTTATGTATTGGTATACTGGCGTGGCTAGCTGACATATGGCAAATAGTTTAATTTAATGTTCTGTGTCTAGTAATATTAACTACTTTGCATACCTACTATTGTATAGAAGCAAGTTTTTACAGCCCGCAGCCAACCAGCCAGCCACAGCCAGCTTGTTATTTTTGCCTCGTACAGGACTTTCTGTTTCGTTTTTCTTTTTGTTACTTTATTTTTTATATAATTTGGGTTTGTTACGTACTTATTTTAAAAAAAATATAATTTGGGTTTTTTATTTTTGATTGTGTTTAGTTTAGTTTAGTTTTATGATCTTCCTGTGCGAGTCGCACTAAATACTTTTTCTTTCTTTCTAACTGAACGGACAGCTGTGCTGCTGGGGAGTTTGTTGCGCCACTTCTTCCCAGCGAAAGCACTAGGAAGTCGTGAAGGGCGGGCTTTCTTATGTAATTTCGACGTTCGAAAAGTTCTGATTCTTAGCCTAATTTGAATAAATGGCTTTTGTTTTTTATTGATTTTGAGACAAATTTTTCGGACATAGCAAGTAATGGATTAGCAATATCCTTCAAAATGATTAATAGTGTGTTACGCAATGAGGGTGCAGGACAGAGGTTACGTAAGCAGTGGTCCAGGGGTAACGGCCCCGACTTAAAGTCAAAGTCAAATCATTTATTTCAAATAGGCACATAAAAGGCACCTTTGAACGTCAAAAATAAAAATAAAATAAAATTGATTCTAGTCGCCCCTTCCAAAAGGTAGTTTTCTTATGGAGAAGAATGGGCAAGAAACTCCACCGTTACTCTTTTAAAAGGTTTTACAATATTTTGCATACATTATTTATATAATTATATGCGAAGACGATACACCCAAAAATAAAATTACTATACCACAATAGGTAAAAGAATAAAAATGGATAAATGAAACCATGACATATAAATTAACTATGTGATAGATACATGGTGCTCACATATTCACAAACATTCCAAAAGTAGAAGATTTTCATAAATAAATAAGGAGTAATAAGTCCGGGTGTGACCCCAAGTAATTACAGACTGTAATGAGAAAAAAAAGAATAAATTATACAATTACATTAGCAACCTTACGAGTTGTATTTGGGTTCGAACCCAGACAGGAGTTTATTTTGTGTAATTTATTTCAACACCACAGCTCTCAATACGGCGAAGAAAACCATCCTGAGGAAATGTCCTCAAACCAAAAAATCATCTACCAACCCGCACTGGGCACGCATGATGGATTACATACGGCCCACTGCCTCTTGCAGAACCTGATAAAAGGCCTGTGTCCCAGCGGTAGGAATGATATAGGCTGATTATGAACTGAACTTGAATTTCATGAGGAAAATAGGTTATGTAGCAATGGTTTTACCTGGATCGGCTGTAGGGGAATGACTCAATTTCTGCAGCATTCGTTTTCACTAACCGCAAGCCCTAGGATACGTGACTGTTGGCAGCTTTGCTCACATTTAAAAAAAAAATCTATAGGTGTTACATACATACATTTGACAGGCCTGTTGGTCTAGTGGTTAGTGACCCTGACTGCTATGCCGGAGGTCGTGGGTTCGATTCCCACCCAGGACAAATGTTTGTGTAATAAGCACGATCATTTGTTCTGTGTCTGGGTGTAATTTATCTATAATATTTATGTATTTAGAAATATATAAGTATGTTTATCAGTTGTCTAGTACCCATAACACAAGCTCTGCTTAGCTTGGGACTAGATGGCGTTGTGTGATAGTTGTGGAATATTTATTTATTTTATTTATTTATACATAACATGACACCTGCAGTCCCCGAAGGATTAGGCATACCTTTTGTACACCCAGATTTCGCCAGATGTCTTTGGTCTCTGGTATTTTTACAGCATAAAAGAATTTGTTAACGGGAAACATTTTGTAATGAAACCTATATTATTTGCATGCTATGATATAAGCAAAACATGTATGCTCTATAATGTATTTTTAAAACAACTTTATACACCGTGATCGTTTATGTTTTATGCCCGCGACTTCGTCCGCGTGAAATCGTGCATCGCATCACCTGCCCGCGCTGTTACTTCGTTTTAGCTGAACGTTTGTTCAAACTATTTTTCTTTTGGTCGGCTCCTTAGGCTCCTAGCGTAATATTAAAGCCTTGGGCCTCAAGAATTGGGCTATCAAATGCTAAAAGAATATTTCAAATCCGACTGGAAGTTCCAGAGATTAGCACGTTCAAACAAACAAAAAAAAACAAAGAAACTCTTCAGCTTTATTATGACTAAGATGTTAATGTGTGTTGTATTTCATTATACGAATTTAAATAATTATTTATTTTATTATAATATTTATGTTTATTTTCGAAATATGTATTCCTATGTTTTGTGGTCTTAATATTGTTGTTGGTTTTCCCTTTAGACAACTAATCTTTTTTGTGGTTTGTCCCTGTACCTTGCGACCGAGAAGGACCAATTTTTTTCATACAACCGGAATGGTAAAAAAAAAATGGGCAATGTTCCCAATTTTAAAGAAACCGAAGGACAACTGGTTAGTTTATAATCTGGCCAAATGCGGTTTCTACATCATAATTAGAATCCTAATTGCGTAACACAATATCAATCACAATTTGAATCATTTTGAAGCATATTAATGCTAATCCATTGCTTCATACATATGTTCGAAAAATTTGTCTGCTCAACTGTCTGCCACAATGTTATTTTAATGAACTGCCAAAATGAACGCCATTGCTACTGATAGTGTGATACGCAATTACCCCGCAGGTTAGTTTGGTATCTGGGCAATAGCGGTTCCTAGGTCGTAATTATCGTCTTGTTCCCCTAGAAGAATCTCAACTATCATTGCAAGGGCCCTAGTCCTTTATCATCATCAGCTCATAGCGCTCTACAGCTGGGCATAGCTCCTCCAGCTCAGCCCCAGCAGTCTCGACATTCATAATGATCGCTTTACAACCGAATTCGGTCGCAAAGTCCTGTCACTCCATACATTTCACCTGTCAATCCGGGACTCGCTATGAATGTCGAGACTGCTGGGGCTGGCCTCTTCAATCGCATGCTATCTAACCCGATCCTCGACTACATCGAGCACTTATTTAAATTGGACAAAACGTCTTCTTATTCAATCCATCTGTTTCAGGCACCATTTCAGAACTCTAATACTTGCTAAATCACGTTTATAGATCCCGGTGTAGTATTTGGTAATACAAAATCTCAGACCGAGATCTATAAACGTTTAATCCCCCCCCTACGCCCCCCTAGCTACGCCCATGGTCTCAGCCTAGACTCAAAACCACGACCATTTTCAAAGGTAAATAAGCGACCCAAGTCACAAGCCACAGTATCTAAATACAGATGACATAGCAACAACTAGCAAGTCATCCGTATAGCCTTAGGTTATACTTAGCGACGAAGCTTCTCAAAACCCGTTTCCATATCTATCTACCTCATAAACTTAAGTACATTAGCATGCACACCGGTATTTGGCCGCTCTTTACCGGCAACACAAAGAAATATCGCTTCTCTGAATAATAAATGCATATTTGTAAAAAACGCTTCGTCTTCGTGTGTTTTATGCTTAAGTTGGTTGTGACTGTGAGGTGCAAAACTGTTATAGAGGTATGAGGTATTTCTATTTAGTATGAGTGAACTTTACACCCTGTTCCTCATACCTCTATACTTCGAAAAGGGAGGATCCTCTGACCAGACGGGTGTTGTGTCTGGCGGGTAACTGCTCCACAACTGATGTCGGGAAGTTTGTATGTATGCTAATTGTGCGGTAAACTCTGCTTGCGAGATGCAGGATTTACGTGACGTCAGTATGACGCGTTGTTCGCATGTGGCGTTGTAGATACCGCTACACTGTCCTAGATTTCAATACTTGTGTTACGTGCTCTGTTCAATTACATATTTTGTGTGTAAGCGTCTGCCCGCGACTTCATCTGCGTCAAATTTCTTGTACCCTCGACTGCTCATGGTCATAGCGTGATATTATTAATACATTCCTCAGGAACTGGGCTATCAAATGCAAAAAGAATGTTTCAAACCCGACAGGTAGTTCCAGACATTGGCGCGTTCAAACAAACTCTTCAGATTTATTATTAGTAAGTATAGTATACACTGACAATCGATCGTGTGTCCTTGCACGGCATTCTACATCCACAGCTAATCTTCGAAGACCTTCAATAGCAGTAGTTGCTTTATTCATATCTAAAATCAATTGTTTATCAAAGAAACCTGCCATTTACGACTCTCGATTGGCATAAGGCGGCATTAACTTGTCTTATTTTACATTATACTTACACTTTATCTTAGTCCTCATAAATTCTAGTTGGCAATACATGTAGTTAATCCAGAAATATATTGCTTTTATCAGTTTTCACCGTTTTTGGCGGTGGCCGGTTTGTTGTTGGGCGGTCTATTTGATCTTATGCCTAATTGATTTTTAGGTGGTAAAGAAATTACCACCTAAAAATCAATAAGGCAGTAATAAAATAAGTATGTTTATTTGCGGCTAACATGACTCAGAGAATAAACACAAAAAATAGAACAACTTGGGGAAAAATATGAGTCACATCCACGCAGAACAGACATTAATTTGTTGGTAGTCAATTTATTATCAGTCTTTGCTTCGATTTAGTTGAGTGTAGCATGTCTTTGTCTTCGATACTTTTATCTTTATCATCTGTCAAAGTACAAGGATTCATAAATACTATGTACAATGCTATATCTCCATCTTATTGTGAATACCTAGATCCTATGCAAATAATAGACACATTCAATTATACTCTATTTACCCCCATTTTATATCCACATAACCCCTCACACAATCCATATATGAAATTAAAAACTTGCGAAAAATCGAAATATGTAGGTGGTGCAGTAACTGTTACATAATCATTATAAATTGTCATTTCAATGCATTCATCGCTAAGTTCACAACTTGAAGCAAGTTAGCAAAGCATTGAACTAGCGGTATTTACCTAATTTGGTCCGTTCCTACGAAAAAAGAGCACGCGACGACGCGTTGCCAAATCGCTCGCCTACGGGCACGTAATTGTGCATCCCTTTCCTTAATGACATGGTCTAAATTTACTTTATAACACGTTGAATTAGATATTTAATTTTTTCTCACGT
The DNA here is from genome assembly GCA_947507525.1 of Apamea epomidion. Classification (NCBI taxonomy): domain Eukaryota; kingdom Metazoa; phylum Arthropoda; class Insecta; order Lepidoptera; family Noctuidae; genus Apamea; species Apamea epomidion. The sequence continues at coordinate 20,959,023 of OX382226.1, forward strand.
ACCATTTTCATCCTGGTTTTACGCTAAGAAAGAAAGAAGAAAATATATTTATTTTATAGCCATTCTTATTCATTCTTAAAACGGTCTTCACCAAATGTCCCTCATTCCTCGGCATCACATGTCCATTTAATTTATCCAGTCTAGACGCCGAGAATAATATTATTATATTCATTTGTTATAGATGGTTTTTTTTTCTATCGCTGTAGATACTAGACTCAAACTAATAGGTAGTATAGTAGGTACAATAAAATTACATGAATGAATGATTTCTACAACTCCTTGGAAGGACTCATGAATGAATGAATCACGTTACTGGGACTTTCCCCTGACCCAATACAACGATTGTCTTTTCCTCTTGTTTGATTTGAGTTTCATTTAGAGCAGAAGGGCAAATCCAGTATGCATTTAAAAAAAAAAATGCTTTCAAATCTTCGTATCAATCTGTAATTTTTTTTAATTACCCACAATTTTGACATTGATTATCGCTGAGATGACATTAAATTGGCCTTGTGTTTAAGCACTGAAGCATATGCTTATAAAATATGATTAATTCTTAATTTGATGGAACATCATCATCACCCTACAGAAGCCCACTGCTGGACATAAGCCTCTCCAATTGCACACCATTCAACTCAATTCTCGGCAACTCTCATCCAGCTGCTACCAGCCATCCTGCGAAGATCGTCGCTCCACCTAGCCTGAGGGCGTCCCACCTTACGTTTACCGATTCCCGGTCTCCACTCAAGAACATGTCTACTTCAGCAGTCATCGGTTCTAAGGCTAATATGGCCGAACCATTGCCACTACAGCTTGCTCATACTGTGACCCATCTCGACACCTTCACCTCCTCATTTGATGGATAGATTATTTAAACTTAAAAATGGTTTCTTTCGAAGCTTTAACTGTCGCAAATACCTACTATTTTTAAATGTTAAATAGGTTAAATAGGTGTCACAAGGAAAATCGACAAATTGAATCAGGTGACGGGACTAGTACAAAATAGGTACTTTAACTTTACTTTAACAATAAATGTGGTAAATAAACAAAGGTATTTACTTTTGTTTATTTACCGCATTAATTAATTAAATTGAAAATCCCGAAAGCGTAAGTGACGTGATGCCTTTTGTTGTTTTTCCTCTCGGTGTTTAGATCTAGACGTCTAGGTATTGGTGTGCAATGCTAAAAGAATGATGATTTTAATAAACGATGGTAAATTGGAGTGATAAGTTTTGTTAGTTTTGCTACTACTAGGTACTCACCCTGGTGCACGGGCGCCTCTCCGACACATTGTAGATACGTTTAACACCCACTTTATCGATTTGGATATTTTTGCGTTTACACACTTTAAGCACAGTAAGTTCAAATAGATGGCTATTGAATCCTTAAAATAGCCACCTTATACCTATTATTCCAAAAATATGAACGAGTACTTTTCTTTACTTCTTACTCTTCTTTAAATTCAACGCACGCATTACAACTATCACTATAAACTATTATTTCGCCGACATTGGTGTGGGTTACACGTTTACACAGTTTTTAATTTATTTTGTCACACTAAAATTGTAATGTGTAACTGTGTTATGTCCCAATAAAGTAAAATAAAAATACTACGACGACAGTTCTAGATGACAGTCTAAAATTTTTAACTACTATACCTTGCGAGCATTTGCAAGGTATAGTAGTTATGACTTATGATAGATAAATTATTTATTTAGTGCACACAAAAGAAATAGTATAACACACAAAAGCACAATAAAATGAAAACATAAATATAAAGAAAATACAAGATGCTTATTGTATACAGAAAAGAAACGTAAACCAGCCAAAACCAAAACCATGAACCGGAGTTCGGCCTAAAGAGATAAAAATCGATCTGAAATAAATGAAACATATTTCAAACTGTAGCTAATTTGCATAAAAAACTAGTCCAGGCCAGGAGAAACAACGATTCTCGGAGACTAGAACTTTAAGAGTTAAGAGAACTTTGAAGTGGATCGAGTAGGGGTAATACATAAGTAGGTAGTTAACCTCCATCTTGCGCCGCATGCCCTGTCACCTGTGCACTTGACGATCTTTTGACTGCGTCAGTGAGCGGAATTTGCGTTGATGAATTTTGGGCCGAAGATGAACTTGAACTTGTGGCCATCGATACGCTAAGAAGAAGAATTTAATATACTTATTAAGTGCATACTACTCGTAAGTCACTATTATCTGCCTAGCCTTTTCCCAACTATATTGGGGTTGGCTCCCAGTCTAACCCGATGCAGCTGATTACCAGTAATTTACGTGGACCGACTGCCTATCTGACCTCTTCAACCCGACGACAAGACTACATACTCGTAAGTTTGTAGCCTTAAAAGTTATCTTTTATTAATCTTGTTTTTACGCAATTTTCCTAAGCAGGTCAAACTATTTTGCCAAGCTCAAATCATTTCCTCATTCAGCATCATAATATTAAAGTTATCCTGCTCAGGAGTCATGTGATTGGAAGCTCGACTGGGGTTACCAGTTAATTGCATTGTAAATCACTTATTAATTCTAAGAACTTGGATTCTCCTTTTACCTGTTTACTTTGTTTACGAGGCAGGTATTTACCCTATTACTTGGACAGCGCAATATTTTGTACTTATAATGGTTTTCAAATTATTGGTTATTTAGCCGTTTGAGGTTAAAACACTAGGGCCGTGGGGGACCGAGTGCTCATCGAGTATTTCGGGACATCACCAAGCGGTTGGTCAACTCTTCACGTGACCAGCGGCTGGCCTATTTTTAGGCTAAAGAAGGTATAGGTACTATACCTATACTTATAGGTGCTAAATTAAATAATAAAGACTAACGAAAACAACAAAGGGATATTTAGGCGTCGCATTCGTCCGCATCGCTGTCACTCGGAAACGTGCCCAGAAGACTGGCAGCATTGCCATGTTGTATCGCAATGCTAATTCTTTGTATGTATATTATAATAATATACAGGGATATTTTTCAAAGACCAGCCAAATTTAAGGATGTGGTACAGACCATCAAACTGAACAACTTTCTCCATGGGACAAATAGCGTAATCGCGAAAATTTTGTCACCTGTCCCATAGAAAACTTCAATACCTAGTCGACCTAAATGTATGGGACGGCTGAATTTTTATTCGCGATTACGATGTTGGTCCCATAGAGAAAGTTGTTCATTTTGATGGCCTGTACCACATCCTTAAATTTGGCTGGTCTTTGAAAAATAACCCTGTATATATTTTTAAGTTAGCTTGTATATTGTAATTAATGGTTGATTTATGAATTACCCATGAGTTGTTTTTTTTTTTAGGATTTTGGTTTATTTGTCGTTTTAGGAAACTATCCCTATATGTATTGAGTTAAAAAGATATGGATAATATGGAAGCAGACGATACGCATACGGATAAAAGAAATAGAATGAGGAACCGGTGATGACGATTATGTTTAGAATATTAATTATGACCTGACGAAAGTTGATAGACTAAATGAAATGTTCTACTGGATAGACAAAATAGTAGATGTCTAGTTAGTTGATTTGGTTGTATAGTAAAAAGATCAGATCATTATCAAAGTAGATATTGTTGGGTATGTAATGGTGTGTAAGCAGGTGTGCTGAATTTTCATGAAGACGATGACTTACTGGTCCTATGATTTCATATTTCATAGTAAATTTGGTATATTTCTAATATCTAATCGGATCATCAGTTAAAGTTGTTAGATTCTTATATCAGTTCACCATAACTATATGTATACTGCAAGTGATATGCACTACGCACCCATGTTTTATCAGTGTTCTACTTTGCGCCAATTACTGTACTTTTTTTTGTTGATTAGCTAATCAACTTCGTGCAATTACATAGTTCATTATTATTTTATCCGTTTCTGATAACTTTATCTATGAGCGCCGCACCTTTCTCAATAATCGCCTGTATATTTGATAACCTTGGTAAAAAGGTGGGGTTATATATTTGATTGGAATTGTTTTAGACTTGATATTTCCATAGGTAATGATTGTCAGATTATCGCTAATAGGTATTTTCCCTCGTGCTGCAGTTATAATTAAAAGGCTATTGGCAACATTCGTGTCATCGCGATAGCCTGAATGCATTTAATGTGTATGATTTCTATAATGTGATTGCTAACCTTTTCCTACTTCAAACGGTAGACTCGTCGTCTGTTCTAACAGAGGAGGTCTTTTTTTGCAAAATACTTTTTTGTCAAAGAAATACTTAAAGCATTTCTAGCTCTCTGGGCGCTACTGCTAACCATGAGCTAACCAAAAGGACAGATAACCCGTAGAAGTCTTAAGAGAGACTGCAAGCCTTTTATGTCAAAGCAAAAACTTAGCTAACCGTCTGACGACACGGTTGGCACAGTGGCTGAGTGATCGACTGCTGTGCCGCATGTTACGGGTTCGGTTCCCACACGTAACAAATATTTTTATTGCCTACAGGTAGTTGTTCCGGGTCTGGCTGTTTGTGTATGTGAGTTTAAATGTTTGTAAACGCACCCACGATACGGGAGTAATTCCTCGTGTGGAGCAAAGTTAAAAAAAAAAAAAAAGTTATAGGGAACGGCCGCAGGCTCCGCAGCGTACAACTAATTCTTTGAATCAATACTGTTTATTTTCCATCATGAAAAATAGGGTTTGAAATGGGGAAGAAGTCCAAGAACCGATTTGAAGTGGGTGGAATTAATTGGAAAGAAACAATCCGTGGTGATCCCCTCTCGAAAAGAGGAGGCCTGTGCCCCAGCAGCGGGAACATTATAGGCTGATTATACTTTATGCTACTCCATGGTTATGCGGGTCGCTAATCTTGACAGTCTACAAGATATTTTAAAAATTAAAACCAATAATAGAAACAAAAGATACTGTTTATAATACTAGACTTTTAGCAACAATAGACCAGATAAAGAACATTGTGGAAGGCCCATAGTAGCGACTAATCTTAATTGTCTATGGGGACATCGATGTTTGGAATAGTCAGGAGGAGTGAACAAAAGGAAAAAGTCAGATGTTGATAAAATTATGAACTATAATAATAAAGCCTTTCCTTTAGCCTTTGCATTCATTCAATAGCATAATCCTACAACAGGGTTTCCATAACATGCGAGTAAAAAGAAAAAGCTTAAAACAATTCTAACTAAAAAGAAAACGTTTCTTTACCTAAACGGGCGATATTTTAAACCTGAAGGTGAAAAACACAAAGAATTAAAAGTTATCGAGTCCTTATCACTTCGTTGAGCTCGTAAAAAGACTTATTGGCTGTTACGGCGACTACTTAAAATACTGTTAATCACCAAATTATTTAAAGTGATGACATAACTCATAAAGATGATGAGTTTTATGCATCTTGGGCTGACAGTGAGTACGAGATTTGTTTCTATAGGTATTTGATTTAGATGATTAATGTATGATTTATCTTTGAAATTTTGACTGTTCATTTTTTTTTTATTTGCGACTTTAGTAGCACCTTATGTGACGACGCTTTTGTGAAACGAGATTATTGTAGGTATGCATGTGATCTGAGTACGCTTTCTTCTGTGACTATATATCGGTATATGCCTTCTTTAATATTTTAATCTCCCGTTTAGTCAGAGATGTTATTAATCCAGATATTCTTTGCTAAGATTTTATGGCTTTGAAAAAATATTAATAGAGCTTAGTGTTTTCTTCATCAATTTTTTTTTCATTGTTAATATTTCTAATTCCGTTATTCATCATGTAAAAACTTGTGTAGAAGACGTGTTTTACCTTTGAACCTTTGTGTTTTAATTATTAACTAGTTGTTACTGTAGCTACAAATATCCAACTATAATTCCAATAACCCATATTTGATAATTGCTTTTAATAGTGTAGATGACTCATTTATTATTGAGTGGTTCCAGACTAATAGTTTTCAATGTCACTATCTCCGCTCTTTTCACTATCAACTACGTAACATGCACATTGCTCTTTATATTATCATCAGGTACCTAGCCTATATTTCCAACTAAAATAAGACTTGTTGCCACTTTCGGGATTCGGCTATCCGTAACTAGGTACTGTCAAAGATCTATCAAAGACATCCGCAGGACCAACCTCTTGCCATTCCAAAGCATGGAGTGGCGAATGATCAGAAGTTCAGTACATAACCATAAGCAGAAGCATACTCAGCCAATAACTCTCACTACTGGGACAGAGGCTTCTTCTCTGTGAGAGGGGGTGTGCCATAATACACCATGCAGACCCAGTAGGGGTTGGTGGATGTCACATATCTTCCAATTTTTGGTTTTAGGACGTGCCGATTCAGCACAATTTGGAACCGTTCTTGATCTTCATCTTGCCAGGTGGTTAAGCCCATCGCTTGATGAGGTCTACGATGGAACGAATGTAGGCAGAAGATACCTTTGTATAATAATACCTATTCACTCTTGCTCCAAAAGTAAATCACGGGTTTGAAAGACAAAAATAAATTCTGGTAGATTTATCCTGTTTACTTTGCAGACAAAATATTCCAGAATTTAGTTATCTCAGTGTTTTTGTTGTACATACCTAAATTAAAAATAATATATAGTAGTAATATTATTTAGTAATTAAGCATATTGTGAAATCCTGTCAGCAACCGTTGAATCATTTGAGGGAAATGATTCAATGGTTTTTTGGATGCCTTTGGGGAAAATCGATATTACGCTTAAGAGAGTTTAGGGTGGTGATGTGAAGTCAGGAAAATTAATTCTTGAAAAAAAAAAAAAAAAACAAATGCACTACCAACTCAAATTGTATTAAATACGTCAAGTATGTTTAAATACATAAAATCAAATCACCACCTTTGACATATAAATTAAATAATATAATAATACGAAAAATTGACGTAACATACGGTAGTTTGCCGTGTTATTATCAATTTTCTTAATAATTAATTTCTCTGTATCATTGCCATACAAGGTGGTAATGCTGCCAGCCTTTTGGGCACTTTTCCTATTGACAGGGATGCGGAGTCTGACACTCCCTTCTGCTCCACCCAGAGCGGGAGGAGTCATTTGATGATTTCCCATCCACAAAAAAAAAAAAAAAAAAAAAAGGGATGCGGACGAATTTTTAGATGCCCTTTGATTATTTCCCTTCCTTTTTATATACTTGTACACATTATTATTATTTCTTATCTAATAAACACAAAGAAATATTTCTCTGTTGAATCTAGACTTTGAGTCAGTTTTGGTGTCTTCTATGGAACTACCGAGGTCCTAGTATCGTCGTTGCCTAGATCTTTGTCACTAACAGATTCCGTGTCTCTCCATCTAGCTCTGACAGTGGCTTTAGTCTCCGTGGAGTAGGTAGATATATCGTGGGTATTCAGACAGGATTTGTTGACGATGGTTTAAATATGTTTACATAACTGAAACCACGAATTGAAACCACAATTTCAATAGGTGTTAGTAGCTTGTAGCTCTTAGTATTTATAGCTTGTTTTGTTATTATAAGTTTGGAAGTCTAATTACCTAGGTATTTTGTTCTACAAAAAAAACTTTTTCATTCAAGTTTTTTTTTTGAGGACCAATAAGCTCCTGCCTTTTTCTTTATTAAATACTTGTATATAATATATATATTTTAGTGTTAGCTTGAAAAAATAGTAATTAATCAGTGTATTTTAAATAAATAACATTATTATGTGAATCATTCAGTCAAAATATATATAAGTATTAATTTGAAGACCTTGAAAACGTCCTCTAAATTAGAACAAGTCGACAAGTAGGTACTTCTGAACTGTTATCGATAAAGATAAAATAGTGTAGTATCCACATACCTATCGGGAAACTGAGTTAAACGACGTACTGCCGATGTCGGCGACGTTGAAGGTGAGCTTATCGATGTCCCTTCAAGATAATGTAACTCAGATAATTTTCTGACTTTTATTTTGCACAAGTTGGGATGCATCAGCATGACGGATGATAAATAAATTAATTAACTCTTCAAAATATGAAGACAAAGGCGCCTTAAAAATATGAAGATTATTATAATACATAGATACATCCTTTGTTGAAAGACTGGTATCTGCATTAGAAAAACCTGTCATACAGATTACCCCCAAAAAGCAGTTGTTATGTTAGATGAAGAATCATCAGGCCATGGATCTGGAGATTAGATATCCAGAGCTGCTGTATGCAGGCCAAAGTTAGGTTAAAAAAATATACATATATATGCTTTCTGCCTCGTTGGTCTAGTCGTCGCAAATGCTACTGCTGATCATGCAGTCCTGGGATCGATTCCCAGGTCGGGCAAAGTGGTATTCGGGTTTTCTAACTAAAATTTGTCAGTAGTAGCCCGGTGTCTGGATTTATGGCCCGCACCCTAATTGCGTAACACACGATCAATCGGAATCGGTTTCATTTTGACAGTTCAACAACATTCATTGCGTTATTTACGTGTTGAGCAGACAAATTTTTCGAACTTATGAAGCAATGGATTAGCAATTTACTTCAAAATGATTCAGATTCCGAATGTGTGTTCCACAATTAGGGTGCGGTTGATGACAATAGGCTCGACCCCTATTACATGGGACTTAAACATAACTGGCGAAATGTGGGTGTGGGTACTGCAGGTACACCTCTGACCATCCCTTTGGGGAACCCAGGCGTAATGTTGTGTTACGTTAATAATCTTAGATTTTAAAAGAAAACCTTTTATAGGGATACAAAAATAAGCCTTTGGATTTGCAAAAACGAGGAAACAGTAGCAAATCTATTGCAACTTTCAGGAGAGATTCTAGAACAAAGAAAGACTCTCCCCTACTGCAAGAACGTTTGTCATCACAAATCAAATCCTGCGCCTGCAATGACTAGCCTTAAAAGAATGAACTAACGGAAATGAATCACTAAAATGCTCATTGGCATACATGTTTAAGATTTTAGTTGCGATAAGTACCCTCCAATAACCGCAATATCGTCAGTATTCGTGAGAGTGGCATGAATTTTACATAATCATTACACGATGGATATTAATAATAACAATATGACATACTAGCACGCCTGTAATTATCCTAAGGATTAGGCAGAGGTGTACTATCAGTGCACCCAAACTATGCTCCACCTCCTATATCCTGCCCTCTGTGTCCCAAAACATGCAGTCAAAGTGACTTCTGCGCTGCCACAGACAACGGCGTGGAAGTGGCAATGTTTTGGGAAAACAAGATTTAAAATACAGTCGTGCAGCCACAGGAAGAAGAAGAAGTACACCCACATTAGGTTCGTTATGTTTAAGTCCCATGTAAGGGCGAGCGTACTGTCAACACCAGGCACAAATCCAGACTCAGGGCTGCTGCTGAGAAATTCCAGATGGAAAAGCTCAAATACACTTTACCTGACCTGGAAATTGAACCCAGGACCTCGTGCTCGTGCAGTAGCACATGCCACAACTTGACTAACGAGACAGTATAATAATAAAAAAGCACAACTTGCAAAGGAGCACTACTTGTCGTTGTGTCTTGTTGTCGTAACTGCAATCATCTACAGTCTTCTTTTCTTTTTCGTTGCTTGTATACATAGTATGTATGTATTTATAATTTTGGATATGTATATATTTGAGTATCTATTTTAGTGTATTGTATACATAATATTTGCACCAACGACAATCCCATTTTATGTCCAGGAAAATCACTGTCCATTCTAAGATTGCCTGACCCACGATTTCACCCGCATAAGTTTCGATGCCATGGGAATATCTAGATGAAAAGTATCCTATGTGTAATTCCTGATTATAAACTATCTGTGTACCTACCAAATTTCATCTAAATCCGTTCAGTAGTTTTTGCGTGAAAGAGTTACAAACATCCATCTATGCATACAAACTTTCGCGTTTATAATATTAGAAGTATTTCTGTATCTACGTCATGCCAGGCGATTGCTTCTCGTTACTTTCAAACATACAGGGAGTAAAAAGACACATCACATAGCCGTCAGTTACGCATTCTGTACATCAAACTAAGTAACATTGCATAAAAATAATTGCTGGGAAACGATTTCTATTTTTGGTGTGAAAGGTTTGCTGTTTGGGGTAGTATGCAACGGTACAGGGGTCGTAGGGGTGTAAAAGTTTTAAATTGTGTTATATCATTTTATATTTTTGTAACCAGAAGGTTCCCATTGACGTTGGCCATAAAGTTTAGAATATAAAAGCCAAATGAAAAGAGGGCTCTTTATACTTTCATAGACAATATTTTGTAGAAATGGTTGTCCTCGATTCGCGTGATGTCTGAGGGTGGCTGCCCCAAAAACTGGAACCTGTCAGTTTCTCAAATCATGACAACGAACAAGTTTAATGTATGTATTACTAGGATAAAACCTGTAATTACAAGTGGTGTTATTTCTGGAAATTATTTGTTGGTTAAATTGTTTCCTTCGGAATTAAGACTATGAGTCATTTACAATTGTTAAAGTCATAAATTAAAAATAACAATATTATTATTGTCCTAATACATATTTGAAATAGGTAATAGTGTTATTGCCATAGAACAACAGCTAAATATACGTAACGTAATTAATATATGTATAAGGTCAAATTACCGCAAACCCCACATTATACCTACCACAAAATGTCAGTACGCATGGCTTTAATACACATAATTGCTTCTAGACGGGTAGCCTCGTAGCCTGCGCTGGCGCAGACGGACCGGGGGGAGACGCGGGGCAGTGCGGGCGCGGGGGGAGGTGGTGAGTAACACGGAACCTGTCAAACCTGCAGCCGAAGATGCCGAGATCCCCTCTGCCTCTCTCGCGAAATGCCTTCCTACGAACCCACTCACAGACAACATTAAACCCTGTTCTTTAAGACAAATAATTCATTATTGCTTGTCACAATAGTACGGTGTTAGAGATTACCTTCTATTCCTTTTACAACCGCTTTCCAACTAAAAAGGTTTAAATATTCATTTCAATAATGAAACCACGCTATTGCTATTTGATATAAGGATTGTATTGCTTTGCACTTTATCTATATTTTAAGCAAACAAAATTAAACGTTATCACAAAGGTGTAAGGTTGATAATTGCTACAGCTCTTTTGGTAATTTATGTCTTTTAAAGTATTAAGGCGAGTAATGCACAAGACATGTTCAAGTTTGGAGTTTCTCAGAATTGAAAAATGCTGTCGTTAGTCTGAACATTGTTCTTTACTCTTTTTTGTTAAGAAAATTAAGTTGTCTCGATTTGAAAGCAATAAAAACTAGTTGGTGTTTATTAACGATCGATTCTTTTATAATTCAGATCTTGGTGTGCTTAATTCCTTTATATTGTCAACTGTCGTAGAACAAGATGATGTAACAGACCTTCAAACAAAAAAAACTTGCAGGTGAAGTTTTGAGTCGCACCCGGTTGTTTTTTGTTCAGTAGTTTTTGTTTAATAGACCCAAATAAAGGATGAAAAAGAACCTACGAATAAAATTGATGGCATGTACTTACTAGAGTAAAAAAAGCACATGAACGATATTTACTCAAATCAAATCTCTTTATTGCATTCATGTGTACATTTAGTTGTTACATTACAATATAAGTAAGTTCCAACATGAAACCCGCACCCTAATTGCGTAACACACGATCATTCGGAGTCTGAATCATTTTGAAGCAAATTGCTAATCCATTGCTTCATAAGTTCGAAAAATTTGTCTGCTCAACACGTAAATAACGCAATGAATGTTGTTGAACTGTCAAAATGAAACCGATTCCGATTGATCGTGTGTTACGCAATTGGGGTGCCGGTTAGGGTACGGCAACCTAATAATAACAACAACATTAATAGTAAGAGTATATGTATGTGTGCAGTTTTTGGTGTTATTACATTACTATAATATAATATGTATGTAATTATTTATTAATTTATCATATATACTAAATATTTTATTCTAGGTATTCTGCGACCGAGTTTTTGTGTTAGATATTCCCTTAATTTTCTGTAAAATTTATTGAAAATGGGTTCTTCATTTATTTGTTCCGGTAATTTGTCATAATCTCTACAATTCGTTGTTCTGCTGGACAAGTAGTAACTTGTTTCACGTGGCCCATTGTGAACACTTTAAAATATTCTATTCAAACGAAACAAGTACACAGTTAATCGGGGATTATATGTTTTCGACAGTTATTTCTTTAAAATTCCAAGAGCAAAAGCTTTTAGTTCAAACTTCACTAATCGACTTAGCTCGTTGTGTTCACGACTTGGTACGCGCATTGCATTTTTACGACCAAAGTCCGGTCCCACGGGCCGTTTTAAAAATAAACACAAAAAATGGTCGACGAAAAAACCAGTATGACCATCCATCCACGTCGGATTAGTAACTGGCCTATTACTGGGTTGTTTACCCTATACGTGACGACGTTTGTTTTCTATTTTAAAGATTTGACACCTTGCAATTTAAAAAATAGAATGATTTTGGAATGAAATAGAGAATAGAATATACTTTTGAATTTTAGAACATTTTCTAGGGTCCGATTTTAATAAATTATTCTTCTTAAAATCTTTTTAAGAAAAATAATTATTGCCTTTTTCCATGTTTTGTGGACATGTTTGAAATATTGAATAGCAACTTTCACAGAGAGGATGTCTGTGTCCCTGCAGTTGAAACGTTATAGGCATATGCTTTATGGTTGGACTGCAGCTTGCCAGGCTATCACTGTAATCCACCTAGCAGCAGGATCTACTTTTCTAATCGAAGGGACATTTTGTTTACATAACTTCACGTCTGTAATCCCCGAAGGGTTCGGCAGAGGTGTACCTACAGTACACCCACATTTCGCCAGTTATGTTTAAGTCCCATGTCACAGGGGGCGAGCCTATTGCTATCAACCGGCCACAAATATATGCTCCGGTGGTACTACTGAGAAATTCCAGATGGAAAAACACAATAGCACTTTGCCGACCAGGGAATCGAACCCTTGTTCTTAATTCCTTGGACATTCATAATAACATTAATTTCCGCCTACATACCATCAGCACCTTCCACTTCGATTCCGATTAATTTGGGGTCAGATCGCCTTTCGCGTTTTTCACGTTTCGCTTCGCCTTTTGGCCTCATACAAGACAAGGTTTTTTTTAACGTTTTTAAAATTTAATCCTGGTTATAAACTATCAGTGTGCCAAATTTCATCCAAATCCGTTCAGTAGTTTTGGCGTGAAAGAGTAACAAACATCCATCCATCCAAACTTTCGCGTTTATAATATTAGTAGGATTTTTGTTTTTTATTTGTATTTATGATTATGTTTAGTTTAGTTGACGATTTTCCTGTACGAGTCAAATACTTAGTAAATACTTTCTACCTTTCTCTACCTAAACCCCAAAGAAAAACACGTTCCCCATTTTCATAAGGGTAAAGGTATATGAAGCTGACTAAGGAATGCAGGAGGACAATGGAGCATAAACGTGTATACAAAATGTAGAATGTAAAGTACTGGGCATGATTATGATTAATAAGTTGCTTTCAAGTATTGGTTTGTGGTCAACGGCCAGGGACCACCAGGAGTGACCTAACTCCGTAGGGCTGTCTGGCTTTCTCAATAAATTAATTGCTATTGGGTTTTTTAAAGTAAATTCCCGGAAAAGTATGACGTGGGTTGTCAACGTTTGCAAGTATGGTCTGCCTCAAAAGTACGTACTAGGGGGGCAATTCTCGCAATTTTAAAAACGCTCACAGTCGTTCGCAGAAGATATCAGTCTCAATCTGTCAAAAATACCTCTAATTTCCCTACATTTTTGACAAGTTTTTGACTTTGATTGTCGCTGAGATGAGATTGAATGACTAGATTTTGAACGTTTTTAATTACGGGAAATTGATCTTCTGATGATAATGTAAACAAAAGAATATTTAAATCTAAAATTGTAATTTTAAATCAACTTATAGAGATGTTTCATTTGACAATTGAGGTCAATTTTATAACCTCAGTTTTTGTCTATGATTTTCCAATTACAATTTAAGAAATAATGTTATGAAAACAATAATTATTTCGTATTGATAAGTCTGATTTGAACCCTTTACCGTCTGCTTGCCAGTCGACTCATCGTGGATTCCAAGTCCAAATAGGTAGACCGATTTCAATGTGGTTTTACGAATAATCCTGTGGTCGTTGTAACACTATTCATAAATTCTTTACCAAACAGACTCATACCCTATTTGTTTTAATAAATGCTTTAGAAACAGCGTTCTGACTTGTCAAATTATATAAACCAGTAAAGCAAGACGTGCAATCCTATCCTACCTCCTACTCATATTATACATGCGAAAGTTTGTGAGGATGGATGGATGGATGGATGGATGGAAGTTTGTTACTCTTTCACGCAAAAACTACTGAACGGATTTGGATGAAATTTGGCACAAATACAGTTTATAACCAGGATTAACACATATGATACTTTTTATGCCGACATTCCCACGGGATCGACAATTTTGCGGGTGAAACCGCGGGGCGCTGCTAGTCATCTAATAATTCTGCCGTGTGCGTGTCGCAGGAGGATATAATATCAAACAGAGATCAAGCTTAAAAAAATGCGCGCAAACTTCGGTCTGTGTCGACTATCTACCCAAATAATACATAGTTCGTTAGTGCTAACTCGTAATAGTTATAAATAAATGACATTATACAACAGGTTCGTTGACTTTAGCCATGTGACGGCTGATTACCAGTTTGTGCAAGGTTTTGTTAAATATTCCATACTTGTGATTTGACCACGCCCAAGCCAACCGGGTTGACAAAGTTTTGTCGGACATGACTATAGGTAAACATATTGATGTCTCGTTTCGGTGCGAGAAGATGCGAAGACAAGATTTTGTCGCGCTGCACGTGTTAGTCTGCCAGGAGTTTGTTTTTAGGTTTTTGAAATGCCTCAGGCGATTATTGTGGATAAGTGTCGATTCGTACGTCATAAGTAAATCTGTATGCCATTAGGTCTGCCTATCCTACTAATATTATAAACATAAAAGTTTGTATGGATGGATGGATGGATCTTTGTTACTCTTTCACGCAAAAACTACTGAACGAATTTGTATGAAATTTGGCACACAGATGGTTTATAACCAGGATTAACATATAGGATACTTTTTATCTCGATATTCCCACGGGATCGAAACTTATGCGGGTAAAACCGCGGGGCGCAGCTAGTTTATCTATAAAAATATCACGATGACTTAACGTTTTTGTTTTAGGTTCTTAAATGGAATTTCCACCAATACCTATCTAGACATGGAAAAAATGTAACCAGTGCGCAAACTGCTACCATGAATTCAGCATTATGATTCTGGATCCCTAGCGTAATTTTTTTTCATCAATTATCAAAAAAATAATCCGCTGTTTCATAGAAAAGTGCAATACCAACACGGTCAAAATGTATCGAACAACAATTTTTTTATTTAATAACCGACAAAAAATTTCTTCCCTAGTTCTAATCATAATTACTCGTATACTTACTATACTATATGCTCAATTGATGGTTGCAGTTTGCGCACTGGTTCATTTTTTTCCTGTATCTACTCCATCCAACTAAGCAAGACAACATAAGGATTTATTCATTGGTTGACTAATTATCAATATATCCAGGGACATCGGCTGAAATAACGATCATCACCATGAAAGCTCTTGAAGCTTTTTTGTTTTTTAGGAATGGCATCTCGCAGTTCAACCTATGAGGTTGTCTGGTCAACCGGGCTGGCCTGTGGATGCCTCAATAAATTAAGGCCTCCAGCCAGGGTATAAAAAACTTAAAACCTAAGCGACTACACTCTATGGGCACCCCCTGTGGGGTACGGTCCTCGGCCTAGGGCGTCGCTGGGAGAGGGCAGCAAGGGACAGGCTAGATCGGAATTATATTGCATAGAGCTCAAAGACATTTATATATGTATATACGTCTAAGTACCTGCTTACGATAACAGCCCAAAAAAGTCTTGAAAATAAGGTTGTATTCATTAATGTGGCTGGCAACCCTACCCTGTCTGACACCGCCCAGCAGTTATTTGGTGCCATAAAGCCGAGTAAGCATTCGCTAACCATGGGACCGAGAGCCGGCAGGCAGGCGCAGGCAGGTCCCTACTTATGTACTAACTCTGTTATGTCAGCAGATAGGCTTACAAGACGCCCACTATGAGCCACACAATACTTACCATTGTATAGACGCCAGCACATGAAGCTACCCGAAACTGTCAAATATTCCCAATCAACCTTGAACCTAATGCTTTAGCGATAAAGTTGAAAATCTATTAAAGAAATTTGACAGATTGTAGTAGCTTGCCATGATGTGCTGGCGTCTGTACTTGTTAAGTCCTGATTTGAGCCGTAATTGGTCGAGTAAGTATTCTACCTGAAACTAGAGTTGAGGACTATTGAATTTGCATCGACGCGACTGAGGTTCGTGTCGTGTCTAACAGTTCTTCTGACTGTATTCGATTTAGTCTGTTTGTTACTTTAAATATTATGCCTGGATACTTTGTTTACAGACGTCCCGATATATTTCTGGTTTAGCAAGATCTAAAATTTGAACAACATCATCCGAGACCCATTCTTGGCTATCGTAAAAAATTTATAAAGTGTCCGTGGAGTTTCTTGTCCGTTTTTCTCCATACGTATCATGTGGAGTGTGGCTGTGGTTGACAACGATGTCAAAAGTCCGAAATATTCGATAATTCATAACCTTGACTTAATTGTATCACAGTCATGCAATGTTATTCTAAGTAAATAGCTACAGTCCGATCACAGTTACTTCATCTCTGACTTTGCATCACAGTCAAAATCACAGTGATCTTTATTTTTGTGGCAATAAGGTTGCTATTGGGTTGGTGCCATCGCCGATGTGTCATACTCACAATGATCTCTATTTTCGTTGCAAATAAGGTTGCTATTCGGTTGCTGGTGAACGGGCTGTAGTCATGCATGATGTTGACATTGACAATGCATCATTTTTACGATAACCTACCTACATTGAGGAAGCCATGACATTTCCCACAGCCTGATTCCTCTTTGCACAATGACATTCAAGTGATACACTCTTGTTTCATTCTCACACACTGTTTAGTAAATATTATGCACAAGTCATGCACTGGCGACTAGCCAGCCGCACCGGTAATCGCGGCTATTCTTAAAATAATCTTAATTTAAATAATAAAGAGGACTAATCCGTGAAGTTTTTATTTGTTTTGTCACGTCACGTCGTTGCCACAAATGGTAAAGTTGAAGAAGGAAGAGAAACTATGGGAAACAGGTGGTCGTTGGCGTTCGATCCATACGAAAGTAGGTGTTATCCTCATTTTGGTCGCTGGTACTGCTTAGTCCAGATATTTTTGTACGATGTGATGTTTATCAACCACTGCCAGGTCCCTGTTTTGTTTTTATATGTACCTACCTATATGTATAAATATTTTTCTAAAATTAATAACGACAAAAGGAATGCGTTAGTATGGAATGAATGCCAACCACGTGACCGCGTTTCCTCTTAATATCCTGTCCTGCGTGTCCTGTTGCCTGCTTGTTACAGGGCCAGGAACTGATGAACTCTACTGAAGGCGCCAGACTCTTAGCCAAATTCTAGGCCAACCTAATTCAGGTTGCTATTGACCGCCAAGGAAAAGGTGATTCTGGGAGTCGAAAATGTCGATACTGGAGGTTTTAAAGGGGTCAACAATGGTCGTTAATAGATATATATGTATGGTTTGTTAACATCTCATACTGGCGATCACAGCTACTAGCCAGCAGTAGTACTTGCGTCAAACGAGGCGATAATTTCATCACTTGATGATAAGCGAAAATTTTGGTAGGTAAGCCAAAATTTTTAAGGGTTTTTTAAAACAATTTGTTTGTTTGTGTTTCATTTTGAGTGTTTGTATGTTAAAATTAAATCTAGATTGTGCTGAACTTACAAACAAAATGTTACCAAAATAAACAACGAAACCTAATAAAATGTTGAAAATGTACAGACGCTAGAAGGCCAAGCTACCCGAAACTGTCAAATTATCCCAGTCAACCTTGAACCTTAATACTTTAGCGATAAAGTAGAAAATCTATTAAAGGAATTTGACAGATTGTAGTAGCTTGCGATGTGCTGGCGTCTATACATATTATGAAAATAATTTTTATTTACAGTGGCCTCCAAAAGATACTTGACATTTTTCCAATTCAGTTGTGATGCCGCATTATGATTTAAAATTAAAATAAAATACCAGGTAGGTACTCCTAAGGAATGACATACTTGATTATTTTTTATGATAAGTCGAAAGTGGTTGAATTAGTCAATAAAGTCAAAGTGACCTAGATTCTGGGACTAACAGATGTGTTCTGTTATCGTGACAAATGTGGTGACCGTCTGAAGATACGGCGATATGATGAGACATGGCATACCGTGTGTCGAGCTGGTTTAAACAATATTTTTTAACAATATATAAAAAATATAAGCCCGAAATCTAATATGAGAGCAGTGGTTATACAGGGTTATTTTTCAAAGACCAGCCAAATTTAAGGATGTGGTACAGACCATAAAACTGAACAACTTTCTCCATGAGACAAATAGCGTAATCGCGAAAATTTTATCAACTGTCCCATAGAAAACTTCAATACCTACTCGACCTAAATGTATGGGACGGCTGAATTTTTATTCGCGATTACGATGTTGGTCCCATGGAGAAAGTTGTTCAGTTTGATGGTCTGTACCACATCCTTAAATTTGGCTGGTCTTTGAAAAATAACCCTGTATTTCCAAGTAGGTACTTGGTAGAACAATGCCATCCACCATACCTAAGTACTGTAGATCGCGTCATGCCTCTCAACATAGCAACAATTTTCCTGTAAGTTCTGTTCACATTGTTTTTTGGAATTTGAAGTGAACTTATTAGATATTCGTTACCTGTTAAATTTCTTTAATAGATTTTCAACTTTATCGGTAAGTAAAGAATTAGGTTCAAAGTTGATTGGGAAAACTTGACAGTTTCGTGTAGATGTGCTGGCGTACCATACAAATTCTTATATCTATGGTAGGTACGACTACACATCAAGCTATACATAACCAGTATAAGCTGACTTCTGATTGTACGAAAAACCTATACAATGCGAGGTCAGCTGAAACTGGAAATGTATAGCTTGATGTGTAACCGTGATTGGTCCTGGATATTTTTATAATCAAAATTAAAGTACATAAGACAGTCCCCCAAAACGTCCGCCCTTTACCACTTCCTAGTGCTTTCGCTGGGAAGATGTGGCGGAACAAACTCCCCAGCAGCACAAAATCATGGTCAGCAAGACGACCAGTCACCACAAGCAGCACCTGTTCACGAGCATAACGCAAATATTAGCCACTACCCCCTCGCCATATTTGAGGGAAGGAGATAACCCGACCCCGAGCGCTACCGCAAGCAGTGACATCTAAGGGAGTATGAAGAACTTGCTGCCGGTTGCTCAGGCAAGAATAATATGATCAATTTTAGAGCGATGAGCTCACCCATTATTGCAATACAAACACTACAGTCATTAATAACACATTGAAGTGAGTAGATTATGTCAATAACAAATTAAAATTGAATGAAACTGAATTGACTTATATAACTATTTTAACCTCAACAGGGAAGCTCTTGGCCTTCATCTTACTTGATGGTAAGTGACGATCAGGCCGACGGATGAAGCAACCTTCACCCGGAATCCTCAGCCAAAGAGGAACTGGCTATCTTCCCTCTAACTGCCGAAACACAACAATGCTGTTAACATTGTTGCTATGGCGACAGACGTAGATAAGGTGGCGGTAGCTAGTCAGCCGGACTTAGTACACGCACTACCACCAACCAAACCGAGCAGAAGGTTTTGCCCCCGCTGGGAATGGAACCCGGGATCTCTGGGTGTGAGACAGGTGGTCTTATCACTTGCATCCTCCATCCAACCTCTGCCGTCGACGCGTGTCGTTCATAGGTATGCACAATAAGACCCACCCGCGGCTGTAAAGCCTCCGATCATCACAAGAAAAATTAAACTAAATAATATCAAGTGTTTAATGATCATGAAGTATCGCATGCAAGGTGAGATCTGTCAAGCAACTATCAGTAGGTGTTCCGATCTTGAGGTATCACGCGATGGTTAACCTCATCAAAATTAAAAGGATAATCAGTTCTTTATTTAAAACTTTTTTTTAATATCAGTGAAACAGCCAAAGATTATCTACAATATCTAACAGTTTAATTACGATTAAACTGTTAGTTTTCAAACCTAATTTTAGCGATTAATAGTTTTTAAATTAATTTTAATTAAACGACATTTAGGTGTAATGAGTTTCAATGAAGATTAAGGTGTTATTTTTCTTGTCTCGATAAACGAGAAATGTTTTTGCAGGGATTGACTGACATGATTGATCTTGGCTGAGTTAATTGATGGGGCATAATCAGCCTTTAATGTTCCCAATGCTGGGACACAGGTCTGCTCTCAGTGAGGGTTAGTGGGCCACCACACGGGCCCATTGTGGGTTGGTAGATCACTAGATGTCACATGTCTTTGAATTTTTGGTTTTCGGACATGCCGGTTTCCTCACGATGTTTTTCTTCACTGTGTTGAGAGCACAACATCAGAGCCTCGTTCCTCTCATTACACAAAACAGTACATCTTTAGTCACAGCTCATCATCTGCCTAGCCTTTTCCCAACTATGTTGGGGTCGGCTTCCAGTCTAACCGGATACAGCTGGATAACAGTATTTTACATGGAGCGACTGCCTATCTGACGTCCACAACCCAGGTACTGGGTAATACGATTCCACTTGGTAAGACTGGCTGTCAGACTTTCGGCCTTCTGACGACCCGTCATGACTATTCAACCGAAATTAAAAGTGGTCAAACATAGCCCGAGGTATCAGTCTGTATTTTTATACAACAAGTTGCCTATAGAATTCAAAACCATATACAGTGTTAGCTTATTTAAAAACAAATTGAGGACCTATTTATTGTGGAAAGGCTATTACAGTATCAATGAATACCTAGATGACATATGACATTGTAACTTATGATTGATTTTATTACTTTGACATTTATTATTTATCATCTATTGTGCGAGTATGTACTTGAATTCTTAATTGACCGTTATTGTTTGTATTGACTTTGCTAAATGTATTTAATGAATTTTACTTTAATTGCAATTGTATATCTAATATTATTTTTTAATTTTTCAACACAATGAATATTGTTATGAAATAAATTACTTATGACTTATTTATGACTATCAAAGATCCACGAACGACAGGCGGGACCAACGGCTTAACGTACTTTCCGAGGCACAGAGGGGTCTTGGTATGTACCTTTAGTCACAGTTAAGAAAGTGAATGGCATGCATTAGTAACTCCCTGACAAACATTCGACGATCGACCTCCCGACCTTATACCTCCGCTCATGCCACAACAGACAGCTTGTATTTACTGAAGATATCTACTGGAGGACAGTGAGTGATTGTCGTGGGAACTATCTAGAACGCGTGCCGATTAATTATGATCTCTTCAGAATACATTAACTTGTGCTATAGTATGCTTTATATCTGGGCCGTTCACAGCGATGTCAATAGCATTTATAAGTTAAATGAATGTATACTGTATGGCAACGAGTCCCGGACTAGAATCGTGATGGCATTAATACTCGAAGGCTTCCCGCAGACAGGCGCAACACGACTCTGGTGGAGAAATTTCTATGAGTACTTCATGGAAATTGTTCTACTGGAGTCGCGTAGCGCCTGTCTGCAGGAGCCTGTATGGTGACTAGCCAGAAGAAAAGGTGGCAATACCAGAGTCAAAGTTGAAAAATGTCTCTAATTGCACCAATTTAACTCCCACGTCATTCACACGTTGGTTGAATTCAGAAATTGGTGAGGTAAAGTTCTTCCTCGACCCACTCCTTCACAAAGAGCTCTTATTATGTATGTGAAAGATTCCGGGAGTAATTTGTATGATGATACTAAAGAGAATCAAGCACTGAATATATGTATATACTCGTATGTATGTTTGGCATAATGATTTCACACGATAATATTGAATTCCAAACATGTACCTACTCGAGTATAACAACCCGAGAACAGTGAGAAACATGCCAAGTATGGCGACGCTGAGAAAATAATACTAGGACGACATGAATACAAGGAGATTTTGTTGGCGAAGCTAACTTATCACTAAATACCACTATTGTGTTTCAGCTAGAGTTATTCACGGGTGGCGATTCCTACATAACAGAAGGCCAATTCTCGTAATTTAAAACGTTCAAAATCTAGTCGCAGTCTCATCTCGGCGACACACAAATGTCAAAAATATGGGGAAATTAGAGGTATTTTGGACAGATTGAGACTGAGATCAGACTGTGAACGTACTTAAAATTACGAGAATTGTCCCTCAGATCTTTCAAGTCATGAAGTTTACTTAACCAGAGATGACAAACCGTTTGCTAAAAATCTGCATTTACAATATTGCTACAATTATATTTTTTTCTAGAGAATAGATGAAAGTTCCATATGAAAGAAAGGTCGAGCTATAAAACAAGTTTAAAATTACATGGAACTAATGGTACAAAATATCATTTTTTTAGGTTGCAATAGTTCCATGTGGGACTAGCTACGTGGAACTACTGGGAATAAACGGAAAGGAATGAATATAAATAATAGATAATTGATTGGCATAAAAAATGTGTACTAACAAAGTAAAGCCCTGACTCCTGTGCCAGGTATCAAAACCTGTGTCACAGGAGCCAAAATATGCACGTGCGTTGTGCAGAGGTTCCGTTCACTTAGCAACCTTTACCTATAGAAGTACATACAATCATAGCATACCTTTCGCTCTGACATCTTAAATTCTTTTAATCAACAAGGTAAATACCACTGAGATGCTGTAATAGCGTCCCAATATGGCGACGATATTAATGGAATGCGAGTTGCGCAAGCGTCGTTCAACAGGTCAAATGAATGGGACTCGTTGATATGGCCCCGGGCCTAAAAGTGACCATTGATGAGTATTTAATCAATATCTAGGTCGTATTTGGGTGGCGTATGAAGGAGATGGGAAAGAAAAAACACATATTTGAGAATAAACTGCTGTGGGATACCAGCAAATCCTACTTCCTACTAATATTATAAACGCGAAAGTTTGTATGGATGGATGGATGGATGTTTGTTACTCTTTTACGCAAAAACTACTGAACGGATTTGGATGAAATTTGGCACACACATTGTTTATAACCAGGATTGACACATTGATACTTTTTATCCCGATATTTCTACGGGATCGTAACTTATGCGGGTGAAACCGCGGGGCGCTGCTAGGTAATAATAAATTGCGTAAGTATATATACATACATATATATAATACCTGAATTTTGGGTAAAACGTATTACATATTATACCTACCACTACTAGCAGGCCCGGCAGACGTCGTACTGTCCGGAAAAGCAGCGCCACCTAGCGGGTCCAATTGTGTTTTCAAACCATCCAGGAACCCATTGAAATATTTCATCCAAATCCATCCAGCCGTTTAGGAGGAGTAAGGTGACAAACACACGTACAGAAGAATTATATATATTAAAATTATTAATTTGCTGGTACGCTACATAAGGACCTTCTTATGTAACTTTTCGCCATCGTTACGCAAAGAAGGAGCAAAGAAAAGAGGAAGCCTGGTTCCAATTCAACCCCTTAGATTCGTCTTATGTGACCAAAATTCGTTCCACGTGGCTGTTACAGTCTCAAGATCCGTAGACCTACTTGAAGCTAATCGTTCAAACTAAATAGTCCTATCGTCTCAGGAGCAAGTTCGTCTGCTTAGACTGTTGTCGCCTATTTTCGCCTTGGCCTTTTATTTATTTATTTATTGACACACCAACGACTTATTCACTAAATCATTACATTAAATATATTCTATATCAACAGCTTTGCCGTAAATTTGTCACTTATAGGTGTGCACAGCACTTGTATAATCAATAATAAAAATTAAAATGGAAATATATGATCATAACAAAATTAAAATTTACAAAGTTTACATTGAATTTAAAATGACAAGTAGTTAAATTAAAATACAGTATAATTCAAAAATTAATAGAAAAAAAAACATAAATTAAATTAGAATAGTAAAATAAGGCCTTCTTCAGGTACTTGGTCGGGTCCAGTCTAATCGGATGCAGCTGAATGCCAGAAGTTCACATGGAACAGTGGTGTTTCAGTGGTAACGGCTACGATTTACGACTAATAGGTCGAATTCCAAGCAGGAACGTCTCTTTGTAAAATATTTGCAGAGGGAACATTATGGGCTGATTAATGATTATGGTTATGCTAGAACGATACTCGTAGGCTATGAACCTACCATGTACCTACCGTATTTAATTTCTGTAGATGTATTTCTACCCGCAAAACGTAGTCGAAGCACACAATTTGGACATGGTGGAGTTTGACGAGAACCGGTATTTTCTAAATATGTTAATGAACATGCACTGGCTTCATTTAACAGGTTTAACTGAAACGGGGCTTGATTTCAGACAGGTTTGTTAATGGTGGCTGTTAAAAGATAGCGTCTTATTTCTATTTAAGTAAGTTTAGCAGCCGAGAATTAATCGAAGAATGCTAGAACACTGGCTTCCTGTGTTACCTTCACTGATGAAAATCTGTTGTCCTATTGATAACATAACATTAGACCTGTAATCCACGTAGGGTTAAGTAGAGATGTATCTATAATACACCCCCATTATATTTTATGGGTCCTATTGATCTTCATTAAAATCCCGCCTAAATATAAGTATTTTGTCAATCCTTGATGTAGTAAACAGGAAAAAAATTGAAAGTAACGAATGAATAATGCAACATCAATCCAGTGACAAATGATCGATGTATAGCCTTTGTTTTTCATACTTATTTGTTGATTCATGTATGTAAAGAGAAACGATACCGTCAGTATTTGTTCTTGAAATAGGGACTTTATCCTTTCGCTTTGACGTCGTTACCGAGTTCTTTTAAATGCTTTTTTTTTTAAATTTATTCTTAAATTTTATTAGAGGCTTTTATCCACAGTGGCATGTCAGCCTCATCATAACTTAAGCTATTCTAAACTACATCTACAAATATAATATAAATTATTAATGTCGAAACAAATCGGAAAGTAGGTTTGCTATCTCAGATGAAGGCTGCGCTAAAACTTTAACATAAGGACAAATATCATATTCGTTTACTTTTATTCTACTCAACAATGTCTCTCTTTCCTTCATAATAAAGAATGAAATAAGAGATGGAAATAAAAAGATATGGTTAGCTCAGACCCAAAGGCTCACAACATATTATACTGAAAATAAACAAACACAACTAGGTGACAATGTAGAAGAAATCCAAAGAAACGACGGATTGATAGTGTGATAGATGATGTAGTTATAAAGGAAGTGATTACTGAGATGACGGCATAATAGAGATGTGTCAAAGAAGGACATGCTGCGCCACAAACACATTTGCCCATATGGCAGGAAAGTCATGGTGGTGGGCAAACAAGCAGGCTACCTTCCTGATGGTCAGTGGTCATCACCGTCTATGAACATCTGCAATACCAGATGCCATCCCAGAGACAATGCTGAAATGTCTTATGTACAGTTTCCCAATCAACCTTGAACCTAATGCTTAACGATAAAGATGAAAATCTATTAAAGGAATTTGACAGATTGTAGTAGCTTAATGTGCTGGCGGCTGTACATGTTAATATAAAAGCCCCCATACATATCGTAGATATCAGAAAATATTTCCTCCTTTATTTATAACCTGTTAACGACATATATGCGATACGAGGATAAAAATTGTATCGTGACATAGTTGCATGGCTATTTATATGTATGTCGCTTGTGTGTTGTCGTTTACGTGCACATAAATGCACAAACAAACAACTGATATAATAGATGAGTCTATGTTATACATTATTTTATGAGCAATAAATACTTATATGAAAACCCCGTGGATAAGAGTTTAAATGTAGTTTTCATGAGTAGATACAGAACAGAAACCATTTTTGCCATATTAGGAAAACGTTACAGGCATTAAAACCCCTAAATCGGTTTCCTGTAAAGTTGTGTTCTTGCATATGCGTAGGGCCCGCAAGGGTTTCAATAATACCTGCTCAAACCTACTTAGACTCAGATATGCGCAGGAGTCAGTCATGTAACACTGAAAATAATACCCATAAACCAGAGATCAACTGTAAAAATTAATCCCTATTGTTACAACGACAGATATCGTAGAAGATACAAGAGCTGCGCGCGAGTGGGTGTGCAAGGCCGAACCAATCGACTGACGGCCCCGCTTCCTTCGGGATGCGCGGGCGCAATTACTTACTGTTACATGACCACTTGTGTGTATATATGTTGGTTTGTTTATATCCGTATCCGTGTGGAGTGGCCGTGGCGTGTGGGAGATGAATCGCGAACTCTGGATGCAGTTGTAATAGCGTTGTTCCTTGTACATACCTGTTATCTAATTTGTGATGTGGTAGTCAACTTTGATTTTTTTAAACAAACTAATTAGTAGTGTAGGTTTTGCCAATCAGCTGACTAGCTATAGTGACCAAATTATTGGACATATTTGACTGAAATTTTGTATGCAGACTGGGAACATCATTAAATATACGAAGTTTAATCATTTGTTGGCGTATTGTCGTCTCCATCTTGTATAAAAAGTCCTCTTCGTCGTATCCGGCGTCAGCGACCCAGACTAATTTTCTTTCGTTTGGTGAGCTGTCTAATGACTAGGAAATGGGATATTTAGTTAGCCAATAAAATACGCCTTTACAGTATGGTCACTATTTGCAGCTAATGTTATATATTCAAAATCATGTCATTTATTCAATTTACGCAGAGAATCAGCACTATTCGAACGATAAAATTACACAAGACAGTCCCGCAAAACGCCCATCCTTCACCACTTCCTAGTGCTTTCGCTGGCAAGAAGAAATCATATCAAATATATTTATTTGCTAGAATATGGTACATAAGGTGTTACACTAAATTTTTTTCAGCATATCCTGCCATAACATGGCCTGAAAATGTATTCACAATCAGCGATGTCAATTAATCTAACTTACTGTAGCGGTATCTACAACGCCACATGCGAACAACGCGTCATACTGACGTCACGCAAATCCTGCATCTCGCAAGCAGAGTTTACCGCGCAATTAGCATAGATACAATTTCCCAACATCAATCGTTGGGCAATTGCCCGCCAGACAAAAAACACCCGTCTGGTCGGAGGATCCTCCCTTGTCTATAGAGTATGAGTGAACTTTACACCCTGTTCCTCATGCCTCTTACTGGTGACCCCGAACATGAACGTCAGCGCAGCCTTCGTGCAAACACTTCAGCGTGACGTCATCATCATCACTCCCGCAAGCTTTAGCGGCGAGTCCCCCAGCCAGCCAGCATCCACGGCTTCAACGGGTATCCTGACCACCAGCATGCAGCGTCCGCGCATACCTGGTCATCACCCTCAGCCTCATCAGCAACCTCGGCACAGCACACTGCACTTTCGGCCGGTCAACAAGCAGACCACCCTCTCCTGGTCGACGCAGCAGCCAGCCTCAACCCGGCGCTGTACATCCGACGCACTGAAATATAACGCAGCGCCACCCCGACTCACTGGGGACAACTCCGCAGACAGTTCCGACTCACCGTGAACTGTGCGGCAACCGGTTCCGACTCACTGGAACCTCAGCTAGCCTGGCAAGCATCGCAAGATACAAGACTCAGTCCACTATCGACCTCCGGTCTCCGGAGGGGAGTGATGTAGCGGTATCTACAACAACGCCACATGTGAACAACGAGTCATACTGACGTCACGCAAATCCTGCATCTCGCAAGCAGAGTTTACCGCGCAATTAGCATAGATACAATTTCCCAACATCAATCGTTGGGCAATTGCCCGCCAGACAAAACACCCGTCTGGTTGGAGGATCCTCCCTTTTCGATAGAGTATGAGTGAACTTTACACCCTGTTCCGCGCATACCTCTATACTTACAAATTACAGATTCTATTGATTTATCTTCTAAATAGTCCTCAATGGTATAATATCTTTTAAATAGTTATAGTTTGAAAAGTATTTTTTAAACATTGTCAGCGGCAAGAAGTGGCGCAACAAACTACCCAGCAGCACAGCCATTCATGATTCAAAGAGAACCATCCAAATTGGTGCAAGAGTATATATTGCGGAGATATGTTTTTCTTGAACACATTTAATACATGTTAACAGAAGAATTAAGGACCTTTTTGTACTTAAAAGTTGGCTGGCTTAAAAGTTATATGCACAAGAGAAACCATAGGTAGATAGTAGTATGCATCTGTAATTCTGAATATGAAACCGTAGACAAATTGACTCCAATATGGCGGCTACGAGTTGCATAACGCTACTCTATTGATCAATGATATTGATTGCGCGCATGCACAACTTTACTACAATACTATCCATTGGCCAGTAGTACAAAGTATTCTATTTTTATTTCCAACCCGAGTCATCTCAGTAAATCAGTGCAGTTTGTCTATATTCCATCTAAGTATAGTATGGTCATACGGTAGACTTGTCGACTCCGCAATATAGATGGCACGTGTTTCTGCCACGACCTGGGTTATTTGTCGTAATTGTGCACATGCATACGTTGTGCTCGGGTTACATGAAGCTAGTATAGGACGGGCGTTTTGGGGGACTGTCTAATGTTATTTTGACGAACGAAAAGTGCTGGTTCTCAGGAATAAATGACTTTTAATTTTGATTTAGCTAGTTTTCAGGTTAGGATAGCAAGAAAGTCCTCCCTTTTCCTCCGTCTGGTGAGAACGGAGGGTTAAGTCGGACTCCTACTGGATAAAACACGACTGTATCTTCTACTACCATGAGTCGGGGCGGGAGATACTTGTACATTAGCCGCACCCCCGACTGGAGCAAGAACGTCCTTGTAAGTTATGTAATGATCACTCTGGCTTCGTGTATCTGTATAGGTACAGAACTATTGATTTAACTCGTTTTTAGGCTAGTTAGCTAGTGAGAGAGTTAACTAGTATGATAGTTCAATAGAATGGGATGTGTGTTTATTGCGAATTAAGGAAAATGGTTTATTGTGAACCACTATATTTTATACTAAATTCCCATAAATAGGTAAATCAATCCTATTGACGTACGGGTTTCGAGGTGGTCGTCATAGAGTCTCACTCCGCCTGTTAGGTCAGAAAGAAAGAAAGAAAGAAAATGCATTTATTTGCGCAAACATAACCCATAAAAAAGAACATAAACACACAAAATAACAAGTTGGGGGTAGACATGCGTCACATTCACGTCAGATATGCGCTCTATGCATGCGACGTACTTGTACTACAGAAGCCCCCTTAAAAAAAAATAGGGTTCTATTTTTGAGTTAGTAGCGCCCGTCACCACAGTTTTTACTATCCTGTTTTGTGCACAGCTTCATGTGGCCGGACAAGCTACAGAGTAATATTATGCGCTAAGCCAGCGGGTTAATTCCGTAACACACTATCAATGGCAATAACTTTCATTTTGACAGTTCAACAACATCCATTGCGTTATTTACGTTTTAGACCAGATACATTTTTCGAACTTATGAAGCAATGGATTAGCAAATTAGCAATGTCCTTCAAAATCATTCAGATTGAGATTGATAGTATGTTATGTTAGGTAAGCCAAGACTGTTTGCTATCCTAGTTTGAAAAACTAGTCTCGTGTAGCCCGGGCATTACAGTAATACTAGCTCGCAGCTTCACAACAGGCAAATGATAGTCGGTACATGACAATAAGCCATATCCTGCTCTAACGTTATGGGCGTTTATGTTTAGATCTGTTATTTGAATTGTCTATTGTATCTGTAAAACCACGAATGCTGTTGTTTATTAGCATACACAATAATCTACTATTTAACTAACAATATTGTCATTTTTAAATATGTTATTTTCCTTTTGAGTTATGGCAACCCATAGATGACTCTTGAAGGAAAACGGCGGGAATCGCGGCCATGCATTCTCAGCTAGAGACGACAAAAGTAGTCTTGAGTTAAATTAATATTTTAATGTGTTGAGTGATGAGTTGATGACCTACCAATAACGTGATTTGTATAAGTATTCGATTCTATCATTCTTTCATGTTTTATGTTTGCACACTCGCTGGTTCCTTTAACATAGCTAGTGAGCCATCTGTATCCGGTCTTCAGCAAAATGGTACTTAGTCTAGTACATTTAATTGTTTTCAGCGAATATAACTTTTGATTTTGGTAAGGGTAATTATATGCCGAAGATGCCTCAGTGCTATACTTCGCGCCCGCGGTTTAGCTCGCTACCTCGATGTTGCTTCCATGTAAAACATATGCATGCTAATAGACACGCACGCACATGCCAGGCATCGAGGTGAACCCCCAAGCAGCCCGCGATGTATCGCACTGAGGTATCCTTCGGCATGTGCGTGCGTGGCTATTAGCATGCATTTGTTTTGCATGCAGGTAGGAGCTCGAGGGACGAGGAGGAGCATCTGCGGCATGTAATTACTCTATAACGTATTAGGTGAATGATGATTTTGATAACTCTAAAATCACCAACCAGTCTTGAGCAAGCGTGGTGATCAATGCTCGTGCCTTCTCTTTATGAGAAGAGAACTTTGCCCTGCAGTGGAACAGTAATAGAATGGTATTATCTAATAGGTGAATACATTATCATCAGCATCTGCCTAGCCTGTTCCCAACTATGTTGGGGTTGCCTTCCAGTCTAACCGAATGCATCTGAATACTAGCATTTTACATGGAGCGACTGCCTATGTGATCTCCACAACCCAGTTACTGGAATACGTCCGTTAATAATGTGTCTCTAGTCAATTCTGTTCCCGATCTTTGACTGCTGTATACAACGTGGCGCTACAGTGGTGACATTAATTTAACACACATCTACGTTTTCACATTTTCGTTTCATTAAGAAATTATATTTTCATTAAACGTTATTATTTACAGACTTATTTAAAATTTTAGAAAAAGCATCTTAGAGCAACCTGTACATAAAGAACTGTCGCGCAACGGTCATTTGCTGGGGTCTCGGATCATAACAAGCGGCGAGCGGCGCAGGCCATAGATTATACAGTCTATTAGCGCAGGCGACGGTGGCCCTCCCTTCCACCCGCACACCCGCCCGCACGGAGAATTCTTTTTTTTTTTGCTTTTCTAGTGGTACCCGAACCGGTGTCCTTGACACACATCTTCATGCTAGTGCGCATAATTACGTCGTCAAATATTTTTGTGAATGTTTCCGCGAAATATACGCTACACTATTGTTTTATTTATGTATTTTTGTGTAATTAGGATAGTAATTAGATTATGGTACTGTGATAAAGACGCTTTGCTTGCTAAAGCGTCCGTATCGTAAGAGATGTAAACGTACCAGATCAAAGACGATGTGTACGCGAAGAACGTGGATTCGGTGGAACAATTACGCCATCGAGTAATAAATGCGTTTGAGAAATTGAGGCAAATGGCTATAAGTGACAATTTATTTTCAAATGTGCGGGAAAACATGAAACGCTGTTTAGCTCTTTGTATCCGCCAACACGGTGGGTTTTATTGAAAATAAGAAAATTTAAAATAAAGACAAATAAAAGCAGTGATTAGTGATGACAGTTATAACTAATAGTAACAAGAGAGGGTGATATGATAAGTGTTTGACTAAGCACCTCTGCTGTAGGTACCACTTGCACCGCTCGGTTTCTTTGATAACATGCCGTCAAAGAATCGGACCGATCACGAGTAGACCGTGCAAGACGCGTTGCGCGGTTGCCAGCGCGCGAAGCGACGCGTTGCCGCTCCGAGATAACGGTGTGTTCCTCTGTGGCCGGACCACAGTTTAGTACTCAGATGCTATAGTTCAAAATAATACCTACCTTAAGTCTACTTTCATCAGAATATATATATATATTTAGTACCTCAAGAGATATCTTTTTAATTAACAATTAATGTGGTCCGGCTGCCAAGCAGTGCTCTCTGGCCGCGCCACCTCAAATTAAATGGAGTATAATGAACTATTAATAAATCTTTGAATGATTATGAAAATATATATTTGTTTTTCGTATACTTATTGTTTATTTTAAACCAAAATTTTCACTTACTTCGTCAAATTAACTACCTATTCTTAGGTAGATAGGTAAACAAAAACCAAAAAGTGCACCTTTTTCAAAATCATTGTTGGTAATAAAAATAAAAGTTTATAGATGAAGTCCAGGTCTTTTTATAAAGTACTTATTATGCAGTTTTCGTTGGCATAAAGAAATAAAGCATATTTCGTTATATTTGCTGAAAGTAATCCTCCCTAGCCGCGCCACATACTTTAAAGATTATTTAATCAAAATGAATAGTTTCTTGAGAGAAAAAAGTATCAACGAAGAGTAGAGAAAAGGTACTATTATTTAAATTGATTTATGGATAGTTAATATTAAATATTGCAAAATTGACTTGCTGCAGAGTATACCTTCCAGCCGGACCACACTCTACGACCAATAACTTCTTAACTAAAGGGGTGGACCATATTTGTCGTAGGCAAGGTACTCTTTAGGTAGTTTTTTTCGGGATATTGATTTATTAATAGTTTATTATACTCCATTTAATTTTAGGTGGCGCAGCCAGAGAGCACTGCCTGGCAGCCGGACCACATTAATTGTTAATTAAAAAGATATCTCTTGAGGTACTAAATATATATATATATATATTCCGATGAAAGTAGACTTAAGGTAGGTATTATTTCGAACTATAGCATCTGAGTACTAAACTGTGGTCCGGCCACAGAGGAAGACACAGATAACGTAAGTCAGCTAGCGCTAGGTAAGTAATTTCATGGATAAATTTTTGCAAGGGTGATCCCAATTTTAGTTACTTTTTTATTATTTAGTTTGTCTGAAATTTTTTTTTCAATTTAACAATTATTTTAACCTATCAAAGTTTATATGAAGAAGAAGAAGGGCTGATTTTACCAAAGTCAGATATAAGATCGATATAAGACTTATTCTTCGTATAAAAGTTTGGTGGAATACACCCTAATGGGCACTAGCCCTATCCGTGTGTTAAATTAATGTCACCATTGTAACGCCACGTTGTTTCATGCGACCCACAGAAGAACAGATACAAAAGGCTTCGACCCATCTCCTATCCGCGAGCTAATAACTAACTCGACTATCCCAATGTCGAAACGTCACGATGTTACTCTACTCTCTGTTAAACTTTGCCTTTTCTTTCTAATAACATTTGCCAATAAATCATTACAGAAACTTGCCCTATTGGCAGTGACTAACACAAAAGCCGCGGCTGCCTCGTCCGGTACACACAATGCACGAAGCAGGTAGCACTGACAGATGAACCTACTGATTCACCCGGATCTGTTCGCCAGGTAACCGTTAATTATTCGTGACTGACTGCAGAAAATATGAATTCAGAAGTTTAAGCTGCTGATGTAGACTGCTGCCAGTATAAAACCTAACTTATATGCTACTTATACTTAAGTAAACAATAGAAAACACTTATACTATGGACATTTGTATTTTAATATACAACATAAAATAAAATAAAAACACAACATTAACAATATTTCTATTATACAACTAAATAAATCTACCTTATTATTAAAAAAAATATTATTTACTTATAATCAAAAATATTAAATATATTCAAAAAAATCTTTTAATGTGTAAAAATTATTTTGGAGAAGCCAATTTTTTTGACTCTTTTTGTAAAATTTAAATGGTAGCTCTCTTATTAGTTTTGGAATATGGTTATATATTTTAATGGACATAAGGCAGCTGTTTCTGTGGAGAGTACTATTAAAAAATTGTTTTTTTAACTTGGTGGAGTCCCTTTTTGCAAATCTATTGTTTTCGGCTACCGTGGAGAAGAAGTGAGAGTTTTTCCTGACAAATATGACTTTTTCTAAGATGTAAGTAGAAGATAGAGTTAGAACTTTTAACTTTAAAAAAATTGGTCCACAGCTCTCGTACGGAGCTTATTGCTTGTAAGCATTTTTTTTACGCTATGAAAGCTCTTTGTATGTGTGTTGAGTTACTCCATAGGAGTAATCCGTACCTCAATACAGACGCTACGTAGCCGTGATAGGCGTTTAGTGCAGCTTCTTTATTCGCTGTTTTGCGTAGTTCTCTTAATGAGTATACAAATCTGTTTATTTTTTTACATATATTTTCAATGTGTATTCCCCAATTCAAATTTTCATCTAGTGTTAGACCTAAAAATTTGATAGTATTTTCTTTATTAATTATTTGGTTATTGTTATTTAAAATATTTTTTGGGGGTTTTGTTTGCAGTTCGCAAATTGAATGAATTTTGTTTTAGTTATATTTATTTTTAAGTTGTTTTCGTTTAGCCAATTAATTATATCGTTGATAGTTTGAATTGCCTCTTGTTGATGTAATGTTTTGTTATTTTCCGGTATTATTACTGACACGTCATCTGCAAATAGTACGCACTTACTATTTTATATAAAGAAAAATATTTTATTCTGCACAAAAAAACGCACAATTACAATTTGGTAAGTCGTTAATATATAAAAGGAAGAGAAGAGGCCCAAGGATGCTTCCTAGGGGCACTCCGGACCCATTGTGTCTAAATAAAGATTTATATACCTTTGCAACCAGTTTATCATAAGGGATATATATATACTTCAACACACTGTTGTCTATTGCTGAGATAACTTTTCAGCCATTCTAACCTGCTGGACCTCTGATGCCTCGCATTTATCTAGGAGTGTATTGTGGTTAACGAGATCGAAAGCCGTGCTCATATCATATCATAGATTACTGAAACAGAGCGTTTTTTATTTATATTATCTGTTATGGACCTTACTAACGAGAATGCTGCCAGAGTTGTTGACTTACCTTTTTGAAACCCATTTTGTTCTTCATGAATAAGTTTGTTTGTTTATATTTTGAACGCTGACGCTCATTCTCTCGGCGTGCAAGATATTCTGTGACACAAATACATATGAAGCAGACTAGACAGGTAGTGTAAAAATGTCTCTAGCTATTTTTAACAGGGTTATTGGCCGTTTGGGATTGACACACTAGGGCCATGGTTGGTTGGCCCACTTGGTTTTTCGAGATATCACCAGGCGGTTGGTCGACTCTTCATGACCAGAGGGCTGGCCTATTTTTCGGCCAAAAAATCAGCATCGCCATACAACGTGGCATTGCTGCCAGCCTTTTGGGCACTTTTTCTCTTGACAGCGATGCGGACTTTTTTGATGCCTTATGACTATTTCCCTTCTTTTTTATATACATGTACATAACTATTAATATTATTTTAAGTACGTTAGCACAGATTATGCAAACATTATCATGTTTGAACAAAAAAAAGTTACATGGTTATTAAGAAACTGTGCAATTCATTACATAAAAAAAAACGTGATACAATACACAGACATTCAGATGGTTACATAAATAAGTTATCAGCGAATCTTAGTCCATTAACCTATTAGATACCTACTAGTTTGTTTCCCAACATTCGAAGACTATTACCGTCAATAATGATACATGTATCACTGTACTCAGGCACCTATTGATCACATCAACACAAATCATCAGCATTTACGCGTAAATGTAGTAGTCTACACTACTTTCTTAACGGGTCCTCTTCCCTCTCTGTCACTCTTATCAGAAGCATCTTCTGTCTTCTTTTAGCGTAGGTGTAACCCAAATAACTGGGTATAAAGAGGTTACGCAGGTATGAGGCAGAAGTACAGGTTTGGACATGCTTGACCTCTTAGAAATAGGCGTCATCGCATATAGTCTGTTCCAAAATGAACTGATGAAAGTGTATACAAACCCAGTTCAGGTTTAATTCTAACGCAATCACTCATTACTACGAATTAGTAACATATGTATTTAGAAGGTTTTATTTCTCACCATTTTTGTAAATGGCACTACAAGTTGCCATCCACCATAAATAAATAGATCAGTAAACGTAACTCCACAGTTACGTTTTCTGATCTATTTGTTTACATTTTCATCAGATACTTTTAAAACAGAGCATAGGATTTTAAAATCCTCAAGTTAAGTCAAAAACCTGTTTAGCCTGACTTCCTATGCCTGATTCCTTATGTATTACCAGCGCTACGAGCTAACGCTTATGTAGAATAACGCTTATGTATTTTATTATTAGTACAACCTTCATCCCGTGTGTTCGTCCACGTGAAATTCCTTGTTCCTCTCATCCACCTCGTCGCAGTAAATCGCCTGCCCACGCTATTACCTACTTCGTTTTCGCTTAGCGTTCATTCTGACTTTTCTAGCGTGATGTTAAGTACCCTATAGCCTTCCTCAAGAATTAGGCTATCAATTGCAAAAATAATTTTTCAAATCTGACTGGTAGTTAGCGCGTTCATACAGACAAACTCTTTAACTTTATTATTACTATAGAATAGATAGGAGAATAGAACACCTAAAATAAAAATGCGACATATTCGCCAAAAATGTAAACAAATATGAGTTTATGGAATAATAACTTTAATTCCTACACAATAAAGTTCAGTTTACGCTACAACTTCAAACATTTTTATAACTTTTTCAATAGTGCTAGTCACTCTGAAGTCATCTTAATTAACATTAAAATGAAGTTGATATTTGTTTAAGTTGAAATAACGTCAATTTGAAACATAGATAAAATTTGAATATAGATGTTTTGGAAACAACTTAGCAGGCCATAATTTCTAATCAGTCGAAAGTAAATAACCACGAGTTACCTAAGAATGCTAAGTTAGACGATATGTAGGTAACTGAACTGATTAAAATGGCAACCTCATACGGCTATCATCAAACTGTTGATCACTAAGTCAACATTACGACTGCCTTATCTGAGGATTAGACTTAACCATACGATGATACAGTTATACCATTTCATGTAATTTTACAGCTGCAAAGACCCATAATCTCTCTAAGTATACAATACTAGCAGCGCCCCGCGGCTTCACCCGTATAAGTGTCGATCCCGTGGTAATATCGGGATAAAAAGTATCCTATATGTTAATCCTGGTTATAAACTATCTGTATGCCAAATTTCATCCAAATCCGTTCTGAAGTTTTCGCGTGAAAGAGTAACAAACATTCATCCATCCATCCATACAAACTTTCACGTTTATAATATTAGTAGGATTATCTAACAGCATGACATATCGTATCATCGTATACAAAGTCCAAGTTGCACAAAGGGTTCTAAGCGCGCCATGTTAGGCCTATCATTGAAAGACCGAGTCCGTAACTTAGAGATCCGACATAGGTTCCCAAGGTTCAAGACGGAGGACTACGGGTAGCGGCTCTGAAATGGAGGTGGGCAAGACACTGGGCTAGGTGTGGTCTTGATTGCAAAAATATAGTATATTTGTCGATGGCAAAAATATAGTTTTTTTTCTTAAATTTGTTTGGCCCAAAATTCAGCAACGTGGGTAGCATTCGCTGACGCAGCCATTAGGTCCTCACGTGTGCAGGTGACAGAGTATGCGGTGCAAGATGGGAGGTGAGCCATGCTAGATGTGATAATAGCAGGTGAAGCAAAGCCCTAACGGAATCATTGCCGAGGAACGGTAGAAGGAGCGTTAGCAGACTTATAGCCAGGTGGATGGACGACCTACAAAAGATCGCAGTGAAGATCCGTGTGAGACTCCCATAGACCTGAAGCATGACACAAAAGGGAGGAGGCATGTACTCAGCAGTGAAGGGAACAAGGCTGCCGATGATGTTGATGATGATGATGTCATAATTAGGCAAACGAAGGTTTACGCTCTTTAATCGTAGTTTAAACTAACAAATTGAGGAAAAACTGAACTCATGCGATAACAACATGAAAACATCCTGATTTCGTGTTGTTTTTCTCAGTATTTCTAAATGTTATGAGAATTATATGAATTGAATCATGTGCGTTATTGTGTGGTAATTGATATGTGATACATACATTCTTGCTTACACACATTTATGTTTGTGAAAGGGGATAGGTTTCATGCGATAACTTTCTGACCTGGCGCATAACATTGTATTGACAAAACAATAACATTTTAGGACGAATCGTAAAACATTAATTAGTAGTGATTAATTATTTAGTTACGTTACTTACACTCAGCTCTGAAAGGAATTAACACAATTTGCATACAGACTGTCAAACTCCTGCGGGATAATTGCGTAATACACTATCAGTAGCAATAGCTTCCATTTTGACAGTTCAACCACATTCATTGCGTTCTTTCCGTTGTTGAGCAGACACATTTTACGAACATATGTAGTAAGATTGTCCTTGAAAATGATTCAGATTGAGACCGATAGTGTGTTACGTAATTAGGGTGCTGAAAACTGCTGTTACTGATAACTGAATTACTGAAATAACAACATTCAAGTTTGATGTCTATTAGCGAAATTTTGTGTGGGTAGTCTATTAGCCTTTTGAGAAACCGGGTGTCTGTTTTTGTCCTTTGGAAGAGACGAAGTCACTCGGCAAAGACAAACGTTAACAATTAGATAAACAAGAAACAAAACATTATTTAAAAAAAATCTGCTTTTTCTCTTTTCTTTAATATGTTTCTTTCTTTTCTTCCTCTTCTTTCTTTTCTTTATTTTCTTTCTTTTCTATCTTTTCTTTGCTTTCTTTCTTCCTTTTCTTTCTTTCTTTCCCTCGGTTTCCTTGCCTTTCTATTTTTTCGTTTTCTTTCTTTGTTACTTTCTTTTTTTATGTCTGGATGTTTCGTGGCACTATTTTATGGGTTAGCCTTCTGGCCTACTTGGCTACTGTCAAAGATTAAGCAAAAAAGGTGGGAAGGTATTTTGATAAGGGACCTTAATTGTGTATTCTTGAATGATGAAGAGTTTCTGATTCTATACGTTGTTAGTCCGCTTCGACGTACAGGAATGCTCTCTTTGTGTGCAGCAGTACATGCTTGTCGTGCTCACATACAAATTTATGTGCTAATGTATTATGTATGTAGGGGTTTCTATGTTAATTTCGGTTTTAACGGCATTGTAGGCCGAAACGTTTATGGACTTTACAAGGGCAGTGTCGTGACACTGCGACAAGTTCGTGGACTTGACTTGTAGCAGTTTGTAAATTGCTCGTGTCGCCGTCGATCCCATTCCACATAATTATAGTCTGTGACTTCTTCTAGTACCAAGGTCCATATTATACCAGCACCTTAATAGCGTATCACACTACCAATTTAAATCGGAATAATTTTGAAGGGTATTGCTAATCCATTGCTTCATATGTTTGATTAATGTGTTTGCTTAATAACGTAAATAACGCAATGAATGTTGTTGAACTGTCAAAATGAAACCCATTGCTACTGATAGTACCTATGTTATGCAATTACCCCGCTGAAGGCTAGCAGTCTTCTTCAGCGATTCAATCATTCGAAAACTTGAGGCAACCTGCGTGTTACCTCAAGTCATCGAATAGGGGGGCGGGGTGGAACTGTGAAGGATTTATATTTATCCATATCATTTACTGAAAACTAACTGCGGGGTCACATACAAAATTGTAAAATTTTCGCCAGTCAGTTTTAGTAAATAGGCCACAGGTAACATAGTAGTCGAAATACTCAAATTGTCTTTCAGGAGCAGGGATCTGTGTATTCGTGTGGAGGTAACAATAAGCCATCAAGGTAATTAATCTCTTATTAACCCATGGCAGACACGTGTCGCGTTACACACACAGACAGACAAGGAGATGAATGTAGAGCAACGGCTGTGTATAATAAAAATGTCATATCAGTAGATTGTGGGGGCAAAGGTATCATTGCACCTGCTTATCATGTCAGGGGAATACACAGACACTTGTGTTCAATACACAGTTTATCTGCTTGGTTACATAGCCAGTAGGTAACCGGGTTTGTCTACCAACGTAATATCTATTGATATTTGGCATAGAGGAAGATTAGATCTAAATACTTCACACTTTGATAATTCGTACGTATAGGTACCTACATGAATGTGCCAAAGAAATAATGGATGAGCCGCTGTGAACTAACTTAAGAGTATTTTCTAACTGAACAGACGACTGTGCTGCTGGGGAGTTTGTTGCGCCACTTCTTCTTCCCAGCGAAAGAACTAGGCAGTGGTGAAGGGCGGGCTTTTTGGGGGACTCTCTTATGTCATTTGGACGTTCGAAAATTGCTTATTCTCAGCCTAATTTGAATAAATGACTTTTGATTTTGATTTTAATCAACGATTATGAATAATCTCGATATGGCTAGAAAGGGGGTGACTAGTGAGAGGACGTCTAATAGAAGAAGAAGAAAGTTGTGATCCCAAACAAATTAGGCAAAGGGCAAGAGAATCCTACTATCCTATCCTACTTAGAATATTTTTTTAAATATTATAAATTGAAGTTTGTATGGGTGGATGGATGGATGGATGTTTGTTACTCTTTCACGCAAAAACTACTGAACGGATTTGGATAAAATTTGGCACACAGATGGTTTATAACCAGGATTAACATATGTATAAGATACTTTTTATCCCGATATTCCCACGGGATCGAAACTAACCGCGGGGCGCAGCTGGTAATGACATAAATGTGCTTCAATTAGTTCTAGCTCTATATAGATTCTATCTATATCCTTAATTAAAACAATAACCCAACACCACTAATTAACAAACTCACCTAAATCGATATTTACCAAGCGATTATTTGAATCGATGAATGGTGAATCGTGGTCGCTTGGCAACAGCGCTGGCTGGACGAGTAAGGTTGGCGGAGGTGACTGAACAGGTTTCAGCCTGGCTGACATCTGACGCGCGTTATGCCTGCATTCCGCTGACGATTCTGCACAGATTTTCGTTTTCTATCGCATTCTTCATGGGGATATTTTTGGGATAGATATGAAGTAAGAGACATGTAATTGTTACCAGAATTCGGCACAAGATTATAGACTCCCCCAGCGACGAAAAATTTCTGCGGTTATTTTAAAAAAATCAGCTGTTGTATACATTCTGACTACGTAGGTATTAAGTTTAGTATGCTTTTCTATGAAACAGCTGACTATATTTTTATAAGGTAGATGGTATAATTTACTCTAATGTTTTACTTTTGGGTATCTCGACAAATACAGCGAACGGAGGGTCCATTCGCTGTGTGGTTTGGTTAGTTAGTTGGTTAGTTACAATAAGAAATTTTTGGTAAAGAAGTTAAAAGGTAAGGTCAATGCAGATGAACACAATGCTTGCAAAGCTTGTCGACAGATGAAAGCATCACAGTGTAAAGTTCTGTAAAGGATCCTGCCACAGGAGTATTACGTAACTCAAAGTCTTTGTAAATATTGGCAAGCACATGCCTTGTGGATAAGAATCTCTTGGCCAAATTCCAAACGTATAGCCAAAAGCTGCGCTGGCATAGGTCAGTTAAAAGCTCAAGAGTCTGACAACCTAAGAACGATAGCCAAAGGACATCAGTAATGCCTAGACTAGATTTCCGGTTCCCAGTTGCTGTGAGTAATAGGTATAGAAAAGGTAAGGGACACCATGAGTTTCCAGGGCCACCACGACCACTAGGTTAAATTAAAGTTTGGAAGACTAAAAAATCTTTATTTGACATTGAATACATTGACTGTCAATCCAAAAGTCATGTTATAACATACCTACCTACATAATTATGACGAATTGCAAAAACCTGCCAATGTGAAAACTTAGGTGAAGGGTTGGAAGTGAGCTGTCAATAGTGCCAACCCTCAGCATCAGGTGGAATGACAGCTCACTTCACCTACGTTTTCACGGTGAGATTTTTACAGAACCAACAGGCTTTCCCCATTCATGATTCAATGGTTGCTGACAGGATTTCACAATATAGCTGCGTAATAACTAAATAATATTTTATTTTATTTATTTATTCTTCAGAAAGCTTACAGTCTAATATCTAGATAAATAATGTATAATAAGCGCTTACAGTAATCATTTACAAGCTTCCACAAATTGAAAACTATGTGATGATATGTGGTGATATTCGACTTTGACTTTGTAAAATGTTCCCAATCAACCTGAAACCTAATGCTTCAGCAATAAAGTTAAATACCCGTTAAAAAAAATGGACAGATTGTTGTAGCTTGATGTGCAGCTGGCGTCTGTACAACAATGACACTGTAATATAACTCTACCTATCGTTTGGGAAAATCAATTGAACATTGTAAATATTTCTGACAGACAATAACTAATTAGTCCTGGAAATTTTTGTCTGCAAAGTAAACAGGATAAATCTACCTGGATTTATTTTGGTCTCAAAACCCGTGACTTACTTTTAGAGGAAGAGTGAATAGGCATCATTATACATAGGTTTCTTCTGCTTCCATCCCTTTCTACTACCCGCAATCAAGGTTAAGAGCGGTTCCAAATTGTACTGAACGGCATGTCCTAGAACCAAAAATTCGAAGACAAGTAGTGACATCCACCAACCCACACTTCACCTTAGATTTCACAGTGAGATTTTTACAGAAAAGATCGGCTTATGCTAACTCTCAAACTAGGGCTGAGGCTGTAATTTGGGAGCTAGTGAGTCAGCCATAATATTAATTTGTTAAACGAAAAATGTTCAGAGGAGTGTCGCTATCTGCTATGAAATGAAATGAACTTGTTTATTCTGTAAATATGATATCGGAATCACTTTTACATGTCAAACCAAAAAAAAAAAGTTAAATGAGGTCGGCGTTCCCTATCTGACTAGGTACTCCGAGAAGAAAGGCCGAAACAAACTCAGAGGTCGCAGTCTCTTTTAAAGTCCAGACATAATCTTGGTCAAACCATGTGAAGACCATGTAGATTGATGTCTGAAATGGTCTTTTGAGGAAAGTACCACACAAAAGTGGACCAGTCTAGTCAGTGCAAGCATTTGTCAGTAATCGTGTAGCTCAAATCGGAACTTGAGGAGCTTAACTGCTCGTGCGGTCCATGGCCCTTTACGGGGCACCAGTATGGGCGCGATCCTTGAGGCGGCGACCAGCCCGCCGGTTGATCGCGTCCCAAAGGGTCATGGCTGAGGGAGAGATCCTCACGCCTCAGCCGCCGAGGGAGACGCTCCGGGCGTCGGGAGCCGCGTGACGACTCCCGGCCACCGTAGGCGCGGGCCTGCGAGCGGAGAGCAATGGGTAGCTCTCCGTCCGATCAGGACCAGGCCCGTGCCGGACGGCGTGTATGTGTTCCACGCGCGCCTCGTAGTTGACGGGGCCCGATAGGGCCGAAGCCTGCCGGGGTAGCGGGATCGTCCGAAAGGGTTACCGCTGCCCTGGTACATAAAGGGCTAAGGAAGGAACACGGGTGGGTTTTAGTCAGTAAGAGTCTGACACTCCCTTCTGCTCCACCCAGAGCGGGAGGGGTCATTTGATGATTGCCAATCCTCAAAAAAAAAAAAAAGGGTCATGGCTGTCCGGCTCATACAAGGATACCGCAAGGTCTCCGC
Organism: Apamea epomidion; assembly: GCA_947507525.1. Lineage (NCBI taxonomy): Eukaryota > Metazoa > Arthropoda > Insecta > Lepidoptera > Noctuidae > Apamea > Apamea epomidion. The sequence goes on from OX382226.1 coordinate 21,002,426, forward strand.
TGAGGCGGCGAGCCTCCTTGCCGGATTGCCGCCATGGGATCTGGAGGCCAAAGTCCTCGCCCACATATGGGAGTGGCGAGAGGAGGCAAAACTCCGGGGCGTTACTCCGCTGCCGCGAGAAATCACGGCACAGCGGACAGAGCTCCGGCGGGATCTCATAGCGGCATGGAGAGTGCGATTGTCGCAACCCAGTGCTGGGCACGCCACAATTGTGGCGATAAGTCCCCTGTTTGAGGAGTGGCTAGAGAGGCGCCACGGCGCCCTCACCTTCCGCCTGACGCAGGTCCTCACCGGACACGATTGTTTCGGGAGGATCCTGTTAAGGATAAAGCGGGAGGAAACGCCAGGGTGTCACCACTGTGGGGATCGCCCGGAGGACACGGTGGAGCGTACGGTGGAGGTCTGCCCGGCTTGGGCGGGGCCCCGCCGTGTCCTCGTGGCGGCGATCGGCGGCGGCGACCTCTTGCGTCCAGCCCTCATCCAGGCCATGGTACGGAGCGAGAGTGAATGGGAGGCCGTCACCTCCTTCTGCGAAGCAGTAATGCTCGCGCAGGAGGAGGCGGAGCGCGTGAGGGAGTGGCAATCGCTGCACCCTCGCGTGCCTAGCCGCCGCAGGAGACGCCCTGGACGGGAGTCAACAACCGACTCCCGGCCACCGTAGGCGCGGGCTTGCGGGCGGCGAGCTATGGGCAGCTCGCCGCCCGGTAAGGACTAGGCCCGGGCGGACGGCGCGTTGTGTTCCACGCGCGCCTCAAAGAGCTGTCAGCACGAACTGACGGGGTCCGCTAGGGCCGATGCCGCCGGGGCTGCGGGTTGTTCGAAAGAGATACCGTGGCCCCTGGCACAGGCAACTGAAGGAACACGGGTGGGTTTTAGTCAGTAAAAGTCTGACACTAGCTTCTGCTCCGCCCAGAGCAGCGGGAGGAGTCATTTGATGATTTACCACCCAGAAAAAAAAAAAAGAAAAAAAAAGGAGCTTAACTGCTGGAGACCTTTATGATACAAATCTACTATGATAATATGTCCGTGGTCACATATACAATATATGTACATCACATATACACATACACACAATGGTCTGAAGACACCATTAATAGTAATTAATCTTGTTCAAATACTACTAATTGATGTTACTTATCATGGCGGGTGCCATTCGTCATTGTCCCACTTCATGTAGATAACGACAATGGTTCTTTTAATATCTTTATATTTATGAGATCAAGATAGAGGTGTGGTAGTAAAAAGATAAAAAAGAAACATCAACTTTAAAGTGGTTCTCAAAAAGAGTCGATCGCGTGTAGCATTTTAAAAATCACACGCATCGCATTCCAAGACGGATTATCGCCGATTTCGATGATAAACCTGTGAAGCTGAAATGGGACTTAGCGGGGCACACCTATAGGATGCGTCCCGACAGATAGCCCAGGATCGTGACACACTAGGCGCCTAAGGAAGGGCGTCGTCACCGAGTCAGGCCTAAGAAACGCTGGCGTGACGATTAGGACTCGTCCCTGAAGGATTGGCCGAAGAAGGCACAACACAAAGAAATCTGTATTTGATTATGGAAATTTATAACGGTAGATACAATACCTATCTAGTTATATTCCACAACTTTTTCTTAACACTTAACTAGATTTACCAATCAGCTAAATAATATAATTTAAAATCCTCAAAATGTGCACTAGCGCCCTTCTCACGATCCTCCGGAGCCGGTCTCAGCCCGTGCGCGTGAGGCGATCTACCACATGCACATACATCACATGCGTCACTTATAGACGTTTCTGCTTGTCTGTTTGTCTGTGTTTGTGTGTATGTAAGTCACAGGTCAAATGGTGGTCAGGTTGGGAATTAGTCCCATATGAGACTTAGCATTAACTGTATTAAGTTACGTTATTACGAGTACGTCTCCAATTAAAGCGAAGTTTCTGCAGTTTTGATGCAATAATCGTTTATAATTTGCACACCATGTTTAGTTTTTTGTGTGACATTAAGGGCTGATGTTTCAATCATCAGATAACTTTATTCGAGGATTATTATTGACATTTTGACAGGGATTTCATACAAAAACTGTCAAACGTCAATTTTATTACTCGAATAAAAGTTATCTGCCGATGGAAAAATCAGACCTAAATGGGATATTTTTAGTTGATGTCTGTGGTATGAGAACAAAAAGTTGATTGCTATATTTGACAAATCATAACATCAACGATTGATGTACGTGTTATTTTTACAAATAAATGTAGAATAATACTCGTATCATCGCACGCCGACATTAAAGACATAATTGAGATTGAGTTAATCTTTAGGACTTTCTGCACCTTTTTTATCCTGACCCATTGCTGGGCAATGGCCTTCCCCAAGTCTTTCCAGCAAGAACTCCTTCCCCGCGTCACCTCGAACCAGTCCTCGTGGTACGCGTCCAGGTCATCTTGCCACCGCTTTCTGGGCCGACCTCGGCGGCGCTGGCCATCTTCAGCACTCATTGTGAAGAGACTTTTGCGCAGCGGTCACCCTGCATGCGGCTGATGTGACCCGCAATACCTGTAATGTACCTACCTTATAATGTAAATAAATGATTTTGATATTTTAATTTTTTTGATAGCCTGTGCCAAACTATGTTAGGGTCGGTTTCCAATCTAACTGAATGCAGCTGAATATCAGCATTTTACATGGAGCGACTACCTATCTGACCTCCACAACTCAGTTACTGGGTCATACGTAGATACCCCTTGCTAAGAATGGATGTCAGACTGTCGGACTTCTGACGACCCGTAACGATTGTCAAAGATGAATGACAGCCAGGATCAAAATCAAAATATTTTATTTCACATGGGCACTTATGAAACGTCAGAAGCTAGGTGCACGGTTCCAATTGGTCGTTTTCTGTGGAGAAGAGCCGGCAAGAAACTCCACGACCAACGGCTTAAAGTGCTTTCCGAGGAACGAAAGGGTACGTAAAGATGGTCACCCATCCAGGGACCAAGCGCGGCAACCGTAGAATACTCCTATGCTATTGGTTAAATGTCCAAAACTTGTGATGTCCACAGTAATATTACATAACTAATATCTGAGACACTAATTAGTCTTGACATTTCTTTGTGAGCGATGACGTAAGTCATTAGAATTAGATAACCATGGCTTACTTTGGTGTATGTCAAACTACAGTGTAAATCTGGAATTTTTTAATTGAATTAGGGTATTAATGTAGCAAATAATATTACATAAATCATTCATTCAATCTATGCAAGTTGTGAGACACCAGCCATTATTTGCAATTCGAATCATTTTGAAGGATATTCCTAATCCATTGCTTCATATGTTCGAAAAATGTGTTTGTTCAACAACGTAAATAACGCAATGGATATTGTTGAACCGTCAAATGAGAGCTACTGATAGTGTGTTACGCAATTGCGGTTGCGGATAATAAGATGATAATCTGTTGATAAAAGTCCAATGCTATACAAGAACGAAGCTCTCATAGTACCTAACTTGTTCGTTTAACTACATAGTTGATCATTTATCTTGTCAACAGAAGGCTAATTCGCCTAATTGAAACCGTTCAAAATCGCAATTTTATCTCAGCGACATGAATGCCAAAAAGTTGTCAAGAATGTAGGGAAATTTGCGGTGTTTTTGACAGATTGAGACTGAGATCAGAAGGCCAATTCTCGTAATTTAAAACGAATTTTTGACAGATTGAGACTGAGATCAGACTGTGAACGTTTTTAAAATTACGAGTCATTTGATATTGGAAATTAAGGTATTGTCTCTGAAAACTACAACAAGAGCCAATATAATTTTTTATTGAGTTGTGAATTTAGCAATTAAAAACAGGAAAACAATATTAATTACGTACCTACTTAATAGCCGGAATAACGGCTCAACAATGAACAACGGCGCTGTTAAGACCTACTCGTAATTTAATGCAATTTTTGATTATCAATTAGGTATTCGTACCTATTATTGGAACGAAGTTCCTTATCGCGCGTTGTGAAAGGGGGCTAGACGGAAAAAAATTCTTACGAAAAGTTGTCACGACACTTTTTGCTATAGTAAGCTGTGCGGCGTCGCATGTTTCTCTGTCTGTCTGTCTGTCTCTCTCTCTGTCTCTCTCTCTCTTATAGAAAGCAAGCCAGATATTTTCATTTCTATTTCGCATTGAACAGTTGTTCAATGCGAAGTTGTAAAATTTTATTACAATTCCTTCACTAATTAATCGAAAGGAACTTCGTTCCATCCGGGTGTCCCTTGACACTTCTCAAGTTTTTTTAATTATAACAATGCCCATTGTATCCAAGGGATGAAATACCCCATACAAGTATTATCCTTATTCCAAAAGCAATTTAAATAACATAGAAATAATGTAAACCCTCTTTTCTCGTTGAGCTCCTTAAGTTTTGAGTTGAACTGCATGATTACTGACAAATGCGTACACTGACAGGACAGGTCCAATCAATCTGTGTGGTTCTTTCCTCAAAAGACCATTTCAGCGGTGCTATTCTGTATAAAGATCACGGTGATAACTTAGGTGAAGTGAGTTCTAAGTGAGCTGTCATTCCACCTGATGCTAGGGATTGACCCTATTGACAGCTCACTTTAAGCTCATTTCACCTAAGTTATCACGGTGTGATTTTTACAGAATAGCATTACTGACATCAATCTACATGGTCTTCACATGATCTGACCAAAATTATGTCTGGACTTTAAAAGTGACTGCGACCTCTGAGTTTGTTTCGGCCTTTCTTCTCAGAGTAGTCAGATAGGAAACGCCACTCTTATCTAGTTAAAAAAAATATGATTTACGTGTAAAAGGGTTTGTACAAGGCTACTTACAGAAATAAAATCACATTTTATAAGAAGTTTAAAATTAAAAATCTCAGTTTCCCCCTTGCTAGTGGCCGCCGTGGACAGGAATGCAGTCTTGCGGGCTCCGGACTAGACACACACACACAGGCCAACAGTGCATGCAGACAGTAGTTCGTAGAGGTACTATAAGTTGCGAAGTCACGCAGTTATCGAAGTTCATCAGATCAGTATCGAGTTTGACGACTTTTCAGGGTACTCGTATAAGTTGTTGTGAGATTTATGAAGACCTTAGAGAATATCATTTAATTTACAATCAAAAAACTTGCCGGAAAATAGTTTGATATCTTGATTAAAATATTTGTGACCGCAAATCCAAATTTTGTTAAGATAAGATAATATTTATTTGCTCAAACATGTTAACGTATACAAGAATAGAATGCAAGCAGGATAAAATAAAAAATAAAGCATCAGACATGTTTGGCACATAAAAACACATTCCTAATTTGGTCATATACGCTGTGCTAAATCTCTGTAATCACTTTTTGATTTAGGGCACTCTCTGGTGTGGTTATTAAATTACCTTTGAAGCACTAAACTAAGCATTTTATTTTTTAATGTTTTCTTCCTAAGTTACCTAAGGAGTGAAAACATGAAGATTTTAAATTAACGTGCCTGTTCCAATATAACCACGAACTGAGAAAAAATCCTGTTTCCTAATTACCATAATATCAAAGTGACTAATTGGCTTTCCTGAGGGGCTGCGTTTAAAGGGTTACCGCTGCCCTGGTACATAAAGGGCTAAGGAAGGAACACGGGTGGGTTTTAGTCAGTAAGAGTCTGACACTCCCTTCTGCTCCACCCAGAGCGGGAGGAGTCATTTGATGATTTCCCATCCACAAAAAAAAAAAAAAAAAAAAAAAAAAAAAAAAAAAAAAAAAAAAAAAAAAAAAAAAAAAAGAAAAAAAAAAAAAAAAAAAAAAAGGGGCTGCGTTTGTCAAGTCCCGCACAGCCCTGTAGAAGTTATTAAATTGTCTCTCAACTAGTTACCGAAGCTGATATATTTCTTAAGGCGGATTTTTCAAAGTTATATCCTGGTAGAGACTTATTGAATTCTGTGTCAAAATAATGCCCAAAAACTTTAAAGAATCATAACCAATCGAGTGATAACCAAGTGAGAACGACATGAGTTACAAAATCATGGTACCTCAACACACAACTGTGCCCGTGTTAGTGTGTAGTACACACACAACACATTTGCAATTTTTTACACGCGAGACATGATCAAACAGGTTACAGAATACGGCACATAGTCTTATGTAAGAATAATACATAATAACTATACATATAAACGTTCGATGCATATCGTAACGAGGCAATTGGCGAATATTTAATAAGATTTGTTGAGGAAAAACGGCATAATAATAACTTAGGTAATGCCACTTTATAATATACCTGTTTATGAAGAGTATGCTTAACGCTGTTTCCTCCTTTGGCATAGGCAGAAAAATAGAGGAATAAACATCATAACATGATGCCTGTAATCCCCGAAGGGTTGAGTAAATGTACACCTGTAGTACACTCGCGTCTCGCCAGTTATGTTTAAGTCCCATGTAACAGGGGGCGACCCTATTGCCATCAACCGGGCGCAAATATAAACTACAGGTGGCTACTGAGCAATTCCAGATAACAAAACCCAATAATGCTTTACCCGCTAAAAGCTCCCAATAATGCTTTACCCGCTAAAAGCTCCCAATAATGCTTTACCCGCTAAAAGCTCCCAATAATGCTTTACCCGCTAAAAGCTCCCAATAATGCTTTACCCGCTAAAAGCTGCGAATAATGCTTTACCCGCTAAAAGCTCCCAATAAAAGCTTGTTCAATAATCAACTGAACGAGCTTTTATAATTACTGGGATTTTAGAAAAAATAGGATAGGATTGAATAGAAAAAATCTTCATTACTTATTTTCTTTTAGGTAAGAACATGAAAACTGAAAACTTATCTGGCCAATGATTTCCCATTATCGCTGATCAAATACCTACAATATTGATACCATATCTGAGTCAAGTCAGTCGCGACTTGCTATTAATAACTGTGATGTGACAATTATTTGACAAATAATACATCACTGTGAACTGCGAAATATCACGTTTAATCGCCTTACTTCCGTCATTGTGGTGAAGGGCGGGCGTTTTGGAGGACTATCTTATGTCATTTTGACGTTCGAAAAGTCCATCCTAACTGCGTTACACACTATCAATCTCAATCTGAACCATTTTGAAGGATATTGCTAATCCATTGCTTCATATGTTCGACAAATGTGTCCGCTCATCAACATAAATAATAATTTAATAATAATATTTTTTATTTATTTTCACTTCAAGACATAAACATCACTGTAGCCCTGGCTCTTGTACTAGGAGGTCCTGTATCACAAGAGCCAAGTAAGCCAATAAATAACGCAATGAATGTTGTTGAACTGTCAAAATGAAACCTAATGCTACTGAGTGCGTTACGCGATTACCCCACTGATTCTCAGCTCAATTTTGATAAATGACTTTTGATTTTGTGAATTTGTATTGGCATTATTAATTTTCAATGTGGATGGCTCTTATATCTTTGGCTATAATATTAGTGAAAGACCATGGATGGACTGTGGAAGATGATATGGATAGAAAGGGGGTAACTCCCAAAGATGACGACTAATAGAGACGTATGGAAGAAAGGACATGTTGCGACGACCTTCGGGCCTAAAAAGGCCACTTTGGCAGAATCATAATAGGATAACAATATGAATCATATTAAAAATCGTAAAATGGTCACAAATTGACAATTCATAATATGATCTGTGTGCAATTCATATCACAATGAAATTACATTTAAACTATAGAAATAAAAAATAAAAAACCAATTTGATTAATAAAAACTGTAATGAAAAAATTACCTATCAAATTACGGTTTTTATTTTTTTCATGCGGCTATGTTTACACCAAATAAGAAATGAAATTTTAGAAAATTAGAGGCTAATGAACTGCTGGGAATTCAGGAAATAAATAGCTTTAGAGGTATTGCTTAAAGTGGCCTTTTTAGGCCCCTTTGATTAATTTGGGACAAGGGCTCAGGAGAATAATAATAATTCATTTTCAATTTCTGTACTTCTAAGTAGGGTAGCTTTCCGATAGGGAACTCCTTGACAATTTTGTTTCTGCAAATAGAGGAGCAATTCTCGTAATTCAAGAATTTCTTCAAGAAAAATCCTATACCTGCTTGAGGACTTTCCGTTAAAAAATTTAACTTTCACAGTCTGATCTCAGTCTCAATCTGTCAAAAAGACCTCTAATTTCCCTACTTGACAAGTTTTTGACATAGATTGTCGCTGAGATGAGACTGCGACTAGATTTAGAACGTATTTCATTACGGGAATTGGCCTTCTGATTTATCATAATAATTAAACCTAGTAAAATGAATTCATTCATTTGAATTACTTATTAAATTGTTTCCTTTATTGACCGCAAGTAAAATAATAATCAATCAATTAATTTTGTGTTTATTTTTCAGCCTAATTACCTTACATGGAGACCTTAGGGAAAAAGCTTTATGACTACTATATTCAAATAATATAATTTCGATAGTCTCCACGAGGCTATTCCCTGTCAGCCGCGGTAGTGTTCTACCATCTAGCTAACATAATCAGCATGTAATATTCCCACAGCTGGGACACAGGCCTTCTCACTTCGAAAGGGAGAGGGCTTTGCGGGCGCAGTGCGGGCTGGTAGATGCCACATGTGTCCGAATTTTTAGTTCTAGGACATGCCGGTTTTCTCACGATGTTTTCTTTCACCGTTTTGGAGCGAGTAATATTTTTACAAAAATGAGCTAGCTATTCTTCATACTTAGTCACGCTGCCAATTTCTTTTGCTGAATCAGGTATTCAATTCATCTTTGATTGTTATAAATTACACGTGTTTCTAATTCATGTTTAATAAGAAATGGTAGGCAGTGTGGTCAGCAACATTTCTTTGTAAATATCGTATTTCTGATAAAATCGTCGTATTGTGTGACATTATGATATTATGGCTGAGCTCAGTGTCAGATTACTGACTTGAAGATGCAATTCATGTGGACTCGAGTGATTTAGACTAGCATGCGCACTGCGCAGGCGAGTTCGGTTTATTAAGAAATATATTGTCAATTAGATTATAGATTAATTACTTTATGGGCTCGTGGCTAAGTAATAACAGCCCCATGGGTCGATCAGGATAAACTACTATCTATTTTTACATATTGAGTCCCTCCGTGCCTCGGAAAGCACGTTAAAAAAAAAAACACTATTTCAGACCTTGATCCATATGATGTTAGTAATACACACTAAGCCGTTGGTCTCGGCTGTCATTCTTGCATCTTTGGCAGTCGTTACGGGTCGTCAGAAGCCTGAAAGTCTGACAATCAGTGTTACCAAGGGGTATCGTATTATCTAGTAGGTAATTGTTTTTTTTTTTTTTTGTTTTGGCAGGAGTGGGGAATCCTCATGGACGCCCAGACTGCCCCACTTATGAGCCAGTCTGGGCAGTGCTGGACTCTTACCGGCATTCCTGTCATTCTTTTTGTTGTCTTTTGTTGGACAGTCCTTTATTAGGAAGTAGGAAGTTCCTGGAAGCAGTCTTCGCCTCACTACTTCTTATTTTCGCATATATTTCGCTTTACGTTATTTTAGTGAAACGTGGTTTTGGAAGCTATCTAGTAATTGGGTTGTGGAGGTCAGGTAGGCAGTCGCTCCTGTAAAATACAGGTATTCAGCTGCATCTGGTTAGACTGGACCAGCAGAGTTGGGAAAAGACTAAGCAGATTGATTTTTAACCGACGAAAACAAACGGAGGAGGTTCTCAAGTCGACGCGCATATATATATTTTTTTAATATTCGACCACGCGTAACTTTTTACGGAGTAGTCCGATTTTGATCATTATTTTTTCATTGGGAAGTTGTCCCATATAAATTTGGAAAAAAAATCCAACCCTAAGGGTGGGAAAGTAGGGGTGATTTATTGTTCACTCATAGATTTGAAAGCTGAGTTGTGTATTATTACTCTACTCAGTGCCACATATGCCTCCTGCCCTTTGGCAAACAATTACCAAACTAGACTATAGCCACAAAAAATTATGAAATAAAATCTTAAAAAAAAAAAAAAAAAAAATAAAGCGCCGAAAACACTGAAAAGCAAAAAATAATAAACCTTTTTTATTTAACCTTAATAACTAAGTTTTTAAACTAATGTAAGTATACCTAAATAATATTGAGTCGTTATTATTTTTTGCTTTTCAGTTTTTTCGGCGGTTTAATTTTTTTTTTTTAACTGTATACGTAGTTAAAGATCTAAGCCTCCTCTATTGATAAGTATCTGCTATTAATTTGTTGATGATGATGATGATTAATTTGTACCTTGTCGACCAGAAAAACAAGGCAAATTCAAGGCAAAACTGTGAAATAAATCATAATGATGCTGGAAGAGATTTCTTTAGAAATACGTCTTTGTACGTGATTCGCTGTTCCTTTCTTCTTGTTGTTTATATTAAGACTGTATCGAAATCGATAAACAAATGAAGATTTTGCACCACGGTTATCTTTATTTAAGCATTTAAAATAGGTACTGTACAATAGGTATCATTCAATAAGTTCAATTGAACACAGATCATTTAGAAGTTCTGTTCACAGTTTTCAATCGGCATAAAACCTTCTTACTTACATACCTACAATCTTTTTAGAATCGAATATAATATGAAATGGATGTCAATTTAAGTATTTTTTCATCTGTAACTTTCAAGTATCTAATAATTTCCTAAATTCATTCATTCAACCTAAACCGCTGGGTCTAAGCATGGAATTTTGAGCAGGAGTGCCTTATATAACTAAAGTAAGCACTAAGGAAGGATTTTTGAAAATTCATCTCACCTAGGGGTTCAATAGGTGATAAAAGTTGATATGGAAGTTCGTCATGTCTGCCGATAGGAAATCCCAAAATAAACGACTGTGTGTAGCCTAATCAATAAATGAAAAAATAAAATAAAGGTGCGCAAGCCCGCCGCTGTACAATATTCCTTTAGTTTGATAACAAGTATGTATATTTGCGATATCCGTCGCCGATAACCCAAATAACCAACAGCAATGATTGTATTAAGAACACAATCACTCAATTAATTGCCTTGAATTCTCGTTTACAACTGTAATCTTAACTTACTTTCTTTTGTTTTGTTAAGTGATTGAACCAATGTGCAACATGCAATTCGATGTAATCCATTTTGTTTTGGTCTAGCACCGTTTATGCATGTGTTCGGTTCCAGAAACGCATGCTTTAAAAAAACGTTCACTTGTTCAAAATGGAGGAACTATTTATTAAGGGGTGATTTTTCAATCGACAGATAATTCTCATTCGTGGAATAAAATTGATTTCTGTTCTTTCATACAAAAACTGTCAGAAGTCAATTTTATTCCACGAATGAGAATTATTAACAAATAATTCAAAATTATTCCTCCGATAAAGTTATATAGCGGTAGAAAAATCAGCCCTAATTAAAATATATCTACTGACTAAACTTCTTATACTTACTGACTTTTCAACAGTCAGATAAGTTTTATCTGAGGAATAAATATTGCGGTTTGACAGCCTTTGTATTGAAAATATTTCAGACTATTGAAGAATCAGCCCTAAATTTCTCCTAAATATTTTACAAAATATGCTTTAAATGTTTTGAGATTAGCTGTTTTTTTTGTTTTCTAACTTAAGTTGACCTCTAATTTCTGAGTTACATTGTCACGCGGCTACACGGTTCATTTATTTTCGGTAACTGTATAGTACTGTAGGTCTTCGGGCCTAATTCGACAGAAATCAAGCTAGACTGCCTAATCCTTTGAGTCAAAACTCTGCGACTGTTTGTATTGTCGTTTATACCCGAAAGCACACGGTAAGTATACCTAGGAAATAAACCATAGATGTTAGGATGCTGATTTTCAATGCATTTTATTTTGGTTCGATCTGCTTCTGCTAAGATATCGAGAGTGACACTGTCATGTGTCACGGTTCCTTTTTAACCCCAACGTATGAAGATGAAGAGCAAACGTATTGTTAAGTTATCAGCAACGTAAACTATCCTGGCCCAAAGTTTCCACACAATGGGTACCTCAAGATGGGCGGCGCCGCCGAGGTCGGCCCAGAAAGCGGTGGCGAGATGATTTGGACGCGTACCGCGAGGGCTGGTCCGAGGTGGCGCGGGAAAAGAGTTCCTGGAAGAGCTTGGCAAAGGCCTCCCGCGTTTGCCCAGCAGTGGGACAGTATAGACTAAACAAAAAAAAAAAAACATCCTGCTTCATCTTATAATATTGTGTTGATGAATTTAAACCATAATTTAATACATTCAAGACATACATACATAATCAGCCTATATTGTTCCCACTGCTGGGACACAGCCGGCCTCCTCTCGGTGAGAGAAAGCCTTTGTCCACGCGGGCCCATTGTGGGTTGATAGATGTCATATGTCTTCGAATTTTTGGATCGAGGTGCAATCTGTCATGATTGCACCTCGATCCAAAAGGGCTGATTCTCCAATGTTTTCATTAAAAAAATCATGTTATTGTAAGGATTATCTTAAACCTACCTTACCATGGCTTACCTTACCAGGTTTTCAACCTCGCAGACCGATCGATCAACCTGTTAGCATAGCTTAGCCTGTTCTGATAAAAGTTATCAACCAAATCAAATCCTAGCTATGTTTATCATAGGTTTAGTTTGAGTAGCAGATATAATTATAACGGATTATTGAGATTAACTAACGCGTATTCTATTGTAAGATAAAGTTTTTGTATTTAGTGATATTTATAGCAATTGCGAATTTAGCGAGATTTTAAAGCACCTTAAGAATTTAATATCTACGTTAATTCGTTTATTTCATAACTAGTTACACCCCGCGATTTCACCCGCTTAAGTGTCGATTCCGTGGTAAAATCGGGATAAAATGTATAAGCTATATTATTGTAAAGTTTCATCAAAATCCGTTCAGTCGTTTTTGCGTGAAAGAGTAACAAACATCCATCCATCCATCCATGTAGCAGTAGGAAGAACGAGAATAGATACAGTAAGAAATGAGTATATAGGAGGAAGTTTGAAAGTGGCGCCCGTGACAGAAAAGTTGAAAGGAAATCGTTTGGCTTGGTGGCGTTTGGCATGTGATGAGAAGGGACGAAACGCATGTGACTAAAATAGTGATGAATATACATGTTGATGGATGGAGAGGGAGAGGAAAGCGAAGAAAAGATGGATGGATTGTGCGAGGAATGACATGAAAGAGAAGGGAGTGAATGATAGCGGTTGACAGGGGAGAGTGGAAGAAGAAAACGTGTTGCGCCGACCACGAATAACATGGGGTAAGGGCAGGGAGATGATGATGCATATAAGTAGGAAGTAGGACGGTAGTAGGAAATATTATGATTAGTAGGAAGTAGGACTTAAGGAATAACGTAACTTTCACAAATAAAATGTGTGTAGCCCTGCGTCCTTACCTGTTCTGAAACTAATAATACGAGTATCAATGTACAGATGCCAGCACATCAAGCTACAACAATCTGTGAAATATCTTTAATAGATTTTCAACTTTATCTCTAAAGAATTGAGGTTCAAGGTTCATTGGGAAGGGGTGCCAGGGCAGAAAACCTCCACGTGTGCCTGGGGACTGGAGTTCCCTTCTGGATACGTCCGGGGGAAGACCAGTTTTCGGGCCGGTGCAGCCTGGGGTGCGGGCAGCTATTTCTCATTGGGATTATTTCCTAATGAGATCTCGCTACCCGCATGCTAATGTTCCGCCAAGAGGAACGCTCCACACAAGCCGCTATGAGGAGCAGAGCGGCAAATGTGTTGGAGTAAGAGCGGGCCTGGTGTGCACTTACCCTGCCGCCGGGCAGGCAGGAGGGGTTACCCCCCCCTCCTGCCACCGTTAATATCGTAGCCCCGAAGATTGTCAAGGTCATGTCTCTGACTTTTGACGGGGGTCGAGGGTCTGGCTTAACCGCCCGGACCGCGAGGAAGATTAACCTCTATAAAAAATTCCCCAAACTTCCAAGCGGCGGCGCACCGTGAGGGAGGTAGTAAGCGTGACTAATGGGTAGCTTTCGACAGGGCGGGGCTGGCGAACGAGATGTCCACCACTGATTCACCCCGCATCCGCACGCATGTTGGGACCGAACCCCGGTTTAGGACGACCAGGCCTGTCTCCAGAGCCCAGTCCTCCACCATTCTGCCCCGTGTGTCCGTATGCCGGGAACCCCAAGCCACATTCTTGGCATTGAAGTCCCCGAGGACGAGCACGGGGAGGGAACGGAACCCGACGACGACGACTCTCAACTCCGCGAGGGAGTTGTGGAACTCGGCGAGAGTTCGGCTCGGGGAGAAGTATACCCCTACCACAACTATCTCCCCGAACCGTGCTGCCACGCAACCCTGTCCTCTCTTGACAGCCTCGAGGGACGGGGTACCGGCGGCGGCCGACGAAATTAGGGTCACTGAGCCGCTCAGGTCCTCCACCCAGTCGTCTCTGGGCGGGACAAAGTACGGCTCAGCGACCACGGCGATGTTAATCGACCACTGCGCCATGCTCTGGAGCAACAGATCCTGAGCGGAGGCGCAGTGGTTGATGTTCGCCTGGAGGAGGCGTAATGGGGCTATTATTAGCACTCCATATCAGCCTCCCGATCCCTTTGTAAGGGCCCAGCCACGGCGGATGCGGCGGCGGTCACGGTGGAGCTGGCAGCGGCGACGGCGGTGGTGATGGCGGCTGCGGCGGCGACGGCGGTGGTGTAGGGCTTGCCCCTGCCCCTGGCTTTGGCGGGTGGAGCGCAGGCCTTGCTGCCAGCCCGGTGATCGGCCGGCTTGCCGGCTGCCGCACATGCATAGCAGTGCGGCATGGCGTTGCACGAGCCGGCCTTGTGACCGGGGCCTTGTTTCCGCTGTGGTCAGCTGACCACAGCGGAAGCAGAGATTGCTGCGGTCCACCTCCGAGGTGCATTTAGGCCCACGTGGCTGCCCACATGGCAGCGGAAGCACCTCAGAGGTCTGGGCTCCAGCAGTTTCACCTGCGCGGAAACCCAGCCCACCAGGAGCCTTCGGCCCTCCCCGGCTAGCTTTTGGGCCACCGACACGGGGCAGCTCACCGTGATGGCTTGCATCCCCGTGGAGTCAGGACGGAGAGTGCCCGCCCTCACCTGCTCGGCAGAGCACCCCCCAGTCCTAACGATGGCGGCCACCACCTCTTCCACCGTCGCAGAGTCATCCAGACCCAGAATGCGCACGTCAGCGCTCTTGGTCCGCATTTAAGGACGCTCAAAGCCTTTCGGCCAGAGCGTCAGCAGTCGGGCCGCTAGCCGCACCAGGGACCTCCAGCATCCGGGCCCCGAGTAAAAAACTTTTTGTACTGGCTCAAATTACGTGGTTCGCACAAAAGTTTTTTACTCGTGGGAACTACAATGGAAAAAATTTTAAAACACAAAAAACGCGTAGAGTCATCACTCTCCTCGAGTGATGCGGGGTCGGAGTCCGACGCCGCATCTGGAGGAGTAAGCACGGGAGGCTCAGGGAGCCCTCGCCGTGAGAAGGAGATGGCCGCTGCGACGACAAGGAAGGTCCAGAGCAAGCGGCCATGGTCAGTGGACGGCCAGGGGTCGTCCTCTGACTGGGAGCTGGCCTCGGCTCGGAAGATCCCCACCAGTAGGCGGGGAGGAGCCCCAGAGCGAGGCAAAGGGAGGGGGCTCACCGCTCGGGAGGCGGCAGAACGAGCGGAGGAGCCCGTAAAGGAGGGGGGGACCGGTCGCGCGGTCGCATCGGAGCCCTCAAGCGACGAGGCGGGTGAGGTTGGCGGCCCTGATGCGGACCGCAAGAAGTTTGCGGCGGTCGTGGAGGCCGCGATCCGGGACGTGGCCCTGAAGAAGTTGCAAACTTCCAAAAATAGGGCCATAGTCTCGGCAAAGGCCTCCATAATGGCGGCAGCGGAGGCCATCCACTTTGGGCCCCCGCCGGACGGAATTTCAGAAATGCGGGCGGAGGTGGCCCGCTTGACAGCGGCCATGGAGCTCCTCCGAAAGGAGAATAAGGAGCTCCGAGCGGACCTGGCCGGGCTGCGAGCAGCCGGCCCCCGGGAGGTGCCGCAGGAGGGGGCGCAACAGGAGCGGCCAGTACCTGCTGAGGACCGGGTCCTGAACCTGGTGCGGCAGGAGCTGGCTGCCATTCAGAGCCGGTTCTCCACCCTGGAGGCCATCGTCCTGCGCCCCCCGCTGGTGGCGGACCGGCCGACCTCGGCCCAGCGGAAGGCGGTGTCGTATGCTGCTGCCGCGGCTGTCACAGCCACGGCCACGGGGCAAGCAGCAAAACGGACCGCCCCGAAACCCGCGAACACCACAGCCCCAGACCCAGCCCCAGCCCCAGCCCCAGCCCCGGCGGCGAAACGGCCGCCCCAACCGCCTCCCGCATCGCCTCCGGCCGACGCCGATTGGCAGGTGGCCGGGCAGAAGAGGAAGGCGAGCAAGGCTGCAAGGGCGGCCAAAAGAAGAGAGAGGCGGCAACGGCGCAAGAACCGAGGCGTCGTGGCTAGGCTTCGTGCCCCAAAGACCGCAGCTGTAGTGATCACACTACAGCCGGAAGCGGAGAAGAAGGGCATGTCCTACCGCGACGTGCTTGCCAAGGCTAGGGCGGCGGTGAACCTGCAGGAGCTCGGCCTTGCTGAGGGCATCCGGCTAAGGGTCACTGCGACTGGGGCCCAGATGCTGGAGGTCCCTGGTGCGGCTAGCGGCCCGACTGCTGACGCTCTGGCCGAAAGACTTTGAGCGTCCTTAAATGCGGACCAAGAGCGCTGACGTGCGCATTCTGGGTCTGGATGACTCTGCGACGGTGGAAGAGGTGGTGGCCGCCATCGTTAGGACTGGGGGGTGCTCTGCCGAGCAGGTGAGGGCGGGCACTCTCCGTCCTGACTCCACGGGGATGCAAGCCATCACGGTGAGCTGCCCCGTGTCGGTGGCCCAAAAGCTAGCCGGGGAGGGCCGAAGGCTCCTGGTGGGCTGGGTTTCCGCGCAGGTGAAACTGCTGGAGCCCAGACCTCTGAGGTGCTTCCGCTGCTATGTGGGCAGCCACGTGGGGGCTAAATGCACCTCGGAGGTGGACCGCAGCAATCTCTGCTTCCACTGTGGTCAGCTGACCACAGCGGAAACAAGGCCCCGGTCACAAGGCCGGCTCGTGCAACGCCATGCCGCACTGCTATGCATGTGCGGCAGCCGGCAAGCCGGCCGATCACCGGGCTGGCAGCAAGGCCTGCGCTCCACCCGCCAAAGCCAGGGGCAGGGGCAAGCCCTACACCACCGCCATCGCCGCCGCAGCCACCATCACCACCGCCGTCGCCGCTGCCAGCTCCACCGTGACCGCCGCCGCATCCGCCGTGGCTGGGCCCTTACAAAGGGATCGGGAGGCTGATATGGAGTGCTAATAATAGCCCCATTACGCCTCCTCCAGGCGAACATCAACCACTGCGCCTCCGCTCAGGATCTGTTGCTCCAGAGCATGGCGCAGTGGTCGATTAACATCGCCGTGGTCGCTGAGCCGTACTTTGTCCCGCCCAGAGACGACTGGGTGGAGGACCTGAGCGGCTCAGTGACCCTAATTTCGTCATCCGCCGCCGGTACCCCGTCCCTCGAGGCTGTCAAGAGAGGACAGGGTTGCGTGGCAGCACGGTTCGGGGAGATAGTTGTGGTAGGGGTATACTTCTCCCCGAGCCGAACTCTCGCCGAGTTCCACAACTCCCTCGCGGAGTTGAGAGTCGTCGTCGTCGGGTTCCGTTCCCTCCCCGTGCTCGTCCTCGGGGACTTCAATGCCAAGAATGTGGCTTGGGGTTCCCGGCATACGGACACACGGGGCAGAATGGTGGAGGACTGGGCTCTGGAGACAGGCCTGGTCGTCCTAAACCGGGGTTCGGTCCCAACATGCGTGCGGATGCGGGGTGAATCAGTGGTGGACATCTCGTTCGCCAGCCCCGCCCTGTCGCCGCATGTCGTCAACTGGCGTGTCTTGGAGGAGGTGGAGACCTATTCCGACCACCGGTATATCCAGTTCGACGTCTCCGCCCAGACCTCGAGCGCGCCGGTCCGACCGACCCTGGGTGGTCCGCGGTGGGCGCTGAAGCAGCTGGCCCGGGAGCTCCTCCTGGAAGCCTCGATCGTGCAGGCCTGGGTGTCACCACCGGACAGGCCTGCTGACATCAACGACGAGGCAGAGTGGTTCCGGGAGGCCATGTCCGAAATATGTGACGTGGCAATGCCCCGGGTCCGGCCCGGACGCGCCCGGTGCCAGGTGTACTGGTGGTCGCCGGAGCTGACGTCTCTGCGCGAGGCGTGCGTGGCTGCGCGACGCCGGTACACCAGGCACCGCAGGCTCCGTATCCGCCCTCCGGATACGGAAGCCGTGCAGGCGGAGCTGTACGAGGGGTACAGAGCGGCGAAGACCGCCCTCCGAGCGGAGATCTTGCGGGCCAGGGGGCTGGCCCGCGAGGAGTCGCTGGGGACTCTGAACAGAGACCCGTGGGGATGCCCCTACAAGATGGTGCGGGATAAACTCCGCCCATGGGCTCCCCCGCTGACGCAGAGTCTCCGGCCCCAGCTCGTGGAGGACGTGGTGAGCGCTCTATTCCCTTCGCGAGGGGAACATACTCCCCCGTCCATGGCTCCGCCTCCTGCGATGCCAGATGCGGACCACACCGACGACGACGACGATGCTCCGGAGGTGACCGAGGTAGAGTTGAGAGTGGCGGTACGTAGGCTGAATGCCAGGAACACCGCCCCAGGACCCGACGGCTTACCTGGAAAAGCCTGGGTCCTGGCCTTGGAGGCTCTCGGGCCTCGACTAAGGGGGCTACTAAGCGCATGCTTGGACAGGGGCCGGTTCCCACTTCGTTGGAAAACGGGGAAACTGGTCCTCATCAAAAAGTCGGGGCGCCCTGCGGACTCTCCGTCCGCTTACCGACCCATCGTGCTGCTCGACGAGGTGGGCAAGCTCTTTGAAAGAGTAATTGCAGACCGCCTTGCCGGGCAGCTGGTGCGGGTGGGGCCGGATTTGGCGGACAGCCAGTTTGGTTTCCGCAGGGGGCGCTCTACGGTGGATGCCATCATGCGCGTGCGAGCCCTCACGACGGGGGATGCTGTGGCTCGGGGTAGGGTTGTCTTGGCGATGTCTCTAGACATCGCCAATGCCTTCAATACCCTGCCCTGGAGTTGCATCAGGGAGGCACTCGGGTATCACCGGATGCCGACCTACCTCCGTCGCATTGTCGAGGCCTATTTGACGGACAGGGCCGTCATCTACCCCGGTCACCGGGGAGAGTGGAACCGGCGAGAGATGTCGTGCGGTGTCCCACAGGGATCGGTCCTAGGGCCGCATCTGTGGGATATCGGGTACGACTGGGTGCTGCGCGCCGACCTCCCTGATGGCGTCAGCGTAGTTTGCTACGCTGACGACACGCTGGTCCTGGCGCAGGGGAGGTCGCACCAGGCGGCGGCCGAAGCAGCGACACGCGGGGTTGCGACAATCGTCGAGAGGATCCAGCAATTGGGACTCGAGGTGGCATTGCACAAATCTGAGGCCATGTGTTTTCATGGTCCTCGGGACGCGCCACCGTCGGGTTCACAAATAACGGCGGGAGGGGTTCACATCGGCGTCGAGCTGACGATGAAGTACCTGGGACTCGTCCTCGACAGCCGGTGGAATTTCGTGGAGCACTTCCGACGTTTGGCTCCCAGACTGGAGCGAGCCGGGGCTGCCTTGAGGCGGCTCCTTCCCAATCTAGGGGGACCAAACGCCTCCTGCCGGAGGCTCTATGCGGGGGGTCAGCCCGCCGGTTGATCGCGTCCCAAAGGGTCATGGCTGTCCGGCTCATTCGAGGATACAGCACGGTCTCCGCTGAGGCGGCGAGCCTCCTTGCCGGATTGCCGCCATGGGATCTGGAGGCCAAAGTCCTCGCCCACATATGGGAGTGGCGAGAGGAGGCAAAACGGCGGGGCGCTGCCGCGAGAAATCACGGCACAGCGGACAGAGCTCCGGCGGGATCTCATAGCGGCATGGAGAGTGCGATTGTCGCAACCCAGCGCTGGGCACGCCACAATTGCGGCGATAAGTCCCCTCTTTGAGGAGTGGCTAGAGAGGCGCCACGGCGCCCTCACCTTCCGCCTGGCGCAGGTCCTCATCGGACACGGTTGTTTCGGGAGGTTCCTGTTCAGGATAAAGCGGGAGGAAACGCCATTGTGTCACCACTGTGGGGATCGCCCGGAGGACACGGTGGAGCGTACGGTGGAGGTCTGCCCGGCTTGGGCGGGGCCCCACCGTGTCCTCGTGGCGGCGATCGGCGGCGGCGACCTCTCGCGTCCGGCCCTCATACAGGCCATGGTACGGAGCGAGAGTGAATGGGAGGCCGTCACCTCCTTCTGCGAAGCAGTAATGCTCGCGAAGGAGGAGGCGGAGCGCGCGAGGGAGAGGCAATCGCTGCACCCTCGCGCGCCTAGCCACCGCAGGAGACGCCCTGGACGGGAGTCCACAGTCGACTCCCGGCCACCGTAGGCGCGGGCTTGCGGGCGGCGAGCTATGGGCAGCTCGCCGCCCGGTAAGGACCAGGCCCGGGTCGACGGCGCGTTGTGTTCCACGCGCGCCTCAAAGAGCTGTCAGCACGAACTGACGGGGTCCGCTAGGGCCGATGCCGCCGGGGCGAAGTTGTTCGAAAGAGATACCGTGGCCCCTGGCACAGGCAACTGAAGGAACACGGGTGGGTTTTAGTCAGTAAAAGTCTGACACTCCCTTCTGCTCCGCCCAGAGCGGGAGGAGTCATTTGATGATTTTCCACCCAGAAAAAAAAAAAAAAATGGTTCATTGGGAAAATTTGACAGTTTCGGGTAGCTTATTAACCTGCTGGCGTCTGGTACCTGAGGTTATCCTTTGCCGGAAACCACAAACAACATATAGTAAACATACGCTGATAAAATCTGATAATATTTGAATGATGTATTTGTATTTCATTAATAGATACTATTACCGCCGCACAGGTCGAAGGTTAAGCGATGCTTGCCGCGGTCCGTTCGTGGCTGGGTGTCTTTCGTCCCGGCTCTTTGGTCTCGGCTGTCTTTCTTAGATCTTTGACAATCGTTACCTACGGGTCGGTAGAAGCCTAAAAGTCTGACAACCAGTCTTGTTGATTGTAACTACACTGCGATCGCGAAGGCACGCACGCGCACGTAGCACATACTATTTATTATTATACGTTCGTGCTAAGTGCGTCGTAGCCCGTAGCAAAAACTATAAAAACTGAATTACTCTGATTTATATTTCAGAAATCTAAGTAATTTCTGTTACCCCTTTATTAAAATGTTCTACAATCTAAGGAAAATGATTAATATATTATTTGAATTATTTATTTATTTACTTATTTAAAGTAGGTACCTACGCCAACGGCATATACATGGTCGTGTGCGTTACCCTGGCAAAATGTTGTGCATTTGAGAGGTGAGACCATAACAAATAATTAGTGTATCATGAGGAGCAATTTGTTTACTAATAGCAAAATTTGTGTGAATTGTAGTTTTAAAGTTATTTGAGAAAAACACATTTTGCTGGAGTAACGTTTGAAACGTTATCTTGGCAAAATCGATTTTCAAAAATTCGTTCAGTCCGGGACCAAATACGTGAATATATAGCTTTTGTTGCGTAGTAAATGTTTGTAAATAGCAAAATTTGTGTGTCATATGGTTCTTGAGTTATTTAAGATTTTGCTGCGGTAACGGTTTGGATTTCCCAGATCTCGAAAACGGCTCAACGTAGAAGATTGAAAAAAATACCAATAAGAGACCTTAATTTGTTAAAATTTGTTTAAACATTAGTTTTTGATTTGGTTGTCGTAAACCAATGGAATTAAATGATTTCAAAAATCAGATAAAAACGGATTTGCAAGTAAACCAAAACACTTACAACCAAATAAACAGGTGTAAAAAAATACCCATGGTAGACGCTTATAACGTCAATAATATTAAATTTTGTATGTTTACACGATAAGAAGAAAAAAACAAATTTGATTAATTTTAGACCTGTCGTACTTTAGCGATGAAATACGCAGTTCCCAAAACAAGAATGGGGGCGCCCATTACCTACCTTTTTTGTGTATTAGCTAACCAATAGTAAAAATTGCATGTTTATAACTCAAACATAACATTTTCTATCAAATGTTAAAAGATGGCACTCCGAACGCGCAATTTATTGTTCTCTTAAAGTTTATTTGGGGTGATAAATTAATACAAAAGAGTTCAATTAAAACCATTTATTATTTTACAAAAAAATTAATGCATCAGGTTCTCAAAATGTTTACCTCGTTGTTGTAGGCACAAAGCCGCGCGAATTAAAATTTGGTGTGTCGCTCTCCTTATCATGTCGGGATAATTGCGAATATCATTCGCACAGTTTATTATGCGGGCACGCAAATCGGCCTCGTTGTTGATGATGAAACAGATAAATAAAATTGTCATTGCAGTCGGGGGACCTCTTAGATTAAAAAGTGTTACACAGAATGGTCCCCCGACTGCATTGACAATTTTATTTATCGGTTTAGTCAGGGAATACAACTTGTTTTTTACTTTTTAGTTCGTTTTTTGGCAGGGCAACCGTGTTTTTTTTTTTTTTTTGTCGTCGGTAAATTAAGCATAGATTCCCTCATTTCGATATATGCACATTATAAAGAGTCACACTGTATGTAGAAGTCTTCTAGTAGCATCTGGATGAGTATGGCTGAGGTTTTTGGCGTGCGATTGGAGAGCTATATGTACAGAAGTCGACTGCTATATGCTGGTGGTGATGATGGAAACTCAAAGCATTTATTTTAATTAAACCATTTACAGGCATTTTTGAATTGTCAAGGAGTCGGTCAGTCAGAAAGATGAAGCTAGTTCCGCATTCCAAAGCGTAGCAGATTACTTTGGAGAAGAACGGGCAAGAAACTCCATGGATACTTGACTGGGAAATACACAGAAATGGACCAATGTAGATTATGCAGATGTTCGTGCTTATGCACTGATAAATTGGCCATTTTCACTCTTCTTCAACCCTTATCCATCCGGATGCTCAACACCCGACGATGTGAGTATAGAGGTATGAGGACAGTGTGTAAAGTTCACTCATCCTCCATACAAAAGGGAGGCTCCCCTGACCAGACGGGTGTCGAGTCTGGTGGGTAACTGCCCGACGTTTAATGACGAGACTTTGTATATATGCTAGTTAGGCGGAAACTGCTTGCGCGATGCTGGATTTGGCGTGATGTCGGTGTGATGCGGAGTTTGCATGTTGCGATGTAGATGCCGCCACATTTGCAAGAATGTCGAGTGTAGATAGGACCTGCAAATATTTCTTTGTTAACGATTATAAATCATTAAATTTTTATGAAGTAAACATTTTTCCAATAATTTTAAGCGATACACATTAAAACACTTGATCGCAGTTATCTTATCGTTATCAGACGCTATCTGGCAGTGACACACGGACGGTGAAGTCGGGCCCGTCAGTATGCCACCAGCCTTACGTGTACGTCGGTGGATTGTGGTCGAAAGTAATAAGTGTGCTGTGAGTGAGTGACGAACGGACGAGATTAGTGAGAGTGTAAGTGATTCTCTTTGTTTTTAAGGTAATGATTTTACTAATTGAGCATATAGGTACTTATGCAGCAGTGTTGGCCCAGTAGTCACGGCCGTGACTTACTGGTACGTCGTAGGTTCGAACCCTGACAGGCGCTTTACTTTGTGTATAAGTATTTCATCACTACTGCTCTCAAAACGGTGAAGGAAGACATCTTGAGGAAACCGGCAGGTCCTAGAATCAAAAATTCGAAGGCATGTGACATCTACTAACCCGCAATGCCCCTCATGGTGGATTAAGGCCCACTCCCTCTCACTGAGAGGAGACCTGTGTCCCAGCCATAGATATATTTATATGGTCCCAACAGTGGGCACATTATAGACTAATTATGTGATTATGTTGTGTATCGGTTTATGGTGCCGGTGTAAATATTACTTGATTTGCTCACAACACTTTCCATTACCAATATACCACCCTTACGGGTTAGGTATGTACATCTGACTAGTCGTATATTTAGACCGGTTTAGCAAATACCTCGAGGCGATTGTCCCCCAAAAAGAGTATTGATAGAGGGGTAACACAGCTGTTCAGGGATAACAATGGGATTCCGTGGTAAACTGTGGTCTATTTAACTGTTCCAGAGAAATGTGGTGTTGAAATTGTATCTTAACGGCTTCAAAACTTTGCAAAAGTGCTTTGGGGTTTAACGTAAATTAATCTTTCGCTGAAACTGACACTGAAAGGTTTTGTGTCTACCTTATCGTCAAATAAGACAAGTATTGTATTTTTCATTTAATTAGAGGAGCTTGTGGCTAAGTAATAACAGCCGCACGGCTCGATTGATCAGGTTAAGCTACGCTGGCCGCTGTTGGTCTGTGGATAGGTGACCATCTTCACATACCAAGACCCCTCCGTGCCTCGGAAAGCAGGGGTCGGCTTCCAGTCTATCCGGATGAAGTCGAATACCAGTAGTTTACATGGAGCGACTGCCTATCTGACTTCCACAAACCAGTTACTGAGGCAACATGATACCCCTTGGTAAGACTGGTTGTCAGACTTTCGGGCTTCTGACGACCCGTAACGACTGTCAAAGATCCTAGAAAGACAGCCGGGACCAACGGCTCCACGTGCGTATTAGCAGTACATGAATATACTGTCAATATGTCATTTTTATTTCTGTAAGCTGACCCCTACATAGTTGTGAAAAGGCTACGCTGATTGATTGATTTTGATGTCAGTTTTAGGGTTCCGTACCTCAAAAGGAAAAACGGAACCCTTATACAATCACTTCGTTGTCCGTCTGTTAAGACCCTTTTTCTCAGGAACGCGTAGTGTTATCAAATTGAAATTATTATCAAATACAAACCCAAACCAAACCCAAGGCCCCTCAAACCCTAGAAGCAATGAAAAAAACAAACTTTTAAGGTAACGCAATTAAAAGATACGGACGTTTATGTTCCGTTTATGTCGCATATTTTGACACGCGCAACGGAATCAAAACCTATAGGGTACTTCCCGCTGACCTAGAATCATGAAATTTGGCCAGAAGCAATGTCATGTAGCACAAGTAAAGGAAAAAATCCAAAAATCGTAAATTTGTAGTTACATACCTACAAACTACAGAACCCTCGGTGTGCGAGTCCGACTCGCACTTAACCGGTTTTTTGTGTACCAATTCTAAGTTAGTTTTTTCGAAGTTGGTCACGTAACGAAACGAAAGACTGGCACTCGGTGAAGCCGTGAGACTAACTTTTTCTCCACAAAAGCGAATGAAAGAAAGAAAGAAAAAGCATTTATTTGCGACAAACATGACGCATAAGAAGAACACAAAAAAAAAACAACAAGTTGGGTGAGTGCATGCGTCACATCCACGTAAAACGGCCATCGCTCAGCATAATGCTAAGACCCTATACGAGACAGAGCGAATGTGTTCCATGCTTTATGATAACAGTTTTCTTAACAGCGATTATCAGTTTAGCTGTCCCTATCTCAGATAAGGTTCCGTTACAAAAGGCACTTTATTTTCTGATCTGGCCTAAATTGAAAAGTGCATTGTCTACATGATAAACTTCAAATGAAAAGGCTTTCTTGGAACAATGTAATTAGCTTGAGTACCTACTAAGTTTAAAGTACCAAGACCATACCAAGACCCGTCCGTGTCTCGGAAAGCACGTTAAGCTGTTGGTTCCGGCTGTCATTCGTAGATCTTTGTAGAAGCCTGAAAGTCTGACCACCAGTCTTACCTAGGGGTATCGTATTACCCAGTAACTAGGTTGCGGAGGTCCAATAGGCAGTCGCTTCATGTAAAATACTGGCATTCAGATGCATCGGGTTAGACTGGAAGCCGACCCTAACATAGTTGGGAAAAGGCTAGGCAGATGATCTACTAAGTTTAAAGATCACTGGACATGGCATCACATGAAGTTAGGCTCTGAACTCTATGGCCAAATAAAAGGACTTCTACGGATCCGTTATTAGCATACCATTGTCTTCTACATGATCACTGCGGGGTAATTGAGTAACACACTAACAGTAACAATGGTTTTCATTTCGTCAGCTTAACAATATTCATTGCGTCATTTACATTGTTGAGCAGACAAATTTGGGTTTTCTCAATAGCAGCCGGAGTCTGGATTTATGCCAGGTTGAAGGGAAGGCAAGGGCTCGCCCTCTATTACATGGGACTTATTATAACTGGCAAAATGTGGGTTTACTATAGGTACTTACACCTTTACCTTATCCTTCGATAACTCGCGTGATATTACATATGATATGTAAATAAAACCTTCGTAAACTTGTTTTTCTAGATTTTAATATCACTGCGTACAATTAGTCGCTCGTCAGAAGCCTGAAACAAAAAAAAAAAATCTGACAACTGAAATCTGACAAACAATTTTACCAAGGGGCGTTTTATCGTATTACCCAGTGACTGGGTTGTGGAGATTAGGCAGTCGCTCCATGTAAAATACTGGTATTCGGTTGCGTCCGGTTGGACTGGCGGCCGTCCCCAACATGGATGGGGCAATGCAGGCAGATGATGATGACAATTAGGGCAAGATTCAAAGACCGCACTTTGACTTTACTAAGTAAGCGTTTCATTCGATTATGAACCATATTCTTATGCGTATACGGTTTATATTCGTATAAGCGAATGTTAGCAAGCGTCGCATACGAATATGAAACGTTAATGTTATACAAAATAATGTTCATATTCGTATACAACACTTTCTTTACTCAGCAAAGTAAAGTCAAAGTGTGATCTGTGAATCTTGCCCTTAGATTCCCTTTAAAATTTTGTAACATAACTGATTGTAGCAACATTTTATGTTCATACCATAAAAGACACGGAAAAGAACACCGCCATATAACTATTGTTATCAACATAAATGGATGTTAGTTGTAAGATTTATTTCTCTAGATGTGTAGCTACATGTGGGTCATGGTTACTGTATACATATGTATATAGGTACGTATACGGCGTTTCCTGACTACTTTGAGAAGAAAGGTTGAAACAAATTCAGAGGTCACAATCTCTTTTAAAGTCCAGACATAATCTTGGTCAGATCATGTGAAGACCATGTATATGATTGTTGTCTGAAATGGTCTTTTCTTGTCAGTCCAGTCAGTGCAAGCATTTGTTAGTAATCGTGTACCTCAACCCTATTCAGTAATCTGTGCCTCAACTCAGAACTTGAGGAGCTCAACTGTTATGTTTGTTTATCTATGGTAGGCACAGGAACTGTATGTACAGTCGCGGAAATTAATTATTTATCAAATTGGCACACAGCATCGGTCATACAACTGTCAATGAATGACAGTGATTTGAATATACGGACAATTTAAATTGGTAGTTCATTTGTTTAACAATTATTTTAACGAACTTATATCGAACATCGGTGTTAACAGAAGTAACTATATTCTTTCATCTTTCAGATAAATTTTCCAATGCTCGTATAAAAACACCAGGACTTCAAGATGATGTTAGCATCGACCGTGTCTAGCTTTCTGGGGCCGCGCATGAAGATCGCCCTGCGCAAGCCCATCATAGAGAACATAGCCTTCAAGCTGCACTACCAGCTCACAGTGACCCTGCTGGTGCTCGCTGTTATCCTAGTATGTGCGCGAGACTACATCGGAGAAAGCATCAAGTGCATGACTGATGCCTCCATCCCCACACCAATCATAGAGAAATACTGCTTCTTCATGGCTACGTTTACTATTGTGAGTTTGTTCTGTGATTCATGTTAGATATCTAGATTCTTGCTTATGAATTCAATGATTCATGAGAAATAAATAATTATGCCTTTTCGTTGTACAGCTACAATTTCGCCGGTCGCACATCCACACACGGAAGAACCATCATTCCGGATCGTGGCTTCTGATCAAACGTTTTATTTTGTTTAGTGGCTCTAAAACTGAACCGTATTTTTACTCCCACATGTCAAAAATACATGAATACCAAACTGACTAAAATATAATCTTGAATCGTCATGTTGTATGTGTGAACTGACCATCTGCAGCGATACTGTACTGCATTCGTAATATACAGAATTGTAATAAAAGGATGAAGTATCACGCTTTTGTCGTGCTATTGTTAAACTGTGTCCAAACCAAAGCATCAATCCAGTTTAGAAGGAACAAGAAGTAAGCTCCAAATAAACTGGTGATCTTATTGCAGGTCCGACATTACAACGAGAGCCTCCTGCAAGGTGGGTTCCTGCCGCATCCCGGAGTGGGTCCTATCTCAGACTCGGATGAGTTGCTCAACCACACCTACTACCAGTGGGTGCCCTTTGTGCTGTTCATACAATCTATGGCCTTCTACATGCCACATTACATCTGGAAGAAGAAGGAAGGTAAGTTTCTTGGACGAATAAAGAAAGAGAGGGATATGTTTTGCAAAGGTCGTTTTTAACGTACGAAATGATGCTAATGACTGTGTTAAACCAATCAACTCGCTCCATTTAATGCACCGTTACGACAGCGTAAATATTTTCACAGTGATTAGCTTTAGACGCTTTAGTTATGTTTTTATTAAAGTTGCATTTTGTCTATTTTTATGATTTCACTCTTTATCTAATCTAGAGAATCCAGGTTAGTAGATCTTTCGTAGAAATGTGTCTCACATCAATATTGCGGTGACGAGGCCCGTATAATGAGACAGAATGTACGATAATTTCGTTTACTCAAAAAATTTCTAAGAAATAAAAGGAATTTTACGTTGTTATATTTTAAAAAAGGTTGTGAGTATCTCATATTGGTTATGTCTCCTGCAGGTGGAAGAATAAAAGCGTTAGTGGACGGCTTGCAGTACGCAGGCCTCGCTCTAGCGCAGGACGACATGTCCGTCGCTGGCATGGACCTGCCTTCCAAGGAGACGCTGAGCAAGCGAATTGACATCATCAGGAGGGATATTAAATTGAGGTAAGCTGGTCTAGCATTTCTAACAACCTTATAAAGAAACAGTGATAGAGCAACCTTAATAACTTAGAACAAAATTTCGTATAAATAGTCAGGACGGACATGTATCTACGAGTAGGTTCTTCTGTAAGGTAACTGCAATCTGACTTTCTGAATAAATCAAAATAAAAAGTCTTCCTAGTGTTTTAGCTGGGATGAAGTAGCGCAACAAACTCTGGCAGCAGCACATCTGCCTGTTCAGTTAGAAAAACTTGAATCTATACAATAAATTTGCAAAATAATTCACATTACGCAGCACATAACAAAAATTGATTCGGATATCTATTTCCATTCTTATCAGAATCAAAGGCTATTACACGATTGGCATCTATTCCACGCCACGATTGTTTCCATCCCAAAGCATCTAAGGTCAAAATAAAAGTGACACTGAGTGTTATTTTGTGTAGGTTCGCTCAGCTATGGTTCCTGCAGTTCCCGCCATAAGCCATAGCACAGCATTATGTTGAGTGGTGTCCTGATCCTGGTCACACATACAGTCCTGACGTGCTACCAATCTCGCTGTGTGTTATTTTCTAACCCTATTTTGTTCTCGTACGTCTTCTAGGTTGCGTATAAGCCGCACGTGGTCTATCTGGCTGGTGTCCATGGAGGTGGTGAACTTACTCCACGTGATTTTTGAGATTTGGATCATCAACAAGTTCCTAAACGGACACTTCATAGGCCTGGGCCCCAGTGTGCTCAATTACAACGAATGGAGTCATATTGCTGACCCGCTGGAGACTGTCTTCCCTAAGGTAAGCATGATATACAGCTATTACCCGCGACTTCGTCTGCGATCCAGGATGAAAACGAACCTATGTCCTCCAAGTTTCAGGCTACCTATCTGTCAAATTTCTTAACGAACGGTTCAGTGGTTTAGGCGTGAAAAGGTAACAGACGTACACTGTACAGGCAGAGTTACTTTCGCATTTATAATATTAGTGTGGATGTATAACTTAATACTGTGGCTTTCCAGATTGTCCCTTTAAAATGCTGAACAGTCATACTTGACTTAGAAACCTACTATAGTACGGCCGACAAGAGAATAATTTCTTGACACCTGTCAGTTTCATAAAACGAAGTCGTGTTTTGCGAATTTGATATGTATTAGCTATTAGAATGGTCGCACTGACAGGTGTCAGGAACGCATTCTCTCGTCGGCCGAACTGTAGACGGTTTTTGACTCGGAATAAGTCTGTAGAATAAACATAGTACGTAAATAAACATCAGTCAGTATTGCGACGGGTTCTAATTATTTTTAATTGAGAAGGTAAACACTATTATTCAGTATCTATAAACTTCTTTTATATGCTGCGATTCTACATATACTTACCATTATCTGCAATGTACAATGGATGGATAGAATAGAATACATGGATGGATGTACTCACCGTCACGAATGCGTAGATCATACTTTCAAGGGGTAATTTGGGATATATAATATTACACGTTTTAAATAAAATCGTGGCAATAGCTGTTTCAAATTCGCGACAAATGGTAAGTATAAAATAATCTCTAGAAAAAAAAAAGATTATCAAAGTGGGCAGTAAGAAAAATAAGGTTGAGAAAATTAAGGGTGTTGATAAATCAGGGAAATTATTTGTTTAGCAACGTAAATATTCCGCAAATTCGAATCTGTCACTATTTGACAGTTGTGTGAAATGGCTATAATATGGCAAACTAGCTGCGCCCCTCGGTTTCACCGGCATAAGTTTCGATCCCGTGGGAATATCGAGATAAAAAGTATCTTATATAATATAAAATAATAAATAAAAGTAATAAAAAAAGTAATAATAAGTAATAATAAAAAGTAAAATTAAATAAAGTAATAAAAAAATTAATAATAATAATATAAAGAAAAAAATGAATAATAAATAATATATAATAATAATAAATAATAATAAATAATAATAATATTAATAATAATTCATATTAATATAAAGTATCGTATCTTAATTTCATCCAAATCCGTTTAGTAGTTTTTGCGTGAAAGAGTAACAAACATCCATCCATCCATACCCACTTTCACGTTTATAATACGAGTATTAGTAGGATTGACGTAGTGTGTCAATTTGACAAACAGTTAACTTCCCTGATTATATTAAGAGAAAGCTGTTGCAGGTGTCTGCAGGCCTCATTAAACGGTTTGTTTTTATATGTTCTGGCGACGAAATCAGGTTGGAAATGGTTTCAAAAGGAATCTGTCTCCAACCTTCTCCAACAAATAAGAATTAATTATAACAATATTTTATTTCCCCTATGTAGGTGACGAAGTGCATTTTCCACAAGTACGGTCCGAGCGGCTCCATCCAGCAGCACGACGCGCTGTGCGTGATGGCGCTCAACATTATTCACGAGAAGATCTACACCGTGCTCTGGTTCTGGCTCCTCATCCTCCTCATCGTGTCAGTCCTCGGTAAGATAATGTTTCACATATATATGTATTGACCTTCATATTTCTGACTTCTGACTAGCCGTAACCACTGTCAAAGATCCACGAATGACAGCCGGGACAAACGGTTTAACTTGCTTTCCGAGACACGGAGTGGTCTCGGTATGTAAAGATGGTCACCCATCCACAGACCAACTGCGGCAAGCGTAGCTTAACCTGATCGATAGACCTGTGCGGCTGTTATTATTTAGCCCCGGGCCCCTAACTAAAACTAACACATAGTTATGTATGCAGCGGTCCAAACTAACACATAGTTATGTATGACCAATTTAAATTGAACCCGCATACATAACTATGTGTTAGTATGAAGTGTCTCCTGCTTGTCGTCTTTTTCTGTTCGAGTCGGTAGTACTCTTTGTGTAGTTGGACCGAGTTGGTAGTACTCTTTGTGTAGTTGGACCGAGTTGGTAGTACTCTTTGTGAAGTTAGACCCAGTAGGTAGTACGTTAAAACCAAACCTAATTGGCTTCATTTGAGCTGATAACATGATTTTTATTTTTGTATTTTATTTCAGCTGTGATCTGGCGTATCCTCTCCTTCTTCCTCTACCGTCGCTCTCCGCGGTTCAACATGATGATGTTCCAGCGAGCGACCAAGAATGACGCCAAGTTCGATCCCTACAACGTCATCGAGGTTGTTAACGGCTGCCAGTTCGCTGATTGGCTATTCCTCTACTATCTCGCTAAGAACATGCAAGGCGTCGTCTTTAAGTGAGTAATAGTCGTTATTATCATCATCATCATTCAGGGCACGTGCCCTATATCTGAATTCATTTAGGGTCGATGCAGCATGTCTTCTTCTTTCATACATCTCTATTAACCGTCATCCCAGTAGTCATGATATGCCTAAAAAAGGGGATCTTTTTAGCTATAACATTAGGTGAGTTGGTCATTGAGTTATCATTACTATTTTTTACATCAATTATTGTATACCTATCAGTGACTTTATTCATCCACAATTGTGCAACGATATCTATTATACTGACTCTAAATAAAACCGTATACGTCTTTGGTAATATTGTCCGTATCTTTCAGGGAGCTATTCTCTCGTCTTGCGGAAGAGTTAGGGAAACGAGAAATGCCTGATAATACCGATGATGATGAGAAGAAGGGAGCTGAGCCCATTCTCTTGGGGCATCTCTCCTTCGACGATGAAACACTACCGCTGAAGCCCGACAAGAAATCCACGTAGGACTCGACTTAATTAAGTAGTTGAATACAAGAATGTAAGAAGTATTCTTGTTAAAGAAGCAAGTGTTGTGAGGATACTCTATAGAAATGTTATGGAGTTCGATAAAATGCGATAAGTTTTTTAAATGTTACTATAGTAATGATCCTTGTTATCATAAACTCTGTACAAAACTACGTCAGAACAGTAAATTTAGTTAGACTTTCGCAACTTTTAAGGTCACCAAATTTTTAATACCTTACCTAGAATTTACTGAATATTTACAGGGTAATATTTTTAGGCTTGTGGCTTCAAATCGGTTATGATAATATTTTGTAAGGAGATTGAAATGTTTAATTTATATACTAAATTGGATTTTTTTTATATCATTTATGCTCCCAAATGTTGGAACAAATTACTTTATTATTTATTTATATAAAGTTGAAGTTGACATTATATTTTTTGCTCAAATAAACTTAGAGGTGCTTTTACGCATGTAATAGCTAAAACAGTATTGAAAATAGCCGTCCCAGTGATGTTAAGAAATCTTTTATAATAACAACAATTTTACAGGATAAGTTGTGAAGCTTTTTTGTAAATATTGTTTTTCTGTAATTGCAATGTTGTATAAATTGTCTAGTCCTTGTATGTATTGTTGTTTTTTTAAAGTTTATGTGAATAAATTACTGTTTTTGTTTTTTAATTTTTGGTTTGTTTTAAATGTGAATTAAAAGTAAAATACGTAGATATGTAATAATGAATTGCTTGCTTCTGCACACTCGTATAACAATAACAACATTATGGAAGCATTACAATCACAAACGTGTGTTTTCCCGTTCGTGCGTTACTTTTGCATAAACACATATTTTTTTAAGGCGCTAAAAGCTGGATTTTTTTTTTTTTTTCTTTATTTAAATAACACGTTGCCCCACACTAGGAATTTCGCCTGTATCGTGGGTGCGTTTACAAACATTTAAACTCACACACACAAACAGCCAGACCCGGAATAACTACTTGTAGGTCATACAAATATTTGTTCCGTGCGGGAATCAAACCCGCGACACGCAGCGCAGCAGTTAATCACTTAACCACTGCGCCAACCGTGTCGTCTAATAACTAGCGGACCCGGCAGACGTCCTGCCTGGAAAAGCAGTGTCACCTGTCGGGCACCAACCATCCGAAACCCATTGAAATATACACACAAAATTTCACCCAAATCGGTCCAGCCGTTTAGGAGGAGTTAAGTGACAAACACCCGTACGAAGAATTATATGTATAATTATATTAGGGAAAATGTTTCCAACGCCAGATAATTTTATTCGAGGAACAATTTTGAATTTTTGTCTGTTCTTCCATACAAAACCTGTCAAACGTCAAATTTATTCCACGAATAAAAATTATCAGTCGATTGAGGAATCAGCTCTTAAGATTATAAATCAAGTAATTATTTATTTGTTGCTATCAGAAGGCCAATTCTCGTAATTTAAAGGCTAATTGGTTTATTTACATTTTATAAGATAGCACTAAAATAACAAAATAATATCCTAAATTAACTAAAACTATTTATAAACATATCATATCAAGTAATAGAATGTTCTAAAACAGGACTGGATACGCAGTATGGGAAAAGCTGACTCGAAATGTTGGATAATATTTCAAGCATGATGTACTAATAAAGTTTTCCTCATTTAGGGGTACACACTGGTTCTGGGGAGGCCTATATCCAGCAGTGGACGTCTTTCGGCTGAAATGATGATGATGTTGACACAATTGTTCGGATCGGCAGATTTGATTCGGCATAATTTTCACGAACAGATAAGCCGACCCGATGGAATTTACTATTACGTATAATCATTCGGCTTTCATTGTAACGGGTAGAATGAAAGTCGATGCCGAAGCAATCGTGCTCCGTGCTGCCGACCGTTCACAATCGTTCGATACGTATCCGTGCCGAATCGAACATCAATGAATGATAACAAAAGAGCTAATCACAAATCCAATACCCGAAAACTTTGTCAGCTTAAATCAAAGAGATGACCGCCATTCTTCCGATAGCTAAGTATTTGATGTCGGGGGCAAGCCAAATTAGAAATTGAATATATGTTATTTTCGATTCGAAAACCTGTCGAGTGGTTGTGGAGAGCTATATGCAGATCGCTAAACTACGTTCTGCGTGTACTTTCGCTGAATCATGGTCGGGACCCCAATTGCGTAACACACTTACACAATCTGAAGGATTTTGAAGGCAATTCCTAATCCGTTACATATCATCATATGTTTGAAAAATTCTTCTGCTCGACAGCGTAAATGACGCAATTACCTACCTAATGTTGTCAAATTGTTCAACAATTCATGTAGTTGACAATTGACGAACTAAGCCGAGCGGCTTTTTACCGAACATAAGTTCTATAATTATGTACATTTATTAGACTTTGCCGTACAGAATTATGTCGACCCGAACAAGTGTGAACACACGACCACATTTTAAGCTATTATTTCCAGCTTTAGATGAACTCGCATTGAATAGGCGTTTCGAACAATGAGAAGTCAGCTTACATAAGCGCCCCTTAGGTAACCTGCAGCCTATTTAATTGCGTAACACATTTTGTTTCTGAATGCGATTACGAAATTAGGCAAACTCCAGTAACAATCCTTTTGCCATATTTGGTATTGTGTAAATAAAAATGATTCCAATCCAGTAGAATTTTATAGAGGTCTACATACCTAACTATCGGGCACAATCTGTTTCGTGGACGCGTTTTATTTCATCATATATGTTATTTTATTATAATTAGATTTCTACTGATCCTTGAATCCATAAAATAAAAAAGAGTAGGCATATGTTCTTGTTATTTGTCAAGCCTTGAAGATTTAGGTAGGACATACCTATCTAATCGCGTCAAACAGGTTACACAAACACACATCATCGCTAAAACTAAACAGTTGCAGTAAAATATCACAAAGATGTTTAGTGATTCAGATAATTAGCGCACACCAAAATATTAAGTATAAGA
Source organism: Apamea epomidion (assembly GCA_947507525.1). NCBI lineage: Eukaryota > Metazoa > Arthropoda > Insecta > Lepidoptera > Noctuidae > Apamea > Apamea epomidion. Next base: position 21,037,998 of record OX382226.1, read on the forward strand.
TATTTAATATTTAGCTCGAAAGTCAATATATCTGCTAATATTATCCTCTGTTTATTATTACGTCACTTTTTATAAAAGGATATATGTGGGTAGTTCCTAATTAACCTTAACCATAATAAAATGTTAGGATACTTGACTTACTACAATATCATCTGCCTAGACTTTTCTCAACTATTCGGTCGGCTTCCAGACTAACTTAATGCAGCTTAATGCCAGTATTTTACATGGAGCGACTGCCTTCACACAGCCCAGTTACTGGGTAATGCGGTGGGGTACTCCTTCATAAGGCTGGTTTTCAGACATAAGCTACTGACTACCTGTAACGACTGTCAAAGATCTACTAATGACAGCCGGGACCAACGGCTTAAAACGTGCTTTCCGAGGCACGGAGGGGTCTCGATATGCAATGGATGTTCACCCATCCTTCCGATGACAGACCTCGGCAAGCGTAGCTTTACCTTCTATCGAGCCGTGCGGCAGTTATTATTTACCCACGCCATACTATAGTAGCCATAAATACAGCTCTATTTGCACGATCTTTGACCAAAATGTGTATTGTTTATCTTACATTTGACAATATTTAATTTTATTCCAATATACCTACATGTAGTTAAGTAAACTATGTAATTGAACGTAGGTGATTTCCGTATATGTTTGACACATTCTGGCTTGCATTGTAAATTATTAACGCCTTCCTAATTGGGCTTCAGCCCAGGCCACTGGAATTCGTATTAATAAGTCTTCATCAGCCGCCTAGCATTTTTTTCCCAACTATATTGGGGTCGGCTTCCAGTCTAACCGGATGCAGCTCAGTAACAGTAACTATTTTAAATGGAGCGACTGCCTATCGGACCTCCACAACGCAGTTACTGGGCAACATGATACCCCTTGGTATGACTGGTTGTCAGTTTTGGGGCTACTGATAAACGACTGTCGAAGATCCACAAATGACTGCAGGGATCAACGGCTTAACGTGCTTTCCGATTCCGAGGCACGGTCTTAGTATGTAAAGATGGTCACCATCAGTCCACGGACCAACCGCGGCAAGCGTAGTCTAACCTGATCGATCGACCTGTGCGGCTGTTATTACTTAGCTACAAGCCCCTCAATTCGTATTAAGTTAATAGATACCGAGATAATAACAAATTAAATCAGACGAAGAGTGAGCAGGCGGTGGCTCAGTAGTACCTAACAGCCGTACGAGAGTAGGTCGTAGGTTCGAACCCAGTCAGGTGCTTCACTTTGTGCAAATTATTTCATCACCACTGCTCTCAAAACGGCGAAGGAAAACATCGTGAGGAAACCGACATGTCCTAGAACCAAAAAATCGAAGACATGTGACATCCACCAACCCGCACTGGGCCGCGGCGTGGGGGATTACGGTCCACTCCCTCTCACAGAGAGGTGTCCTGTGTCCCAGCAGTGGGAACATTATAGGCAGATTATGTATTTATCTGACAAAGTAAGATAGGTACCGTGGTATACCCATGGCAAAGCGCCATAGAGTCTGTTTTTATTCATCAAGCTTTCACCCATAAAGCGTCTACGGAAGATTGTTGACCCGACCGAATGCTGCGGGATGCTGACAAACCGATTTACTAAAAAAAGGTCATGAGGTTCTCACGTTCTGTGAAATCGAAACAAGAAGTTTTGTTGTAATCACGCGAAAACGGTAAATTTTATAATAGTGTATTGTAATGTTTAAATTAAAAGGATCATAAAATATCATGTACATACTTAATTTTTTCGGGTGTACCCAATAAGTTTGTGCTTTTGGATTAACTGAGAGTTCCACTTTTGAATTATTTTTACCTTCTCTGACCCAGCAGACCAACAATGTCAAAATATAACAGCTTTTTACCAAATGCATATGAAAGTATATGTATACTGTACACGAGCACTATTAGGTCAACACTTGGAAACTTTCAATAGCGATTTTTGCGTGAAATAACGAATGCAATACGACACATCACATAGAACTATGGGTTCGAAAATACTACTATGGTAGTAATAACATAAAATTTCATTAAAAACAAATGAGAAAATCGGCTTTGAATACAGCCTAGTGTATACATACTTATGCTAGCGACTGTACATATAACAAAAAAAAACAATTTTTAACCCCCGACGCAAAAACGACGGGGTGTTATAAGTTTGACGTGTCTGTCTCTCTGTGTGTGTGTATGTCTGTCTGTGGCATCGTAGCTCCCGAACGGATGGACCAATTTTGATTTTGTTTTTTTTGTTTGAAAGGTGAATCTGTCGGGAGTGTTCTTAGCTATGTTTGATGAAAATCGGTCCAAGATGGCCACCGCCACAAAATGGCGGATTACAAATTTTTTCACAACTCCCTCAATATGGGTATCAAATGAAAGGGCTTGACTAGTAAAATACTATACAATATGATAAATTTCAAATCCAATATGGCCACCACCACACAATGGCGAATTACAAAAACCTGATTAAACACCAAATTACCTGAATTTTACAGCGCAAGAAAATAAAAGAAATGAAATAATAAGGAGTCCCTACAAAATGCATGAAATACAAAATTAAAAAAACCCCCGACATAAAATAATAATAAAAATAGTATGAATGTAAAAAGCCGAAAACAATTTAAAAAAAACGATTGAAAAAATAGCCAGAAATAGAACAAAAAAGGCATAAACGTGAAACCCTATAAAAAGCAAAAAATAACCTTGAAATTATGACCCTACGTAATTACGTATGAAATGTTTTGTTTGATTAAATGTTGTCCCGTCGGGGGACCGCTACTATTTTAAACTTTAACAGAACGTTATGCTAATAATTAGAGCGGTCCCCCGACGGGACAACATTTAATCAAAACATTTCATACATACTTACGTAGGGTCATAATTTCAAGATTATTTTTTTCTTTTTATAGGGTTTCACGTTTTTTAATGTTTGTCTGGCTGTCTGTCTGTTTGTTTCGGCTAATCTCCAAATCGGCTGGACCGATTTTGACTGGACTTTCACTGGCAGATAGTTGATATTTTATGTAATAATTTAGGCTTTACTTAGACACTTTTACTTAGACTTTTGTTAAGAAGAATAATTAGAGGTCCGCGCAAAAAAATTAAAACCCAGTTAAGTTCAATTTGTTTTCCAACATGCACGCGAACGTACTCGCGGGCACAGCTAGTTATTAATTTTGTTAATATAATAGTTAAGTAAGCAAATTGAAAATAGTAGAATTTAGACCCAAATTCACACTTTCCCGTCTAATTTTAAGCGTCATCTATGTACCGGGTTTTCCTGAACTGTTTTATTTTTAGTTTTATCAGTTTAGGGAAAACCGTTTAAACGCAAACGTCATAACATCTTTTCGTAATCTGAGTGATCTGACCCTGTCTCTTGCCCTTAGATAAGAGCAAGACACAGATTACAAATATAATGTTTTAAGTATCTCCAACATTGTAATAATATAATTAATGATAGGTGTGTAATTAGCTAAGTATGTAAAACACAAATGGTGAGTTGCACAACATCAGTTTAATTTATTTTTTTAAGTACATACAGTAAAATAAATACAGATACGACATACAGAGTGGCAAAACAACCCCGGTTAAGCAAACGACCACCTCATAGGTTGAACTGCGAGATGCCATATCGAAACACACAGAGTGGCAAGGACATCGACGCGAAACGTCTAACAAAAAAATCGTTATTTAAAAATAAATTTCTGTCCCATACACTCTGTTCTTTTTTTAAAACCTATTTTCTGTTTTTATGCTAGAGCAATGTGCTGAAGCTGAGCTCTGAGCTTGCGAGTCGATGTCCCTGCCACCCTGTATAAGTATTGAGTACAAAGATATTGCTTATCTCTTTTAAAATAAAGGAATACCTTTCATTCACTTTATGGAGTCAATTTAATTTAATTGATAGAGCCTCATGTTTTTTTTTTATAAACTACGTGAAGCATAATCACACTGACTTAAAAATATTTTCACGTCGAATAACTTTAACACAGCCTATCGAACTACATGTCTGGGAATACGAACACTCTCCAAAAGAGTGGTGACGATCACAGCTCCGATACCGAATCCCATGAAATTGATATCATTGATTTGTCCATAGCAAACAACCAGGTAAGACTGCACTAGATTTTAAGCTTTGGTTTCCTAAGAAAACGGTCACATAATAACGGCTGCCCAAATATCTATGCCAAATACAGAGCGTTTTTGATATCTTAAGGTCCAATACTGGTGAAAATTACAGATTTTCATGATGGCCATTAGATATAATAATACGAAACCGCTTTACTAGGAAAGACAATATTTCTAAATTCCTGAAATAGGTATGTAATTCGAAAACCTATTTATGTATTTGTGTACACCGATTTAATAGTTTTTTTTTTTAAATCATTGTTCCTCTCAACCAAAGCCTACCATCTAATCTCTTCACCACCCTTGGTTGACTGGTAAAGAATGCCTAAGGCATTAAGTCCGCCTTTGTACCTTTTTGTGCGAAAAGTTTAAATAAATAAATATTAAATACTACCAGCGGAGTAATTGCGTAACACACTAACAGTAGCAATAGCTTTCATTTTGACAGTTCAACAACATTCATTGCGTTATTGATGTTGTTGAGCAGACTTTTTGAACATATGAAGCAATGGATTAGCAATATCCTTCAAAATGATTCAAGTCGTGATTGATATTGTGCTGGTCAGTTCTCAGTTAACTTTATGGGGTCATCCTATGCAATGATGCGTCTGATATGATATGGAGCACCCAGCGCCTGAGAAACAGCACAATAAAATAGCTCAAGATAAAACCAATGAGTAATTAACTGTCAGACACACTGCGGTTTATTGTTATTATTTTTTCTCGTCCACTATAAACATTCTCCTTTTACTAGTGTTTATTTTCATAGACAGATATATATTATAATATTGTTCATGCGGATGTTATGTTTAACTTTGAGGTCTGTGTTATTATCACGTTACCGCGCCAAAGGTACCGTCTATTGTTGCTACGGACCGTGTTTAGAATACATTAAATGGGAACTATGTGCAGCTATATACAAATATTTATGTACTTTTAATACCTAATAAATGCTTGAAGAACAGTTTCCTGTACCAAAATAATTCTGACCTTTTCTTGTTACCCCAAACATAGTGCCAGATCTCACAGTCAATGTATCACTCAACTCCTGTATTCAGGTGAAATAAGTAATCTAAAATAGGTAAGTTAGTAAGTCAGACTGTGATATACCTACTATTAACTGTAGCACACATTCACACAACGCCATGGTAACCGCTTCAAGAGAGTCCCGCTCTCTCCCCTTTAGCGACAAATTGTAACATGTTTTTTAACTAATCTACTTAGAACGTCCCGAAGCACCCAATCCCGATTCCCAGAATTTCGGTGGCAGGTAGCAGGCAGGCTGCGGGAGATCTCACATGCACACAGCCACCACGCTCGCCATTGGCTAGGAGTCACGTGCTTTCACACCTAATGCTATTTTCTTACGTCATTTTTTACCTGTGTTACATTGTGGCCTATGGTGCTTGTTTGTTGTTACATATTATTAATTTATTACATTTAGGGCTGATTTTTCAATCGAAAGATACTTTTTATTCGTGGAATAAAATTGACATCTGACAGATTTTGTATGGAAGAACGGTCAAAAATTCAAAATTATTCCTCGGATAAAATAATCTGGCGTTGGAAAAACAGCCCTTAAATTATTATTACTTATTATTTATTTTACATTTATTTTTTTATTTTACATTTTAATTTAATCAAGATCTCGTATGCAATCTGAGACCAACAACTGTCCGAGAAACGGAGTTTCATCGTCTAGGAAAACGTTCAGCCATCTAGGCTATGATAACAGGAAATGCAACAAAACAAAAACTTGTTTTTCGATTACCAGAACAAAATCACAGGGCAGCCGTATGATGTGAGTTCTAGCGGCCGATTGTCAGGCTAAAGCCGCTTAATCGACCCCAATACTCCTGTTCGATCATAAAAAAGTCGAAAGGGGTCGTAGGACACCCGGTTGGAACGAATTCCTTTCGCTATATGAAATAAATTAAAACAATGAAATAAATTAACAACGTTTGAGAGTACCTAAATGAAATAATGTTAATAAAATTGTATTTAATCCATAAATTACTACTACAGTAATATACCTATACATACGCTTGTAAACACACAAATACACATAGGTTATACAGGCTGATTTTTTAAAGACCAGCCAAATTTAAGGATGTGGTACAGACCATCAAACTGAACAACTTTCTCCATGGGGCAAATAGCGTAATCGCGAAAATTTTATCAACTGTCCCATAGAAAACTTCAATACCTACTCGACCTAAATGAATGGGACGGCTGAATTTTTATTTGCGATTACGATGTTCGTCCCATGGAGAAAGTTGTTCAGTTTGATGGTCTGTACCACATCCTTAAATTTGGCTGGTCTTTAAAAAATCAGCCTGTATAGCAAAGTGCCGTGACGGTTAAAATGTTACACATTTTTTCGGCCTAGCTCTCATTCGCCAAGTGCAGCACGTGCGTTAAGGGACTTAATTCCAACATTATTGTTAAAACGGATTCAACGAACGGATTTCGTAAGTTTCACGAATAATTACGTAGATGAGGCGAAGTCAGGTATTCCATCCACTATGCACTATCAAAACTTTAAATCAAGTGCCCCAGAAGAGATTTGTGATATGTTTTCAGGTTATTTCCAGTCCGTGTTTGAACCAAGTTCACCCTCATTGTCTGCCTGGACCCCGCCTACAAGCTGTAATGCCAATGTTAGCTTGATCGATAACTTGCATATTGAGGAGGACAAAATATATAAAGAGTTACAATTACTGGATCCATCCAAAGGAGCAGGTCCCGATGGGTACCCAGCTCTATTCTTTAGGGCCATCGCTGGTAGTATCTGTAGGCCACTCTTTATCATTTACAATAAATGTTTAAGCGAGGGTGAGTTCCCGGATGAATGGAAACGGGCTAACATTACACCTGTACATAAGAATGGCTCAAAACATGACGTAGAGCAATACCGGCCTATCTCAATTCTGTCGACCTTGTCAAAACTTTTTGAGAGACTCGTACACAATGAAATCTACCCAATCTTACACAGCGTCATCATCCCAGAGCAACATGGGTTTGTTCAGCGACGTTCGACTGTTTCAAATTTATTAATTTTTTCCAGTTATCTTTTTGAAAACATGGACAGGCGATTACAAGTTGACGCGGCTTATACAGATTTCAAAAAAGCTTTTGACAAGGTCGACCATGTAATCCTACTGAATAAGATTGCGTTCAATGGTATACGCGGAAATTTGCTTCGCTGGTTCTCATCCTATATTAAAAATAGAACACAAAGGATTGTTGTGAATGGTCATCAGTCTGATGCAGTGAATATAACCTCTGGTGTTCCACAATGTTCAATCTTGGGACCACTATTGTTTATTTTATATATTAATGACATAGACAAATGTTTTAAAAATACTAAGTTTCTTTTATACGCTGATGACCAAAAAGCTTATAGGTCTATACAAACTGTAGAGGATTGTCGACTGTTCCAACAAGATCTTGACAGGCTAGCTGACTACTGTCTAAAAAATAAACTACATCTTAGTCTCTCCAAGTGCAATTGCATCAATTTTACAAAAAATAAAACAGTTATTAACTTTAAATACTCATTGCACGACACAGCACTCAGTAATGTATCTACTGTGAAAGATCTTGGCGTGTTGATTGATGATAAGTTGTCCCTAAACCAAAATGTAGAAAAAGTAGTAAATAAAGCATTTAGGATGTATGGTTTTGTAATGAGATCGTCCACTGAGTTCAGGCGAGTTTCCACATATCTTTACCTATATAAGACCATTGTACGAACACAATTAGAATATGCCGTCCCCATCTGGAACCCGTTTTACCAGAAATACATAGACGAGATCGAAAAAGTCCAGCGTACGTTTCTACGAGCCATGCATTATAGATGCCAGAAAACGTATTTGTCGTACTCACAATTGCTGCATAAATATGGGCAGGTCAACCTAGAATCTAGACGTAAATATCTAGAAGCTTCTGTACTGTATGGTATTGTTCATGATGATTTTGATTGCATCGATCTCACGAGCAAACTATGTTATGTGGTCCCACGCACCGTTAACATGCGTAGTACCCGAGCAGGTACCCTATTTTCTGTCAATACCTGTCGAACTAATTCTGGTTTGCGCTGCCGTATCCGTCGAATGGTTGAATCTTATAATTGTAATTTTGTTAATATTGATATTTTTGTATGCTCAAAATCCAATTTTAAATCTAATGTTATGAAAATGATTATTAACCAATAATGTTATTATGAATGTAAGCTAATCTAGATTTTATTATTTATTTATTTATTATTAGTGTTAATTATTTCTCAGTTGCCAAGCAATCAAATTAATTGGAATCTCTATTTTGCATGTTGTAATTAATACTTCGTTATTTAATTATTGCTAATTGATGTATCTATAATTATCTATTATTAATGTGATGTAATTATTTATTACCTATCTAGTGGCACTCATTATCATATTTTCTCTTGTTAATATGCGGATAATGTAGTGGGCTGCAATATTGTTAATATTATGTATTATCTTTCCTCTGTACCAACACATATTGTAGCTGTTTATTGTCCCTGAATAAATAAAATAAAATAAAATAAAAAAGTCTAGAGACATAGAATTATGGCAGGCTCATACAAATATTACCAACTCTCCATCCTTGGGAGTTTAGAAGTCCGTGTCGTAAAGGGCTTAGGCAAACAATGTAAACTATTTAATAAACTTGGGTAGTTCCGGAACGAGTCATGAAAATGATATAGTTCCAGTCCCGGTACTACACCACTCACTCGTTCACTACCAATTCAAATGTGTCCTTTAGTTCCTCTAGTACCGAGTAGTCCCGACTATTACTCGTACCAAAGCACTCTGCTAGCTCTCGCTCGCGCCATCGCACATCGACGCACCGTTACGCCTATGATAGAATGAGATGGGAAGACATTGTATGTTCGTAATAGTTTTGTACTCGAGTAGTCCCGAGGTAATAATATATCAGTTTTGCTTTGATAGTTCAGAACTACACGGTACTGGAACTATTCTGTGGTACTAATGAACTGAAACCGTTCCCCGGTACTAAAGGAACTAATGAACTAGATGAGTGGACTAGTTCCGGAAGCAAAAATATACATATCACTCCTTATCTTTTGTTGGACACGTTTTGCGCATCTAGTATTTAAAAATAAGAGCCACCTTTAAGTTATTTTTCACTTCATTGTAAGTTTTGAAATTGGCGCACTGTTTTATTGTCTGACGTTTCTGGTTATGAATTTTGCACACTACTTGACACTATCGTCCGTAACACTTCCAAGTAAAATTATGTAGATTATCAACATTTTTAAATACTTATTTGTGCTATGTATAAGAAATGAAATATTTTGCAACTTATATTATTAAATTTAAAAAAAATCTTATAGTTTAAAATTAATATTTTACTTCGAATTCGTATTTAATGCGTAGACTGAAACGCACTTTTTGTACTCTGGCAAGAATCAAAATGGCGTCAGCGCGCGCTCCGAGGCGCGCTTTAGTCTGTACTCTCACTGTATGGTTATCCTTTTCTAACAAAGGAAGAAATATACCGCTATCTCTGTTATCGCAACAGATAATAATTTTCTTTCACTGCGTGTGATGTAAAACAAAATAAATTGTGAGAGCCGGGTTAGCCGTGAAACGGAGCACTTTTCTTTGACGTTGCATGGTTTCGTTTTGTGGTGCAAGTGTTTTGCGTTTACTTTCGTGATTTATAAAAGAAAATATTGGTATTTATTGGAACAATATTATCGTAACGATAAGGTGGACTTTGAAATGTTTAATGAGTGTGTTTAATGCGAGATTTTATATTGCCAATTCCATGAAATTGTATTTGTAAACGATTATTTCGAAAACGATCTGATTTTCCGCGAAAAATATTTACATAAAACAAAGGACTGACTTCAAAGTGTCTAACGAGGCAAAGAATAATCAAAATTGGTAAGTAGACTAAAATGTTATGTTTAAGTCGGTCGTGTAACATTTTTTACGCACCACTATTTTTTGAGTAGCTACTAAAACAGCTGAGTGTTCTGTGTCAGTATTGTTTGATGAAAATAGCTTCTGCACTAAATTTTAAGACAAAGGAGTTTCAAAAACCCTATTTCATCTATTTGGTTTCATAATCAGCCAGTAGGAGCAGCAGTTTCATTGGAATAAATTAAAAACAAAATTTTAAGTAGGCCAATATGTTCTATTTTCAATTTTAGTGTGTTAATATTGAGAGTTTATTAGTGGTCAGGTCGACTCATTATCGCAAAACATCTAAGAGAGCTGGCAAAGGTATCAAAGTCCAATTTAAATGATTGAATTGATAAGTTTTCTTAGGTACCCTGCAACCATGTAAGTTCCTCTATGTACTCTTTTAACAAGCACGTCATATTGTAAACAAGCATCAAGCCATTATCACGAACTAGCTGCGCCCCGCGGTTTCACCAGCATAAGTTTCGATCCCGTGAGAATATCGGGATAGAAAATATCCTATGTGTTAATCCTGGTTATAAACTATCTGTGTACCAAATTTCATCCAAATCCGTTCAGTTGTTTTTGCGTGAAAGAGTAACAAACATCCATCCATCCAAACTTTCGCGTTTATAATATTAGTAGGATAAATAAGTTAAATAACTATTAAACTGTAATATTGCAGGGTAGGCAAATAGCTTGCTCCAGTTCCCTTACAAATTATTGGTACCAATACAACAACTATGTAAATCTGTATCTGGGTACCTAGATATAATTGAACTACCAATTATCAACTAGGAAACGGATACTTATGTTGTTGTTGACTTGGCTGATTAAGTAATGAATTAAACCATAAGGCTTATATGTTTATACCTAATATTTTTATGGCTGTTGATATAAATCAAATTTTAATCAGATAGCCAATTCCCGTAATCAAAAATGTTCAAAATGTAGTCGCAATCTCATTTCAGTGTACATCAATGACAAAAATGTAGGGAAATTAGAGAATAGAATGAGATCAGACTGTGAATGTTCTTAAAATTATGAGAATTACCCCTTGATCTTGAATGTCCTCTGCTAATAACACAATGTTAATGTTATACCCATAGTTCCATAGCCAGCTTGCTGTTTGACAAAGGTACCCATGATGTGATGCATTTGTCAAAATGATACGCAAGTACTCTTTGAATCTTCATCTCCATATGTATTACTATCCTCCATGCAACTAAGACATGCTTAATCTGCTGTCCAATGTTATGTTCACTATTGTTATCAGTTGAACTAAATAATAACAACTAATTAGGTAAGTAGGCACAAGAAATTGAATTATTTTCTAGAAACTCACATTACGCCAGTATTCCCTGACGGGTTAGGCAGCAGTACTATAGGTACATACATAGATAGTACACCCACAAACCGCCAGTTAGGAGTCGCAAAAAAAAAAACAACAGGTATAACAAAAAGTAGGTAAACAATCAATTAGGTAAACAATTTGATTTGGTTAACCCAATTTTTCCTTTTAAATGACAGTTACTAATTAAGTACCTAATAAAATTAGAATAAAGACTTAAACAACAGGAAACTAGGTACCAATGCATTCACTTACTACAGGTACTCTTATCCTCATATACCTAGTGCTCTAATTTACATTCCTGAAATGTACCTATAAGTTATTGTAATAAACAACAACATTATGTAGTCATACAGCTATTAAAATAACCTGTAATTAATAATTGAATAACTTGACCATCAATATGTAATATTTACTTTATTTATTAAAACTTTACGCAAACATTATAAAAAAAATGCTTATCCAATCTATTTGACTCGTCAAAACAAATCATATGAGCCCAAACTCGAGGAGTTTACTAGTAGCCACTGAAAAATTACAATATCCACCTCCTGGCTCCAGAACTTGGCTCCAAAATACTAAATTATAGTTTTGTCATCTGAACTACATATACAAACAAAGTTTAATTTCGATACGACAATTAGAAGAAGGTTAAATTTGACTTCTAAGATTTTATTACATTGTTAGTTAGTTACAAGTGAAGCTAGCAAAAGTGTGTTAAAAATACTGTACAAAGACAGACTGAATGGCTCAGGCATTTGCCTCAACCATAAGCCTCTACCAGCCCACCACAAACCATATAATAATCAGTGTTATTAATTATGTATTCAAATTATAAAAAGGAAAATACTATTTGGCCATAAATACTGTTATCATAATTAAATTGATCAATTAATATCAGATTATCCACTAAATTATAATTAAATTTTAAATGAATACTCAGGAAAATTAATTTTAGTTCAGTTACTAATTAGGTGCCTATTTATTAATGCAAATGAAACATCAGTAAACACTAGTGATATTAAATAAACAAAATGAATTTACATGGCAGACTCATTTGGTTTTTGTTAGAATCAAATTATTAAAAATTTAAATAATTAGGTTTCCCATTCAATTGAGACACATCGTAAAATATTTTTTTAAATGCCACAAGATCTGGGTAAAAATATTTTTTATTTGCTTTTACTAGTTTGTCTAGAAATAGCAAGCCTGTCCCTAAAATATACCTCTGTAGCCTGATTTAATACTATTTTATTTTAAGTAAGATTTTCAGACTAATGCAAAAATATTTAATTAAACCTTTCTGGAGTGCCATACAGTGAGCTGGAAACTTTCTATACCAGTTTTAGTCTGACTATAAAAGAGCACTGTTCACTGTGAAAGCTAGCTCAGTTAGTTTTACATAGAACTGTTTAGTCAATCTCAATCATGTTTATGCGAATATCATTTTACAATGACAATATAAGTACTATTTAGATGAGTACCCTGCACGTTAGTAGTATCACGCTTAATCTACGAGAATCGTCCTTATTGCTGCGTCATTAAGGCGGTATCAAAGTTAAATCGTTGCCATGAACATGCACTCAACTGTACTTACATGGTTACTGTGCTGCTTATCATATAATGGTAATGAGCTGCCAAACCACGCCAAAGATTGCAGTTCAAAAATCGACCCAAAAACGAAAGACGATCAAGTAGATCTCCAAAGGTTAAGACTTAAGTTTTCATTTAAAAAGAACCCCAATGTCATTCGGACGAGGCATGCATTGTGCCCATTCCAACATGTGGCCCAGCGCACGTGCTCTCGAGCCACGCTTCATCCGGGATAATGACCGGACCACATTTTTGTGGGCAACTGAGGCCAAACCGTATAATTTGGACCATCCTGCTCTCGCGCACACTTTAATCACCTTTAATGGTACATCGCCGGGGGCGGGGCGGGGTGATTTATAGCCAAACTTGTCTAGTCTTACCGACCAGTGAACCAAGACCGAATAACTTGGATAATTTCATATCCACCACCTCTGGAAGTAAGCAATAAGAAAGGTCTTTCTAGTTTGGCGGACGTGATCCCCGACGTAAGTTCGTACTGTCGAAAATGCCAGGTGTGTATTCGTTCTAGAATAAATTGCTTTCGAGCTGCCTCTAAGCTTCGTAGGTTATCAATTAGTTTTTTTTTTTGAGAATCCGTACAAAGACTGGAATTGTGTGACGTGGTATTAGGATAATCCATGGCGCTGGTATCCATAAATCCAAACCAGATCCGATTTTTTCCCTTTATTGGCTTAGTTCTTGAAGGGTTTTCTTTGGTGGGTTAATGTCACGAAGGTTTATGTCCTAGTTTTGTATCCATATATTGTTCATTTGATAGCCTTCATTATGTCCTGGTGACTTCTGGGCCAAAACCCTCCCTTTTCACCTCCGAACCTTTAACTAAATATTCCACATCTGCGAAAATGTTGCTGATGTTTAAAAATTTAGAAGAACCGCGACAAATAAAGAAGATATGCATGTTTTGCCCCTCGTATTCGTGAACAAGTTGACTAAAGGAAACAACCAATTTATGGTGCTTTAGACGTTGCATGGAACCCCGATCTGCTTCCTTTTCTGAACTGGTATAACCCAGTCTCGAACAGTAAATACATATTTCGTGGCAGTGTTCCTTGGAACACAACGATCCCTTATTTTGTGACTACGACAGGTTCTTCTCATCGTTTCGACGGTACATCAATGTTGTATATTCTTTATTCGACGACACGGTTGGCGCAGTGGCTGAGCGATGCACTGCTGCGCTGCGTGTCGCGGGTTCGATTCCCGCACGGAACAAATATTTGTAATGCCTGCAGGTAGTTGTTCCGGGTCTGGCTGTTTGTGTATGTGAGTTTAAATGTTTGTAAACGCACCCACGATACAGGAGTAATTAACAGTGTGCAAAAAAAATATATATATACTGTTTGGGCCCAGTAGGTGGCCACATTTACTACAGGTTGAAGTTATGGTAGGTAATTAGGTATACCCATGCAGCAAATTCCGATATCCAATGAACTTAATAAGTCATCGACAACATTCTCTTGCCCTTATTCCAATTTATTTGGAGTTGGTGCTACCTGTTTCTTCCATATTTCTCTATTTATTTATTTATTTAAAGTTTTCGCATAAAAAGGTACAAAGCCGGACTTAATGCCTTAGGCATTCTCTACCAGTCAACCAAGGGTGGTGAAGAGATTAGATGGCAGGTGCTTGGGTTGAGAGAGACAATAATAATAAAAAAAACTCTTAAAACTAGGTACACAAATACATAAATAGGTTATCTACACATACATATTATTACTCTATTAATCGTCATCTCAGTAGTCACCCCCTTTCTAGCCATATCATCTTTCACACAGTCCACCCATCGGTCTTTGGTACTCCATAAAGTTATTAAGAGTTCCTTCATGTCACTTTGAAACCTTGAATTGGTGAACTTTTATATACTTATTTACCTACTCCATTTTCTCCAACGACACTCTTTCATCAATAATTCATCTATAATGTCTTCACCTTCGATCCAGATAAATACGAATTCTATTGTTATCGAGTTGTTGTAACTTGAACAATTCTGTATTAATTGTAACTGTCACGATCGAACCTCACCATAGATGGTTACCTTATTTGAATTAATCGCTAATTACAGGACCAAGATACCATCTTTCTTATTTTTGCCTTTGTCATGTCTAGAAACCTGTCAAGCAATATTATGTAAATCTCGGTCGAAATCTAAAGAGCATTTGAGTCATCAAAAAAAATGTTTAGACACCCTTACCTACATGATAATTCATTCAGCTGCACCCGGTTAGCATGGAAGCCGACCCCAACATAGTTGAGAAAAGGCTAAGCAGATGTTGACCTACATGATGTTTCCTAACACCAAAGGTCAGATCACATTTCTTTCCTGGTTGCATAAACTTCTTTGATGTCGTAAAGATTGTTAGCAACAATCTTCACGACTTCAAACGACACTTTTGCTGCCATGTTTATGGCAAGAAAAGCTTTAGAATATTGCCAATCGACAAATTTTGCGTCTTGCCTTTTGCATAATTAAAGCCACAACTTATTCTAAGCGAGGACAGCCTGCTCTAACATCTCACAGAGTAAAAGTCCTCATTCTTTGTAAAGGCAGGTTCCTATTACCTATGCTAAGTGGATGCAACGCGATACTAAGTTGCACCTTGCGCCTGCGCAGGTTCGCCTTGACCGCGAAACAGACCTGTTATACTGCGTGCGATATAAGCTGTTTTCCATGCCAGATTATATCTCTATGAGGGCTGTGATGTCAACGCGGTAATAAAAATACTGGGGCAGGAAGCAGCCATGACAATGGAGTCGACTTTTTGCCAAATTGTAAATTTCTCACTCAATATGTTTTTGGTCATGTGTGACCTGAATCGGGTTTATTTTGGATTTAATCTGTTAATCATGACATAAAAAATGTGTCTTAGACAGAAGGACAATGGCTATTCTTAAAAATGCATGTTTGATATTTTCCAAGCTATAGGCAGGCACCATTGAAACAAAGTAGGAAAATTTTGACTGTAAATGTGGACGGCTATAGGAGTAGAGGAAGCCCAAGAAACGGTGGAGGATTGTGTGAAAGATGATGTGCCGAGAAAGAGGGGTGGCCAGACTACCGAGAAACTACCGAGAAACTAAAAGAGAAGTATGGAAGAAGAAGACTTGTTGCGCCGAACCCAAATTAATTGCGATAAGGCAGGAAAATTATGATTAAAGCAACTTTGAATTTTTCCCGCAGCACTTTGCACAATCATAATATATTATTGATCATGAGAAAACTTATTCAGACTACAATCATTGGCTTTATCCGCACAAGTTGTTTTGTTTACACTCGTTTGTAAAACATAACACTTACGAAAGTTCTAGATGGTGAGATGGGACTTATTCCACGACGGTGTATAGGCGTTTAGTGTCCTTCACCTCATCCGGTGTTTTACAATAAATTGTATTAAATTATAGACTTACACGGTTTTTGCCCGCGGCTGTGAAGTCTAAAGGAAACCATTTTTTTTTACAAAAATTGAGAGAGAAAAAGTTGCGTTGAACATTAGCGCGTTCCTGTATTAAAATTCAAAAAGGGAACTCAACCAACAGACGGTTGCTTGTTGGTTATGTGCAAACGAGTCATGCTATGCCAAATCTAAATGATTAATCAAAATGATTACACATTGACACAAAATAATGCAATTTTACAAAAACTCACGTATCAGAGAGGTCGTCTACTATCTATGACCTTTAGTGACATCATCCTCAATCACGGCCAACATGTGGCAATTGCTTCAATTATATATTTTTGGGTCATGCCGCTGTCATCACATCATTCATGATCAGTTCGTCCATCTATGAATGTTTAAGTGATGTATGCTCTACATATTAGTAGCAATTGTCATGTCCGAAAAAAAAAATGTTTTTGTTGAAACGTTGACTGGTGTGCAGGGAGTTTAAATGGCTTGTCTGTTGTTAGATTCATAGGGAAATGACCTCAGTAAATTGCAAGTGACGCCGCCGGAAAATGCTTTGTTGTAATACAATTATGCTCAAACATAACAATAAAATGTTCATATTTGAAAATCAAACGTATCCTTTCTTTACAGTTTTGAATAAGACTTAAATGGAACTGTAAATCTTTGCCTTAAGAGTCACTTCTGATCTAAAAATTATGTCTTGAGATCCCTTTATACGTGTAGAGGTAAATCGAGATGACAGCTTCGTAATCGTGTTAGTATATGGTCAAATATATAGCCCTTATGTATAATACTTAGTTAGAATTCAATCTCCTTTTATTAACATGTCTGTCTGTTCACTCTATTCAGATTTGAGTCATAATCAGAAGTAGGCTTGTATCTTCAATCCTTCGCAGCATGTGGGACGCTCGGAGGCCACTGTTACCGTTAGTAAGTCAGACTCGCCAGCACAAAGGCGGAGTTCATTGTAACACTGTGCTGATGTAAACTATTTGGAACTTGCGATTGTCCTGCTTCCATTCGGTAAGGCGTGAGAGTTTCTGCAAAGAATTCTTCCCATTTTGTCATTTTACTTTTGTGTGCCTGGTATGTAGTACCTTGTTTAAGCTATAAAATATGGTTGTCGAAAAGAAAAGATTTTTAAGATTTTTTGTATGTTTGTTTGTTACGCTTTCACGCTAAAACGGCTGAACGGATTTGGATGAAAATTAGCACATGGTTAGACCATGAGCGGAGGAGGACATTATGGAGGAGGCTACTTTTGGTCCTGGATCGCAGACGAAGTCGCGAGCAACAGCTAGTGCTGAATAAATTGTCAATTTGCCATATGTTAAGCTGTTATGTTAAGCTGATTATGTTCTTATCTAATTCTTCATAGTTATTCAAAGTTTTACTTAATATTCAACATTAACTGTATTTTGTAGCATTTTGCTAGGGACTTGGTTCTGTATCAATAAGAATATTAATGTTTGTAAAGTTAGTATTTTGAATTTGGATAGACGTTCTAACTTCGATGATGGGTGAGGAACGAGGTTACTTATATTATAATTGTTTATGTTGCCTTCTTTTGTGTACCTACTGTGCAAATATTTCGACACAAATGTATTTTTGTTATGAAATAAATAACTTGAACTTGAACTTTTTGGAAAAATCTCGGTCCACACCAAAACTGCAATTGGCTGAGAATATACATGGCATTCCCTTTTTTTTTTGGATGGAAATCTTCAAATGACCTCTCCCGCTCTGGGCTGAGCGGGAGGGCGTGTCAGACTTTTACTGACTAAAACCCACCCGTGTTCCTTCAGTTGCCTGTGCCAGAGGCCACGGTATCTCTTTCGAACAACCCGCGGCCCTGCCAGGCAACGGCCCTAACGGACCCCGTCAATTCCTGCTGACATCTCTTTGAGGCGCGCATGGAACACAACGCGCCGTCGACCCGTGCCTGGTCCTTACCGGGCGGCGCGCTGCCCATTGCTCGCCGCCCGCAACCCCGCTCCTACCGTGGCCGGGGGTCGGCTGTTAACTCCCGTCCAGGGCGTCTCCTGCGGCGACTAGGGGCGTGAGGGTGCAGTGATGGCCTCTCCCACACGCGCTCCGCCTCCTCCTTCGCGAGCATTACTGCTTCGCAGAAGGAGTTGACGGCCGACCATGCACTCTCGCTCCGTATCATGGCCTGGACCAGGGCCGGACGCGAGAGATCGCTGCCGCCGATACATGGCTATTTCCTTAGTTACATTACATCATCGATTCAATAGAAGACTACGAACTTTTTACTTTCTACTCGGTACTTCGATAGCCTTCCTTTTATATTATGCGTTCTTGAAGTCCCGTTTATTCTCAACGAGTAGGTAGTTAATATTATTTTTGCTGTTGATTGTAGGTATTCAGCCAATCAGGCAATAATCAGTGTCAACTATCTACAAATGACACCATTGCTAGATATTTAACATTGATTGCCAATAGAACAAGCGTGTGCTAGTATTTATTTCAATCAAGCATTTGTGTTTGTTTACTGTTTTTACTCTTATGTAATATAGCCTGAGGAAGGATACAGATGTTTGTAAGAGATTTTGCAATCAGCTGAAATATTGACTATGCTTGGGTCTGTGGGTTAGTGAAAGCTCTTCGTTTCTAATCATCGGTGCTAATGTATGGTTAAGGGGGATGCCATAAGTACCCCGTAAAATTCCAATTTTTTTACGTTCTTTTGCAATTTGCAGGTCAGTGTCAGGACACTCACATGCACATTGCAAAACACCTAAGAAACTTTGAATTTCGAGGGCTACCTAGTGCATCCCCTTGAAGAAGGGTCAAAGGCGATCTTATAATTCTTATCAAATGTAACAGACATAAGTACAATTTTCGGAGTAGGTAAGTATTCGTCACAATAATGCTGTCTGTCTTTTTTGCGTTCCAATATCCTATTATTCAAAAAAGTTTATTCAAAGTATCTGGATCCTTGACACTGAGGTTATCACTATTGATATGATAAATGTTAACTTTTGACGGGTCCGTTATTATTTTGCATAATATCTTCCACGTATAGTACCTAATTTACTGCAGCGGCCTGCAAAAAAGGCATGGATGGACGAACGTGAAAATAAATAATAACTGATAAACGTTCGTCCATCAATGCGGTTTGTGGCCAAGGCTTGTATATTATTTTTCTCAAATAATACGCGAAAATTCAAACTAAGTAAAATAATTATAAATTCTAGAAATGACGAACAACGATAACTTTTAACGCGCGAATAAGGTTCATTTGTTTCTTTTTTACTTCAAACGGCTCTATTTGAATGCCAGTTCGAAAAAGTTACCTCTTTGGTTTCGAAGTAAAAAGTTCGTTCCATTTTCAAGTAACAAGATAGATATTTATGAGTTTTCATAATAATTTATCCGGCCGCTGCTCGCATGTGTTATACCAGTACTGAATTTTCGATTTATGTCGAAGAAGGTTGTCAAAACAATGCGCGCATTTCCAAGCATTTTTGAGAAAACATATTTTGATATCTCAAGTCTCATCTACTAGACTTGAGATATCAAAAACTAGTCAAAATCAAAAGATATTTATTCAAATTAGGATGAGAATCAGCACTTTTCAAACGTCAAATTTACATAAGACAGTCTCCCAAAACGCCCGCCGTTCACGACTTCCTAGTGCCATTCGCTGGGAAGAAGAAGTGGCGCAACAAACTCCCCAGCAGCACAGCTGTCTGTTCAGTTAGAAAAAAACTTGATTCTATACAATAGTAGGTATGCAAAGTAATTAACATTACGAGATACAGGACATTAAATTAAATGATTTACCATATGTCAGCTAGCCACGCCAATATACCAGCAAATACAATAATGTAGTCAAGCTTAGCAGAATTTTAGTAAAGAAGATTACCGTTAAGTTTTCTAGTAATTTCGATCTTAGGTCAAGTCGAGACGAACAAGAATTGATTGTTGTACGATTCACTTATCATATCATAATCAAAACACTGTCTACGTTATAGTTTACTATCGGAGCATTTGTAAATACTCTTTGTTTGTTGTTGTGACAAGCAAGTGATATTTGTATCGTCCATTATTGTTTACTGAACAAAATTTCCTCTCATCATCATACACTGCATTATTCATTGGCATTCTATTCTTATCAAGCACTATTCTTAGTATTAAAGTTATTGATTTATTATTTAACATGTTGTTCGTCCATTATGTCATTGGTAATAAGGTTTCCTGTATATTTAAATGTATTTTATGACTTGTTCTGCAATGACTTCATCAATTGAAACATCACTTAACCCAGCCAATAAACTGCAGGTTTCTAGAAAACCTATTAGTGTCACTGCTTTCAAAGCTGTGATCTAATGTAAATCTAGCCTATACTTCAGCTTCCTTATTCAAAGATATGTAGTGGTTTACGAGCATTTAGACTTTATGAAGATTGACAATCGGATAGAGAAATTGCGAACGACGCTGTAAAATCTTAACGGGGTTTCTCAAAGCTCATGTTGATGTAGATTTCTCTTAAATCGTTATTGTCTTGTATTAGTTGGGACACTGATCCGTGCTTGTTATAATTATTTTGTGGAGATAGAACATGTTCTTGTAGTTCCTTTCGTAAATGGTATTTTAGGGTCGCCTACGCAAAACTTTCCCAATTGTTCGACTTTTGAGTCCTGACCTAACTCCACTAAACGTTCTAAATGGCTATTATGCCCGATTCATCCCATATCGGATGATCACTCTCCTGGTACTTGTTGCATTGTGTCACAAGCTGCTGCATTCATTGCCCGATCATGTCAATTGGGGGCGACACCGACAATTGGCCAATTTGGACCGGCCTCGACGATCGGACCACGGACCTACAATAGGCTTGACAATCATAAATGCATACACTTTTGTATCCATTGTTGGCATTGAGCGGCTTGTTAAAGAAGCGCATCTTGTGGTTTCACTTGCATGATTTGGCTGTGAGTTCCTTATTCTGCAATCTAGCTTGGAATTGGATCTGACTCGGATGAGTATTGTTAAGACTAATTCTTTGACAACTGGATGGATCTTGCATATATCCTGCTGCTCCTGCTGTTCATGTAAGCAATAAGTGGTACTTCGTCGAGCATTTCCGACGTTTGGCCCCCAAACTGGAACGGACCGGGGCCGCCTTAAAGCGGCTCCTGCCCAACCTGAGGGGGCCAAACGCCTCCTGCCGGAGGCTTTACGCAGGGGTCGTGCGGTCCATGGCCCTTTACGGGGCCCCGGTGTGGGCGCGTTCACTGCGGCTTCGAGCCCCACACTATCTGAACGCGCCCCAAAAGGTGGTTGCCGTAAGGCTTATAAGGGGGTACCGCACGATCTCGGGCAAGGCAGCAAGCCTCCTTGCCGGACTGCCACCATGGGATCTGGAGGCGATAGTCCTCGCGCGCCTGTATGACTGGCGCGTGGAGGCACTACGTCGAGGGGAAACTCTGCACCCGCGGCAAATCGCTGCGGAGCGGACGGACCTCCGGCGCGGTCTCATGGTGGAATGGAAGGCGCGACTATCGCAACCCAGCGCAGGGCACGCCACAATAGCGGCGATAAGACCCCTCTTTGAGGAGTGGCTAAAGAGGCGTCACGGCGCTCTCACCTACCGCCTGACGCAGGTCCTCTCCGGACACGGATGTTTCGGGAGGTTCCTGCACATCATCAGGCGGGAGGAGACGCCCGGGTGTCACCACTGCGAGTATCGCCCAGAGGACACGGTGGAGCATACGGTGGAGGTCTGCCCCGCTTGGGCAGAGCACCGCCGTGTCCTCGTAGAGGCGATCGGCAGCGGCGGCGACCTCTCGCGTCCGGCCCTGGTGCAAGCCATGGTCCGGGGCGAGAGGGAGTGGGAGGCGGTCACCTCCTGCGAAGCAGTCATGCTAGCGAAGGAGGTGGCGGGATGGGCGAGGGAGAGATCCTCACGCCTCAGCCGCCGAGGGAGACGCTCCGGGCGTCGGGAGCCGCGTGACGACTCCCAGCCACCGTAGGCGCGGGCCTGCGGGCGGAGAGCAATGGGTAGCTCTCCGTCCGATCAGGACCAGGCCCGTGCCGGACGGCGCGTATGTGTTCCACGTGCGCCTCAGAGAGATGTCAGCGTAGTTGACGGGGCCCGACAGGGCCGAAGCCTGCCGGGGTAGCGGGATCGTCCGAAAGGGTTACCGCTGCCCTGGTACATAAAGGGCTAAGGAAGGAACACGGGTGGGTTTTAGTCAGTAAGAGTCTGACACTCCCTTCTGCTCCACCCAGAGCGGGAGGGGTCATTTGATGATTTCCCATCCTGAAAAAAAAAAAAAAAAAGCAATAAGTGGTGTCTAGTTCGGTTATGTTTATAACCGTATTTTACATTGACTTGAATACTGAGTTTTTGCGAATACAACATTCACTTTTGGTATGTGAAAACTTTCAGAATATAATTTATTGTTCTTAACGTGTAACACTTATTAGTGTGAGCTACTTGTTATATTAATTAAATTCCGAAAATTATGTGAGAATTTATTAAAACAGCTACATAGTATTAAATACTGTATTGAAAAGTGGAACGATCATTAAAAATATTTTTCCAGTTGGTTTCATGTTAATTAATATCAGCGTGGCCAAATAAAAGGTATGTTTTGATTTGCCTATATACAATTACAAGGGACATTTTTGAAAAGGTAAACATTTTCAGATTCTGGCTGGGTAGGTAAAAACACCATCTCTTCCCAAAACTTCTCTTGTATTCGTTCTTATCTCTCGTTATTTTGTGACTCCAAAAGTTTTACTAAAATAATGGAAACTAAACGATGGCAGAGATTTTTAAAGTGAAACTTCTTCGGCGGCGATTCGACAATTCGACGAGAATTGATAGTGAAATTCCAAGGGTGTGTCACGTTTATGAACATTTCGTTACATGAGAGAGAAGAAGCATCTCTCTGTCTCTCACAATAAATCTCTATTATTCTTTATTTTTTCAATTTCATTGCTATTACGTGTACAATCACACCCACATATGTAATGGAATCTTCGAAATTGACTAATAATGCTGGGGTCGATATCACCAGGGCCACAATTGGCAGTTGACCCGTGCCCTCGGTAATGTCCGCAAATTTAATTACATTCACGACTGCAACTGCTTTGATTACTACTACATATTACAGTTCCATTGTTTACTGTAAGTCATTTTTTACTTTCATCAGTGCTTGCCACTTCGGAACACGATCCGTTTTTACAACAACTGCAGAAGTAGCTTTACATGGTTCCGTTCAAGTTATGTTAATTCAAAATTCTTTCACGAAGAAAGGGTTCAAGGGTTGGGGAAAACGTACTTGGTATAATAATACGTAGGTAATTAGGCCCAGAGAGAGAGGAGGGCTATGCTTGGAGATTTCCTACGCGGTCGAATCAGAAACTAAGAGATCCGTAGGAGAACCAAGGTAACCGACATAGCCTTAAGAATTGCCGAACTTAAGTGGTAGTGAACAGGGCACTTTGCTCGCAGAACAGATGGCAGATGGGGCCGAAAGGTTCTGGAGTGGAGACCGAAGCCCACCCACAAGGTAGATCGATGACCTGGTGATGGTCGCCGGAAGCCGCTGGAAGCGAGAAGCACATAACCGGTCCAAGTCGTGGTGCTCGGGGGAGGCCTATGTCTAGGTATGGACGTTTTTCGGTTGAAATAATGATGATGATGAATTAGTCCAGCGCCAGACGTTGGTATGTTTTCTAATATAGTAATTACCTAAAGTGAGTACTTTACTTACTAATAACTCCCAACTAATATCAAGGACGGGAATTCTGACCGCACAGCTAATTTACGTAATTTAACACAAGTGCAGTTGACCAAACTGTTCTAGGTATTTAATTTAATAATATTTATTTATTTATTTAATATGTCATGTTCACCTCAATTAAATTTTCCTTTAATCGTAACCATAATCGTAACCATATTCGGTTCAGGTATTTTGATTTTGTTGGTATCATCATCATATATGACTTTGGACGTCCACTTACTGTATTTAGTGACATGAATGAATATTTATTACGGTTTAGCTACCTACCTCATAATTCAGGTGCTAATGCGCATGGGTTTGAAGTGGATTAACCATATTCGGTTCAGGTATTTTGATTTTGTTGGTATCATCATCATATATGATTTTGGACGTCCACTGCGTGTCAAAGGCTTCCCTTATCGATTTCACAAAGTCATTATTACTATCTTTCACATTCATATTCATTTATTTGCATTCCACAGGTATAACAAGATGTTAACAAAAAGCTTAGAGCTAAGAGCCGTTGTAGACCTTGCAAACAAAAGGGCACAGCAAAAATCATTGTTTGATACATAGCTATTAAAAATCTAAATCGTAGAAACTAAAATCAAAATAAAATTAAACATGAAAACTAAATAATTACATTCGCATAAAAAGTTAATAACAATAACATAAATAATTCCATTATTGGTCAGTAGGTAGCTATGTATTTTCTTAAAAACTTCCTGGTTTTATCATAAGCTTTAGAAATCTTAATCTTCTTCCGATGAACCATCGTTTAAAAAGTTTTCTTTATTATGTATACACATCCGTACTACCCAGTGTATATTATAAAATGTACAGCTAAAGTATCTAAAATAGATCTAAAGGAAATCCGCTGGGTGAGAGAGCACCTTGCATACGATATGGCGTATATACTCATATATTTATTGGCGAAGGGACATCATTCCTTACCTCTTCGCCTAGTATAAATTGGACTTTATCAGTACAGACATTGTTAAATTCCATTTAGTTTAGGACTTATAGAGCTGGATATTAAATATGTCGATAAGGAAATTATATAATTTTATTTGCCGAAGATAATTATTTCCTGTTGTTACCTTTGTATTGAATATAGGTACATTCTATAAAAATTACATTATGTTTGAGTGGTTGTATTAAATTGAGTGAAGCAATCAATGCAGACAAGTGAATGTATTTAATATGGTTCGATTTATTAAGCGTTATGTAAGTAAACAATTAAAAGGGTCAATGAAATGACGTTCATTAATAGGTAATCATGTTCAATAATGGCCTGAGGGA
Source organism: Apamea epomidion (assembly GCA_947507525.1). NCBI lineage: Eukaryota > Metazoa > Arthropoda > Insecta > Lepidoptera > Noctuidae > Apamea > Apamea epomidion. The sequence goes on from OX382226.1 coordinate 21,063,513, forward strand.
ATGTGAATTGTTTATCAGTTTCTAACTTCGATTAATTTGTTACTGACCTCATGCCCAAAAAGCCAGTTAAAATTGCTGAGGTGATGCTGCCAGTGACGAGATCAAAGGTGGAATATGTCTACTGCAACAACTTCGCATATAGTGAATTGTTTATGATTTTATGTATTACTAGCTGTGCCCCGCGGTTTCACCCGCATAAGTTTCGATCCCGTGGGAATATCGGGATAAAAGTATCCTATATGTTAATCCTGGTTATAAACTATTTGTGTGCCAAATTTCATCCATATCCGTTCACACACAGTTTTTACGTGAAAGAGTAACAAACACCATCCATCCATCCATACAAACTTTCACATTTATAATATTAGTAGAATTTTCTGTTCTGTTTTTTGTTGTCTGTTTATATGTATATGTGTGTACATAAATGGTAAAATAAATAAATAAAGAGAATCAACTGGTTCATCATCTCGGCACGGAACAATAGCCTCCTCATAGCGAAATATTTTCTTTTATGAAAATCAGTTGTATGCTTAGCATGACGACGTGCTTTTCATTCAATAATACTTCCATTACCGGATGTTTGCCCTTTTGTTGTATTGTTCCATTACTAAATATCCATTTTATTATTTGCTTTTATTAGCCGATACCGAAATAGCTCCCCTTCTTTCATGGGCATGACTTTACAGTGCTCGTAAAACCACCAGCTCGCTTGGCCATTATCCTAACCGAACCCATATATTATCCAGTAATAACGCTTAAAATCTATTATTCATAGCGTTGCACTTGTTTCCGTATTAAGAACTTTATTTTCTGAAGATGACTCCTTGGATCTTGTCCAAGGGGTTTATCAGAACTTGGTTTTCAATATTATAGTGTTATGAAATCCAGGGTACCTACACTCGGTTAAATAATATGGAAGGCGAGTTTTTAACTAATGAGTAAGTTTATATTCTTAGTTTCCTGCATTGTTTTGCTCACCTAAAAGGCGGTATTTCCGGGGAATTCCTCGCTTTGGTCATTGGGATTTATAATTGAAAGAATTCCTGTAAAATCAATTAGTGCTTTGATCTTTCCAAAATCTCTATCACTATTTCCTTTTGCATCCTTTCCACACCGTAAATCCTCTTAGTTAAAATATCGTGTGAATTTTATACTGCTGATACCACGGTGGGTTTCGGCGTCACGTTTCGTGCTGGGCTGAATGTTTTAATTGAAATCGGATTCCTTCTCTCTGATATAAATCTGTTATTAGAATTTCGGATATTCTTCTTTTAAATCGATTTTATTTCCAAAGCGTTAAATCACATTTAAGGGGTGATATTAGAGATGATCGAATGTAAGGAAATACAATCATATTTTAACAAAGCTTCTGCACGCGACTTCGTCCGCGTGTAGTTTCGTGTTTTAACATATAACATAATCCTATAACACGCAGCAATAGTCCACGTTTCTATCAGTGAACGATGTTTTTGTAGTTTTATTAGTACTTCCAGACGAACTTAACTAAAATAACTAAAACCGAACGGACTGGAAGAACATCGTACATAAATCCAAGAAGATTTGTTTGTAAGAGGTTATTATTACCTCTTACAAACAATTTTCTGTTCTCTTCTTGGTCGCGTGCTTCATTACTGAAGGTCGTGTACCTGAAAGGCCTTATGAATGTGGCTTTATGTGCGATGTTCTTCCAGTTCGTTCGGTTTTAGTTACTTTGGTCACATTGCCCGTCGGAATCCAGATAATCTTGAGTTAGTGGTTATGGGCAAGGTAGATGGGAAAATACACGTAACCGCTGGTCAGACCAAGTAACCACCCTCACTAGACTAATCTAATATTAGTTTAGATTTAGATGTTCAATGGTGAGGTAATATACAATCATAATTTCCAGGGTCCTAGTATGACACAGCAGTATTTAAAGTATCCAGAATTCACAGCGTTCTTTCAACAATTTTCATGCCATTCAAGCGTTAATTTTCTCAGTTTTGCGGTCGTCGACGCCATTTTCAAATATTTAGGTGCAATTGTGTGGTGGTTTGGCTCCATTGCTTTTAATTGTCCTGATGGCTTTATTTAATCATTTAGGTACGTTTAAAACGTAATGGAACTTATTAAGACCGTTGCGGAAACTCGTGAATTTGTGACAATGGTTGACGCAGAGTGCTTTTTTTATTTTTAATATTTTATCACTACCTAGTAGATTTATATAGGCCTTTGATTTGCTGAATCATGGTGATTATTGCTCAAAATGTTATACAGGAAAAAAAATTACCAGTGCGTAAACTGTACTATGAGAAATTTTTCGTCGATTATAAAAATATATATTAGTTCTTCCAGACAGTGTGACCGCGTAGGTATTGGACTTTTTATGAAACAGCCGTTATTTTTATAACTGACGAATCATTTCGACGCTACCCCCGTCTACAATCATAACTATGATGAACGGGTACAGTTTGCGCATTGGTTAATTTTTTTTCCTGTATAACATGGGCAAAATATCGACAATCACTAACATTGACACCATTCGCTGTAACATACATAAAATTGGGCCACATAGGCCACAATGGTTTGTGTGTTCGACTAAGTATATTAGCGGTGAAATCATCATCGTTTAAGTGAACCATAACTTGCTTATAAACACCAACTGTTAGCAGTTTTAACATTTGAATTGCATTAATATGTGTCATTCCTAGAATAACTTCATTCAGAATAGTTTGAGTGCCAGTTCAATCGGCCAGGTTCTAAGGTCTTTTTCGTTTACATCTGTTACAGTAGCAATATTCTAAATATCTTTTTAAAAAAAATATTTTATTTATTCATAAACTATTTGCATTGTGTTGAACATTACATATTAAATAAAATTATCATATTCAGAAACAATACCAAATTAAATGTTAAATAAAATTCTTGTTTGATTAATTTTAACCGTAAAGCTATACTTTGAACAATATTTATATGGTTGAAGTGTGGCCCACAAATATTACTTCAGGTGGTACAATTCAAATTACTTATGTCGTCAGTTTTCAAATCTCAATTTCATATTCAATACATTATTTCTTAGTTTTGTTTATTTGTACTGGCTTCACCGATACTTTCTAACTAGTATTCATTTACAACCTTTGATCTCACTTTTTGTCTAGGTTTTCTAAATCATATGGATTGTTCAAACATTTTCCTTCTTAATATTTATTTGGTATTCCTTCACCTAGAAAGTATCGCTAAATATCCCCTCATCCCCTCCATTTGGTGACATTTTAACATCTGCGACAGATTTTCATCGCTAAATAGTACTAAACGAAATTATTTGGTTCAGGTGGACACTTTCATCGTCAGAGTTACTAATTCTAAAAGTGGTGTGGTCTTTTTGTTATCGTGCTAACCTTCAGAATTTCATTTCTATATTTGGTTTAAAAGTGACATATAAGCACTGTAATTTACATTTCAGACTTTCTCTGCTCTGTTAACTAGCTTAACATATCGACACAAATAATAACAGAATATGGCTCATCTAACTGTACTTTTGGTGACACGTTGTGGATTATAACTGTGATTTTCATAAATTGTTAGATTAGGCTGTACTTATCCATATGGCAATTGGTGCCTATTTCTTTGTGATCTCTAACGTACATTATGCACATTATTGTGTGAGTTAAGTAGTCGTGGTGCTCATGCATACTCATCGACATGTATCGGATTTGGCCGTAAAAAATAAGGGGTCTCCGGGGAGGTGATAGGTTTTTCGCCTGGAAATACCAAGACGGTCCGTGACTGTAGATTGGCTACCGATTGGCATAAAGCAGTAGCTGTAGGTTTCCAGGGGGCCTAGACAAAGCAGCATTCTTTCAGCGATAACCATAACGGAATAGTCAAAAATGTATTCGATTATCATTAGCTACCGAAAAGCTTATGTTAATCCTGCTGCACCGTAATTGCTTAACACACTATCCATTGCTTCATATGTTCGAAAAATTTGTCTGGTCAACAACCTAAATAACGCAATGAATGTTGTTGAACTATCAAAATAAAAGCCGTCCTTACAATTAGTGTGCTACGCAATTACCCCGCTATTAAAAGTCGTAGAAATACGAAAAGCCTTGAAAGCGATTGCCCTCAAGTTTATTTAGGCTTGCAAGTCAGACGGTCTCATTGTACTGGTTTTTGTAACTACCCACAAACTATAACTAAAAGAAGCACGTTCCAAATGCATCAAATTCCAAGCTGTCAATAGCGGTGCTGCGTTCACATGCAGTACAAAGAGGTTACAACCAAAACAAGGTGGGTACCACGCTGAACAATCGCCAGTTGAGCAATGCTCGTTATTTGCACAGCCGTCAGCTGCGTGCCTGCGTGTTACCCGCGTGCCGTCAATAACGCAGCCTTTCGTCATTATTATTGTAAACTGAGTGCAATGGTTAGAATGGCAAAATTAAAGACCTAGTAGATGTCGAACATATTTCCTCCATCCACTCTGCTCCGCCGTTCCGCTGTCCGAACCGTATCGTCTATGTATATCTGTTAATTCCGTTATTTGGCATGAGAATGAGTATTCTGTATCGATCTATACATATACATATACTTATAAATAAATAAAATTGAAGTGTCTGTTTGTAATATCAAAATAATAGCTGTTTATTAAATGCATATGAAGGTATACACGGTACTTATAACAAAAAGCAATTTTTGAGATCCTTATCTGTCTGTCTGTTTAAAAACGGCTGGACCAATTTTGACGGGACTTTCACCGGCCTAGAGGTGTTATTATAAGTATATAACATAGTATTATAAGTACAAGTACATAACTAATCTGCAATAAACTGAAGCCAGTGCATATGATGCATGATGGCATATTTTAAGATGAAGTTTATTATAAATTGATCCAATAAGTAAGCGAGTAATCTAGCCAGGAAATGTGACTCATGTAGATTTATGCATTGCTCATGCACTTATCTTAGGTAAGCAAATTTTCCTACGACACATTGTGATAGATTTATTATTATAATGTGTTTAGAATAGACACGTAGATAAAAATAATAATCTGAGTGCTAGTCAGCAAATTCAACCTAAAACTGTAATTATTTATGCAGGTAAAACGTAAGCATCAGCTAGTAAACAGAATAATGAAAGACATGACTGTCATACACCTGGGGGCTTACCACCAGCTCTTATAGCTGGGCAGAAGTTGAACTGCACTGCTTTTTTGTTCTATGACTAAGTACAAAAAAGCAGTGCAATTCAACTTCTGCCCTGCAATAAGAGCTGGTGGTAAGCCCCCTGTTGATAGAAACTTTGGTTGTAGAAACAACAAAAATAGCAAACGTTGTAGACCATAAACGTGAAAATTTCACTGTAGATCCCGGTGTGATAACAGCACCCTCAGCCCTCGGCCCCTCTGAAAGCAAATCAATACGTCAAATCAATACATTGATTTGCAGCTTGCATCGTTTAGTAGCCATCAATTGTATTGTTATTGCAACTATTAATTTTGTTTATAAAACAACGTATTGTAATGGTACTACTAGATTGCTCATGTTTACAATTGTAGTAATCAGTCACCTACTTACTATATAGAGTATTGTCGTGAGGTATTGCCAAAGCATCTCGTACTCCTACAACGACTTTTAACAGAATTGACGTAAGCTTTTCAGTAGCCTACGTCAGTCCCATTAGTACATTTTTGACTTTTCCATCATCGCTATCGCTGATAAAATGTCAGTTTGTGTAGGACTTCAACCGAATTATGCTTTAAAAATCTTACCCTGAAAACTTACAGAATGACAGAACTTAGAGAATGACAGCCGGTCTATCCTGTAAAAATCTCACCTTGCGAACTGAGGTGAAGTGAGCTGCCGTTCCTCCTGATGCTAGGGATTAACACTATTGACTGCTCACCTTAAGCTCACTTCACCTAAGTTTTTACACTGAGGTTTTTACAGAATATCACTTCAGCTCGGTTTTCACGGTGAGATTTTTACCTAATAGTTAGGCGGTAATTATTCTATGATATGATAATTCTATTGCGATTTAGCGATGTTGCTATAAAATGCAGAAGAAAATAAAGATGATAACTGTATTGACTATTCCATACACAGCCATGGTTTCGTATAACAAAGTTGTAACAAGGAAGGGGAGCGCATAGGGGTCCCAAATATCAAGTGAACCGTCTTTATTTTTGACATAGTATGCCTTTATATCATGTTGTGGGGTGCCAGTGTGTGTTCATGCCTACTGCGATAGACTTAGTTAGTTGATTGATTGATCTTTTTGAAATATTGTTACTTTTGCCAGAACAGTAATTATGTATTCAGAAAGCCAAGAGGGCGCTTGGATTCTGCAGTGTCATACTCCGAGTAAAGTTATGAGTTTAGGAAAAGATTATATAAAATTGCTATATATATAATTTTACACCTTTGCATCCTTATTAACATCAGTTATTCTAGTAGCATTTCAAATTCTCTTTCCTTTAATCTTACTCTCATTATCTGCACCTGGTGCATGGCAAATGAATCGTAGATAATCTTAACGAGGTGTAGTTAATTATGCTACTGTAGTTTTACTCTCGTGATAACAGAGGTCGTTGAACTTTCTTTGTAGTAAATGTAAACAGCTTCTGTTTTTACTGGCCCGATCCAAATACTTAGCACACGCGCTAACGCAGGGCATAGCGTGCGATTGTCCGGCTATTATGTACTATCGATCGCAATCTGAATTATTTTAAAGGGTATTGCTAATTCATTGCTTCATATAGTCGAAAAATTTGTCTGCTCAACAACGTGAATAACGCAATGAATGAATGTTATTTATTTATGTTTCTGTAATTTGTATGGTGTACAATAAAGAGTATTCTATTCTATTCTATGAATGTTGTTGAACTGTCAAAATGAAAGCTATTGCGACTGATCGTATGTTAAGCAATTACCCCGCAGGTTGTAAGTGTATCCTTTGAAGACAGATCACCTCTTTATAAATGTTATAGAGAAAAAGTAACCGTTGATAGATTATTGCTCATTTAGATTGTTATCTGATAAATTACCCCTCATTTATGTCGAGACACGCCCCCTCATATGTCGTTGGTGGTGATAATAGGTAACATACGATACGACGTCACTGCAATAACATTTAAATACCTAAGTAAGTCCAACAAGAGAGACGGTTCAACCAGAATCAGTAGCTATATCTTATGTAAAATGTATACAATTAAAGAAAATATAAGTGTCTGTTTTAGGGTTCCGTGGTTACCCTTTGGGTACGCCCAAAGGGTAAACACGGGACCCTATTACTAAGACTTCGCTGTCTGTCCGTCCGTCTGACTGTCACCAGGCTGTATCTCAAGAACCGCGATAGCTAGACAGTTGAAATTTTCACAAATTATGTGCTTCTGTTGCCGCTATAACAACAAATACTAAAAACAAAATAAAATAAATATTTAAGGGGGGGCCCCATACAACAGACGTGATTTTTATAGATAATGGTACGGAACCCTTCGTGCGCGAGTCCGACTCGCACTTGGCCGATTTTTAATGTTAAAATAACAGCTTTTTATTAAATGCGTATGAAAGTATATACGGTATAACAAAAAAACCATTTTTAAATTTTTTGTCTGTCTTTCTGTTAGTTCCGACTGGACCGATGTAGATTTTTTTTTTTTGGGACTTTCACTGGCAGCTGATATTATAATGAGTAAACAAGGCTTCTGAGATTTATTTTATCCCGGTAGCACGTCCAAGAATAAAAATATGTTTATATAATATCTTGAAGCAACCCGACCATTACTCTTTAGATACAGCTACCTATAATATAATAAGGTCCTTTACCTTGCGTAGCTTCCATCTAAGTAGTGGTATCACCAAAGTTACACGCCCACTAACACGTAACCGGCTTGTTTATGACAATGTTTCTGCACTAATCTACAAAATCTGCAGTTCCTGTTTTGGGTAGGATGCGATGCGAAGCTTTAAAATTCTCATGCCCAGGCTTCTCTTGCTTTCGTTCGGTTGATCAACATCCCCTAGCCTAGCTTTTACTTGCTTTCGATCGATTGGTGAGCACCTGGGGCTGCAGTCTCGACATTCATAGCGATCGCTTTACGACTGATTGACACACGGATTGACAGGTGTAATGTATGGAGTGACAGGATTTGGTGACCGAATTCGGTCGTAAAGCGATCGCTATGAATGTCGCTTGTAGACTTTGAATTATTAACTGTAAGAAGCGCTGATGCTGTCAAAAGCATTGAACTTATTTGCAGATTCTGTCCTTGTAGATTTGCTTCTCTCGTGTCAACACGAACGAAATATAAGAAAAGTATATGTAAACTAGAAGACAGTAAGTTGTAGGTGGCCGCCCAAGATGCGCCGGACGTACATTTAAATAATTATATCTCTACTCGTGGAGGCAATTTTGTGAGTAAAGAAGGTTATATCCACTCACTCGCTAGAATCGTTACTAAGTGTGTACCTACTCACCTGCGTCCGTAGCATCCCGTAGCATGTGCTCACTATATCATCAGTCTACCAGTGTTACGTGCATATATGTATGCATATATGCATATATGTATCTATAATTATCTATTATTAATGTGATGTAATTATTTATTACCTATCTAGTGGCACTCATTATCATATTTTCTCTTGTTAATATGCGGATAATGTAGTGGGCTGCAATATTGTTAATATTATGTATTATCTTCCCTCTGTACCAACACATATTGTAGCTGTTTATTGTCCCTGAATAAATAAAATAAAAATAAAAATATATCCTCTGTTATTACTAAGTGCTAGTATTAGCCTTCACGCGATGTCACAGTTTGTGAATCAATCGCGTGTTGAGTGCCACCTGATAGATTAGTGGTTCTTACAGTAACCTGACAGGTGTAAAGTTAGTTCATTACGGGAGAGATAATGGTCAAGTACTATATCCAGTCCAAGGACTGGGATAGGGACCATGTTTCCTTAAGAGCATGATGCCGACGCAATGCCCCTGGAAGTAGCCGCTCCATAGTCAGACAAGGACAGTCGCTTGGTTGCCGCAGGAAAAGCCGCTTCTTCACGTTTATCAGTTCGAAAGAACTGCTAGGGACCATGAATACAGCAAACTTTTTTCCAGTCGCTCCCGCGTGCTTTTGGCGGAAGCCCTTCTCGTTCTCCCGCTCGGCCAATAAGTCAAAGTTTCTAGAACAGTCTAGAAGCTTCCTGAAAAATAGACTACACGCGCCCTATTTTTCTGAATAATCTGATTCGGCAAGAGGGTGTATCCTAAAATCAATTATTACGTCAACCATATTCGTGCGTTTAGAGGGCCTGATGGTATTTGTTGAGTGTGTCATATGAGGGCGTTTTATGGATTTAAAAGATTTCTTCATCTTATTGTTGCAACCTAAGTACATCTTAATGATTATTCTGATTATAAGTCTGAATTTAAGAAAATTAAACATATTTTATTCAAATTAGGCTGAGTTTCGTATCTGAGTATTTTTAACGTCAAAATTACATAATACAGTCTCCGAAACGCCCGCCCTTCACATCCTAGTGCTTTAACTGGGAAGAAGTGGCGCAACTAACTACCCAGCAGCACAGCTATCTGTTTTAAGGCAGGTGAATTTGATTCTATACAGTAAGTTTTATTACGCAACTGCTCCAAAAGCAGGTTATTGTTTCTGATACCATATTCTTCATGAGACGGGAATTATGAATCAGGAGGAAAAAGCAAATATTAATAATTACATAATAAATTATTATAATTATGGAAAACCAATACACTGTGAAAAGCTATTGAATGGTTTTTAAATAATGCCGACTATGTCCACGGTGGGTATATATTCTTTGTTTTCCTTCTAAGTATTTAGTTATTAGTTAGAACTCCTACATTTTAAACGTTTTGCGTGTTTGTGAGGTAGGTATTACATTAGGATTTCAATATTATTAGCTATGTACTATATTGGAAATAGAAACAGGCTTTGAATAAGCTATACAAGTTATTATAATGTTTTTATATAAATTGCTGTTTATGGACGAGTTAGAATAATTTGCGGTGGTCACTCTTGCTGTTAGTGTATCCAAGTCTAGTATATTTGATAGAATCATTTAAACACTTATAACTATATTTATAGATAGATTGTTCCAGTGACTTCGTTGGCGTAAAATGTCTTGTTTCAACATAAAATCCTATGACACTCGGTAATACTGTAGCTTCCCATTAGTGAAAGAATTTTCAGAAGATTACCAGCCAACATACTCTTTACAAAATTGGTGTTTGTTGTACCTAATTGTTCTAAGTTGATATCCATTCAACTTTTTTCCGTATAATAACCAATTTATCTTTTGTTTCAGATGTTGTAACCCCGACAATAACACACGCGATCCACTACCGCGTCGTATCAATTACTACAAGACTGATTTTGAGTAGTATCACACATTCCTATCCATGTATAGATAGCACGAGGCCGAAATAAGGCAAGATGTTTAAGTTATTAGGAGGGTTAAGTGTTTACTTCAAATTCCAGCCGATTAGGACTGACAATGCGGTGTTTCGGCTGCACAATGTGTTCACAACAGTGTTGTTACTGACGTGTTCTATGATCATAACGGCTACCCAGTATGTGGGGCAGCCGATACAGTGCATCGTGAGTGGGTTACCCGTCAATGTGGTCAACACCTTCTGTTGGATCACGTCGACGTTCACCATGCCTGATGCCTTTGCCAGAGAGGTAAGATTTTTTTTTTTTTTACCAAACTTTTTGTGTTTCTGTTTCATTTATTGTATTTTTACCATCGTCACCATTGACAACCTTATTCCAGCCACTGCTGAGAAACGGAAAACCTTATTCCATCTTCTCTTTTATGCCATGCTTCACTGTTCTATGCTAGTCTCATCCAGGTCTTACTACTACTTATACTGAATGTCTTTGCACTTCTACCTGAACTGTATGCTGCGATTTTTGGGGACATAATGCTATGAATAGGTAAACAAGCAGTTGTATCGGCTGAGCTAGAAACGAAGCTCTTGTAACTCTTCTAGAAGGACAGCGCTCACCTTTTGGTCTACCAGTCGTATCAGTATCATAGCCTGCTTAACATATCCATCCAAAGGTATATTGTGTCTATTATTTTCTGTCATTCAGTAGCTCTATGCCACTTGGCAGCGTGCCGCATTAGTCCTCCAACAGCTCAGACGCAGTCTTCCACTCCAAGTCAAGGACCCTCAGACTAATTGGTACCCTTTCCTTCCGTTGAAAGTGCCCTAACCGCGTACTGTATCGTGACATTTATGAAAGACTGTGGCTCCCCTCAACAAATACTCATTTCAATGGGATACTAAATGTCGATACATTTGTTGTCCTCTATGGTAATGTTGGGCTTTGTGTTGTTAAACAAAGTCAAATCGTTTATTTATTTATAATAATAAGCACACCAACCGCACCGTCACTTACAATTCAAATTAAATATCATCTAAATTAGCATTACAGTAACCATGCAAATAACAGGTATGCATGACATTTAACATAAAAAATATCAGTGACAAAGGAGATCAATAAAAAGTGTGTTTAGTAGATCTTAATCTAGAACACTAAAAACATAACAAAACAAATCAATTTGAGCTACATAGACGTGCACTCTTCACACTGTCTAAATAGGGAACGTCTGTATGAAGCAAAACTCATGGAGAAAATATCTATAGGAAAATCTCTCAAGTTGGACCTTTCATTATATTTCCTTATTTCAAATAGACACATAAAATGCACTTTTGAACGTCCAAATTTACAAAAAATAGAATTGATTCTAGTCGCCCCTTCCAAAAGGCAGTTTTGTATGGAGAAGAATGGTCGAAAAACTTCACCGTTACTCTTTTAAAATGTTTAACATCATTTTGTATACATTCATTATATAATTATATGTGAAGACGTTGCACCTAGAATAAAATTACCCTACCACAAAAAGTATATTTGGGATATGTCTAAATACAGGGGTTTATTTTTAGAAGAGTGGAAAAGGAGCAGTATTAGTTTATGATTTGAGGTACCTATGCGTATTGATGATGACTTGATTCTCTAGTCTGAAAGTCTAGAACGTTTGCTGAGTAGAATTGATTGAAAAGTATACATACTGGAAAAAAAAATGTGCAATCCCTACCGCCACGCTCGCGCTTGGTAGTTGAATCACAAATTGCAATTTGTTGATATTAGGAGACAGGGGGTCGCTTGCTACCCACGCATTCTCGCTGCGTAATCTCTTAGTCACATTTAACTACTCCATATCTCATCATATCCAATCGTGGGTATGTTCGTGCGGGATATTCTTGACCGGGAATCTGGTAGATGGAATCATTATTTTAGTCCCGAAATCACCTACTACTGTGTATTGTATGAGCATCCTTTCTTTTCTGCAATTCTTCACGGTTATATGCGCCCCTCGTCCAAAATTTTCCCGTATTTCCTACTAATATTATAAACGCGAAAGTTTGTATGGATGGTTGGATGGATGTTTGTTTGTTACTCTTTCACGCCAGAACTACTGAACGGATTTGGATAAAATTTGGCACACATTTGGATTCTTTTTATCCCGATATTCCCACGGGATCGAAACTTATGCGCGAAACCGCAGGGCGCAGCTAGTCGACAATAAATGTTTACCACAATTGGATCCTCTCTATCAACGGAAACTTATGTAGGCCGCCCATGAAGGTGTCATGTCACGTACTGCCTCGAATTAATTAGAATGGTAACATTTGTAACACAATATTGGCATCGAGCCAGTACCTCCGCGAATTAGACGGAGCTTCCGATTTCTTTGTCACTTCCACTCGTGTTTAACTGTCTTTGTCATTGTTTTATTATGTTAATACTGACACCAGAACCACCTGAATCCAGCAGGGTAACTGTAACACTATCAGTAGCAACGGCTTTCATTCTGACAGTTCAATAACATTCATTGCGTTATTTACGTTGTTGAGCAGAAACATTTTACGAACATATTTTATTTTTATTTTTTATATAAAACGTTGCCTAAATTACTCCTGTATCGTGGGTGCGTTTACAAACATTTAAACTCCCATACACAAACAGTCAGACCCGGAACAACTATCTGTAGGCAATACAAATATTTGGTCCGTGCGGGAGTCGAACCCGCGACACGCAGCGCAGCAGTCGATCGCTCAGCCACTGCGCCAACCGTGTCGCAGTATCCTGCAATATCCTTCTGGTTTAATCTTTGTGCTGGTTGTTTCTGGTCTTCCAAGTCGTATGGCATATCATTTTGGAGCTCAACATAAACAAGGGCTAATTCGAGATACTTGAAATGTTTATACGTGAGGAGTGTTACGTACTTGTTCGGGTAGGCTTTAATCGGCACAGCTGGGCGACCAAGTCGAATAAATGTTGTTATTGGTTCGTTTGTAATGGATTCCACAGACTACCTTCAGTATTTTCTATCCTTCCCTTTTCCACCCAACCAAAGGTTGTCTTTAGAAGATCGCTCTTCGCGATAAGACCTTTATATGGTGTACCTAATAAAGAGTATTTTATTCTATTCTAATTGCTTCGGATCGGTTTATAGCACGCCCAGGCTGCTACGGCATCCATAATCAAATCTTACGTTGTATCTTTGTGATAATACAAAGTTATTTTGGTAAATCAATCTTCTACCTCGAATTAAGATACTTTGGCAGCATACTAACTGATGTGTTCGATTTTTATTAGCTATACATAGATATAATACTGAACATTGGATAGGTACTGATACTAAATCTGTTGTAGTTCCATCATATATCACCGTTATAACCTAGTAAACGTAATTAGTCATAAAGTATGATTACATGAGTAGGCCAATGTACCTGTTACGTAAACCATAAATAATGCAGAAACAATCAGCTGTATATTATGTACTAATTACTTCTTTTATTAGCCGCACAATGTGACGCAAATCACTTTGAGTTTCTTGAACTTTATTTTTGGGTCAAGAAACCACATTATGTAACATCATGTTGGTAAAATATGCTTTAAATGCGACTTCCCATAAACCTATTTGTCAAGTCTGTGGACTTCTTTCGTAAAATTCATAGTGATTTTCACGTCACTGAAAGAAAAAAGGAACATTTATGAATTGTTCACATAATTTATAATCAATTAATCAGCCTATAATGTTCCCACTGCTGGGACATGGCCACCTCTCTACGAGAGGGAGTGGGCTGTAATCCACCACACCGGCCCAATGCGGTTGGTCGATGTCACATGTCTTCGAATTTTTGTTTCTAGGACATGCCGGTTACCTCACGATGTTTTCCTTCACCGTTTTGAGAGCAGTGATGATATTACACAAAGTAAAACGCCTGTCTGTACTCGACGCCTTCTTCTCCGAGTGGGATCGGCTCTCTCACGATCGCGCTCGGCAGCCTCCTTCTGGACCATCACAGTCTCACAGAAGGAGGCAACTTCCCTCCAGTTTTCTGTCTCTGACAGCATAGCCCTCACTACTGCTGGCAAAGACAGGTCTCGCCCGATTCTGGTGAGCAAAACCTGCCGCTCAGAGGCCCACGCAGGGCACTCCGCGAGCGTGTGCTGTGCAGAGTCTAGGTTGCTTGCACAATGGTGGCAATTTGCCGTGACCTCAAGCCCAATCTTATTCAGGTACTCACCGAAGCAACCATGTCCGGTCAGCACCTGAGTTAGCCTATAAGAGATGCGCTCCTCTCTTTTCAGCCAGGCTTCGAATCGAACCTACGGCCTACAACTCGTAAGCCACGGGCGTTACCACTAGGCCCCCACTGCTCTCATCATCATCATACCTACAATAATGAAACCCCAACTTGTTATTTTTTTTTTTTGTGTTTTATGTTCTTTTTCATGCGTCATGTTTGCCGCAAATAAATGCATTTTCTTTCTTTCTTTTTCTTTCATTCCACAATGTGAACTTAGCTTAAGTGGTAGGTCTAGACATGATCATTGTGGACCCTGCTGAGTGCTGGGCACAGGAAAGTAAGAGAGAGGAAGAGACCTACAGGATGTTTTCTGTAGAATCATGCAGTACTCGTATCGTCCTTCTGCTTGGGTACCAACTTGTACTTTTTATCCTACGCTCAGGACTACAAACACACCTTAATAAAACCATTGTTAGGATGTTTTTATACTCCTGACTGTCCTGAGCGTCCGCGTAGGTTGGCTTCGCGTCATGTCCTTCATAGTTTGTATTTATCATAACAAATCTTGGTCACTAACGCTGTTGCAATCGCTACTACATATATCTTCATTGGAACACAAGTCACCGTCTATTAGTCGGGTAGGTGCTGTCAATTGCGCGTGCGCAGATCCCCGTAACTGCTCGCTTCCTCTCTTGCGTTGAGCTGATTGGGCACGAGTTAGTTAGGGTTGGTTAATGGCAGGACCGTGATAAGTCTGTATTGTGTAGTTGTGTAATTTTAGTAGTCAGCTTTTTTATGAAGTCTCTGTCAAAAACCCACGATGACCACAACATCCTTGTGTCAAGATTTCTTTTGAATAATCCTACTTTTTACTCAAACTCGTCTTTTGAACTGTCAAAATTAATTTAAAAGTGCCTGTAATTGGTTTAATTAGTTACTCTCGAAAGTTGAAGCTAATTGCCCATTCCAAAACGTAGATCTCTATGGAGAAGAACGGGCAGGAAACTCCAAGGACACTCTTTTAAATCAAGATATTATTACAAAATCCAGGGTACATTATTCTTGTTGCTTCCATTTGTGAGAACAATGTAAAAAACAAATGAAGAAACAATTCAAAATATAAGATTAATAATAAGCCCTGGCAGTTAAGAGATGACCAGTCTCAACCGATGGCGCCCGTTCACGAAAATGAGGCGTATCTACTATCTCTGTGTTTCCCTATTCTTGTTATTATTTCGACTTCCCCGTAACGTGTCGCAAACCCTCAAACGTCCATTACGTGAGTTCCATGATTTGTGGGTCAAAGGTAATAATTGGGCAACGTTTCCCCGGTTTGCAATAGATCTTCGCCCACGTAATGATCTATTAAAGGTCGCGAGGTTAACTAATGATGTTATCCTCATTGTTGATGAGTCCAGGTTCCTGGCCAAATATGACAGATGACGTGGCCAGCTTAATTTCGGTAATTCAAAGGATCGACGATTCCAGGTCAAGGTACCCAATTGGGTATGTTTATTGATTGACCGTAGAAGTACCCATAGCTAAATCATCGGAATTCGGTGCCCTTCATTTTACAGCATATTTGATAGTTGAGTTTGATTGACTCGGGGTCAAGTGGTACTCCATTGGGTACTTATTGACTGTAGAAGTACCTATAGCCACATCATCATATTTTCCTAGTTGAGTTTATTTCTAGTCGGGGGTTGTCTGTGCGGGGTAATTGAGTAACACACTAACAGCTGTAGAAATGGCTTTCATTTTGGCAGTTCAACAACATTCATTGCGTTATTTACGTTGTTGAGCGGATACATTTTTTGAACATATGAAGCAATGGATTAGCAATATCGTTCAAAGTGTTTCTGATTGGATTGATAGTGTGTTACGCAATTAGGATACGGATACAGTTCTGCTTACTATGCGTGAATTGTAAAATCATGTTCATCATCGGTCATTTTTTCATTATTGTAACGTCAATAAAATACGTGGGTCGGCAGACTGATATATTTGCGAACGTAAACTAACTACCCACCACCATACAATTATGAGTACTGACCGATGTCACTATTATCATCAATTTTCAAAATGTTTGTCTTTTTAGCGAGATGCTTAGAAAATCTATTTCTCCCATAGTCGTTTTAGCGTATGTTGCTTCAATTATCCTAAAGACTAGTATTTTTTTAAATGCCCACATCCTAATGACTTTGATCATTATCTTTTAATTGTTATTTGATTACCCACACCTAACGATTTTGTTCGCCTATTCAGAAGTCATGCAGCCCTAGTGTAGTCGTTGCAGAGATTTGCAAATCGCACACAATAGGGTAGTTGTCTGGGTAAAAAAATAATAATTATATTTAGTCCGTCAGTTAGATTATCGAAAAATAATGGACACGTATTTTTTTTTGTCAATCAAACAAAAAATGACAAAGGTCGCGTCAAAATTTGGGAGTGGGGGGTCGTGACGTCACTTGCTTGTAAAATTGTCGCAAGCAAGTGACGTCACACAGAACTTTAACGGGCGATATCTTCATCATTTTTTATATAATTGACAAAAGAAAAAAATACGGGTTCAATATTTTTTGATAGTCTATCGGAAAATAGCCTATTGTATGTAATGCCTAGATGGGGGTGTGTTGGTTCATTGGGTCAGTGTTAGGTTGAATGTTGATTCAAATATGTTTCGCGAGCGTAACAAATTAGTATGACTTTACAGAATTATAATTATTAAAATCAACAATACATCCCTCTTAAGTTCAAATAGTCCTATTGAATGAATATTCCAGAAATATCAATCAATAGGATTTATATGAGGTCATTTAATTGCTGTTTGGTACGACTATTTAGAAGTCATGCAGCCCTAGTACAGTCGTTGCAGAGATTCGCAAATCGCACACAATCATACGTAATGCCCCAGATGGGTGCGTGTGTTGGTTAAGGTCAGCATCCACTTGTCGCGCTCTTATTGTTACGTCTGACTGATAATTTGTTACTGTGTACATCAGCACGCATCGACTTTGTTATTTTAGTCACGTAAATAAAACTTGTGTTGTGGTTCGTCTTGGCTTTCGTTCTGTGTGAAGAAATAGGTGTAATTCTAAGTATGATGTCTACGCATCATTATAACCTCCACTTTGGCGAAAACGATTATTGATTATTAAACATGAGGCGTGATGGAAGTCAAGAGAAGGCCCAATCAGCAATAATATAAAAAAAAGATGGCCCAATGTAAAAGAGATGAGATAGCCGTCATTTCGGCACAATTCCTGAAATCAACAGTGTCAGTATCAGTAAATTCACACAATAAATCTCAATTTTACTGAGATTATAAATCTTTATCTAGTTATACTAATTTATGTACTAATAATAAAGCTGAAGAGTTTGTTTTTTTTTTTGAACGCGCTAATCTCTGACGCTACCAGTCGGATTTGAAAAAATATTTTTGCATTTGGTAATCCAGTTCTTGAGGAAGGCTATAGAATAGAAGCTATTTAACACCACGCTAGGACCCTTAGGAGTCGAACAAATAGAATAAAAGTCAGAAAAACGCTAATCGAAAATGAAGTAATACCGCGGGCAGGAATGCAATGCGACGCGGTGGGATGTCTAACACTTTTTCGTGTCTGTACTTGTATCAGTAGGATCAGTTGCCCGTTTCAAAACATTCATTAGGTCAACTCATCCCGCGGGATAAGTTCAAGCGGCCTCAGTTGACTAAAGAGCCCTGGGTCGGCGCGGCGGCCAAAATTGTACGCAGACAAAATTATACATATAAACACATTGTCTCACGTGGCTTCCTGATACTTTACAGCAATACGTCGCTTAAGAATAATTTACTACCACATTTCATCACTGAAACCTGAGCTGAAAATGACCATCAACGTATGTATGAAGCCTATCAAACTTGAACGATCGATTTGACTTAATTCGAGGTCTTTTGCTGTCAGTCAAAATTGATTTAAATATTTCAATAGATGGTCTATAGGTAGCTAAATAAAATTCTGTTCGTATACCTTGAGAGAGTCCAGGATCAGCTGGATAGGTTCCGTTAAAACTGGACGCGCGGGCTCGCGAAAGATGGAAAGAGTGAAGGGAGGCCTTTGCCTAGGAGTGAGTGAGCCAGCGTAGGTATGGGACTAACCACACTTATTTAGCTCTGTTCAGTTTTTTTCCATAGAATACAACGATTTTGTATGGACAAAAACTGAACAGAGCTGAATAAGTGTGGTTAGTCCCTAATAAGTAAAATACCTTGAGGCTTATTTTGTGGTTTATTTTGACTCTCAAATAAGATTTATGGTTACAAAACAAAACACTCGTCGCTTGATTTGGCTTTCAAAACTACCATATTCAAAATACTATTTCACGACGACACGACGACGTCATATGGCTCAATTTGAAATTCATATCTTCATCGTTTCTGTAATTCGTTTTCATTACTTACATATTTATTGTCCATCATAGTTTATGTGGCTATTTCTGTGTTTTGCGTATATTAAACTGAAAATGGTTATAAATAAGCCCAATGTTTGATATAGGATTTTGTATTTGAATGAGGAAGGATATTACTCCAGCTGGGCTCCATATTTTACTCATTTACTGTAAATACGTGCTCACATAACGACTGGTTGAAACTTAGGCAAAACTTGTATGTTATTATTTATTGGGCAAGTAACAATAGCAACGAAAAGATCAACATTTCATTTGTTTTGGGTTTATGTCAGAGGGGCAATTCTCGTAATTTTAAGAACGTTCAGTCTCAATCTGTCAAAAAATACTTCTAATTTCCCTACACTTTGACAAGTTTTTGACATTTGTTTGTCGCCGAGATGAGATTGCGACTAGATATTGAACGTTTTAAATTACGAGAATTGGCCTTCTGATGTTTAGTGCCACCATCACTGTGCCCTAATTATTATTAGGGCACAGTGATGATGGCATCCAAAACCTAACCCAACCTAACCTGCTTACCGCATGCTGCTGCTGCAGTACCTAAGATATTTCTTTGGTACTGCTGTCAGCATGGTAACTTTAGCATTGAGTGGTGGCCCAGTGGTACCTACCTGAACTTGTAGGCCACTTGCAAATGTGAGAAAGAAAGAAAGAAAATACATGTATTGTTTATTGTTTGCAAAACTAAAGGAGTATTGTTGATTGCAGGTTGGCAAAGAGGTAGCGCATCCAGGCATCGCGAACGAGTACGACAGCATGCAAGAAAAGAAGTACTACACGTACTACCAGTGGGTGTGCTTCGTGCTGTTCTTCCAGGTAACTACATGTTTTTAATGAAAATACTTAGGTTCTTCTCAAATTCTCGAGCTTATAATGGGACATCCTGTTGATAACGACCTAAATGTATTGTCGACACAACTAATAACTATACATCTATAGCTATATAAATAAATAAAATTGAAGTTTCTGTTTGTAATGTCAAAATAACTGCTTTTTACTAAATGCATATAAAAGTATTAAATGCATTTAGTAAAAAAAAAAACTGTTATTATATATAACTGGTATATGCATAACTACGGTAATTATAACAAAAAAACTTTTTGTCCCGGCTAATCTCCGAATCGGCTGGACCGATTTTGACGTGACTTTTACTGGCAGGTGGCTGATACTTTAGGCTACTTTTACTTAAGAAAGACATAAAGAATTAGGGTCCCGCGTAAATAAAAAAAATCAGCCAAGCGACCGAAGCCGCGGATAGAATCTAGTGCTGTATACAGTTGCATCGAATTGCTGAATATCTTTGAGAAAACAGCAGTTTGGTTAAACTTAAATATAAGAAAATCCCTACTAAATATAAAGCCTGATTTACATGGTGCGATGTACAGCACCCTAATTGCGTAACACACAATCAATCAGAATCGGTTTCAATTTTACAGTTCAACAACATTCATTGCGTTATTTACGTGTTGAGCAGACTTTGTGACGGTAACCTTTTTCGAACTTATGAAGCAATGGATTAGCAATATCCTTCAAAATGATTCAGATTGAGATTGATTGTGTGTTTCGCAATTAGGGTGCAGGCCTGTGTGCCAAAAATTGAACAGAGTTATGACTCAGTTACCATTTTGTACTCAAACTAACATAAAAGCTATGGATCAGAGTTCAGACTATGTAAAATTGTAAACCAGAGTTTTAATTACTTTAAAGTTAAGCGTATGATGAGTATAGGTTGTCGGGTCAATAGGTACACAAATAGCAGTAATTAAAACGTGCATTGTTGCATTCTTCATGACATTATCATATTAGTTAATGCTGTCAACACGTATTTATTATCTAACAGTTAGATGCATATCGGGATAATAAGAATAAAAAAATTATTTGCTCAAACATGTGTATACTTACATACAGAATTAAGAATACATGCATGTAATATCTTATAAGAGTGGCTCACGACATGTCTGCCTTTTCTTATGGCGTGCAAATATTTTAGGTACAATTATTTTTATTGAATCAATGATTTTAAAATTGTATACTATATACATTCAAATATCAGTCACAATTAAACGAATTTCTTATATTCAATAATTTACATTATCCAATGATTTACTATTTACTTCCTTGTCCAATATTCCAGATTACAATTATCACATCTCTTTAATAGGCATTCAATTAGAATAATAATGAAATTCGTTGTTATTAATACTGCTGTTGTTATTGCGACAGTATGTAAAATAATGGCGTAACCAAGTAAAAAAATTCTAGTCATTCATTTTGGGGCATTCATTGTTCATTACTCGACGTATTGCAAATGCACGCATTGCCCAGCTGCAGGCGACAAAAACCCCTGGACATTTCTCGCCCAGATAACTCGAGCTTATCTGCACCCATTATTGTGCATCCTATCAACCACAGTCTGAATCATTTTGAAAGATATAAATCCATTGCTTCATATGTTCGAAAAATTTGTCTGCTCAACAACGTAAATAACGCAATGAATGTTGTTGAACTGACAAAATGAAAGCCGTTGCTACTGTTAGTGTGTTATGCAATTGCCCCGCTGGTTCAATAAATGAAATTGATTCCTTTAATACTTTATCTAAAACGCAGTTTTAAATGAATACACATCTTTTTAAAAGCAGCTGTTGCATCATTATTTCGCAGTGGCAACAACAGGGTGGAACCCATCTTTCACTAAAATAATTAAAGCTCAGTGTCACAATGGGCGTTCTTATCGCAAAAATCGATAAATGTCGTAAACAAAAGTACCTTGTGTTGTTTGGACGTGAAAGAATTCGGAGAAAAACTTTTCTCTTTATCGTTTCAAACAATCCGTAACTTTATTGTTTAGCAAAAATATCCAGTTTTTGTACACAAACTATAACGTCTAACTATTACGTCACGGTGACGTCAGATGGAAGATCGCAATAAAATAATTAAAACGACGTGCCGAGTAATTGCTCGGAACCTTGATGTGGATGTAAACGTAACTTATTGTGGTGTGATGTCATTGTTTACTATATGGAGACGCTGCACAAGTTAGCCTAAACACAATGGTAAAATGCTTCAGCATATCTATTCCCAACCATCCGACAGGCTATCGTATCGAAAATGACACATTTCGATAACCTGATTTGCCTAACCCCCGACAGCAAACAGCTGTCGGAAGAATAGAGTTCGTGCAATACCTAGAGTATTGCCGATTGTCATATGATATATTTTATGTTAAAATAAGAAATTTTACGCGGACGAAGTCGCGTTCAGAAGCTAGTAGTATACAGATGTACTTTTGGTGGGGTTATTCCACAAATAAAAAAACGAACTATGTTATTATAATAACTAATTAGTTTTTTTATTATTATATAACTACGTTATTTGTGAACTTTTTGTTCAGCATACCTTTAGAAAACCCACCCGTGTTCCATCAGTTGCCTGTGCCAGGGGCCACGGTATCTGTTGCGATAGGAAAATGAAAAGATAAAGAGATGTAGAAGTAAAAGAGAAAATAAAAAATCAAATCCCCGTTATGACGATGAGACTTGAACTGGTTGAATAACCCCTTTTGGTGATAGGTTTTACGATAGCTTGCTTTTATTCCCTGAAACAGTCCCATGAAGCCATGGAAGTCAACGTCATAGATCTTACTACGTCACGGTTCCAATAATTACTACACTTCGTATACTACACCACGTGCATTTAATTACCGCTATCTTGTATTTGTTCAATGAACGCGTAGATTACTCATCCCAATCCTCGCTTCATTACTCACGCAATAAAAATAGAAACAATTTGTTTTATATTTATTTTATGACTAACTTTCTCTCATCGGCTTCGTGTTTGTTGACATTTTTCTCTCACCGTTTTATTTCTCACAGTGGCCGCTATTTAAAATAAATAAGATCATCACTCTTCTGCCCGTATCGCAATTTATTTTGTGGTCGGCGCAACACATCATTTTCTTCCATACTTCTCTATTAGTCGTCATTTCGGCTCACCTTTCTAACCATATCATCATTCACACAGTCCATCCATCGTTTCTTTGGTCTTCCCCTACTCTTATAGCCATCGAAATTCATACTAAAAACTCCTCACGCCATTTTCTTCAGTTGTCCTTAACACATGCCCATACCATGACAATCAATTTCCAAACAACTTTTCAGTAACCGGTGCCATTTAAATTAAATAAGATGTAGCAAGAAAATAATTTTACGTGTTTGAACATAACCTAACATCACACCTGTAATCCCCGAAGAGTAAGGACGTACCTATAGATCTCACACCCACATTTTGTCGGAGCTAAGTCCCATGTAATAGGGTCGAGCCTATTCCCATTTGCCGTCAATCAACCGGGCACGAAACCGACTGTTTGTTAGGTACTAAGAAATTCCTGATTGAAAATTCCAATAACACTGGGACACTGCCCGACCTAGGTTTAAGTTTAAAGAATCTTTATTTCTGAACAAGATACAGTTCTCTTATATGAGATTTAAATTTCAACATAAACATAATCGTTGTCTAATGAGTAATGACGAAGCATGCAAATGTAGAAAAAGTAAAACAATAACAACAATATACGAGATCAGTAGCAAACAAAGTAAAAAAGTAGGTAGTTACACAATATTATCTATAACAAGTTAATACAACTGACCAATTTGACACCAAGGTACCCTCTTAAGTACTAAATATTCACTTTGTGAGGAACACAAATAACGTTTAAGAAGCGAATTACTGTGTGATTGTGTTTGTGTGTGCTAGCATAGTGCGTGCACGTGTTTCTTGTTGTTGGGAATATAACCCAGGACCTCATGCCCAGCAGTAACGCTTGCGAGACCACTAGACCAACGCGGCAGTCAATTATTTGAATTGTTCGGTTAAAACATATTAAATAAATAGTAACAGCAGAATTTCTGTGACTGTTTTCTGCCCATCTTAAAGACTCTGTTTACACAATGACGTCATGTCTCTTTAAGAGTCTCAATTAGCAACAAAACCGGAGCAAGGCCTATGACCGGCTATGGCCTACTGGCTGATATTATGGAAACCCACAATACACACCCAAATACGGCGGCCGACAGTCCAAATGTATCTAATAGCTCAATCACGTCGTGTCATCGGAACGGCCTCATACGACACGTCTGGTAACGGTATCACTATGCTCGAATTATTTGTCACTGGAATGAACTGACAGGTGCTAATAATGTGACTTAGTCAAATAATGGTCATATTTATTGTAATATGGGGTGTTTAAACCTTGTCCATTAGGTAAACCGTTTTTTGACAGCTGTCTTAGAACGTACATATTCCAGATTACGTAAAAGTTAACTTTAAAATGCGTAATAAAATAAATATATAAACTGCCTTATCTTATTGAATTATGTTATTTATGACTTCTTACAGACATTATAATACCGTACGTGTCTCAATCAATGTATTGTGTGTTACTGCAATCCCTAGTTCCATCTGTCAAAAAACGGGTTACCTAATGGACAAGGTATAAACACCCCTTATGACAGGGTATAGTTACTTAATCGATTTGTACTAAGTATAATAATAATACCACTGCAGGGCAAAGGCCTCATCTCATACTGGGAAGGCATGAGCATTGATCACCATGCTTGCTCAAGACGTGTTGGTTTCAGACTCTATGTCTAGGTTTCCTCAACATGTTTGTCCTTCATCGTTTTGAGAGCAGTGGTGTAGAATAAATTATACAAAGTTAAGTGCCTGCCTGGGTTCGAACCCACAACCAAAAACTCGTCAGTTAGGGATCGTTACCATTGGGCCACCAGTGCTAACTCAGTCAATTTACTCTAGTGAATTTATGATTCGAGTAACGTTTAAGACTTCGCACTCTAACTTGTAACCAAGGAAAAGGTACAATTGCATAATTTATGAGATGATGATTTAATTGGAGAAACAAGGTAATTAATAGTCTGTGAAGGTGCTGGTCGAGTAATTAATTGGACAATTAACTATTGTTAGTAAGGAAATAGTCCGATTTCGTATATCGAGTCTGATAATAAAACGATTAAGAAAGTACGTATTTTAGTTGCCTACAAACAAACGAAGCCGCCACTGTATGAAGTGAACGTAGTGCTGTGCTGATGAAGATATTAGACGGTCAGAAAATTATAAACAGTTATCTCGCATATTAATGACTCATGCATTAGTTAGGTAGGTACATAATTGCGCAAACGCTACTTCTGAGCATGAGGTCCTAGGTTCGATTGCCAGGTTGGGCAAAGTGTTATTGGGTTGTTCTATCAAGAATTTCTCAGTAGCAGTCCGTTGTCTGGATTTGTACCCGGGTGATGGCAATAGCCTCGCCCCCTGTTACGTGGGACTTATAACTGTCGAAATGTGGGTGTACTATAGGTAACTGCCTAGCCCTTCAGGTGTGATGTTATGTATTTTATCTATGTAGGCTGGAAGAATTCGTTGGATTGGCAGGAATAAACACCTTTAAGTGCTGATTTTTCCAACGCCAGATAATTTTATCGGAGGAATAATTTTTGACAGTTCTACCATACAAAAAGGTTTAGACGTTAAACTTATTCCACGAAAAAAACAATCTTTCGATTGAAAAATCAGCCCTTAGTAATTATAAATCAGCTTTTATTTTATCACACTTGTCAGTTGTCACCTTCACCATAGACATTTGTTTCTTCCCGCTACCTCTCGTCTATCCCCGTACGTTTCGTTCGGAAACTTTTACAAGCAGATTAAAAAAATAAAATAAAATCAGTTTAAAAATAACACAGGAACGATTAAAAATACTAATGACCTAATATTAAAAGTTAATAATGACGCCGATTCCCTTGTTCGCAAACTAAACTAAATTTAAGTTCAGTGCATCTTTTTTTTCTATTTCATTAAGAAAATGACAGAAGATAAATATTAGTTTAATCCTGTCAAATGAATGATGAGAATGGGAAATTGCGATATACATACAATACCACTATTTCTAGATTTTCTTGAGTTATGAATGTTATACTTTCTGCAAGCTAATCTTTGTTCTACGATTTGTTTGATAAACATCTTTGTTTTCAATTTAACTAGTAGGTAGGTACTTAATAAAAACATCGGCTTGGACTTTGTACGTTGTTTTGTTCTAAGACCGACTGTATAACGGTACTCGACAGGTGTGACAGTACGAAGGCTGCGTACAGATGTGCTGCTTGAATGTTTTTCATTGAGAACAGTGGAATGATAATAAAGTTCTCTCGGTACTATTCATATGTTTAATGATTAAACCTTACCTATGTAATAATATTTATGACTTACTAAATAATATTAAACTTATGGTTCGAGCCCTGACAGTCACTTTACTTTGTGTAAATGATTACACCACCACTGCTCTCAAAACGGTCAAGGAAAACATCGTGAGGAAACGGGCATTTCCTGGAACCAAAAATTTGAAGACATGTGACATTGACCAAGCCGCACTGGGCCCGCGTGGTAGATTACGGCCCACTCCCTCCAATAGAGAGGAGGCCTGTGTCCCAGCACACATTATAGGCGGATTATGATGACTTAAGACCAGTAGCATCATCTCACAATCGGCTACGCTTATAAGTGGCCAAACGACAACGAAGCGACACGCAGTTTATTTGTGGTAACCAAGTGTACAAACACGCTGTAATTGTGTGCGTGAGAAAGACTAGCGTCAGCACAAAACACACATTCACAGCGTGTTTGTGTTTGTGTCACACTTAAAACAAGCACAAGTAAAATGCGTGTCGCTTCGTGAGATAAAAATTCTATAGGTAGCAAATAACTATTGGTATAGACGGACTATCCACGTATAGTGCAGGCTGCTGTCACCTTATGTTGACATCAATCTGTACACTACATACAGGGTGGTCCTGATTTTACGCTATGATAATATTTAATGGCAAACCACGTGCAATTGTTCTCACCTATAAACCGTGACACATTACTATAAGCATTGTTGAGATCACTGCACTAACGTGCACGTGCGTGCGTGCGTAAGAACCGCAATTTTCTCGTTCGTATATAAAACTAGCTTCTACTCCTGCTCACGACTTCGTTTGCGTGGAAGTCGTAAAGATACATAGTATACGTAAATAGTGTTGGAGTATAGCAAAAACAAATCGATCCTACTTCTCTTTTTAACTCATAAATATTATTTTTTACTATCGAGCCCGCCCTTACCACTTGACCGAAATCCTTACTATTGCATAGCGACTGCAGTACTGCACTACTCTTTTAGCCTTGTGTGGGATGACACGTCCCACGTAATATTAGTAAACACACCTTCCAATATATAAATAGAAAAGGATAATAAACGTATTATATAAATCCTTATAACAGCCTTTCCTTTGATGTCCCTCCATTAACCCCAACAAATAGCAGCCACATTTTCTAAAGCTCCCACGGCTCCGCGCTATTTCTCCATTTTCGCTCAGCGTTCTTTCAGTTTTTTTATCGTCTCCTAAGGGTCGTATTATTATTATTATTATTATAAGCCTGTGTTGTCCCACTGCAGGGCAAAGGCCTCCCTTCCCTCCTTCCACTTTTCCCGGTCTACTGCGATTGTGGACCAATCCTTTAAGCAGGAGTCCAGCTCATCCCGCCTTCTCTTTCTGGGCCTGTCGTTTCCTGCCATTTGGAATCCATTGAGTGGTGGTTTTGCATGCTGCTGCTCCGACATGCGACTGATATGGCCAGCCCAGTTCCATTTTAGCCCAGTAGCTGTGCGGCCAGCGTCCGCTATTTGTGTTTTGGAACGAAGTATAGAGTTCTTAATGCGGTCAGTGAGTTTGACACCTAGTATACTTCGTTCCATAGCCCATTGGCAGACTCTCAGTGCGGACTTTTGACGCTTTGTAAGAGACCATGTTTGCGCTCCGTAAGTGAGGGTGAGAAGAATGCACATGTCCATGAGCTTACGTTTTAGTGAAAGCGGGAGAGGTCCTTTCATGATAAGGGTCGTAGCGTAATGCGTAGCCTTTCTCAAGAATTGGGCAATCAAATGCAAAAAAAAAAAATCTAATCGGACTGGTAGTTCCAGACTTCCAGAGATTAGAAAAAAAAAAAACAAACAGACGAACTCTTTCGCTTTACATTAGTATATTATAGATGTGACGTATACGGGTAGTGTCAATTGACATGTCAAATATTAAAAATCTTTGCATGTAGACATGAATCAGAATCGTGAACAGCCAATATAGGGGTGTTGCTCTTTTGGACTACTTATTGAGTTAATAGTGTCGATGAATAAGTGGCCTCCGTCTAGATAAGTAATTAATAGCAAATAATCTAGACGTAATAAATAAATTCCTGATTGAATCTTTCAGATATAAAAAACGATGAGGTTTACCTGTATTTTGCAAAAAGAACTTGTGTGTTTAACACACTTTTTTTTTGTTTAGGACATCAAAATACGAAGGGAAACAGTAAGCTGTAGGCGCTAATTAAAAAAAAAACTTTCTATGTACATTCTTCGAAGGCCCTTAACGTAATAATATTACAAATTACATAAATCTATGTTAGTAGAACAATTAGGCACAGAAATAATAAAAACAGTACAAAACATCACTATTACAGAAAGATTTATCAAGCCCCATGTCTGACATGGAGCCAACCAACCATAACGGTGACGTGTGTTAACCATCTACTCTCATTTCTTAGGTACCATCCCGAAATCTATTATTAACCTTGGTAACCCCATTTTATACTTTACTATAGGTACTTTTCATCCTAAAAACACTTTTACATTCAGTATTTTCTTCCAGGCAATAATGTGCTACACACCCAAGTTCTTATGGGACGCGTTCGAGGGCGGTCTGCTGAGGACCATCGTGATGGGGCTCAACATTGGCATCTGCCACCCTGACGAGAAAGAGAAGAAGAAGGACGTCCTCATCGAGTACCTCATCAGGCACGAGAGGGTATGTAGTAGAATACAGCTCAAACATGTACGCACGACGACATATCAAGCTAAACATTTCCAGTAGAAGCTGACTTCTCATTGTACGAGAAGCCTATACAATGCGGAGTTAGCTAAAACTAGAAATGTATAGCTTGATGTGTCGTCGTGAGTACTGATTGGAATGGCAATTTATAAAATACAGACCAGTGACCTATTTGTTGGGCGATTTGGGTAAAGGGTAGGTTCAAAGAACCGTTATTAGCTATGCCTCTGGTGGTCTTCATGGGCTTGCAGTATTGTCAACTGCTAGATTTGCATAGGACTAACGACTACAAAATTTCGTCACTTTTTCCATATGGGGTCCAAAGGGATGCTTTCTCCCAAAGGCTTGGAGTAGCACCAAAATTCGCTCTTGATTACTATTTTCGCCACCACTCCATCATGGAGAACTTCTGTCCTTCTATGGCCTTTATAAGGCCTTCTACTAGTTCAACGACATTACCGTGAATCGTGATTGCTATATTTAAACTATGTATATATTACGCAATATCAAAGTATACATGAGGAACAAAGTACAGAACTTCGCCGACGCTGACGTTCAAGGGTTACCATTGTAATTTGTATTGTATGTGGTGTATTTGCATGACTGTGCATAAAATACAACTTACGCAACGTAGCTTCTTCCTAGTAGGCGTAGTATCTACTTTGTAGTTTTGGAGAATGAGTCAGACAGAAGTCAGAAATCAAAATCAAAATATTTTATTTCACATAAACCTACATGGGCACTTATATACAGTAGGTAGGTGCACGGTTCCAATTGATCGTTTCCTATGGAAGCAGAAAGAAGCCGGCAAGAAACTCCACGGTTACTCTTTTAAAAAGAATTAACTTTAACAATGTTTTCAAATTACAGTATTAATAGGTATGGGAGGACAGCGTAAGCCTGTCAACACTGTACTTAATAAAATAAAAATTGTTTACATATCTATAGACTACAAGGCCTACGACGTTATCAGAATACTTAAATATAAAATAATTTATCAAAAACTTAAATAAAATATAAAAACCTACGAGTATTAAAACCAAATGATATGATTGACATTACAACCACTAATACAGAGTTGATATTAGAATTGTCTGTATATAATGCCAAATAATAAAAAGATTATGATGTCAAAGAAGTATGTAGAAAATAAATGAAAAATGAACATCGTAATTTGGGAGCAGTTAGTAGACATTTACATAGTTATGTCGTTAATGAGGTGCCAGGGAAGCCAGAAGGAATTATTGCCAAACTACCTAGTCTTCAACGTAGTCTTTAATTTTATATTATGATTTTTAGGTAAGGATAAGTTTGATGAGGATTTTGAACTTAATATCGCTAAGTTTCTGTAACTTGCTTTGGCAACTTGTTATAAAAGCAGAATGGGGGTATGAGTGAAGCATGTCCCCAAAGATTTGTCTAGTCACTCTAGGTTCAATAGTCCGGGTGGAATAGTTTTTGCCATAGCGATACAAAGAAATGAAATGCATGAGATGAATGTAAATGATCTTTAATTTAAGAATTAACATAGTTTATTTGAGTTTGTTAAGCACGATTGCATCATGCACACAAAATTTTCCGATGGCGTGACTACTTTACTTTGTAAAGTACATAGTGCTATTCTCTTCAGATAAAGAGACAGAATCTATCTTACGTGTTATGTCTTTCCTCAAATATTGGTGGCACACAACCTTCGACGTCGAAGATTTAGCGTTTCAAGGACTCTGAACAAAAAAATCTCGAATCAAAAACTTGCAGTTCCAAATCCGATTAATATTCACGACCAACGGTTTCTGCCCGCCTCTGGGAACCGAACCTTGTTCCTGCCGCTCCGTGTTCTGTGTGCACAATGCATTCCCGGGCTACTTCTAATTGGCATTCGATGCGCGAGTGATGCGCGTGAGTCGCGAGGGACTTTCTTGTGGCCATAGGCTTGAGGTGCAGGGAATCCACGATAATAATGCTTTAGAACCCTTACCAAGGCGTATCGTGTTACCCAGTAACTGGGTTGTGGAGGTCAGATAGGTAGTCACTCCAGATAAAATACTGGTATTCAGTTGCATCTGGTTAGAGTGGGAGCCGACTTCAATATACTTGGGAATAGTCTAGGCAGATGTTGATGAATGTTTTAGAACACTCCAAATGGGCTAAAATGCTGGCCAGTCTGACGCTTGAAGCTCGCTTTCCAATAGCTAGTCCTATTCTACTTTGCTAGTCCTATGTATTGGCAAGGTGAATATGATTTTTAGGACTCTAGTTATCTTTATCGACATTTGCGTAGCAGGTAAAACTGCTGTACGGCAGTAAATCGTCTTATAGGTAAGACGAGTCACTAGTCGTGCAGCGGTATAACCACTATGACAGCTATGGCTGTCACAGTAATTACTGTCTGATGACATAATCATCCTGTGTCTAAAATTGTTGATGAACATAGTTTTCCTTAACCAGCTCTGTGGTCTAGCTTTGTTTCCAAGAAGCATTTATTGACAAATGAAAGTATAAGAAACAATGACGTCTTCTACGAGTAGATAGGCTACAGGAATAGAAACTGAAATTGAAAAGACACGATGCTCATGGCCACCCTGCCACTAACGGCAGTGAATTAGCCATTCAAGAGGCGTCTCTCATAGCTCAATAAGATTTTTTACTACACATTATTATGAATCGCAACTTTTTTCATATGGTTTTGTGAAAATCTCATCGTAGAATATGCAAAAACGGGATACCGCTTGGCATACACAAACGCGTTAGTCGTTACTCTGTAAAGCAAGCAAGCTCTTTCTATAGCTCAAAATATAATAATAATAATAATAAGAAATTTATTTCAGACAAAGTCCATATATTGTTATTGTTGTTTGTTGTTGTTGTTATTGTCATTGTTGTTGTTGTATATAAGAAAGACGCTATAATTATCATTCTCCCAACCTTATACCAATTTATTTGGGGCAAATTGTCTTTTTCTTCCATACTTCTCTATTAGTCGTCATATCGGTGGCCACTTCCTTTCTAGATAGAGGCTATAATATAATATATTCAAGTAATTGTGTTCATTGATTTATCATTGCTGAGATTTCCTTAAACTCGTCTAAATTAGTCACAACTACCTTTGTTGTTTCGTATAATGCACACCTACTTTTTCGGATATCATGTTTAATTCATTTATAGACGATATGCTAATGATCTTGACCTAGATCGTATGTTTACATGTACTGTTAACAGTGACCATTTTTTATTTCCTTGTCCCTTATAAATCTGGTCAGTTAAACTTGACATAATTCATGTCAAGTCTTCAATTAACATCGTTCCGTGCTCCGAATGATTAGTAACTGTTACTTCCCTGTTTTATTCTGACCCACTAGATCTAATGTCTTTGGAAAATAATCGCAAGTTTTTGGTTTCCTGAATTGCATTAACGATGGTTTGGATAAGGCACTAAGTAGTTCCCGAGCTGCACCCTAATTGCGTAACACGCTATCAATCATAATCTGAATAACTTTGATGGATATTGCTAAGTCACTGCTTCATATATTCGAAAAATTCGTCTGCTGAATAACGTAAATAACGCAATGAATGTTGTTCAACTGTCAAAATTAAAGCCATTCCTACTGATAATGTCTTACGCAATTACCTTGCTGGACTACTAACAGCAAGATTTGTGATCCTTTATCGTCCTATCAAACATCTAAATCGGTTTTTGAGTCCGTTCTGGTGCTAAGGAAAGTATCACTCATTCAGGATTGTTTTAAATTGATGAATGAGGAACATTCATCATCATTCCCCTAGCATCTCTACCAAACAAAGCATTAACAGTTTTCTCTTGTCAACCCTTAATGCCTTCACAAATTAATTTATTCGCCTGTTACTCGCCCTATTGTGTAGTTCTTGTCGCTTTCTTGACTGCAATGGTCCGTGTCGTGGCTTCAGATCGTGACAGTTGATCAGTTGCCAGCGACAAACCGATTCAACCAATTTTTTCTATGCGGTCATTGGCCATACCTCGTTCATTGCTCGTAGTTACGCAATCTTTTACCTTCACTGTCTTCTTTACATTGATGACTATGTTCTTGTTTCACATTATGAGTTAGTGTTAGGCCAGTAATGGTTTGTGAACAGTTTTTTTGCGTTCGATACCAACTCCGAAGTTACTTTTCCGGTTTAGAGTCGTGTACTTAGTTATTTATAGCGTTTAGTTTGTTGCAGTATTTTTGTTATGAAATTATAAAGTTCAGAAGCTTACCTAATGAAACTATGGCTATTACATATATTTTGAGCATTATCCGCATGTAGCTAGATAGTTTAGTATTCTCTCTGTAATAATTCTAATCATTTTTGCCAATCATTCGTCGTCACAAATAGGCAATGGGATGTTTAATATCGAAGTGCAAATTGTATTAATCTGATCGAAACTA
Organism: Apamea epomidion; assembly: GCA_947507525.1. Classification (NCBI taxonomy): domain Eukaryota; kingdom Metazoa; phylum Arthropoda; class Insecta; order Lepidoptera; family Noctuidae; genus Apamea; species Apamea epomidion. The sequence goes on from OX382226.1 coordinate 21,096,931, forward strand.
CGTCAACCCACCTATCACTACCTGTTAAAAAAACCGGTATATTTAGATTGAAATGCAATACTTATGATGTAAAACTGCCAGACCAAGACCCAATACATAAAATTAACTGGCTGTGGTTTCAAATAACCATAACACCTTTTATTAGTTACATTTCCTGTTATAATAACAATAAATAAGTAATAAAGCCTGACTAATAAGTTTTCAACGAAATTATTTAACCTGAAAGGCTTCGAGGCCAATTTCGGAGAAATAATTAACACAGAATCACATTTACTGAATACGTATAGGTAAAATGATCGTGACATTTTCGGTAGAGTTGAAATTGTAACAGGAAAAGAGCAAAACTCGTTTACAGACTAGAAACTGTATATCACCCGGAAGATGCAGAAGACGTTTGACTGTGGAGTTAAGAACCTCCAAAGTCCACAGCATAGAAAAGACTCCATGGGAACCTACTACGCTTTCGACTCCTTGACGATGCAAAAGTGACTGTAATTAAAGAAAGAAAGAAAGAAAAAAGTTTATTTGGACACAGTTCGTGAAACACAAATAAAAAATTAATAAAATAAAAAATAATGTTTCAGACAACAATAGTGTGTCCCTCACGGCTGCGCCCAAAAGGTTAATTACAGCATTAATGCCAGACAGATGGTAAATTGGTTTAATTGAAATATTTATATGCTTTGAGTTTGAGTTTGACCAATGAAATCGTTTTCTTGCTTTCTTTCTACTATCTTTTACTTAATCCATCTTTTTAAAGTGGCATTTTTTTTTCAACAGCGTCATACTCATCATTTATTCTCCTGCCTTATAACAATTTATTCGTGGTCGGCGCCACATGTCTTCTTCTTCCAGACTACTCTATTAGTCATCACCTCGGTAGTCACTCCCTTTCTAGCCATATCATCTTTCACACAGTCCATCCATCGTTTCTTTGCTCTTTCCCTACTCTTATAGCCATCAACATTCATACTCAAATTAGAATTAGAATATAATTCATTCCCCATTTAGGTAGTCCCCATTAAATTAAAACCATACAAGAGCAGTGTTTGAACTCGGCGTAGGTATCAAGTGCGACCGCTTCCTGTCATCTGGCGGATGTTCTCGCCTTGCACGGGTCACAGGTGTGGCTCGCTGCTGCCAATAATGACGTTTACTTACACCTCATATTTCGGTGGCTGTTTGTTGGACTGTCAACACGTTTATTTAATGGCTAGTGGCTAGTGGCTAGTGGCTAATGTCGTATATGGCACTGTTTTGTTTGAGTTTCTATGCTTCACTGTTTAGGGTGGCAGGGATATCGACGCACAACCTTTTACCATGGATTCAGTACATGATTCTGGACTGGATTGGACACATGCGTTGACATTTTTCGTCGGTTATTAAATAAAAAAATCTGTTGTTTCCTACAAAAGTGTAATACCTACGCGGTCAAATGTATGGAACTGCAACCATTTTTTTTGGAATCATTTTATAACTGAATCCATAGTAACAGACTGTGCATTGATGTCCCTCCCACCCTGTGTATTTGTAGATGTTGTTGGATCTTTTATCTCTTTCGTATCTTTATCTAAGCCTTTCTTCATATAGGTACTTATGTACTTTTAGGTTACATTATATGTTAGTTTTTCCTCGTGTCGGTTTTGTGTACAAATTATTTACGTATTTCTATGAGACCATTTACCGACCGGTACCTACCTACCTGTACAAATTGCCAGGTTCTTGACTGCAATCTCCTATGCGGACCAAGCAAAAACCTACATCCTTTTATTTTGTGATTGTTGTCTAGGTAATAAAACAATTGCCTAGCAACCTCGATCGACTCTTTGGAAATAAACTACACTACTTTAGATTGAATCACATTATTAATTTTATTTCCCGGAAGTCTTATTGATTCTAAACTTGAAATTAAAAATACCTGCATATAAGATTGAGGACATGTTTATTTATTTATTACTAGCTGTTGTTCGCGACTTCGTCTGCAATCCAGGATGAAAAGTAGTCTATGTCCTTAGCCAGTTCATGGTCTAGCTGTGTGCTAAATTTCATCTAAATCCGTTCAGCTGTTTTTGCGTGAAAGCGTAAGAAACAAAATCACTTTCGCATTCATAATGTTAGTTAGGAATGTTAGGATAAGGCTTTTCAGAACGAGAACCCTGTTACTTTACAATTTGTACATGTACATTGCCTTTGCAATGTACAAATTGTAAAGTAACAGTGTGCAAAATACATGACGTTGCATAGTTTGAAAAAATCAAAAAAAATAATATTAAAAGCTAAATTGATTACAATTAATTTGAATTAAATTAATTCATTGACTGCCACCGCGGTCACCGGTGTCCGCCAACAATAGATTTTCTATTGTGTCTGTTGTCTGGCAGTCAACGTGTAAGATACAAGCAAAAATGAAAAAAGCTAAATAAAAGCTAAAAGCAAAAAAAGCAAACAAACAAGCATTAAAAGCTAAATTGATTACAATAAATTTGAATTTAATAAAATATTAAAATGAATAAAAGCTAAATTGATTACAATAAATTTGAATTTAATAAAATATTAAAATGAATAAAAGCTAAATTGATTACAATAAATTAGAATAAAATATAATAGTATTAAAAGGAAAATTCATTACAATTAATTTGAATTAAATTAAATATAAAATTAATAAAGCTAAATTGATAACAATAAATTAGAATTAGATAAGATTAATTTACTACTTTATATTAAAAGGAAAAAGGTAGCCACTGTTTTGTGTTCCCGTAATCGCGAATCAGACTCACAGGGGAAAATCCAGGTTTGAAACTATATTTGCATATGAGGCTGTATAGTCACTAGTTACATCATGTTCCACAAATTGTGACTCACGTGACTACTATTATAATTCGGAGAAATAAACTGTGCTTTATTAATATTTTTATAACATGAGCCTCTGACTGTGTGCACGTACGCAGTTTTTATTTTTTGGCCTGTGTCCTTTTACGGATGCTAAATAACGTAAAAGATTTTAATAATTATGTAAGTTTTTCAATCGGCGAATTTGTTTGAAAGAGAGCCTCACTGACAGTCTTATAGCCAAACTAGCTGCCCCGCGGTTTCAGCCGCATAAGTTTCTATCCCGTAGGAATATCGGGATGAAAGTATCTTATGTATACCTGGTTATAAACTATCCGTGTGGTCAATTTCATCCAAATCCGTTCAGTACTTTTTGCGTCAAAGAGTAACAAACATCCATCCATCCATCCTTACAAACTTTCACAATTATAATTTTGGTAGGACTATAGATCTTTATGGGATAAAACACGGCTGAAAGGTGTAAATCCACAGCTTTTATACAACAACAACAACATAACATGATAACTGTAATTCGCGAAGGGTAAGGCAGAGGTGTACAGTCACGAGCAGAAGTATGTATACACTCGGCTTTATTCAAAAGCGATTTACTCCTTTACTTTTTAAAGAAATTTTATGTTGTTACGAACATAGCATTTACGAACCCATAGGTTTATGTAATGTGTCGTATTTCAACGTTGCATTCGTTATTTCTCGAAAAAATCGCAATTGAAAGTTGCCAAGTGTTGACATATTGGTGCTCGTGACTGTACCCACATTTCGCCAGTTATGTTTAAGACCCCTGTAATAAAGGGCGACCCTATTACCATTAACCGGACACAAATCCAGACTCTGGGCTGGTACTGAGCAATGCCTGGGGCTGTAGTCTCGACATTCAAAGCGATCGCTTTACGACCGAATTCGGTCGCAAAGTCCTGTCACTCCATACATTACACCTGTCAATCCGGGACTTCGCGACCGAATTCGGTCGTAAAGCGATCGCTATGAATATCGAGACTGCAGCCCCTGATGACAAAAATCAATAACACTTTATCCGACCTGGGAATCGAACCCAGTACCCCATGCTCAACAGTAGCGCTTGCGACAGGTGCACCAACGAGGCGTTCAGCGAGCGTTTATATGAACAATAAGAAAGTAACCATGCATATCCAGCACCCTCGTAATACACCATCAGCCACAATCTGAATCATTTCGAATGATATTGCTTGTCCATTGCTTCATATGTTCGAAAAATTGTCTGCTCAACAACGTTAATAACGAAATAAATATTGTTGAACTGTCAAAATGAAAGCCAGTGCTATTGTTGGTGTGTTACGCAATTACCTCGCAGAGCAGACTGATACATACGAATTAAATTTAAAATTAAAAAATTAAAATAGTTTATTTCTGTAACTTTCTTGTACAATATTATTCTGTTGCTAGAACCTCCCAGGAAGCATGTAGTAATGCTGGTATTGGGTGGTTCTGCTCCTCCCTCGGATCAACATATTTTTAGGTAACTAGAAAACTAGAGAATATAGAGGATTGTGCATTATGAAACGTTGTAAGTAACCCCCGTGATCTTAATAACAGATAAATTCCTTCAAAACTAACATTGGGTTTCCTAGCTGATATTACGCTATGTCCTTCTTTCGTACGGGAAAACCGTAATCACCAAAACAGAAGGCCAATTCTCGTAATTTAAAACGTTCAAAATTTAGTCGCAGTCTCATCTCAGCGACAAACAAATGTCAAAAACTTGTGAAAATGTAGGGAAATTAGAAGTATTTTTTGACAGATTGAGACTGAGATCAGACTGTGAACTTTCTTAAAATTACGAGAATTGCCCCGCAGATGTTTGAATTTGCATACTGTACCCACTGAGACTAACTAACTCCTTCGCACAATAAGTAATAGTCAACGTATTCTCGCAAAACGATGACGAATGCTATATACTTGTAAAATACATATAAGTAGTCGTTATTATTTCCTTAAAGTTTTTTTTCTATGATATCGTATGTATTCATGTGGACTTACATGTGCAACCTTGCTTAAAGTTTACGAGTACCTAAACTTTTTGCTTAAGCTAACTTTACGGATGTTATCTTTATTTTGGGTTTATATTGGTGTATTTAAGAGATCGCCGTGTTTTGTTTTTTTTTTAGCATTAATTAAAGTACCTTTAGCATCCTGTGTTTTTCATTTCGCGTTTTAGTTTTTATAGCAATTCAGTTATTAAATGCGTAACATTATCATCACGCCTGTAATACCTGAAGTGTTAAGCAGAGGTCTACCTACCTGTACACCCACATTTCGCCATTTTTGTTTATGTCCCATGTAATAAGCACCTTTTGCCATCATTCGGGCAGAAATCCAGACTCCGAACTGCTGCTGAGAAATTCCTGACGGAAAAACACAATAACACTTATTAAATGCAAGTCCTAGCTTTCAGCCAGTGCTGTAAGAAAACGACAGGAATCCATCAGAAATAAAGCACTTTCTTGGCTCTTGATATTTTGAAACAGAGCAGGTCGTTGGTTAGTTGAATCTTGGCAAAAATCCAAAAGAAACAAGATGAATTGATAAGAATTAATAATGAAGATGAATATTATTAATATTATGCGTCTACAAATTTAAGTAATTTAATTTATGTATTTTATGATGTTCAAACCTCGGAATTTTAAGCATGCGTTCTTCTCATGTAATAATATCCTCCCGACCGATTTCGGTCACAATCGTCAGTGGCAATTTTAACGGAGATTAGCCAAGTATGCAGGAGATATTATAGTGCACAAGTGCGCAAACACAGGTGCACTCTCTGTTCCTTTACTCTCATAGTCCGATGGAACGGCAATCAGACACGACCGGGGAGAGATCAGGCGCAGCGCCAACGGCTTTACCTGCTTTTAAACCGCCAACTTTCAAGCTCAGGGCTGTTACTAAGAAATTTGTAATGCACAACCCAATAATACTTTACTCGACCTGGGAATCGAAACCCACGGTCAGTCGCGCTTGCAACCACGAGACTAACGGGGCAGCCTTCTCATGTGTATATTACCTGTACAGGTATATACCTGTGTGGGACATTAAATATTTATTTAAAATTCAAGCAAACGTGTGCGGTGGAGTAGAAGATTTCATTCATGAATTACATAAACATATAGCTATTATGTATGTACTACTAAATGAATGGCTCGCACAATGAGTGCTATATGACAGTGATAAAATTGTCTTTACGGTGTGCCTATTTCATGATGGTTACTATTTTACTCGTAAAGGTGGGAACATCACGTCAATGTGTGGTCAAAAATGTGGCATACTTGTTTGGACTATATGCTAGTTTTTCCAATACAAAACATCAATTTGTCAGCTGGAATAGATAGAGGAATAGATACTGGAAAGTATTATACGTGGAGCAACTGCCTACCTGACCTCCACAACCTAATTTCTGGGTAACAGTACTAAGCGGCACTTTAATGAATGCCTATATTTAAAGAGTGGCAGGGGCATTGACGCGCAAACTGTAACGATGAATTCAGTACATGATTCTGAACGAAAAATATCGGCTTCGACCACCAGTTTGCCAGTCGATGTTTTCAACGCTTTAATCTTTAAGTATCGTTACATCGGATTGACACTATCCGGCCTTTTTTTGACCATCAGGAGTACTTAACTAAGGTATGGGTTAGCCAGAAGAATCATTATTCAATTAAGTACACCCTAACCAAATCAGTTGAGGTGTCCACAACGCCACAAAACTTTCCAATAGCAACTCGTTTTTTTTTTGGTTGTTGTTAACGGCGACTGGTCTGGCGACACTTTTTCTGCTAACGGTACTTGAACACGGCTACCGTGTGACACGACGATAATTTATAATGCGCCGGAGTCGATGGGAGCTAGTAGCCCTTCTTGTACCAAGATATGAGGAAGGGAACCACTTGTCCTGATGTGTTTTTAAATAGCGTAACCAGCCATGTTTTCGTGTGAAGTTCTTTAACGTTAATTGTAAGCTGTTGTGGATAATTTGGGGGTCTTATATTTTGCTGACAGTATTTTTCGTGTGACAGTACCTACTTTTTGATGGGTTGTCTCTCGTTTTAAAATAGGCAGAAATTTTGTGACTAGTGATAAATTGGAAGCAAATACAAATACAAAAAGAAATACTAACTAAATAAAACAAATAAATATTTACTCAGAAATAGAATTGGTAAAATATTTTTGCCTAAAAATAAAGTAATCTAATCTGCGGGGGCATTGCGAAACACACTAACAGTAGCAATGGCTTTCATTTTGACAGTTCAACAACATTCATTGCGTTATTTACGTTGTTGAGCAGACAAATTTTTCGAGCATATGAATCAATGGATTAGCAATACCTTTCAAGATCATTCGTATTGTGATTGAAAGTCTGTTAAGCAATAAGGGTGCTGGTAAGTAGACGAACCAAGTACGTTCACAAATGTTGCAGTTTACCTACTTTATTACATAAATGATATATAAAAAAAGAAAAATAAAATAAATATTGTTCTCCCTGTTTCTCTCTTAGTAAGAATTATGAATCATGCTTATTACGTAAAACCAATTAATAGAATCCATAAAGGGCTTATTTACGTCATTCAATATCCTTTCATAAACCACAATTTAATTAACACTACATGCACCACAAACCCACGAGAAGGTCTAGGTACAATACAAATGTTTATAATAAAATAATTTAAATTCATCCTAACTGCGAACTTGAGTTTGTTTAGTACGCTTTCACGCTAAAACGGCTGAACGGATTTGGATGAAATTTGGCACACAGATAGACCATGACCTGGGTAAAGGACATAGGCTACTTTCCATCCTGGAGCGCAGACAAAGTCGCGGCCAACAGCAGGTAAATCAATCAACTCAGCCTATCGCAGTCTACTGCTGTACATAGGCCATGCTGCGCCACAACACCCTGTGCTCCTCCTTCCGCATCCAGTCTGTCCCAGGCACCTTTAAGAGGTCGTCGGTCCATCTAGCTGGAGGGCGCCCCACATACGCTTGTCGATACGCGGTCTCCACTCTAGGACTCGTCTGCTCCACCGGTCATCGGTCTTTCGACAAACATGGCCAGCCCACTGCCACTTCAGCTTGCTTACTCTGCAAGCTATGTCGGTAAATAATAATTATAAAAGCAAGGATACGTCATGTCATGTCCTAAAACAGAATCGTTGCAGTTGTCAGATGTCATTACAACTGGTCAGTTTACCTTGACACATTGAGCCCTTAAAAAATGTCCTACTTATGACTTGCCTAATTAGATTACTAGGGTTATTTAACTCCATCGTTATTATAGTGCAAAAAAGATTAAATTGTATTCATGTCAATTGTAATTCATGCGTAGAGGTCACGTCTGCAGTCCTCGAAGATTTAGACAGAGATGTACCTGTACCTATAGTACACCCAAATTTTGCCAGTTCTTTATTGATTGTCATCAAGCGGGCATAAGTCTAGACTCCGGGCTGAAAAATTCCTGACGGAAAAATGTAATAACACTTTGCCAGACCTGGGAATCGAACCCAGGATCTCATGCTCAGTAGGGCTTGCAGACCAACGAGGCAGACCAGTATTTTTATCATGTAGGTGTCAAACAGTTTACCATCGTTTCGCATTTTACCTGTAACTAATTTCAAAAATGGTTACAAAGCAGTCTAAATGAACTTGAATTTTTTGTGAGAAAGCTTCCCATTCACAATCTATAACAATACGCTGTAACTTTGTTTGAACATTGTTTCTACTGTGAATACACATTCTTTCCCCTAATTTGGGGTGTCTTCCCTTCTTCCTGTTCAAGTTCAAGGAGAGTAAACTGCAGCAATCACCGAACCCTGTAATTGGGGATATCAAACCTAAGACGCAGATTCTGTACCTCCAAACAAAATTGCACTTTATCCCTTTAACATGCGGTACACTTTCGCTAACTTGTTGAAATTGTGGGGACTACCGACAAATATTTGATTGCCCAAATAAAGTATGAATTGAAAGGTAAATCGAATCATTTTGTGGAACCATTTCCTTCTGTAATAAAGTCTAAAATTGCTGACGTTTTGCTGCGTCACTTTATTTCCCACTAACTCCTTTTAAAGGGATCGATGAATTTTGAATCTTTCTTTGTTAGTCAATTTTATCCCTATTAAACAAAGTTGAATTCTATTCTGCTGGTAGTAAAGATCAATTTGTATTGAGAGATAGGTAATTAGCAAAAACTTAGCTGGGGGCGAAAACATATGGCAAGCAGATTTTGCGTGTCCAGTTGAGTCCATTGGCATCCGGAGTAATCTGAGAATTTAGGGTTCCTTACGACTATAAATGTAGTATATAAAATATTGTAAAACACTTTTAAAAGAGTAACGGTAGGGTTTCTTCCCCATTCTGCCCATTCTTCTCCATACGAAACTATTTCTTGGAAGGAGCGACTAGAATCAATACTGTTTTTTGTAAATGTGACGTTCAAAGTGCCTTTTATGTGCCTATTTGAAATAAATGATTTGACTTTGGCTTATCAAAATAAATATGATAATAACATTGTAAGTAGGAAACAATACAAACGAAATGATTAAATCAGAGACAATACGATATAATAATACGTATCAATGGTAATTGGTTTGATTATACAGTTTTTATTGTAATTTATTATAGATTTACCTTTAAGTGCGTATATGGGAGTATAATAATGATAATAATTTATTTAGGTACATAATGGTTTTGTAGTACATAAAAGACTTACAAAGTATGTCTTATTAATTATTATAGGGTGTATGTGCAAAAAATTGTTCGGTGAATTGCTGCTCTCCAGCTTAGATCACTGAGTAATCCGCGGGATAATTGCGTAACACACTAACAGTAGGAATATCTTTCATTTTGACAGTTCAACAACATTCATTGCGTTGTTTACGTTGTTAAGCAGCCAATTTCTTCGAACATATGAAGCAATGGATTAGCAGTATCCTTCAAAATGATTCAGGTTGGGATTGATTGTGTGTTACGCAATTAGGGTGCGGTATGCTGTATTTAGGAGAGTATAACCATAATCGACCTTGTGGACCCTGATGATAGGTATTATACAGGGTTATTTTTTAAAGACCAGCCAAATTTAAGGATGTGGTACAGACCATCAAACTGAACAACTTTCTCCATGGGACCAACATCGTAATCGCGAATAAAAATTCAGCCGTCCCATACATTTAGGTCGAGTAGGTATTGAAGTTTTCTATGGGACAGTTGATAAAATTTTCGCGATTACGCTATTTGTCCCATGCAGAAAGTTATTCAATTTTATGGTCTGTACCACATCCTTAAATTTGGCTGGTCTTTGAAAAATAACCCTGTATTTCTTCAATTATCTATTGTATAAAACATTTTGCTTGCATATTGCTTACTCCTTCTAAACTACTATGGATTTTGATGCAATTTTCACCATCATTTATATAATTTTTTCGGAAGGTTTATTTTTACATTACACTAGTATAGCCCCGAGGTTTCCTATGTGTTCATCCAGAACCCGTCCAGTCCTTTTTGCGTGATTGAGTAACAAACATCCAAACTTTTCACATTGATTTTATTATAAGTAGGATTAATACAGACATAGGGTCGCTAGTTGCCATGACACTATCATGTACCTACTTCTCTTGGGAGTCCTAGCCCCGGAAGTATGTATCTTCTATACTAATAATAAAGCTGAAGACTGTCGATTAGAACACGCTAATCTCTGTCTAACTATCATTGGGATTTTTTTTGCATTTGATAGCCCAATTCTTGAGGAAGACTATAGGCTATTTAACATCGTGCTAGGACCATTAAGAGCCGAGCAAAGAAGAAAATAAGTGAGTAAGGACGCTAAGCTAAAATTAAGTGATAGCACGGGCGATGGTATGCTATGCGGTGGGTCGAAGCTAGCCAACTTCATAACAAGATAAATATTTTCTACACAATCATGGCGGGTCTTCTCAACATGTAAAACTTGTTGCTAGATATTCGGACTAGTTCATAATAGTCAACTTTTTGCCAGGATCAATAGCCAGATCAACGGACGGACAGATAGATACCTACCATGTACATATTAATGGCAGGTGATGGGGCAATGACCGCTTGATCCTATATAGTTAGCCTTGATATTATCCTTATATTAATGATTGAAAGTTTTTTGCTAAGTTATGGAGCTGATTTTTTAGTTTGACTATTTTCCTGTAGTACAACTAGTGTAATATCTAAACGAATCATTGACTCTACCTGGTTAAATTAAATTAGCTGGCGAAACTCCGCAGACGTGATGGGTGTCGTATGCGTACTTATCTAAACATGACAAAAAAATGACGATTTATTTTGTGGTCATCGACTGGTCGTAGTGTTATTTACTTGAAATATATCAGTTTAAAAACATTTTTTTTGTGTAAACTTCACAGACGTGATTGGTATCGAATTCTAAACTAGGCTATTTAACATATATGACTCTGCGAGACGACGGGGTGGTTCGGAGGAACAAGACATTTTACGCGGACGAAATTGAGGGCAGAAGAACTAATATTTTATGTGAAAGTTTGTATGTTTGTTACTCAATCACAGTAGTAGTAGTAGCTTGGGACCTGGAGAAGGGCATCCGCTATTTTTCATCCTGGATCGCAAACGAAGCCGGGGGTTTTTGAGGGATAAACCACTGGTTTTCTCTTGAGTAAGCCCTCGTCCGCACGGACGTAAAAATATCGCGGCGGGATTTTATCGCGTACTGGATTTTATACTCTAGGTTTTGAGCCGAGCGCGTCGAAAAAACACGCTGTTGGATTTTCAACTCTTAGTGCTGAGCAGTGCGCGATAAAATATCGCCGCGGGAAAAATACGCCCTGGGCTTACTTGCAGGCAGTTACAAGTCTATTACAAACTTTGAAGGTAATGCTGTCAGTACCTACACAAACCACCACATTGCCTCACCATGGAAGTTATGAAAGCGTAATGATACTCCTTGCTTGATTGTCGGTCTCATGTATGTCAGCGTGCAACAATGGGCCAGTGATGTGAAACCATAGTGCGGAGCCGACTAATTAGTAAGACGAGTCGAGTTGTTCATTGATTGTTATTTTAATACCATAGAGGGCTCGGTGGCTAGGACTCACGTGATTATGGGTGTATCGGTTGACATCATTAAATAATCGTGTATTTTTTTAAATGGTCAGGAGTTTGTTACTTAATCGGGGCGTGTATGGCCAGATGTGTGAACGTGCAAAAAGACAACGGCTCGCAGCAGCGGGGTATTGGCGTAATTGTAACAATAGCGATGGCTTTCATTTTGACAGTTCAACAACATTGATTGCTTTATTTACGTTGTTGATCAGACAAATTTTTCAAACATATCAAGCAATGGATTAGCAATAACCTTCTAACTGATTCAGATTGTGATTGATAGTGTGTCGTATAGGCTGCACGTCAGTGATAACATTTTGACCATGAGTTGACTGGCTGAATAAGAGGCCAGCTTATTCTGTCTCTTAAAATACAGGTACTCTAACCTAGCTCTGGAGTCAGGGTTTCAATTCTTTTCTGTAACATGTTTAGCACGAAGATGGCGGGACGAGCTTGACTCCTTCCTACCGAAAGGACTGGCCGGCACTCGCAAAAGACAGAATTGTGTTGAAAATGGAGAGGGCCTTTGCCCTGCAGTGGGACAATACAGGCTAGTTAGATTAGATTAGAACATATTTTTATGCCATGAAATAATTTATTTATTTATATTGGTTTTGTTGTCACTGACGTGCAATGCCTTTAATGTACGAAAAAAAGTCGGCGTTCATGTTTGTTTGTATAGATTTACATACTTCCTGAATTGTTTCTATCAATTCAATTCAGCCACGTTCATCTGGTAGGTAAAACGAACCATCTTCGGGTGGTTACTTGTATACTCGTCTAAGTAAATGGATTTGCATTAGTTGACGTCACTTAAGCTGTGTGTCATTCACGTGGTGGGTCCACAGGCTTTATTTTACTTCATCAATCAACATGGGCTGTTAATGTGCTAGGTAATTTAATATTTTTAAATACTTTTTAAACGTTGCCCCACACTAGGAATTACTCCTGTATCGTGGGTGCACATACACAAACAGCCAGACCCGGAACAACTACCTGTAGGCAATACAAATATTTGTTCCGTGCGGGAATCGAACCCTTGACATGCGGCGCAGCAGTCGATCACTCAGCCACTGCGCCAGCCGTGTCGTCATACTATGCTGTACCTCCCGCTAGGGTATTTAGTCTGTTTCCATAAACGATTCCGGAGGGATTTGCATAATTACGCAACGCCATGGGTATCATGCAAAGACTATGTTATATTCTCTATGGTATCATGTAGGGACTTTCTATCGTCATCCCAGTAATCATCTGGCTAGGACACTAACACCCGTTCTCAGTAACACTAGACGACACCTAAATTAATGCCTAAACGCGCTGATGATTTTTCAACTTTCGGCGTTGAGCCGAGGGTTGATTTTACCCACCAGTGCGCTTTTATTTAGGCATACATCTGGACGTCACTTAGTGTTAGTGAAAATGGGCGTTAGAAAGCCAAAATAGTTAAACAAACCCATATTTCTGCTGTTTTTTTTTAATATTAACTATGATACGATTTTAATGATCAACACTTGTCTTGACACAAAAACAATTACACTCGCACATTAACAACACAAAAAATACGCATAAAAAATATAATAAACGCTACCATTTAATAGAGCAAATGTCGGGTAAATCAGTGTCAGTATAAGTAATTTCCTGTGCAGCACAAAAAGAGCCAGGTGCGGGCTATTCTCAAAGCGTGCATCTGTCGGACAGCCCCTCTTGCAACCCTTACTACCGGTGTTGTCACCCTACAAGGGCGACGTTGCTCATTGAGCATTGTACTTGTTAAGTGGGGAAATTCACACGAGCAAATAATTATAAAAAGGGTGTAGGTATGTCTATGATTCTATGATTTTTAAAGTCGTTACAAGAGTTTACGATTTTTTTTTTAGTCGTTACTGTTTCTAGTATTCATTGTATTTGTTGGTATATTGGCGTGGCTAGCTGACATTTGGCAAATAATTTCATTGAATGTTCTGAGTCTCGTTCTGTTAATTACTTTGCATACCTACTGTTGTATAAAATCAAGTATTTTTAACTGAATAGACAGCTGTGCTGCTGGGGAGTTTGTTGCGCGACTTTTACCTAGCGAAAGAACTAGGAAGTGGTGAAGGGCGAGCGTTTTGGGGGACTGTCTTATGTAATGCATGCATTGTTTAATTTTCTAAAGACAGTAATGACAGGGCTGGATAACAAACAACACTTAACCGCGATTTTCTTGGACATGTCCAAGGCTTTTGATCACGTCGATCATCAGATACTTATGACTAAGCTTGAGAAATATGGAGTAAGAGGCAATGCACTAAATCTTATAAGATCATACCTCACAAATAGATTTCAAACGACACAAATAACATGGTTAACAAAGAATACAAGGTTTGAACAGACTTTTATATCAGATCCAAAAATTGTTCAGTATGAAGTGCCCCAAGGAAGCATCCTTGGACCTCTTTTGTTTATAATTTATATAAATGATCTCCCAAAAGTTATAAACCAGCAAATGATATTATTTGCGGACGATAGCACGGCCATTTTTACTGACATTGACAAAAATGAATATGAGACAAATATTAATAAATCATTAGATGCTATTATAACCTGGTTATAATACAAATTACATGACATTTGCAAATAAAAACACAAAACCAAAAAAACTTCACATAAGTTACAAAGTTGAAACAATAAATGAAGTCGATGTAACAAAATTCTTGGGTATGTACATTGACCGTGGTCTGAACTGGAAATATCATATTGATCACGTTTGCAAAAAATTGAACCAATATTCATACGCCCTGCTAAGGAAAGTGGTGAATGAAAGTGCACTATTAAACGCATACTATGCATATGTGGGCTCCACTCTGAGATATGGGCTTCTGTTCTGGGGAAACTCCTCTGACAGAATATGCCTTTAGAGCCCAAAAAAAATGTTTGAGAAGCATAACTGGACTCAAACCGAGAGACTCATGCCTAGAAGTGTTTCGGAGGTTAAAAATTTTCACTCTGCCTTCGTTATATATTTATGAGGCGGCTGTAATGATAAAAGGTGATATTAGTAAATATGAAACACTTAGAAGTGCACGACACCAAAATGAGTTATCGGGTATTAGATGTAGAACTGTTAAATTTAAGTCTAGTATATTTGGAATGGGTGTAAAAATTTATAACAAATTACCAAACTATGTGAAAAGTATTTCAGCGATCAATAGTTTTAAACATAAGTTAAAGGATTTTTTGTTAAACAAAGCGTACTACTCATAAACGAGTTTTTTAACGACAAAAAATTGGGTTAGCTCTATTTTGTTTTTTCCTTTTTTATAGTGACTATTGAATGTACCTAATGTTATTATGACTTCTTTATTTTTATGCATAATTTGACATTTATAATATTATTAATATATAACTTGACTAATGAATGCAATGTAATTATGACTTTTTATGTTTATGTAGTAAAATTTGACATGTATAATATTTTTTAATGTATAATTTGAATAATTTATAAATTGACTAATGTATAATAACTTTAAATAATGTATAACGTCACTAATTCTAATTAAATTTTATAATATTTTATTAAAGTACAATTTTATATTAATGTAAAAAATTAGTAAATCGACTGTAAGAATAGTTTTTATTTAACGCAAGTAAACAACAAAGCTTCATAAATATTGTACACCTTATAGGTATGTTACATTGTTACTACAACTATAACTATAACATCTCTATTGACATGTAACAAACAACAAATGATTTGAATTTGAATTTGAATTAATTTTGACGTTCTAAAAGTTCTGATTCTCAGCCTAATTTGAATAAATGACTTTTGATTTTGATTTTTGAGAATGTTACGTTTGGTTATTAATGATTTTGAGATAGAATATGTAGATAAATTTATCCTCACGGTACCTTAAATTTCATCATGTTCCTATTTCGATGTTTTACGATGGTAAAACATCGAAATAGGTACATGATGAAATTTCCGCCACAGATCCAGACTCTCGGCTGTTAATGATAAATGTCTGATGAGACATTTATCATTAACAGCCGAGAGTCAGGATCAGTGGCGGTCGATGGCAACAGGCTCGCCCCCTAAACATGAGAATGAATCATAACTGCCATAATGTGGGTGTACTATAGGTAGGTACCTACACCTCTACCTTACCCTTTGGGAAATACGGGCGTGATGTTATGTGATCGATTTTCCAAACTCATTCGACCGTCAGATGTTTCCGAGAAACAAGAATATGAACATCCTACAGGATATTGAAAAAATGCTAATAAAAAAAAAAGATAATTCCAGCAAAATTGTCGAAATTGACGTTGTAAAATTACAATCTACCTTTCTGTAAATCAAGTTCTATAGAAACAACATTATCTTATAATGACAGCTCGATAGTTGATCGGTAGCTGTCGCAAACACCATTGACTCGACGATGATGCAAACGTGACGCAACTTGATCCAAGAGCCACCGCAGCTAGTGACTACCTCATAGAGTCTAAGGCACAGATCTATAAACTTTACTGACCATTTATACTTTGGCTAAGCGTTAATCCTATCACAGTCGCACTATTGTCAAACTACAAGTGCCAGATAGAGACGGGGACATGTCTCAGCCAAGCACGTGCTAAGTGACGTTTAGATCGCAGCCCTCATAGTCCAGCTGCGGACTTTGATCCCAGTCATGACACGTGGGCCAAGCAGTGTCCATTCAAGTAATACATTATTCGTGATGACATATCTGATGTTGTGTGTCGGGCAGTCGAACTTCGTAACAAAAAATTAGTTTTTTATATTTTTTACATTTATAAGCCACATGCACGCACATGACCTTTTTGAAGGCCATCCACAATATTTCTACTCAGAATACCTTTTGATTGTTTACCTCATTTATTTATTCATGCAGAGGGCAGAGCCTGATGATTACTAGGCAAAATTGCCTCCAGAATAAACTACTGATAGGTGTCTACGTCTAGTGTTAGGCATTAAACAAACTAGTAATTGCTAAAAAACCTTGGAACTTAAAAACCTCACACTGATCATAATATAGCATGATATTTTAAAATGTCTGTCTGGCTATTAAATCCATTAACAGTTAGATGAGCAAGCTATTTTTTAGCCCACGTTGACACATCACAAATGGCAGAATATTCATAACTTCCGAATAGTATGTATATGCATGTCTCGCACCTTTTGTCTGAGTATAAATAAATATGGACACCTTTACGACTTGGTTGAATAAATAATATAATTGACAATGGTTTTGCATTATAACTTATTTAGTAAGCATTAAAAGAGAAGCATTCAATGTCAATGATGAATACCTATTAATTGCGGTTGCTAATGAAGGTTTCGATTCAATTTTTAATCACTATAACCATTGAGATCAATATGGTCATCTTTGGTCCCGTGTGTCATTCGTTGATCTTTGACAGTCGTTACGGGTCGTGAGAAGCCCGAAAGCCTGACAACCACTTACCAAAGAGTATCCAGGTTTACCCAGTAACTGGGTTGTGGAGGTTAGATAAGAAGTCGCTTCATGTAAAATACTGGTAAGTATTTAGCTGCATCCGGTAAGCCGACCCCAATATAGTTAGGAAGAAGGCTAAGCAGATGAAGATGGTCAAGATTGTCATCTTAGTCAGCAATTCTTCTTTTCGTGTCGATATATGGCACACCTCAAATTAGTTCGGCCCAGTATATGTAGCCACGTTAAAAACAGCAGCGTCTGGGGCGTTATTAGATCTTAAAGGATATAGGAGTATGACACGGGACATTCCAGAAAGTGGGTCATCTTTTGGACAGTGCTGCACTCATTGGGTGTTGGTAGAGTCTATTATCTACCCCATTTCCCAGGTTGTGTTAGCAGCAATTCCGATTCACTATTATGATTTATGATTGATTATAAACACAATAGATCTCGCTCAGCTTACATAATGCGACCATCTGCCACATTCCGTTTCCCTTTCAACCCTAACAAACAAAGAGCTATTTCATAAACTCATACCTCTGCTATCGGGGCTATATCTCCAATAGTTGTCCAGTGTTCGTCTCAAGAGTCAAGCGGGCCATTGAAGAGATAATCATAACGACTTCGGTGACAAGACTCGTTTGTAAATACGAAGCGGTTGATATGCATGTGATAACCCAAACAGACCAACAGCCACCCGCGTTGGCGGACTATGAATACTCCTTTGATTTAGTAACAGTTCCAACGGTTCTTGGTAATCGGGCCTGTGATGATTTGGCGTCGAACGCGCTTTCTGTAGCTGTTGTACAGGAAGACGCGATTGGGTATAGTTTGTAAGTAACAATACATTGTATGTTGCTAGGGGCAGGAAATAACAATAGGAAGTTAGATATTAATGCTTGCATGCATGCCAAATGGGCGTAATATAATTATAATTAATATATACAAAATATTGTAAAACATTTCAAAAGACTAACTGTGGAATTTCTTGCCCATTCGTCTCCATACATAGCTTTTTGGAAGTGGCAACTAGACCAAGTCTTTTTTCTGGTAAATTTTGACATTGATGAAATGTGCCTTTTATGTGCGTAATTGAAATAAATGATTTGACTTTGACTTTGATGATATAGGTACAAATTTAATTTACCTGGAATCTCAATGACAAAGAGTCCTAAAATATAATAACTTACCTATTCAAATGACACAGCTCATAGAGCAAAACAACAACCTTTTTCATATATAACCGCAACAAATAAGTAAAAAAAAATACATTAAACGGAAAAATGACCATTACCTATCTCTCTGGATTAACTACCTCTCACGGTAATACATCGGTCATTAGTACGCTAATATCTACTAGAGAACTACGAGATAAAATATAATGTTGTACATACACTCGTTTTGAAGAGCATAAGTATATCCAAAGCGGTTGAGTGTTTTAGGAGATTATGTCACACAAAAATGTTAATAAAACACTGGGAGAGAATGTGGAGTCATTATGGGGTGAAGTGTGAGATTACTATGAAGTTTACAAGCATAAGTTTATACTTTACAAGTCTGTCGTTGATGTTGAATTTAATACTGCGATATCACTCATATTTTTTTTTTCTTTTAAAAAACGTTACCCCACTCTAGGAATGACTCCTGTATCGTGGGTGCGTTTACAAACATTTAAACTCACATACACAAACAGCCAGACCCGGAACAACTACCTGTAGGCAATACAAATATTTGTTCCGTGCGGGAATCGAACTCGCGACACGCAGCGCAGCAGTCGATCGCTCAACCACTGCGCCAACCGTGTCGTAAAAATTCAAAATATTAGAAAGATCAAGTCATGTTGGAATTTATAGAGGTGGGCGGACGACGTTGTTGCCATCGCGGGCAAACTGGATGGAGCTGGCACATGAGCGTGGGGTTTGGCACAAGAAGAGAGTGGCCTATGGCTGGTCTACTGTGATGATAAACTGGGGTCGTCGAACGGTCTACCGTGTGCAATTTTCCCTTTCAACCACTCATTGTAGTGTTAAGGCATAAAAGCCTTGGCTTGGCTCAAAAGTTGGTCATCATCATTGACAGCCTTCTTCCACCTTCTACCCAACTGCTAAGTAAAGGTTTCCGTCACTTTTGTGAAAACTGGACAAAAAGTTACCTGGTCTGTGTTAGTCATATCCAATATCCAAGTCTTACCAGCTGTTCTTCAGTTTAAGGTCAAAAGTAAAGTAAGTACTGCGAATCAAGTTCAAAAGTTTGCAAGTAAGCTTAATTTTGATCTTAGCCCTAGTTTATAAAAGATGATTAATTATTACAAACCCTTAGAAATTTTTAAATTCTTAGCCCGAAAGATCAGCAGCATTGCCATCTAACGTGGTAATGCTGCCAGCCTTTTGGGTACTTATCCCATTGACGGCGATGCGGACAAATTTTTTGATACCCAACGAGCTCCTCCCTTTTCTTTTTATTATTTATTATATACTTTTACATAATATATAAATTTAAGTGTTAGCTTGTATATTGTAATTAAGGCTTTTAGTTTGAATCTAAATAAAATGAAGCAAGAAAGACAGTTTTCTCGTATAAAACCCTCATTAAGTTGAACTGAGTAGGTACGTAGCAGTACAATTGTCGCCCGGAGACAGTGCTGTCTTCATTAAACGGTTGTTCACTCCTAAGGAATTTTAATATACCACCGACGCCTTTATGTCTTCATACACTTAGATATCTCATACGAGAGGCGAGCATTTTTTGAGTTGGTCGGCGTTATTAAAAATTTCTTGAGGAATGCTTGTAATGTTTTGGGCCGTGAGATATGTGTTGCTAGTTTGATAATTTCTTACGAAATAAGCCGTACCTTTGTACTCAAATTATATTTATATACAACTTCCGTTATTTATATCCTATTAAAATTATTAACGCGAAAGTTAGTGAGTATGGATGGATGTTTGTTACTCTTTCACGCAAAAACTCTGAACGGATTTTGATTAAACTTTACGGTATTATAGCTTATTCATCAAAATAATATACTTTTTATCCCGATAATCCCACCGGATAGACACTTCTGCGGGTGAAATCGCGGGGCGCTGGTAGTAATAAAATATATAAACAATTAAATAAATAAAACTGAAATTTGGGCGCCACTAGAGTTATAATTTCCACAGTTTTTGGATTTTAATAATGGTGGATGGAAAATATTTTCCTTTTTGAATTAGTTTTGACTTTAACTTCAGACATGAATATTTCCGTATCTGAAATGTTAGTTTTGTCATGGTCATATGTGTCAGGTTAACAATGTTGACAAGTACAGCACTAACAAGTGTTGCCAGCACAACAATGGGCCATTTCAGTGGAAATGGAGCATTCTGCTGTTTTGATTCCAATGGTTAAGTGGACATTGTCATTATCAGTTCCGGAATAACATGAACCAATTCAGGGCCACTCGTGAATAAAGTCAACAGATTGTTGAATTCGCTCAATCATATTATCATCATACCTATCAATGAACTCTCCAAACGGCTGGTTGACACTTCTCGTGACCCAAGGGCAGGCTTTACCTTGGCCAGAGGATAAATATTGCCATACAACGTGGCAATGCCGCCATCGCCAGTCTCTTAGGTACATTACCAGTCGACAGCGACGCAGATAAATATTTCGACGCCATATTTTAGTTTGATAATAGTTTTAGTTAGGTTAAGATGTTTTTTTTTTTTTGTAATATTTTTATCATACCTGTCATAGTGATTGGAAACTTAGATAGCATCTATAACAATGCAATAGGTTTGGGAAAAGCGCCGAGTTTCGACCATTTTTAATGTCGCGCGTGATCGTAAAAGTCACTTTCAAGGTCGTTGATTTTACAAAATCTTATTTATTTTTATTTAAATATAATTTATTGCCTTTTTTTAAACTTGACATTTACTTAGCTAAAATCTTGCTGAATATTATTGATTTTCGTCATCGAATATATTCAACTAATCATCATTCTAATATCAGTACCGGTTTCATAGAAAATTCTAGAATTCTAGTTCGTCGTCTTTTCGAGTCTGGCCCACGTGGTGGCCACGTTAATCGCGGTATTACTGAAGTTTTAGGTCCTCAAAAGTGCAGGTATAAGGACACTTTGGACGCTCCAAAAGATGGGGCATAGTTTGGTCAGTAGCACCGCCCTCGCACTGGGTCAGAGGGAACTACAATCCCTCAACTTTATTGATTGTGTTTTCAGCGACCTATTTGGGTCTGCAGTCTATTGATTGCTACATATAAGAATATTAGATAGAATTCTAACAAAATCTTCATTTCCTTTCAGACGCACAAACTGTACGCGCTGCGGTACTGGGGCTGCGAGTTACTCTGCCTGGTCAACATCGTGCTGCAGCTCTGGATGATGGACAGCTTCTTCAACGGAGAGTTCTTCTCGTACGGCACCAGGGTGCTAGGGTACAGCGAGGTGCCGCAGGAAGATAGGTATGTTAGCATAGCTAGTTTAAACATAACTGGCGAAACTCCTCAACCCTTCGAGGAATGTTATTTTATGTAGTTTCAAGTGTCTTTGATAAAAGTCATACAGACCAGGTTTTTGTGATGTTTCGTAAAAGGCGACTGGAATTATATCACAGATCCTGTTTGATGATTCAATTATGTATCCAAAGCTTAAACTGGTTTCAGGTCAAAACAAAAATTTACATCGTTTTTAAACTAGCAGGCAACCTACCTGATGGAAAGTAGTATCAGCCGCATGTGAGCATTTACAATACCATCAGCCATCTCAGATGCGTTTCAATCCCAGATACTGTCCTATGTGCCACTAACAAGTGTTATATCGGCACCCGCACCTTCAAATCACACAACGGTTTTCCACATAATGGTAGCGACGAGGGACGAGCATCTTCTGATGAAAATTGCATAATAATTGGACAATTTCTCATTCCAGATACGACCCAATGATATACATCTTCCCTCGAATCACAAAGTGTACGTTCCACAAGTACGGTGCGTCAGGCAGTATACAGACGCACGACAGCTTGTGTATACTACCGCTGAACATCGTTAACGAGAAGACCTACATCTTCCTGTGGTTCTGGTACATCATACTGGCGATTGTGCTCACCCTGCTTATTATGTACCGGTAAGTCCAAATACTTATATCGCCTGTACTATATGAGGCTGAGTCTCTGGACTCTGGGCTGACTGCCCAGAGTGCTCCGGATTGACATTTACCTACCTAAATATCGTTACTCGTGGAGGATATCAATATATGCCTTTTCCCAACTATGTCGGGGTCGGCTTCCAGTCTAAACGGATGCAACTGAATATCAGTATTTTACATGGAGCCACTACCTATCTGACCTTCACAACCTAGTTACTGAGTAACACGATACCCCTTGGCAAGACCGGTTTTCAGACTTTCGGTCTTCTGACGACCCGTAATACTGTCAAAGATCCCGGAATTAATCGTGGAGGATATATTACGCGTGCCTTGCATACACTTAACGAAATCGCGGAAAGGGTGGATTTATTTACCTGTCCTCTGAACGAGTTCACAAAAATTACTTAATAATAATAAATAAATATTTATGCAAATTGTAGTCATATAAATTCTTCTATAAAACCGGTTCTTTTTCTTGGTGTTGTAAAGTACCGTATAGGATTTCGTCAAGGGGACGAGTAGCAGAACTATTATATATATATTTTTTTATTATGTTTTTGTCTGCTATCAAGGAACTGCTGTCGTAAATCCATTTGCCTAGCGTGGACTAGGGTAAAGGAAACTAGCAAAACAAACGTTAAAAGTAGTGATTGTGACATAGTATTGAATAAAGAGAAACTAGAATTCGTCGATAAAACTGTTTTCCTGGGGATAACGCTCGACTCAAGGATGCAATGGGGTCCTCATATATCATCTCTTGCAAGACGGCTAAGTTCAGCAGCATATGCTGTAAGAACAATCCGTCAATTTACTAATGTAGATACCGCGAGATTGGTCTATTTCAGTTATTTTCATAGTATCATGTCTTACGGTATTTTACTATGGGGACGGGCTGCAGATATTGAGTCCATTTTTATTCTGCAGAAAAGAGCCATCAGAGCAATATATGGCCTACGCAGCCACGATTCTCTAAGGGAACTGTTTAAAAATATGAATATCATGACGGTACCTTGTCAATATATCTATGAAAACATCATGTACGTAAGGAAAAATTTAAATCTTTTCAGTAAAAGAGGTGACAGACACGCCTATAGAACCAGAAATAGGGACCCATTAGTTCAACCAGGTTTCAGACTGGCTAAAGTAGACTCTTCCTTCATGGGGTACTGTTTAAAATGTTATAATAAAATACCTCCCCACATACTCCAACTCAATGAAACGAAATTCAAATCTTGCATAAAACGCACACTATGCAGCCAAGCATATTATAAGTTGGGGGATTACATCGCTGACAAAAATGCTTGGCTAAACGCTGGTCCTGCTCCACAGGACGCATAAATAAATTGATTGGCATTTGAAAATGCTTCACACACGCCTACCCAACCTACATACTGTTGGAGCTGCTGAAGATTCTAAAATACTATGTTTGCATTATATAAATTCAATCTCCTAGTATTGTATAATTGCATAGAACGTATGTGAGTACTATGTTACATACTACAAAGCTACCATTTACTGGGTACGTCTTTCATTGACTTGAATATACCTTGGCGGATGAGAGTATGTCATGCTCACTCTAATGTCTCGCTGATGGTGGCACATGTGTTGGATCATTTAGCTCCCTTCAAAATGGTTGAGCTGAATGGTGCTAATCTATGCGTCATGTTCGTGAACGGGCGCCGTCAGTAGGGACTGGTCAACTCTTTGCTGCCATGGCTTATTTTGATTTAAATTAATATTTGTTTTTTTTTTTTTTATCGTTTTATTACGGACGCTTTTAACGTTCTGCATCGTTCTCACATGCATAATTTTGAACATGAATGATGTAACCAATACTTTGTAACAATATTATTATGATTTAAAAGAGTGTCCATGGAGTTTCTTGCCCGTTCTTCTCCATAGGTACCTACTACGCTTTGGAATGGGCAACTAGCTTCATCTTTTTGACTGACCGACTTTGACAATTCAAAAGTGCCTGTAATTGGTTTATTTGAAATAAATAGTTTGAGTTTGAGTTTGAAACATGATCAGAAATGAAGAGTTCCGCAAAAGAACACGAGCCCGCAGTATTGCTCAAAATTGTGTCGATGCTTGGTTAGGCTGCAGTCCAGTAAGGCACGTTTGCACGGACGTAAAAATAACGCGGCGGGATTTTATAGCGCACTGGATTTTCAATTCTTGGTGTTGAGAATCCAACAAAGCGCATTCCAGCGCGTCAAAAAACTGTTGGATTTTCAACGCTTAGCAGTCAACAGAGTGTTAAAAATCCCGTGCGCGAAAAATGTCGCCGCGGGAAAAACGTTCCCTTACGAAGCTGGGCTAAAAGTGGGAAGGTCTTACGGCTGATTAGAGGACCCACAGTGAACGTTCACGGCTTAGCGGCGTTAGCTCCTTTTATAGAATATTCAGATCTGTTCAAGGGTAGTCGTGCCTTTCCACAAATCTCCGCGATTATAGACCGAACTTAAACACACCCAATACATCATAATGCGACAGTTCGTGGCTTATCAGTGTCAACAGCGCCACATGATACCTGCATAACGAGGCGCTGATAGCGGTGTATAGCCTAATTACGATAATAGTACGTGGCTAAGTGCCCTGTCACTCTTTGTTTATGTCACTTGCTAAGTTTAGTACCTATACTTCGACTTTTAATTATATTCAGTAACTTGACAGTTCAAAGAAAAATAATGTTTCCATACTAAAACGAGTAGTGTTAGGGTAGTGAGTAATTTTGCGTAAAGAACGAATACAATTAGTATGTAATTTTGACGAAAAGTGTTGATTCTAAGCCTAGCTTAATTAAATGACTTTTGATTTTATGATGGTCAGGTTAGATCAGTGACGATTTGTGTGTCGGATGATTTAAGAGCCATAATTCCTCTATATATAACCTACTCTTCTCCATTCCAGCCTAGTGATAATCTTCGTGCCATCAGTCCGGCCTCGCCTGCTGCACGCGCGCTCGCGCACGCTCGCCATGGAGACCGCCGTGCTGGTGTCGCGCCGCACCGACATCGGCGACTGGTGGCTCCTGTACATGCTGGCCCGGAACATGGACCCGCTCATATACAGGTACTTACCAACTACATCCATATTCATTCATTGATTTCAACCGAAATACGTCTACTGCTTGACATAGGCATCCCCCAAGCACTTCCACTTCGACCGGTTCTGTGCTTCCCGCATCCAGCGGATTTCTGCGGCGTTCATAAGGTCATCGGTCCACCTTGCACTACGTCTACCGGTACGCGGTTGCCACCATCATCAGTCACATGGCAGAGTCTAAAAAATGCAGGGAAAAATTCTGAGGCTTAACTTGACTCTTGGAGGTTTTGCTTGATGGGGTACTTTTAAAATTTATTACTTTGTATAGTAAATTTTTTCAACACATCTAAGTATGTTATACTTGTGGTAATCTAAACAACCCATGCGAGGCAGTAGTGTTACTTGTGTAAAAAAATCTGATTCTGCCAAACCAGCTTTTTTAACTATACATATTTTCTACTGCTATTTTCTTTGTATTAAAAATAATTTACCTTATTTATATATTTTTTAAACTTTATTACAATGTATAGTGTAAAATAATTATCGATCACCATTCTTTGCTAAGCTTCAACGAGTATTCTTAACCAACATCACATCCTGTCCCCCCAGGGAGCTGATCACCGAGCTCGCCAAGCGCATGGGCGAGAAGGCCGGCGCGCGCGCGTGACGCCCGCCGCCCGGCGTGGCCGTGCTCGGCGTCTGACACACACCCCCCAGTACACCCCCGCACCGCTCTACTGGACAACTACCCTCCTGAAGGACAACTGAAGCAACGTCAGCTAAAAACCTCCGTAACGGACCTATGTTTGAATTCAGAATCATAGATAATTATCATGTTTTGGGAAAACAGACTCGGTGACTGACACGTTAAAGTTCAAATTCAATTGCAGTGACAACCATTTTTTCTTAATTACAAATGGGATTTCAAAACCAACTTAAAATACAGAACACTAAAGTAGATAGTTGAGTAAGTGACAATGAAAGTAAATTACCTAAGATTCTGAATTCAGGAAGAAACGTCAGCTAAACTCGCTTCTGCATATTTTTGATCTAAAAATGTATGCTTTTACGGTTTAAACTGTGTTTCAGTTCAAATGTAGCCTATTAGCTGTTTTTTATACAAACTGGAAGCTCCAGTTAACTAAAATTACCGGGTAAACTAATGACTTGGTACCTCGAAAAGACCTGACCAGCCAATAAACAACATTAGAAAGAGGTGTCCGACATTTTTCTGTAACCATGTATGTGATCAGATAGCAATAGCTATACAATACAGCCGATGAATTATGGCCGGCCCGAACTTTGCGCAAAATGAAATGAAATTGTTTATTCTGTAACTAGGATATCGGAACTACTTTAAAAATTAAGCCAAATGACGTCGGCGTTTCCTATCTCAATACTAGAAGAAATGCCGAAACAAACTCAGAGGTCACAGTCTCTTTTAAAGTCCAGACATAATCTTGGTCAGATCATGTGAAGACCATGTAGACTGATGTCTTTTGAGGAAAGTACCACATAGATTTGAGTGGACCAGTCCAGTCAGTGCAAGCATTTATCAGTCAAAAGGCAGCACAATAACTTTCTTTTGGAACCAAATGTTGACATGAGGAGAATGTGAGTGACTTAACATGCGCGAAAGTTCGGAGAGCGGCCAAGATACATCAGCCGTATTGTACAAATAGATGATGAAATTGAATAGGTGCGACAAATTAAAATATCAATATAAAATAAATTTAGAGCATGTTATTAATGCTATGGATCTTGTGGGTCTGAAATAAAATATTTTTATTTATTTATTTATTAAGGAAAGGGATGCACATACGTGCCCGTAGGCGAGCGATTAGCAACGTCGTCGCGCGCTCTTTTTTTCGTAGGAACGGTCAAAATTAGATAAATACCGCTACTTCAACACGTTGCCAACTTGCTTCATGGTTCGAACTTGCGAAGAATGGATTGCTTATCGGGCGCGCTAAAATTGATACATTAATTTTCTTATTTCTCTAGACAATTTTGAAAAAAAGAAATAAATGAAACGACGATAATTTGTGTGTACTTGAAAGCAATAACTTAGTTTGCACTATCTAAGGTGATAGTTACACGATTTTTTCAAGAATTTCGATTTGGGAAATGACATTTTATTATGATTATGTAACAGTTACTGCACCTCTTATTTCCATTTGTCGCAAGTTTTCAATTTCATCCTATATATTAATTGTAGTATTTTCTCAGCTGTAGTCGACGATAGTCAATTACTTGCCCAATATCGCTATTCAAAAAGTTATTGTATTTCCCGATGACGCCATGACATGTCTAAGACGTAAGGTCCAAATTGCAATGGTTTCTGTCGTCGTGAAATTCAATAATTGTAGCGTAAAATACTCTACTTAAGAATTCGCAATAGATGCTAAACGTCAAAATATTTCTATGATAAGAGATTCTTTTAAAAGGTTTATGGCCATAATTTTTAATAGCACTGTTAGTTTATATTTCAAAACATTTTGAGCGGTTGTTTTTCCGGAATTACCGGATATTACTAACGATAGCGTCCGTAAAATTCTAAATATATTCTCGAAGTGTAAAATCTCTACTAGAAATCTGAATTATTTGTATATTTTTAAGCTCACAAAATCTATTACGTATTTTTCTTTAATATTAATATGACTAGATAAAAACTGTCCGTTTGTACAACGAAATCTGTACCTATATCTGACTATTTTCTTAACATTTGGTTGTATTTAAAAGTATTCTATTCTGTAGTCATTATTCTAATCACTGCCATTTTTATTTAAAAGAATTTGAACGTTACTTTCTTATTGGAAAGAAAAAAAAACAAGGAAATCATTTAATTAATGACTAGTGGCGGCATCTAGATTGCCACATGCTAACTACGAATCATACTGACATCACGCAAAATTTGTTTGGGCAATACCAACTCGTGAATGTTTGTGAGACCAACAAGGCTAGTATTTTTTTCGATACAACATTGACAACACGTATCTGCAGTATACTATATTCTATGTGGCTATTCAGAACCATTCGACTGGCTATCGTGTCAAAAATGACACGTTTCGGTTAACTGATTTGCCTGACCTGACGGCAAGCCGCTGTCAGAAGAATAGCGGTTGTCTATTTGATTTAAACTGACAACATTTTGAGGTTTTCGGTTTGTGATGAACAGCGTTTAGAGGACTCGCTTCGATACCTTTGATTGTTGCCCGATTCGGCACGGAAGCGTATCGAATGGTTTTGACTAGTTATGCCGTCCGTAAATGGTCGAATTCAAATACTAGACAAATAGTTCTTATCTTCTAATATATATTGTCCTCCAACCACATCACAGATACACAAATTAAATAATTTATCTTACAAGGATCATCACAAAACGCGCACAATTTGTGCTTACATAGCTATTCTTTACAATTTTTATTATTAAAATCTGTCTTTCTGAACCTCATTTTTACTTCGAATTAAATATCTTTAGTTAGATCTGAAATTAGGGACACTAACAACAGGTTTTATTTTCTTATTTTACTGTACATTGATGTATATGATATATAGGTGAACTTGAAGGCTTGTTATAACCGCTCATTGTAAAGTAAAGTAAGATAATATCTGTATGAATTCCTGTGATCTGAGTAAAAAGACATTTTTACTAAACAGTTTTAATGCATATCATGTAGTTAGTTCTTTTGTAAGTTTCTTTACAATTATTTTAATGTCCTAATATACTCCGACAATTGTTTTTTAAGGTTAGTTAAATACCATCTATCTTTTGATGGTTTGAAATCATTTCTATATCCATGTCTCAAATCTCAATCGTATTTTAGCACAAATGTTTTTTACAATTTTAATATGGCAAAATTTTTTTGTATTACTTTTTTGCAATAGCAATCTCAAATGGCTTTGTAAATGTATAGAACTTGTGTTTTTGGGCCATTTTATACTCGAATTTGGTTCACTATGGTCCATTATGTATAAGTCCTTTATGTATTAGTAGTGACATGCACTGACATGATCAGATAGACTGGAAATGTATGGCCTTAACTGTAGTGTTGTATGAAATGTATGGACTTGCATGGACATTGTGGTTTTTGAAAATTTTGACTAAACTAGCATGCGTAACTGTTAAATCTCAAATAAGTATGTGTTGTGTGAAGGTCAAGTTTACAGTCTTTGTATTTGGATATTTCCAAATTTATATTTGAATGTAGTCAGGGATATATTGTATCATTTGTGTATTTATATTATGATAGAGCTAGTTATACAAATCTTTATGTGAAGCGAAAGTATAAATATACCATTTTAGTTTTTTCTAAAGTGACGGTGTCGCCCTCTCGCGGCTCGCATCCAAATCGTAACGAGTGTTGTGATCGTCTGACTGTCGGTGTTCATTTTTCTAAAAAAAATATAAAATTCCGTTATATTGGAGTGTTTTTTAGCATTTTCGCTCTTTTGCGCGTTGAGAGTTGACTTTTTAGATGAATTGTTAAGTTTTAATAATGATATCATTTTTTACTTGTTGTGGTGAAGGTTTCCCTCTCGAAAGCAGTGACTCAAGGCTCCACGCTGCCAGTTCTCTATTAATATGGAGCAATATTAAAATCCCTTGTTTATAGAACTTAACAAATTAATTTTTATTTGAAGGTAGTTTGTAGTAGTTGGCCTTCGCTACAATAAAGTTTTCATTTCATCACATTACGTAGTGTCAACCATTCAATAAAATAAAAATACAAACTAACTTTAAACAATTAAATGAACCAAAGTCATCAAGTTAAAATAAACTACATAGAGCTCAATCCTACAAATAAATGCGTGATGATGTTACAATCGCAAACTCATGAAATTGTTTGTAACAAATACATAGTAATGATAAGCAACGCCTAATCACAAAATGCGCTCAAGAATAATGCCATAAATTGTTACAAATGTCTATAAAAAATCACAAAAACTATATTATCTATATATTTTTAGTATACAGTAGAATTATTATTTCTACAAGTTGTGTTCGTGCAACTTCGACCATATTTTCCATTTTTAGTGACTTTTATTTTTGTATGTTAGGTTTTTGAAATTGGCATACACCGTTATTACACTAAGGTCCTGTCAGTTCGAGATTAAAACATATTTGAATGCTATTAAAATCTATTTTCGTTTGACAAAGTGAAATTAGAAAGTGAAAATAGCTGTAAATTCAACTTAATGTTCAAAAATGTTTGCGGTGTATGACAAAAATTATTGCAATTAAAGACAGGATGTATATAGTGAATTTAATAGTTATACGTATGTTCCTAACAGACGATTAATTTTAGTTCAATTTCGTACCTATGTAGTTTTGTTTAAAGACGAAAATTATTGTTTCACGTCCTGGAATGAGATTGCCGCTTTTTGTAAGATTCTGACTTTTATATTAGTTTTTATGTTACGTCATAGTATCATAATTATTACTCTATTATTTTCTGCAGTGGCAACTCTCATGATTATACGATTAGAATATTAAAGTATAAAGCGGCAACACCTTCCAATAATGGCGCGAAAAGATAATTTGACTTTTTTTTAATAAAATAAGTGTCATGCCTAGTGATGTGATATTGAAATTAACATCACAATAATTTCACTTTAATTTTAATATTATTGGTAACGATTCTGCATTTATTACACTTAGTTTAAATCTTGTGTTAATATTTATATACTCTGTATGATACGTTCTCGAATTAAGACATTATTTTAATAAGTTATTAGTTTTTAAATTAGTTATTTTTATTTTCAGAAGTATCTTGAGAGATAAATATAATACATTTTTATATAAAGATTCTTTGTTTGTATTGTTTTTAAAGAAGTTATGCTCCCGCAGACAGGCGCGACGCGGCTCTGGTGGAACATTTTCTTCATGGAAATTGTTCTACCGGAGTCTCATCATCATCAGTCATCACACCATCGCGTCGCACCTCGTCTGCCTTAAAGCTACACAGGATTTATGAACAACGATTTTTATTTTATGAACGGCATACTTTTTTTACCCTTATTTCTTTCTTCTTTCCCGAGAAGAGTGTCCTTTGCCGTTTGTAAAGATAATCAAAATCATGAATATAGATTTTAAAATTCCTACTTTAAACGATTTGATTTGTTTCCTCGCCATCAATTTGTAATTTGATCAAAGTACCTTTTTTTTTTCCTGGCGAAATCCTCATGGGTATGAGGTTTATGTCGGACTCCTATAGACTGCAACCCCCACTGTTCTTTCCAACACCATGAGTCGAGGGCCCGGGAGATACGGATACATTCGCCGCTCCCCCGACTGCATCAAACTATAGTTATAGTTTACTTCCATAACTGCTCACTCTATAAAACGAAGCGTACCTACGTATATCGTGATTATTTTATTAAGACCCTGTAAACTGTAATTGTTTATAAGTAGCTTAGAAGACGCGATGTTTCGTTTTCAGATGAATATTATACAAATATTATTCTTTTAAATGTCTGGTTTTTATTTACTGTCCCTAAATTAGAAACATTTGAACACAAATCGCCGACGTCGCCCAAAAAGCAGTCAAGCTTGACTGGGCCGGACACGTTTGACGCATGTCGAACGAGTCATGGGCCAATTGTACCCCGTGTGTCCCAGAAAGAACGTTCGGAATTGAGGCAGAAAACATGGCAGGACGAGCTTGACGCCCACAGACAGGATTAGTCCACATACGCTCAAAACGGAGTGGAGTGGAAAGGAGAAAGGGAGGCCTTTGCCCTGCAGTGGGACGACAGGCTAAAATAATAATAATAAATTAGGGTAAGCCTTTCTTCAAATTTTGGCGCCAAATCAATAATGGTGGTTCATCAAATATGGTTAATCTGATACCAGACACCCACTATCTGACGTACAGCTACCAACGCAACGGCAAAAAAATGGACAGCGTCTGTGACAGGAAACCCGCCCGTTGCAAACTGGCAGGATACTCTTCCTCTTCCTACTAACTATTTACTACCAAAGGAGCATCTCCCTGCAGGATGTGCATCCCCATGAACAGCATTAATTAAGGTATTTTGTATGTGGGTTCTTGTGTGTGGGTAATTGTAAAAAATATAAAAGAAAACAGCTAGTTACGTTAGGATAAAATAACCAAACAAAACTGATCAACTGATCTTGGATTTTGAAGGTAGATAAGTACTTACATGGAACTACTCAAAGATGAACAGCATTAATGTATTCTTGTGATTGAATAATTGTACAACAGATAGTTGTTCATGCATGGTACTTTTGTAACGCCTAGCTAGATCTTCATTCACTGCTAGACGATCGTATCAAAAGTTTTTATCTCTCGACTAAAAAACACAAAATAAACTGGATTCAGGAAGTAGGTTATTAAAAATAAGAAATCAATTTTCAAAATTATTTATTCGATATCTTCCATGGTAACTTTCGTATGTCGTAACACTTCGCTATAAATTATATCTTTTGGCACAATATTTGGCATGGTTCACTAAGTTGCAGTATCGTGTTGCTGTGACGCCCGTCTTCGGAGCTTTGTTCGACGAACTTGTAGCGCGACAAGTTACACTTGCAACGTTCTTTAGCTTCCCTTAGGTTTCTATTGAAATGTTTTATAATAGAAACACTTGATATTCTGAGCTAACACATTGCACATGTAACTTATGCTTCGCGTGCGGAAAATAGCCAGTTTGGCATCACCATAACCTAGGTATAATAATATTATTTTACTATGTTTACATGTCATCTTCTTTCTTTATACTCGGTTCCTCAGTGCTAAGGATCGTGACCCATCGTGTTCTTACTTTAGACACCATTAAATATAAAGAGATTGATTCCTCCATTACCAATATTGTCTTGTTTTCTTTGATTCTAACCGAATACGGGCGCTAGGAACTAAATTGTATTCATAATGATGCAGCCTTCAGGCTGTGTCCGAGCGCATCAGCAAACATCAATCGTTACACTTTACATCTTTACAACCAGACAATCTTTACATTTACAATATTTACGTATCTACCGTGACGTGGAATGTGATCTCCAAAAGTGAAGCTGACTCTATGAGCCAGGAAGTTATGGAAAGACTTGGAAGTTATTGGAATTTCTGAAGCTTCTCTGAATCTCGAATCAGATCGTACATCTGGTAGCCACAAGGAGTGCTTACATGAATGTGGGTACCCTCAGAAGATTCTAAAACAGTTTATTATCAAAAATCTTCAACAGTTAAAATTTTTGGAGATCAAACACCCCAGCCCAGCGACGCCGACACAATTTTCTAATATCCTCACGAACACAACAATTGTTTTTAACAATAATAATTTCCAGCCTACGTCTAGGCAAATAAATTTCTCTAAATAGCTTCATAAGCTTACAGGTTCAATGCATTCTACATCTCAGTAGTAATGTTTAAAGATAATATTATTGTCATCTAATTTAACAATACTTTTCTTTTTGTCTACTTTGTAAATGCTTTGAATCTGCAAACTTACGTCTAAAACTTTTGATTGAAGAAATCAAATCAACATTCTGAAATCTACTACGAAAGTTCTCTATTACTTCTATCTCTCCGTTTTCGTCAAACTATGGATCAGATTTCTTCAACCAAATTACCAATAATATTTTCTAATAATAGAAGAAATTATAAGAATTCAGTCGCTCCTTTACAAATCATTAGGCTAACACAACAAAAATCTTTTAAACACATCTGAGTGAACATTTAGATCAAGTGTGAGATGTGTTCCGTTGGCAGTGTGGGTCTCGTCATAACAAAGTTTCATCATTTGAGCGCTAGATACATGTGGCGTTTTAATTGTTCTGTGAATACATGACTCTGTATTTGTATTTTGGGAATTATTTCTACCAGTCAACTTAAAGATGCTGGAAGGTTGGAAGTCTTCAGATAAAGTTTTCGTCAAATGAAATGGATGTCGATGTTGTAGCTTTTATTGCTGCTAATTTATGGATAGGTATTAGAAACAAAAAGGTTACAAAAATATCTATTGCGTTAAATGTTCGTTCGTCAAATCTGCAACTAACGTAAATATGTCTTTTGACACGCAAAAGCTACGTCTGTCAAGTCGCGGTGATCCTACTACTCGGGTATTTACTCGATCCTCTAAAGAACTGTTCGTTCCACTAGTAATATCCTCAATTACAACTACACTATAATACTTAATTGATTGATTAATTATTGCTTTAATTTTTTTGGTCTGTCAAATCCTTGGCGAGTGAAATGTGTAAAAATGTATATCGTGTGTGTGTGCTCACCGTGTGCTTACCTTCAGTACATTACAACAGCTAAAGTAGAAAACAAACGAAGCGTAGATTAACAGATTACTACGAGCAGCGAAACTATGAGTAAAAATAGTTCTAAAAAGTATACTAGTACTAACGGGGTAGCCGTCGATGTTAACTATTAGAAGGCCTTCGATAGGATTCGTCCTGAGATCACGTTCTTAAAGATTAAGTACAAACTATTATTGCATGTTTAGAATTGCACTGTTACGATTTCGATTAAAAAGTATCGATACAAGTAGTCTTTACACTCGTTAGTATTGTCCAGAAGTCGAGAACATGCGTGGGGTACTGCAGGGCGACATCGCAGGCCCGCTCGTCGCGCGGAGCTCAGGCGGGCGGCAGATCGCGCTGCAGCGACGTGAGTCACGTGTGGAACACCCACCCCGGCACCGGAGGTCACGCGTCCGGCACGCCGTGGATGTGGTGCTGGTAGTTGTGGTTCAGCTTGTTCGCGAACTCGTGCATGATGTCCCGGAATATCACCGAATCGAGGTTCTCCCCGAGGATGTAGAGGAGATACCAGTCGCCCATCTTGCTGCGCCGCACGATGGTGTCGACGTTGTCGCGGCGCACGAGCCGGAAGCGCATGCGCATCATGTACACGCGCATTCGTGGCGAGAAGATGATGACGAACCGGTAGACGAGGGTGATGAAAGTGAGGATGCCGAGGATGACGAACCAGAACCACAGGAAGACGTAGATCTTCTCGTTGACGACGTTCAGCGGCAGGATGCAGAGCGCGTCGTGGCGCTCCACCTCGCCCGACGAGCCGAACTTGTTGAACAGTGTGCACTTCACCATCCTGAAATGTACACGATTTATGTTATTTGATATATTCATACTTGTTGTGCAGTGTGCACTCACCGTAAATAAATTTCCTCGCCATTACGGTGAGGAAATTTTGCCAGATGATATTCGGCAAAACAATTGTAAAACATTTATACGTATAAGATGAATATATAAAGTTGTGTTTTTCAGGTAGGTACCTAAGGTAAACTGGAATTGACAATATTAAAGTAACGAAATATCTATACTAATAATTAAGCTGAAGAGTTTGTTTGTTGGAACGCGCTAATCTCTGCGATGCGATGAGACTGGGTGGGTCGGAGGAACAAGAAATTTTACGCGGATGAAGTCCCGGGCTGAGGCTCCTAATCGGATAAAGTTAAACTAGCAGCTAAAGTTATTACCGAATTGCTAGCGTTCTCCTTCCTTCGTAGACTGCGATAGGAAAATGGTTGTATTTACCTTGGAAATATATAGATCATGGGGTCGATGCGATCCTCCTGATCTGACTCCATGTAGGCGATGACGTCCAGCCCGAAGGTCATGAACTCCCCGTCGAAGAAACGGTTCATCAGGAACATTTGCCCTGAAAAGATTAACATCATCAATTTATACAATGTAAATTTCAACTGTAACTTCGACTACATAAGTACATCATATTAAACTGTTTGTTGCTATTCTACAATATTTATCTCTTTTAGGCGTAATTTCAGCACTACCTCTTTTCTAGCCATATCTATATCACGTTTAAACGATAACACATTCATATTTTTCACAAGGGCTTGAGTATGGCTAAAATCCGAGAAATGTAGGTTAATTAATACGCATGGTAGGAAGACCTTTTTTGATTATCCATAATACGAAGAAGGTATGAATCGCGTTCAAATTCTTATAATATTTCATATGAGGACCTTCATCAAAATAGCATAATGAGCCTATAGTGTTCCCACTGCTGGAACTCAGGCCTCCTCTCGGTGAGAGCGAGTGGGCCGTAATCTACCACGTGGGCCCAGTGCGAGTTGGTAGATCTGACGTGTCTTTGTTTTTGGTTCTAGGACACGCCGTCGGTTTCCTCACGATGTTTTCCTTCACCGTTTTTAGTGCAGTGGTGATGAAATAATTTACACAAATTAAAGTGCCTGCTTGGGTGCGATCCCCGACCTACAGTTCGTTAGTAGCGGTCGTTACCTCGGGCCGCCACTACGTAGATGAATCATCAAAATGAATTTTATAAATATTGTTTACAAAGACCTGTAAACCACAACACATCTAAATTCTAAGCTGAGCCTAAAAGAGTCGACGCTTGGTGTTTTTTTATTGCATAGTTTGGGCACAGGTCAACATTCGGGCATAAAACCCGCAGCGTGCTGTAAAACTTGGTTTATGCCCGTTTTAATTCAATATGTTATGATTTACAATCGGCGCGGTAGGACCCACGACGTGTCGCAAGAACGCAGCAGAAGACCCAGTGTGTTTATAAGTAATAATAATAATAAAGTATAATCTCTACAAGATAATTTTGCGCAATTTTGCAAGATACAGCTCGGACTCGAAGGAAACGAAACCCCTAATTCGGTTTGCGAGCCGCATTCTTTAAACAAGCAAGAAAAAAGTACCACTCACTGGCAGATTGCCGGTTATCACGTCTTCGGAATCTTATGGGTTTGATAGTCGGTTCAGGCAAAAGTGTGAAAGGGTTTATAGAGGTATGAGGAACAGGGTGTAAAGTTCACTCATACTCCATACTCTATAGAAAAGGGAGGATCCTCCGACCAGACGGGTGTTGTGTCTGGCGTGGAATTGCCCAACGATTGATGTTGGGAAATTGTATCTATGCTAACTGTGCGGTAAACTCTGCTTGCGAGATGCAGGATTTGCGTGACGTCAGTATGACGCGTTGTTCGCATGTAGCGTTGTAGATACCGCTACAGGTTTTTTCGTAAGAACATTTTCAGCAGCAAGCAGCCTGAAGTCTGTTCATGTGTCCGTTAAATGGTAATTGGCTCGCCCTCTTAGCTGTGGTGACCCAGTGGAAATGGCCACGATTTCCGAGTTGTAGGTCGCGGGTTCGGACCCAAACAGGCACAATAAAACCTTTATTCTAATACTTTTACACAAATATATGAAATTATATATATGTGTAAAAGTAGTATGGCTAAGTCGGCGGTTCGAACAGAGGGGGAGGAGTCGGAGATTATTTTGTGTAATGTACTTATTTCATCACCACTGCTCTCAAAACGCTGAAGGAAAACATCGAGAGGAAACCGACATGTCCTAAAACTTATTCGTTATTATATGACTGGCTGTGTTGCTCGCCCCTTAACGTGGACTACACACTTCTGCCTACCCGTTCAGGAAACACAGGGTTGCTGTTATGTGTCTTCAAAAGTAAGATGACACAATCAAAAAAAGCTAAAGTGAGCCTTCTACCAAGACCCATCGGTGTGACCGGCTGGTTCACGATTCAGATCGTGCGCGCGACAGATGTGCGTCTGATATATCAGTGAGGACATGTTTAGGTCCCCCGCGGGCCCCCAGCACCGCGGCTCTTGCCAAAATGCTAACACCGAACAATATTGCATTACATAAATCTTTTCAATGTATTTGCAAGTCACAAAGCTAACGTAAACGTTTATTGTTACGGTTTGGTACCTATTTCCATAAATAAACACTACATAAAATTCCTTTATGTTAAGACGCGAATAATATTGCAACCCATCTAACATCTTCTTATCAACGATGTCAACCATTGACGAATTATTTGGTGGTTCTTTTACTTCTTACTATGTCTCCTTTACTTACCATATACCTGTCTGAGGACCTAGTGGCAAGTGCCTACAAAGCGTTTGGAATTTGTACGACTTTCAACTGATTTCACATAAATTTACCGAAAGCTTGATCAATTAAAAACGTTTAAAATCTAGTCGCAATCTCATCTCAGCGACAATTAATTTCAAAAGCTTGTCAAAAATGTAGGGAAACTAGAGGTATTCTTGACAGATTAAGACTGAGATCAGACTGTGAACGTTCTTAAAATTACGGGAGTGGCCGCTCTGATGTCAATCTATTTTTTTAACCATCTTCGATATAGTTGATAGAATGTCACTTTGTTTAGGCCCTCTCTGGTCTAATCGTTGTCCATACTAATTTTGCCTTGCTATTTTGAAGTTCTTTTGTTTTCAAAGTGCGTTCTTGTACCTACATTCAACCATCTCACCGTACATTTCGTGGCCCATCCAGGCCGAGATCGCGCGCACAGCATTATTTCCCTCGCGGCCTACTTAGTTTTTGTTATTGGAAACGCGACAGGAAGCGAAAGTAAATAGCTGTTATGGGTTTTAAATTACAACCGAAAGGATAGTGAGAAATATTTCCTGACAGATTTCCATGAGCTTTTTGATGTCACCTTATCCAAAAACAACACTTACGGAGCTTCGTTAAAAATGGTTTATATTTCCGTCTTAAATTAAATTACTGCTTTTTTAGGTATGGTCTCACTCCTTGCGCAAAATACGCGCTTGTACGTGGAGTTGTTCCAGTTATACAATACAATAAAATGTTCTTACATATAAAACAACCATAATCAATCTATAATGCTCCTAATGCTGGGACACAGGCCTCTCTGTGAGAGGGAGAAACTAATTTTGTTTTTCTTGCTTTATAAAAGCAAGAAAAACAAAATTAGTTTTTGTCGTATCCTGCTTGGAAGTTTCTAGTATCTTTTTAACCGCTCAAATTATTGTTTCACATAACACTATGAAACAAAGGGAGGCAGAGGTGTACCTGTAGTACACCCACTTTTCTCCAGTTCTGTTTCAGTCCCATGACAGGGGACGAGCCCATTGACATCAACCGGGCGCAAACCAGAAACGGGGCTACTACCGAGAATGTCTTTCAAAAATCATTTCAGAATCACGACGTGTTACAAAAATTTCATTGACAGGGCTTTCAGGATACTAAATGTATTGCATTCATGAAAAATTAAAGCTTATTTACAAAGCGTAAGTCAAAGTGGCTGGATTCGATCACTACGCATCGTGTTCGAGATAACGGAGAGTCCACTTGATAGATTTCGAAAAGGCTTTTAGGATTCCAAGTAGGTTAATATAAATCCGTATTTAGGGACAAGTGGCTGGTATCGATCAGTCTTGACTCCTTGAGAGTATGCTAAACAGAGTTTGATAGCACCTTTAGGAACTAAACGCTTAGAGGTTGGTAGCGTGCCTAAGGCAATTGATGTTTAGGTGAAAGAATTACGTAAAAAGTTGTAATTCAATAGCATAAGAATAATTTTTAGTTTGGAGGCTGTTATGTCAGTAATTTCGCCGTATTTAGCAGTATTGGTTCCCTATGAACCGATGTCAAAATGCTTGGCTCTTTATAGTGTAGTAGGTAGTAGGGTAACCACCCTACTGTCCAGTTAGGCACTGGAACTTAATGAAAACTGTTGCACACTTAAAACCATTGCTGATTCATTAAGTCGAAGTTAAGAAGTTTTTTACCGGAACACAAGAATGCGTGTTCTTCTAGTTATTGATATAAACAAGGTATAAAGATTCTCTTTACAGATATAAAGACAAAACTTTTAAACTGAATAATTTTCTTTAAAAAAATGTAGTAAGCAATGCACGCTAATTCTTAGTTTTCACAGTTAGAACAAGCTTCTTTTAGCCCCGTGATAACCTACTTCTTCTTCTCGGGGTTGATTTTCCAACGCCAAACAATTTTATCTGAGGAATAATTTTGAATTTTTGACAGCTCTTCCGTACAAAATCTGTCGGACATCAATTTTATTCCATGAATAAAAATTATCTTTCGATTAAAAATCAGTCCTTATTCTATTACCTACTAACACAGTGTAGTCACTCACCTATAACATTGATAAGAGCAAGCCCCTCGCACAGGTAGTACCGGTAGGCCCACCAGTTGTGGTACCTCAGGTTCTCCCACAGGTAGTCCAAGATGAGCTTCTTCTTGGTTTTCTTCTCGATTTCGGTGCACACACCCACGTCCAGGTCCATCATCAGCGCCCGGATCTTGCCCCCCTCCCAGGACTTCCACAGCCAACGGGGAGCGTAGAATAACATTGCCTGGAACAAGGTATGTGACTTTAAGTATGTATGTAACTACAATTATTCGTGAAGAATATGGTTTCTAGAGTGCCCAAAGTGCCTATACACCTGCACTTCTGAGGACCTAAACACGACTGGCTTGGCCACCTACCGGGCCCAACTCATCTAACATAATAATATTAACATAATTTTCCATCGTCTCGACAAGAAGAAGGTTTCTTACTTCATACATAAACTTTCGCGTTCTCCCCATGGGGGTAGGACAAACTACAGTACGTCACCGGCTACGTTACAAATACTCCTTTTGCCTCGTTTACGTTCATGCATCTAAAGGCCAATTCGCGTAATTAAAAACGTTCAAAATCTAGTCGCAACTTCATCTCACGCGACAGTTAATGTCAAAAATGTAAGGACATTAGAGGTGTTTTTGAGAGATTGAGACTGAAATCCGACTGTCAAAGTTCTTAAAATTACGAGAGTTGCCCCTCTGGTCATACACGCACACCGGTTGTGAGTACTACGGACCTGACCTTTCTGGAAAACATAGTTTCTTCCTCTCTCGACAAAAAAAAAAGATAAGCTGTCATGTGTGATGAAATGGTTGACCAGTCAGCAAAGTTAATAGCGGGACTGACTGCTTAGGGAGAGTCAGACCTTTTATTTGTCATCACTTGGCGGTTTTTTCTTTCATTCATTAAGCTGTCATGCCTTATGTTGATTTTCGGGTCGCAATTTGCAAACTTGACGGAGTGGGGATTTGTGTACATAGGTGTATTTTTATAAACTTTGATTCCGTAAATATGTAGGAAACATAACGGAAATTAAACTGTTGAACTGACCTTTTCGTGAAGGTGTCACCACTTCCATTTAAGTATCATGTCCTTCGGGGTAATTGCTACGCAATTACACTATCAGTAGCAATGGCTTTCATTTTGACAGTTCAACAACATTCATTGCGTTTTTTTACGTTGTTGAGCAGACACATTTTTCGAACATATGAAGCAATGGATTAGCAATATTCTTCGAAATAATTCAGATGGAGATTGATAGTGTGTTACGCCATTAGGGTGCTCTACATGTTTAAGCTTCCTTTTTTAAAGGGTCCCCAAAACAATAATTTGCAACTGTCAATGTTTTATATATACTTCCTGGCAATCGCTTCAATTACAATCAATTTTCGCATCATCGCGTAAAAATTGACAGTTGCAATTGACAGTTGCAATTGACAGTTGCAATTGACAGTTGCAATTGACAGTTGCAATTGACAGTTGCAATTGACAGTTGCAATTGACAGTTGCAATTGACAGTTGCAATTGATCGCTTCGAGGAGCCTTTATTTTTATTTTTCTAGACGACTTTACTTCTTATTGCTATTTTATCTAAAACGTAGTCAATGTACCAACTGCACTTACTACTAACAGATAACAATGTACCAACTGCACTTACTACTAACAGATAACAATGTACCAACTGCACTTACTACTAACAGATAACAATGTATCAACTGCACTTACTACTAACAGATAACAATGTACCAACTGCACTTACTACTAACAGATAACAATGTACCAACTGCACTTACTACTAACAGATAACAATGTACCAACTGCACTTACTACTAACAGATAACAATGTACCAACTGCACTTACTACTAACAGATAACAATGTACCAACTGCACTGGTTCACCTTTGTTTGGTCGAACAACGTTTGATACAATATTACTAAATCGAAC
Organism: Apamea epomidion; assembly: GCA_947507525.1. NCBI lineage: Eukaryota > Metazoa > Arthropoda > Insecta > Lepidoptera > Noctuidae > Apamea > Apamea epomidion. The sequence continues at coordinate 21,139,414 of OX382226.1, forward strand.
AACGTTTAAGAAAATCATCACTTAGTATAATATCGTTTGACAGAATTTTCAGTTCGTCGAATATTTATTTGCTATAACAACATTTGTGCTAATGATCAAAAGGTATAATGTTCATTTGATGTAATGTTCAGGTGGTATAACATGTATTTTATCGAATATTCAATTGGTGTGATGTAATGCAGAAATGAAAACATTGTAAATATTTGCAAATTTTAACCTAACCCAAGCATTTTTTTTTAATAATTAACCTCGTCTAACTAATTCGGTTCTTGACAGCCTGCTAAAAATAATCTCTTTTTTTCCATATTTTTTTTCTATACAATCTAGTCGTTTCTGGCACTCGCCGGCCGCTGCCGCGGCACCGCTCGCTTCGCTCGCTCGGCTCGTGCGTATGAGGTCACAGTTTTAACCTAACCTAACCTAACCTTTTTTTTTTAAGTTAACTTTGTCTAAGTAGTTTGGTTCTTGATAGCCTGCTAACAATCACCTGTTTTTTTCCTTATTTGTATTAAATAAATGCTTATATTAAAATAAAATTGCATTTTTTAATTATATAATTCATAATAAATTCATATAGTAAATCTCAATAATGTTCCACCTACATCTACTAAATGGCGTTAGAAGTACGGCGCGCGGCGTGGCGTTAATAATAAGTAAATAATTATTAATGAATTCAATAGGTGAAGGAACAATGTTAGTTTATAGACAATGAAAGCAACTTAATTATTAATGAACTGAATATTCGATACGATCTTTCGACTAAATCATTATTAGTCTAGTGAACCATTAGTTTAAATAAAATTAGTGCATTTGAAAATTCGGTGAAATGAAATTTGTTCAAATGAAATTAGTTCAAATAAATAATTATGCTAAATAAAAATTTACCAATGAATTATTCGGTCAAATGAATAATTCTACGAAATGACTTTATTGCAACTAAAATTCGCCGAAGTGATTTTCGACGAAACATTGTTCGACCAAACAAGGGTGAACCAACTGCACTTACTACTAACAGATAACAATTCCACTAATATTAGAACAACCCAACTTCTATTAAACTACCACGTTTACAGCGGCATTCAAATGTTTTACAACAAACTGAATTAAATTGACCGCAACTTATTTTAAACTTTATTTCAAGAAGCTTAAAGTCTAAAGCTTAAAAATCTAAGAGTACTAAGGCATGAGTCACAATGAGAGTAATCTTCAAATCTGTTGTAATAAAATTGTGTTTGAAATAGCTTAAAGTAGCAGACGTTTGAATGGTCGTATTGCAACCTGTATTATGATGTAGCGATGTTTATTGCTATTGCGGGTAGGTAAATGCAATCGCTAAAATACATATCGGAAGCTAGAGGCAGGGCTGCCGAGGAACAGGTTTCATTTGAATTAGATAATCTAATATACGAGTATACAAATCATTGTTTGTTGGTTGGTAAGTTCTAGAACGAAAAATTTGAAGACATGTGACATCTATCAACCCACACTGGGCCCGCGTGGTGGATAACGGCCCACTCCCTCTCCCCGAGAGGAGGCTCGTGTCCCAGCAGTGGGAATGTTATAGTCTGCTTATGCTTATGTTTGTTTGTTCGTATTTTATGCCGTTAGTCCAATAGCGATAAAACTTTGTCAACTTGCTAGCATTTGCGCCAAGGTTATAGGCATAAAAAATCACGAGGACGAAGTTGTAGGTAAAAGGTAGTGTTCAATGAAAAGAATGGTGATTTTGAAGAAGTAAATAAACTAAAGGCAAGGGTCAAGTTTCCCAATACTTACCTACTTAATAGGTACGTCTTTTGCAAAATCTTTTATTCTTTATATTTACATAAGTAGCTGATGACCTGACTTCAAAGGTGTTAAAAGTCAAAAACAAACAGATAGACATTCAAGATATTAAAACTGCTACCAGCACTCTAACTGCGTCACTCGACTAAATCACAATCTAAATAATTTTGAATTATATTTCTAATCCATTGCTTCATATGTCCGAAAAAATTGTCTGCTCAACGGCGTGAATAACGTAATGAATCTTGTTGAACTGTCTGTTAGTGTGTTACACAATTAGCCCGCAGGTCACCAACCTACCCCTTACATAATACTAGTAGATTCTCTTCGCCAACTTAAATCAATAACTTTTAATCGGCAGCCCTATCCATACGTCATAAATTCATCTGGCTAGACACTATCGTAAATGGTTTATAGCCATCAGATATTATGGCTTTCAGCAGGCCGTGGGAGATGCGCGCACACTGACAGACATCATAATACCGATGGCTTTATTTAAAGAACTAATTGACGTTTGTGGGGCACGCTACTAGATGGCGTTAGTGGGCGCTCAACTGTTATTCATTATTACTATTGCAGTTCCCACTGCATTTTGTGGTGTCACGTAAGCTATAAATTGAGAGTGTTTCAATACAAATGGCTTCGAGGTATGCCTTTGCCTTATTATTAATTCAAGGTTCGTGTTTTCGAGATTTTTCTTGGAGATGGGCAATTTCAAGCTATATATTAACTAGGCAGCACATGGAAATGCTGTAGGTACTGTAAGCATTTCCATGTTATTTATAATTTATAATGTTAATAAAGCTGAAGGGCTTGTTTGTTTGTTTTAACGCGCGTATCTCCGGAACCAGTCGGGAGTCGAAAAAATGTATTTACATTTGTTAGCACAATTATTGAGGAAGGCTAGGACAGGCAGTCGCTACATGTAAAATACTAGTATTCAGCCCCATCCGGTTAGACTGGAAGCTGACCCCAACATAGTTGGGAAAAGGCTAGGCAGATGTTGAATTATTGAGGAAGTAGATATGCTATTCAACATTACTCTAGGACCTTGAGCAGTCGAGCAAAAAGAAAAAAGTTAGAAGGAAAAATTTCACTCGGACAAAGTCGCGGACAGAAGCTAGTATTATAACAATAATAGCCAGCCCATTATTATTTCACTATTTATAGGGCAAAGGCCTTTTCTCGTAATACCATTTTTATGTTTAGCCCAAAGTCACAAAAAACAATAGGCTATTTCCTAAAAAAATCTAATTAGTCCGTCAGTTAGATTATCAAAAAATATAGAACCCGTATTTTTTCTTTTGTCAATTATATAAAAAAATGATGAAGATATCGCCCGTTAAAGTTCCGTATGACGTCACTTGCTTGCGACGTTTTTGCAAGCAAGTGACGTCACTCCCAAATTTTGACGCAATTTATCTTTGTAATTTTTTGTTTGATTGACAAGAGAAAAAATACGTGTCTATTATTTTTCGATAATCTAACTGACGGACTATATATTATTATTTTTTTTACCCACGCAACTATCCAATTCTACTTTTTTATACCGACATTCCATTACCTACCTTTCTCTCCCAAATAATAATAACGATTATGCTTAAGTCGTATAGCTAATTATCAGCTCAAAAAACCGGTTCATTCAACAAATAATTCGAAACGAATCCATTGCAGTAATGCCAACCTGCAAACAAGTTGTGAACTGTACAGTGTGCATAATGCAGAGCTTACGACTGCAGCCGCTCGTGTGCACGTAGCTCATAAATTGAATGTGTTCGATGCGGCTCGGGCCCGCGGTATTATCTATTCAATGCATGCCCCCAAAATAGTGTGGGTATGTGCTTGTAGTCGTTTACAGAATTTTGGTAGTTTTCGTTCTTTAGGTTTCTCATAGCATAATCAGCCCATAATGTTCCCACTGCTGGGACACAAGCCTCCTCCCTCCGAGAGGGAGTGGGCTGTAATCTCCCACGCGGGCCCAGTGTGGGTTGGTAGAAGTCACATTTCTTCGAATTTTTGGTTCTAGGACATACCGGTTTCTTCATGTTTTCGTTCTCCGTTTTGAGAGAAGTGGTGATGAATTAATTTACACAAAGTAAAGCACCTGCTTGACTTCGAACCCATGGCCTACAACTCGTAAATTGGGGCCGACCTCTCCTCTTTATACTGCACTGGTTTTTCATATGTCATGTTAATACAGCCTATGTAATATTGAATGATATGAATGAAAAGGGAGTGAATGATAGCGTAACGGTTGACAGGGGAGAATGGAAGAGGAAAAGGTGTTGCACCGACTACAAGTAACATGGGACAAGGCCACGAAGATGATGGCAGCCGATGTCATATTCTTCTCAGCGTGTCCATGGCATAAATTACACACAAAATATACATAATTTTTTCTTTCGTTTGGTCCAAAATTTCGCCACGCAAATGCCGTTTGCTGATGCAGCCATCAGGTTCTCACGTGTACCTACAAGCTACACACGTTTTATTGTGAGAATAAACACAACACAATTTGGATATGCGATTGCGTGTGCCCCTTAGCATTGTTTTTATAACTTTTGCTAACTGACTGCTAACAACTCCATAAACATACCCAAAAATACTTCAAAATCGTACCAAAAGTTACTTGTATTTACCAGAAAAAAGCATTACAAACGATAAATCGCTAGCTACCCGTAACCGAAATACTTCACTTGTCCACATCGACCGGCATCCGGTTTATTTACGTTCCGCATCGCCGCGAATGCCGCGATATCGTCAGTGTGTTTACGGCCTAACGATTGACCGGCCATACGTTGTCGACGGCCGCGAATCGCGCAGTGTGTCCCCGACTTTACTGGCGTTATTAATAGCACTGCCGATTCATGTGGTTTAATTGAAAATGTAGTGTTGATGGTTTTCAGTTTTCAGATAGTTTTTCTAAAGACTTCTTATTTGCCCTGCAGTGGGACAACCTTTGTTAACATAAATAATATATTCTTATATGTGGAATTAGTTTGTTAAATGCACAGCATTTAATTTGTGCTTATGTTTAACATTTGTAAATGTATTTAAAATTGAATACCTATACTTATATAAGAAATGTTATTATGTTTCTAACAATTTATATCTTATAAACAAATTTTGTTTGCAATATTGTTCACTTTATTTAAGGATATTAGATTAGCTCTGATAGCTTGTCATTATTTTTTTTACAAAACTCAATTGTAATTTCGTATGCCTATTTCTTCTTGATATTTGTACGCCATTAACGGCAAAACATAGAGATCTCTATACCTATTATATTTATAACAACTTATTTTTACACCTATATTAACAAATAAAAAACTTAGACTTTATTTCCAAGCCCCAAAATAGACTAACTGTTTAGTTTGGAGTTCACTGACAAATGAGACTTTGTGACCTAACTGTAGATCATATTTTAACTCATGTGGTTTCATCCTGTGTTTGACCTATGTTCCTACTTAATGGCCCAGATTCCCTTGTTCACAAACTAAACTAAATTTAAGTTCTGTGCATCTTCTTTTTTTCATTTCATTGAGAAAAGGACGGAAGATAAAATATTAGTTTAGTCCTGTCAAATTAAGATACTCCATAGACAGATTAGACGTGATTAACCACATGACTACTAAAAATACGTCAATTGACGTCAGGCGCTGACTAGTTTGACAGGACTAAACTAATATTTATCTTCTGTCCTTTTCTAAATTAAATAGAAAGAAAAAGATGCATTGAACTTAAATTTAGTTTAGTTTGTGAACAAGGGAATCGGCGCCAATGTATTACTTGGTTATTAAACTATTTCTATTAAGACTCATTCGGGAATGTCACTGTCAGCTGATAACGATGCTTGTTCGGCCATTCTCTCCAACAATTAAGGAGCAATGCCAGTTGTTTTACACGCTTATTGTGCGCCTGTGTAACTCATTACGCGTGTAGGTACATTGTACAGTGACCTACAGTAACAGAAATAAAGACTCACTTCTATTCTTATTTATAATGTATTTTAATTTGAATATTATTAATAGACTCCAAGGGGAGGTCGTCAGAAGCCCGAAAGTCTGACAGCCAATCTTACCAAGGAGTATCGTGTAACCAAAGTCAAAACGTTTATTGCGAAATAAGGGCCGATTTTTTTATCCGTAGTTAAACTCAACCAATTGTTAAAAATGGTAACTAATGGTAAATTTTTTGCAAAATGTGTTTTTTGATCAAGTTTTAGTTTATCTAATCATATAATATCATTGCTAAAGGTTAAATAATTAACTATTACTTACTTAAAAAAATAACCATTACTGACCATTAGTTAAACTAACAATTTATCAAAAAACACATTTTGCAAAAAAAATTACCATTAGTTACTATTTTTAGCAATTGGTTGAGTTTAACTACGGATCAAAAATCGGCCCTTAGTTACTAGGTTACCCAGTTACTAGGTTGTCGAGGTCAGATAGGCAGTCGTCGCAGTCCATCTAAAATACGGGACGATGATGATAACGATTTTCTAAGGAAAATATGAGCCTATTCAAGACACAATCTGTGATACGGCCCTATGGCTGACGCAGGCAGATGGTAAGTACAAATTTCTTGACTACTAATTCGTGCTATAGGTACCCGTACATACTAATAACAAAAATTAGTTTTAGTAGTCTCGAAAAGTTCATTATATGTAGTGTAAGTTGGTTCATAAAATAACTGTATTACATGCCCATGACCATAACCAGTCAATCTTCGAGTCAAACTCATATAAACAGGAAAGGAAATAAACAGAAGAGAGCGAGACACAACTCATATTATACCTAAACCATAGATTTAGTATATACTACTAGCCTACCAAAACATAAAGCAGAAAGACAATTCAAATGTCAAAAACAAGTCTTTTTCTAAAACTCACAAATCAAAACACCGCGAGAGGTAAGAAAAGGAAGTTCCGAATAAGTTTTTGCGATCGTACACAAGCTAAAACACTTACATTTACACCAGTAAGTTTCGGCGAGTGTTGCCAGTTTTTCTCGAGCCGTGGTCGACCACAACAGCTGCTTGTCCCGTCCGCAACCACTAGATTAATAGCCCGACTGCACTCGTATGAGCATTCTGAGGTTTGGCCAGTTACGTTCGTTAAATGCGAATAAAATGCCGGTTGTCTTTGTAGTTGAATAATGAGTTTTTAAATGGTCAATTTACTGAAAATTAGTTTTATTTATGTTTAGACATATTGGTCCTTTTCGGCGCACATTGGACCTCTAACAAATCTATACTAATAATAAAGCTGAAGAGTGTTTTTGTTTGAACGCGCTAATCTCTGGAACTACCAGTCGGATTTGATAAATTCTTTTTGGTATTTGATAGACCAATTCTTGAGGAAAGCTGTCAAAAGTACCATGAATTTCCCTACATTCACCGAGATGAGATTGCGACACGATTTTGAACGATTTCAAATACGGGAATTAGCCTTCAGGTAGCTTCCTACGCATAAGGGATCGTTTGCTACTTCGGCTTTATGATGATGTAAAAAGGATAAGGCAGCAGCATTTTACAATCAGTCTTCAAATCGTGGTAATAATGGCGAAGTTCAAGATAGAAGGCGCTATGGATGACTAACAATATTAAATGATCAAGTAAAAAAACAAAAAATGTCATAACTGGTTCAGCCATTTGGGAGCTACGATGGCACTACCAGACACAGACAATAGAGGAGTGTTATATGTTTAACGTGCGTATACAGATACACACGTTAAACTAATAACACCCCTCTGTTTCCCTCGGGGGTTAATGAAAAAACCGTAACTCCCTCGTCATCATGCGAGTTCCGATAGTCAAGTCTATAAGCCTACGAGTGTGATATTCAATACATTGCCTATGCAAACAAAGCCGAGACAAACAACAAGCCACCTATTACCTACTTTTACTCAACAAAAGTTTATTTTTACACCCCGACCTTCGACAACACAAATAGAGCAGTAGTGCACATTCTAGCAAGGAGGCTGTTATCTGCACAGTCGAGGGAGCTCTGCGATCAGCTGTGAACCGATTGTCACATACTTGTTGCATTTGTCGGGCAGACTAGTGTTAGCGAAGATTTTATGTTAAAGTAGCTCTGCAGTTTAGAATTTATCGATATTGTTGTTTTAAGAATGAAGACTTGTATAGAAGAAATCCAAAGCCAAGCCTCAAGCAAATTGCCATCAGAAGAGGAGGATGGTCATGCTACATGTGGTGATGAGTTACGTCACCATCAGCCTATAATGTTCCCACTGCTGAGACACAGGCCTTCTCTCTTGTAGAGGGAAGTGGGCCGCACGCGCATCCATCACGCGGGCCACGCGCGTTGGTAGATGTCACATATCTTCGAATTTTTTGTTCTAGGACATGCCGGTTTCCTCACAATGTTTTCCTTTACGGTTTTGAGAGCAGTGATGATGAAATAATTTACACAAAGTAAAGCGAATGTCTGGTTATGAACTTACGACCTACAACTAGTAAGTGGCAGTCGTTACCACTGGGTCACCACTGCTAGCAAAAGCACCTATGTACGGTCAGCAAAGGAGATAAGTAACCAGGGTCGTCGGATATAGTTGAAGTTTAGTGAGAAACCGATGGATGTTTTCGAATGAAATTTAATTTGATAAATGTACTGTTTGTTTTTTATTTATTATTTACTTACTTTACTTATCTCCTTTGGTGACCATACACCTTTACCACAGATAACCTTCACTAAAACCATGTCGAAAAACAAAGAGTCCTAGAGCATACAAGGAATAGGTAGGTACTAAAATTTTTTACACAGATTGATGAAACGGTTACATTTATGACCTTCGATTCTACCTCCAAAGAAGCTTATTATGGGATATCGGATATCGATATTGTGAGGTCAAACAATACATAAGTATCTCTAGGTGAAACTGTTTATCAAACTTAGAGGGCTTTCCCTTAAAAAAGGTCAGGAGCGCAGAATCCAGCGTGCGTGTTTGTCCAGATGTATAGGTACTATGAATAATGGTGACGAAGCAAAAGGAGTGAAGGCAGATGGCGTTTTGAAGTTACTGCTTGCCATAGGAAAATAACTTTTATTTGCAGTTTATTTAAGAATAGAATAAGAACAAAATTCTACATTACATTTCTATTTTATTCTTAAGAAATAAGCAGTACCTTTGTACTTAATGTCGTATCTGTATCAATTTTACTGTGTGTACATAAATAAATAAAATTAAAAGAAAAATAAAGGTTACAGAATATTATTGTATTTCATCTAAAATATTTTAGTTCTTTTAGAATTTAACTCAAGAACAGTTTTTAGACTACGTGCACTAGAGTGTGCCCCTCCCCCACAGGAAGCTTATAAGATTTTCCCATTCAATTACAATTCAAGATACTAAACAGAATAGTTCAATATAATTTACCTTATTATGTTTTTATTTTCTTTAATTATGATTAAAAAATAATCATGTATATTTTGAGTTGTAGGTCGTGGGTTCAAAACCTGACAAGCGCTTTACTGTGTGTCAAATATTTCATCATCCCTCATAGCGGTAATGGAAAACATCATGAGGATACCGGCTGGTCCTAGAACATCATGAGGATACCGGCTGGTCCTAGAACATCAAGAGGATACCGGCTGGTCCTAGAACATCATGAGAAACCGGCTGGTCCTAGAACCAAAAATTCGAAGACATGTGACATCCGCCAACCCGCGTTGTGGGTTACAGCCTATACCCTCTCACAGAGAGGAGGCTTGTGTCCTAGCAGTGCGAACAGTTATATTATGTATTTAGATTATGCTGTTTCCATTATTAGCTACCGTTACATAAATGTTCCGAGACATAATAATAACAAATTGATGTGTGGAGAGAGTTATAGAGAGGATTATTTCACGCGTAGGCGACATGACAGCTAATTATAATGTAGGTACCATTCATCTTGATGAAACTCTTCTATTATTAGAGATGCTTACCCACATGTAACTGTAAACGTTTGTAATTGAATTAAAACAAAGGACACCTACATACGGAAAGCTTTCTTGATAATAGTTGTAATAGAGATTACATTATCGTATAACTTATGACGGATATATATCCGCGTTTATGAAGCAAGAGGATTACATTGGAGCTGTGGTGGACTAGTGGTAACGGACATGACTTACGAGATATAGGTGGTCGGTTCGAACCCTGACAGGCGCTTTACTTTGTCTAAATTATTTCATCACCACTGCTCTCAAAACGGTGAAGGAAAACATCGTGAGGAAACCGGCATGTCCTAGAACAAAAAATTCGAAGACGTGACATCTAGCAACCCGCACTGAGCTCGCGTGGATTACGGCCCACTCCCTCTCGCCGAGAGATGGCCTGAGTCCCAGCAGTGGGAACATTATAGGCTGATTATGCTAGGATTACATTTAACCCCAACACGCAGTCACTTATTAAAATCCACGTAAGATTCGAGTTTTCTACCGTTTAGGAAGTGGCTATCATATTTGCCTTCGGAACTCTTTATCGACAGTTCTTCTTCTTCGTTTTCGCTAAGCGTTTTTTCTTACTTTTTTCATTTTGCCCGGCTCCTTTGAGTTCAGCGTAGCCTTCCTCAAGGATTAGGCTATCAAATTCAAAAATAATTATTCCAATTCGACCGGTAGTTCCAGGGATTAGGGGCGAGTTAAAACAAACAAACCTTTCAGCTTTCTTAATAGTATTTATAGTAATAACTAAGAGCATAGACAAGTGGCAAACGTGTTTCGTTTTTCTAAAACGACTTTCAACAAGTTTCAACTTTTTCGGTAGCTTATGTCAATCAAATACAATTTTGACTCCTCCATCATCGTTATCACTAATAAATGTCACTTTGTCTAGTTCCTCTCGTAAAAAGATAAAACACCGGTTTTCTAACTATTCTTTCCCTGACAAAAAAGCGTGCACGGCATCATGATTAAATACCACAAACCGTAGGAGTGTCCACAAAGAGAAAGAGTACCGTTAGTTTGTTATAACACCTCATAATTAGCTTGTGTTACAATAGATTAGAGTACAGCGCCGACAGATAGGTCCAAGATCACAGCTGAGTCACTTGGCACTCGATAACGGTCAACGTCGCGGAGTTTGTGCTGTCTGAGTTAGAAGTGGGAGCGATTTAGTTACAGTTAGACCAAACAATAACAGCTAAAAGTAACGGCTAAGTAATAATAGCCGCACGGGTTGCCGCTGTTGATCCGTGGATGGATGACCATCGTTATATCGAGACCCCTCCGTGTCTCGGAAAGTGTCGGCAGTCATTCGTGGATTTTTGACAGTCGTTTCGGGCTGTCAGAAGCCCGAAAGTCTGACAACCAGTCTTACCCAGGGGTATCTAACATATTTGATCTCTACAGTCCAGTCACTAGGTAATTCAGAAAACTAATTCCCGTAATTAAAAACGTTCAAAATCTAGTGGCAATCTCATCTCAGCGACAATCAATGTCAAAAATGTAAGGAAATTAGATGTATTTTTGACAGATTGAGACTGAGATCAGACTGTAAGCGTTCCTAAAATTACGGGAATTGCCTCTCTGTTCCATGTCATTCAAGCATAGATAGTCACTTCCGATTACACAATGTTTCATTATTTAAATGTACTGCAATCACAATATGTATTACAATCTAACACCAAAATTGCGAGCTGCTGTTAATTGTAAAAGAGGTAAACACGCCAATAGCGGAAACTTAACTAATTAAGAATTTAAAACAAATCAGTGTAAATCATTGTACAACGAAAACTGCAATTGAACCACATGCCAAATGGTTCCCGCCAATATTTTACAACTTGCGTCCATTTCCCACGGGCGGGAAAACGTTAGCGAGTCGTGACTTTTTCACGGCCACGAGCGAAACGACTTATGAAATATGGAAACCGTTAATGAGTACTACACTATAGTTTCGTTTCAGAGACTGTTAAACGTGTTATTCTTGAGTTCTAACCGCCAAAAGTGCATGAGTTAATTACTCCAGCGTTCGTTCTAATGAATTGTTTATGTTTTACTTAGACAGTTCACATTTAAACAATATTTGGTTTTTCGAAGACGTCGTACCTAATTTACGGTCGCGCGGCCATTTTTATTAGCTATGGTTCTTACATGTTTTTGAAATTAGGCCAAAGATTTATCGCTCAATTTCTTCTAAATATATTAAAATACTCTTTGATTGTTAAGTAGGATATTTAGGATTGTTAACACAGTTCATAAATTATCTTTAATAATGTTTTAAGTGTGTTGCGCGATTGTTTATAGACAAACAAAAAAAAATATAGGCTCATTTATTTTAGATAATAACCCACGTATTTTTTATAGACACAATAAACACAGATTTTTTATATTCCTAGAGATTAAGACTGACATTGGTGGAGAAAGTTATTTGGAGGACATATTTTTCTGTGTGAGTCAAAGTCAAGGTAAGAATAATTTTAGAGATTAATAAAGAGAAATGGTTTTCATGGCGGTAAAATGAAGATTTCATTACCATTATCGGTATTATTGCTGGACCTTAGATAAAATAATTAGCGTAAGATTTTTCTGCTCTCATATTCTATCAATTTCAAGTCGAATCTAAAGTCCTGGCATTATAATTTACAGAATGAAAAGCCACTAATTATATATTAGGTAAATATTAAACAAACGTTTAAATTCGTCGAATTCTAAATACATTTCGGATGCATCGATCATCGTTCGGATACATGCACGCTATCAGGGCCGACACGCGTGATTTATGTGCTGGCTGTATGTCCAGTTGTCTTTGCTTTCCGCAATGACAGCGCGGGAAAAACAGCAGAAATGGCGCGATTTTGATTGATAATATTGGATAAAGTTTTTATTGTTTTGTCTTTTCAATGTGTTGTTCTGATTGTTTATTGAGTGATCAACCCATTCATAAAACATACTAGTAAAAAATAACATTAGATATAGAACTGCTAGGGACTAGGGACAATCAAAAGATATTTCAGGCTGACTAAATAGTTAGGTTAGGTTTTTATTATCACGCACACTTACAGACGTTGATTAGATATCATTTCCTAATTAGCTATTTCGTTCCACCCGCTGAAGATCTCCCGCCTGGATATGAGTTGCCTTGGGTAACCCGGAAGTCTTTAAACAGGCTCCGGATCCAGGTCGGCCGAAGCAAGGAAAACCTGTTCAGGTGGAGATTCATAGACGATGCCGCCTTGGAGTGTAAATGTGATGCTGTTCCACAAACGATAGGACATTTCTTTCATGTCCTACGTGTCCTGTCAGCTGCACGTTACAGGAACTGATGGACGCGAGTGATGGCGTCAAACACATAACCGAATTCTGGGCCGAGTCCATTTAGATTGCCATCGACAGGCTAAGAAGATTAGCTTTTATGTAACGATTATTTAAAGGAACCAGTGTAGTATTTGAATTTGTTCTTCTGGTCACTTACGCTGTCGAAACCATAGTTAAACTTCGCCGTCTTTTTCTCACACCTAGAATTTTAGAATTCCTAGACTATGTAAACTACTAGTTGCACAACAAAGTACAATGCTCCGCTATATACCTACCTATGTGCTATGTACTAGGTGCATACAGGCGCCAGTTCCCACGAACCGCTGCTAATAAATAATAATTGTTTACCGCTTCATTAGAATCCGGCTTCAGTTGTTACTAGGCTACTACGTTTCTCAAATAACTACGGCTCTAATTGCTATCGAGTATCGACGAATGTATGAGGGAATTGCACGTTAATCCAAGTGAGTAGTGATAAATGTCATCAAGAAATATCCATGTACCTATGCCTTTTAAGCTGACTGAAAATCTGCATGAAAATATCTCTTAAGGCAGTTGTGAGTGGAAAAGCCGGGAGGAACGCGTCCGCACTAGATGGACATGGATAGAGTGACCTTATTGCTGATGTTCTTCAGAAAGGTAAGGTGCGTAGAACTCGCAACCGGCGTGACCAGATGTATAAACGTTAATGAAACATAAAGCGTATGTAAACCCACATACACACTCACAAACATATTCTACACCCAGTGCGCTCCCTTACTGATATAACAATTATAAAATGTTAATTAGTCTTAATTTAATCTTTTTGCTTATTTCTCACACATCTGTAGAATGATTGTAAACTGGAGGAGCGGAACCACCTAATACAAGCAAATCTTTGCTTAAAAGGTGACTCCAAACCTAACATAGTTATATCCTTAAGTGAAGAAATAAACATTTTTATTATATTTTATTTATTATGTAAGGATCGTAGCAGGTGGTGCTCTATAGTTTCCACCTACCCCCACGAGAAGAAGGCGTGGGATGTATGTATGTGTATCTCTTGCATGTAATGCGTGCCTAGCTACTAGAAGTTTCTTTAAATGTAGCGGCTATGTGTCATACAAGAGAAAACGCAGCATGGCCCCCACGCTTAGATAACATTAACAGCACACGTGCTAACCACCCAACCAATCACATAAATTACTCTACAATATGTGCGGAAAGAAAACATACAGAGCACAGGAAAAATAACAAACTCAAAGACGTCCGGATTCTGAAATATCACACGAAAATAAATATCAAGAAGGTACATTTTAATTCAGAAAATATATTTTAAATCTTGCCGACCCACATACTACTGCTTAATCATCAATAAGTAACAAAAATGTTTGAAAAGTTAGTACAAACAGCTTTCGTGTATTTTTATCTTAATTACAAACAGTCTGACAATAATACATAATCAAAACAATAAAACCGACGCTTGGCGTAAACAACGTGAACACCAATGCACCGTCGACGGGCATGCTATCATAAAATAAGCATAATTTCATCTCATGCAACTCATAGTGCTGCTAGATTTAAAATACTGGTTGAGAAATTATATTTTTCAACAAAACTAGCAGCTGTTTTGTCAGATTAGTATAATATACATACATAAATAAACTCACGGCTTCTTCTCATGAGGGTAGGCAGAAACTGCAGAACGCTACCTGCTACGAGCCTTTCTTACATCGTTTTGCTTCATTTACGTTCATGCATCAGAAAACCAATCTTCGTAATTATAAACGTTCTATCTATCTTCGTAATTATAATCTAGTAGCAATCTCATCTCACAGACAATCAATGTCAAATCTTGTCAAAAATGTAGGTAGATTAGAGGTATTTTTGACAGATTGAGACTGTGAAAGTGTGAACGTTCTTAAAATCGTTCGTAGAATCGCGCCTCCGGTCATGCACGCAATCCGGTTGCGAGTAGGTACTACGCACCTAAACTTTCTGAAAAACATCACCAAAAAGGTATAAGTCCTTCTAGGGCGTCCCCTAAGGGTCTAGGGATAACTTCCTTTTCAAGGCATATACTTACCCACTCGTATATTGACAGTACCTACAAGCTTATAAATACAGAATCAAAACCAGTGACTGGTTATGTTAATGCTCAGAAGAAAACTTTTATTACTAAGTACTGCTTTGCGACCCACAGTTTTTACGGCTTGATAAAACATCGAGATTTTTATAATATGTAAGTTTAATATGAATTTATTGTATACATACACCTTGCAGAATAAATTCTCTAAATGATGGTGAAAACTGCATAAAAATCCGTTGTGTAGTTTAGAAGAACAACACGGTCACACAGACAGACATATAAAGCGACTTTAATTAATTCCCCATTATTCATAAACGTTCCTCAAAGTTCAGTCGTGATTAGGGACTGTTTAACCATACCGTTTTGACGTTTAAACGCCACTTAACTTTGCCACTTCCACGACATCGTCAGAGGCGGTGCAGAGGTCACTTTGACCGCATGTTTTGGGACACAGAGGGCAGGATAGGAGGTGGAGCAACGTTTGCGACATAGCTCCACAATCACACCCTACTGCCGTTCCGTCAAGGTAGCCCCACTTTACCAGGTTGGACTTACATCTTCCCACTGACTACGCCGTGTCATAGTTTTGGGCCAACGAGATATAACATATTCAGTCGTGCCAGCGACACGAAGAAGAAGAAGAACGTCAATTAACTTTAATATTCGTTTATAAATAAGCCCCATAATATGTAAAGATAGCTAAAGTTTGAAAAAACTCTAGACTAGTCAGCATTTAATGTAATCCTGTACGATTGGCACAGTGGCTGAGCGGTTTTGTTCTACGGCTTCAGTTCCTGCACGGAACAATGTATGTATGGCCTATGGAAAGTATTGTTCTGTGTCTGGACGACTGAACCTTCCAACAAATCTAAGCGGAAATATAATAGCAAAATTTTGCGTGCTTTCACCGCTCTTTATTTAAATATTCCGAAAATTGAAAAAAACCGCGATTCTGCAACGTTGCTGCGATCAGCTGAATACGGGAAATTCTATACCGAATTTTTTCGTTCAGAATTTTGCTTCTATTCTGAGATAGGGAGGTGCAGATTCAGGCAATTCTAGTCAGGCGAAGTTAAAATAAAAGAGTCGTCAGTTAATATAACAATTTTAATCTATAGGCATAAGTCACCCATAATCAGCCTATAATGTTCCCACTGCTGGGACACTGAGAGGCCTCCTCTCTGTGAGAGGGAGTGGGAAGTAATCTACAACGCGAGCCCAGTGCGGGTTGGTGGAATACATGTCTTCGAATCTTTGGCTCTAGGACATGCCAGTTTCGTCACGATATTTTCCTTCACCATTTCGAGAGCAGTGGTGATGAAATAATTTCACAAAGTAAAGTGCCTGCTGGAATAGATACCTAGAGACCAAAGTAGAAGTAGAGGTCTTCCAAGGAAAAGGCGGGAAGACATATTTTGGGCGAAGGGAAGACCAGGATGGATGACTAGAGCTAGGGATAGGAATCAGTGGAAGAAAATGGGGGAGGCCTACGCCAAAGAGGTGACTACTGCTTAGAGGCGTAGCCATAGTATGGCTCACGCCTATATCCAACTAATATTATAAACGTGAAAGTTTGTATGGATGGATGGATGTTTGTTACTCTTTCACCCAAAAACTACTGAACGGATTTGGATAAAATTTGGCACACAGGTGGTTTACAACCAGGATTAACATATAGGATTAGGACTTTTTATCCCGATATTCCCACGTGATCGAAACTTATGCGGATGAAACCGCGGGGCGCAGCTAGTAATTTCATATACTCGTATGTATGTAAAAGTAGTAGAATAAAAGTTTTATTTATTTGTGTGGTGCCTGATTGGGTCCGAACCCGCGACCTACAACTCGTAAATCGCGATGGTTACCACTGGGCTGCCCCTGCACCTATAGGCAGATAGACATCTAAATATAGATGGATATGCGAACGGAATGATTCCGCGCCATTTGTGACGGTCAGCAGAGGGTAGTAATTTATAGCTGGTTGCCAACAAGCGTCATAATTTATGAGCTGCAGCCAACCACACGCATGATTTCACCGAGTGCTGGGTAACTGTTTACCCTGTTACACAATACGAGAGCGACATTAAGTGAACACCAGTAGTACATACTTAATTTAAATTGAACAATTACATTAAAATACTGGAAGTTATGGCACGAGGTAGTTTCAAAATGGTTTTGCCAAGGAGGATTCGGACAATAGGATGCGGAAAAGGATACTGAAATGATTTAGGTAATGAAACTCTGATAGTCTATTTTGAATAAATGAACTTTGATTTTAAGGCTATCCTCCAGTTTAGAAACGGCTTTTTCTGTATAGGCAAATCAATACTGGGTCCACTCAAATCTGAGTGGTTCTTTTCTCAAAATAACATTTCAGACACCAATCTACATGGTCTTCACATGATCTGACCAAGATTATGTCTGGACTTTAAAAGAGATTGTGCCCTGAGTTTGTTTTGGCCTACCATCTCAGAGTAGTCGGATAGGAAACGCGGACCTCGTCTAGCTTATTTGTTTTGTAATATGATATACATGAAGAACACACAACAGCAACACACACACATGGCTGAAGTGGAAAAACGTCAACTAACTTTTGGAGGCAATTGTGTGTATTTTATCGTTTGATATGGTTATAGTTTATATTTGATTTTCTTGATAAACCTTATCACGCAAGGCTTAAATTAGGCTTGTTTCTTTTAAAACAAGCCTAATTTACTAAACTTTACATCGCCTATTAGAAAAGCAACATAAATAACGTTGCGGTAGTAACCGCTACAGAGACTAGGATCCAATTATTTTCCAACATTATCGTGATATTCGCCAAACCTCCGAATTGGCAACTACGTTCTACACAGTCCATATTTTAGGCAGCCCATGATCCCAGTGTGATAGTGGCACGGACTCTGTGCCCTCGGGACGTGGGTTCTAATCTGGGTAGTGCTCATGCATTATGCGGTATCAGACAAGGTTCCGCACATTAAAAGCTTGTTATCTCGTATAGTAAACAGACGTCTCGATTGGTTTCTGAGTAGGTTCGTGTCATGGACTGGCTTTAGGAGTGTGGTTTGGTCTACGTTGAACTGATAAATGTAAAGTTTATTAAGTGCCTGCAAGTTCTGAAATAATCGCCAGAGATCTCTGCAATGGCAACTGGTTTCCGGAATGGGATATACGTACCAAAATCAAAAGTAATTTATTCAAACTAGGCTGAGAATCAACACTTTTTGAACGACAAAATTACATAAGACAGTCCCCTAAAACGCCCGCCCTTCACCACTTCCTAATGCTTTAGCTGGGAAGTGGCGCAACAAACTCCCCAGCAGCACAGCTGTTTGCTCAGTTAGAAGAACTTGATTCTACATAATAGTAACTAATTAACATTACGAAACGCAAGACATTAAATTATTTTCCATATGTCAGCTAGCACACGCCAATATACCAACAAATACCACTAGGTCCTTGGGTGTCGAATAACTAATTTAGATGAAACTAAAACTCAAAGCATTTACTTCAGTTAAACCATTTACAGGCACTTTTGAGATGTCAAGGAGTCGGTTAGTTAGTCAGAAAGGTGAAGCTAGTTGCCCGTTCCAAAACGTAGATCTCTGTGAAGAAGATACTCGTAGTACCTATAGCATCGAAGCGATTAGGTACTTATCGCTAATAACAACAAAAGACAAATGCCAAGCATGGTGATTATCAGAAGTCATTGTTCTTAGCGATAGTCAATTTCCTTTTCATAGATAATTTTTCGACATAATTGGATACTACACAAATTCTATTCTGAAAAAAAAAATACAGTCAATCATGTTTAATGTTGTCGAGTGGGACTAGTGGAGCTACCTTTTTATTAACTTTAACCCTTGAAAACACGTGTATTTTAATTAAAATTATGAAATGTACATCGCGGTGATACGGTCGCCATGGCTGGGACGTGACCCCACATAATGTGACACTACAGCCCGTTGATAAGCCTTGAGACACTCTCAAATACTTAGGGGTACTATATTATCACAGGTACATGGCCAAGAACAAAGAAAGTATGAACTACATAAAACTGTTCTATGAAAAACTTCAACTCTCAATTCTTTATTGTGCACCATATTGTATATACGAGTAGTTGGTAGGGAAATAATTATATTAGTCACAATTATGGACCCTATCGGGCACAGCATAGATCAAGTAGGAAAGAGAAGGAAGAACACCGGGTGTTTAATGTGATACATTTTATTATTACTTAAGTAGTTAGTAAGTTATACTGTTTTATTAATACAAAATGGAATTTACAGTTGTTTTTGTTTTTAACTTTATTTCTTAAAAAATATACATTAATTTATAAGCATTTATCATAAGTTAAGCTGATATTTACGGTACCCCAAAATCAGAATCTAACAATATGTTTATGGGATTGGCGAAAACTCACGCGTGTCTGAGTGAAGTCGTAATTGTATTACTTGTATGATAAAAAGTAGGTCAAAACATGATCAAGTCATCATTCTATGATAAGAAAATGAAAAGAGAAGCTGAAGACGACAGGCGTTTAATCTCTCTTTGTTAAGTTAGGTCTCCGAAAGATATGAAATGTCATCCTCAACTGATCCCCATGACTTCCAGCTCTTTCGATCCAGTGCTAAAGTGGACCACCATACTCAAATAATAATTTTGAAAAATTGGAGGTCGTCGATATAGTAGTCTTTCTTAAAGGCAAAGCATGCCACGGTGCAAGATTCAATGACGTAAAATAAACAAATAGCATAATCAGCTTAAAACGTTCCCACAGCTGGGACTCAGGGCTCCTCTCTCTGAGAGTTGTCCGTAATCTACCACGCGGGCCCAGTGCGGGTTGGTAGATGTTACATGTCTTCTAATTTTTGGTTCTAGGACATGCCGGTTTCCTCACGATGTTTTCCTTCACCGTTTTGAGAGCAGTGGTGATGAAATAAATTAAACAAAGTAAAGCGCCTGTCTGGGTTCGAGCCCACGACCTACAACTCGTAAGTCGGAGTCGCTACCACTGGGCTACTACTGTTCTCAAATAAACAAATAAAAACCACAAATCTATACGAAATAAATGATGATTAGGGTTTAGGCCGAAAACATTGGGAAACTGAAAGAAAGTCCCTTCCTCTACTAAATTACAAGAAACCAGTAAAATGTTAAATCAATCAAAGCCAACTTACATAAACCCTCGTGCTACTTACTGTCTCCGTGTCTTATCTCAGAACATTTGTAAAATCCCTAAATAGTGCACAGCTCGCTTCCATTCGGGTAAACATCCCATTATTTAGCTTAATAAAGTGAAAATTAGGTCGCTTCAGGGTAAGGGGGGTGGAAGGTCGCAGGGGGGAGGGTAATGTCTGTGTCGGGATGATAATCAACCGATATTAACTGCTACTTGAGTGAGCTCTTACATTTTTATTCTGATGATCTGTTTAAGGGTGGATTCGGATGTTGCGACTTTTTGGTGCGATTTGTCGCGGTTATACTTCAAGTGCTACTATTTTTTGTGACCTCATAAAAATACCAGAGGGCCTCACCAACTGGCAATCGCTTTCAAAGCGTTTCGTATTTCTGCAACAACTTTCAACAGGATTGACATAAACTTTTCGGTAGCTTATGTCAAATAAATACATTTTTAACTTTTCAATCATTCTTATCGCTGATAGAATATCACTTTGTGTAGGCCCTCTGTTGTCTTAAAAAAAAGTATTCTGTACATTAGTGTATATTATAGATTTATGTATATTTCTATGGTGTAGCTCTATCCATTGAGTAATGAATTCTTCGACCTTGATGACGCGACTCGACACGTTGAAGCGGATTAACCTAAAAACCTGGTAGGCTTAAAAGCTTTAATAATGCAAGCAACGAATTGATAGTTTAAAACTCGTTTGGAGGATTAACAATCATACTCAAACTCAAATTTTAGAGTCCCAAAGCACGCAAAATCTAAGGATTCATTGTAAGTATGTAGGTATTTCTTGCAACCTCTGTAACTTACTTCTTGTGGCATTTTATATTTCTGTTTATATAGTTGGTTACCATTTAATTTTTAAACATTTCGAACTTAATGTTTTTTTTCTTAATTTTTTACTTAGGTTATCACTGTATTTGAGAATGTTGGTTCACCTGTATAAGCCCATGACTGTTATCTAATGTTATTACATAGCCGTCAACTACGCATTCTGTACATCAAACTAAGTAACATTGTATAAACATAATTGCTGGGAAACGACTTTTATTTTTGGTGTGAAAATTTGCTGTTTGCGGTAGTGCGCAATGTAACACACGCAAAACATTCCGTTTATGGGTGCATGCAACAGTATTGGGGTAGTAAAGTTGTGTTATAACATTAAAACTGGTTTTCATAAAAATCGTCACTAAAAATTGGAATTTTAACCTTCAATATCTCCGTAACCAGAAGGTTCCCAGGTATAATCCAGTACAAAAAAAATTGTAATAGCGGGGAGTACAAGTGACTCTCGGCTTCATTGAGTGTCTTTTCATACCCGTTATAATTCTTTCCTACCTACATAAATCTAGCACACTGACAGCCCAACATGTCTTTCCTTTCTTTCAGTCCATCCAAAGGTTGTCTGTAAAAGATCACCTTGTGCAATAAGACCGTCCATAGTACATTAGATCTGAATATGTTTGTCTTTTTTGTTTTATGTGGTGTACAATAAAGTGTCTAATAAATAAATAGATCTCACATTTCAAACTGAAAAACTATTTTGCAAAAAGTCGCATCAGTGGAACTGCAGGGTGGTCGCGAGTCCTCGTTGACATTACCATGTTGTTGATATTTGCATACATTAGCCGACCAGTGGAGCCAGCCCTAATAAAAACATAGCTTCTTGCCAACGTTACACAACCTCCCCCGGACTTCGATATATAATGAGAAAGTACAAGGATTCAAAATATTTATGTAAGTAGCTAAAATAAAACTTTAATTTGAAGTGTTTTCTTTTTAATGTTAGTTTTTCTTTACTTTTATTAATATGTAATTCATTACCAGCTAGATGGGTAGAAACAAGCAAATCCTCTCCTACTCTCCTACTTAATATTATAAACGTGAAAATTTGTATGGATGGATGGATGTTTGTTACTCTTTCACGCAAAAATTACTAAACGGATTTGGATGAAATTTGGCTCACAGATGGTTTATAACTAGGATTAATATATAGTATACTTTTTATCCCGATATTCCCACGTGATCTAAACTTATGCGGGTGAAACCGCGGGGCGCAGTTAACTTAACATAAAAACAAAGTAAATGTTATGTATGAGTATTATTGGTTTATAACCTATGTATGTTTTTGTGTACCTAATTTCACTAGTTTTTTTATCATTGTTCCTCTCAACCAAGCACCTGCCATCTAATCTCTTCACCCAATCAGTCAGCCAAGGGTTGGTTGACTAGTAGAGAATGCCTAAGGCATCCAGTCCGCCTTTTTGTGCGAAAAGTTTAAATAAATATAAATGAAAGGTATGGGTCTATCAAGTGCTACGGCGTAGCAAAATCGTAGCATTCGTAGCATACTAAACTTAGGTTCCGAACGATCTGAAGGCCAATTCCCGTAATTAAAAACGTTCAAAATCTAGTCGCAACCACATCTCAGCGACAATCGATGTCAAAAACTTGTCAAGTAGGGAAATTAGAATCTTTTTGACAGATTGAGACTGAGATCAGACCGACTGTGAAGTTCTTAAAGTATGGCCTCTCTGGTTGAATATTAACACTGACTCCTTAAATAATAAGATTCAGTTCATTTCATATCTATACATTTTATTAAAAAGAGTCGCGTTTTTGGTATGATTCTGAGACTGCGTAGTTTTTCAAAACTACACAATGATTTTTGTTGCGGTTTTCACCATAATTCAGAGAATTTATTCTGGTATGATCCATTCATATTAAATTAAAATTAATAATAAAGAAATCTCGATGTTTTGACAAGTCGTAACAACTATGGGAATCGCTATGGGTCGCTAATTATTTTATATTATAACGAAATGAACGAAGAGTACTGTTTATCTTCATAGAATCTTTTGTAAGACCCTTTGTACACGCACGGTTTCATCCTCATAGAAAAAACGTGTCCATCAACACTATAATGATCCATACAACACTGACTACCGTGCCTACACACGGCGAATAAACCGTAGCTTTTAACCGACGAAAAAAAACACAGGAGGTTCTCAAGTCGACGCGTATATTTTTTTTATTTTTTAAGTGTGACCACGCATAACTTTTTACAGAGTAGTCCGATTTTGATAATTATTTTTTTATTGGAAAGGGTATACCCCAAAGTTGGTTCCATATAAATTTGGAAATAAAAAATCCAACCCTAAGGCTGGGAAAATAGGGGTGATTTATTGTTCACTCACAGATTTGAATGCTGAGTTGTGTACTATTACTCTACTCAGTGCCACATATGCCTCCCTTTGGCAAACAATTAGTAGAATATAGCCACAAAAAATTATAAAATAAAAACGATTTAACAAAAAAATTAAACCGCCGAAAAAACTGAAAAGCAAAAAATAATAAACCTTTTTTATTTAACCTTAATAACTAAGTTCTGAAACTAATGTAAGTGTATCTAAATGATTTTGAGTCGGCGCCGTTTAAATTTAAGGCAATTTAGTGATCTTTGATTATTGAATGTTTGGCGCCGACAAAAAAATACTTAAGTATACTTAAAAATTACTTAGGAAATTACTTAGGTAGGTTGTAAGAACTTAGTAAAGAGAGCCTTAGTCGTTGTAATTGGTCGATGAAAATAACAACGATTATTAATTGACATAAGAAAAGCTTGTGTAACTAAATAATATAATATCTATATATATAAAAATGAATCCCTATTTCCCTTGGTCACGCCATAATTTGAGAACGACTTTGCCGATTTCATCCAACTTTTTTTTTTTTTTTTGTAGAATGTTCTTACGGGGGAAAAAAAAGTTGCGCAGAAAATTTAAGAATTACGCTTTTACGCTAAAACAGCTGAACGGAGTTAGACAAAATTTGACACACGAGTAGACTGGACTGGAGAAGGACATAGGCTACTTTTCATCCTGGATCGCAGACGAAGTCGCGGGCAACAGCTAGTATTATATAAAATCTAAATAGTGTAACTTGTAGTTCTGCGAGTAATAATTAATAAGGGCTTACTCTTACTTAACAGCCTGTTTAGTCAATCTCGGTAATCTTTAACATGAGGTTAAGCCGCTAATCCTTCCGCTTCTAATTATGTCGGCAGTAGACATTCGGTCAACAGGCGGTCGCGGCAGACATTTTAAATGAATCATAAATAAAATGTGCCTTGGGTATAGTAGTACCGTATAAATTGTAAGAACTATGAGATATTTGATTCGATTCCTGGGTCGGTTAAATGTTAACTGTTGATTTTTTCATCGGGAAAGTACGGGTATAGGATTTAGTAGACCCTTGTAGTGGCAGCTTTATAATTTCGACTTTGTTATACATTCAAGGCTCCTGCAGACAGGCGCGATGCGACGCTGCGAAGCTATTCTGGTAGAAAAAAATACATGAAGTTTTCATAGAAATTGTCTGCGCCTGTCTGCGGTAGCCTTTATTCTTAGTCTAGTCTACCTAGTGAAGCTCTAGCTAGCATATTTCTCAGTAAGATGTTAATAATGAAATGTTTTTTTACTCGACCTTATTTTTCATAAAAGTACTGCATTTTTTCAGCCGACGACATTTTAAACACACATAGTCACTGTCCGACCGCACACATATGACATGCACTCTATAAAATACACTAAATATTTTTAACACCGCATTTTCCGGATTCCTGATTAACGCCCCAGTTTTATCGATCGTTAAAACAGCGAAAAAATAATAAAAAAATAAATATTTATTGTGGAACGGGTCGCGCTGGCAACATTAAACAATGTTCTGTACTAATTATAGTTTGCTTGTTTTACTTGAGTTCTGTTTATGCGCGTGCGCATCGCATCTATGTTGCGACACTGGTAAAGCAGGTTTTTATAAATTTTATAGGTCATGTGATGCACAAATTTTTTATTAAGAAACGGTTTGAAAATATAATATTTTATAAAAAATATAGAGATGCTTTTGAATTTTGATAATATACACACATCAACACTGTCTAGGGATATTTTGGATTTACTCAATTTACTCAAAATTTATTAAAAATAACATACAGCATGCATATATTTTTATAAGGCCCATTTATCAGACTACACTCCAAAATAAAAGAAAACTATTTTTTTGCGTAATCAAATTTTTATTCAAATAAAGAAAAAACGTGAAATAATGGTAAAACTAACAATGAATGTGTTTCTCAAGAAAAAGTGAATAATAAGGAAAAATTAATCTGTTTTTAACAGTTATGTGAAAAATCAGTAGTCAGT
This sequence comes from Apamea epomidion, assembly GCA_947507525.1. NCBI lineage: Eukaryota > Metazoa > Arthropoda > Insecta > Lepidoptera > Noctuidae > Apamea > Apamea epomidion. The sequence continues at coordinate 21,164,928 of OX382226.1, forward strand.
AAAACACCCCATGACGTTAATAACGGTCCTGCAACGGTTTTTCATGCTTTGGATTAAGTTATCCAAGTCTTGCTGCGGTATATTGTCCCAGGTCCGGTTAAGATGCAAAAAAAGTTGCTCTTCCGTCGCAATGTTTGCAGGGAAATTACTCAAAGCCCTTCTTTGGAGCATGTCCCACGCGTGTTCTATGGGGTTTAGGTCAGGCGATTGAGCGGGCCAGCCTAAGACCGATACGTCGTGCTCCTGCAACCAGCTCGTCACCACTCTCGCTGTGTGCGGACGGGCGTTATCGTGCATGAGCGTGAATTCTTGGCCCATTTGTAGTCGATGGGGGTAGATTATTGGTACTAGCACCTCGTTACGGTATTTTTCAGCCGTCATGGTGTTTCTGATCCAAACGAGGTCTGTTCTTCCACCAACACGTATTCCCGCCCAAACCATAATTGTCCCGCCGTGGTATGAATGGACTTCCTGAGGATGTTGCAGACGGCTCTCACAACCAGGAACTCGCCAAACACGTACTCTACGTGCATCGGGATGGAAACCGAACCGGGACTCATCGGTGAACAGCACTACAGACCACTGGTTATCTTCCCAGAGCAAATGTTCACGAGCCCACTCTAGTCGTCGTCCACGATTTCCTCGGCGTAGTGCTGGAGTACGAAGCGGTCTGCGAGCATGAAGGTTAGCTTCATGCAGCCTTCTCCTTACAGTTTGATCACTCACAAGCAACTGGTGCTCTGACTGGAGCCTCTGAACCAACTGCATGGCCGTAACATTTGGTTGTCTTCTCGCGGCAACTTGCAAAAATCGGTCTTGTCGTTGAGTGGTTATGCGCTTCCCGCCTGGGTGTCTTTCAGCCACATCATCAGTAGCACGATAACGTGACCATAACCTTGATATCACGTTTTGTCTTGTTCCAATCTCCTCAGCAATACTCCGATGAGTAGCCCCAGCTTGGAGCATGCCTACTGCCCTTAACATTTCCTCTCTCGTTAAATGGCGCCGCTGCATGATGCACACAATAACATTAATTCGAAATTAACCGATAACTTGTTATAAAACTTAAATTTGACACAAAAAAATAGCCAAAAACTACTCTAGGTAAATGAAGCCTTTTGACTTCGCTACCATTATGCCGCGTAAATCTTTTGTTTTTAATTTATTTTTTCAAATTCATATTTAGAATCGTTCAAAAAGGTTTATAAAATAAGCTTTCTTCAAAAGAATTTAAAACTGGCCAGTATTTTTTGAGTTTAAGAACTTTATACAAAATATCCCTAGACGGTGTTGATGTGTGTATATATATTTTTTAATTAATCTCATCATCTGAACTTTAAGATATAAATTTAAGTATATAACATGTTTAAAATATCTCCTCATGGTGGTATTATACAGTTAATTTTTTTTTTCTGAAAACTGGCCAGTAACATTGTTTCTATTATCTCAGACGTCATTTCGTAAAAGAAACTAATGAAACCGTGGCTCTGCGCGTGTTTCTAAATTCAAAGAAAGACTAAAATGCCAAACGCGAGTAGCGAGTAACATTCGACAGAGAAAATGTCTGCCTTTCAACAAGTCGTCAAAACTGATCTAAAAGTGAGTGTTAATTTCAGCAGTGACACGCCACACTAGATGTGTCAACGATATTGTGGGTTAGTCAAGGGGATATTCAACTAGAACTAAAACTCACCTGAAAAAATAGGCAAAAACACACCCATTGGTAGTACTTGTAGATCTTCCTGTCGTTCATATCTTCCTTCCCCTTCTCTCGGCTGTTCCCGATGCCGGGGTACGGCACCTCCACGCCCACCTTCTTGTTGAAGAAGCTCTTCAGCGTGTACGTGGAGTGGATCCAGCAGTACGTGTTCAGCACATCCTCTGGGATGTCCTTCGTGTGAATGCAGTCTATAGGGTTCCCAACGTACTGCCGCGTCGTCACGATCAGACTGAACGAGATCAGCAGGATCACCGTTATAGAGTAGTGCAACCGAAAAACCGGCGAGTCGATGTGTATATAGTTCACTTTAATGAGATTCTTCAATCCACGAAAAACGTCTAACATCTTAAACGCTTGACCTTATCGTCCGTGTGTCTGTGTTCACTAACATTATTTATTGTTTCGAAGCACCAAGATTACACTATTTATAACGTAAGGCACTATTTAGTTTGGCAGTGTGAATGTTCTGGTTGGAAGTCATGTCCTCTCACGTGGGGATAACTTTTTTGGTATTTTGATGAACTTGAGCAGTGACAGCGCTTGGCTCATGTTTTCTTCGTTTCATGGTCCGGCTGGTCACGGCGCGCGCGCCGCCATGCCGGCACCCGCGCCGCTCATCCAGTCTGTTAGCGATGACGCGCCTCTGCGTAACGCTTTGGAAATTAATCTTCGAGGAATTAACGTAAACTAGATTATCAGGTCAGATGTTCTAGTACAAATTTATGAGTTCACACGTCGTAGATCCGCCGGAGCACCGCGTACCCGTGTGTACGATAAACTAATCGGTGTAAGAAACTGATGAAAAATATTTAAATTATGATCCTAAATAGAGCTAGTGTATTCCCTACGGTTTAATTTATGCGTCGCTATGACTCAACCGTGGAGAGTGCAGGAGAGCTGGGGAGTGACTAACCGCAATATTATGATAACATTAGTATAAACTAGCTCGACACCTGATGTGAGTTATATGAGCATTAAGATATTTATTAGCGTTGGCAATACTCGACGTAAACTCGCGTTGAATGCAATCGCTCCGGACTTTCAGCGAGATGGTCTCGGCATGATAATTTTATGTGTTCTACAAATACCGTCATTGTGCGATATTTTAAACAACAATGACAATCTTTTGGAGAGCATCGCGCGATTCTGAGAAGTCTATTTCTCGAGCTGGGAGGATTTATGAGCCAGGCCGGCAGCCGGTTCAAGGCCTGGTTTGTCACAAAGTGTGCCACGCGGCGCTGTTGCTGTTAAATTGTGCTAATATTTACACGTTAGATTTTAAGAACTCCTTTGAAATATTATATTTAGTAGCCATTGTTTGTAATGATTCAGCTCTTATCTCACGGCCGCTTGCCTTTTAACCGGCGGTAAATTAACGATGACAAGTATTTCTTAATACATATTTTGCAGCAAAAATCCAAAGTGATGATTTGTTTTCTATTTCAAGACCAATTTCCTAAGAAACTGTTCGTTACTCTTTTATTGCAGAACGTTTACTTATATTAAAATACAGTGTATCTGTTTTATTTCCACTACTTAGATATTCCAACTTTTCCTGTTATAGTTACCGCCCTTTTTTAAAACCTTAAACAATCGAGTTTCCACACTAAATGTCAGTTTGACAGCAAATTGCGCGCGAAATTCCTTCCGCCATTTAATCGTTTCATGACTTTAATCGTGTTAAGCTTTTTATAAGCCGAATGTTTTACGATGGCTTTGTTTTAGATTACAATATTCATTACTCTGAAAGAATATCTGTTCAAGGAACAAGGCATACGTAATATATTCAATGCAGTTTAAGCTTCAAAAGCACATCAAAGGATTAGAGGGCGCTGCGTTTCAAGAGTAATAATTTATCCATTTCTAACGAATGGCTGTATTGTAGTGTCTATTAATATACACTAATAACATAAATATTATGTTTTATTTTAATATTATGATTATACGATACTTTTATGTGGACTTTGCGTCTGAAAGTAAACTTTTAGCGTTTATAAGGAAGAACACCGCAAAATGCTTATGTAGCGTTATAATAGTAACTATGTATTGTTTAAAAGGCACTCAAAGCCGAAGAGGCATTTCCCGTTTGTGGAGTAAAAATCAAGAAACTGTATCAATGTTATTTGCACCTTTAGCATTCTGTAACCACACGTAGCAACAACGTGTTTGGTTTACAAATGAGTGGTGCAGGTGAAACAACTAAAATGCTGCGAACCTACCTATGTGATCAGTCGTCTCAGTGTTTCGGAATAGTGGGATTCGGTCTGCTTAGTCTGTCGTAGGATGGAGAATATACCTTCTGAAGGAAGAAAACCATTTGGTAGGCAATGGGTTTGTAATACTGTCAACCATGACTGAGATTCAGACACATCTCAGACACATCACTTGACATTGAGAGCGTCTATATATCCTAGTGCAAGTGTTGACACTGATGTGTGGTTGACTGTACAAAAATAAGGAGATGTATTGTTTTAGCTTAAAATCAAAAGAGAAATACGCCACTTATTTCTGTATGATAAAAGTAGACAACATTTCGTAGACGTCGATTCTTAAACCATATGATTTCCATTAAACTGCTCAAAAATTTATCAATATATTATTTTCGAGAATATGACATCACATGTTAATACAGATGGCAGCCAATCATTCAAAAACAAATTAATTATCATCATTAAAATCATTTTACAGTTTACAGACGGATATAATTACTATGATTTATCGATTACTAATCTGTGCGATAGTATTAATATTGCCATAATAAATAATAGCAGCGAAAAACTATTTGTCAAAATTAAGCGTTCGAAATCTGGCAATCTGGCAGGGTTGCCAGTTTTTTTGTGGAGATCGTAAATTATGTATCTCACGCCGCATCCTTAGCTGTTTGGCAAAGAAAATGCTGCCAAGTGTTACGAATGTGCTTAAATATTTCCCATGCCTCGTATTCCTGGGTTTCAGTAACATTTTTAGCATTAGTTGCTACAGCAAAACCGTTGTTATTTTATTATTTATACACGAAATGGGCGTTCTTAAATTCTTGTGCATTTTCTACCATTCTACCTTTCCTAGTTTTTATTTTTCTACTAAAGTTTATTTTTTCCAACGCCAGATTTATTTATCCGAAGAATAATTTGGTTTTTCATAAGGGCTGATTTTACCAACGCCAAAATCAAAATCAATCACAATCTAAAGTCATTTATTCAAATTAGGCTGAGAATCAGCACTTTTCGAACGTCAAAATTACAAAAGACAGTCCCCCAAAAACGCCCGCCCTTCACCACTTCCTAGTGCTACGAGTATCGCTGGGAAGATGAAGTGGCGCAACAAACTCCCAAGCAGCACAGCTGTCTGTTCAGTTAGAAAATACTTGAATACAATACTAGGTACCTTTGTTCAGTAATTAACATTACAAGACCAGAACATAAAATTAAATTATTTGCCATGTCAGCTAGCCACGCCAATATACCAACAAATATAATAAAAACTATACGTACTGAAGCTAAAAAATTAAATATTATGTAAATAAAAACTTACTAACCAAATAAAAGCCTCCAGGCACAAAGGGCGTGACAGCTTACATATTTAAGCATTGCTGGGTTCTGTTCACATAGCTGTCACTTGAAGTCACAAATGATAAACTAAGACCATCGAAGTAAAATAAATAAATAAGTTAATAACAATAACCTGTCAGTAAGCTAATTCTGGAGAAAGAACATCTTGCGTTAAATTAGGGCGACCAACTATTCTTATCGTGTAAGTAGTCATTGATGGAATAGTATGTTTTTGAACAAAGGTTGGATTTTACTTGAACTTTAAACACATCAAAAGGTCTAGCAAAGAAGAGGGTATCTTGTTATAAAAGGTGCCAAGCCCAACAAATGAGTAATGAACCCTAAGAAGCCGGTGAAAGGGGGCACGTAGTTTGTCCTTATTTCTAGTGTTAACACTATGAATATCACTGTTTTTAGTGTACAAGTGTAAGTTTTGCCTAATATATAAGATGTTGACAAAGATGAATTGTGATGCACCCGTGAGAATATCAATATCTTTAAAATAATCTCTTAGAGAAACTCTGGCACCTAGCTGGTAAATTGCTCGAACAGCTCGTTTTTGAAGGACAAATATATTTTGTATATCAGCGGCGTTGCCCCACAGTAGAAAACCGTAGGACATAACGCTGTGAAAACAACTAAAATAGACTAAACGAGCTGTATCAACGTCAGTGTATTGTATTACTTTCCTGACGGCGTAGGCAGCCGAACTGAGCCTTCCTGCTAGACTTGATATGTGAGGTCCCCACTGAAGTTTGGCATCTACTGTTAGTCCTAGAAAAATTGCCGAGCCTATAGTTTCAAGCACCTCTTTATCTAAGATGATGTTGGGTCCTAGATTTCTAACATTCGGTAAGGCAAACTTTACACATTTCGTTTTCTTGGCGTTGAGAACTAGGTTATTTGACGTAATCCAATCTGTAACTATTGAGAGTGTACTGTTTACGTCATCAAAATCTTGTCTATTCCTGTCTACTTTAAAAATAAGAGATAAGAGAGCCAGATAATTATATCCGAGGAGTAATCTTCAATTTTCGTCAATTCTTCCATGCAAAATCTGTCAGACGTCAATTTTATTCCACTAATAAAAATGATCTGTGATTGAAAAATCAGCCCTTAGTAATTTTTAAATTTTTATTCCAAGGAGATATTCATGACGTTGGAAAAATCAGTCTTAAAATACCAGGGTTGAATGGTATGTTTATTTCACAATGTATAGTCAAATTTAAGTATCATTGTTTATGTATATGACCTGCAACCAGTCCGCGTGGTGCTCACTGATGCGCGAGACTGCACCCAATATCATGGCATTGTATTACAACATTCCTATGGTTCAAGTGCCGAACAATGACCGAAATTATATCTATTGTACATGTCTACAACCATGTGTCGGTTAAGGTTCATTGTTGCCACAAGTTATTAAAATCTGATAAAGTCAATAGGCTCGCCCTTATTACAGGACTAAACATAACTGATGAAATGTGGCTGTACTATAGCTACACCTCTGCCGTACCCTTCGGGGCATACAGGCGTGATGTCATGTTATGCTAAAGTAGATAGTTAAACTAATGTCGTCCTTATCGAGACCCTATACTCTTCGAACTATCAGTGTACATAGGCGCCATGCACATAATGAAGAGTTCAAGTCAGTTCTTCTTAAGTTTTTATTTTAGAATTAGTGCCATCTTGTAAAATATAGAGTAGTGGTGGCCCAGTGGCAACGGCTCCAAATTATGAGTTGTCGTGTGTCGTGGGTCCAACCCAACAGGCGCTTTCTAATCTAATCTAACTAGTCTGTATTGTCCAACTGCAGGGCAAAGGCCACCCTCTCCCTTTTCCACACAATTCTGTCTTTTGACAGGCGCGTAGACGCTTTACTTTGTATAAACAAGTTCATCACCGCGACGCTTAAAACGGTGAAAGAAAACATCGTGAGGAAACCGGCATGTCCTAAAACCAAAAAATCGAAAACATGCGACATCTACCAACCCGCACTGGGCCTCGTGGATTCCGGCCCACTCCCTCTCACTAAGTGGAGGCCTGTGTCCCAGCAGTGGGAACATTATAGGCTGATTATGCTGTAAAATATTAAAAAGCAATACATCTGACTTGTGTAAACTGATACAAGCCTAATAAAAACCGTACAACATCATTTTACTGTGTGGCAACCCTAACTGCTCAGTTAACGACCTCCTTAATTTACGGTTCTCTTCAAAAGGAACGCTCTTCCGCTCACTAACATATATTTTTTAATTTTCCTCTGTCATACTTAACTCTCTTGGTATATTTTCGTGTTAAATCGATTCCAGGTCAAGGACTTACGTAAACGGGGCAGGAAACGTAGACGCGGACGCATAATATTAGTAATTATGCGTTCGGGAAGTTTCGTAAATGTTCGGCTGTCATGTCCGCTGTTATGTCATTTGTTACGTGATTATAATTTTTTTTTTATGGCGGCTAGTGTATATTGTTTATACGCCGGATATGTGAAACAAATAATATTATAGCATGAGTGATTTCAGACTCACTCCAGTGCATGTTAGCGATTCCAAGAAGTTTTCGGTGGCGGCTACAGAGCGACTCCAGTGACGGCTGTCATGAAAAGAAATGAACTTGTTTATTCTGTAAATAGGATATCGGAATTACTCGGCGTTTCCTATCAAACTACTCTAAGAAGAAAAATGGCAGATGAAAATGATGGCAGCGAGTTTTGGTAGGGGAGCCCAGACAGTTTTTGAGCAAATTAAAGTTAAAAATTACTGAAACCGATTCAATAGTCAATTATAAACAAACTCATTTCAGAACTTGCATTTATTCTGTAACACCTTGCAAGGCGTTGTATAGAGCAATATACAAATTAAAAACTGAAACGCGTATGTGGGTACATTCTTAAGTGGGTAGGCAGGTAGCGGGTTAGGTAAAACACAATAAAAAAAAATTAAACACGAGAAAATAACATTTAAACGTCTCTTCACTATAAACAACGTCTACAAATAAACCCCCCAGTATTTAAGACGAATAATATGATATAAAAGAAGAAAAGTCGCAAGTACAGTTTCGTGCATTTGTTCCTGCCATCCACAGACTACACCGGAATAGGAAGCCGGAGCAAAAAGGTTGAAAAAGATCAACTAATTAGTGAGACTTCACATTTTCATCTGAAAAATACTAAATGTATTCTTAGTTCGTTATGGTGGAGCAAGTCGTATGCCCAATATAGCTTCCCATCGGCAAAATGTCGAACTGCCATAAATAATCAGCCTATAATGTTCCCACTGCTGGGACACAGGCCTCCTATCAGTAAGAGGAAGTGGGCCCTAATCCACCACGCGGGCCTAGTGCGGGTTGAAACTTCTCGAACCTCTTAGAACTTCCATACGTACTAATTAAACCTCCTTAGGGGATGAATATTCGAAAATCCTTCCTACGATGCTCACCATTGTTACAAAAGGAACTCTGGTGTAAAATTCCATGCTTCTAGATTCGCGGTTTAGGCTGTGTATAAGTCAATAATGATGTGTATCAGTAAAAGAATTTAAGAGTTTTGTTAATTATACGATAAGGGATGTTCACATATTGCTACCAATACAGGAAGAACACCTTTTCAAACCATGTTTTGCGCATTGGTTTTCCTAAATGGTTAATTTGCAGATGTCATTTTATCTGAGACTATGTAGAATGATGAGATGTAGCAGCATCAGTTAAGATTGGAACAAGCTTTCTATCGATCTAGCCTCTTATAAACTTTGTTAGGGCTGGCCTTACATAGGAGTTGGTTCTTTCCAGCTAAACCACGAGGGAGAGGTGAAGGGTGGGCTTTTTGGACACTGTCTTGTGTAATTTTGACGGTTTGCCTTTAATTTTGATAGTTGGAACAAAGCTACGCTAATAGATGTTGTGACAGAGGAGTCACTTCATTGGACAAGAAAACTATTGGACATTATCACTGCATTAGTTATCAGATTAAAAACTAAAATCTCAAGCGTTTTTGCACGGATATCTATGCGTTTTTGCGATTAATAGTGTAGTTGGAAAAGCCGTGATGAACATGGTAATCCTAGCATTTAACCCTAGCACATAACCCGAACAATTAACCTTAGCAAATAAAAATAATAGAATAATTATTTGAAAATGATATAATTCATATTGCTATTTATTTTACGTGTCATCTCTTTATGTGTTTTATTGTGGCACGATGCTCTGTCCAAATAAATTCATAATTCATACCAACGCTTAAATATTTTTTAAGAAAATAGACTTAAGCTTTTTCCTGAAATCCATTCTAGGTTCAGTCGTAGGCGGCAATAATTTAAACTCCTGCATAATTGTTGAACATTCCCGCGAGATTTAGTTTGTTATAATTTATTAGAAAAGGGGAAAATAAATATGAAGCGCGATAACTTTCACGTTAAGTTTTATTTCAATCAGCTGAAACGTTTATAAGTTGTTAGTGTAGGTTTAAGATTTAGGAGGTTCGTTATTTATTGCCTTGGAGCCCATTATGAAGCAGTTTATCTTCGAGGAGTTTCACGTAGAAAGCGGTTCAGGAAAGTTACGAAGTAATTTTATCAAGCAAGTGTATGGGCCAAAATCACGACCCAATGGGCCCCTACACCGCGGCTGGCCGGGATGAGCTAGACTCTTTCAGCAAAGTCTGGTTCTTAGGGCGAATTACACAAAAATTTTCTTAAAGTCTTATCCTGAGAATAAATTTTGAATTTTTGACAGGTTTTCCTTACTAGAACTGTCAGATGTAAATTTTATTCCACGGATAAAATATGACTTTGGTAAAGTCAGCCCGTAGTCGCCTAACGTCGAAAGAAGTGAAAAGAGAGTAGAGAGGCATTTGCCCAGCAGTGGGACAATACGGGCTCTTATTAATAGGTGATGAAAGGTTTCCAATTCTCCATAGTAAGATTTTAAAATGGTTGTTCTTATGAAAACGATTGCCATTCACCACTACTGGCTAGTATTCTCTTTCCTTCTCCCCTAAAATCCATCTGCCCCTGTGTTTATATCTGTTATTCATATGGTGTTCATAATAAAGAGTAGTGTATTCTATTGTATTCTAGCGGCCATCACACATGAAAAGCTCGAACTGATAAGTAAATTGAGAAATAATAAAAAAATGGCCTAAAATACTAGTTAACAGTGTACCTCGAATTCAACTGCTAGACAATTTAATTCAATTGTCTTACAACTTTTACTGTATGAAGCTTGTCGCACAGTTGTGCGACAAGCTTCATACAGTAAAAGTTGACCTTCTATAACGTATTTAGTGCTTGCTCGTGTGACAACGTTGGCAGCGCACGCGCAGCCATTTATACGCGTATTATTCATTCACAAGCTCCCGTATATTTAGTGTTACGTACCTACTTTATGCCTACTGTGTGGCACGTGGGTGTGAACGCGACGCGTGCACGATTTATATCGTGCGTTTGTCAAATGATCGTGCGTACGCGCCGATTTAGAGGTAAAAGAATGGCGGGATGTGCGATATAATTATGTGGGATGCATGAAAGAATTATTTATTTGGAGCATTGTTTTTTTTTTTAATGTAATGATCTAGTTTTGCTAGAAGTGGGTTAGGATAAAAGAAAAGGAAGACCAAAAAGCCACTAAACTGGAGTGGGACTGCGCTGGCAAAAATAACCTCTACGTGGAGCCCTGACACAGCTAGAAGGCGTCGCGGCAGACCCCGTAGACGATGGCGGGACGAGCTAGAGAAAACAAACGACCAGTGATCGACTTTAGCCCTGGATCGAAAGAGCTGGAAGTCATGGGGAGAGGCTTTGCCCAGCAGTGGCATGATGCAGGCTAACAGTAACTGAAGAATAAGAAGAAGAAGATAAGAATACATTACAGGAGACTACGGGACGAGTAATCTAGAGCATAGACAGACCATATTACACTAGTAGACGTAAACGTAGAAGTAAACGACATATTGAATAACAGGTTAAAAAATAAATAGCAATTATAATTATTTATCCTCTGACATTAATAGTATTTAATAATAATTATTATAACCATAATTATTGCCACTCATTTGTAATTTTTATTTTAATTGAACAATAATACTGTAATTATGACTAATTATAAACCTAAATATTTGCATGTAACTTTATTATAACTAAGTGTTATGGATCTGTATAATTACTTATACCGACCGACTCTTATTAAGACCGAAATTGTGCCAACACATATGGCAAATAAAATTGTTTTGATTTGATATAAGATAAAGCCCCAAAAATCTCGCAACGTAAAAGTCTTACATACACGTCGCGTCCGCTGAAAAGTCAAGGAAATTACCAAACATTTTAGCTCTACTTTCCCAAAAACTTGGCTTTATATTTACACTTTTTAAAGTCTACTATCCATTCAGTAAATAAAAAAATCTGATACACTGAGTTATTCCTCCATGCATCTTAATAAAAACAAAGACTATCAAAAACATTTCAAACAAAATAAAATATAACTCCATTAGACGACAGAGCCGCCAACAGGCTATATTAAACAATTTCTTCTCCAAAACTTCATAGACGGCAGTTCATCACGAGACAAAGGGTTTAAAACTGCATTTCAAAGAGTCACAATATTTCACCAAATAACCATACGTAGAGGTAATACTTTAACATTTGTTTCGCCATAAAAACGAAAGCTGCGTATATTACATACGTCCGGTGTCGACGACATCACAAGTGAAACGGGAATAAATAGCATTTCAATATGGTGGAGTTCGAGTTTTGAATGGCTTGGGGTTTGTTGCTTGTCTTTGGTATTCGTATTATGAATTTGACAGCTGGATTTTCACATTTTAAAGTTTTTAAGCTGTGGCGATGTTCGCAAAAGTTATCATCTTTCAAATCGCGAATATTTAAAGAATTATTGGAAGCCAATTTTCACTTCACTAAATTGTGGTACTGGCCCCGGCTTACGAGCCCACGTAAGTGCTTTACTTTCTGTAAATAATTCCATCACAATTGCTTTCAAAACGGTGAAGGAAAACATCGTGAGGACGCCATGCCCTACAACCAAAAATTTGAAAACCCGCACTGGGCCTGTGTGGTTGATTATAGCCCATTCCCTCTCGAAGAGAGGAGGTCTGTGTCCCAGCAGTGGGGACATTATAGGCTAATTATATGTATGTACGTTCGTGATATCCTAGCAGATCATCCTAGCAGAACCTAATACTTTTCAAAGAAGTAGGTATATTAATTAGCTAGAAAGGTAAACAAAAGCGCCTCAATTATATTATTACCTTCCTTATTAACTAAGAACAAAAACAATAACATCACATAAAACAAACTGCTCAGTTACCGGCCGTCAGTTTTCAATTGCTCGCAAATAGCTCGAAGCGGTTCAAACATTGCTCCCGGTCGAGTCTTTGCACTTTCGGTTTATTTACGTCCGTATGCAGTTCGAACGGCAGATAAAAGTGCTCGGCGCTATTATTTTGATGTTTATAGTGCATTCCCATTGTTTATAACGATAACGGACGAGGTTTTAATAATTTATTTCTGGGTTTTTTTGGACGGCCATATTTTATTTTGAGTTTAAAGATTTGGTGTTGAATGGAAGTGTTGATCTGACGTAGTTGGGGTAAAATGGGTTTTAATAAGTTTGTTGGATTACTTTACATAAATCCACTGCCTCTCGTAAAACCTCTGAACTTTTTAGATATGCGAAAGTAGTTCTGAAGGTCTGCCTGTTACTTTTTCACGTCTTACCGGATTTTTAAAGCACATAAATACCACGTTTTGGATTAGGACATAGGGCACTTTTTTCCAGTAGTAGCTACGATTACCTTCCCGCGGGTGAATCCGCGGGCAATATCTAGTATATTATAAAGCAGTAAAGCCTCTTTTCTTTAAGTAAAGACCGTTTCTTCAACACATTATTTGAATATTGAAAGTAAAATAATGTAAAATATCAACATTGGAGTGACTGCACATTTGTTACGCACTCTGCCAGTCTCCGAATGTGAGTGACATGAGAATTACAATATGTTTCGAATGTCAGTAACTCGAACCATTTTTTTAACGGAGTAGGAACCTCGGTATATTCTACTGATTCTACAGCTACAGTTTAAATTTGTATTTAATGATCTTTTACAAGCTTATCTTGAAACTGATGGGGCGAAAAAGTACTTGTTATTCATAAAAGTGTAGGTATATGAACAATTAATCAAATACCTACTTACTTGGATATCATGTACAGACACCAGCACATCAAGCTACTACAATCTGTCAAATTTCTTTAATAGATTTTCAACTTTATCGCTAAAGCATTAAGGTTCAAGGTGGATTGGGAAAATTTGTCAGTTTCGGGTAGCTTGACCTGCTGGCGTCTGTACACTACAGCAGTCTGGAATTATCACTGGCTGGCTAGCTTAACCTGTAAACCCAGGTCTTGAGTAGTTTTCTTTTCTAACATGATTGTAGAACACAACTCGATATTATCGTCCTAATCTTCAGCAGTGAGATTTTGTAACCATCTCACCGTGAAAACTTAGGTGAAGTGAGCGTGGAGTGACCTGTCATTCCAAATAATGCCAGGGATTGACACTACTGACAACTCACATCAAGCTCACTTCACTTGAGTTTTCACGGTGAGATTTTTACAGAATCGACCGGCTGATGGCTGTCTCTAGGACAAACACGCTTCAATTTGCATGTCATGTCGTTTGTTTGTGTTCGTCAAATGTATTTAATTTTGTATTTGTTGGCAATTTCTAAATAAACAGGAGTCAAAGATTTTCCCGACCGGTAAGTGATTCTTATAACGCATCTGCACCAACACCAACGGAAGTAACTCATCCACAATTTAAATTTCGAATCAGGCTGGTCGCTTTCAAAATTAAAAAAATAAACATAGGTAATAATCATAGACTAAACGGCTTATTTCTTTGGCGCCATTATGCTCAATAAAACACTTTTATTTCATATTACATCCGGAAATGTTAGTAATACTCATTGTAATGCTGCTCTTTACATTTTATTATATTTTACAACTTCCTTTTGTGAGCGATTAAAGTTTTATTAACTGGTTTCGTGTAAGTGTTATAACAGTAATGTTTTGATAAGTATACAGTTGTTGTTAGATCAAAACAGTTGTTAATGAATTGGATTACTTTCTTTGATAGTTGAGCCATCATCTGCCTAGCCTTTTCCCAACTATGCTGGGGTCGGCTTCCAGTCTAACCGGATGTAGCTGAATACCAGTATTTTACAGTATTTTTTCTTTGATATTTGATTATAGCTGTGTAAAGTAGATTGCGACATTTTTTCGCTAAAACTCACTGCAAATCATCGTTGTAGCGAAATATATGTGGGTCGGTTTCCTGTCCGAAAAGATAATAATATGATTCAAACTTCAAAAGCTGTATTAAAATTGGTGCATTATTCACAGATATATCATTAGTCATATCACCACTTCCAGTGCATGCTGGGAATATTCCCTAAAGATCGGTAAGCACCCGCTGGCAACACGTCCGCCGGAAAATACAGATCAATAATTGAAATCAAACAATTTTAGCATTAATCAATTTATGCGAATTCCCACAAGGTATTACATAGCTTTTATAAAACCTGGATGTTTGGTATATAGCTGAGTTAATTTTTGTTATTGTAATGTTTACTCGTGGTAGCTAATGGCCTGTTACATAAAACTTTTTATTCAGTATTTAAAAGGTTTATCTATACGAATAATAAAGCTGAAGAGTTTGTATGTTTGAACGCGCTAATCTCTGGAACTACCAGTTAGATTTGAAAAAATATTTTTGCATTTGACAGCCCAATTCTTGACAAAGGCTATAGGTTAACATCACGCTAGGACATTTAAGGGCCGAGCAAAAATAAAAATAAAAAAACAGAAATAACGCGTAGTGAAAACGAAGTAATAGCAGGCGAAGCCATGCGCCGGGGAAGAAGAAATTTCACGCGGACAAAGTAACGTGCAGAAGCTAGTATGCTATGAATTGGGAGCATCTACCTGCTATTTGGGAGTTTTGGGAGCTTCCTCTTTTATGTAAAGGTCATTTGCACTAGTGTTCAATTCATACACTTTACAAAATATGTGATAATGTTTGTCAAGTGCAAGTGTGATTTGTGTTTCTACATCTGCCTAACCTTTTCCCAACTTTGTGAGGGTCAGCTTCTAGTCTAACCGGATGCAGCTGAATACCAGTATTTTACGTGAAGCGACGGCCTATCTGACCTCCACACCCACAACTGGGTAAAAGATACAGCCGCGATCACCGGCTTAACGTGCTTTCCGAGGCACAAGAGATTTATGTTTGGGAAAGCAAAAAAACATGTATGATAAATGGACGAATTAAATCATAAGTAAGGAGTTCGGAGTAGTGTAACTTGAATATGAACTGCACATCAATATTAACGTCTGTCAATGGGCACGCGCATCTCGGGCCGCGCGTTTTATATTTATTAAGATTCAGCTCGTAGATCGCGTACACTACGTCTACCTTCATATTCGAAAGTAGGTGTTTCTGCTCCGGTAAAATAATAATATGGTTTTGGTCTTAATGACGTGTCAGTTGGCGGCTTAAAGAAGTATTATTAATAGTTTTCATAAATATCAGAATTTCTTGGAAAACATTGTAAAATCATAAGAATTTATTAAATAAGAACAATTTGGACTGGGTGCTCTACCAGCTCTCAGTCAGTCTGTTCAGCCTTTTCCCAGCTATGTCAGAGTTGGCTTCCAGTCTAACTGGATGCAGCTGAATACGAGTATTTTACATGGAGTGACTGCCTATTTGACCTCCACAACCCAGAATAAATTCTTTCATAACCTGGATGAACACATAGGATACTTTATATTCAGGTAAACGCAGATGAAATCGCGGGCAAAAGCTAACAGGTAGTAGGGCAGCTTAAGAATATGTCATTCTTCCAGAATCAGATCAAGGACAAGATTAATAAATCAATCCTCTCTGTTTAGATGCGATCTTTATAGTCACAGTATTTTACGACGCGTCGATCGGGGGCCGGCAGTAATAAGTGATGGTTAGATAATTAGATAAACAAAATGGTGGCTTGTCATCAAAGTTATACTTATGTCAATCTGGGAAGAATCTGGAAGAAAAAGGACCGTGTTTACTCAAAAACTTGTTTGTAAGATTTAAAAGGCTGACTCATAAGTCGCGGGCAGAAAAAAACAGGGCTAACCACACTTATTCAGCTCTGTTCAGCTTACCAACTTACGAGTACTTATCCATAGAAAACAACGATTTTGTATGGAATGCGTACGCATCCGTAAAACTGAAAGCTGAACAGAGCTGAATAAGTGTGTTTAGTCCCTTATGCTGCGCTGTATCAAATGAAAAGGTGCCAATTTATTTCATGCACATTTGCCATATTCTACCGATAAAGGTTTGACAGGTAAGATAGGGAATTAAAAGCAAATTAGCTTACCTACTCGATTACTAAATACCCAACCTATCGATAACCGTAATTAAATCTACCGATAGCAGTGTTCATAATCTCAGATAATTTACATTCTATCGCCACTTAATCGGTTATCTACTTTAGTGACATGTCTTCTAAATTGATTTTTGAGTGACCATTTCTAACTTAAAGGTCCTAATAAGTTTTTAGTTGCAATGGAATTTGAACTTTGTTAAGTATGACATTCAGTTTATTGTTCCGTAACTTGAAATTTATCTAGCTTCTGCTTCATCTGCGTGTTTCTTGTTTCCCCGACCTATCCCATCGCATCGCATCGCCTGGCCGCGGTATTACTGTGTTCTTTCTGACCTTTTTATTTTTGCTCTGCCCCTAAGTGTGTGATGTTATGTAGCCTATAGCGTTAATTCGACCCCGACCGGTAGTTCTAGAGATTAGCGCGTTCAGACAAACAAATTCTTCAGCTTTATCAATAGTATACTTAGTTGAAAACTGAAAAAAGATACGCCCAAGCTAAACCTTCAGGTACGTTATGGTATGTTTTTTTGCAATCTTTTAAATCTAACGAAAACCGATAGTGAAAACCATATCTCGAAGACAAGACTTCAAAAACCTGTCGGTATTGGTCTTACCGCCTGTCCACCCGTAATGAAGACGAGTGCCAACGCTAAGCTATTCACCGATGAGTGACAGTTGACAGCAGCACTCGCAGCAACTCTAGCCGCTGCCTATCAATCAGCGATCAATCAGCGGCCGGGGAACGGGTACAGCCCAACATCGGCCTTTGTGACAGACTTACATGAATTGTCTGAAGATTCTTTACGTAGATGATGTTTCTAGAGTGTTTTGCAATTGAGTATTTGCAGGATTGGTGTCATAGAAAAGGACATAATAGGTACAAGAATCTTTTGGAACGTTCCAAAAGTCGAAACTAACACCGCTATTTTATTTTTTATTATTTTTTTACTTATATTGACCGATAAATAAAGATGAGAAATATAAGATGGTTATTGATAAATAAATAAATAAAATTTAAAAAAATCATATAAGTTTACTAGCACTCCTGTCAATGTCAATTAGCGCCAAAAGGTTTTTGAAGTACTGTACTTATTAAATATGCGATACTGGTAGTGTAAAGCGCGTTTTAAGCTTTTTCTATGCCTAGTGCAGTGGTGGCGGCCACGGCTTACGAGGTGTAGGTCGTAGGTTTGAACCGAGACTGACGCTTTACTTTGTATACATTATTTCACCACTACTGCTCTCAAAACGTTGAAGGAAAACATCGTGAGAAAATGTTCTACAACCAAAAATTCGAACACGTGTGACATCTACCAACCCGCACTGGGCTCGCGTGGTTGATAACGGCCCACTCCCTCTCACCGAGAGGAGGCCTGTGTCCCAGCAGTGGGAACGTTATAGGCTGATTAAATATGCCTATATTTTGCTTTGGACAGCGACATTATGATTGATTAGATTGATAGATCATCAGCAAATGATTGAAATGTCGATTTGACTCACTATAAATAAACCGGTTTCGTGTTCCGAATGGCATTTTAATAACATTCATAAACGTAACATTTGACTATACTACATATATCTAATATTTATTTACAAACAAAAAAAGATTAAAGTCGTTTACAATTCACCAAATAAACAAGGTTAACGTTCGAGCTTAAAAGCTAGATTCCTTGACTCACAGACTGAAATAATTTAAAAATGATAGTGTACCACAGAATAAATTGGTGCAGAAAACCAGCTCCACACACCGAGCGGAAACATATCGACGCATAAAAGGCAAAATTGACTAAGCGACATACAACCTTTACAGGAGAACTGTTTAAAGTTCAACTTTTCATAAAAAAATCATATAAATTCTGGTATATATGATAAAATAAGATTCCCAAAACGTACGAATTACGCCAGTAGGATGATTGCAAGAATCAATTCGCATAGATCGCATCACATCAATTTTCGCTCATTGCTGTGCTGCTGTACCCGAGCTCCTGGAGTGTTTGTTGCGCCACTTCTTCCCAATCAAAGCATTAGGAAGTGGTGAAGGGCGGGCGTTTTGGGGGACTGTCTTATGTAATTTTGACGTTGGAAAAGTACTGATTCTCTGCCTAATTTGAATGAATGACTTTTGGTGTTGATTTTTTGAGCTTCTGTACATTCCGTGGTGTATCGTGGACGAGCGTCAGGCGCGGATAACGGCAGCTCAAATAAAATTTAATGTCTATTAGTATCGAGTCGATCCTGGATCGGTTCCAGACGCATCTGATATGATGGA
Source organism: Apamea epomidion (assembly GCA_947507525.1). Lineage (NCBI taxonomy): Eukaryota > Metazoa > Arthropoda > Insecta > Lepidoptera > Noctuidae > Apamea > Apamea epomidion. The sequence goes on from OX382226.1 coordinate 21,183,906, forward strand.
CAGGGTTTCAACAGACCGAGGTGTCCGTTATCATTAATGGTACGGTTTTGGACGAATAACTACGAAATAACCCTATGGTGGTACAGCCATTGTTTTTCTATACATAACTTTCTTTCCAAACATTAAGAAACTCTTTGGCATTATGGTTGGTATCAATTCGACTCAAGTTTGGAAATAAATAATAATTATTGGTTGTAAATACTAACTCATAGTAATAAAGATGGTCATATGCGTTCGAACCCAAGCAGGCATTTTACTTTGAATAAATTATTTCATCACCACTGCTCTCAAAACGGTGAAGGAAAACATCATGACGAAACCAAAAATTCGAAGACATGTGACATCTACCAACCCGCACTGGACCTCGTGGATTCCGGCCCACTCCCTCTCACTAAGGGGACGCCTGTGTCCCAGCAGTGGGAACATTATAGGCTGATTATGGTATGTATACACGTATAGTAAACCTCTATTCGAATAAAAAGAAAGTCGGCATTATAGTTGCACTGCTGGAGTTAATATTAGCTAAGTTAGTCATGATGTAAAAGGATACGGTAGAGGCGATATCCAAAAAAGGATAACATCACAAACCGTGTAACATACACCATACTGCAGTTAAACGGACCAGAAGACTAATTAAGCCAACAATGCCAGGCATCTGCAGTTGCGAGTGAATCACAGGACTATTTCCACGTCAGCACCTTCCGCTCCTCGGTGGTGAGTAACGGACTCTTGTCGAACATGCCATCCCGGACTTACGAGTATTTTTGGAGAATTAATCAGACGACCAAGAGCCAGTAATTTCAAGCTAAATATAGAAAAACACATGCCCTCGAAGTGGTTAAAACGAAATTGTTTTAACTTTGAACACTGAAGTCGAAAAAGTACGTAAAGGTTTCTAAAATCAACATTGGTTATAAGAAAATTGCTATAAAATGGCCTCTTTGACAGATATTTCTGTTTTCGTTGAAATTTACATTATTTATTTCACAAAATAGCCACTTTTAGTGTGAAAAGTCAGTGCTATTTATTTGACAAATTGTCAAAGTTATCTGGACCATCACTAATTGTGTATGAATATCAATAATGTTGGAGACTGATGTCAAAAGATTTCCAAACAATTAATTACAGAAAAACTGCTGTAAAATATGGTGTTTATTTCTAGTATATATTAAGAAAATTCACCAGAATTAATGACAACATAGAAGTTGGCAAATCCCATGGTGCACTAAAAGGGTAAAATAATGATGATAATTAATGGGCAAACTTTAAATTAATTACAGAGAAATGGACAAAAAATATTGCTTTTATTTGAGGTCGATAAATAACTGACAATTCAACATTATTAATGTGACAATATCACCACAATTACTGACAATATCAACACACAAATTGTCAGAATCGTGACAAGTCTAGAAAAAATTATGAATCGGGCCAGAAAAACTGACTCATCTATAATTGCGTACAATAAATAGCTTTACACCAATATAATGGTCTTCATAATATCTTGAGGAACCGTTTCTCTTACAAACAAAATGAAGGAAGGTAATGATGATTCATGGAATGATGATGAATGACTTCTTAGTCATATAGGAGCACACAAGCTTAAAAGAGTAGTATTAGTAAAAGACACCTTCCAATATATAAATAAAAAATGGATAATAAACGTATTACTGAAATCTTTAGAACGGCTTTTCCTTTGGTGTCCCCCTTTAACTCTAACAGGATATATTAATCAGCGTAGCCTTTTCCCAACTATGTTGGGGTCGGCTTCCAGTCTAACCGGATGCAGCTGAGTACCAGTATATTACATCGAGCGACTGTCAATCTGACCTCCACAACCCAGTCACTAGGTAACACGATACCCCTTGGTAAGAATGGTTGTCAGACTATCCGTAACGACTATCAAAGATCTACGAATGATAGCTGGGACCAACGGCTTAATGTGCTTTTCGAGGCTTGTTAGATATGTAATTGATGGTCACCCATCCACCGACCACCACCGACCAACCTTTGCCGACCGCGGCAAGCGTAGCTTACTCTCCGATCAACCCGTGCGGCTGTAATTATTTAGGCACGAGCGCCTCTTAGTCATATTGCAGTCTAAATAGGTCAAGATTTCCACGAAGTATGTGAAGAAGGAAACATTATGGTTTGAAGTGTTGATGATGCATCATCACTGATGTGTCTAAGAGTTCTGGAGTTACCGGTGCATGAGGTAGAAAACATTTATTGCAAATGGTCGATCTTTGAGTATTCTCGTGCCAAGCATTCCCTTTATCTTTTGTTGGAGAATGATGAATGATGGTGACGCATTCTAGCACTTCTAATCTAACCTTTGCAAAGTGAACTAGCCGGAAAACTTGGTGGGGAAATGGTTATAGACTCCACCATAAATAGACTCATGCAGCATCTCCTAGGTTTAGCGAAGTGTTACTAATCAACATGCAGATGAACGGTCTCATATTTCTGTTATTTCTCAAGCAAGCGAACTGTGTAGTTTTAAAGCAAACAAAACACGAAAATACTGGTTGGCGACATTTTTTTTCTAATTCTCTAGATCTACTTTCTTTTTTCAGTATACCCTCGAGCTAGTTTAGTTCATTAGGTCTTTTGTCTGGGTAGCGGGATCGTCCGAAAGGGTTACCGCTGCTCTGGTACATAAAGGGCTAAGGAAGGAACACGGGTGGGTTTTAGTCAGTAAGAGTCTGACACTCCCTTCTGCTCCACCCAGAGCGGGAGGGGTCATTTGACGATTTCCCATCCACAAAAAAAAAAAAGGTCTTTTGTCTAAGCCTTCGTTACAATATGAACTAATTTATCAAACAACCAACTCCCAATCTTCATTCTTACCTGTCTCATGCCAAAGACCTTTCAAACATAAGCTGGCTGCTAACCATCGATAACTGGCAACATTTTTACGATTTCCCATTGTTTATTTATCTAGACAATGACAGTGAGGTGTGCAATCGATAAGGAGTTAGTCGTAAGACGCACTCGTACGGCATCGCCGGCATTACACGGAAGACGCCCGGAACACACATAAGTACGGTGTAATGCACGCCGTATCCGCTCGACACGACTGGGGACTGCTCATATAGCTAGAAACTAATATAAGAATAACCGGACTAGAAATAATAGTTATGGGTACAAGAAAGTCAGGCAGATGTGCTGCAGGGGAATTTGTAGCATCACGTGTTCCCAGCTAAAGCACTAGGAAGTGGTGAAGGGCGGGCGTTTAGCGGCTGTATCTTTTGTAATGTTGACTTTCATACGTTCAAAAAGTACTGAGTCTCAGCCTGGCATAATCAGCCCAGTTCCCACTGCTGGAACATAGGCCTCCTCCTGAGAGGGAGTGGGCCGTAAGACATGCGGGCCCACAGTGCGGTTTGGTGGATGTCAGATGTCTCTGAACTTTTGGTTCTAGGACATGCCGCTTTCTCTTCACAGTTTTATGAGCCTAACTAGAATAAATTACTTTCATCTTGGTTTTTTTCTAAATAATATCTTCGAAAAAGTGTCACCAAAAAAGAAGAGTCACCAAAAAAGTCAATCACGTAATTTGACAAAAGATTTGAATGCAGATCAAATTGAATAGACGTTCAATTCGCAAAAATACTTCTCAAGAATTTTATACATGGGTTTTCCTTGAACAGAAACGAATATATCCAGAAATACAGAAACCTAATTATCGGAGTATTTCTGTTAATACAGTGAAGATAGTCATAATGAGTACCAGTACAAAACTATCAAATAAACAGTTGAAGTGCGTAAGGAAAAATGGCCGGCGGTTTTAACGCATGTTTATTTAAATCTCAACGACTGACATTGTAAAGTAATTCGGTTCTTAGCTGGAGTATGTCGAGGAGGTAAAAGTTCAATGATGAAGGTCAGAACAGCATCGTGTTTACATCTTGGGGTACGTAGTACTTACATACTGGTGATGTTAGACCGTTTGAAGTTCGTTTACGAGTGTGGTGTAGTAAGCCATGGTATTACATATCAGTATAAATAATACATATACATACATACGTAAGCTAGACATTAGCGTATTGATATTAGTCAGGATAATAAACACACACTCAATAAGCACAATCCGAAGGTTTTGAAGGAAATTCCTGATCCATTGCTTTATAGGTTTGAAAATTTCGTCTGTTTAACAACGTATGTAACTCAATGAACGTGGCGTATTTGTCAAAATGAAAGGAATTGCAATCGAATTCCATTTTATGTGTTGAAAGCAACTACCCCGCAGCTTCCTTGTCGTGGTGGCCGTTATTATTCAAACACTACCGACCCGCCCCTTCTTCAGACAGGTGCAATGGCGACATATCAAAACATTGAGAATTCTATTCTAAATCTAAATTAAATATTTATGAATTATACACATAAATCTTCCGGAATAAATGCTCTAAATGGTGGTGAAACCGCATCCAAATCCATTGTGTATTTTAAAAGATCTAAAGGGTAACACCGACAGATATGAAAAGCGACTTTATTTTATAGTATGTAAAGATATAATTATGTACAGAGATATATGAATGAAAAGGGAGTGAACGATAGCGTGACGGTTCACAGGGGAGAATGGATGAATAAAACGTGCTGCGCCAACCACAAGTAACATGGGACGAGGCCAGGAAGATGACCGACTGCCTTCAAAGCAAGAGTGAAAAGGCACACTCGTTCCATCATAGACCTCAGCCATCCCTTTCCATCCAGCGTGATCGCGGTCAAGAACAGGCCCATTCAATCAAAACGATGATTATGAGGAGTAGACAAGGCAGATATGCTGTTGGTGCACAAACATAGTGGCTACCCAGCTTAACATCGTGTTTATATCTCGGGGTAACTAGAGTACTTATGGGTGAGGATTAATCGTTTGAAGTGCGTTTACGAGTGTGTAGTGAGCCATGGTTGTAATGGTATTAGTGTAAATATACCTAAGCTTATTGATTCTGGTTGTTGATGATAAACAGGTGAGGTCTGATCTTAAATGAATACTAGTTCCTGAACTACATTCACAAGGACTCTTAATGTAATTTGTTGTTTTTGGACATTGGTGATGGCGCCAAACAAGTAGCCGAATTCTGGCCGAGTCCATTTAGATTGCTATCGACACGCTAAGAAGGAGAAGAGAATGTAATTTGATGCTCCTCGTAGTGAGAATCTAAAACGGGTGTTAAAATACCGTTATAAGAAGCAGAGAGTCACAATTTGTTCTTCCCATTATTATGATCATTTTCTTGTACCGAATCATACCTAGAGATAGTGAAGGTCGAAATTCCAACGTATTTTTTACGAAAACAAGTTTGAAATGTCATAACTTTAAGTATTCCCACGATCCCTGTACCTTTGCATGGACCAGTAACACAATGTTTTCATGCATTACATTGCGCAACATCTTTAACCGCGAATTTTCACGCCAAAAATAAAAGTCATTTCCCAGCAATTATTTTTGCACAAAGTTACTTAGTTTGATGTACAGAACTACAGAATGCGTAGATACGGTGGCACTTACTTTTGTTTTAAGCCATTAGATTGTTTTCAATACAAGAAAACTAACCCTCGCAATATCAATAACTCCATTGAACTAAGAACGTCCATCAACAAAATCCAATCCAGCTATTTCAACAACTAGGGTAACACCAGAGTTCAACGACCTCCAATCCCAGGGATTTTAACTCGCGTATCTGTCAGAAATCCGTTAATATCTGGCAACACTGGCATAGATACGGCGTGTGATCTGATGCCAACTGGCGGGCAATCGATCAGCCATCGACTCGATACAATGCACGCTCCACGGATTGATACGAATCACGAAATGCTGTACTGTGACGTCACGGTGTATGAGGAGTGTTCGCAAATAGTAGGCTGTGACGTCAAACGGGCTTGCGGAGACTAGGTTTAGGTTTATGAGATGACATCTGTTAAATTGATGCGTAGGCTGGGGTATCGTATAAACACGTAGATATTATTGGTCAGTTAAAACTTATGGCCTACCTAGCAGTGTTTCATGATGATTTGTTTTTGATTTTTAAAACTGGCAATTTTAATCACGACATACCATAATCAGCTTATAATAGTCCCAGCGCTGGGACACAGGCTTCCTCTCTGTGAGAGGGAGTGGGCCGTAATCTTGTTTCTAGATTATTGGTTCTAGGACACGCTGGTTTCCTCACGATATTTTCCTTTACCATTTTGGGAGCAGTGGTGATGAAATAATTTACATAAGTAAAGCGCCTGTCAGGGTTCGAACCGACCTACAATTCGTACGTCGCACCCGTCACTGCTCTTCACTTTAAACACGGCCAATATACAAAATTGTTAACATTTTAAGAAACGTGGTCTATGCAAGAAGACTACGTAAGATATTGAACACCTTGCGCAGAGCACCGCCGTGTCCTCGTAGAGGCGATCGGCAGCGGCGGCGACCTCTCGCGTCCGGCCCTGGTTCAAGCCATGGTCCGGGGCGAGAGGGAGTGGGAGGCGGTCACCTCCTTCTGCGAAGCAGTCATGCTAGCGAAGGAGGTGGCGGGATGGGCGAGGGAGAGATCCTCACGCCTCAGCCGCCGAGGGAGACGCTCCGGGCGTCGGGAGCCGCGTGACGACTCCCGGCCACCGTAGGCGCGGGCCTGCCTGCGGAGAGCAATGGGTAGCTCTCCGTCCGATCAGGACCAGGCCCGTGCCGGACGGCACGTATGTGTTCCACGCGCGCCTCAAAGAGATGTCAGCGTAGTTGACGGGGCCCGACAGGGCCGAAGCCTGCCGGGGTAGCGGGATCGTCCGAAAGGGTTACCGCTGCCCTGGTACATAAAGGGCTAAGGAAGGAACACGGGTGGGTTTTAGTCAGTAAGAGTCTGACACTCCCTTCTGCTCCACCCAGAACGGGAGGGGTCATTCGATGATTTCCGATCCTCAAAAAAAAAAAAAAAAAGATATTGAACACGTGGCCTTCTTTGGTCTCTACTTATTCCCATGAGGAAAAGGTGTACGCAAACGTAACTGAAGTAAGTACTAGGTACGAATTGTGAATATCCAGCTATCATACGGAATGTTATTTTATTGAACGTAATACACAAATAACTACGCTAGCTAATATTTACGTAGCCAGCGAATAAGGAACACATTCGCCGCTTTACTGCAAATAGAACGGTTCAGTTTGGCGAGACGGACGAACGAGAGAAATCGTAGTTAGGTACATGTGTACAGGTGGTTTCTTGATAGTTTCAGACGATCAGCAGCCAATGAGTCGATGGTTGCACAATGATTGACAATACTACCAGACGGTGTCTACTGGCTGGTGTCTACTATATTACACACAATAAGACTAATAGAAAAGTACCTATACACTCGTACACCTATATACTCGTAATAACTCGCAATATCTTTTTAACCATTGATCCATGTCTTGATCTTATACCTACTACGCTTTGGAATGGGCAACTAGCTTCATCTTTCTGACTGACCGACCCCTTGACAATTCAAAAGTGCCTGTAGTTGATTTATCCTACTATTAATATAAACGTGAAAGTTTGTATGGATGGATGGATGAAATTTGGCACACAGATGGTTCATAACCAAGATTAACATATAGGATACTTTTTATCCCGATATTCCCACGGGATCGAAACTTATGCGGGTGAAACCACGGGGCGCAGCTAGTTTGAAATAAGTGCTTTGAGTTTAAGTTTGATCTGCGTAGTCTTTTCCCAACTATATTAAGGGTCGGTTTCCAGTCTAACTGAATGCAGCTAAACTTGAACTGATCCACGTAGAACTTTAGAAATCGATGAAGGATAGTCTACTAATGGCAGATCCCTAAAAATATTAAAGATGGCGTTTACCATAGAGTACAGAATGTAACAAACATTAAAGAGTCTGATAGAAGTAACCAGCTGATCGATTATGTAAAAATCTCACCGTGAAGAGTTAGGTGAAGTGAGCTTAGAGTGAGCTGTCAATAGTGTCAATCCCTAGCATTAGTTGGAATGACAGCTCACTCCACGCTCACTTCACCTAAGTTTTCACGGTGAGATGGTTACAGAATCGCACTGCTGAACTATATCAGAGGGCCAATTCCCGTATTTTTAAGAACCTTCGAAATCAATCTCAGTCTCAATCTGTCAAAAATGGAATCAATTTCCCTACATTTTTGACAAGTTTTTGACATTGATTGTCGCTGAGACGAGATCGCGACTTGAATTTGAATGTTTTTTAAGTACGACGATTGGCCTTCTGACTGATCAAAGCTCGTGGTTGTAACAAAACCAGCCTGCCCATCGTCACCGACGCCGCCGGCGCCATTAAAGCAGGTCAGTTCCAAACTAAAACACATCTTCCACGAACCACAAAGATCCCAACTAAAAGAAATAAACATCATATCACCAACAGTAACCAAAAAGCCATAGTTGTCAAATATCATCAATCATACGTATTGACGCAGCCGGGATCGCCCGCGTTGCGTACGCGCCGCTCGAATTAGATCACAAGTGGGTTAATAACCGCAGTTTTTAAGCCACGAACCAGACACAGTGTGATGTTATGTACATTGTTGCTGACTTACCAGGTGGGAACGGTAAAATACCTTTAAATGTTGATGGTAAAAGATTAAGTGGTAGACGGAATACAAAACGGTACAAAAAGAATAAACGACATGTATCTTGAGTCAAAGCAAAGACAAAAGTAGAAATAAACAAACGATTATATCGTGAAGTGGATCTTAGCAGTTTACCTTTTTGTATACAAATTATTCTTAGATTTTTTATTCTGTAAGTACCTTTTTGCTCTCGGCAAGGCGTTTGTGAATAATGGAGTCTACTGTTGAATCTAAAGCAAATAGCAGCTCTAGGTTGAAGTAAAATATACACCACCATTTCTATTACTAAGCTACGAAGAAAAGACATTACCACTTTCAACATATACTTCTAATTTTCTCCATGGGATATATACATCATAATCGCGAAAAAATAATCAGCCGTCCCACATTTAGGTCGAGAAGGCACTGAAGTTTTGTATGAGACAGTTTTTTTTTTTTATGCGATTATGATGTTGGTCCCATAGTGAAAGTTGTTTAGTTTGGTAGGCTATACCACATGCTTTAATATGACCACACCTTTCTGATACATGCTGTATAAAGTGAGTTCTTTTCTTCATTTGACATCGCGCCGTACAAATCTTTTTACAATCTATCATTTGGTTTTTCGTTTATATAATGGTCATGCTACACGTGTAGCAGTAAACAAAACATCGGTTAACACATAGTTTTTAATACCACGAAACCCACAATAACACATTTACAAATAGACTTCCGCGGGAAGAGCCTCATAACCTGCCCCAACGCCCAACGCGTCTAATCTCACAAATGACATTATAAAACTACAATTTTCCGTTGTAATGAGGTATAAATCTTCCCAAACCTCTGTGGTGGAACACCGCCGGATACATGAATGTCGAGGCTCAGGCTACAACTGTTTGTGTCGATCGTTAGAGCACGTGAAATATGCTCTTTTGCTCGAAATTACGTATCTTTTCATCTGCCCACGCCAGCGACAAATGTTCGGATGAAGCAATGGGTTGGAAAAATGGCTTAGTACAGTGGCAAATAAAGTAGGTATGGAAGACAATGTTTTACAACTTTATAGCAATGACTAATGCGGAGTGAATAAAGCTGGTATTTTTGGTAACATCTTCAATTAAGGAATCTGGCATTAGTGCGGCGAGTTACTCGGAGGTAGTCACGATCAGTTTTTTGCTTGCTATACAGGGAGGCAGGGACATCGATGCACAGTTGGTTACCATGGATTCAGTACCTACATGATTCTGAACCCCCCTGCGCTGATTTTATTTTTAATAACAGACGAAAAATTTCTATGCGGTCTAGGGTCTAGAATCATGTGCTGAATTCATGGTTTCAGTTTGAAAGAAAGAAAGAAAGGTTTCAGTTTGTGCGTCGATGTCCTTCCTACCCAGTTTATAGTCTGTTACTCTAGACATTGGTCTATTAGCACTTAATCTGTGTACAAGTTGGCGAAACCTTGACCAAATTTTGTCTGACCTGAAGTCTTTTGCAAAAATGTATCACGCATATACTTATCGTCCAACACAGTTTCATGTGATGGTAGATTGTGTAATGCTTTTAAACCTGCATACTAAACCATTTATTTCGCCGTATGGACAAAATGGTGTTGTTTGGGTATTTGCATAAGAATTAGTTGTAATAATGGCTACAACGAGTATAGTTTTGTCTGTTTTCACCAAACTAGGTTAAGAGTTATTGGTGTATTGACGAGTTTCATTGTTTTGGCTCTAGTACAAACATACTGATGTTGGCCAAATTTCAACATTCATTAATAGATAAGGTGGTATGAATGAAATGCTTCTAATTGAATAGAGTACTTTAAGAAGTGGCCAAGTGGACAACTCTTTACGCAACAGAACCAGAGAGGCAATTTTCGTAATTTTAAGAACGTTCACAGTCTGATCTCAGTCTCAATCTGTCAAAAATTACATCTAATTTCCCTATATTTTGACAAGTTTTTGACATTTGTTTGTCGCCGAGATGGACTGCGACTAGATTTTGAACGTTTTAAATTACGAGAATTGGCCTTCTGATATATTTGAATTTTATTTTATAATACTAGCTTCTGCCTCGACTTCGTCCGTGTCAAATTTTCTTGTTTCCCCATTGCACCCCACCCCATCGCAACGCCTCGCCTGGCCGCGCAATTACTTCGTTCTCGCTTAGCGTTCTTTCTCACTTTTTTTCATTTTTGCTCGGCTCCTATTGGTCCTAGCGTAATGTTAAATAGCCTTCCTAGCCTTCCTCAAGAATCGGGCTATCAAACGCAAAAAGATTTTTTTAGAATCCGACCAGTAGATCCAGAGATTAGCGCGTTCAAACAAAAAAACAAACTAACTCAGTTAACCAACTAACTTTATTATTAGTTTACATTTTCATCACATTTTCAGTCTTTTTTTAGAAATAATATTTGTTTTCTAAGGTTATATGCTAAACTCTTATTCTAATTAAACTCTGCAGTCGAAAACTAAGTCATCACACACCACACAATTTACCTCAACACAAAATTTTAAAACGATCACCTTAACGAGAGCAGATACCTACCCTGTACAGCTCAAAGAACCTTGTCGATCACAGAGGAAGACGTGGAAAGCTTATAATTTTTTAACCTCCCATTATAGTGCGCGGGTAGTCGGCAGACCCGCCTGAATAATGTAATCCTATCATCTCAGTTGTACCGGCAACGCTAGCTTTCGCTTTTCAATGTTTTATAACATATTTTTTATTATCGAAGTAGTATCTGCAGTGGAGTTTTAGTGCAAATCGAATGTTCGAACTATTGCTGCCTTGGAATCAGTTTTTGTTGGTTTGTGGAGATTTATATCTATGGAAATTTAAGTCGACTTATATTTTCTTACACGCCAGGCATAGCTATAGGTAGGTGTTGTGTATTACAACGTAAATGAACTGCGAAAGATAAGACTAGCTGTTCCAAAGTTAGTTACGTTGAAGAAAAGAAAAAAACCTAGTAGGTAGACGCGAAAAGCTCAAGACATTATAAAACATTGTGTGCGAGAACAAGTTATACCTTTACAACTCTTGAATTCGGATTTGAAAATAGTTACGCTAAGGTTATTCCTACTTGCAGCATCATCTTTGAAACTACGAGTAATTTAGTTATTAAAATTTAGGGATAGGATATCGATCGTCGAGCGCAATGGCGGCCCAGTGATTACAGTCCCGACTTACGAGCTGTAGGACGGGGGTACGAACCCAAGCAGGCGTTTTAATTTATGTAAATCATTTTCGTGAGGAAACCGGCATGTCCTAGAACCAAAAATTCGAAGACATGTGACCAACCCGCACTGAGCCCGCGTGGTAGATTACAGTTCACACCCTCTCGAAGAGAGTAGGCCTGTGTCCCAGCAGTGGGAACATTCTAGGCTGATTTTGCTTAGCAAGGCATATCGTGTTGCCCAGTATGTTGGTTGTGGAGGTGAGATAGGCAGTCGCTCCATGTAAAATAGCTGCAGCTGCTTCAGCTGCATTAGGTTAGACAGGTAGCCGATCCCAACGTAGTTGGGAACGGCAGATGATGGTTTTAATGTACCCCTTTATGGATTGATGACAAAGAGAAGAAATAGGTAGGTACCTATACGTACTCCATAGATATTATTACTTGAAAAACCAATTATAAAACGTGTTAGCATCTTATCAGCCGAAATCAATAAGCTATCACAACAGTAGTAAATAGTTGGTCAGTGAGTAATGCATTAAATGTCGCAGATGCTTTAGTTTACGTTACGAGCGCAGCACTGCAGCTGGCCAATGTAGGATGAGTCACACGTTTCATAGAACCGACGAAATGCTAATAAAATTGCGATGTCATTGGGAAAAAGCAAGGTAATCTATTAGCATCTTATACATATCCATTCGCACTTACATCAGAAGGCCAATTCTCGTAATTTAAAACGTTCAAAATCTAGTCGCAGTCTCATCTCGGCGATAAACAAATGTCAAAAACTTGTCAAAATTTAGGGAAATCAGAAGTATTTTTTGACAGATTGAGACTGAGATCAGACTGTGAACGGTCTTAAAATGACGAGAATTGCCCCTTTGATATCTTTATGAAATGTTAATTAAGTAATTAATATTTTATAACAATATCATTTATAACATAGTTTCCATGGAGTTTTTTGCCCGTTCCTCCATACCAACCTACTACGCTTTGGAATGGGCTAGCTTCATCATTCTGAATGACCGACTCTTTTAATGTTCAAAAGTGCCTCTTAATGGTTTAATTAAAATAAATAAATAATTTTAATCTAATTAGAATTAGCACCAAAATCAAAAGTAATTTATTCAAATTATCTCTATTTAAGGAAGCCATTAAAATTACACTAAAAGCCATAATTATTATAGGCCTGCCCAAATATCGTCTCAAAAAAGAACCACCAACGCTAAATACCAGCAGTAGGTGCTAATGACATCATTTCTGTACCCGAGTGATGCTGCGATCATTGACTCCTACCATTATGGCAACTCCGCCTGTGTTTTTTCACATTATTTATCAAAAACAAATAATATAAACAGGGACAAGATATTATACGACTCACCTCAATTTTGTTCGTCGCTTCGAAAACTTAAAAACTTTGTACAGTCAGCATGGAAAAGTAAGTTATCATTGCACTTAGAAGTATGTCAAAAACTTGTCAAAAATGTAGGGAAATTAGAGGTATTGACAGATAGACTGTGATCAGACTATGAACGTTCTTATAATGACAAGATTGCCTCTCTGGTTAATTGTATTCGTTTTGAATATTATGGAAATGGAGAGATAACACTACAAATAAATAAAATCCTGCTCATACTTATTATAAATGTGGAAGTTTATATGTTTGGATGTTTGTTACTCAATCACACAAAAACGGCTGAACGGATTTGGATGAAATTGGACACACAGATAGTTTATAACCTGGATTAATACATAAAATACTTTCTATTCCGGTAGTACATACTTGTGGGATAATTTCCGACCTCCACACAGGCGGAGCCGCAGGCAAAAACTAGTGATATATTAAAAGCAGTTGCAACCAATTAATAGTTTTTTTCAACCTTGTTCCTCTCAACTAATGCACCTGCCATCTAATCTCTTCACCACACTTAGTTGACTGGTAGAGAATGCCTAAGGCATTAAGTCCGCCTTTATACCTTTTTGTGCGAAAAGTTGAAATAAATAAAGAACTTAATTTAACAACAGTCTAAAATGTTCATCTCTTTTGCCGACCGTACAATAAATTGCAAAACTAATAGAAGTATCCGTCGTGCAGGTATATCTTTGTTTACACGTTTAAATAAATTATCCCGAATCGTAAAGCATCGCGTTCCATTCTAAAAGAATTCATCATTTTCAATGTAAACTGACCCATATACGTGAACATTCACGTTCACGGGATGGCTACGCAACGATACAATCCAATATTTAGAAACATTAAAATGTTTTTCAATTATTCTCAAAGGGAAAATAAATATTATTGTCAGAACTGCACACGTTTTTTTATCGTGTGCTCACTTAGTTATTTTCAAACAAGATAATATTTACATAATAATATAATATAATATACTAGCTGACCGGACAGTCGTAGTCCTGTGTCTTAAAACTCGATCGCAGCGTCACCTACCGGGTCCAATTGTGAATCTAAACCATCCAGGGACCCACTCAAACACTTACACAATAATTCATCAAAATCAGTTCAGCCGTTTAGGAGGAATTCGGTTACATATACACGTACAGAAGAATTATTATATAAAGGTTAGCTAATGGAGTTAAAATCTAATAATAATATACATATAAATAGTATAAAAAAAGAGAACAAAGGATCATAGGTCATCAAAAAATTCGTCCGCAAATTAGTTATTAACAAAATTGAACTACAAAATAATGTACTTGTAAGAGATTATGTTATAACAGATTTGATAGTTAATTTCAATAAAACAAATGTTTGAAAAAGATGAACAGTATAAAAAAACGGTATAAAAGCTTATTCCCGCGAGTTTTTAAATTCAAAGGAAAACCATAAAGTAGCCAGTAAAGTCGAAATTGGTATGATCTATCACAACATTTATTTATTTGAAGATGCGCGAACAAATACACAACGTCTTTATATAAAACTTGTTCTCGTATCATAGAATATTGAAGTTAGTAATCATTTCTGATTATTACGAGTGGTAGCAATATTTAGTAAGTGCGCACGATCAGCGAACAGAGCTAGTGTTTATGGTAGAAGTCTTTAACCCCTGATCTGTCAGAACTATGGTTGTCTGGGAAACTTTTTTTTTTCCTAAACAAATTTAAATAGAGAACGGCACGGTTTTCGCATCTGGCGTTGGCTCATCGTAAGCTGTCGACGAACGTAAACACGGCGTAGACGCTGCTGAAACGCGTTGTATTTTTGAGACCACCACGTCTGGGCGACGTTTACGCAGCGTCTACGCGCCGTTTACATGATGTCGAGGCCTATGCTAGAAATTATGTACGATGCGTGTGAAGACATTTAAAATAAGTACTTTTTTAGTTGAATATCTAATCTTGTTTAACTTTTAACGGGCACAGAAAGCATTTTGAAACAAAGTACAGACGCCTACCCGAAACTGTTAAATTTTCCTAATCAACCTTGAACCTTAATGCTTTACTGATAACGTTGAAAATCTGTTTAAAATAATTAACAGATTGTAGTAGCTTGATGTGCTGACGTCTATAAATTTCTCTGCATTTCAAACTATCCTATTCCTTCTCCAAACCTCTAAAGTATTGGTACTAATGGTGGAACTATGTCAGGCAAATAATATCGATTGAAAAACTTCATTCGGTGCAGTACGGAGCGGCACATGAAAAATAAAACAAGTACCGGCGGAACATGCGACAATGAGCCAAAACGATGTGCCGGTACTAACGGCCGGGGAGTTCTAGAATGGATAGTTTATGCTTTTTTATATTATGATGACAGAAACTCTCTGAGAAAGGGCTTCTTTGCCCTCTTCATTGAACCTAACTTCACTGAACCCCATCTCTACTTGCCACACCTAACCTAAATTAATTTAATTCCACATTGAATTCTCACCGCACAACGAATGCCAAGTTCGTTACAGAAATAATTCTTTTAGACAAATAAACATTCAGCTAGCACCAACGTTAACCTGGCCGAGGTAATTACGATGCCGCGTTACCTATATTTACATTTATTTATTCGATGGGGGCTATTCTCCGCACGTTAGCAAGTATGGCGCGTAAAAGTGGGTGTTGCTAGTTTCAAAAATAGTATTTAGTGATGGATATACTTATCGGTGAGATAGCACGGGGGATAAATGTGTTTGTGGTAGCAACACTCATTTGTTGGTTTTGTTGGTAATTTATAAATATTTGAGCGTACGTGTGATTTAAAAAATAATTAAGGTTGTTTATGACTGGTTTATTTTTTAATTAGAAGGTCGGAAACTCAAGGTTTTCCTTTAAAATATGGGTATATAGGTTTGGATATAAGGTACATACCACCATAACTTTGGTACAGTTTGTGCAACGTCATGAGGCAAATAGATCTACGTACGGAAGAGTAGTTTAAAACTTCTTTAACAATACGCTTCGGGTAAGTTTAATAACTTAAGTTAAATAACTTGAAAGTGTTCCAGAAACTCAACGCATGCAATAAGCAATGATAGTCTCTATCATAAGCGATTTTAACCCCCACACAAACTCAAATTATCTACACTATTATTGCTTTTATTCCCTGTGAGTACTATTATTTGACAAAGACAAAAAGTTTGTCGGGCTATAAAATTAGCTGTATTAATATTACGAGGTAACTGTTCAAAATGTATTGATAAATTACTGCTATATTTCTCGACAAATAAAACAGTTCACTTCCAACTACTAAACATTTAACAAATGGCGACCATTTAAAAAACATGACTGCCAAACTAGTGTGCGACAAGATTAATAAAACTTAATGTCTCGCGAGGAAACAGTTAAATCTCTCTCCATTGAACCCACTATTTTAAAAACATATAAATACTTTGACACTTATAAGGGTTATTTTATTTTAGAAGACAGCAACACAGCCGTTTCAAAAATGGAAGATGAAACATATTTATGGCCAGTTCGAAGTGAGAAAAAATACGTTTGACAGTTTTGTGATGACACAAAAGATGTCATGTCGAACGAATGAATGAGTGAGCGATAAACATCGTTCAAAAGGCGCCAATGCATGGACTGTTTTGAGTGAAAAGGGATTCTGTAGACGAATTTCGAAAGGAAACTATACGAGGAATGAGTGGAGGTGGATCATAAACAGATATTATGTAACAGAACAGAAATGTTTCTAGTTCCTAATATTATGATTATTTTATTAAGTATATTCGTAACCTGGATGAAGCTGGCACAGGAGCGTGGGAATTGGCACACGAAAAAAGAAGCCCATGCCCAGCAGTGGGTTGACTCGGGCAGTGAATGATGATGATGAAGTAATTCATTGAAGTGATTATTCAGCTTGGTTTGATAACGACCCAAGCTTAAAGTAAAAGGTTACGCATGGGAAACCAAGTTAAGCCGTTGGTTCCGGCTGTCATTCCTGAATCTTTGACAGTCCTTGTGGCTCTTTAGAAGTCCGAGTAAAATAGGCAGTCGCTCCATGTAAAGTTCTGGTATTCAACTGCATCCGGTTAGACTGGCAGCCGACCCCAACATAGTTGGGAAAAGGCTAGGACACATGAGACAGGGAACTCATAATTCTATTAATACACCTAATAGTTTCCGATGATGACACCAAATTGGAAGAACTAAAGAACCTATTCGTTACAAGCTAGATCTTTCTCGTTTTACAAACATAAAAAAAAACAATACTTTTTACAAAAAAAAAAAAAAAAAAACCATCGACTGCGAAGTTAATAACATCATCAATACAAACTAAGTTGAAAATTACGTAATAGAAGACTACCCAAGCAAAGTTAATAAAATTCCAAGAACACCCCCGAGATCCACCCCTGAGGTCCTACGCTTTAAAAAAAAATATTTCGAAATCGATCCACAATAGCCGGAGATATCGCGTAACATAAATACAACAGAAAAGTACAGCAAAAAATACAGTCGAATAGAAAACTTGCTCCTTTTGGAAGTCTGTTAAAAATAAATGGCAGCTTAGCATCCCAATACATTCCATTATTCTAAAAATATATCCAGAAGAGCTATAACGTCTGCAAATATAGAGGACAGTATTCTGATGGCGGATATAAATACTTGAGGCTAACCGAACTGGGAAACGGAATAGAATAGAGAGTCAATTTTCTAAAACCGTCTGTCTAAAGCCACTGTAATATCTCTCACACGTCAAAATGGAACTTTTAGAATATATACTAGCGTCAAAGATGAAGTTCTGGCATTTATTTCATTCATGTTCAATGCATTTATTATTCTTATGTGTACTTCAACTATCAATCATAGGAAGCTGATACCTATTGAACATATAAACAACAAATAAAGGAGATGCAAGTTATTGGATTCTAGATTTTCAGAACTGGTGAGTCAAAAATCTTGAATCAAAGTTGGTGGGTTAGTTATTATCATAACTAGTAAGTTGCACTGTTTACTTACATACATACATAATAACTTATCTGTGATGTACCTACTATACTTCACAATAAAGAGGTTGTTGAATTCATGATCATATTCTATTAGGGGATCAAGTGAATTTGGAAACGTCCAAATGAACTTTGCTACGTTTTCACGGCCAAACTGCCACCGAAGATCCTACTAGCCTATTCTACTTCCTACTTTTCCTACCAATATTATAACCGTGAAAGTTTGTATGGATGGATGTATGGATGTTTGTTACTCTTTCACGCAAAAGCTACTGCACGGATTTGGACGTTTGGCACACAGATAGTTTATAACCAGGATTAACACATAGGATACTTTTTATCTCGATATTCCCACGGGATCGAAATTTATGCGGGTGAAACCGCGGGGCGCTGCTAGTCGACCATATTTTGGAAAAATCACAAAAAACCTATTTTGCGTTCTGCTTGGTTAAAAAACAAAACAATAGAGGAAAAGTCAGCTTGTAGATAAAGTATTTATTAGTCAAGACGATATACGGCACGTCCAGTCACGTCTAGTGGGTGTACTACAGGGAAACCTAACCTGACCCTTTGGGGATTGCAGGCGTCATGTTATGTTATTTGTAGTCAAGGCAATCTTTCTACCGGACTCCAAAATAAAAAAGAAACAAAAGAAAATACGGTTTTTTGCGGTTAACATGACGCAGAAAAAGAACAACACACAAAAAAATAACAAGTTCGGAGAAAACATGCGTCGCATCCGCGCAAAACGGCCATCGCTCAGCATAATGTTAAGACCAATGCGAGATAGAGCCCCAGCACTAGTTGGTGGTGGCACTACACTATTCCATGTTATCCAGTCAACTCCCAGCTTGACAAGTTCCATTATTTACTGCCATAATCTCGAGTTAATTGTAAACTAGATTCGAATAGAAGTATGTCAGTCAGGTGGTGCTGTGTGGACCCACTAACTATAGCATTGTAAGGGACTGTGTGCAATGGACTAGGTTTGTTCTTTTATTTATTTTTTGGTAACAAAAGGGGGTTTTGAAACCCCCAAAACCCCCTTTTGTTACCAAGTTAAATAGTTGATAACTTTAATTGAGGCATATACATACATATGTTGCACCCACCCCAAATAAATTGAGAATCTGCGTTCTTCTAACAATCTTCTCTTACTCTGTCCGTCTCATACATCTGACTTTGTTCGTTCTTCTTTTCATATTCAGTCCATTCTTCTTTGGAATGCGCTTCCTCTTGATATCAGGACGGCCACCAGTCGGCGTTTAAGCGGAAATTGCGGAGGCATTTTCAAAACTCAAAAATAGCGTAGAGTCATCTTAACACCTCTCTCCCTTGATTTTGTATATATATATATATATTATAGTAATAGTATGTATGTGTATATAACCTATTTATGTAAATAGTCTTAAGAGTTTTTTTTTATCAATGTCCCTCTCAACCAAAGCACCTGCTATCTAATCTCTTCACCACCCTTGGTTGACTGGTAGAGAATGCCTAAGGCATTAAGTCCGCCTTTGTACCTTTTTGTGCGAAAAGTTTAAATAAATAAATAAATAAAAGGGCAGGAGAATGGTGATAATGCGATAACATATGATTTGTTGGGTTTAAAAGTCCATGTTTTATGTACAGCTGTGGATGTTAGTGCTGTTAGGAGACCACGAGTAAAGGGTAGTTACAGAAGAATGCAGAATTTTTAGAAAGAAGAAAAAAAAATGAAGAAGAAATGGTTGACATGCGTCACATCCATGCTAAACGGCTGTCGCTCAGCATTACGACCCTATGCAAGACAGAGCCCCAGCGCTGGTTTTAAGTGACAGCTGGCAAGCCGGTAGCAAACAATTATTCATCAACAATTTATTTTATTTTAGTTATTTTTACTACTTGTAACAGGTTAAATGTGACTGGGCTGGCCACATATGTCGCATACTGGAGGAGTTATGGGCCAAAATAACCTCACAGTGGATCCCAAACAGTAGCAAACGGTAATGCGTCAGGTCCAGGTGGAGATGGCCGGACGAACTCGACTTCTTTCATAAGGATTGGCCACAAACAGCAGAAGTTAGGGATACGTGGTAAGAGGGAGGCCTTTGGCTTGCAGTGGGGCACAAACTTCTGATAACAATAATAGCTCCTTGTAAGAGCAAGAAATAAAACTGGCACAGTTAATATGAATAAATAATATAAATACAATAATCCTTTCATTTTAAGTAGAGTTTTATACATTTTAAACTGTTACAAACACCTGCATTGGACTTGTATAATTTCTGTCTACATAAAGCCAATAGTTAGTAACTTTAAGAACTTTAGATTCAGCCAATAGACTACATGCAAATGCAGAAAATAACGTAGGTATCATGTCTAGACTTTTCTTAGAAAACATTTCCAATTCCACGTACCTAATAAATAATAATCATCTCGCGTTCAAACTAATCTATCTACTTTCCAAGAAACACAAGACGAATGGAAATCCAGACTATTACAAACTCTTTACATCCGTGAAGCTTATTCTAATTGAACTTTTTAAAAATCAGCTCCTGTTTGCTGTTTTTGGCGCCAAAAACCTACCGTTTGGCGCCAAAAACAACAAACTTCGTTTGTTTATCTGTAAGTGTCACGTGCTTCCCTCGAAAATTGCTGAAGTGATTTTCATGCTACTTTCTCTGCTACATTTTTAGAACTCCGGAAACGTTACCAGTCAACGAAATTCCTTAATTTTTTATCACTGAAGCCCCGAAAACAGTACCTATATAATTCATAGATCGGAAATATCGTGGGCATAATCGAATTCGTTCCGGACAACCCTATTACAATCGCTTCAAAGTAATTTGATGATTTGATTTCAGTCCTATAAACTTGATTCTATAATATGAAAGGGAATTGGATTTATTTGGCTTCAAAAGAGGGGAAGTTTACCATTTTTATTTTAATATCGTAGTTAGCCAAGGGCCGGTTGTTTCAAATGGCTGGTTAACGTAATATGCGTACGTCAAATGATAACGATTACGTGTACTCGTTATTATTTGACGTACGCCCAAGTCAAAAATTTTGAAATTGTAATTTTAAACAACGCTTTTTTTGGTCTGACGATAGTTAGCGCCATTTTTGACGTATAGGCGAGCGCCATTTTTGACGTATACGCGTGCGTCAAGTGGACGTGAAACAACCCGCCCTAAACTGTACCAGTCATAGTTAAGTATGAAACAATGTGTTTCTTATCTTTAGACGGGAGTTGACAGGTCTGACACAGTTGTCAACTTTTGTAGCTGTCATCGTTTCTATTGTAATTACGTCAATTTGTTGTTGTTCCAAAATAAAAATAAAAGCTTTTTCGTTTCTTCGAAACTTGTACCTCTAACAATTTGCAAATATTAGGCTGGTTTTCGATAGTACAATACCATCCTATCCTACAAATATTTTAAACGCGAAAGTTTGTATGTATGGATGGATGGATGTTTGTTACTCTTCCACGCAAAAACTCCTCTACGGAATTCGATGAAATTTGGCACACAGATAGTTTATAACCAGGATTAACACATAGGATACTTTTTATCCTAATATTCCCGCGGGATCGAAACTTAGGCGGGTGAAACCGCGATGCGCTGCTAGCGCAGTCTAAATTTTGGTTCAATAAGAATCAAGATAGCTCAAAATATCCCAGTGCATCTATCTTATCGTGAAAAGTGTAGGTTATCCGACTATCCGAGCCAGACAGTTCACGTTATGAAGTTTGCTCAGGAGCGGAGCGAGCCACTGAAATAGACACGTCAGGACACTAATACCTCTGCGATTAATCGTGATGCCAGTCACACTGTGGTCCCAGCAAATTTTTTACCCTTGCATTTTTTCTTGGAATTATTTCATACAGATTTTTGAATAGAAAATGAAAATCTTTCAAAACTGTAGGAAGTAATAAGAGGTAATGTGTGTTTGTTTGTAAATTTACATGTAAGGGATAATCTCTAGAACTAGCAGTCGGATTTGAACGATTCTTTTTACTTTTGATAGCCCAGTTTCTGAGGAAGGCTATAGGCTATTTAACATCATGCTATGACACTTAGGAGCCGAGCAAATAGCAAAAAAGTCAGCAAGAACGGTAAGCGAGAACGAAGTGATATGCGCTGCGACGGGGTGGGTCGGGAACAAGAAATTTTACGCGGACGAAGACATGGGCTGAAGCTAGTCAACCTATAATTCAATTTTCAAGTTAATGTTTGTTCCGAAGCTTCTTCCCACGTCTGCGTGTTTCGGAGAAACCAATCGTAATTTCTTATAATATGTGTATTTAAGTCTGGTGTACAATAATTAATAGTTAAATCGACGAATCGGGATGACGTGCAGCGTCCGCACCACGGCCGAACCAGTCGTGAAACCATCCGTCTATATCCATCTACCTCACCAACCTCCTTGAAACAGACCTCGATTCAAACATAACGGAAAAAAAACAAACTCTCCATATTTATTTTAAACAATTATTTGCGTAATAATTTCAAATATCGGGGCGAGTGTATACGCCCCGCAACACCGACTTCATTTATAAATACATAATAAACTTCCTACATGCCAAAATAGACTCGTGTACCGATACAATCTGAGTTACCGATACGCCGATACGCCGAGTACGCAAACCGACTCTATCATTGACTAGAATTGAAAAAATAAACGAAATCATTCGCTAATACGATTTACGATTGTAAATAATTATAATACACGTAAGTACCGCTCCAAGGTTTGTATCTGGAGTTCTTTTTGATAATCATTTATTTAGTGAGGTTGCGTACTGCGCGTACTACCTGGAACCGAGACCAAATTGACAACCGCTATGGATACAGAGCAAACTTCTATTACGTCAGTAAGTTATCGTTAGTTTCGCGTTCCAAGGTCGGTTTTGCTCGGCCTTTCGATTATGTGGTCGAAGAAACACCGCAATGGGGTATGAGATCAGTTCCACGGACGTTTCACGCCTTCTTGTAGTAGACAGTTTATGTGCTAGGTTTGCGTCATTAATAATAATAATAAAACTTTTTAATTCGGACCAGTAGATATCCATATTTTTGTTAGTTTTGTCATTGCGTCGGTTTTGTTTGTATTTAATTAATAAAGAATTTTTTTTTGAATACCCTGCTGCTATGTTTGATGATTCCGAAGACTTTTAGATAGTGAGCAAACATAGTGTTTCATTATGTGACTACTACGAGGCTAGGATTTGGAAGACAATACGTAGCCTCGAGACAAGACGACGACTACGCGTAGCGGCTCTAAAATGGAGGTGTGCAGGACACTTGGCTAGACGTAATAGCAGGTTGCCGAAAAAACGGTAGAAGGGACGTTGTCAGAGCAATAGCCAGGTGGGTGGGTGACCTTCAGAAGACCGCAGGGAAGACCTGAATGAGACTTGCACAGACAAGGGAAGCATGACACTAAAGGGAGGAAGCCTATATTTTGGAGTGAATGGATCGGGGCTGCCGATGATGATGACGAAAATGCCGTAGCCTATACGGTTACAAGGTTAATGCATCATCAGCCTGTAATGGCTCCAGTGCTGGGACACAGGCCTCCTCTCGGTGAGAGGGAGTGGGACATAATCCACCACGCGGGCCCAGTGCGAATTGGTAGACGTCACATGTCTTCGATTTTTTGGGTCTAGGACATGCCGGTTTCCTCACGATGTTTTCCTTCACCGTTTTGAGGGCAGTGGTGATTAAATAATTTACACAAGTAAAGCGCCTGACAGTCTAGGTTCGAATCTACGACCCGTAAGTCGCGGCCAGTTCTACTGGGCCAACATTGCTCGCACACAAGGTTAATGAGTATCTAGATTTCAATTTGTTTACCAACAGTTATGTTTGAGTTCCTTTTTGGACCTTTTACACTCAGTTAATTAGCAGGAAAGCGGACATGATCAGAAATAATTTAAAAACGAAATATTGTAGGTGGCCTGGTAAACTCTGAATAGGGACAAGTGTCTTTCTTTAAAAAGCAGAAATACTTGTCCCAGGATCTGAACAAAGGCTCCACAGACCCGATGGCCGATATCCTCAAAGATAACCTCAAGTGCTTCCCAAATCTGATAATAACTGATTAGCATGAACGAGGTACCTTCGTCAAATGAAAATAATTAGATGACCTTCAAATGACACGTGTCTAACATTGGTAAGGTTGCAATTTTCATGATACCTTGCATGGCGTTATGAATGTTCTCTTGCCCGTTTTACTCCATAGACAATAACAAAATGGAACTTTAAAAAAAAACGTGAAAACCTATAGTTAGAACCATACGACAATAATATGCATAGGAGTATTTTAAAACTATCAAAAGTATATCCTAACATCTAAATAAAAAAATAAACAAAATTCCAGCAAACTAAATAGTACCGATGGGCTCATTGTGAGTTTTGCCCATCTTTGACTAAACTATTAGATATATGTACAGACGCCAGCATATCGAGCTACTACAATCTGTCAAATTTCTTTAATAGATCTTCAACTTTATCACTAGAGCATTAGGTTCAAGATTAATTGGGAAAATAAATGACAGTTTTGTTTAGCTTGACCTGCTAGCGTCTGTATACCAATAGCGAATTTAATTTATAATATGTAGAGATATAAATCAAAGAAGTATTTTAAGTCTAAGTAGATGTAAGGGACACGAGTTTAATACGGTAGCAACAGTTTTCACTGTCGGAACAAGCTAACAGAGCTATAAATACAAACAAAAGAGTCTGGTCGTGAATGGCGGCACCGCTGTATTTCGAGACGGATCGGATCAATTAAGAAGGGCTGTCATTGACCTCTAAGGTGATACGACTTAGGTAGCCTGGAGGAAGGAATTATTAAAATTATCTTAAGGGAGGAATTTCATCTGTATAAATAAAAATGAAATGCTATTTGTTGAATCAGTAGTAGTCCAGTGGTAACGGCCGCGGCTTACTAGTTGTAGGTCATAGGTTCGAACCCAGCCAGGCGCTTTACTTTGTGTAAATTATTTCATCACCACTGCTCTCAAAACGGTGAAGGAAAACGTCGTGAGGAAAATGGCATGTCATAGAACCAAACATTCGAAGACATGTGACATCTACCAACCCGCACTGAGCGCGCGTGGGGGGATTACGGCTCACTCCCTCCTACCGAGAGGAGGCCTCTGTCCCAGCAGTGAGAACGTTATAGGCTGATGATGCTATACGTTGGTAAGCGCATCACTTACATAAAATGTTCGTAATTACGTTTTTACGAGTATAGAAAGAAAAATTGGAAAAATTTTAAGTTCGGAAAAATTGAACTTCCTTTTTTTCAAATCTGCATGTTAGTATGTTAAAACTGCACAGTGAAATTGTAGACATCTTGACACTTACTGTCCACGAAATAGCAATAGAATAGTTAAACTCTAACAGCCGTGATCTGGTTGGACATTGCGCAGTGAAACTGTTAAGTAACATGATCTTAGTTGTTTTGCGACTAGTTTTTAGAAATAAAGGTCCTGAAAACTGCCCCCTAATTGCGTACACACTATCAATCTCAATAATTTTGAACGATATTGCTAATCCATTGCTTCATATGTTCGAAAACTTTGTCTGCTCAACAACGTAAACAACGCAATGAATGTTGTTGAACTGTCAAAATAAAAGCCATTGCTACTGATGGTGTGTTCCCCAATTACCCCGTTCTTAGTAAAGTTTATTTCACCTGATTCACATTTTTCTTGAAAACGGTTAAGGAAATCATCGTGTGGAAACCGGCATGTTCTAGAACCAAAAATTCGAAGACATGTGACATCTGCCAAACCGCACTGGGCCCGCGTGGTGGATTACCGCCCACTTCCTTCCTAAGAAAGGAGGCTGTGTCCCAGCAGTGGGAACATTATAGGCTAATTATGTACATTTAAAAAAAAAAAAAAACGTCTATATCACTGAGTTCAAATGTATTTAATGTCACAGAAACAGGTAAAAGGCGGCTGAACTAGCCTAATAGCAGAGAGAAAAGCTGAGACTTGTATTTGAAATGGAAAGTCTCATTTAGATTTGTTATTTTTGGGTGTGATAGACTACCGTTATTTTGAATTACTTTTAAATTGTTCTGCGGTGAACTTCAGGATGGCAATGAAAACTAAATCTTTTCTAAACTAATATTATAAAGAGAAAATATTCGATTTCTTTTATATTTGTTTGTTACGCTTTCAGGCTAAAACGGCTGAATGGATTTGGATGAAATTTGCCACATGGGTAGATCTGGAGTGCTATTCTGTAAATACCTCACCGTGAAAATTTAGTTGAACTCAGCTATCAATAGTGTTCGACCCCTGTCATTAAGGATGTCCTAGTGCAGGGGTCGAGTCCATATTGATTTAATGATACTAAAGTTTAGAAAATAAGTTATTACTCATTAATATTACTAGTGTAAATCCGTAGCATTGGGTGAAATGACAATAGACCGGCTGGATTAAGACATAGGGTACATTCATCATGATATTCTATCGAGCCTTATGCGGGTGAAACCGCGGGTTGCAGTTATTCTGTAATAAATTACAATACCGTACAGTCCATGATATCCCAAATATCTACAAAACTAATATACTTAGCGACTGTAGGTATGAAACAGTTCGATCGAGCGACTCGTAGAGACAATAAAACGCTATGAGGACAATGTCTCAGCAATGGCGGCTCTGTCTCATTAGTCATTACTCTTCCTCGATCAGTTTCCTTATTATGTTATGTTGTTCGATATTTTTAGCTCTTGGTGCTCTACCATCATCTGCCTAGCCTTTTCCCAACTATGTTGGGGTCAGGTTCCAGTCTAACCGGATGCAGCTGAATATCAGTATTTTACATGGAGCGACTGCCTATCTGACCTCCACAACCCAGTTACTGGGTAATACGATACCCCGTGGTAAGACTGGTTGTCAGACTTTCGGGCTTCTGACGACCCTAACGACTGTCAAAGATCCATGATTGACAGCCTGGACAAACAGCTTAACGTGCTTTCCGTGGCACGGAGAGGTCTTGGTATGTAAAGATGGTCACCCATCCACGGAGCAACCGCGGCAAGCTGTAGCTTAACCTGATCGATTGACACACAAGCCCTTGGTGCTCTATATTGCCAGAAATGTGGAAATGTACGATGCATCAAATCATTGTTACCTACGCCTGGAAAAAAATTTCCCAGATCATCCTAGGAAGACTGCAGTCAGCTAAAACATCTTTCTAAATATAAAAATGACTCTTTGAATTCTCCGAAGGGTTAGGCGATGGGTAGAAGAAGAGTTCTTGTAGTACCTACACCCCACATGTAGACAGATATTGTATTTGTATGTGTGCAGATCGAAATGATACTTGAAAATATGTTTACCGTCTTTTATTAAAATATAATTAAAAAATACACTTCTTAGCTCGTTACTTCATCTTGCTTTATCTTTCTCTCTGTCAAATAATTTCAAATCTAGAACTCACTCCTGTTTTTCGTTTTGATAGACAGACAATACAGCCAGTATCAAGAGATAAAGCTGCATGCAGGCTACATGCTACTTTATTAAAATCCCTACTAATAAATCTGAAACTGATATCTGCTTGTGTTCCCCGGGACAGGACCGCCTGCAGTGCTGCCCACCCATCGCAGGAATGTGAGCCGACGCTAAATAAACGACAAAGTTTACTTTCTTCACAGTTTGTATTTTTTTCAAACGAACTGGCCAATAAAACAGAGTTTACAACGGTTGCGCGCGCGCATGTTTAACTAGCCAGTTTATTGGTGTTGAATAAAAATATAGACATGCTACTGTATAGTTTTGTAGAAGAGAATATTTTATGGGTGAAACTGGCCGACTCTAGCTTGCCCAGCGTTGGGACAGAAAACAATGATTATAGTGCCAATAGTGAGTACTATATACTACTGTTTTATGTTTTTTATAGTTTTAAGGTATTTTTTTTTTCTTACAATGGTTTATAGTGATCTGAAGATGGAGCAGCAAAAAAAGGAATCATTTTTCATTTGAAAAATGGGATTCTCATGTAGATGTCACCAGTGACATGAAATAATACTGCAAAACTTTTCTTTATATAGTATTCTCTGCTCACAGACTTATATCAACGAAAGGGGAATACCCCTTTCGTAAAGGAAAATTAACTTGTATAGTAGATACCCAAGTAAGAGACTCAGGCAATTGACACCAGGATTTCTTCCAAATCGTAGTTGCAAACTCAAATTCAACTCAAACTTAAATCAATAAGGTACAGGCACTTTGGAATTGTCAAGGGGTCGGTTGCTGAACAGACACAAATCTGAATTGAAACGATTTGACATGTGTCTCACGCCTGAACCCATAGGTGTTCAGTGCAGCACATGCTCGACGGTGGTTTCCAACTAAAACCTATTTACGTGATACGGACATGAAGCATTGCTTCTTCAAACACAATAGCAAAGTTGTGTTAAGCATTTAAATATATGGACACAAAGCAACCGCACCAACGAACAGCACAAAGTTGACACTAATTCGTTCTGAAAATACGTTTCTGAGAAACACTGATTTGCACTGCCTAGTGCCTAGGTACTGCCGCCTGTGACACGTGTCGCGCTCAAATCAATAGATGCAAGTAAGTACAGTCGCGGGCTTCAATATGTATAATTATACAGTTCGCGATTTTCTCGCGAAATAACGATTGCAACAGAGATAAGACGTAGCTATTTCACAATACTTTGGGGTTGAAAATACTATGTTCGTAAAACCATACCTAAATCAGCCTACTATTGTCCCACTGCTGGGCAAACGTCCCTTCTCATCTGTATGAGAAGAGACCTACCAGACGGCACCAGCATTGATCACCACGCTTGCAGACGGGTTGGCGATTTCAGATTTAGATTAACTATAAGAAAATCCATAACAATCAATCCTTTCGGAAAAAACTGCATTTGTAATGTGATAAGATTAAACACATATTTAATTTTATGCTCGTGACTGTACTCGTGAGTGCGTCGTAGCAAACGCAGCATGATTCATGTTGTCTGCAACGAACCTTTTTATTGGTTGCACCCTTTTGTACCTGGCCAGTGACAATGAAGAATTAGGTTTGAAAATCTTATGACAAGAGTAAGGGAAGTGTCCAGCCGGTCTATCCTGTAAACATCTCACCGTGAAAACTTAGGTGAAGTAAACTTAAAGTGAGCTGTCATTAGAGTCAATCCTAGCATCTGGGGGGAGGACAGCTGACTACGTAAGTCTTCACGGTGAGATTTTTACAGAATAAATCGGCTGGAATGGAATTTTTGTGTTTTACTAACATTACAAATGTTTTTGACCCCAAAATTCAGCCAATAATAAGATCTTAAAGGGCACAGGTAACATAGCTGAACTTTGTGATGTGTGTACGAGTCGCAATAAATACTTTTTTTTTCTTTTCTATCCATTAATAATGTTACTTAATTTTTGTTTAGTTTTGTAACAATATAATGTAGGTACAATAGTGTCCGTGGAGCTTCATGCCCGTAGGTTCTTCTGCATAGGTAGCTAGTGGAGCTGCGCTTTCATTAGTGCCTTTACGTGGTTTAATTGAAAGAAATGCTTTGGGTTTAGTTTGAGGCCCCTGAAATTCCTGAATACAACATTCTTACAACAAAATCAAAGGTGTACTGCTTGGTAGCGGGATTGTCCGAAAGGGTTACCGCTGCCCTGGTACGTAAAGGGCTAAGGAAGGAACACGGGTGGGTTTTAGTCAGTAAGAGTCTGACACTCCCTTCTGCTCCACCCAGAGCGGGAGGAGTCATTTGATGATTTCCC
Source organism: Apamea epomidion (assembly GCA_947507525.1). Classification (NCBI taxonomy): domain Eukaryota; kingdom Metazoa; phylum Arthropoda; class Insecta; order Lepidoptera; family Noctuidae; genus Apamea; species Apamea epomidion. Next base: position 21,213,815 of record OX382226.1, read on the forward strand.
ATCCACAAAAAAAAAAAAAAAAAAAAGGTGTACTGCTTCTTGGGAGATAGCTACGAAATGAGTTAAGTCAAGAAGTGTTAAGGTGGAATTGTAAATGCAAAAGCTATCCCGTTGAAAAATTGCAGCATATTACGTGAACATAACGAGAAAATAAGATCTTATTTTATGTGCATCTACAATACTAGGACTATTTTCATGAAAATGTGTAAAAGTTTATTGTTTGTCTTATTTCCCAAACTGATAATTATTGGTAATTGTTAAAAGACGATAAAACATTGATTTACGAGATACCCAAAATAGTGATATTTTATTATCCCAGAAACCTAATATTCTACACAAATAACTAACAAATGCAGCATTCACAAATAAATAAATTGTTACAACCATTTCTCCATGTCGTCCATAACCTTCTCAACGAATCTATGACAATTTCGTATCAGTCGTCGAATGCGTCAAGCCATCAAGCCATCAAACCAGCGAGCCATCAAGCGGCCGCCATTAATCGCTAATGAGTGACAGAGAAAAGCGCGGGAAAGCAGTGGAGGCAAAGATAACGCGCATTCTGCCTAGTATCGATACGCAATAAATGTTTATTTCAGTTCGTTAAATAACTTGGGGATGATTTAATGATACGCTTTTTTGTACCTATCTTGTAGTTTGTTTGGTAAATATTAAATATTTGACCTTAGGTTAAATATTGCGGTAATTTCCGGCAATTGTCTTGCTCATCTGATTTTTTTCTGTTGTCTACGCTAATGCTGATAAAATTAAATTAAGGGCTATAAATAGGAATTGTGCAATTTTTTTTTTCATTAACAAGTAGATCGCTCACAATCTAACAATGGTACGTATTGGAATAGATACATCATCCTCATTTAAATCTCCTAAAAGAAAACATTATGAAGATCAATCTAAATAAATATACCTCAATGAACACAAAACTCAGCCTACACAAAACATCTTCACTTGAAGCCATACAACATCTCAAACACGAATATTTCATAAAAATATCAACCGGCACCTTAAAATAAATATCAACCGGCACCTTAAAATTATCCGTTGAAACGCACGCCTCGTGTTCCGCGGTAGGTATAATTAATTTAAAAAGCACGGTCTCGATTAGCGAATGTTTAATGTAGGAGGCACATTGTAATTCGGCGAGCAGACCGCTCCCGGCGATATTGGGTCAACATTGTCCAAACGCCTCGTACGATGAACTATGAGCATTATCGAGCAACGTTTCGCAACTTGTCGTAAATCACCACACGGGAGGTTTGATCGAAAACGGAACAGTTCGACTGTATTCGAATCTAAAAAATGTGCAGAATTGACTTGTGAGAATTAAAGTTACAGAATTAGATTGGAGTTGAGAGAAACAATGCGAGCAGTCTCCCTTTTTTGATAATGGAATGATTTCAAATTGTCTTTGGTTTTTTTTTAATAATTAAATGCCAGTTTTGTTTCCATTTTTTTAATAGTTAGTTTTAACGATGCTCATATTTATTTGTTTACGATAAAAAACTGAAGTTAGCAAAGTTTTCCACCGTCAAAAGAAACATGAAAAACTTTTGGGAAGAAAAAATACCACAAACGGGAACATCTTTCTCATTAAGAACATTTTAAATTATTCCTATAAATGAAAGTTTTATTGTAGAAAACTTTTATGAAGTCAAAAGCTGTTTTCATTTATTTATCTACGCCAAACAGTTAATAGCACATTAGTTTTCAGAATATGAACTGAGATGTGGAGTACATACATACTTTAATTTCTCACCGCGCTGTTATTACGAAACTGGAATGTAAACAAATACTAACGAACACCTTGATTAGTTGCAAAACTACCAACAGAGCGGCGGCGGCGCATTGTGAGAGTTAATTACAACTACTACTCTAATTACCGGTTCATTTGTACGAATCACTTGCATAAACAACTGTTACATACACCATGGGAACCTAACGGACTGCTAACGTAAACGTAACAGTTCACGATAATTAAATAAATTCGTCTTTTCCAGATAACCACGGTATCGTCATAGCAAAGCAGGCCGCGACTCACGTGTCGGTATAGAACATACAACGGATCCAGGTTGCGATCGCCCACAGTCTTCAGACACACAATTTTAATGCATGCTTTTTATTTTGTCATTAACCTTCGGGGTGCTCCGGTTTCGAATCGGCAACGTTTTATTTTTGAAACACGGTTACGTTGCGGTGATTAGCGGCCAGTCCACGCGTGCACACCGCTCACGCACTCACTGGCGGCTCGAGGGCCCGCACTGCACCGCCGCACCCACTGTGATCGAAAAACTTCAAAAATTCGATAGAAAAAAAGTTCGCGTTCCGTTTCCAAAAGTTGCGTTGGCCGGTAGAGCGGCGCGCGGGGCAGGCGCGGGCGGCGCGCACAGACGTTCGCGGCGACTGGCTCGCCTCGCTGAAAAAGCTCTTTACGTTAAATACATACAGGGCGATGTGCATTCTATTTATAAACTTAAGTTGGCCGTGCGGCACGCGCGTGCAGCGCGCCCGCCACTGCCTACATTAACATCATAATATTTGAAGTTATTAGGTCAGCTGATGAAACGTGTTGCGGCACACGGGCGCGCTCGCGCACTACAACCACGTTAATTAGCAGCACCTCTGTGCCGCGCGACGGCGGGCCCGGCGGCCCGCCCGCGTGTTGGCGCGCCACCGCCTCACCGCGGTGCATCACACGCTAAACAGATCGAACACTAAGTAGGTATAATAGTTACACATTGGAAGGGCTCCAACAATAATAGAGATATGTTACATTTATGATGATCGTGAGAACCTCCGACGCGCTGCGGCCCGCACTCGACGCGGTCCGTTTTATATTTTATTTTATTTACTAAAATAACATCTTTAGTTACAGTGCAAACTATAAAAACGGTGATAAATATTGAGTTCGACATTTGAATTTATTATCGTAAAACAAAATGGCTTTATATTTTAGTGATGGTTTTCGAAAGCTTTTATTTGCGTCAACGCCTCGGTGTCGTAAGTTGTCAAGTGCGTGCGGTGGCAGTCACGCGTGACGGACCTGTGACGGCGATGCGACGTGACGACGTAACGCTACGTTGACGAATATGATTTACAAAGTTGACGGAGCTGACAAGACAGCATGTTACACCGTGTTACGAGGGGAACATGTTAGTATTTTAAAACCTAAACAAGACGTAGGAATCAAAGACTGATCGTGCGTGACACGGGCGCGGATAAATCTTTGAAGTTGGGCGGACATAAACATCTCAGCACATGTAACAACTAAATTGGACGTGTTGAAATGTTCTTCCATATTTCTTGTTTTTATAAAAAATAGGAGTTTAATGTAATAATTTATTATGTTTATGGGTACCGTGTGAATGAGTTGAGAAGTTTATTTCGTAGCGTCAAACTGTCATACGCTTATTTTTATTTTGGCTATAATTTATATCACTAATGCTAACTGGCGGGAGTGTCACACGTGAGTCTAATAGCCAAGAAATTTGACATAACGAGGGAATAAATAGATGATATATTTTAGAAATATTTCGAGCTGAATGATGTTCAGTAATAAAAATATTAATTAATTACGTAAACAATAAAAGGTTTATCAAAACTGAAGATTACAAGTGACACGTGAAAACTTGCTGTAGGTAATAAATAATATGAAAAATATGTATTGAACCCTGTAATGATCATAAACTGAAACTGAAGTGTGCAAACGAATATTTCATTGGCGCCATAAATCAGATAGCATATTTTCCTTTGTTCGTTCTTATTTCCTTTATATCGTGTTTGATAATCTGATATTAATATATACAATATGTCCCGGAATTAACGCACACTACCAATTATATAAATTATATAAATATACTCGTATATATCAACTAATTATTCCAATCAGAATATATGTTATAAGAATAATATATACACTGAATAGAAAATATATATACAATATATACATTGTTTATTTATTAAATTGGTTATAAGTACTGATTGTGGGAGAAAATTGTGGTCACATTACCAATATTCGCACGCACACAGTCGCACACGCATAAGGGTCTAGTGTAGTAGGTACTTCGTCCATTTTGGTTTGTTTTGACTGTACAGCGGAAGTGTCACAGTGATTTACGTAGTTTTGATTATTTTTGGGATCAAAAATTATCAATATTAAAAATGACAGAAATCGATTCAGTAAACGATTCTGAACAAACTATTTTCATAATGTTTATCAATTCACAGTTACACATTGTAGACCATTGTCAAAGTTAACTGAATGATGCTGAAATGCTATTTAAGTGCTTATTGGCAGCTGAAATTATATCTCGTCATTCTTTCTTCCTTTTAGGGGAAAGCTCATGAATATGAAAGTCCTACGATGTTTTCAATTGTCTTAAATATTCTCCGAGCATATGCGTTTTATGTCTTTATAGACTAGCATTAATTTTAATAAAAACTGTTGCTATTCACGGGTGTTTTTTTGCTTACAATGTTTATTTTATTTTACGTACGTAGCACTCTGTATATTCCAGTGCACTTGCTATATTGTATGGTAATAGTACATACTCGTATAGTAATTTGTACATATAAGTCCTTGTTTTGAGGATTTATTTAAAGACAAATTTTTACACAAAAAACACCCCCCACCCTAATTACGTAACACAGTATCTATCACGATAACCATTTTGAAGGAGTCATCTATAGCTTTACTAGTCATTATCACCTGCCTGCTGTTTCCCAACTATGTTGGGGTCAGCTTCCAGTCTAACCGGATGCAGCTGAGTACCAGTATTTTACATGGAGTGACTGCCTATCTGACCTCCACAACCCAGTTACTGGGTAGCTGTTGCTATATAAAGGTGGGTGGTATAGCTTTATACGAGTAAGTATGTTCGAAAAATTTGTCTGCTCAACAACGTAAATAACGCAATGAATGTTGTTGGACTGACAAAATGAACATTGCTACTGATAGTGTGTAATGACCCCGCTGATACATTACAACTATCTCTCGTAATAGATCCCGCGACCCGAAGCGCAGCAACCACTGAGCCGTCATGCCTCCAAATTGTGCCTAGTTTACAGCCTTACAGGATAAACTAAACAAAATTCCCGCCTGTTAGTATGACGTAAGTATTGCAATTTCGCCAACTCGACACGTGCTGCAGCTCCTCAAGTGTAAGAGTACTAAAACTTTAAGCTGTTTCGCTTTTCGAGCATAATAATGTGCTGTTACTAGTTTTAGTTTATGCAAATCCGAACTTTACCTGTTTTATGTAGGTAGATGAAGTATTTTGCAATTTGAAAGAAAAATTGGTCTTTTTACAGTTGGAAAGTTTCCGGAGTGAAAATATTCTTTTTAAGAGGCGATTTACCTTTGTTAATTTTATATCAAAGCCCGTTTGCGGCAATTACATTACTATATTTCTAATATTGCCCTGAGTCCTAAAAATGTTTACTTTGAATCAGGAGGTGAATTTCCGTAATTAAAAACGTTTAAAATCTAGTCGCTATGGCATCTCAGCGACAATCAATGTCAAAAACTTGTCAAAAATGTAAGGAAATTAAAGGTATATATTTAATTTCGATAGATTGAGACTGAGATCATACTGTGATCGTTCTTAGAATTACGAGAATTGCCCCTCAGAAATCAAATCCGCGTCTTTGTAAATGTAAACTGCTGCACCACTGCGACATCGGCTCATCAAATGCATTAGGAGAACTCGTAACTCGGATATCTATTATCTTACATCTGTCATAAACCATGTACATTAGACATCAATTCCGTTAAATCATACGCGTTTAGTGCCAAACGCTCTGGACGCGTAAAACCATCGGATTCTATTACACTGGTTGCGCAGTAATTAGCAATGCGCTCGACAGATGGCGCTAACGCACTCTTGCGTGACACTTTGATAGGCAAGCGGTGACTGAATGATGCGAATTTAGTAGTCTTTTTCAAAAATAGTTCAAGAAATCATGGGAGTTTTACATGGTTTTTTTTTGTGCGACTTTCGTTTCCTAAAATAAGTAAGTGCTTATGAGAAAACTTTAAGGTTGTTTTAGTTTTATCTTTGGTGAAGATGCACCAACCTTCGACTGCTTGTGTTCGTGACAGATAGTTCATTATTTGTTAAGTAATAATCAGTTCAAGTACTTACAGCAAAAACACCAACTACGACTACGGGGTAATCGCGTAGCACACTATCAGTAGCAATGGCTTTCATTTTGACAGTTCGACAACATTCATTGCGTTACTTAAATTGTTGAGCAGACACATTTTTAAAACATATGAAGCAATGGATTAGCTTTTACCTTCAAAATGATTTAGATCATTATTGATGATGTATTACGCAATTATCGTGCTGATCTACGTGATAATACTTCAGCAAGCTGATAGATCAGAAGGGGAAATGCTGTACCTAGTGCATACCGCGGAAAAACTAGGTTGCATTTAAGAAGTTTCATTCACATGGCGCACGTGCTAGATTATAGCCCACTCCCTCTCGAAGATAGGAGGCCTGTGTCCCAGCAGTGGGAACAATATAGGCCGATTATAATGATGATTGACATTTTCCGAGCTTGCGGTCGTTTACTTAGAAATCATTGTTATACATGCCAAGTTATGATAATTAAAATTATGATATTTTTGCATTCCTTTTTAATTGTAGGATCACCGACAATTGTTGTAGATTAATATAAACATAATAAAAATACTTAAGTACTTATTAACGCCATCAATTGTCATCTGTTGCACCATTTGAGGAGATAAATGACACAATGTGCTTGTCGTTTATTATACACTACCCCTTTTGGAAATAAAGGCGTTATATTATGTTGAGTTTATAACTCAACACGTTGTACAAACAAGACATAAAATAATTAGTTTTAACGCCACTATTTGATTGCTTACAAATTGCAACAACCTTTACGAAAATAACATTATAAAAACTGTGAATTAATGTGTTTTTATTTATTTGAACAATTGACGGGTTATTTATGTTACCTTGGGCAGTCCCTACATTATAAACATGTGGAGTTTGTTTTCAAAATAATTACCTGCTCGGAGATTTTATTGGACTGGTTACGTCAATGATTTTAACGTAAAATACACAAGGAAGACATTATTTTGTAAATTTTAACAACAGGTTTCAAGTTCTAATAGTGGCGTCGATTCCCTTGATCACAAACGAAACTAAATTTAAGTTCAGTTCATCTTTTTCTTTCTATTTCATTGAGAAAAGGACAGAAGATAAATATTAGTTTACTCCTGTAAATTAAGATACTCCATGGCTAGTTTAGATATGATTAAAAACATGGCGACGAAAAATACGTCAATTTACGTCAGGCGCTGATTAATTTGACAGAACTAAACTAATATTTATCTTCTGACCTTTTCTTAACGAAATAGAAAGAAATAGATGCATTGAACATAAATTTAGTTTAGTTTGTGAACAAGGGAATCGGCGCCATTATTAAATTTATTAACTTTTGTTATAAATGTGACAGTTTTGAAACGTTCATCGATTAATGTATGTATTTATAGGAATAGGTATTACCTAAATGAACCAAGCAGCATGGCGTTTACATAATTAAAACTATTTATAATAGATATATAAATGTCTATCTATTTCAAAACTTATTTATTTAATACGATCTACAATTTGCACAAAATATCAATCAGCTGAAAGTTTCCGTTTCACCAGAAGACCAAAAAACGTTTAAAATCTGGTTGCAGTCTCATCTCAACGACAATCACTGTCAAACACTTGTAAAAAATCTAGGGAAATTAGAGGTATTTTCGACAGATTGACTCTGAGATCAGACTGTGAACGTTCTTAAAATTATGAGAATTGCCCCTCAGATCACCGATTGTAGTAGAAAAGTCAAGAAAATGTAAATGAAGTAAGTTTCATCACAGACGACACAACAGCAACTCAGTGCGACCCACTTGCGCAGGTGAGCAGTAAACATGTAAAGATGGACACTGCGATGTCAAACTGTAACACACGCGCGAGGGATGAGCGATCAGCGACGACAAAGTCACGTTAAACGTACATTTTGATAGAACAAAGTCTAAGAACTAAGACTAGGAATAATATAGTTTGGTCGAATGCGCCTTTTGTGTGCTCTACGCACTTTCGGCGGCAAGAATTTTATAAGAACCTACAGCCGAATCTAGACGCTACCGATGCGGGTATGTACTTTGTGAGCGTGGACCACCACAATATCTTTCAAACCAGGTCACTGCAACGCAGCATGTTGGTACCTAGTTTAATAGGTATAGCTATTTTTTTTTCATAGCTATTTCAGACAAGATTTTTTTTCAAATACCTCAACTTTGAACAAAAATAACGTAACACATTAACAATCTCTAATTTAATCATTTTGAAGGATATTGCGAATGTTTCATATGCTCAAAAAATGTGTCTGCTCAACAACATAAATAACATTATTATTTATTATAGAATATTGTTCAACTGTCAAAATGAAAACAATTGCTACTAATAGTGTGTAAGCATGTACCTCGCTGATCCTTTTACGTTCACGAGCGGTCTCTATTGTAAAGTTTTCTTTTTGAATGCCAGTAAGACATATCTCAATAATATTCTTACAAAATCTCCATCGCCATTCTCTCCTACCTTGGCCAGCAGGAACATCAACACAAGTAGCACGTGCGCGGGCACTAAACGTAGGTACGTAACTACCTACAGACGGGACACCGTCACATAACGCAATGAACGTTAACACACTTACCGATTTACATGCGAATCACTGCTTATTGTGGACCGTCCGTCTGTCAGGGCAGATGGCATTGTTCGGGATTAGTATTGCTGCGTGACGTTTTGGATAAAAAAAGTAAATGGTTTGGCGGAAGGAAGCAGAATTTATTTTTCTGTATCACTTATTTGACCATCTCTTTGTCTTACGCCCGAAATTAGTAATGTATATCAATCGCAATCTTGATTCGTGTTCTTGGACGGCTGCTTGTGATGGCCCCTCTCAAAGACTTAGCACCCTAATTGCATAACACACTATCAATCAAAATCTGAATCATTTTGAAGGATACATTGCTTTATATTTTCGAAAAATATGTCTGCTCAACGAGGTAAATAACGCGAATGTGGAACTGTCAAAATGAAACCTATTGCTACTGATAGTGTAGACGCAATCAGATTGGCAAACTCGGTCAATGATTGGTTACAGACAAAGATACCTCCATTATTAGCTTCTGGCGTTAACAACCTGAGGGGCAATTCTCGTAATTTTAAGTACGTTCAGTCTGATCTCAGTCTCAATCTGTCAAAAAATACTTCTAATTTCCCTACATTTTGACAAGTTTTTGACATTTGTTTGTCGCTGAGATGAGACTGCGACTAGATTTTGAACGTTTTAAATTACGAGAATTGGCCTTCAGATATCGGGTGTAAGACTTACTGTCATGTAGGAAGAGTGCAGTTAATGCGAATAAGATAGATTAACATGTTCTTGTAATAAACTTTGATGAAAGATTTCTTAACTTCTGAAGTAAGTAAGAGAGTTATAGTTATTAGACTTATTTAAGGCCTTATTTCCTAATTTTGTATCCTAATTGGTGGGGCCCGCGGTTTTACCCGCATAACCCTGAATAATCTAGAAATATAAGGGAAAAAAGTTCTAGTCCTTTATTCAGGTCATGGTTTACCCATGTGCCAAATTTCATCCAAATCCATTCAGCCGTTTACCATGAAAGCGTAACCAACAAACATACAAATCTCTCTTAATCTTTTCTCTTTATTGTAATACTAGCAGTGCCCCACGATTTCACCTACATAAGTTTCGATCCCGTAGAAATATCGGGATAAAAAGTATTCTATATGTTAATCCTGGTTATAAACTATCTGTGTGCCAAATTTCATCTAAATCCGTATAGTAGTTTTTGCGTGAAATAGTAACAAACATCCATCCATCCATCCATCCATCCTCACAAACTTTCGCGTTTATAATATTAGTAGGAAGTAGGATTAGTTTAGACAAATAAACTACAAATATTTTTCTCCCTTCTCATATTTAAACAGTAGCAATAAACTAATTGCTTTATTTATCTCACCGCTGACAAGTCAACATTACCCATTAATTAATTAATAAAACCTAATCTAAACGTTTGAGCTTCCACTATAAAATAACTACCGTTTATGTAAATGAGCTCATTAGCAGAATTAATTGTTGTTCCAAAGCGTTGAACAGCTAATTTGCATTTATTATTAATATTGTACACACTGCGATCCTTGACCGCTAATATAAGCGGTCATTGGGAGGATGGCATATTCAAATGTGGGTGTTTATGGATTAAACTTATGATTCATAAATGACAAAGAGAGACAAAGATATGATGCTGCAGCCTAATTGTGTAACGTACTATCAAGCTCCATTTGAATCATTTTGAAGGATATTGCTAATCCATTACTTCATATGTTAGAAAAATTGTCTGTGCAACATAAATAACGCAATGAATGGCGTTGAGCTGTCAAAATGAAAACCATTGGTACTGATAGCGTGTTACGCAATTACGTCATGCTCATGATCATGATGGGATGTTTGTTGGGAATACTAGACAGCCATTTAATATTTAGAATGCCCTATATGTATGAAGTAAAAAAATACACTTATTTTAATTTAATTTGTGTTGAATGACTTTTCTTTTTTTTTTCTTTTTAATGATTTACTTTTCAACCAATGTAATTTTATGCCGCTATATTTTAGTTTGTGTATAATTATAGTTAAGTTAGGATATAATTTTGTTATTTTTATTAATTAATTAGGTTTTAGTTTTTATTCACTTACTTATTATTTTAAATATACAAAAATAAATAATCATTTTATATTTGATTTCAATTTGAATGTTTGAGTGTTATTTTGTTGTGTTTGTGTAATTTTTATATCAATTTTATGTTTTAACTAGCTGAGCCCCGCGGTTTCACCCGCATAAGTTTCGATCCCGTAGGAATATCGGGATAAAAGTATCCTATATGTTAATCCTAGTTATAATCCACGTGTGTGCCATATTTCATCCAAATTCGTTTTGTAGTTTTTGCGTAAAGGGGTAACAAACATCAATCCATCCATCCATCCATACAAACTTTCACGTTTACAATATTAGTAGGACAGGATTTAATTTAATAGATATAATATTTATTTGCATAAAAATGGTATATAAAGTTGTTTTAAAATACATTAAGTATAGAGCATACATGTTTTGCTTATATCATAGCATGCAAATAATATAGGTTACACACAAAATGTTTCCCGTAGTGTAATGTAATGGACTTTTCTCAAAATAAATGTATTACTATTATTAATTAGGTATCCTATTTTAAACAAGGTTTTTCTACTCCTAATAGTTCAACGTACATATTCAGATTTATTTTATGTTTTTTTTAAATCCGGATGATTTATACGCGTTTTAGAGCTAAAAAAAAGGATTATATTCTTATCAAATTCTCCAGATTACATGTATTTCAAAAAAATCGAACGTGATTACACGATTGACGATAAAATCACTTCCTGACATGCAAGAGAAGCCCGGTAAAGGTGCTAGTACAGAACTCAGTTTATCGATAGCTGTTAGAAGCCGAGTCACGGCACACAATCCTTTAGTTTTGCCGTCACATATATGTGGCAGTTCGGCACGGTATACTAACGACCCACTGAACTGGACGCTAACTTGGAGATTGTAATAATAAGGTGTGACCGTCACGCACATGATATTTCGGAGTTTTGGTCTGCATTATGTAAAACAGCAGGTACAGAAAATAAACATTATGTAAAGCAGCAGGTACAGAGAATAAACGGGTTCGACTGTAATTTTACGTTGAAATTCTCATCGTAAAATAACATAACACATGCCTGTATTCCCCGAAAGGGTTAAGCGGAAGTGTCCCTAAAGTACACTCACATTTCGCCAGTTATGTTTAAGTCCCATGTAATAGAGCGAGCCTATTACCATTAAACGGGCAAATCATGAAAAAATAATAATAATAATAATGTTTATTTCAATTACAATGGGCATTTAGATACATATATTTGGAGATCACCTGTTAAGCAAGAGATTGCTTGTCTTAGGAGTCTCCACAGTTCCACTTATCATTTTTAATGCAATTGAAATGTAGACAATGTAAACATGCAAGACTAAAAATAAAATAAAAAGGTATCTTAACATTAAGCAAACTGCTCTGCAAAAGAATGAGCGTTATGCAGAAAAGTGCCAGATCGCGCGAGTAAGTGTTATGTGTGTATCACGAATGAGTGTGTTAGTGTGTGTACGAGTGTGAGTGTGAGTAGTGAGGTTGTGTGGGGTGTGAGTTGTAATAACTGATGCTTAGTTCACTTATCCCAATTAATATCCTGTCCAGTACTAAATACGAGAGTGAGTCTGTTTGTAACTCATCATCATCTGCCTAGCCTGGTCGGTTTCCAGTTGAACCGGATGCAGCTTAATACCAGTATTTTACATGGAGCGACTGAAAATCAAAAAACCAATCAAAACAAAACCAAATTCAATCATGAAAACTACATAATAATATTGCGCAATACTGTAATTCCTATTCGTTACATCCCATGATCGATGCAAAAATCATATACGCCGATATTCGTAGCTGCATTCTACGAATATTGCTACGCCGTAGCACTTCGTAGCTATATGTCAGACCTTTTCCTAAACCTCAATTTGCCTGCAGCGAGTTGTGTTAATTGTTTGATTGCCTTCTAAATTGTGACTTTTTATGTTATTTATTACTTTTATCAGTATTCATGTTTACGTAACTATTTAGCATGTTAAAAAAATATAATCTTGTTGCTTGTATTGTATCTTTATTTGAAAAGTTACTTCAAACATTAACTTATAACTGTTTTAAAACGCAAACTGCCAATACATTTAGCTCCTACTATACTCCAATAGCGTGACAGCTAATCCCGAGACCCGCTAAGTAGCCAATTCACGATGACCGCACTAGAATCATTTACTTCGCTCTATAGTCTATGGGAACATAGACTAAGTGAGCACTTAGCTTTATTGCTCGTATATCAATATTATTTTCCAATTTAGTTATCATTATCACTGTTTGGAATATTATACTCATATATTAGGTATTGGTGTGCTTAATTGCGAAGGAGAAAATAAAGGGTATAGATCATCAAAAGACATAAAGTAGGTATTTTAAATGTGTTGTCAAAAAAATACAGCTGAAAAAATAGGGGTCACTCAACATTAATATGCTTATTGTTAGCAATGTTTTTTCTTAAGGTATCCGAATTCATTTATATAAAAATAAGTCTTTTTAGAAGAATTAATTAAATTGACAGGTTGTTGGCTAGTCTTAAAAGATCAAGAAGAAGATGTCTCCGGACACAAGTGGGAAGATGTAACTCCACCTTGGTAAAGTGGGGCTGCCTCAACAGAACGGCAGCAGGTTGTATATGTGGTGCTATTTCGCAAACTATGCTCCACCTCCTATCCTACCATCTGTATCCCAAAACTTGAAGGTCAAAGTGACCTCAACGCTGCCGTGGAAGTAGCGAAGTTTTGGGCCAACAAGATGTGACAAAAATCGTGCCAACGACTCTAAAAAGAAGAGTCACGCAAAGGTGCTAGGGAAAGTAGCTGTTAGTAATTATGATTAATTATTGATAGTATTTAGGAATTATCCATGTAACGTTACGTGCCCACTGGAAACTTAGTACGAATCAATTACAACCGTACCTGCGCGGGGACGTCCCCGCACCCCTCACGCCAGGGTATGCTCCTCCAGCCTCCCCCGCCACGATGAAGGTTGAGTGGATCCAGCAGTAGGTGTTACAAAATAATTAAAAGAAGACGCAATCGTTTAACCCACGAATATATAGGGTTAAACGATTGCATCTGATTTTAATTATTCTGTTGGCTTCTTGTATTCAACAGTTCATCTAATTCCTCATGAAAGAATTCGTTAGTTTCTCTAAGTTGTACATTCTTACCTGGAAAGATATTGTGCTTAGTGGCGATCCAGCGGTAGTTTATACTTTTGAATAGAAAGTCCTCTGCGATCGAGAATGTCCAAGGGATCCAGTAGAAGTTATCATGTAAAATATGTTTCTAAAGTTCCACAGTGTAATTTCAAACCATTTTAAAAGCCAATTATTTTTTAAGAGTTACCGTGGAGTTTCTTGCCATAGGAAACGCCCAATTGAAACTGTGCACCTAGCTTCTGACGTTTCATAACTGCCCATGTAGGTTTATATGAAATTAAAATATTTTGATTTACATTTCGAGTGTTTAGCTGACACGCTCATTATCACTCTCCAGCCTTTATCCCCATATATTCCTGGTCGGCGCAACATGTCTTTTTCTTCCATACTTCTCTATTAGTCGTCATCTCGGCAGTCACCCCCTTTCTAACCATATCATCATTCACACAGTCCATCCACCGTTTCTTTGGTCTTCCCCTACTCCTATAGCTTACACGCTCATATGTAAACGAATTCTTTCGTTAATAATCAATCTTCCACTGAATACATCTTTTGTAATATCCGAACGATTATAAGGTATTTTCGGTGCACCACGTTTTAAAAAATGTACTTAAAAGGAGATTCTCGAACAGCATAATCCTACAAAATCATCAAGTCCGTCATCACCACTAACCTGAAAGAACAGCGTGAAGGCGACCCACTGGTAGTACTTCCCGTACCTGCGGGGGGACGTCCCCGCACCCCTCACGCCAGGATATGCTCCTCCAGCCTCCCCCGCCACGGTGAAGGTCGAGTGGATCCAGCAGTAGGTGTTCAGCACGTCTTCTGGTATGTCCCTGGAGGAATGAGAAGATTATTAGCGTAGGTCTTCTTGTACTGACAAGCAGCCTTCAGTCGGCAAGTCGAGAGGGCCAGCCACCACATCTGTGGGAAATAGATGGAGTTAGTTATACAGGACTACAGGACGTATAGCTCCATCTCTTTCCTCCTGTGGTGTGTGGCGGTAGGCCCCCTGTGCAATAAATTGAGACGACAACTTAGTCCCATAAGGACAATTAAAGGCTGTGAAGCTCTTGAAAAATTGATAAAGAGAAACCGTAATTGCACCTGCATCGTAATAATCAAACTTATCTAAATGTAAACTTCTAAACTAATACTATGAAGAGAAAAGATTTGATTTTTTGTATGTTTGTTTGTTACGGTTTCACGCTAAAACGGCTGAACGGATTTGGTTGAAATTTGGAACATGGATAGGCCATGACCTGAATTAGGACATAGAATACTTTTTATCCTGATATTCCCATGGGATCTAGACTTATGAGGTGAAACCGCGGGGCGCAAGCGCTCAAAGCCTAAAAACTTTTTTTTTTTAAACGCTTTAGTTAAGTAGTAGTGTTTTTGTTTTGTCAAATACGGAAAGTTTGTAACTAAATGGTAAATAGGTACTCAGGTTTGGTATTTTGCAAAATGTTAACGTCAAGCAATTGTTACCTGGTAGGTAACCTATTCAGAATCACCAATCAGAATTTACCTAGAGTCGTAATATTTATCATACTATTCTGTTTTCTATGAACTAGTTTTATTTAAAATATGTGTATGCCAGTCCATGGCGTGTTTGGTCATAATCCTATTATTAAAACCACTATTGTATCATGTAATCAAAATAAAAACAAAACAAAAATTTCTATTATGTGCTGTTCTGGCGTTTAAATACAAATTACGAAGTGTTTTTCGTACGTGTCTATCATACCCCGGGTTTACGAATATTACCTACTGAATTTTCGCAATCGTGTAAAAGTGAAAACAGAAATTTACAGCGTAACTGCTGTCATAATTAACATTTAGCTCGCGTACTAATTTAATTTATTACGCCAATAAAACTATTAACTGCAAAATAATTATTGGCACACATTTTTGGTTAATAAGTTCATCATGATATCCTCACTGCTGAATCGTGACAGCGGTACTATTTTCAACCTCAGCATGTTATTCGCCTCATATATTATTTTAATAACAATACAAGTCATATTACAGAAATAAAACAATTCGTTTCGATACAAAAAAAAAAACACCGCTCAATTTCCTCCCACACTTTTCCAGAAATATTTTTGTTTAACGCCATCTATCATTTGAAGTGTGAACTACGAGGACCGCGTGCTAGCTAAACAACGTGTTTTCTCACCTCGTGTGTATACAGTCGATGGGGTTGCCCACCAGGTGGCGCGTTGTTAAGGCTGCGCTAGCCGCCAGCAACGCGGCGGTAGTTGCACCGCAGTGCAGTCGGAATGCTATGGAATCAATCTTCGGGTTCACCCCTTGCTGTACACGGGAAAATAACACATAAAAATATGGTCCCAAAGTTTAGAATTCAAATTTGAATGTGTTGCTTGTTGATATTAAACATTCAGTGTTAAAATCGGTGCAAATTGGGGAAGCTCTTCGTAATCTACGCTGTTTGGATTCAAAGAGATTTTATGTTTATGGCTCGCTCTTGACTCTTGAGCGGAACGAATTGGAGCAATACAGTTTGAACTATTGGTTTATTTATACAGAAAAAGTACAAACATAACAAAGTGTAAAAAATATGGTTAGAAGTTTGTCTGGCTTACAATCACAAATTATTTACCATGAGACGCTGTATACCTAAATACGGTATGCCCATATTCACTTCTAATAAAATCACTGAATGAAACAAAACACAACCACAAGGGTTAAAGAACAAGAGGACAATAGGACTGAAGGGCCAGAAAATATTAATACAATTAATATCAGGACAAACAGAGAAACAACTGTTCTTAATATCCCGGACAATATTACAATAATGAGTGGCCGCAAGAAGCCGCGGCGTAACGTAAACGACTTACGTTACGTTACAACGCGATTAGTCTCGACTCCCGCGGTCTTCCTGCCTCTAGACCAGTCTTACGTATGTTAATTAGTGTCGCAGACTAGGGTTATGGTAAATAGTTAGGTAACCTAGGTATGTGTATAGCGAAAGGGCTGCAACGTGCTTAGGCGCTGTGAGGCTTTAATTAAGCTATGTTTTGCCTGATAAATTAAAAATGATTATTGCCCTTAGAAAATAAAGTTGGTGACCCCGGATTATATTGTTTGTGGAGGGCTAGACTATCAAAAGTGGAGCAGAAAGGATATTTCTATCAAGCATACTACTATGGTACTGCACTCTAATTGTGTAACGCACAACCAATCACAATCTGAATAATTTTGACGGATATTGATAATCCATTGCTTCATTTGTCCGGAAAGTTTATCTGCTCAACAACGTAAATAACGCGATCAATGTTGTTGAACTGTCAAAATCAAACCCAGTGCTACTGTTAGTGTATGACACAACAACCCCGCTGCTCCACCTCACACAGGGAGCATGTATTTTGCATTGCACATTAATTTACCCCCAATCCGTCTCTTGATCCCGTCTTAACCAACGTTGTTTCGTGGACCTGAGCTGCACCTTAAGCGTACTAATGCTGGTGACTGTATGAGCCTTGGCGGTAATTATTCCAAGCTGAAGCTTAGTTATTCCATTCTGAATGAAGCTTAAGTATCCCAAGTCGTTTCTATTTTCCAACTTACCCCTCCAGACAGCAGCGCATAGATGCTGGTAAGGATCTCCATGGGCCTCCGCGGTTGCGGGGCGCGCTCGCGCCGCCGCCACGCGGCCGCGCCGCTGCTGGCCGCTGACACGCCGCCTGCGCGCGCGCTCGCGCCGCGTCCCCGACGGCCCCAAGACAAGACCGAGTCCCTGGGGAAGGAGTCCTGGCTAGATATGATCCTTCAATATACGTATAACGTCTTGAAGAAATAAGAGCCCCGTGAAAGAAGTCCAGGTTAGAGCCCCTTGTTCTTTTCGTAGCGAGCGACGGTACAGCAATATGATACTGTTTAAGCCCAGTAGGTGGCCATGTTTATTGCGACGTCACAGCTGTTGTACAGATCGTCAAGGATGCAATTAAACCGACATATGGGACACGCCATCAGCTGGGACATGGTCTGATCAGGACCACTGCACTCGCAGAGCTAACAGAACAAGACATGCACTAGTTTTTTAAGAAAACCAGGTTGTTCCTTACTTTAAGAGACGCACAACAACTATCTAAGGAGAAAGTAAAAGTAGTCTCTCCGAAAGAAGTCTTGTTCAGCTCTAATATTGCAAGACACGCACATGTCCCTGTATATATCTAGATACGAGCGGACAGTTTAAGACCTCGAGAACCTGGTAGCTCGCAAAAGCGAATACTTTATAGAAAAATGCAGGTCATCTCTGATACTTTAAACAGGCTCTAGTATTGATGTCGAGATTAGAGTTGATACTAGCATACGCACAAAGAGTAAAAGATATGGTCAGTTATTGAGACGAATGGGAAACAAAAACTGTTTGCAGCTTTTAGTTAACAAAGTGAGGAATTGAAGGATTAAATCAATTTAATCTTGAGCACAAGCGGGAATGCATTGTTCTGTGTTATGTTATTCTGACATGCAACAGCTCTGAGATAAACAAACAATCCTAGTTTGGAGCAATGAAGGTCAAGTTGATACTAAAAGATGCATCAGTTGCTTTGTAATTAAATTATATATGGAAGTTAAAAACTATTGCCATGATACTAATGAGCTTTTAAATTGATACCATTTTCAATTTGATGAAACAATTGAAAGAACATCATCCAAACACGAGAACCACATAAATAAATAAACGCTTAATGTTAACATAAACAAAATGAACTCACCAAAGAAATTACAGAATCCCTCCCCAGTCACTGCCTAAACAAACACGAGCACAAAACTACACTAACAGCTACACTCCGTGTGAATGAAACGATCTTCTACGTCGGAAGCGCACGCGTCGATTTAACACGTGTTTCAAACTAAATCTAGATAATTTAGTTGAAATTGACTCAATTGTGTACAAACGGAGTAAAGGTTCGGACACAACTACCAAAGGTTCAGGAAACCGCTGATGCTACAAGAATAGACATTCAATTAATATAAACTCAAGGCTATGTTCGGTGTCACCCGGGATGGGGAGACTAGTTGTTTTTATTGTGTTTTGTGAGAGATACATATTATCACTGATACTTTCATTAGTAAAAACTATACAAACATGCGTAGTTAGTACGTGTTTCTTTGAAAATAGGATCAATGCCACTGCCACTATGGTTTAACAAATACCAAGTTCATAATCCACAATTACCTCGAACGTAATTTTTTTTTAAACCAGTGTTTTTGTTTTTTGACATAAATTCACAATAAACTAAAAAGTGTATAATGTAGTGCGCGTGTGTGGTCCTAACTTTTAATTTTGATAAAAATAAACTAATGGAGAGTGTTTATTTGAGAACATGAATGACAGCATCCTCATAAATCACATCCAGGATACATAAAAGTTAATAGTAAAAAACTAAAAGTGTTTTAATGTAAAAATTAACAATGTGAAAGTTAACAAATATAACTCAACCTCTTTACGAGAATGTAATGAAACTTGGCAAATAATCAGTGAGCGAACAATCGAGTAGGTAGGTACGAAGCAGTGGCGTAGCTGATCCTAATGGGGCCCTGTATCAAATTTTTTTGGGGGTTGTACCCAACTGTGAAGCTCCAGAGGGTATTGTTTTTCCAAAATAAACAATATAGCATACTAACTTAGAAGGTGAAGGGCTCGTGGCTAAGTAATAACAGCCGCACGACTCGATTGAAGGTTAAGCTACGCTTGCCGCAGTAGATCCGTGGATAAGCGACCATCTTAACATACCGCGACCCCTCCGTGCCTCGGAAAGCACGTTAAGCCTTTGGTCCCGGCTGTCATTCGTGGATCTTTGACAGTCGTTACGGGTCGTCAGAAGCCCAAAAGTCTGACACCTAGTATTACCAAGGGACATCATATTACCCAGTAACTGGGTTGTGGCGGTCAGATAGCCGGTAGCTCCGGAGGTAAAATACTGGTCTTCGGCTGCATCCGGTTAGATTGGAAGCCGAAACCCAATAACACTTTTCTCAGCAATAGCGCTTGCGACCACTAGACCAATGAGGCAGACACAGTTTTGTTCCATACTTCTCTATTAGTCGTCATCTCGGTACTCACCCCCTTTTAAACATATTTTTGAACCAATTTACAAAAATAAATATCATTTATCAACAAGAATTTTAGGTTCTGGACATTATTTTAAAACTTTTTGCATGTACACGTCACGTTGCCCCCTCGTTGGCCCCGCAGGGGCCCCCCAGCTCAGGGGCCCCGTATTGTTAATACGGCTGATACAGCGGTAGCTACGCCCCTGGTACGAAGTTCAACACATTAGTTTAACCCTCATAATCTTAACCACATATTTGTCTCATTATGAAAGAAAAAGCCATTCAGTCGACAATATTTACGAAAAAGCTTTGGACGCTTTCCAAATTACCCAAACTTACGTGATGAATGTACTACCACCGCCTCTTAATCCCAGTTTACGTCTAATTGTTAATTAAATAAATCGCTCCGTATCGTTATCGTTATCGTCAAATAATCGTATATCTTATGACTCAATTTTAGTAACAAGATACTACAAACATGAATTTCGGGTTTAACACAGAGCCCTGCGGTATCCCACTTGTTTTCGTTTCCAAAACCGTTCGATTGAACTCTCATGCAAAGTGGAATTTGTTTTTTAAAGCAACAAACTGTATGAGCATCACTTTACCAAGCATTGTTCCGTTTTAAGGAGATTGTCAAATAAATACAGGTGTCGGCCTTGTCAAACGCTGCCCACAAGTCGGCAACCGGAGATTGATGCCTGAACAACTGCTGCCGTCGGCTTAGAGATCTTTGTCTGTCTGTATGATTGTGTGAATCACGTGTAAATTTGGAACTCGGTCAAACGTCTGTTGACTTGTATCATACACTTTTCATTGTTAATGGATATTGTGTTTATTTTTAATATCTCGTTAGCGAGCGGTGCGTTCTATTATCGCTTGTATATTTTTTATGTTTGGCTTGAGCTGATTTTATTGCTCAATGGTAAAATGTTTGTTCTATTATGTCTTGGGGCATTTATTTATATTGTGAACATTTGTTTATGAATGTTCCATTGATGCCGTTTTAGATCTATTTGAGTTATTTGGTTCACTCTTTATTTCAGATGAATAATGTTATTGTCTGGTATTACCTAATATTATGGTAAATATTCTATTCGTGTGTTTTTCATGATGTAAGTTTTACCTTCTGTTGGCGATTCTGTTCACTCGAAGTAGTTCTTGGCGGCCAGCTACTTCTTGGCGACAACCGGTCGTCTTGCCCATGGGGTGCGCGGGAAGCAGTGCTGCTCTGCGCCTGTGGTAATTCCGTTTATGTAGCCTACAGTGCTATGATTCATGAGTGTTCAAAAAAGTGAAATAATGACTGTCTGTAGAACTAAACTATTGATTGTATCCTTCCAACCAGAAGGGTGCATGAATATGAACTACAATTTTAGGAGCAAATCTGTGTTTCTACCTTATTTCTCACTTATATATTGGTATTAGGATAGAGAAGACCGATACCTTCTATTAGCAATCCTGTGTGCGCGCACTCCTGGGTCGGGCCGGCCGCCAGACGTCTTGCCCATCGGTCGCGCGGGGGGCCGCCGGACTCAGCGCGAGCTCTGTGCCCGCGCCATCCTCGCACCTACGACTGGGGAAAAAGAGGTAACCGTTAGGTAATACATCAGAGAACTACAAGCTCTCATTAGAATCAGAATTTGGCCCATGAATCAGATAGCCCGTCCAAACGGGACCATCTGATGCAATGGGTCGTCAAATCAGAAGAGTTAGTGGTTAAACAATTTTAATGAAGTAGTTCACGTATAAATCCAGGGAAAACCGCTTCTTAATTCTGGTGCTATACTATAATACTATATTTCCAAAACATAAACAAAAATCAGTATCTTCAGATAAGGTATCATCGTCACCATGTCACGAATAGGAGAACTGAACAAAACCTTATCACTGCATCACTAGGGGCAAATGTATGTCTTATCTCGAGTTGATATTTGAACGTAGGCTTTTTAGTTTTAGTTACTGTGAGGCTTCCGGGCTGTCATATACTGTTCTCTTAGAGCTTCTGCATGAGGGAAGAAGTATTTAGACTAGTGAACGCAACACGACACGTGCAAAATTGACCTCTCTGAACAAATTCCTTTCTCAAAAATACCACGAAAACAATTCGCAAAATCTATTAAAATTCCTTCTGTCCTGTCAGTTCACATTAATCTGTCCATCAAGTATTAATATTTAGTCTTTATGCTCCGATTACCCTGGACATGTGACGTCCATTTAGCGGCAGGGTTCTGTGTTATAGATGTATTCTATTTCCCGAGATAAATGTACTCTCGTTTACTGGTCACGACTCCGTTTGGCGTCATAAAATAGTTTTGTAACTGTCTCGTCGTTCGTAGATTCATGCATGGCTCGCGGCGGTATATTTTTATAGTTCTTTAACGATAACGTATTAGGTAGGACTGCCCCGTTGTGTTCGCACGCGTGACTGCTGAGCGTGGGGTCCTGGGTTCGTATTCCCGGGTCGGGCAAAGTGATATTGGATTTTTTCATTCGCAATTTCTTTGTAACAGCCCCAGGGTTTGGAAGTTGGCGGTGTGATACCCCCATGGCTCGGAAAGCACGTTAAGCCGTTGGCCCTGCGCCTGATCTCTCTCCGGCCGTGTCGGATTGCCAACCCATCTAACAATGAGAGTGAGGGAAGAGAGTGCACCTGTGTCTGTGCATACACTTGTGCATTATAATATCTCCCGCACCGAAGGCTGGTCTCCACAGAGAGCGGTCGCCATGGCCGAAATTCTGTCTGGAGGACTTTATTTACTAGGTACTGATATCCACGTATGGAAGTAAAAATTTAAGAGCATGTTTTTTAAAAAAGAATAAACCTGAGGCAGGCCCATAAACCTTATTGTTCTACGAAGAAATCAAACGCGTCACCATCTACCAAACCATCCATCATATTGATTCAAAACAAAAAACCAGCCTGTTCACAAATAGGTATGCAATATCAAAAAAAACCTAAGATCATCAATAAAATAAAAACTTTCTTAATAGTAGATAAAAAAAACTCATATCTATGTCATCTATTGCCACGACAACCGTTCCCAAAAGCCCTGTGCCCATAAAATCCATTAAACTTTCGCGACAATGTACGAAACATTGCTTGTTATTGCTCATCGGAAAGAAACTAGCATTTCTATTGTAACCACACCTAAAAGCATCGAATCGCATCGTATAAATATCGAGAAGCCATTTAAATAATTGATATCGCCGTTATGTAGATATGTACGGTGCAATATACGCCGCGAATTTCTTTACCGATGCATATTGATTGGCAAATATCATTTCTAAGGCTGGAATACGGTGGTTAGGCTTAGCGGAATGGTATCGTGTATCGCTGTACTGAATTTATCTTGCTTTCGGAGATGCTGGCGATTTAAAATCTCAAATGCAAATGGTTGTTCATTGTAATGAATTTCCCAGCTCACCAGATTGCCAGCATACGACCTCCATTAAAATATTATTTTTTCAGTATAGAATAAAATACTCTTTATTTTGCACAGTCACGAGCACCAATATGTCAACACTTGGCAACTTTCAATTGCGATTTTTTCGTGAAATAACGAACGCAACGTTGAAATACGACTATACGACACATTACATAAACCTATGGGTTCGAAAATGCTATGTTTGTAACAACATAACATTTCATTCAAAAATAAAGGAGTAAATCGCTTTTGAATAAGGCCGAGTGTACACATACTCGTACTTTTGCTCGTAACTGTACACCATATAAATTACAGACATAAAATTATAGAAATTTATAATATTGAATTTGTATTCTGTTTTAAATCATTTATAAAAAATCACTTCGATTCCTTAAGCTACCGACCTATTCTGTGAAGTGTGCTACAAGTGAGCTGACAATAGTGGCAATCCCTAGCATCATCATCATCTGCCTAATCTTTTCCCAACTATGTTGGGTCGGCTTCCAGTCTAACCGGATGCATCTGAGTACCAGTATTTTATATGGAGCAATTGCCTATCTGACCTCTACAACCCAGTTACTGGGTAATACGAAACCTCTTGGTGAGACTGGTTGTCAGACTTTCGGGCTTCTGACGACCCGTAAGGACTATCAATGATCCATGAATGACAGCCGGGATTAACACGGAGAGGTCTTGGTATGTAAAGATAGTCACCCATCCGCGGACCAACCGCGGTAAGCGTAGCTTAACCTGATCGATCGACCCGTACGTCTGTTATGACTAGACCGGCTGAGAATAAACCGGCTCTAGAATCTTTTTAATAAGATTATGACGGAAATCCGGCAGCGCAAATACAACGCGCCCATTATACTATACATCATACTTTACATAACCAGTATAAGCCGACTTCTGATTGTACGAAAAACCTATACAATGCGAGGTCAGCTAAAACTAGAAATGTATAGCTTGATGTGTAGCCGTGTGTACAACTCTAAATTTTACTAATCTGAGATGCGGGACTTAGGACCACAAATCTATTCGTCCTACTAATATTATAAACACGAAAGTTTGTGTGGATGGATGAATAGATGGATGCTTGTTACTCTTTCACGCAAAAACTACTCATTGTATTTTGATGAAACTTTGCAGTAATATATCTTATACATCAGAACAACACATAGGATACTTTTTATCCCGATATTACCACGGGATCGACACTTATGCGGGTGAAACCGTGAGGCGCTGCTAGTAATCTATAATATGGTTCGAGGTGACTAAGAGGTATTTTATTACTTCGTAATTTATGTTTGATTGCTTGTGTTTCCATCTTTATCGTGTCGTGAAGTCATGGCCGCTTTGAACGTGATATATTGGGTTTAAACTGTTTGATAGGCCGTAAACACTGATTTATTTGGGGGTAGTAATCGAATGACCTTTACTTTAGCTTGTGCAATTGAACAGGAATAGGTAGGCAAGTCTATAAGTAAGGTAACTAGATACTTCAGCCAAAACAGAGTACACAAAGGAAAGAGTAGAAGGCCAGTGGGAAAAAAGCTACTAAAATCTCTCATAATATGTTAAGAAATGTTCGCCTGGTTCACCGAAGGGTTAGGCACAAGTGTACCTATTGTAGGTACACCCACATTTCGTCAATTATTAAAAAAAACTAAATAAATAATTTATTTCGCACCAAACACTTGTACACACTTCATAAACCTGCCAAACTGCGTGACAGTTTGTCGGTAGGATTAACGCTCGTCTTAAAACATTTGCTTTCAACAATCTGACTAAACATCTAAGTAGGTAAATACAGATACTTTAAATGGTTAAGTGTACATGCCCTAGGGGCCGAGCCTATTTCTATAAACTGGGCACAAATGCACATTCCAGGCTGTTACTTAGAAATTCCTGCTAAAAACCCTTCTGGTTAACTAAAAATAACTGAAACATATCGCACAGAAATACCACTACACTATCAAACATTTAACGTCATATAGTTTTAATAAATCTCTGAACAAATTAATTGATAAAAATCTTTCATTTTCACGTGTCCGCTTTTCCGCTCCCCGCTTGCTTCCGCCCCGGTCCACACCCGAAAGTAGTGCCGCGAAAAGTGCGCGGAAATCGAATGGGATCCCATTCCCGCGCGATCCCGCTGCGGATAAATTTCCAGGACGCAGGAAAACGCTGAAATTTCACGTTTCACTTATCGCCGTGTGTAATATTAAAGTTTTGTCTAGAATTTCTCAATTTTCTGATGTGTAACGTGGATCGCGTAAAATTTTATCTTTCCGTTTTACGAGCTGCGTCGATGTGACAGTTATTGTGTTTTTTTTTTATTCTGAGAGCTTGTTTATGTTTTTTCAAGAGTCAGGTTGTAAAATGGCTTTACAGATTTGAGCATATGTCTAGCTGTCCTGTTTGCCAACTGCTGCAGCACTTGGGAGGACACAGATGTTGGTGTAAAATTTAAGGGTGTCTGAGTTTGATAGGAATACTTATTTCTCCGCAAACATATAGGATGCAGATGTACCATCAGAGGGCCAATTCTCATAATTTTAAGAACGTTCACAGTCGGATCTAAGTCTCAATCTGTCAAAAATAACTTCAATTTCCCTAGATTTTTGACAAGTTTTTGACATTGATTGTGTCGCTGAGATGAGATTGCGACTAGTTTTTCAACGTTTTTAATTACGGAAATTGGCCTTCAGATTGAAACATATTTTATGGACGTTTTAAAGAAGACCTATTAGATTCACAGGCTCCGTCTTGTATCTACAAGACGGAGCCTTTTTTCGTGCTTTATGATTGGGTTAAACTAAAGTAAAATAAAAATAATAATATCGGCGGCAAGATGGGCAGACGACATTGTTGCCATCGCGGGCAAAACCTGGATGAGGCTGGCACAGGAGCTGGGGATTGGCAAAAGAAAGAAACAGTCCGACTTCACCCACTGCGAACCTCTCCTAGGTTCGCAGTGGGTGAAGTCGGACTGTGGATTATAAGTGAAGCGCATTGATATTAAAGTTTTACAGTTGATATGTAACAAGCATCACACACAATGCCAATTAACTGTGATATGTTTTACCCAAAACCTGCGTTTCGATACAGTAGTTATATTCATCCATCAAATTTGACCTTAGTACGAGACAACTAGCAATATTCTCGCACACAATATAACAGATTTCCATAAATCCACGTACGTACTAGTGGCGTATTGTAAATGCAATAAATCCCGAGTTTTACGGTGGCAGTAAAAGTATTGCGACACGCGCCGATATTTACCGATACGCCGACAGGACGACACTACGCCACTACGCCGAGTATTTCATCCATGCAATCTTGTTGGTGATGGCTTTAGATTGGTTTAGGTATCTTGTTTGAGACTTGGTAGTTTTGGGATGAGAGGTTGCGAATATGTTATGAAATTGATAGAATAAAAACAACATTATTTATATTTTAATGTAGGACGGTAGGTATTTGTTGTGGCTTTCTATATCCGTCAGAAAATAGAGATTGGGAGCTAGGGTTTTCGCGCAGCCGGTTAGCATGGATTTAATACATGATTCTGACCCAATCATCTGACCAAGATTATGCTGTGACCTCTGAGTTTGTTTCGGCCTTTCTTCATAGAGTAGTCAGATAGGAAACGCCGACCTTATGTACCTTATTTTTTTAAATTTTATAATATGACGTGTACAAAAGTGATTCCGTTAACATATTTACAGAATAAACCATTTAATTTAATTTCATCTCAACCCCTGCGTTGTTGCCAATGTTTCGACGGTTATAACAAAAAAAGGTAGCTGTTCCATACATTTTGATCGCGTAGGTTTTCACTTTTCTATGAGACAGCTGTTTTTTTTTTTTTTTTAACTACGTATAATTTCTATGCTAGGAGGGGTCTACAATCATGTGCTTTTTTTTTTTTTTTTGAGGATGGGAAATCATCAAATGACCTCTCCCGCTCTGAGTGGAGCAGAAGGGAGTGTCAGACTCTTACTGACTAAAACCCACCCGTGTTCCTTCCTTAGCCCTTTATGTACCAGGGCAGCGGCAACCCTTTCGGACGATCCCGCTAACAATCATGTGCTGAGTTCATGGTTACAGTTTTCTCAGCCATCTTGTTTATCTAAATCACTATTATGATTATTGGAAAACTTGAATACTTTGTTAGATATCTTGCGATATAACTTCATTTTCTTGAAATTATACTATTCAAATGAAACTTTACAAAAACATTGAGCTGAATGAAGTTCTTCGAAACGAACTTTGTCTTTTCAAAAACGTTACAATATTTAGGTTTAATGGTTGAAGATCCGGAAGTATGATCATTATCTTTTTTACGTATAGTTACGAAATTTCCGCTGTCTTGACTCTCTAAAAATAGAGCAGGTTACGCTTAAAGTTTATTTTTAGAAAATAATAGATTAATGGATTTAAAAAATGGAATGGAATGAATGGATTTGGATGGAAAAATCAGTAATAAGTAAAAATGTTCAAAATCTAGTCGCAGTCTCATCTCGGCGACAAACAAATGTCAAAACTTATCAAAATGTAGGGAAATTAGAGGTATTTTTGACAGATTGAGACTGAGATCAGACTGTGAACGTTCTTAAAATTTCAAGAATTGCCCTTTTTTTTTTTTTTTTTGAGTATTGGAAATCATCAAATGACCCCTCCCGCTCTGGGTGGAGCGGAAGGGAGTGTCAGACTCTTACTGACTAAAACCCACCCGTGTTCCTTCCTTAGCCCTTTATGTACCAGGGCAGCGGTAACCCTATCGAACGATATCGGACGATCCCGCTACCCCGGCAGGCTTCGGCTCTGTCGGGCTCCGTCAACTATAGCTGACATCTCTTTGAGGCGCGCGTGGAACACATACGCGCCGTCCGGCACGAGCCTGGTCCTGATCGGACGGAGAGCTACCCATTGCTCTCCGCCCGCAGGCCCGCGCCTACGGTGGCCGGGAGTCGACACGCGGCTCCCGACGCCCAGAGCGTCTCCCGCGGCAGCTGAAGCGTGAAGATCTCTCCCTCGCCCATCCCGCCACCTCCTTCGTTAGCATGACTGCTTCGCAGAAGGAGGTGTCCGCCTCCCACTCCCTCTCGCCCCGGACCATGGCTTGAACCAGGGCCGGGCACGCGAGAGGTCGCCGCCGCTGCCGATCGCCTCTACGAGGACACGGCGGTGCTCTGCCCAAGCGGGGCAGACCTCCACCGTATGCTCCACCGTGTCCTCTGGGCGATCCTCGCAGTGATGACACCCGGGCGTGTCCTCCCGCCTGATGATGTGCAGGAACCTCCCGAAACATCCGTGTCCGGAGAGGACCTGCGTCAGGCGGTAGGTGAGAACGCTGTGACGCCTCTCTAGCCACTCCTCAAAGAGGGGTCTTACCGCCGCTATCGTGGCGTGCCCTGCGCTGGGTTGCGATAGTCGCTCCTTCCATGCCACCATGAGATCGCGCCGGAGGTCCGTCCACTCCGCCGTGTTTGCCGCGGGTGCGGAGTTTCCCCCCGACGTAGTGCCTCCGCGCGCCAATCATACAGGCGCGCGAGGACTATCGCTTCCAGATCCCATGGCGGCAGTCCAGCAAGGAGGCTTGCCGCCTCGCCCGAGATCGTGCGGTACCCCCGGATAAGCCTTACGGCTACCACCTTTTGGGGCGCGTTCAGATAGTGCGCGGCTCGCAGCCGCAGTGAACGCGCCCACACCGGGGCCCCATAAAGGGCCATGGACCGCACGACCTCCGCGTAAAGCCTCCGGCAGGAGGCGTTTGGCCCCCTCAGGTTGGGCAGGAGCCGCTTTAAGGCGGCCCCGGTCCGTTCCAGTTTGGGGGCCAAACGTCTGAAATGTTCAACGAAGTTCCACCGGCTGTCGAGGACGAGACCCAGGTATCTCATCGTTGTCTCGACGCCGATGTGAACCCCTCCTACCATCAGTTGGGATCCCGAAGGTGGCCCGTAACGGGGTCCATGAAATGACATGACCTCGGACTTGTGCAATGCCACCTCGAGACCCAACCGCCGGATCCTTTCTACGACTATCGCAACCCCGCGTGTCATCGCGTCGGCCGCCGCCTGATGCGACCTCCCCTGCGCCAGGACCAGCGTGTCGTCAGCGTAGCAAACTACGCTGACGCCATCAGGGAGGTCGGCCCGCAGCACCCAGTCGTAACCGATGTCCCACAGGAGCGGCCCCAGAACCGATCCCTGCGGGACACCGCACGACATCTCTCGCCGGTTCCAGTTCCCGTCGCGACCGGGGGAGAATTGCCCCTCAGATGTAGTTAAACGAGAAAATGTTAAACATATTGTGAATTTTAGTGAACAATTTTCTTTTAGTTTCAGAATGGTTTGGTTTAAGTATTTACTGAAAATCCATTTATCTTAAATTGGAATAGCGCGCACTATCAAGAATGGCCGGTTTTTAAAACAATTTTCTTTCTTCGTCGTTGCAATTTTATATTTTCAATTCGAATTGCAAAACTGAATTTTGTAGAAATGCACTCGATTTTCATGAATATTTTTGTCATGGAAGTTGTATCTAAATGTTAACTGAGTTCGAGTGAAAATAAATAAAAAAATATAATGGTGTTTGTACAATTTTAATAAAACTCACGCAAATATATGTAGGTATGTAGTTTTTTATTTATTTATCTCCTTACGTCTACCGTTACAGGATAACCCCAGTGCGAAAAATGCATTTAGACTAATTTAATTACACTACCATCTTAATTATAAACAATTCATTCCTTGTAAATTTACTCAGAATCAGATTTCAGAATTCTTCAGAATTGAAGATTCACTCAGAGAACCACCGAATAAATCCATCCGTTGATTGAACCTATCTAAACTGATTGATATTCTCAAATGAGGAGATGGATTGAGGAAGACAGTTCTCCTTTCCTGTCTCCTTCAGAATTGGATGAAATAGTGCAAGGCCGCCCAATCACCGCTTCAAATCAGTTTGACAGTTATTCAAATGAGAAACATGAATTTATTCAGGGCTCCAATTCGAATTGAAGGCATGTCATAATGCAAACACAAGTCACTTAACGCGTCGTACAATTTTATTAACAATCACGTTTTACGAGATCTGCACCAACCAGCCACCGTAGCGTTACACTCGACTACGTGCCTCCGAGCTCCGCCATTTTGGACTCACAGCCACTAACGTCTGTCCCTCGTGAATAAAAAAACACACCGTTCGTTAGATATTCTCTGTGAAAGTATTTAAAGTATTTTTTACTGAAAAATAAAATGAATATCGACAGTTAAAGTAAATGTTGCAGTGCGGAATGGCCGCAATGTTCGCAGTGGTCCTCGCATTCGCCGCGGCTACTGCCGACACCAGCCCCGAGGTAATCGTAATTGTTTTGTTGCACGCTCTGAATTGCAAAACAGCTTCGGAAATTTGGCAACAATGCATGTTCTGATAACGGACGCATACAGATGTAAATGCCGCCAAGATAAAAAAACTATACGATTTTATTTCGAAGTTCCTTTTTGTAACGCTTTATGAGATCTAAATTGCACGGTTTTGCACTGTAGCGTGTTCTTAAAAACATTTATTTATTTTAATCGCTGCAGAATGCATTTTCCTTTGTTCAGTTCAGATACGGTTTCCGAACAAAAGGGCCATTTTTGTTTCTATATCTGCTAAATAAGGCTTTTAAAGTTAAATTATGTTTTATGAAATGTTCACTGAGTGTTTTTTAGAAAAAAACTGCACGAAATGAAAAAAATACTGCCGTATCATTTACATTTTGATTAGGTGAAATTTTCAGGCTGTTTTTGTCTGAACAGCACACACAGGGCACGCAGCGCAGCGCACTAATTCTGCATAGCTTGTGACATCCCTTATCATTCCAAATTCTTTCACACGCTACTAACATTATCCCACCTAATTATATTTCTAAGATGTCCATGCTCATCATTCCACAGGCTGAGTTCCAAGAGAACCGGCGCCTCTCGAAGGCTATCGTGGAAGCTCTGCAAGACTCCAAATTCGATGATGAACTGCTCTTCGACCTCAAAAAGGAGAACCAGGTGTATCTCAACCGGACCATGTCGCTTGTCATCAAGTATATTGTTAAACGGTAATGTGATGGGTTTATTTTATTATAGTTGTACTAGCTTTCACCCATGGCTTCGCTCGCGTCATGGTTGAAAACTATCCCACGGGAGCGTCGCTACTACCCACACCCCAATTGCATAACACAAATTCCTGATCCATTGCTTCATAGGGCAATAACGCAGCGAATGTTGCTGAATTGTCGAAATGAAAGGAATTGCCATTCTAATTGCAGTGTTACACAAGTAGCCAGCGGGTTAAAAAGTATCCTATGTCTCAGCCGTAAAGGTGTGAAAAGGTAGCAGACACACGGAGTTACTTTGGCATTTATAATAGAAGAGTGCACAATTTCGATGAAAAATGGAGGAAGTATGTAAACGTAGGTAAAGTGAGCTGTCATCCGACCTAATGCTAGGGATTGACACTAATGACAGTTCACTTCAAGCTCACTTCACCTAAGTCTTCACGGTGAGATTTTTACAGAATACGTCCGCTATTCTATATGATACCTTTAAGCTTATAAGGACGCAAGAGACGGTCAAGAAAAACAGCGAAAAGGCCTGCATTGCTTTGTCCAAAATTTCCAACATGCTGTTTAGCATGTCAGGTGATCGGAGCTCGTTCCCTGTATAGCTTAATATAATTGCTACCATTGTTCTCAACCTTCCTGTGGCATAAAACAAGGTGTATACGGCGCTGTAACATTATATTTCATGTCGGATTCCCATAGAAACTGGCCGGGACGACATTATGGCTTACGGTGGCTTAGGATAGGTGCGTAGTTTCGATGGCAGTTACGTGTAAAATATTGATATTGAGCCACATAGGGAAGACTGGAAGCTATCCCCATGTAGCTGAGAAAAGCCTAGGTGAAAAGCATTTAGAAACTGAGAAAGAATTCAGCCTCATAAATATATGGGAAAGAATGAAAAACCAGTATCAGCAGGCCACGATTTATTATTTTATTTTGAACTAGCTGCGCACCGCGGTTTCACCCGCATAAAACTCAATCTCGTAAGAATATCGGGTTAAAAAGTATCCTTTGTCCTAACCCAGTTCATGCTCCACCTACATATGTGCCAAATTTCAATCAAATCTGTTCAGCCGCTTTAAGCGTAACAAACAAACAAACAGACTCACTTTCGCATTTATAATATTAACTAGTTAGAATGGGAGTTTGTCCCAGATATGAGATCAACTGTTACTAATAAGACACAATTACTTTTTCTATTGTTACCAAACCTAATTAGCTTACCTTACAGACGAAGGGATATGGAGAGTCAATATTAACATAGTATTTTGTACAAGTTTTCATTAAGCGAAAATATGAATGCCTATACCCTGCCCATCAGGTAAACCGATATTTGACAGATGGAACTAGTGATTGCAGCAACACACAATACAACATACGGTATTATAATGTCTGTAAGAAACTATAAATAAGATAATTCAATAAGATAAGGCAGTTTATATATTTATTTTATTACGCATTTTAAAGTTAACTTTTACGTAATCTGGAATATGTTAGGTTCTAAGACAGCTGTGAAAAAACGGTTAATCTAATGGACAAGGTATAATCTTCTGATTTTCCTTCTTTGTCACTGAATGTAATACCACATAATTATAAGAGTATTCTTCTTACCCATCGCATTTTCCCCAACAACCATAAAAAATAAAACAAAATGCGTATGTCCTCGTAATCCTTGATATTTTCAATCCATGTCTGTGCCGTTTCAGCGAGGTAGACAATTACCGCTCGAGGCGCACCGACGCCATCAGCCGACGAATTTATTCCTCGCTCATTATGAAACTCATCGATATTGCTAAGGTATGTGGAATTATGGATAATTTTAAAAGCCTGATTTGTTTTTAACTTACCGTTCGTTGAGGTAAGAACACTAAGAACCAACATATTCGTATCTTTGTAAAAATTTAAACCTATGTCCATAATCTAGTCATGCAGGCAAAGACAAGTGGTTAAAAGGAACAGTAGTAAACCAACAAGGTTCACGTAGTTATGTAGTAAACAGCGATTATGGTCGACTTCTCACACGGCATAGCGATCAAATTAGGCATAGAACTCGACGTTCAAGTAGAATGTACCCAGACGTAAGGTCCGAGGGACAAGTCAGTGGGGATGTCGTTGAACCGCAACAGCAACAGCTGTCTCCAAGTATATCAGAGCCAAGGGTTCGTGAGGGGACGAGTAGGGGCGAAGTCGGGGGCGACGGCCCAGTAGTGAGTGACGCGGTGGATACAGCAGTCACTAAGACCTCACCAACCCGTAAGGCACCATCGTCCCCACCAGTCGGCAGTTCATCGCCGACGGCCGCGACCGTTCCGGATTCCGTGAACCGTCCCATCCGTATTCGCAAGAAACCGGTTAGATATGGACTTGATTTCGATTAGATGTAAGAATATATTGTTATTATTATTATAGTACATAGAGTAAAAGTCTAGTTATAATTAGGTTAACTTAGTGTGTTAGTTAATGTTAACGTTTTGTTTTGTATCTTCCTATATTAGTTATATACTAGAAGTTTAAGTGTGGAGGTGTGATGTAGGTAATTCTATATTTTATATTCTTAGCAATAAGTGGGTATGTACAACTTTGCATGTGTGAGCCAGTCTCTCAATAAATCTGTTACGCGATTGACGTGGTTTTACTGCCGCCGATTCCCCGGGATTCCCAGTGTCCGGAGACTCTTCATAGCTCATTAAGAAAAACTCTTTAAACAAACAGTTTACATCTTACACGTAATTAGAAAGATGTCTACAGACGTAGCCTATACATAGTATTACATGTACAGTCACGAGCACCAATATGTCAACACTGGCAACTTTCAATTGCGATTTTTTCGTGAAATAACGAATGCAACATACATTAAAATACGACACATTACATAAACCCATGGGTTCGAAAAAGCTATGTTCGTAACAACATAAAATTTAATTCAAAAATAAAGGAGTAAATCGCTTTTGAATAAAGCCGAGTGTAAACATACTTTTGCTCGTGACTGTACATAAATCTTTCCAATTAGTTACAGTAATTTTATCTCACGAAGCGACGCGGGCTACCTAGTGAAACAGGAGCAAGGCACCGTCGGATACAATGGTGAAGCCGATAGTTTGTGTGTGTGTGTGTGATATGTACTAATGCTACTCATCTTCACGCACATACACACAGTGTGTTTGTACACTTGGTTACCACAAGTAAAGCACGCGAAGCTTCGTGAGATAAAAATACTATAGTGTTAATTTAAGTCAATAGTTAAAGGTACTGCCAGGTTTCCACCCTAATATAATTTGTATAACGGCCAAAATTATATCGATCTGTATCAAATGTGACATTACGTGAATCTCGTATTAAGAAAGGAAAGTTTATTTAACGCACCAATTCATACGATTCGACTATAAATAATTTAAGTTACTGCAGGTAAATGTGAGCAGAACCGTTCCTTTATGCACATCGAACTGAAACAATGGACTCGGACAACAATACGCGAATAATGTGAATACTTCATTTTCTGTAACAAGCAGTGGCTATACTGTAAATAAAGAGAGATGATTATATTTTGTAGGAGAGACATTTGTCTGAAATGTGGATTTCATGGTAGGGAGAGGAAGAGTTATTTCCCTTTAGGCTTCACTCCTCCACACCTCCACTTCGACCGTTTCCGGTTCGAATATTTATTCGAACCGGAAACGGTCGAAGTGGAGGTGCTTGGGGGAGGCCTATGTGCAGCAGTGGATGTCTGTCGGCTGAGATGATGATGATGATGGTAACTTATTGGTTTTGTAAAAAAATACATTAGCTTTGTCAAATAGTAAGGATATCTGTAAATTAGAAATACCTCTGTTATCTCTTACCCACGGCGACTGTGAAAACTGAAAAGGCTTTGTCTGATTTAGGTCTTCATTGTATACCATACAAGAACATACATACAAAGCAAGTATGTTTTGGCGTTCTTATCACAGAAAGCGATATCCATTTATCGTAAAGGGACTTTGTCAAACTTAAATCGTGAAGGTACCAGTAGACTAAGTTACATTCTTACCTTACTTTACATTCCCACAAACTAATTTGTAAATTGTTTAAAAATAAAACTTTAACACGTCATTTTTTTATAATGAATGAGCTGAGGTCGCTTTTTCCTAGCCGAGTACTCTGAGAAGCAACACCGAAAACTTCAGAGGTCAAAGCCTCTTTTAAAGTTCATAATATTACCTATTTTACATTGTAATGGTCAGATCATCATATGATGACCATGTTGGTTAATGCTATACCTAGCTATTGCTTATACATATAATAATTACTGTAAAATCACCAACCCACCCAAGATCCACACTTCACAATAAAATTCATATAAAGCAATATAACAGTATAATAATAGCTTTACTTTAATACAGAGTCTCAACAACAAACATAAAATTTCTAAACTACTTATACTTTCATCGGTAACGAAACCATAGCGAGATCTAACTCGACGCCATCGCCATCTAGTTAGAAAACAGGTACTAAATTTTGCAAATATTATTTAATTCAATTTGATATGGTTTAACATTCCGCCCACCAAGGACATGCTCGAATGAGTTGTCCTTTAAATTTAAGCCGCCCACCATGAGGTCAAGGGGGCTATAAAATAATAAAATAAAAAACAAACTAAAATAATAATAAAAAGAAACATATCAATTACTGGTTGGTAATACACAGAGTTTACAAATTGGTCTCTTAAATACAGAACCATTACACTTTATGGTAACCACTCGTGTGAGTCCGTCCGAACCAGGATGCTTTTCTAAAATCCTACCCAGTAACCATTTGCCTGGAGGTAGATTGTCCTCTTTCACAAGAACAATGTCGCCAATATTCGGCTCTAATTCGTTTTGCGACCATTTATAACGCTGTAGCATCGAAGTTAAAAATTCCCTAGACCATCGTCGCCAGAAATCTTGGGTCATTTTTTGTAAGAGTTGCCATCGCCTCAGTGTGCCAACAGAGCTATGCTCGTAATTACGTTCCGGCACAAGAACCAGAGGTTCCCCGATTAAAAAATGACCGGGTGTTAGCGGCATTGGATCATCAGGGGTCTGGGAAATATAAGAAATTGGTCTTGAATTGAGGCAAGCCTCAATCTGCACAAGCAACGTGGCCATTTCCTCGTAGGTAAGAGTGGAATCACCGATGACGCGCTTCATATGGAATTTCGTTGACTTAATGCCGGCTTCCCAAAGTCCACCAAAATTGGGGGCATGGGGAGGGATAAAGTGCCACTTGACACCTTTACAACTGAGCCAACTCCTAATTTCGTTAGCGACCGCTGACTGTTCAGCAGCGACTAATATCTGCAGTTCCTTAGCTGCGCCTACAAAATTTTTACCGTTATCGCTCCAAATGTCACTGCAATGGCCTCTTCTAGCGACAAATCTCTTGAAACCGGCTATAAAACCTTCAGAGGTAAGGTCACTAATGGCCTCGATGTGCACTGCTCGAGTGACCATGCACACAAATAGGCAGATGTACCCCTTGTAAGCTTTATTGCCACGACCCTTAGATACTCTAATGTTAATCGGACCGGCGAAATCAACGCCTGTATGCAAAAACGGCCTGGCTGGAGACACTCTACAGGTCGGCAATTGACCCATGAGTTGATTTTTAAATGTTGCTGAATGCCGAACACATACTACACACTTACGTACGTAAGCCTTTACTAAATTTTTTGCAGATAGTATCCAATATTGTGAGCGTAAATAGTTTAACATTAATGTTGGACCTCCGTGAAGAGTGTTTTTGTGAGCTTCGCTAATGAGCAGAGTAGCGAAGTGATGGCGCTGTGGAATTATAATAGGATGTCTCATGCTTCCTGACAGTTGAGACTTTTCAATTCTTCCTCCTACTCTTAAAATTCCTTTTTCATCCAATATAGGACATAAAGGTCGCAATTTGCTCTTCTTACTTACATTTCCTGTCCTTTTAATGTGTTCTATGTCTTCCATAAATTCTTGTTCTTGACATTTTTTTATACAGATTTCCAGAGCGGCTGTTAACTCCTCACTTGTCAGGTAAGGTTCTTTATGTTGCTTAAATCTTAAGAATCGTCTACAATATGCCACTACTCTGATCAATTTTTGATATGATGAATATTTTGTCCACAGTCCATCTTCTACATTTGTTGTCACATGTGCTTTAACACCTTTCGATGATCTTTCCTCGAGTTTGGTTGACATCGAGTTTGGTTTGACGTAGTCAATTGGTTCTTTCTTTAACCACAACGGACCGTGCTTCCACAGAGATGACTGTGAAAGTGCTGAAGGTGTCATACCTCTTGACGCGATATCTGCAGGGTTGTGAGTAGATTTCACATGTCCCCATTGGGTATTATCCAAATTACTCAGTATGTCAGAGACCCTATTACCAACAAATGTTGTCCAGCGGCTGGGATGATTACTGAGCCAAGCCAGAACAACAGTCGAGTCTGTCCAACAGTGTATACTATCTTTAGGTATTACTAGTATCTCAGCTACCTCCACAATTAATTTGGCCAACAGAACAGCACCCATCAACTCGAGACGAGGAATCGACAGTTGCTTTAACGGAGCAACCTTGGTTTTGCGGATATTAAATTAATTTTAATATTCCCGTCAGCGCCAATTATCCTTAAATACGTAACAGCTGCATACGCTACATTAGACGCGTCACAAAAACCGTGTAGTTCTACAATCACATCATCTTCTCTGGATTCAACCCATCTTTGTACATGAAACTCAGGTAACTTTAGTAGTTCCTTTTGGTATGTTTGCCATTCTTTTAATAAATTTTCAGGCAATCGATCATCCCAATCGATCCCGGCAAGCCATATCTTTTGAATCATTACTTTTGCCGGTATAACACACGGCGCTACCCACCCTAAAGGGTCGAACAGTCGTGATATATCTGAGATTACCTTTCGTTTTGTTACAGACGCAGGTTGCGGAAATGTTATTGAATATCTGAAACTGTCAGATTCTCTATCCCAAGAAAGTCCAAGTATTTTCACTACCTCGTTTAGTTTTATCTCCACTATTCCTTCCTGATTTGTACCTTCTCCCATTATTTCCTCTGCTAATTCCTTGTTATTTGTCATCCACTTCTGTAACGGAAACCCACCTTTTTCCAGTAGTTTTTCCATTTCCCTGTGAATCATTATTCCTTCATCTACTGTTTGACATCCTGACATATAATCATCTACATAAAATTCGCTTTTTAATGTTTCAGATACCAGCGGAAACTCAGCTCCTTCGTCGTGTGCCAGTTGCTGCAACGACTTCACGGCCAGGTAGGGTGCGGATGCAGTGCCAAAGGTAACTCTAAGTAACTCATACTCTTTTATTTCAGATGCAGGTTCACTCCGCCAAAGTAGTCTCTGGAAATGCGTGTCTTCAGGAGCGACCTTGATTTGCCGATACATTTTTACTATATCTGCACATAATACAATTGGATACGTACGCCATCTCATGAGGATGTGACGTAATTCCGGTTGTATGGTGGGACCTACCATCAACATATCATTAAGGGATCCACCATTAGATCCTTTAGAAGAAGCGTCAAACACAACTCTGACCTTGGTAGTGGTCTTATCCTCGCGAACCACTGCGTGGTGAGGCAGATAGACTGCTTCTGACTGCTTAGTATCAGTTTCGCGAGGCACCATTTTCATGTGTCCAAGGTCAAGGTATTCCTGGATTACTTCGGTGTATTTTCGTTTGATTTCAGGATTTCTCTTGAAACGCTGTTCAAGGTGATGAAATCGTTTCAGTGCGATATCTTTAGTGTATCCGATTTTACTTCGTAGATCTGATTCGCGAAATGGAAGTTTGACTACATATCGCCCGGTAGAGTCTCGTCGAGTAGTACAAGTGAAGAATTCCTCGCACAGCTGTTCTTCTTGGGTAAGTATCTTTTTCATATTAGTAACATCAGATTCGATCTCCCAAAACTGTTTGAGCATATCATTGTCACTAAGGTGTGAATGCATACTAACTATAACCTTGTGACAAAGTGCTGAATTGAGATCGCAATCTGTGGGTGTTAGTCCAGACAAAATCCATCCCAGGGTTGTATTTTGAGCAATTATGGGCCCTGGAGAGTGTTTGACTAAACCCTCCTTAAGAACTTGGCTGTAAACTTCTGCTCCAAACAAAACGTCGATTTTGTTTGGAGTGTGGTACTCTGGATCCGCCAGAGTTATATCTTCTAATTCGGGCCAAGTTGACATACATAGTTTGGTTGAGGGAATCAACGTTGTAATTTTGCTTAACACATATGCTTGAACTTGAATAATTGCATTTGGATCGTGACGTGAATGAATGGTTACGTAAACCATGTATCTAGAGGCACAAGCGCCTTCGTCACCTCCTATGCCTGAGACAATACTGTTATTTGGTATTTTCTTTAGTCCGAGCAATTGGACTGCTGACTCGGTTATGAAAGAGGCCTGAGATCCTTGATCTAATAACGCCCTCAGCAATTGTTTACGACCATTCTTAGTCTGTGCTTCGACGAGAGCGGTCGCTAATAAAACTCGATTTGGCACAACTTTTGTAGAAAAGTGTGTCGCTATGGTTGAGGACTCTGATTCTTTTGCCGTACCGGAAGCAGTTTGCAGTGTGGACACTGCTGAATTGACAGCTTTTGCCTCTACCGGATGGCTATTGGGTGACGATGATCTTGAATATGCCTTGGGGTGTAATAATGAGTGGTGTCTACGCTTGCAAACGTGACATGATGTTTTAGCACGACAATACTTAATTGAATGATTTGCGCCTAAACAATTGTAACACAAATTGTGAGTTCGGACAAACTCACTTCGAGTTTGGTAATCTTCTTTACTAAACTGTTTACAGTGACTTATATAATGATCTTGTTTACAGAATGGACATACAATTTGTACAGAGTTGTTACTATTTGATTTGACTGCGTGAAAGACCTTCGGTTTACCATCTGTGGATTTCTGTTTTGACTTGGATGTGTCTAAGTACTCCAAAGAGCGAAATCTTGACTCTAAAAATGTTTTAAATTCTTCAAAAGTTGGCAATTGATCATTTGCACTAATTCTCAATTCCCACAACTTTCGCGATTCACTATCTAGCTTAGCGCTTATTATATGGATGACTATAGTGTCCCATGATTTAACATCAATACCGAGAGTGCTTAAGCCATGCAAACAGTCCACAGTGGTATCTAATAATTCTTTAACCGCAGTTGATGATTCTGTTACATTTGATTGATTTATCAATCTCCTCAACATAGAATTAGACAAATATCGTTTGTTATTATAGCGTTTATTTAACATTTGCCAACATTCCTGATAATTTGCGGCTGTTACAGGAGTGTGACGTAACAATTGTTCTGGTTCACCCGA
This sequence comes from Apamea epomidion, assembly GCA_947507525.1. Taxonomy (NCBI): domain Eukaryota; kingdom Metazoa; phylum Arthropoda; class Insecta; order Lepidoptera; family Noctuidae; genus Apamea; species Apamea epomidion. The sequence continues at coordinate 21,254,787 of OX382226.1, forward strand.
TAAATGACCTTTCAAGTAATGCAGTTTTTGCACATCGTCAATTGAATCATTTTTGTGGATAAGTGATGAAAACAAATCACGGAATGAAGTCCACTCTGTATACTTGCCAGAGAAAGTAGGAATAACAACCTTAGGTAATTTCACATTCGTACACGTATTTGACGATGACTGTTTATCTACACTAGCCTTTGTAGTTGTTAGTTGTTTAATAGACTCTTTCAGTTCGGATTTATAAGTTATGTAAATCTCCTCAGTATTGTCATATGTCTCCGAAGAGAAGTAATTATGTTTCGAATCTAGTTTTTCTACTATGTTCCTGTGCGTTTTTATGAAATTCGACCACAGTTCCTCTAATGCTTCCAACCTGGTTTCTAAATAAGACACTGATATCCGCTCTTTAGGAGATTTTTTATAATTTATTCTACCTTTTTCAATATTTTTCTTGTTGTCTAGTTGTAAGTTTATTAATGAATCCATGACTTTAAAGTGCTATCTAACTATTGAATTAATTCACACAAAAAAAGAACCAAGTTGCACAAAAACAGAAATTTTACAAATGTAAAACTGATGAAATTATTCTAAGTCTATGACTACGACTCAAAATTTTACAAGTGTTTTTAACTTTAAACCTTTTAGAAAATCGGGCATAGGTTCCCCGTTGGTTCACTTTTTTCTTAAATAATCTAAGTCTAAACTACTTGAATTATTCTAAGTCTTGATTATTACGTTAATTTTAAAGTTCCAAATCTTGATAACTTCACAAATCAAATTGTACTCACGGTTTTGTATTCTAAGTCCACAACACGTCACTCACTATTACTTCTCCAACTTATTTGTTGCGAACGCCCGCCAGGGGGCGCGCAGTACGCTCTCAGCTTAGGTGCTCAGCTACTTAGGATGCCACTTCCTCTTCTTCTAGATCCGGATGTCCACACTCGGGATGTCCGGAAGCCCGCAGACACTGCTGCGGTGGCGCCCTCTGCAGGCGACGTCCTCAGAAACACTCAGTTCCCGCGGTCGCGCCCTCTGCAGGCGACGCTTAAAGCACTTCAGTGGCGATCCACCACTGCTTTCTGTGCTGATACACAAAAACTCGGTGCGCAATATTACGCACTGATCCGGCTCGAAGGACCATGTAAAATCACCAACCCACCCAAGATCCACACTTCACAATAAAATTCATATAAAGCAATATAACAGTATAATAATAGCTTTACTTTAATACAGAGTCTCAACAACAAACATAAAATTTCTAAACTACTTATACTTTCATCGGTAACGAAACCATAGCGAGATCTAACTCGACGCCATCGCCATCTAGTTAGAAAACAGGTACTAAATTTTGCAAATATTATTTAATTCAATTTGATATGGTTTAACAATTACCTTTCCCATATCTACCCAGTATGGTCGCTCTTAATGGGCCTAATTAGAAGTCTACTACTGACTAAAAGTCACCCAAAATGCAGTTGGCTATGCCTGGAGTTTCCCTAAGTTATCGAATCAGAAATGTTCGATCGATCCGTAGGAAAACGAAGGTAACCGACATAGCCCGGAGAATTGCCAAACTTAAGTGACAGTGGGCAGGCACATTCATTGCTCACAGAACAGATGACCTATGAAGTCGAAGGTTCTGGAGTCGCGACCGCGTACCGGATAATATAACGTAGCATTGGAAAGCCTCCTACAAGGTGTACCGATGACCAGGTGAAAGCTGCACGAATCCGCTGGATGCGAGAAGCACAGAACCGGTCAAAGTGGCGGTGCTTGGGGGAGGTATATGTCCAGCAATGAACGTCAATCGATTGAAATGATAATGATGATACCCAGTAAGCTTTATAGACTACGACTTTAAATGAAACTTGTTTGAACAGGACCTCCCCCGCAACACAACAGCGCAGAGCCGCATCGACACGGCGCATCAATACTACATGTCCGTGGAAAGTAGGGACATGCACGACCAGATGGCCGACGTGCAAGTGTTCCACGCGTGTGCCAGGCTGTACGACATCATGTTCACTGTGAGTATGGTCGCTATTGACAGCGCAGAGTTACATAGACACGGCATATCCGTAAGTTTGTAGAGAGAAGGGACATGCACGACAAGATGGCCGACGTGCAAGTGTTCCACGCGTGTGCCAGGCTGTACGACATCATGTTCACTGTGAGTATGGTCGCTATTGACAGCGCAGAGTTACATAGACACGGCATATCCGTAAGTTTGTAGAGAGAAGGGACATGCACGACAAGATGGCCGACGTGCAAGTGTTCCACGCGTGTGCCAGGCTGTACGACATCATGTTCACTGTGAGTATGGTCGCTATTGACAGCGCAGAGTTACATAGACACGGCATATCCGTAAGTTCGTAGAGAGAAGGGACATGCACGACAAGATGGCCGACGTGCAAGTGTTCCACGCGTGTGCCAGGCTGTACGACATCATGTTCACTGTGAGTATGGTCGCTATTGACAGCGCAGAGTTACATAGACACGGCATATCCGTAAGTTTGTAGAGAGAAGGGACATGCACGACAAGATGGCCGACGTGCAAGTGTTCCACGCGTGTGCCAGGCTGTACGACATCATGTTCACTGTGAGTATGGTCGCTATTGACAGCGCAGAGTTACATAGACACGGCATATCCGTAAGTTCGTAGAGAGAAGGGACATGCACGACAAGATGGCCGACGTGCAAGTGTTCCACGCGTGTGCCAGGCTGTACGACATCATGTTCACTGTGAGTATGGTCGCTATTGACAGCGCAGAGTTACATAGACACGGCATATCCGTAAGTTTGTAGAGAGAAGGGACATGCACGACAAGATGGCCGACGTGCAAGTGTTCCACGCGTGTGCCAGGCTGTACGACATCATGTTCACTGTGAGTATGGTCGCTATTGACAGCGCAGAGTTACATAGACACGGCATATCCGTAAGTTCGTAGAGAGAAGGGACATGCACGACAAGATGGCCGACGTGCAAGTGTTCCACGCGTGTGCCAGGCTGTACGACATCATGTTCACTGTGAGTATGGTCGCTATTGACAGCGCAGAGTTACATAGACACGGCATATCCGTAAGTTTGTAGAGAGAAGGGACATGCACGACAAGATGGCCGACGTGCAAGTGTTCCACGCGTGTGCCAGGCTGTACGACATCATGTTCACTGTGAGTATGGTCGCTATTGACAGCGCAGAGTTACATAGACACGGCATATCCGTAAGTTTGTAGAGAGAAGGGACATGCACGACAAGATGGCCGACGTGCAAGTGTTCCACGCGTGTGCCAGGCTGTACGACATCATGTTCACTGTGAGTATGGTCGCTATTGACAGCGCAGAGTTACATAGACACGGCATGTCCGTAAGTTCGTAGAGAGAAGGGATATGCACGACCAGATGGCCGACGTGCAAGTGTTCCACGCGTCCACGCGTGTGGAAGACATATATAAGACATCATGTTCACTGTGAGTATGGTCGCTACTGATAGCACAGAGTTACATAGACACGGCGTAGATACTACATGTACGTAGCGAGATACATGCACGACCAGATGCAGACCGATGTGGCAGAGCCGCTACTGACCACCGGGTCGTTAACACTTACCATCAAGGTGTAAGTACTTACCATCGTGTCGTAAGTACTTACCATCGGGGTGTAAGTACTTACCATCGTGTCGTAAGTACTTACCATCAGGATGTAAGTACTTACCATCGGGGTGTAAGTACTTACCATCAAGGTGTAAGTACTTACCATCGTGTCGTAAGTACTTACCATCGGGGTGTAAGTACTTACCATCGTGTCGTAAGTACTTACCATCGGGATGTAAGTACTTACCATCGGGGTGTAAGTACTTACCATCGGGGTGTAAGTACTTACCATCGGGGTGTAAGTACTTACCATCGGGGTGTAAGTACTTACCATCGGGGTGTCAGTACTTATCATCGGGGTGTAAGTACTTACCATCGGAGTGTAAGTACTTACCATCGTGTCGTAAGTACTTACCATCGGGATGTAAGTACTTACCATCGTGTCGTAAGTACTTACCATCGGGATGTAAGTACTTACCATCGGGGTGTAAGTACTTACCATCGGGGTGAAAGTACTTACCATCGGGGTGTAAGTACTTACCATCGGGGTGTAACTAGTGACTGACGACAATTTTGTTTTCATATTCATCTCGGATTTAAGTCTAATTAACATTTGAATTTTGTAAATCTCTGTATGTTGACACTACTCTTCGTCAAGTCAACAACAACAGAGCCTGGCCAAATTAAATTAGTAATTGTTAAGACACTTTCTAACCGCAAAATAAGTTACAATGTGGATACAATGGACAACACCAAAATTAATGCTGACAATGCTATGACAGTTGAGTGATGGCTAATTTACATTTTGCAAAAACAGGCAGTGTGCGACTGTTACTCAATAGCTACAAGTAGGTAATAGAAGACACCGACAGTTGCAAACCTCATTTCCAAGACTCCTCCATTTCCTCATTTACAAGGAGTTAGTATTATAGATTTACAAGGAGTTAATATTATAGATTTACAAGGAGTTAATATTATAGATTTACAAGGAGTTAATATTATAGATTTACAAGGAGTTAATATTATAGATTTACAAGGAGTTAATATTATATATTTACAAGGAGTTAATATTATAGATTTACAAGGAGTTAATATTATAGATTTACAAGGAGTTTATATTATAGATTTACAAGGAGTTAATATTATAGATTTACAAGGAGTTAATATTATAGATTTACAAGGAGTTAATATTATAGTTTTTTTTTTAAAGCAGCTGTTCCATACATTTATGTTCGCACAACTCGACAAAATGTAGGGAACACCAGATTTTTTCTTGCATTTTCGGGATTGTTCTCATATTCTATGGTCCAATAGTAAAAGTTGTTCAAAATGATAAGTACACAGCCCTTTTTTTTTGTTTTTTGAGGATGGGAAATCATCAAATGACCCCTCCCGCTCTGGGTGGAGCAGAAGGGAGTGTCAGACTCTTACTGACTAAAACCCACCCGTGTTCCTTCCTTAGCCCTTTATGTACCAGGGCAGCGGTAACCCTTTCGGACGATCCCGCTACAGTACACAGCCCTTTAGAGGTTTTATTTTAATGTCACCTTGTATAAAGAACACATCACCTATTTATAAACTTAACGTTTGTAAAACGTACCCGTAAACAATTGCATTTGAGTAGTAATCTCAGTTGAACCTAGTCGACAATGGAGACAGCGACGTTGAGATATTAAGCTCCACCTTCCCTGCCTGACATACTGTGTACCGAAGTGCACGAACAGCCAACTGCAGATACTAGTATTTACTTTGTTTTAATATTATAAATAAACAAAGTAGAGGTACCTAGCGAAATTATTCGATGCAGTTTGTGATCATGGTGGATGACGTCTACAGTGGGACTGCCTGGCACCAATGATAGCGAAAGCAGTGTGATTACCACTCTCTCTTTGTCCACTAGTTTAACCGTTTTTTGACAGCTGCCTTATAGCGTAACTATGTGTATTCCAGATTACGTAAAAGTTAACTTTAAAATGCGTAATCAAATAAATATGTAAGCTGCCTAATCTTATTGAATTATGATATTTATGACTTCTTACCGACATTATAATACCGTACGTGTATCAGTTTTGATAAAAAAAATATAATTGCTTACTAGTTCGATCTGTCAAAAAACGGTTAAGCTAGTAGACAGAGTATAGTGCGACATAACTATAATCAGTGTTTCGTACTTACTGCTTTGTTATACCCACAGTATCTTTGATAGTGCCTATCTCACATGGCTACACAAAACCATATTGTTTGCGCGAGACTTGCATTTAATCGACCCCCAATTGTTTTGTGTTTGATTGAATGATTAGACGATAACCCCCTCGTTTGCGGGTTACCGTCTAATCTGTCCTTGTACTATCTGATTATTAACTAACTAGCTGCGCCCCGCGGTTTCACCCGCATAAGTTTCGATCCCGTGGGAATATCGTAATAAAAAGTATTCTATATGTTAATCCTGGTTATAAATCATCTGTGTGCCAAATTTCATCCGAATCCGTTCAGCAGTTTTTACGTGAAAGAGTAACAATCATCCATCCATCCATCCATCCATACAAAATTTCACGTTTATAATATTAGTAGGAAGTAGGATTAGCAATTTATTTTTTAATTAAACCTTCCGTAGAGGGAATTTTACCCGATTCCTCCCGATTTCTTCCGCAAGGAAGGGTTATGTTTTAATTTGGAATAAGAAATTCAGAGATTTCAATAATTAATTTGTTTTCTTTTACAGGCTCCGCGAATCTTAGCTCAGCTAGGTAAGCTAGACGACCTGACGCCGAGGATCTTGGTGCGGAAGCTCAAGGAAATGGAGATCAAACCAGTTCATCTAGGAGTAGCACTACTCGTTCAGGTAACTACAACCTTTTAAACAACACCGTTGACTTTGCCAGTATCATTTTGCATGGATACCAATTTCTTTTTCATGTGCGCAATATGTTATTTTCTTATTTAGAATGAACTTCTTTCGACAACACAAGTATGTAGCTGTCACAGCAAATACCATTTTATGATGTCCAAAAACAAAATTACTAAAGCATTTACATGCAAAATAATCTGATATTGAGACTTACATCATACTATTTTCTGTATACATAACTGTATCTGGATTTAACGTAGAAGAAGTGAAGAAGTGAAGTGATTCTTCAATAAATAATTTGACACGACTTGACACCACATTTCTAAAATAACTGACAGCCTGTCAACCTCACGTTAAATGCTGTTATTGGCTAACTGAAATAACAACAGCTGGTCTAATCATTCCGAGTAGTATTTTATAATACCTAATCTCGACTTAAAATTCCTCTCCCCAACAGTACCACCTCCGCAACACAGTGAACTTCGCGATCAGGTCCAAGTCTCTTGACGTATTGTCCACCAAGCCGCAGAAAGTGGGGCCGCAGGTCATCGACATGCTGAAGGCGTTGGCCTCCAGGATGCTGCCCATAGCCGAGCTGGTGGACATCCACCTGGCGCACTACAGCCCCGCTTTCAAGGACACCTGCCCCAGCACTTGGCTTGGCATCGTTAATAATAAACAGCCTTGAGATGACTTATTAATTTGGACATTTTGACTTAAAATGATTATTTTGTGTGTTCTCAACCATTGACAGAGTTTGCTCTAAATTATTAAACAGAAAAAGAACGAATGAAACATTTTATGAAAGCAAGCTAATTTTTACCTACGTAGACATTCAGAACTTAAAAGAAGAACGGTAAAAAATATCGACTCTTGAAATGAAGTGATTTTTTTTCTGCATGAGCACTATTAAGTGCTGTCTACCAAGTCTTACATTTCAGTCATTTTACATAACGTTGTTATGAAAGTGACTGCAGCATGTGTTCATAAGTCGTTCGTATCGTTGAAATGTAGAACTTCAGAATCGTTCATATTTATGAGACTTTAGTAACAAGAGACAGCCGCCACCATTTTCTCATTCGATTCTTGAAGAGGTAACTACTTAACGTATCTTGTTCCTATAGGAAAAGCCCTACCCACTTATCCCCGATCTACTCGTAAGTACATACACGCTGTTAATATCACACTGGGACTACAGAGTACCGACTGCGAGCCGGTGCCAAATGTTGTAATCAGCAATTACAGTTTTATCGCTACGATCTGCGGAAAAACGCCATCTCCTTTGTTCATTCATTTTGGACATACAGAGTAATAAAACCGCCTGAGCGAACTATAATTATGGTGGCTACATGCAGGGGATGCAGATATAAGTATTGTTTTAATTTAACATTTAGTATTCAGAATTATACTTTCATGGAGATTTAAATAAGTATGTAGGTACATTTTCCATTTCCACATTATTTATAAGCGTTGTTTAAAGTTAAGGGACGTTTAAATGTCAAAAAATATATGGTTAAGAATAAAATAACAAAGCCTTTGTCGATATCATCGGGGGAAGCACAAGCGTAGCCTGATTTTTTGTAAATTTTGAACGTCAAAATTTACAAAAAATATAATTGATTCTAGTCGCCCCTTACAAAAGTTAGTTTCGTATGAAGAAGAATGACCACGAAACTTCACCGTTACTCTTTTAAAATGTTTTAGATTATTTTGTGTACATTAATTATATAATTATATGTGAAGACGATGCACCTAGAATAAAATTACTCTACCACATCAAAATAATCCTCTAGGTTCATATATCCTATTTTATAATTATTTCATGAAATATAAATCAATAGGTTTATATGAACTTAGAGGGGAATTTCGCGGGCTACCTTAGAGCATCCTACATAAAACTTTCGAGAAAGAGTCCATTAGATACTGAACAGACTGCTATCAGATACTTATTATTGCAAACTTAAAGCATTGACATTGTTTCGTTCAGAAATTCATACAATTTTATTTTATTTTTTAAACTAGACAATCTTTCTCTTAATTCTCAACCACATCTGCAGTCTGTGGCACGATATTATTACTTCCAAACAATATCGTTGTCCAGCTGGTCAACTCACAAGTTAATTCCTAGGCTCGTTCTTAGTCTGTGTCCATATTTGCCAATCTGTCGCTGGAGGCGCTCCAACTAATGAAGATACTGAAAGCTAGCAGTGTTTGCGGAGAATTTTAAGTGTCAAGAAGTACTTACAGCTTTTCTTAAAAGTTTTAAGGTCAGTATTTTCTGGTTTATGTTTTTTTTAAAGGTAAAGCACGGTTTTAGTGTCGTAGGCTCGACACGAGACAAAGTAAAAGGAAGAAAGATAGAAAAAAAGAGAAGAAGAAGTAAAAGGAAGAAAGAAAGAAATTTTAAATCTAATGTTATGAAAATGATTATCAACCAATAATGTTATTAGGAATGTAAGCTAATCTAGATTTTATTATTTATTTATTTATTATTAGTGTTAATTAATTCTCAGTTGCCAAGCAATCAAATTAATTGGAATCTCTATTTTGCATGTTGTAATTAATACTTCGTTTATTTAATGATTGCTTATTGATATTTCTATAATTATTTATTATTAATGTGATGTAATTTTTTATTACCTATCTAGTGGCACCCATTATCATATTTTCTTTTGTTAATATGCGGATAATATAGTGGGCTGCAATATTGTTAATATTAGATATGTATTATCTTTCCTCTGTACCAACACATATTGTAGCTGTTTATTGTCCCTGAATAAATAAAATAAAATAAAAGATACATAGGTTTATATGTCACAGAACCACGTGCTGACAAAAAGATAATTCGTTCAAATAAAAACAACATATATCAATAATCACGAGCACAAAGCAGAAACAGTCGACAGCTGCACGTCATGACTGTGACAAGAAGGTTTCCACTCAGTATGATGCTGTGCTACCCCACCCACAGCACAGCGCTAATTTTGAGTAGTTACCCGAAGTAAAACATGTGTTTAAGTTGTAGGTTCACATTCACTGCAACAAAACTATCGTCGACATAAGCTCTATCTACATATATACTAATATTAAAGCTGAAGAGTTTGTTTGTTTGAACGCACTAAACTCTGGAGCTATGAGTCGGATTTGAAAAATGACCCTTAAGAGCCGAGCTAAAAGAAAAGAAAAGCCAGAAAGAACGCTAAGCGAAAACGGAGTGAATGGTGCAGGCGGGCGATACGATGCGATGCAATGGGGCGGGGAACCAACCAATTTCATGCAGACGGAACCTAGTCTAATTATAAAATACAATATCGAACAACAAACCTATTTCTGCAACAGATTTCCCAATATTAATATGAACTGGCGATCCACCGTACATAATATAATCTATTTATAGCTAGATATGTCGGTAGATACCGGACAATCGGACCGGCACCGGACCGGCACGGCACACCGGCCGAAGGTTTTATTAGACAAGGCAGATTTATCGACACACCGCGCGATAACGAGACTGTGGGGCTAGGAAGACTGCGGGACTGCGGAAATATACAGCGTTATTTTCATGAATTTTCAAAGTTATTGCCAGCGATAATAGCCCTACGGGTAAGGCCGCGGATTGGCTGGTCAGGCGAGAAAGAGGTCGTGAGGTCTAACTCCATCCGTTGCAATCTTAATGTGAATAATGGGTTGTGGAGCGCTTAACAAGATTACTGTAAATCTCTATGTAAAGCTGGGCTAGAGGACCACTGTGTCTAGTTTGTTAAGTGCCTGTTACTTGCTGATAGGCCTCTGCTGTCCTCCATAGTTATTACTGTTACTGTTAGCCTGCATCATCATACTGCTGGGCAAAGGCCCCATGACTTCCAGCTCATTCAATCCACAGCTAAAGTGGACCACTGGTTGTTTGTTTTCTCCAGCTCATCCCGCCATCTTCTACGGAGTCTGCCGCGACGCCTTCTGACTGTGTCAGGGCTCCACGTAGTAATTATTTTGGCTCACAGCTCATGGGCATACGGCAGACGTGGCCAGCCCATTCCCACTTCAGCTTAGCGGCTTTTTGGGTAACGTCATTAATCTGTGTTTTGGAGGCAGCGTGGTGTGTGTGGGCAGTTATTAACACTGTAAGTTTATGACATTGATAATGCTAATTGGAGAAGACTCCACGGTAACTTATTCTAAATATTTTTTTTATTTACCTTGGAGTCTTCTCCATAGGAAACGACAAATTGAAACCGTGCACCCAGCTTCAGAGATTTCACGAGTGCCTACATGGGCGGGCAATCATGAAATTTCAGAAGTTAGGTCTATGTGATACAAAATATTTTGAACTTGAATTTGACTGTTCATAGATATGCAGCATATAAGGACCGAGTGAATTGCCAAAGTATAGATCGCTGACTGTAGAGCTACAATTTATTCGTAATCTTGAAACAGAAATTGTTAATTGAATAGAATAAAATAAAATCGTGTTTAGAGGCGATCAAACAGTTTTCCACAAGTTTACACGAAAAACTGTAATTAATTATGGCACGATGATACTAACACATGACTGCTTAATTAATATACACCGTAAGCCCACGTACGTAAAAATATCGGCGCGGGATTTTATCGCGCTCTCGATTTTCAACTTTCGGCGTTGAGCCAAGCGTTGAGAATCCAACAGAGCGCATTCCAGCGCGTCAAAAAAACACAGTGTTGGAATTTCAACTCTCGGCGCTAAATTAAAATTCAAAATCTTTTATTTCGGACCCAGCAGTGTAGTCCATTTGGTTAGGCGTATACACACGACTTAGAAACTAGTGTTAGTACTTACATCTACCAGAAAAACTACACAAACTATTCATTAATGCACCACACTGGCATGTAGGCGTATCCAATGTCCCAGTATAGGGCTTTCCCACCTATCAGCTATAGTTTTCAGGATGCTGTTGGGACTGGCGCGTACACTATGCATAATGGTAGCGCAACGCTTGCGCATGATAGCGTGGAAGCCATCTATTCTCGCCTCCGAAAACATGCCGGAAGCACTGCAGTAGCGCGGCAACCCCATCAACACCCTGAAAGCATTATTGTATTGTACGCGCAGGGCACTGTGTGCCCTCTGCCGCAGAGGGCACACAGCGCCCTGCGCGTACAATACAATAATGCTAGCGTACTGTCAGTCGTTCTGTACATGCAGTCTGTGGGTCAACTACACGCAGTGACCCACAGAGTGCATGTATAGAACGACTGACAGTACGCTGTAAATAGTCTAGCCGTTACTTCAGTCGAGCAGTGAGCTAAGCATTACGTTCACGGGTGCAGAGTTTCCCCCCGACGTAGTGCCTCCGCGCGCCAGTCATACAGGCGCGCGAGGACTATCGCCTCCAGATCCCACGGTGGCAGTCCGGCAAGGAGGCTTGCTGCCTCGCGCGAGATCGTGCGGTACCCCCGGATCAGCCTTACGGCTACCACCTTTTGGGGCGCGTTCAGGTAGTGTGCGGCTCGAAGCCGCAGTGAACGCGCCCATACCGGGGCCCCATATAGGGCCATGGACCGCACGACCCCCGCGTAAAGCCTCCGGCAGGAGGCGTTTGGCCCCCTCAGGTTGGGCAGGAGCCGCCTTAAGGCGGCCCCGGTCCGTTCCAGTTTTGGGGCCAAACGTCGGAAGTGCTCGACGAAGTTCCACCGGCTGTCGAGGACGAGACCCAGGTATCTCATCGTCTTCTCGACGCCGATGTGAACCCCTCCTACCATCAGTTGGGATCCCGAAGGTGGCCCGTACCGGGGCCCATGAAAAGACATGGCCTCGGACTTGTGCAATGCCACCTCGAGACCCAACTGCCGGATCCTTTCCACGACTATCGCAACCCCGCGTGTCATCGCGTCGGCCGCCGCCTGATGCGACCTCCCCTGCGCCAGGACCAGCGTGTCGTCAGCGTAGCAAACTACGCTGACGCCATCAGGGAGGTCGGCCCGCAGCACCCAGTCGTAACCGATGTCCCACAGGAGCGGCCCCAGAACCGATCCCTGTGGGACACCGCACGACATCTCTCGCCGGTTCCAGTTCCCGTCGCGACCGGGGTAGATGACGGCTCTGTCCGTCAAATACGCCCCGACTATTCGACGGAGGTAAGTCGGCACCCGGTGATACCGGAGTGCCTCCCCTATGCAGCTCCAGGGCAGGGTGTTGAACGCGTTGGCGATGTCGAGTGACACCGCCACGACCACCCCACCCCGTGACACCGCGTCCCCCGTCGTGAGGGCTCTCACGCGCATGATGGCGTCCACCGTCGAGCGCCCCTTGCGGAAGCCAAACTGGCACTCCGCAAGGTCCGGCCCCGTCCTCACCAGGTGCCCGACGAGGCGGCCCGCAATCACTCTCTCAAAGAGCTTGCCGACCTCGTCGAGCAGCACTATGGGCCGGTATGCGGACGGAGAGTCCGCAGGGCGCCCTGGCTTCTGAATGAGGACCAGCTTCCCCGTCTTCCAACGGAGTGGAATCTGGCCTCTCTCCATGCATGCGCTTAAGAGCGCCTCCAGTCGAGGCCCGAGAGCCCTCGAGGCCAGGACCCAGGCTTTACCCGGCAAGCCGTCGGGTCCCGGGGCGGTATTTTTGGCCTTCAGCCTGCCTACCGCCGCTCTCAGATCTACCCCGGTCACTTCAGGGGTGTCGTCGTCGTTGTCCGCGTGGTCCGCTTCGGGCACCGCAAGTGGCGGAGCCATAGGCGGGGGAGTATGCTCCCCCCTTGAAGGGAACAGAGCGCTCACCACCTCCTCCACCAGCTGTGGGCGGAGACTCTGCGTCAGCGGGGGGGCCCATGTGCGGAGTTTATTCCGCACCATTCTGTAGGGGCGCCCCCATGGATCTCTGTTCAGAGTCTCCAGCATCTCCTCGCGGGCCATATCCTTGGCCCGCTGAACAGCCTGTTGGAGGAAGGTCTTCGCCGCTCTGTACCCCTCGTATAGCTCCACCTCCGTGGCTTCCGCATCCGGAGGGCGGATGCGGAGCTGTCAGCATAGATGACGGGGCCCGACAGGGCCGAAGCCTGCCGGGGTAGCGGGATCGTCCGAAAGGGTTACCGCTGCCCTGGTACATAAAGGGCTAAGGAAGGAACACGGGTGGGTTTTAGTCAGTAAGAGTCTGACACTCCCTTCTGCTCCACCCAGAGCGGGAGGAGTCATTTGATGATTTCCCATCCACAAAAAAAAAAAAAAAAAAGCATTACGTTCAAAATCTAGTGCGCCAAAAAAATCGCCGCGGGAAAAACACGTTCGTGTCTGGTTCGAACCTGGGCTAACTTGTATGTAGTCTATTGCTTATTTATTTATACATTTTCTTTCTCCTTTAATTCTTAACATAACCTATCAATAAAACAATATTTAAAAACAAAACAATTTCAAAAAACACTGCACAAGCATCAGAAACAGATTTCCTAACACCGGGGAACGATAAAAGAAAATCAGTAAAATGTATCGCGTGACGTTACTGCCCTATATCGGCGGTTCAGCGCATACGCATCGTTGGTACGATTTACGAGCGGACGGCAGGTTGTCCCCGCGACTGCTTGTTCTCAAATAAAACACGCTATAACACATGGTTTTAGGGCCAATGGCTTCTTTTTTCCTTGTAATCTTCCTACAAGATATTTACTCGTCGATTGACCTACTTTGTAATAATAAAAAATTGTTAAAGCTTTAGATGAATAAATTCGCGAGTGACGACACTTTTATATTTTTAAATTACCGTTCTCTTCTCTAGTGTCTATTAAATGTCTTGTAAACTAAATTTAAGAGCTGCGAACGTAAGTTTTAGTCGTATTATCTAATACATATTTCTAAGTAAATACTAAAACATATCGGCAATCAGTTTTTTTATTACATTATCTAATTTCCTACCATCATCACGGGCTGACCAGCATTTTTACATGCTGATGTGGCAACACTGATAATGACCCTCATAACGTAAATGCTCTTTTGTACGGTCAGCACATTGTTACATTAACATAACAGTTGATTGCCATAAAATCATAAAATAATACTGCTTTTCTGCAACATTTTCTTGTTATATTCAAGAACTAGCTTTTGCCTGCGGCTTCGCTCGCATGGTTGTTGGAAAATATCCCACGGGAACGTACTACCAGGATTGAAAGTACCCTTTATGTTAATCCAGATTATAAACTATCTGTGTTCCAAATTACATCAAAATCTGTTCAGCCGTTTTTGAAAACAACATACAACATACAGACAAACAGACAAAAATTCTGGCAAAAATTCTTCGTTACTATTTTATATGTACAGATTTGTATATTTGCAATGCGTGCACTTCGAATAATTTGAAAAATTCATCACAATCATTCAGCACGGAATCACCCGCTACTGCATCGAGTATCACCATATCCCCGACATCAATTTCAAATAATTGTTCAGTTAAAAAGCCTACTTGCTGACTGTGCTCTGCCGAGGCAAACACCAACGCAGCATTTGTCAGGGCTCAGCTCCTGTGTACGTTTGATAACTCTTATCGGAATGCGCGCCGACGAGGAAAACAGGGTACGGGCCTTCAGGGTTCAGTATCATTATAATAAGTTGTATGTACATTACTTACTCGCGTATTTGTCAATAATGGCATATTTCAACTATGCTTTGCGCACTGTGATTTTAAAAGTTCTTATTAAAATAAAGTGGAAAAGAAAACTATATTTATTTATATACCTATATGTATACTTTATTGTACGGTCACCAAAGGAGATAAGTAACCAGTGTCGTCGGATATAGTTGAAGTTTACTAAGAAACCGATGGATGTTTTCGAACGAAATTTAATTTAATTAATAGAGAAAAAAAATAGTTCATTTATCAAATTAAATTTCATTCGAAAACATCCATCGGTTTCTTTTCTTTTCTAAATTTATTTTATTACTTATCTCCTTTGGTGACTGTACACCACAAAAATACCTACATGACAAAAAAAAACGAACAATACACAATTACTATACACACAACCACACTACACTACACTATACTTCAAAATGAATGTAATATCAAGCCCTCTGCAGATTAGGTAATGAATCTTCTTAGACGAAGAAGGAACAAGCATCGACCTTGCTTATAATTATTGAGCCCTAGTGGTAATAACGGCTGCGACTAACGAGTTTTACGTCGTAGGTCCGAACCCAGACAGACGCTTTACTTTGTGTAAATTATTTCATCACCACTGCTCTCAAAGCGGTGAAGGAAAACATCATGAGGAAACTGGCATGTCCTAGAACCAAAAATTCGAAGACATGTGACATCTACCAACCCGCACTGGTGGATTACAGTCCACTCCCTCTCACTGAGAGACTGGGACTGTGCTGTGCTGTCAGTGGGAACATTATAGGCTGATTATGTAATTAAACTCCATTGAAAACTGTGGCACCTGGCACTAAAATATGTATAGGTATGTAAGTGAAAAAAAAAAAGAATGTGACTACACTACAGAAAACTATTTTTACCAATAGGTACCTTAGTAGTATGAACCTATCCTTTCCCCGATTCCCGACAGACGAGCTGAACGCGATGTAATGTAAGTAACGACTCCGGGTCCCAGACGGATCCGCGGTATACATATGTAGGTATGTCTCATTCCATCACGCGGGGCCGTCCGGTCATTCAGGGTTGATGTGCGTGTGTACACGGAGGTTGGGGGGCTGGAAGTGACTTGAAAGAAAATAAACTAGAAGGATTTTATGCAAGTGTTTCTTCGCATAGACCTTTCAAGTAATGACTTGAAAGGTATATAAAGGTTTAGGTGCTGAATGCAGCACCTACTATCGCCAAAAAGTAGTTGCTGAAATAAGCAGTTGTGACGGATGAAGTCGTAGCATTACGCCGTCTTTTTACCATTTTGGTAAGGAACCCTAAAAAGCTATAATGATATCGAGTCGATACTTCCATCCAAAAAATCTAATATAATATCGATAAGCTATGCTGAATATTTTACCGAAAACTTAACTGAGGGGCAATTCTTGTAATTTTAAGAACATTCACAGTCAAAGTCAAAGTCAAAGTCAAATCATTTATTTCAAATAGGCACATAAAAGGCACTTTTGAACGTCAAAAATAAAATTAAAATAAAATTGATCCTAGTCGCCCCTTCCAAAAGGTAGTTTTCGTATGGAGAAGAATGGGCAAGAAACTCCACCGTTACTCTTTTAAAATGTTTTACAATTTAGTGCATACATTATTTATATAATTATATGTATGTGAAGACGATGCACCCAAAAATAAACTTACTATACCACAATAGGTAAAAGAATTAAAATGGATAAATGTAACCATGACATATAGATCAACTATGTGATAGATACATGGTGCTCACATATTCACAAACATTCCAAACGTAGACGATTTTCATAAATAAATAAGGAGTAATAAGTCCGGGTGTGACCCCAAGTAATTACAGAATGTAAATCAATGTCAAAGAAAAAAAAAAAAGAATAAATTATACAATTACATTAGCAACCAGTTTGATTTTGTCTAGACTCTAGAGATTGTCCTATGGAGCAAGACCAGCATGTTTCCAAGCATTCTTATCTTGGATATAATCCTCTAATTTGTAATATCCTTGCTTACAAAGTGTAATTTTAATATAAGTTTTAAATTTTCTTTCATTTAATTGCAATATTTCACAAGGTATTTTGTTGTAACATTTAACACAGTACCCCATAAAAGATGTATGTACTTTAGATAATCTGAAAAAAGGTTGATCTAATTTATCTTTATTTCTAGTATTAAAATTATGTCTATCACTTATTTTATTAAAAAGATGTTGATTTTTTCTTATATATATAATATTTTCATAAATGAATTGGCAAGGTACCGTCATAATATTAACCCTTTTAAATAGTTCCCTAAGAGATTCGCGGTGACGTAGATTGTAAATGGCTCTGACAGCTCTCTTTTGCAAAATAAAAATGGATTCAATGTCAGCAGCCCGACCCCACAGTAAAATGCCATATGACATAATACTGTGGAAGTAACTAAAATAGACCAAGCGCGCGGTTTCTTCGTCTGTTAATTGTCTTATCTTTCTAACAGCATATGCGGCCGAGCTTAGCCGCCCCGCAATAGATGTTATATGAGGTCCCCATTGTAATTTCTCGTCTAGCGTGATTCCTAGGAAAACTGTCTGATTAACAAATTCTAATTTTTGGCCATTCAATACGATGTCACATTCGCTACTTCTAACATTAGGTAATTTAAATCTAATGCATTTTGTTTTTTTTTCATTAAGTACTAAATTATTAACCGTAAACCAATCTTGGACCTGAAGAATAGAGTTATTCACGTCGTCAAGATTTTGTGACCGTCGGTCTATTTTAAAGATCAATGATGTGTCATCTGCAAATAACACCATCTTCGGTTGATTTTGAAGTAATTGGGGTAAATCATTAATATAAACTAAAAAGAGGAATGGACCCAATATCGTACCTTGAGGAGCGCCCATTGTCATTTCAGAACCCAATGAGTTTACGCCATTTACTTGGACTTTAACCTTTCTATCTTTCAGGTATGATCTTAACAAGTCAAGTGCTGTTTTCCTAATCCCATAGTGCTCGAGTTTCATCAGAAGTCTGATCTCAGTCTCAATCTGTCAAAAATACCTCTAATTTCCCTACATTTTGGACAAATTTTTGACATTGATTGTCGCTAAGATGAGATTTTGACTAGATTTTGAACGTTTTTAATTACGAGAGTTGGCCTGCTGAGAATTAATCAGTAGTCGCTTTTGAGCCAAAAATCAGATAATAAAAAGCTTCTTTAATCAACTTAAACACCCCAGTGATTAAAGGTTAACTTTAGTTAAAGGTTAAACAAAAGAATAATACTCTCACCCAGTATCTCCACGTGTTATCTCTTCCACAATCTCTACATCCACGTCTTACCCTTCGTATCACCTTATCTACCGTCTATTCGGGAGTAAGTGTCCCGAAAATTGCTATTAAATAATATTCCAGGCGATGAGCGGTGTAATGGACGCCGTAATCGGCCTAGTGGCCTGTGAGGATGTGAGGCCACCAAGATACTGACGTGGTCAGGGAGCTCGGGCAGAATTACCTTGGAGGTCACCATGTTACTTGTCTGTGTTTTTCGTAATGAAGAGAGAACGGTATTTAGGAAATGGTGGCTGTCGAATATAGGTATAGTATATGGAAGTTTGTTGTTATGTTAGACAAGGAAGATGGTCGTAGGGTTAAAGATTATCAAGTTAACTGAGCTAACTGACCCCCATTATACTTGTCTTACAACTTTGGGTCAGCGCCCACTAGCGGCACGGCCAGCAGGGAATCCGTCGCCATCACTGCTCATACTGGCGGCAAGGATGCCGCGGTATTCTTTAGCATGCCGCGACGTCCATGGGCATTATCATTGAAATTTAAAATATAATGTTTTTTTTAATATTGTTATACTTTTAGGTTATATTCCTATTCGTCTCATAAAATCTCTTGCCGTGCCGTGCCACCAGTGGGCCAGTTGGTTAAGGTCCAGTTGAACACCAACTTCAGGAACTAGTGATCTGGCACTAGTTGAACTGGTCCTTTTTGGTGTTACCGCCTAGCCATGGGATACAAATTAGAGTTTTTAGAATTTAAGTAGTAGATTTTACAAACTTGTTTCGTTCGTATTTGTTTCTGGTTACAAAATTATTATAGTAATCCATTTTGAAGCAGTTCCTGACATCCGATTAATTTGTTTTTGTGTCTGACTACCTTTGCCCGCAGCGTCGGCGTCGCCAGCGTAGATGTCGGAAATGATCCTACAGAAACGTGCTACCGACACAAAAACTAGCCTATGTCTTTCTTCAGGATGCCATCTATCTCCTTGCCAAATTTAATCGAAATCCGTTCAGTGGTTTAGGCGTGAAAAGGTAAAATATAGTCAGGGTTACTTTTGAATGTATAATATTAGTATAGATTACAGCTGATACTGTAATGTAAATTATCATTGCTCATGATAAAAAAAAATATGTTTCTTTTTTTATTTCTTTCCGCACTTCGCCAATGTCATGACGATCCGAGTTGAACGACCTCAACCGAGTACCTATCTATTATTTGGCAGCCGGCTCTGTCTTGTGCGAAGGGTGGTGGGCTTCATTTCCGCACGGAGACAATATAACTATTTGTTTAGCTACAAATTGGCATTATGCTAACAGTATCAGTAGCAGATTGTTTCGAGGCTTGGTGTTAGTGCATTTGAGAGTTTTCTCTGAAAATGTGTTCACTATGAAATGTTTCACACTTATGAGATCAGCTGTTTTCAGTTATGGAAAAATTGTGTTATGTATCTCTATGAGTGTCAGTTGTTAAGTCTATCTATATAATAAGTTACCGACAGACATAAAACATTCTTCATCAGTAACATTAAAAAAAACCGGTCAAGTGCGTGTCGGGCCACGCGCAGTCTTAGGTTCCGTAGTTTTTATAACAGCCAAGTGCGGGTTGTATTCGCCGACTGATAGTTTCGTACCATGCTCTAACTAAAAGCCAAACATGACCTACCTAATTTGACTTCCTATACAAATCCTCACCTGATCCGACAATTTTGCACGGAAGGTTTTACTATTTTTTTTTTTTGAGATTTGTATAAGACGTCATAGCCGGTTAGCAACTGTTTTTTTTTTTATAAAACTTATCTTGGGATAAAACAATAGCGCGATACAACTGACGCTTAGCGCCATCTATCGACATTTCTATGGAGTTGTTCGAAATTTTCGAGTCTAATACAATTGGTCGACTATTACTCGTAAACTTGTAAAGCCCACTTAAGTGTGATAGTTTTCCTTTAAACTTTGTTATATATAGGTACTACTGCCGTGACACTTGAATTTCTAACTACAACCGTTTAGTTGGTAGAGGGGGGGACACTTGACTCTAACGAAAATTGGTACTTTAAAGCTTGATAAGTCACGAACGGGTTACCTTAATCAAAAAACGGTCTTCCCAAACCCCTAATATTTTTAAAAGGCCTATCCAACAATATCCCACACTATGGGAAGGACGAAAAAAAAAATTATCATCTCCACTTTAGATGTAGGGGAGGTACCCCAAATAATTGTTTTTTTTTTTTTCAAAATTTCATTTTACCACTTTTTTGGCGTCATTAACGTGTATATTCATGCCAAATTACAACTTTCTAGGACCGATAGTTTTTGAGCTAAACCGCGGACAGACAGACAGACAGACGACATGGCGAAACTATAAGGGTTCCTTGTTGACTACGGAACCCTAAAAATAGGTTAAAGGTGTATTTGGCTAACCAACAATTATAAATAATTAGGTAGATACTTTTTATATGTACTCGATAGATCGAACGACTATGTTTATGCTGTAATATATTTTGTTAAGTTTCCCATATTTAAATAATCTAAGTATGTATGTTTTTTTTTTAAGTTTCTTCTTTATAACGAAATCAACAGATGAAATAATAAATGAAAAAGTATTGTGGCTACAGAACAAGAACAGCTATATCAGGAAAATGTTAAATTAAAATATACTTAGAATAATACTACGTCATCCAGATTTCGATCAGAAGATTATATTGCAGATAACAATACCTTGACATTCGTAAAAAAAATCCTACCAAAGCTACAGTTGTAAACAATGTAGATAAACTTCATCCCCAACTTCAATGTAATAAAACACGAGACCGAAATAACAACATAATAACCCGAACAGAACACCTGAACAGAACCCGCGCCGACTCCCAGAGGGTTAAGTGCGTACTGTTAACAAATCAATTACAGTAACCCTCCACCGCTGGGCCGGGCGGAAAGCCGACTACTTTCCACAACAAATAAGCTCCTAAGATTTATTCGTGTTGGGTCTTCGCGACCCCGGACAGATCCCGGGGTCCAAAACGCCCCGGAGTAAAAATCTCGCACCTTATATCAAGGCATTAAGCGCTCAGCGTTCGAAGTGTTAAAAAGCAGGGGATTACTTACATAGAAAAAATATGGGTAGCGTAACCAATGCTGAAAATGAAAAAGTAAGTTGAGATTTAGGCGGGGTTTGAGGAAGTTTATTCATAAGTTGTAGTTATTAACTTTCTTGCTGAATATCGGTAGTTAATCGTCCACTTTTTAGGTCAACCATAATGAATTCTTTTTAGTTTGATAGTGAAAATGCATTGTCATAATTATCTGAAGGCCAGTTCCCTTAGTTAAAAACGTTCAAAATCTAGTCGCAATCTCATCTCAGCGACAACCAATGTCAAAAATGTAGGGAAATTAGAGGTATTTTTAGGCTATGTACTTACGTTCTGATGTAGAATGATGACGGAAAATGACGAGAATTGCGGCTTCGTTAAAGAAAATCGAGCACTAACGCTAACTTTCTATAAGAGGAAAACTTAAATGTATCTTGAACAAAGTATCGGACATTTACGTCGGTCAAGATTTATTTAAGTCTTGGATAACTTTCACAAAATCTAAGACCTGCATTATTTCTACTGCTAGTGTAAGCCCATACTTAGACTAAGGCAGTCCCTACACTATAGATCTATGTTACTTAGACTAAGGCAGTCCCTACACTATAGATCTATGTTAATTAAACTAAGGCAGTCCCTACACTATAGATCTATGTTACTTAGACTAAGGCAGTCCCTACACTATAGATCTATGTTACTTAGACTAAGGCAGTCCCTACACTATAGATCTATGTTACTTAGACTAAGGCAGTCCCTACACTATAGATCTATGTTACTTAGACTAAGGCAGTCCCTACACTATAGATCTATGTTACTTAGACTAAGGCAGTCCCTACACTATAGATCTATGTTACTTAGACTAAGGCAGTCCCTACACTATAGATCTATGTTACTTAGACTAAGGCAGTCCCTACACTATAGATCTATGTTACTTAGACTAAGGCAGTCCCTACACTATAGATCTATGTTACTTAGACTAAGGCAGTCCCTACACTATAGATCTATGTTACTTAGACTAAGGCAGTCCCTACACTATAGATCTATGTTACTTAGACTAAGGCAGTCCCTACACTATAGATCTATGTTACTTAGACTAAGGCAGTCCCTACACTATAGATCTATGTTAAAAGCACAGACAGCTGTGAACCTGTGTTTCGGTCTCTGAGGATACTGACTTTTCCATGTTTGTACATATTATTGGAGGTAGCAATTTTTGTAAAAACCAATATAAGCTTATTTCCGTCACTGGCCAATATAAGGACACGCAATGGCCCCTTGAGCTCCCAATACAAGAACTTGTTACATTCGGGTAAATACAAAACAGCACTTTTAAGAAAAAGTATTATAACAGTGGGGCCTGTCATTTATAATAAAATACCTCATGGTAGAAATTTTAAAATTTAAGGTAACTGCACTACTTTTAGGCAAATGTTATTACTCAGTACAAGACTTTCTGAATGATATAAATTTATCCGGATTATGATTGTAATAATTAATTGCAAACCATGTAAAACTTATGTATGACTATAATATTATTAATTGACTTCACTGTCATTTCTGTTTGGTTTTGTTGACATTATTTTTGTTTCTATTAATATTTTAATTTATGTAATAATTTGCACGCCGCAAGGTAGATTGTAGTCGATCTCATTAATTTATGCACTTATAACATCTTATACCTGTACCTACATTCGAAGCAAATAAAGTTCTGATTCTGATACACATCCACACATAGAGATATCCCGTCCCAGTCTACACCCACCCAGTATCACTACTCAGCCACAATCAATAAATCTCTCTCCAATTTAGGAGTCCTGTAAGACAGTCCACTACATATCTACTGCATGCAAGAACAATAAATTTTATCGAGAGGCTAGCGGTCGATTCACTCTGCCGTCAGATTAATTCTGCAGTTAAATTGCAAATGAGACGCGAATCCCGCTCAGTCCGGGATGGCCGGGATGGCCGAGATTTACGTCGCATCCCTGATTTATTCATCCCATCTTGTTCTAGCTTTTCTTTTAGGACTACTCTAGCTAACGAACGCGGTTGAGTGAATTTGTTGAGTGACAGCCGATTTGCTAGGGTTACATGTGGCGGGTAGTTCACGATTTATTTCAAACGGTGTTGACCTTTAAAGATATTGTACCTAGAGTGGGTGCCTCGCTGTGCCAATCATCCATCACGCACTTACACCTAAAATGGGGTACCTAATTATTCGTAAATTATTAAAAAAAAAAAAACACTTTTTAACTAAAACAGTTTTCACTTCTTTCTGGCTTTCTGGGTAAACAACAGTGATAGTACACAAAGTAATTAAATACGTATTATTGAAGCTAACTTAAAAACCACTCATCAAAATCACTCATCTCGACTAAAAATGCACTCAAAAAGTCCCTATGTAATGTCCATTAAAGTATATAATAAACTACCCGGATCAATAAAAAACGAAGAAAAACCTCACACATTTCTAAAAAAACTAAGAGACTTTTTGTTAAAGAAAAGCTACTACTCATTAAATGAATATTTAAGTGATATACATATAAAGTCATAATTTTAGTAGTCAAAATTAAATATTTATATTATATTTATTAATTATTACAAGATCTCCCAATAGATACCTATTTATATTCTATATTATAAATACCTACTATTAGTTTATCTTAGAAATTACCTACCTACTGTATAATAATTATAATTTACAAGTGCTTCCTCTCTCCTAACTCACTTATTTGCTGTGCCCGACAGGGTCCATGTGATCTAATTTTAAGTTTTACCACCTAAGTACTACATGTGGAATGCAATAAAGTATTGAGTATTGAGTATTGAGTATTGAGAACTTGACAAAATATAAATGGGACCACCTCAGAAGTAGATATACCCTTTCAAACAAAATCGATGAAAATATCGATGAACATACATTTAAAAAAATACATAGGTACAGGCGGACATAGAACCTCCTCCTTTTTTGAAGTCGATAAAAACGAAAAAGGCTTCAAGTCATCTTCCTTTTTCAAAAATGGAATTTAAAATCGCACAATGCCCAGCAGACAAAGTGACCAGTAATAAATAGTTTCCGTGCAAACAGCAATCTTTGTCCCATTCTTTCGCGGCGTAATCGGACAACGAACAAACTAGACCAAAACTACGCGAACTGCCTGAAAACTTCATCATGTGAGCATTTATCTACGAGCATTGTACGGTGCAACAATGCAGTTCGCACTCTACGAAACTGTCAGAGCTTCCTGCAGATAGGCACTGCGGCACGACACGGCACGGCACAATCCGGCACGACCGCCCGCGACGCGGCACGGCGCGGTCACGCGACTGCGCCAAGATGTATGGCCTGCCAGAAACGTTCTATCACGAAAACTACTTAGTACAGTCTCGTCTGCAATATTTATGCCTTGGAATTTTGTTTCGTGCTCATTTGAATATGTAGCAGCTATCGCGGTAGTTGACGAAAGTATTTTCATTATTTAAACTGCAGAGCAAAAACTTTTTATGTCTCCATTTTTAATGAAATTTAAACTTTCTGTATGTCGGCTGAGGGAACATTTCTCACGAGAGTTATGAGTTCCTCGCGTGCACGGAATTGCGGCTCTTTGATGGCAATCATTCATCGCCCATTCCGACGACAAGAAAAACTACCATTATGCTTTTTCGGGAAGTCATCTTTCCAATAGGTTTTAAAATTAATTCATAAAATAATGTTACCACCACACTAAAGTTAGAATTCAAGTACCTTTCTGGTCAAATTATTTAACTTTAAACAAATTTTCTCGTAAATAAATCGCAACAACAAAAACCAAAAACAAAGAGCTTACACCACACTGCCTAGATTGCCTCACCAACCAATTTTTTCTTGACCAAGATCAAGGACAAAGAAAAAAGACAAAATACTTACTGCTTTGTCTATATATGACGCTACCATTGTTTGACGTGACAATGGCGCCTATTCCCTTGTTCACAAACTAAACTAAATTTAAGTTCAGTGCAACTTTTTCTTTCTATTTCATTAAGAAAAGGACAGAAGATAAATACATATTAGTTTAGTCCTGTCAAGTTAGTCAGCGCCTTACGTAAATTGACGTATTTTTAGTTGCCAATTTTTTTATTACGTCTAAACTGTCTATAGGTACCTTAATTTGACAGGCCTAAACTAATATTTATCTTCTGTAGTAAGTAGCTTAATTCCAGAAAGACAGACCATATATTAATTGTTGAAATTAAACAAAAATATCAGAGTATAGAACAAAATGGCCGCCATCAGACGTTACAGGCTACCTATCAGTTGTCAAGTCTGCGAGGAAATAAGAAGGAAATTGTTTATTGTACTCAGAAATAACATTCTAGCCCAGTCTATGAAGTTTGTGCGAGGTTTTATGTGTATCATCATTTGTTGGGGTGGAATCGATTTAGAATGTAGTTTACTATCAAATATCTATGCATGTGATTTCACTTTTTTCTTATTATTTTTGTGTAACTGGAATAACTTACCTGCTTTAAAGAAAGTTTTAATAGAAGTTCCCACATAAAAATGCACAGAGTTGATTTTCATACAGAAATTACTAGCTGCTGAAGAAATGCTACTTTAATAATGTAAGTCTTGTATGTATTATTTAGAATCCTACTATATATATTATATATCCTACTAATATTATAAACGTGAAAGTTTGTATGGATGGATGGATAAGATGGATGGATGGATGTTTGTTACTCTTTCACGCAAAAACTACTGAACAGATTTGGATGAAATTTGGCACACAGATGGTTTATAACCAGGATTAACATAAAGGATACTTTATATCCTAATTCCCACGGGATCGAAACTCATGCGGGTGAAACCGCGGGGCGCAGCTAGTACAAGAATATAGTCAGGTCATCATCATCTGCCGAGCCTTTTCCCAACTATGTTGGGGTCGGCTTCCAGTCTAACCGAATGCAGGTGATTACCAGTATTTTACATGAAGCAACTGCTTATCTGACCTCCACAATTCAGTTACTGGGTAACACGATATCCTGTGATAAGACTGGTTGGCAGACTTTCGGGCTGCTGACGACTGGCAGTCGTTACGCTGCCAAAGATCCACGATGACAGCCAGGACAAACGGCTTAACGGGCTTTCCGAGGCACGGAGGGGTCTTTATATGTAAAGATGGTCACCCATCCTCGGACCAACCGCGACCAGCGTAGCTTAACCTGTTCGATCGACCCGTACGGCTGTTATTACTTAGCCACAACCCCCTAAAAATGTAGTCGAGATGCTTTTGTAAAAACATCAAAACCTAAACTCCAAATGGAAGCTATTTGTCTGGACACCCCCAACAGCCGTCAACATATCAGATACTGAGAGGTTCTCAAATGAACATGTAATACACATACACAGCACCTGCGACAGAACGCTTAACAAGATACACTAATTAATTAAAACGAGAGTAGTTCAGCGTCAACGTTCACTCATTCGTTCATCCAGGCTGATACGTGAAGTAAAAGAAAGAAAAAATATATAGTTACGGTTTTTTTTCGCACTCTCGATGGTCCGTTGTTTTGAACGTATGTTTTGTTATTTGGATAAGTTGGTGTCCCCTGTCGGCCAACAGGCGTGAATGAGAATAAGGATAAAAATATTTTGGGGCTTTTCCTTTATAAACTTATCTCTTATTACATAACTTTTACAATTTATAACACAACTAACTATTTGCACTAGGTATTTAATTAAATGAAAACAAAAGGAATTCAAAAACTATTTTTTTAACAGAAAATGTGACTTCAATGTAAACTAATTTCTTGGTTCGTACTACGGAACTATACGATGGATAATCCGACAGGCAGGGCGGTTTATTTTTCTTCATAATATACAAGTTTTTTAATATCGTGTCGTTTCCAATTTCATATTTACTTTCTAAGGGTTTATCCACACATAGGGTCAGGGGTAATCTTTTCCCCACGACATGACCTATTTGCTGAGTTCGATCATATAGCTTTGACGATATGATTGAGGAAGTAAAAATCACCGCAATTGCGTACAGTCACGAGCAAAAGTATGTATTCACTCGGCTTTATTCAAAAGCGATCAACTCCTTTATTTTTGAATGAAATGTTATATTCTTACGAACGTAGCATTGTCGAACCCATAGGTATATGTAATGTGTCGTATTTCAACGTTGTATTCGTTATTTCACGAAAAAATCGCAATTGAAAGTTGCCAAGTGTTGACATATTGGTGCTCGTGACTGTACGTAGGTAGGTAACATAGTAATATCTTTTAATATTCTGGTATAAAAACACTCCCTCTCTTCATAAACATCATTACATTGATCATTGATTGTTCATTGATCTTGTTTCATGTTTATTATTTATCTATATATATAAAAATTAATCACTATTTCCCTTGGTCACGCCATAACTTGGGAATGACTTTACTGATTTCATCCATCTTTTTTTTAAAAGTTTTTTAATACTTTGTAGAAGGTTCTTATGGAAAAAAAATTAAGAAAGTTGCGCAGAAAATTTAAGAATTACGCTTTTACGCTAAAACTGCTGAACGGATTTAGATGAAATTTGACACATTATCTGGAGAAGGACATAGGCTACTTTTCATCCTGGATCGCAGACGAAGTTGCGGGCAACAGCTAGTTAAAGATAGATATATGCTTTATGTATGTATTTATGGCATATGTCAATGGTACACCACTACCTGCAGCGTTGTCTCTCCTTCTCCCTTTAACCCATCCCAAAGTTATCTGTAAAAGATCGCTTTTAGCGATAAGACCTCCCAGTGTGCCACCCTATGTTAAATTTCTACATTTATATTATATCTGGAAATTGTATGTAGTACATAATAAAGGTATTTATTCTATCATATTTTAGTTTCGTATTATTTTCCGTAAGTGGTGTACCTACTTTGTTTTGTTAGTGCTTGGTATATGGTTGGTCTCTGCATCACCCAAAGGACGACTAGCAAAAATAAGGCCGCCTGTGGGCAATATCTATGTGAATAAATATATAACACTATAATGTCCTAAAAGTTGAAAATACACAAGTATGGAGTAGTTGTTTGCTGTTGTTGCTAAAGTTTCACCGCGTCGCTCGACTGGCTTCTATAGTTTCACACCTTTTTGGTGTAACTTTGCCGTGATACCGCCAACTTTGGCCTCGTGTCGCTAAAAGGTGCCATTGTGCATCAATGCATGCTTTGGCGAATATAATAATAGACCATCAAGGGCTATGGAAAATAAAGTAACTATCAAGTAAATAGACAGGGTGGCAGGGACATCGACGCGGAAACTGTTACCATGAATTCAGCACATGATCCCCCCCCCCCCCATGACCCCAGCGTAAAAATTTATTGGTCAGTTATTAAAAAAAAAACGGCTGTTTCATAGAAAAGTGCAATAGTAATCTATTTATCCCGTAATGTCCCAATGCTGGGCATTGGCCTCACTTTTCCTTTTCCACACACGTAGCTTTGTCCACTGCCATTGCGGGGCAATCCTTTCGGCAGGAGTCAAGTTCATCCCTCCATCTACGCTGCCGTTTGCCGTAAAATAAACAAATAACAAATAAAAGTTCAACAGCAAAAGAAAACACATTTTATTTAAATCTCACAGTTTGTCTTAATGAATTATAATGTAATCAAATGCACACAGAATAATAATCTACTTAATCTGAGTTTATGACCATGGCGCCCCCTAGGCCAGTAAACCAGAGAGGCCGCAAAACACGCCACAACAGGAAAACTTCAAATAAAACAGAATAAGATTTAACATCCCTTTAATGGCAGTGTTAACAAACAATTATTTTGACTTAAGCCACGCTTTATTTCTCGTCAGGTCCGTGCCCATGGGATTATTATGTGAGGCTCTGTTTTAAACAATACCAAGTGAGAAATGGCAGGCTTTCATTAACACTAAGCAACCACTTAATTAATATCTCAAGAAAAGTACACTGTTATTATAAATAATAATACATATGTACATGTGAAAAAATAAGCAAAAGAGTCATAGGGCATCAAAAAATTCGTCCGCATCGCTGTCAACAGGAACAGTGCCCAAAAGGCTGGCAGCATTGCCACGTTGTATGGGGATGCTAATTCACTGTTATTGGATTTTTAAATTTCAGCGCTTACCCTAGAGTTGAAAACCCAACTCAATAGCACGCTTTTATTTAGGTAACCGAAACCAGGAAGTTTCTAACTCATTTAGATAATGTGACTTTGCTTGGCTCCCGTCCTTTGGTAGATTGTGTTGTATGCGGTAGGTGCTCGTGGGTATATAGCTAACTGGGTAAACTAGAGAATTAATAATTGCGAGTACCGCAGTCTTGCCTTAGACAGGAGAATCTATAATTCTAGAAGAGGTAAAATTTGTGAGTTTGTATGTAGGGGTAAACTTCGCAACTCCTGACACAAATCCGAAAATTCTTTCACTAATGTGAAGCTAGCAAGCGACATCGTGACAGGCCCAGACGGAGATGGCGGGATGAACTGGACTCCTTCAACAAGTCGTCCTTAGCAGCTTTGAACAGGAGAGAAGTGGAAAGAGAGTACATAGCAGGCCTTTGCCCTGCAGTGGGACATCACAGGCTAGGCGTTGGGCAGCTAGAGCAAGGGCTTGATTCAGAAAGCGGTAATTCTGGACACGGCTCGCATTGTCAGGAGGTTCCTTTCTCTGGAGCCCTGACCACCGGTAGCTTGGATGGACCCTGTTCCCGATACCGGTGGTACTATTTTTTATATTTTTAAATATTTGATATTTTTTTATTTTCTAATATTTAACAATATAATTTATATGCTTACATTGAAATAAAGGAGATAATAATGGTGGGAAGCTACAGTATTGCCGACTGTCATAGGATATATATATTTTATGTTAAAACAAAAACTTCACACGGACGAAGTCGCAGGCAGTAACTAGTGGTCTATACATATCATCTCCCTCTGTGGTTAACTTAGGTTATAAATACATTTGACCGTCACAAAGGCTATTCAAATTTCATAAGTCAGATAGTCTTTCTCGCCTATCTATAGTCATTTTGAGGCCAGATTGCAGTCAGTATTTTACGTAGATGCCGTTCGTGAACTGAAAACAATATTGGTAAACTGTTCCTCCGAACCGCACGTTATAAAATTTTGTTTCAGTGTGGTTAATGGAAGTGCTTAGGTGCGGTTCGGGCAAGTGCTGTTGAAATCAGTGCTCTAAGTTGAATACCTCGTCAGTCCGTGTCAAATAGTTGATCTTGATCTTCATCTGTATTTACCTATAGCTTTTTAGCCACATCTGCTTAGCCCTGAGGCCGAGTTCAATATGCTTTTAAAACAGAAAGGGTATAGAAGAATAATCTTAAAATAAACGGCGTCTGATAGTTCTGCCTCCATTACAAAATGAAGGTTAACATTATTTTAAAAGGTACATAAATTGTTTCAGTATCAATTAAACGAACATCAATCACAAACAAATGGGGTTTCAATATCATAAAAGTATACTTGAATTAATAAATATGTAGATAGTCATCATTTCTACAAGTTTTATTTAAATAGACTGATGACTCCATAGGCAAACATTGCGTTGTGCCAACCTAAGCATATGGGAGGTAAGAAATTTCTTGTTTTCGTTGTTAAACTTAATAATGAAAGGAATATCGTCACTTCCACGTGTTTTAGCTAGGTCGTTTTTCATGTTTTTCCTTTTTGTTATAAACGTGAATAAATAAAACAAATATTGTCAGCTAACTCACCCAATAGTGCAGCATTTTTTAGGGTAACTTGTCATAACATAACATAATCAGCCTGTAATGTTCCCACTGCTGGGACAAAGGCCTCCTCTCTGTGTTTGTTTAATTTATCCACCACTGCTCTCAAAACGGAGAAGAAACCGGCGTCCTCAAACTTATCATAAGGAAATTATTAATAATTGGCTTTACCTATTAGTATATTACTTTATGTCCTGCAAACAAACAAAACATTTGCAATAACTGCGATCATACAATTTAATTTTAAGACTTTCCTACCTATTTTATCTCACATTCGACCCGCACCTCTAATATCCTCACACCAGGGGCTCCGTAATTTACGCACCAGTAAGTCGACAGACCTTCCTTAAATCATGACCTCCTGGTCAGACAAACGGACAAAGTAATCCCTATGTGAACTTTTCTTCAGGACCTATAAAGATGGCGGCCATAGATAAAAAAGTCTATGATCAGCGGATTTTGTGCCAAAAAAAGGGAAAACGAAAGTAGTGAAAATGTAGTTTTAGTGGCCATAAATATGTTTATGATAATAAAAAAGCTTATCTTGTATTGACATTTTGTGTTTGCCTGACCGGTAGCTTTGTGATGTGTGTTTGCTTTTGAAGTTTTGTATTTGAAAGTTTTGAATCACAAACTCGACACACCTGAGCCATGGCGTACTTCTGGGCCTAGTTGAGTTAATTTAAATAAAACTAAATATTTATTTACTTAATTAAGATAATATTTACCTTATAACATTTAACATTTAAAATAATAATATTTTATTTTTTGATGCCCTTATGATGCATATTTTTTCACATTTAAATAATGATATCCAAAGCTTAGAAATATGGCAACATAAATAATTAATGGTTTATTAATTTTATTTTATTATTTATGTACACTCTGCAAAATGGATACAAATACGAAATATTAGTGTGTGTGTGTTGGTTATGTATGTGTGTAAAAGAATTATAAAAATCGTCAACACCTATTATTGACTATTTTATGAAATCATGACATTTAAGGCCAATTCTTACTGAAGGAATTGTATTGCTAGTTCTAATGAGTATAATTTTGTAAAGCCATACTTGTTCAACATACAACCTGACAGTGACACTGACCCGCAAATTGCAAAAAAAACGTAAGAAAATATTAATTTCGCGGGCTACCTTAACGCTTCCCCCAATTACTATAGTAAGCCTACATGACTAAAATTAGCCCAGCTCACACGTGTTTGCATGACATGTACTATATCGAGTGCACGCAATAAATCGTGCACATTCCAAATTTATGGTCAAATTGCGAGTGTTGCAGCAATTGCCCCTACTCTGTCATCCTTACTAACGGCGCATGATTATCACACACGATATATTTTGACAAATGCACGTGTAACTTCAGCTAAATATATTACTGGAGGTAATTTATGAGTTGCAGCTCGAATCGCTGTAAATTGCTGTAATGTGGTGAGCGCGTAATGGGTGTTGTCACCTCAAATTTTCCTGAGAGGTATTGTGTGTGCTGCCCTGGTCAATGAGGTTTTTAATCGGCAATGTTAAACTGTGATCGTTGCGGTTATGATGGACAATTCGCAGCGCGTTTTCGTCTTCATCATCGGCAGCCTTGTTCTACCCACTGCTGAGTATACATATGCCTGCTCCCTTTTGTTCCATACTTCCCTGGTATATGCAAGTTTCATACAATTATTTATTCCCTGCGATCTGCTGTAGGTCGTCAACCCTGAGCTGGAAACTGTAGAAGGAGCATTGGCGGGTCCAATGCTCCTTCTACAGTTTCCAGCTCATTTTTACTTTGCATCAATATAAAGGAACATGTACGTGCAAAGTACAATATTAAGTTCGTCACAAAATGCCTGACCTTTTTTGCAGAATTTTTGTGCCCGTTAGACCTCGTACTGAAAGTCGACCGTCTGCGATGAACTTTATCGTAATGGGCTATTAAAAGGCAGAGCCAACAGTGGACTTTTATGGCGATAGTGACAACCGTATCATAATTATGAAGACAGATAGATATGAGCTTTATTTCAACACAAGCACAGACTCCAAAAATTATTTAAATATTTATTTGACCAAACCATTTAAATGCTATTTTCACAAATACATTTAAATGGTTTGGTCATTTAATTAGTTACCAACGCTATCGCAAGCATTTGACGCGGATTATTCGCTTATGAATGTTATAGTCAAAGTAAAAAGTTATAGTCACTGTATTTTCCAAGACTTGGCCCAGTTGCGCGTCACGATATCGAAATACCTCCTTTATTTACTTACTATTACCACTTAAATGCGTTTTTATAGGTGAGAATCCAATACAACAATGTCGCCACATGGTCCACCTTCAGAGACGTCACCCAAAAACCAATTAAACAACATCACCAATCACCCAAATACCAATTAAACACCACCACCAACAAAAACTGTCACATTTCGACTGAGAAGGTCATATTTATACTTGAAGGCCTTTTCTCGTATTAAAAGACGTTTAAAATCTAGTCCCAGTCTAATCTCAGCTACAATCAATTTCAAAAACTTGTCAAAAATGTATGAAAATTAGACGTATTTTTGATAGATTGAGACTTAGATTAGGATCCGAACGTTCTTAGAAACACTGGAATTGCCCCCTGTTGAGTAACGTGCATGGTATAATCATCGCATCATAATGGCAAAGTAATAACAGCCGCGTGGGTCGATCTATCAGGTTAAGCAACGCTTGCCGCGATTGCTCCGTAGATGGGTGACCATCTTCACATACCAAGACCGCTCCGTGTCTCGGAAAGCACGTCAAGCCGTTGGTCTCGGCTGCTATTCGTGGATCTTTGACAATAGTTACGGGTCGTCAGTGGCCCGAAAGTCTGACAACTAGTCTTACCAAGGGGTATTGTATTACCCAGTAACTGGGTTGTGGAGGTCAGATAGGCAGTCGCTCCATGTAAAATACTGGTATTCAGCTGCATCCGGTTAGACCGGAAGCCGACCTCAACATAGTTAGGAAAAGGCTCGGCAGATGAATGGCAACAAATAACTTGAGAACTGAAAGTCAGTTAAATAATCCAGCTTCAGTAAACAGGTTAACCGGCAAGGTTAGCATGACTATGTACTTCTTATTCCTACTTTCCTTCTAATATTATAAATGCGAAAGTTTGTGTGGATGGATGAATGGATGGATGGATGGATGGATGGATGGATGGATGGATGGATGGATGTTTGTTACTCTTCCACACAAAAACTGCTAAACGGATTTGGATAAAGTTTGGCACACAAATACTTTATAACCAGGATTAACACATAGGATACTTGCTATCCCGATATTCCCACCGGATCTAAACTTATGCGAGTGAAACCGCGGGGCGCAGCTAGTCATTCTATATTTACCCTACGGAGAATAAGCATATCTCTTTCTTTAAGAAGTGACATTTCCAATAAATTTAAACAGTGAATCTTGTTATTTTTTTTGCTTACATTTTTTTTTTGTAATGCCATTTTATATAATTATACAACATGAATATTTACTTTGTAAAGTTTAATATTATTTAATTAGTGTGAATGTGAGGACTGTGTGGGTCATTGTTTTTGTTCCCTTCAGTTGGTTTTAATCATAGTCTGGCAGTTTGAGTAATTTATGCGGCCTACCCAAATGTCCTTTCTTTGGTATTGTTCGTCGCATCGTTGAGCTCCTTAAGTTCTAGTTGAGCTGCATGTTTACTGACAAATGCGTGCACTAACTGGACAGGTCCACTTACACTGTGTGGTTGTTTCCTCAAAAGACACTATCAAACACCAATCTACATGATCTTCCTATGATCTGACCAAGATTATGTCTGGACTTTAAAAGAGACTGTAATTTCTGAGTTTATTTCGGCGTTTCTTCTCAGAGTAGTCAGATAGGAAACGCCAACCTCATCTAGTTTTTAAAATATGATTGACGTGTAAAAGTGTTTGTACAAAAAATACTTACAGAAATAAAATCATTTATTATTTTCTAAGTTTTGACATCGCGCCGTAGAAATCTTTTTACAATGTGTCATTTTGTCTTGCGTTTCTACGGTGGTCATACTACGCGCCAACAAACAACATAAATTGTTTTTTTTACTAGTTAATGGTTGATGTTTCATTTGTCAGATAACTTTTCGTCTGAAGAATAAACATTGCGGCTTCACAGCTTTTGTATACAAAATATATGTCAAACTGTCATATTTATGCTTCAGATAAAACTTATCTAAACCATTGAAATATTTGCCCTAAGGACTGATTTGTCGCGACGGGAATTGGAAGCGGCGAGAGATGTCGTGCGGTGTCCCACAGGGATCGGTTCTTGGGCCGCTCCTGTGGGACATCGGTTACGACTGGGTGCTGCGGGCCGACCTCCCTGATGGCGTCAGCATAGTTTGCTACGCTGACGACACGCTGGTCCTGGCGCAGGGGAGGTCGCATCAGGCGGCGGCCGACGCGATGACACGCGGGGTTGCGATAGTCGTGGAAAGGATCCGGCAGTTGGGTCTCGAGGTGGCATTGCACAAGTCCGAGGCCATGTCCTTCCATGGGCCCCGGTACGGGCCACCTTCGGGATCCCAACTGATGGTAGGAGGGGTTCACATCGGCGTCGAGAATACGATGAGATACCTGGGTCTCGTCCTGGACAGCCGGTGGAACTTCGTCGAGCATTTCCGACGTTTGGCCCCCAAACTGGAACGGACCGGGGCCGCCTTAAAGCGGCTCCTGCCCAACCTGAAGGGGCCAAACGCCTCCTGCCAGAGGCTTTACGCGGGGGTCGTGCGGTCCATGGCCCTTTATGGGGCCCCGGTGTGGGCGCGTTCACTGCGGCTTCGAGCCGCACACTATCTGAACGCGCCCCAAAAGGTGGTAGCCGTAAGGCTTATCCGGGGGTACCGCACGATCTCGGGCGAGGCAGCAGGCCTCCTTGCCGGACTGCCGCCATGGGATCTGGAGGCGATAGTCCTCGCGCGCCTGTATGACTGGCGCGCGGAGGCACTACGTCGGGGGGAAACTCTGCACCCGCGGCAAATCGCGGCGGAGCGGACGGACCTCCGCCGCGATCTCATGGCGGAATGGAAGGCGCGACTATCGCAACCCAGCGCAGGACACGCCACGATAGCGGCGGTAAGACCCCTCTTTGAGGAGTGGCTAAAGAGGCGTCACGGCGCTCTCACCTACCGCCTGACGCAGGTCCTCTCCGGACACGGATGTTTCGGGAGGTTCCTGCACATCATCAGGCGGGAGGAGACGCCCGGGTGTCACCACTGCGAGGATCGCCCAGAGGACACGGTGGAGCATACGGTGGAGGTCTGCCCCGCTTGGGCAGAGCACCGCCGTGTCCTCGTAGAGGCGATCGGCAGCGGCGGCGACCTCTCGCGTCCGGCCCTGGTGCAAGCCATGGTCCGGGGCGAGAGGGAGTGGGAGGCGGTCACCTCCTTCTGCGAAGCAGTCATGCTAGCGAAGGAGGTGGCGGGATGGGCGAGGGAGAGATCCTCACGCCTCAGCCGCCGAGGGAGACGCTCCGGGCGTCGGGAGCCGCGTGACGACTCCCGGCCACCGTAGGCGCGGGCCTGCGGGCGGAGAGCAATGGGTAGCTCTCCGTCCGATCAGGACCAGGCCCGTGCCGGACGGCGTGTTTGTGTTCCACGCGCGCCTCAAAGAGATGTCAGCGTAGTTGACGGGGCCCGACAGGGCCGAAGCCTGCCGGGGTAGCGGTATCGTCCGAAAGGGTTACCACTGCCCTGGTACATAAAGGGCTAAGGAAGGTACACGGGTGGGTTTTAGTCAGTAAGAGTCTGACACTCCCTTCTGCTCCACCCAGAGCGGGAGGGGTCATTTGATGATTTCCCATCCTGAAAAAAAAAAAAAAAAAAAAGGGCTGATTTGTCAATCGACACATCATTTTTATTCGTGGAATAAAATTGACGTCTGTCAGATTTTGTATGGAACAACTGACAAAAATTCAAAATTATTCCTCAGATGATTATCTGGCGTTGAAAGAATCAGCCCTAAATAGACTAATTTACGCTAACTAAAAGTTTAACCAGAAACAGTCAAAACACACCATTTTAAATTACCAACAATCCAAGAAAGGGGAAAGATAATTTAGCAAAGCCCGTCTCCGGTGTAGACTGTTGTCTTTTCTTTAGGAGAGCATGTTAGTACGATTTATTTCAGTTCAGTCTGCCCCGGAATGTGGCGGCTTCTTTGTTGAATTAAGCTTTAAGCTTTACTTAGCCCAAGCTAAGTTCTGCACGGAATTGTAAACGAGTTTGCAGTCAGATAGCTTAAGTACAGTCTGAGCTTTTTATTTATAGAAAAACATGGCCATTTTGTATAATGGCTGCTGTTTGTTTTGATATTAAGTGAATAACGGTTTTTAGATTGCGCTTAGCTTAGCTCTGCGTTTTACAATGGCATAATAAAGTGTATAAAATAGGTAATATTTAAAAAGCTTTAAAAGTTACATTCTAAGTATGTAAATTATTTTGTGTAAGTACATTCACGTACTCACACATTCATTGATTTCATTAATTTCGTGTTCATTGTATTTAAAAATAATTTGTATTTTTTTTTTTGACTGTGTATAGCTTAGTTTGTGATTTTCCTGTACGAGTCGCAATAAATACTTTTTCTTTCTTTCTTCTTTCATGATGTGTGGTGTTTTAAGTAACGGATGTACTGGAATTATGGTCAAATTATCATGACAGAGGTAATTGTCAGAATTTTCTTTATAAGGCCTAATGCCAATAGGCATAATAGAAGACTGCCATAGCAGCAGTGCCTCATAACCAGGCTATAACGTTCCCACTGCTGGAACTCAGGCAAAGAGAGGACTCTTCGAGAGGGAGTGGGTTATCTACTACGCAGGCCCAGTGCAGGTTGGTAGATGTCACATATCTTCGAATTTTTGGTTCTAGGACATGCCGGTTTCCTCACAATGTTTTCCTTCACCGTTTAAGAGCAGTGGTAAGGAAGTAATTTACACAAAGTAAAATGCCTTCTTGGGTTCGAACCCGCGACCTACAACTCGTAAGTTGGAGTCGTTACCACTAGGCCACCACTGCTCTTAACTCGGCAGTTCTCGCTTACTATAAAATCTTGAAAATAAAACTGCATTTACTAAAGATAAACAAACAAACCGCACAAATACTCCACAAATTTTCAACTATATGCAGCTTACGCAACTCCCAGGTGCGCGGAATTAAGTTAAAAACCGTAACTTAACCGTAGCGACAGAAACGTAGCGTAAGTTGATTAGGCCGGCTGCCCACTGCGGCGGGCTAATGAAACGATGAGGGCGCCGCAATTTGGTCGCCGTCGTATGTAAGACGCCTAATAACCGCGGTAATGTCTCGGAAGATATACTGGATAGTGCTTGGCTTGGGGCTATAGACTCGTGTCTATGTTTAGGTACATATAGATATATGTTGTAGTCGTGATAAGTGTTTCGTTTTTAGGCGCTAAGCAGATGATGGACACTTTGTCCGCGGCATAGAACGTTTGGAAATCACGCATGCAATAACGCAAACGAAGGACAAGTGGACTGCTGGGATTTCCATACATACTATCGTCACAAACAAATGAACGAAGTCCCTTTTAGGCGTTACGCAGACGGAGGTCATTTTGACTGCGAATGACCGGCAAGTATCGGCGGCGCGGTCATTTTGTCCTCCGTGTGCGTTATCGCATAGATTTCCATAAGTACGTTGTACCGTCTCGGAAAAATTATCCATCGTCTGCTTAGCGCCTAAAGTCGTCTACTACCACCTACCACAACATCTCTTTGAACCCATTGCTATAAAAAACCCTTTGAACCACCAAATATCATTTCTATTTCTCTTTCAATGTAAGTGAAATTGCAAGCACTTGAGACTTCTGGGCCGTTGTTGTATGCTGGTTTAAAGGGGACTGTAGAAATTATAGACGACGAACGAGGACTTTCTGGGTGTCGTAAGTATTTAAAGGAAAAGAAAGAAAGAAGAAAAGAAAGAAAAAAGTTTATTTGTAAGTATATATTATATTGTAAGTATATATAATACAAAATTAATAAAATAAAAAATAATGTTTCAGACAACAATAATGTGTGCCTCACGGCTGCGCCAAAAAGGTTCATTTCAGCATTAAT
Source organism: Apamea epomidion (assembly GCA_947507525.1). NCBI lineage: Eukaryota > Metazoa > Arthropoda > Insecta > Lepidoptera > Noctuidae > Apamea > Apamea epomidion. The sequence goes on from OX382226.1 coordinate 21,294,041, forward strand.
GGCAGACAGATGCTGTCTGACGCTGGTTTTGTAATGAACCTTTAGGGAAAAGTTAAAGGCTACCATTTTCTATCAGATTGACCCTGACCTTTGCAAAACTTAGAAGAGAGAAGTAGGTAACATCATAATCATTTATTTGTCAGAATATTGTACGTTGTTATGGTCTTAAGATCAATCAATGGTATCATCACATTCTGCCAAGTGTGGCGCGCAAATATTACGTACGTACATTTATTATAAGACAGAGATTATCAGGTTAGTATTAACATTAGCATGTCGGTTAAAAATAATATCATAAATACACAATTTATTTAGGATGACAAAGTATCACTAAATGCCAGAGTATCAAAGTATCATTAAATGTCAGAGTATCAAAAAGTAAGGTGTCAAAGTATCATTCAAGCAGTCTTTTTTTTTTTTAACGTTGCCCCACACTAGGAATTTCTCCTGTATCGTGGGTGCGTTTACAAACATCTAAACTCACATGTACAAATAGCCAAATCCGGAACAACTACTTGTAGGCCATACAAATATTTGTTCCGTGCGGGAATCGCTTAACCACTGCGCCAACCATGCCGTCAAAATTTTTAAATTAGAATAATTTAAATCGGCATTGCCTTATCCAGTCTTGTCAATATGAGCAAACCTCCTTCCAGTCCATAGCTACAGTTGCAAGGAAGTGCTGATACCTACGCGTTTTACGGCACCGTCACCGGTCACGTTATCTATTCGACACCATAGCCATGCCCATAGCCCCATTCATTCAGCAGTGGAGAACTGCATTGATCCTTATGTGCTGGTATCCTTATGTCCTGGTCATAAATCTGATTTATGGCAAGTTTCGATGAACCCATTTCGGGTTTGTCTGCCAGGATTCTAGTATGATTCACAATGAACTAGTTACATTGTAGTTTTTTCCAGTAATGCAGACGGATTTTAAAAGACCAGTTTATCATGATGTACCACATATTTTTATTAGTTAACAGTTTTTTGACAAACCTACAAAGTCACATCCCATGCTAAATTGCTTATTGAGGTCAAAATGTGATAACACTTTTTGCTATACCCAGGTATTGAGTTTAATTTCAAACCATATTTAAAGATAAAAACAAGTTTATTATAGACTATCCAGTATATCTTACGGCCTTACGGGTCGTCAGAAGCCCGAAAGTCTGACAACCAGTCTTACCAAGGGGTATCGTAGGTATTACCCAGTAACTGGTTTGTGGAGGTCAGATAGGCAGTTGCTCCATGTAAAATACTGGTATTCAGCTGCATCCGGTTAGACTGGAAGCTGACCCCAACATAGTTTGGAAAAGGCTAGGCAGATGATGATGATCTTTATATAAACACCATACTTTTATAATGTCGAAGATAGTTCAAGATTGATTAAGTATGTAAATCTGAAACTGCTTTAATACTTCACCTACGCGTTATAATGAGATCCTAGTAACTGTGGTGTCAAACGAGAAGGATAATCGTTAATCCAATTACGGATACCACTAATTAAATTATTATGTCAACGCGGTAGTAGGCTAGGAGGGAAGAAACACATACGACTGGTATCAATGACGGTAACTTATTGCAATAGGATTAATATAAGCTATGTATGCACTTAGAAAGTAACCAGCCTTGCCTCTTGCCAGGCTTTTTTAAAAGTAATTTAACGCCTATTTCAAAATAGGTTGAATCTGTTTAGCTGTGATAACGATTCAAACGGATAGAAAGAAAGGAACATAAGTTTATTCTTCGACTATTATTATTGATCGAAGGGTTTATTTGACATAGAAACTCGTGCATACAAAAGGGTAATCAACAATAATAAAGAAAAATATAAACAAAACAGATCTATAATCACGAGCACAAAACAGAAATAGTCGACGGCTGCACGACATGACTGCAGAAGGCTTCCACTCAGCATGATGCTGTGCTTTTGACCCACAGCACAGCGCTGATTTCCAGTGGTTAACCGAAAAGGACGTGCAGAAACCAAATCAGGTTTAATCATAGGTACTATAGGACAGAAAGTTGTTTAATCTTTCCCTAATTAACTATAGCTTAAAGAACACGACAATTGTTTCTTTCTTTTAATCTTAAATTAATGCAATCTCCAATTTCAATATTATGTATCTACTTATACCACCTGATAAAGGCAAGTCACGTGATGATAGGATGATGAGCAGGTTCTATACATTACGGCAAGGCAATGCAGTGTCCATTAATTATATACCAAACAACAGCCACACGTATACAATCAATAATAACCCCCTATAGTGTTAACTATCCGATCAGCAACACCCCCGCCAAACGAGCTTCGCAAGAGTTAATTAAAACAAGTTCAAACATCTATAAAAAGACGATATACCCGTAAACGTTGCTGATAAAGCTAACGAACTCTTTAATGAGCGTTTGGGTACTACAACACCCTAGCGGGGTACTACGGTACCCCGCACGCATTAGGGGAGTTGGTACAAGAAACAAGTGCTGTAAAAACTTGTATCGTTCTGATGTCTTATGTATGCGATCCCGGAAATGTGGCGATCAATTATAGCGGGTACTTTGATTTGTTAGGCTTCTATAGCGATGTGAAAGGGTTCGCGATGAATGGGGGTCATGGGGGATGGCTTCCGGTTTTATAGTGGTGGATGGGAATCCTGAGTTATGGTCGTAAGAGTCTTGATAAAGATAGTTTGTACTCTCTTCTTTATGATGATTGTTAAATATGTCACATACGAAAATTTAACAGAATAACACTTTTATATGCTCGATCGACTTTTAAGTCCCTATATTTGTAAACACTGCTTAAAGTTAAAAGACGTTTAAACATAAAAAATATATGGCTAAGCAGACTCTAATCATTACCCTCTTCCTAATATTATAATAAATGTGAAAGTTTGTATGGATGGATGGATGAATGGATGGATAGGTGGATGTTTGTTACTCTTTCACGCAAAAACTACTGAACGAATTTGGATGAAATTCGGCACACAGATACTTTATAACCAGGATTACCACGTAGGATACTTTTTATCCCGATATTACCACAGGATTGAAACTAATGCGGGTGAAACCACGGGCCAAAGCTAGCTTATTCATAAACGTTGCTCAAAGCTAAGTAGTGATTAGCGACTGTTTAACCATACATTTTTTGACGTTTAAACGGCACTTAACTCTAATCATCGTTTATAAATAAACCCCTATTTAACTTTAAGTAATGTTTGGGGGTTACAGAACAACCAACAGTGCACGCCTCTAACATGCATGGCGACTGTAGTGGAAAGATAAGAATTATGACAAGGGGGGACCAGATCATCATGTCTCCCAACAGCCTTCTGTGTTCGTCAATTTGTCCATGTTTCACAGTGGTCGTTAACAGTAATGTACTGGTTGGGTTATTGTAGATAACATAGGAACAATTTTATAATCTTTATGCTTGGCTAATTCATGAAAAGATTTAATTTTTTTCAGACACATTTTCTCTCATAAAATCTTTGCTAAATGATAATTATAGTAAGGGTACATAATTATTATAATCCAATAACTGTAGAAACGAATCCAATCGCTGTTTACCCAGATTTCTATTAAATAAACCGTTTGATATTCGATTAAATAGAGTCAGCATATTATACGTAGCAGTGCGATCAGCTGATGCGATCCAAACAGTTTACATTTTCAGAAACGAAATGTTTGTTACGAACTTACGACTCATCCAAAATTATAGGTTGTAAACTAAAGGTCCCTCATAATATCCTGAGTATGAACAAAAACTGTTTCGTTTTCACTGAAGTACCTAAAGAATTCAAAAACTTTTGCCCAGGCTAGTCTGAGAATTTTATTTTATGAACTAAACGAAAATAATTCTGTTACCGGTCAAACTTTATTCATTAATTTAGCTACAACTACAATTAATTATCTTCGATAAATACAGTATTAACACAACTGCCACAGTAGCAGAGATAAATCACTACTTTCAGAAAACAACAAACAATAAGACACAAAAATAAGAAGAAAAAACTTACATCGGCGTACGAGAACTTGTCACAGAGGGAACACACGCGAACCACAGAACAACACACGAGCCCAGCCATGGCAGACAACATATTTATCAGAAGCAGCCATTTATCACCACACCGGCCAAGGGGACATTTGTTACGAAACGTCAAAACTAAAATAGAATTCACTTGTTTGTGTCCAAACAGCGACCACGTGCGGCCCAACGGGCGGGCCGCTCATATCTGACGCCTCACTTACCTTATTACATGAAAACGAGAAAAATAACACCACTCTACACACTTACCGACATTATCTAATAACCATTTGTACATAAATTAATGTAAAATCAATGAACCACTCGCTTTGATGTTTCATGTTACGTCGAGCACCGTTTAATTCACAAATAAGTCTTTTAAACTGGGCCAAAGCAGTTTATTTTGTAAATGACACAATTCTCTATGGAACATGGCTTTTAGCGTTTGATTTATGCTAGGACACCCTATTGGAAAAAGTTTTCTACAATGCTTTGCGACTGCAGTAATGTGACAATAAAATCAATATGTGCGGAGTCATTAATTATGTTATATCAGTGTTACATGAGCGCACCTGATGTAAAAGCGCGGGAGAGTCATCCGTCAAGCCGCGGCGTGGCGCGAACGAGCCGCTATTCACTGGCACGCGTCACAAATCCATATCATTGTCAGCACGAACACTCGCGACAATACCGAGACTTTTTAAAAGAAAAAAAGAAGACGCAAGGTTGTATATAATTTGTGGGAAGGTGTCGGGAGCCGGGTGTCGCCGGGTGTCGGCGTCGGCCGCGCGCTGTCGACCAGCTCGCGAAATGTTGTCGGATGGACTGGAACCGGCGCGGTGTGTCGCGTATTTTTCTATTCTATACGTTTGTTCTCTTCTCAATCGTGTCATATCATTTTCGTGGACACTGGGCGCCGCTATTTTTAATTGGCCCTATATTTTTGTAATATATTTCGTGGGAATATTTGTGTTCACCACAGTTCTACAAACAATCGGTGCATATTTCAAAGGTTTTATGAGTTTTTAAAATTTGTTCCGTCTTGTTTTCGCCTTTGATCTACAAATTGGCGACGTGCGTGTAATATTGTTTTATATTTAAACGCTGTTACTAATTTGTTTTTGTAAGATAAATCTATTTACGTAGGTCGTCCCTATGTGTCACTCACACCTTCGTCAATTGATTGTAAATTCTAAGGATACTACTTCTTAGAAGATCTAAACTATAAGAAAATTCTTCCCACAGATTCTATGAAAGTATACAAATGAAAGCTTAATTTCACAAAAACATGCCTATTTTTAAGACAACAACTGTAAAATATGCACCACTAATCACCCCTAATCCGTAGCACAGTAGAATGCGTAAATAAGTAAGTAGGTAACCTAAAAAACTCCCTAAGCAAATATGTTTCGCCCAAAAGGCACCGCTAAGGGAAACCAACTCATAAAATTTGAGTTGAGCCATTCTGTCTGTGTGTTGATGAGTCAGCTACACACCGTGTAACGACGTTTTTCAATTGGGAGATTTGAACAGGCCGCGTCGGAGGACATATTATGTAGTAATTTAGAACATGCTGTAATGGGGTGGGTAGGATTTGCTGTACAGTGTACGTGCTAATGTATGCGTGTTCTAGATAATGACAAGGGGGGGTACGGCTTGCTGTCTGGGAAGTACAAGTGTGTAAATGCATCTGGGATATTATGTTAAGACGAAAGCGTAATGTTAGCTCGCGAAATTCAAATTTCGATGACATTTGAGGTCAATTCTAACTTAGGGAGTTGTATTACTTTTTATATTTATTACCCGAAACAAACAGACAGAGAGACAGACAAGACAAATAAATATAGTTTTTTTTTGTTGTACATATGCATTTAGTAAAATCTGTTATTTTGACATTACAGACTTCAATTTTATTTATTTGTGTAGATGTATAGATTAATATTATTATGAAATTTCTTTTTTTTTTCTAAGAATACCGTCTATCTGTACTTTAAATTACTTAAGTTTTGTTTTATATCTTATTTCTCCTCGTCAGTGATTTGTAATCTTTGAGAAATAAAGAATTTGTAAAAATAAATGAATGAAAATATTAATGAGGCTGTATGCTCTTGTGATAACACTGATAAGAGACTTATAGTGAAATAGCTACTATGCCACTTTTACGCCTATTAATAGCGGTACGCAGTTACCAAAAGGGCACAATGGCAGTGGTGGAGCGCCCGGCTGCTGTGCACAGGGTCGCAGGTTCAATTGCCGCATTAAGATAATATTAGTTTATGTGGAACTATTAAGATACTAGTTTCACATCTGGAAAATCATGGCATTAAAAACATGCCTTTTGATTTGGTCAGGAAAATGCTACGAACATTTTTTTCGTACAACATTCATGGGTCAATTAAAAAAAACCTAGTTACTTACTTACTGAAACAATTCTTAACTATTTCTGCGTTAATTTTCTATCTAGTTTTTATCAGAGGAGCAATTCCCGTAATTTTAAGAACGTTTACAGTCTGATCTCAGTGTCAATCTGTCAAAATCTTGACTCATTAGTCAAGAAAAACAAAATCAAAAATGTAGGACATCATGACCAGGATCGTGTTTGTGTCTCTTGTCAAAAATGTGGCGATATTTCACTACTTTTATGATATTTTACTGAGATGAGATAGTGACTAGATTTTGAACGTTTTTATTTACAGGATTGGTCTCCAGATTTACGATTAAATCTTCACTCTATTTAATTAGAGATGCTTGAAAAAACTGATATAGTTTTTAGTTGTAGATTCTGTTATTGAACAAAATAATGTTCAATAACAGAATCTACAACTAAAAACTATTTACGTTAAATAAATAGTGAAAAGCTTTTAGATATTACTGCCATAGTACAACCGAAAGCGCCTCGTAGCAACATCAGCAGCACGTGCCGGTCATATTATGCGCGTACGCCGAGTTTACGACGAGCTATGACTGAGGTACTCTGTACAGCTGAACGGCAGAATAGTTCATAGAGTAACCGTTTATAATAATATTACAAACCGATTTAAAATTAAAATGGTTGCCCCAAGAATACAAGTTTTGTAATTTTTTTTTTTAACCTATAATATCCCACTGCTGGGCCAAGGTCTCCCCCAAGTCGTTTCAGGAACTCTTTTCCCGCGACACCACATCTAGGTCATCGGCCACCGCTTTCTGAGCCGACCTCGGCGTCCATCTTCAGGCACCAGGCACCACGTAAGACTGTTGTCCAACAGTTATCGTGCATATCATAGTCTTGTAATTAATCAATAATTTTTACATAATGTAGTATTCTATTTTGTTTTATTCAGCAATCTTTATCCGAGGAATAATTTTGAATTCCTGGCAGTCCTTCCGAATAAAAACTGATAAATGTCAATTTTATTCCCCGAATAGAAGATATCTGACGTTGGGAAAAACAGACTTTTCAATGAAAAAGTCCGACTTTTTATTTTAAGCTCATCATCTGCCTAGCCTTTTCCCACCTTGGTCAGTTTTTTACATGGAGCGACTGCCTATCTGATTATTTACTTTAATATGAGGAATGAAAATTGCAGTTTAACAGTTTTTGTATAAAAAAAAATTCGCCATATTTATTTTTCAGATAAAGAAAAGTCGGCCTTGAGACCAAAACCAAATACATACCTAACGGCTATTTTATAAAAATTAATACTCATATTTCCAGTCCGTCGCTCGGGTGTACATTTATTTCAGCTTACAAGTATCGGCGAGCCATCGAACTGTTACTAAACTACTACTACACTGATGGCAGTACATGCGTAACCCGTTAGAAACTGTAACGCATCGGGAACAAATAACAAGTTCTCAGTTGCTATGAGCTTTGCGAAATAAACAGTTTTCCAGAAGATCAAATACAGAAGTACAGGGCGTAGTATTTAAGATTCGTGGCCGGTAACGTTCTGTACTACCTACCTACCCATGGAATAAAGGCGTCAGTTTTAGGAAGCATGACATGTATGAAGTTTTTTTTAATTTCTTGTTCCGCCGACCCATCCCGTCGCGCCGCATCGCTTGCCCGCGCTATTACGACTACTTCGTTTTCGCTTAGCGTTCTTTCTGACTATTTTTCTTTTTACTCGACTCCTTAGAGTCCTAGCGTGATGTTAAGTAACTTGTAACCTTCCTCAAGAATTGGGCTATCAAATGGAAAAAAATACAAGCAAACAAACAATTAAAAACAAACAAACGGTTCAACTTTATTATTAGTAGAGATATACAGGGCGTCACACGGCTATGCTGCATGGGGGGAAAGTACCTTGAATATTGTAGATGGAACATTTTACTGAAAGAAGACATTATTTTAATTTAAAAAATAATTTAAGCTGCATTCATAGATTTTTAAATAATTACATAATATGGTTGAACCGGGAATCGAACCCGCTACACGAGAAAAAAAATTACCCTGTAGTTTTATCATACCGATCGAAAGGCTTCATTATAAGGATTAGTTTTTGCTAAACAACATAGTGTCATAAATAAAACATCCATTCCATCTACAATATTCAAGGTACTTTCCCTCCATGTGGCATAGCCGTGGGACGCCCTGTACTAGAAAGCTATGAAAATTTTCACCATTTCTATATCAAATCCAATCAATACAAATTATTTAGAGAACTAAGATTAGATCGTTATCTGTTAGATAATCACGTATAACTATACTAAGAAACATGGCCAATACTTTTGTAAGCGATATTCATTTACTTCTGCAAAAAAAGCAAGCAATGGGAACACTATTCAATGAAGTGTCGGGGAAACCGACAGCAGTGTCACGTGTTGTGGGGCAGAAAGTACTAGGGTACCAGGATGCAACAGGAGAGCACCAATACTCAACAAGTTCAACATGAAAGTTTCGATATAATTACCTATGTGCAGAATTTTTTGGAAGAAAAATAACTTCGAAACGAATTTTTTTTAATAATATCAACTAACGTATTTGGACAATATAAACATGTTAAATTAATTTTCTACATACTCGAGATTTGCTCCATGCAATCAAGTTGCTTCCTGAAAAGTTTAACGGCCAACAGATGGCAATAGCACGATGAACTCGTTAATTGTAATGTATTAAATACATTGCAAAAGCGATACAAATAGACTTAACGGTTAAATAGTTTCACTAAAAAGAAAACCTTTTAAAATAACATCCACATGAGGCGATCATGCGATGATCCCAAACCTAACCACAAATAATAGTTAATAATCATGATAATAAGAATAGAATTTCAAAAAAAATATATTAAATGATTACCGCAAATAAATAGCTAAAAAAACAAATGTTAAACTCATACAGAAGACAAAAAACTTCGAATACGAAAAAGCGCCCTCTATATTATTTTCACAGAACTAACCGTGGGAAAAGCAGGTCAGGTGGGACGGCACGTGTTTAATGGCAATCGGTACTAGGACATCAAGAATCACGACAAGCTTTCATTGCACCGTAAATCAATATTCGAACAGATCAACAATCTTATCTATGCATGTGGTGAAATTGGGAACTAAAGTGGAATCTACTGGATTTGACATGACACATTTGCAAGCAGCGCCCTCATGGCTTGCTTACAAAAGTTTGCAGGTGAATACGAGTGACCACTTCATAGACAAGGATGCATAGCTTTTACAAAAGTACGCTGTGTGTGTGAATGAAAGTACTCACATGCAAGCATGCATTGATTGGAGGCGGTTCAAATGTTGAATGAGTAAGTTTACGATACGTCAATGTATGCGTAAGTACCCCCTTCCATTGCTGGTCGGTGATCCTTCAATGTTATTTATGATTGAAGCGATGCAGGCCGTTCGTGTCTTTTTTTGTATGGTCCGCCACACTGACTTTCGAGACCGGTCATAACAGTGCATTTTCTATTTTAATAAGATTTGTAACATATTTTTTTTAAATCTATAGATTTTTGTGCTTCTTCGGGTTCTTCCCTCATAATGGTTTTAATTACATAGTTAGAGTGCAGTTTGATGAATAAAGCACAGATTAACCTCATATTATTGATGTTTGTACAGGCTGTTTAAAATGTTATAATAAAATACCTCCCCACATACTCCAACTCAATGAAACGAAATTCAAATCTTGCATAAAACGCACACTATGCAGCCAAGCATATTATAAGTTGGGGGATTACATCGCTGACAAAAATGCTTGGCTAAACGCTGGTCCTGCTCCACAGGACGCATAAATAAATTGAATGGCATTTGAAAATACTTCACACACGCCTACCCAACCTACATACTGTTGGAGCTGCTGAAGATTCTAAAATACTATGTTTGCATTGTATAAATTCAATCTCCTAGTATTGTATAATTGCATAGAACGTAGGTATGTGAGTACTATGTTACATACTACAAAGCTACCATTTACTGGGTACGTCTTTCATTGACTTGAATATGCCTTGGCGGATGAGAGTATGTCATGCTCACTCTAATGTCTCGCTGATGGTGGCACATGTGTTGGATCATTTAGCTCCCTTCAAAATGGTTGAGCTGAATGGTGCTAATCTATGCGTCATGTTCGTGAACGGGCGCCGTCAGTAGGGACTGGTCAACTCTTTGCTGCCATGGCTTATTTTGATTTAAATTAATATTTGAATTGTTTTTTTTTTTATCTTTTCATTACGGACGCTTTTAACGTTCTGCATCGTTCTCACATGCATAATTTTGAACATGAATGATGTAACCAATACTTTGTAACAATATTATTATGATTTAAAAGAGTGTCCATGGAGTTTCTTGCCCGTTCTTCTCCATAGGTATCTACTACGCTTTGGAATGGGCAACTAGCTTCATCTTTTTGACTGACCGACCTTGACAATTCAAAAGTGCCTGTAATTGGTTTATTTGAAATAAATAGTTTGAGTTTTGAGTTTTGAGGGTATGTAGATAATGGTTCATATGGTGTTAAATTATTTTATCATAAAACTTATTTGAACCTTACCTTACCTTACCTTCGTTAAACGGTACTCTTGTGCTAAATTGCATGCTTCTAAACCCAGCTGTTTAGGCTGTGCGTGTTCTGTCAGTGAGTGAATTAGTAAATCAACAGTGCAATTTTAAAAACCACTACTGTGCTGAAGGTAACGTTGTGGTTACAGTCGTAGTTGTTTTAAACAAGACTATCTTCCAAACACAGAATTAGAAGCCTACGTTTACTTACTATGCTAGCTACGTCGTAGAGCGAGCTGTAGCAACATACCGAAGTAGAAGCCTACGTTCTGCTACGTCGTAGACCATCCTGTAGCAACATACAGAAGTACAAGCCTATGTTCTGCTACGTCGTAGACCATCCTGTAGCAACATACCGAAGTAGAAGCCTACGTTCTGCTACGTCGTAGACCATCCTGTAGCAACATACAGAACTACAAGCCTATGTTCTGCTACGTCGTAGACCATCCTGTAGCAACATACAGAAGTACAAGCCTATGTTCTGCTACGTCGTAGACCATCCTGTAGCAACATACCGAAGTAGAAGCCTACGTTCTGCTACGTCGTAGACCATCCTGTAGCAACATACAGAACTACAAGCCTATGTTCTGCTACGTCGTAGACCATCCTGTAGCAACATACAGAAGTAGAAGCCTATGTTCTGCTACGTCGTAGACCATCCTGTAGCAACATACAGAAGTAGAAGCCTATGTTCTGCTACGTCGTAGACCATCCTGTAGCAACATACAGAAGCAGAAGCCTATGTTCTGCTACGTCGTAGACCATCCTGTAGCAACATACAGAAGTAAAAGCCTATGTTCTGCTACGTTGTAGACCGACTTGTAGCAACATACAGAAGTGGAAGCCTACGTTCTGCTACGTCGTAGACCATCCTGTAGCAACATACAGAAGTAGATGCCTACGTTCTGCTACATCTTAGGCCGACCTGTAGCAATATACAGAAGTAGAAGCCTACGTTCCGCCACGTCGTAGACCGACCTGTAGCAACATACAAAAGTAGAAGCCTACGTTCTGCTACGTCATAGGCTGGCCTGTAGCAACATACAGAAGTAGAAGCCTACGTTCTGCTACGTCGTAAACCGACCTGTTGCGCTTCATTTTTTTTGTTTTAACATAAAATATATCCAACTTTCACACTCGGCAATACTGTAGCTCCGTTAGTTAAAGAATTTTCGAAGTCGGATCAGGAGTTCGAAAGATTAACCCTAAATACAAACTTAATAGTAAAATTATTGTCCTAAATAAAAACATAGTGTTTATTGTTATTTGTCGACATTACAACACTGCCCATCCCTTGAATAAAGTCCTTTGTTCCCGTTTTACTATACCCACGGGGTGAAAATTTTTTTTGTGCCGGGAACCACGCGGCACTAAATCCCCGTCAGTATGTTTGGGCTGAGGGAATGCTCCAGTGACGTCACGTGTTTCGGGGCATTCGATACTAGGACATCAGGAGTTGACTGGAGCTTCGCTACATTAAGTGCAGTGTTATTACACAAGATGGCTCTGTCATTCACAAGTTGCTTATTTTTCTTACAAAGTATAAATGAACATTATTTTGAAAAAAAGGTGGGCCTTCTTTCAAAATAATGTTCATGCGTTCAAAATAATGTTGTGCGTTATCCCTAATAACTCGGAGTTAACAGCTAACTCAGGGTTGATCAAATAATTCATCTTGCACCATCAAGAGTTAGAGGTAAACCTAGAGTTAAAAACTTTTAAATACTTATTTAACCCACTGCTAAGGGAGAGTTAAATCGCTAAACCCTGGGTTAATGTTAGTAATGACAAAATAAATTGACGTTATGAGATATGGCTAATAACTTATTTTGTATTTTATATTGTTCGACGTTGTAGTAAGTGAGAATTCGGTAATATATCAGCAGGCATTAATTATATTCATGAACTCATATAAAATAAATACACATCATCTGCCTAGCCTTTCCCCAACTATGTTGCGGTCGGCTTCCAGTCTAACCGGCTGCCGCTGAGTACCAGTATTTTACACTTTCGGGCTTCTGACGACCCGTAACGACTGTCAAAGATCCACGAATGACAGCCGGAACCAATGGCTAAAATAAATACACATTAAAAAAACATATTAATATATGTTTTTAAGAATGTGTTCAGTTTAGATTGTGATATTCCTGTGCGAGTCCCAAAACATACTTTTTCTTTCTTTATTCTTCCTTATTAGACGTTTATGTCCATTCAATAAACTAAATCCCCATAAAACCACATACAATACTATTAAAATGAAATGTCATGTTATAAAATCCAAAGAAAAGAAAGTATAACGTATCGTAATGTAGTATAAAAGGGATGGGTATACAATTTCCGTTCATTGTTCGTTCATACATTTTGATCGGATTACATATCAGGGCACAGCCATTGTAATTTAATTCTATTTTATGACTCATCGATTGAACCGCAGCCTACGAGTAGCGTAACGAGTAGCGTAACGAGTAGCGTAACGAGTAGCGTAACGAGTAGCGTAACGAGTAGCGTAACGAGTAGCGTAACGAGTAGCGTAACGAGTAGCGTAACGAGTAGCGTAACACACTTTCAATGGGTTTCATTTTGACAGTTCAACAAATTTCATTGCGTTATTTACGTTGTTGAGCAGACAGATTTTTCGAATATATGTAGCAATCGATTAGCAATATCCTGCAAAAGATTCGAATTGAGATCGATAGTGTTCCTTTTTAGTGGCGCAATGCGTATTATGATTTAAAATGTTAATTACTTAGCTCCGAGTGTACAGACTTTATTCATTTAATCCGACTATACATGCAAGCGGCCCCCGTATTCGTAATCCTAGTTATAGGTAACCTTCGTATCCAAAATAAAAGATTTCTAAAGAAATATATCTCATTTTACAATTTTAAACGGAACGACAAAGGCAGGAAGCAGTTTGTGGGACGGATGTCGGACAGTGCAAATACCGGTGTACAAATGCCACGTGTTTAAAGAAACAAGATACTAGGATATCAGAGGACAGGTGGAGCTATCGTGTGGAACGTAAGGCTCGTCCGTGTGTCCCAAGGTGAAGGTCGTGCCATTATTTAATCGATATCATATATGAGTTACGACGTGGAAATGACGTATTAGACATCGGATACCGTCAAAATCACGTAATCCTATAAATAAGTAACAACGGACTGTAACGAAAATACATTTAAAATTTCAGTTTTGGTAATACTTGTATTCAGCTGCATCCGGTTAGATTGGAAGCCGACCCCAACATAGTTGGGAAACGGCTAAGGCATATGATGATGATTAATGAGAAAAATATAAAAATCTAATGGATTAAAAAAAGAAGGTACCTATGTATATATTTTGATAGCACAGCACTACTTGCTATGTAAACAACAGTGTCAGGAAGTTTTGTAACATCATCAACATACACCAAGTGGATTTAATACGTTAATACGCTATTTAACACGCTATACGCTATTTAATACGCGATTTAATACGCTAACTTAATTAAATTCATATCCCTTCCTCTACCTAATAAAAAAAGAATGATGATGAAGAAGCATTTAAAAAATATTTTTTATGTACTTTTTAACTGAAAGTATTTTAAAATAAAAAGTAATCCCTTTAATAGAAAAGTCCGGACAAATATTAAGGCCGGAGAAAGTCCGGACGGAGGGCCAAAATGCTGGCGTGTCCGGAAATAACCAGACGAATTGTAGTATTCCTAGGCAGTACGCAAAGTTCGCGTTTTGACGTGGAGTTTCAGACACCAGCCTTATTACCGAAACCAGCTTTTCTAAAGGAAACTATGCTTGAGCCCATGAGAGGTGTCAAAAACAGGTGTATCAGGTGTAAACAGGTGTATCAGGAATCAATAGAATACAATAAAAAATAAACTGGTCCTTAAGGACAAGCCCAAAGGGACTGGTCCGTCAAGATTTAGGACTTGTCCATTATTTACCATCTCCTCATTGGAAACCCGGCGCTTGCCACGTGTTCTTAAACTTTGAATACTAGGGCATCAGACGTCATCTGGAAGTTCAACTATGCATTTTGCAACATCAATGAACCCCATTCATGACAGACAACCTGTAGATTCATGAGGTGGGGTGGGCAGGCGGCGACGTACAATACAAATGTCCATATCGCTAGTGTGTGTAGTGGTATGCAATGCTCTGAGGCCACGTGTTTTACAATACAGGATACGAGGGCATCAGAAATTAACTGGAGTTGTTAGAATTCTGAACAGTACCACCTCACCAACAGGACTAAACCATTTTTCAACTAAACATCACTGTAACAAAATAATGTAAAGCTCATTTTGTTGATGAAGATGCGAAAATTATATCTTCGTTAGTAACATACACAAAAGAAACATCTAAGAAAATAATAGAATACTAAACTAGCTTTTTTCTGTAATAATTGTGCAGACAACATTCATTGTTTGACCGTGCGCCCCGCGCAGCATGGTTTTGTTTAATATTAATTATATCCTTATCTTATCCTTTGTGGGGTTTAGTTATAAACTTTGTTTAAAGTTAAGTAATGATTAGCGACTGATTAACTGTAAATTTTTGATCTTTAAACGTCTCTTAGCTTTAAGCAACGTTTATAAATAAAGGGTATTAGTAATATATGTATCACTACTACATTATTATAATAAAACAAAGTCCCCCGCCGCGTCTGTCTGTCTGAACGATAAACTCCTCAAAAACTACCGAACGGATTTTCATACGGTTTTCCCCAATTGGTGGAGTGACTCATGAGGAAGGTTTAGGTGTAAACTTTGTGGTTTTGTGTAAAATGGCTGAAATATGACGATGATTGTTGAAGTTGTCGGAAAAAATCATGCCAACTGGGAGGGAGCTTTACTGGCGGCGGGCGAGCCTTATGAAAACCATGGGGAGCGAAGCCACAGGCAAATCTAGTGTAACATAAATAAAGTTATTTATAAATATAAGCGTGACAACATATCCACGTCAAATGATAGAACGGATAAATACTTAACCCATCCACTGAAGGCGGTGCAACAGCGCGCCAACCATAATATTTGCGCCGAGCTCAGGCCACGTGTTTTCTGGTGCTAGATACTAGGACATCATACGTCACTGAAGGTCCTTGTACCCTGCTACAAGGATATTTTGGCGTCCAAATGACGTTGACAGGGTGCTGTTGGTAAACATTTGCTTGCAATTGTTTTGTGAAAATGACACCCGAAATGTTTAAGCAATAAAGACGATGGTAGATTACCTACTTCCGATTTGGTCCACACGACAAAATAACCTTGTAGTGCTATGCATGGGCATTTGTATAAATTGTTATTATCTTGGTGTTGCCATAAATTTCTCGCTTTTGTCGAGACGTTACATTTTTAATCACACTTGCCAAGAATTACACAGAGTATGCGCATCTTAAGCAAATTGCAATTTAATTTTTTAAAAATATGGAGGTAATTATTCACGTTGACAGTCTGCATCACAACCTCTTTGAACAATTTTTAAAAGACCACCGCGTCTTCTTGGCAACTGGATTGGATTGCTCATAAAATAAGGATTTTTAAGGATCTAATAATTCGTATACCTACTAAGGCCGAGATTAATGAGCGTTATATATTTAGCACGCATTTTGTCTTAGATAAATGTTCCCGTCTCTGTCTTGCACCTGTAGGCTGACAGGTGACATTGGCACGCAGGAATAATTCGTTCTAGTTTTGAGAATGAACCCTCTTTATACTGTGGTGTAGCGTGTACTTACTTACCTATTAACGATATTCAAATTTTGCTACTTTTTTATTAATCAATTTTTAGTTCTAGTGTCTTGTATTTTCAAACATCGCTGGATACCAATAAAGACCGACTTATCAATCTTCAGAAAAACTTTTATTTGAAGAATAATAAATATGGTGGTTTGACATATTTTCTGTACAAAAGCTGTTAAACAGCAATTAATATTCCTTACATAAAAGTTACCTGAAGATTGAAGATAAACTTCAAAATGTTTCTTCACCTACAAATTACAATAGTAGGTCCTCCTCATAACAATTTGCAGTTCAATCTGGCTCTGTAGCGACAGAGGCGGCTCTCTGAGGCCACGTGTTTTTCAATATTGAGTACTAGGATAGCAAGAGTCAACTGGAGTACGTGACTATCGAATCAATACAAAACGTCACAACTGGGCGGGTCCAAATTGCCGAGTGCAACAGACGACCTTGACATAAAAAAACAACCCTGCCTCACCCCTCGACCGCCTGCCTCACACCTACCTCGCCGCGTGGTTTTAGACATCGAAAACTAGGATATCAAAAGTTGCCAAAAGCAAATTCACAATATCAAAAAATTACGGTTACGTGGTTGTCAATTGGACAAAACAAATAACGATAGTTTTTCCTATTCCGTTAAATAAAGCCACTACATAGTTTGGTGGGTACTTAGTGCCTTATTTTGGATTAGAAGTTCTTTTTTTATAATTAACAAATTCAATGAAGAATGTGGGGATGTAGTGTTATTGAAACAACTGTTCTCAAGCGATTACCTTTAATTACTGACTGCAAGAGTATAAATGTGTTAATATATTAATAGAAGATACATTCATATGGATAGGGTCATAGACCTTATACTATAGGTAGTACTACTACACCTCACCTCAGGGGTGATAGAAAAAAAAAAAAAAATATATAGTTTACAATTTTTTTTTTTTTTTTTTTTACGTAAATGTAACTTAATATCATTTCTTATGTTACCAAAGGTTTGGTTCTATTTTTATGGATTAAATAGGGTTTATTAAATTTTTATATTTCTACATTAACACCTAAATCATTTAAAACAAATGGTCCCTCCCATTGAGGATCTAACTTATTAGCTATTTCATTTCTAATTAAAATTTGTTGTCCTTTACTGTATGTCACATTTTTTAAAGACTTATCATAACAACTCTTACGGTTTTGTTTACTTATAAGTAGATTATTACGAGCATCTTGATGTGCTACTTGTAACCTATACTTAAGATCTAAAGGATAACTTTCTGGATTGTACAATGGTTCTATGTACTGACTAACTCTAGATGGTACTATACTAGCTCTACCAAATACCAGTTCGAATGGTGTGTACTTTGTCTCTGTATGAACTGTATTGTTGAAACTGTAACACCAAAATGGTAGCCAGTGACTCCATGTGTCTTTTTGACCATTACACTGTATTCGTAAAAACGATCCTAAATTTTTATGTGAATTTTCGAGCGCACCGATGGTTTGATGGTGATACGCTGTAGACATTAATTTATTTATACATAAAAGTTTACATACCTGTTCCATTACTGACGATACAAATTCTGTTCCACGATCAGTTGCGATGGTATTAGGTATTCCAAATCTTAAAATAAAATTATTAACTAATGCTTTAGCAATACTTACGGTTTCCTTCGTTTTCAAAGGATAGGCCTCTACGAACTTAGTAAGCTCGCACTGCAGTGTCAAAATATAACAATTTCCTTCAATGTCTTTTTCTAATGGACCTACGACGTCCAGATAAATTTTTTCAAAAGCATGTGAAGCCGTTGTAGTTATCTCCATGGGCGCCTTGATATACCTACAATGCTTCATTTTCTGACATTTAATGCATTTACTCACAAATTGTCTAATATCGTTGTCTAAGCCTGGCCAGTAAAAATGTCTCTTAATATTATTGGTCATCCTACGTACTCCTGCATGTCCTGCGGTAGGTAGTAGGTGAAAGTCATGTAAAATATACTTTCTTTCTTCTTCATTATAAATTCTCCTAACTCCTCTCAATACATAAATACGTGGACCGGTCCAATCCTTATTGTCTTTTATCTCTTTTAATACATCTTTAATAAAACTCTCATATTCCTTATTTTTTACTATGCATAGCTCATTTATACCTATTCGTTTACAAAAATGACCTAACTTAGTCACAAATTCGGCTCGCGTAAGTTGTGCTCTAAAGTTAAGATTAATATACAACATCTTCTTTCGATTGTTATAAATAAAACATTCCTTTTCTTCATCTATATTATTTTGTCTTTTTAATTTATTTAATTCATCACTTCCTATAAAACTCATTTCTACAGAATTATTCGGAATTTTTAGTACCTCAACTACTCGTGGTTGATCAGGCCACGTTTCGTCTCGTTTACTAAAACTAGGTGTATCCAATTGTTTTCCTACATCTAAACGTTTTTTCTGAGCTCTAGTCATAACTAAAGAAATTTCATTATTCATCTGTTTTAAAGTATCCGATGTTATATTAATTCTAGATAATGCATCTGCTATGCTATTATCTTTTCCTTTTAAATATAAAATTTTAAAATCGTATTCTTCTAGTGCTAGTCTAAATTTAAGTAGTCTGCTAGATGGGTCCTTCATTGAAAATAAATATATTAAAGGCTTATGGTCTGTCATAATTGTAAATGATTTACCGTATACATAGGGTCTAAAATACTTTACAGCCCAAACAATTGCAACTAACTCTTTCTGAATGGTTGGATAATTGAGTTCAGCTTTATTCAGAGGTCTGCTAGCATAAGCTACAGGTTTCATATTTTGATTGCACAAGACTGCTCCAATAGCCGTCCCTGACGCATCTGTTTGAATGACAAACTCATTATTTTCTGAAAAATCTGGAAAATCTAATACTGGTGGTGTACTTAAAGCATGTTTCATTGCTTCAAACGCACTTTGACACTCTTCAGTCCAAACAAATGGTACATGTTTTCTAGTTAATTTATTTAATGGACAAGTTATTCTTGCAAAGTTTTTAATGAATTTCCTATAATAGTTACAAAATGCTACAAATCTTTTTACTTCATCGGTATTACTTGGTACAGGGTAATTTTTCAATACTTCTACTTTAATTGGGTCGGGTAAGACTCCATTTTCTGATACTAAATGCCCTAAATAAAGAATTTCTTTCTTTAAAAAATTACATTTTTCTGGATTTAATTTTAAATTAATTTTCCTAAGTCTTTCCAAGACGTCTGTTAAGTTTTTATTATGGATATCTAAATTTCTCCCAAAGACTACTAAATCGTCTAAATATATAAAACATTTATCGTATGTTAACCCAGACATAGCAACTGACATTACTCTACTAAAAGCACTCGGACTTGTTTTTAATCCCATAGGTAGCCTCTTCATCTGGTATTGCCCAGTACTAGTTGTAAACGCTGTATACTCTCTACTGTTTTTATCTAAAGCTACTTGGTAATATCCTAGATTAAGATCTAAATGCGAAAAATAGACTGAGCCAGAGAGCGAATCCAAAATTTCCGTAATACTTGGCAAAGGAAATTTATCGTCTACAATACGGTCATTAAGCTTCCGATAATCGACCACTAGTCGCCATTTTTTATCGTTGCTACTTTTTTTTGGTACCAGTAAAACAGGACTCGACCATTCACTCTTCGCCTCTTCTATAATGTCATTGTCAATCATTTTTTGAATTTGCCTATTTACTTCATTTCTCAAAGAATGCGGCAATCGGTACTGCTTCGTATAAACCGGACTTGTACCGGTACCGGTTTTATAGTTATGGATTGTTCATAAACACTTGTAGTCGTTAACTTATCACCTGGTAAAAAGAAAACATCCGAATATTTAGAACATAATTCTTCAATTGATTTCCGTTCGTCCATTTTTAAATGATTTAAATTTAAAATGTTTAATAAGTTCTTTGCTCGTTCTAAACTGTTAGCGTTTGATTTAAAATTGCATAAGTGAAACTCTTCAATTGCATATATCTGTGGTTGAAAAGTTGGTAGGTAAATATCATGCTCGTTAGTGTTCAAAATTTTAACCGGTAATCTATTATTTTTTATTCGTCCAATACATCCCGCTAGAAAAACATTTTCCGCTAACTGTTCGCTATGGATAATACAGTCATTCATATTCTCAATATTTAATAGCAAATAATGTATCGACTCACTTCGTGCTGGGATATGTAACACCTCAGCTGAGTAATCTATGACATCACTTAGTTCTAATGAATAATACTTTCCATAATTAGATAGGTTAATGACATTAGTTTCTAAGTTTATATTTGAAGCGTACTGACAAAGAAAATCTAAACCTAATATTCCATCTGCCTTTAATGGTATGTTATCAAAAACGTGAAGCTTGATATTAAAGTCAACAAAGTGTTGGTCATCACGATGAGTCAAGCTAAGTTGAACAAACCCTGATGAACTAATTTTACCTCCAATACCATTTATGATGGTTTCATCTCTAATTACTGCACTATCGTATGGTAACGCATCTTTTTTAATTACGGACAAAGATGCTCCGGTATCTATTAACCAATAATATTTCCTATTACCTATGTATAATGCTAAACATTTTGCCTTACCTTGCAAAGCTAAAATGTTATGTTTAAGATCGAAAAAACTGCATTTCGTTTGTTGTAGGCATACTATCGTTCTTATCTTGTTCATTGCTGGAATAAAATATTCTATTGGTACGACCTTTACTACGAGTTTCATTACTCGATCGATTCTCGTTCGAAGTTTGATAATCTCGTCCACGTCCGTTACCACGATAGTTATGGGATGATCGCCCACGTGAGTTATTGAAATCACGTCTGCCGAAGTTATTTGAATTATGGCTAAAATTACCTCTCAAATTATTTGAATTATGCTGATAATGATGTCCTCGACTGCGTTGGTTTAACTGCTGACTATGAGAACCACGGCCATTCCTAAAGTTGTTGTTATTGTTATGAAACTTACCTCTTCCGCGGTGTGAAAACTGCATGACATTTTCGTTGGTCGAAGTCGATGCCGATGTCAACTCTTCATCTTTCGCTGCCTGGATCGCGTCCTTTAAACTGTCATAATTACGTGCAGCAATAATCGTACTTAGTCTCGAATCCTTCAATCCATCTGCGAATCGCTTAATTGCCAATTTTTCGTTTATGGGCTTGAGTACGGAATAACTATCAGAATTACCATTTGCTTGCGATATGGTCAGATTAGTAAATAACTTTTCTAATTCTGTTCCAAACTGATCAATTGTACGCCAGCCTTGCGTTGCGTTTTGTAATCGTGATTGTATTGCAGTAAACGTTTTTTTTTTGGTAAAAGTGCAACACGTAAATCTCTGACAAAATCGTTCACAGATGTGTAATTATTGGTTATACGTAATTTTGCATTTTCTGATAATCTACTTTTCAAAACGAATGTCATTAGTAACTTTTCCCCCGTTTCCGACAACATGTCTGCGTACATTTCTATAGAGTCAATGATACTTCTGATATTATTTTCGTTATTGGTCATTACTGGAATCAAACTACATGCCGTTTTTAAATCGAACTCCATGATTGATTCTGAATTTGGACTTGCTTCAGAAATATCACTGTCACTATCACAGTCTGATTTAATTACAGCGCACAAAACATTAATTTGCGAATAACACGATTCTATTTCGCTTTTCGTAACTGATAATGATTTTAACAATTCTGATTTTACTCCTGGTTTTGTAGATAATAGCTTTATTAATCCTTTACTTTCTCATAAATTGTTTCAACCTCACATAATTTATTCTTAACAATATTACCCTTAAATCGTGTTTTTCCCTTTTTAATTAAATATTTCCTTATTGATATAAGATCATTTAAACAAAGTAACAATTCATCTTCCATTCCCTCATGCAAAAGTAATATATATTAATTAAATCATTTAATACATACCCGATTCTCACAGTGAATTACTGTAGTAGGGGACACAGCGTGTAAGATGATACATGATGATATACGATCACTCAAAACAAACTTAAACTGCTAATTTATCTTAGAGTTCATTATTTTAATTCTTAATGTCTATTATCATTTTATTGTCTCTTTATTTATATGGTGATTCGCGAATTCATCTTACGCACTATAATACGCACAACGCACTTGAGACGCACTTGGTATGCACTTCACTAAATAAATGATACCGCACAGCTGCCAGATGAGTATGATGAATACTCCGACTTCTACGTCATTGGAAGATTTGCTTGCTCTTCTCCGCGAATTGCTCTGGAACGGTTGAACGATCGTCGCAGGCTGTTCTGCAAAATCTGGTCCCTGATCCAGGAATGGTGACAATTCCTGTACTGCTTCCACGCAAAATATATAATGCCAAGACCCAGTAAAACGCAAATTACTATGAGGATAATACTGATCGTCGAAATATGTGCCTTCAATTCTTCAACGTGTGCATTATTGGAACCAGCAGAATTCTGGTTCACGAAGACCGTCTCCTTTTCTACGTTGGAACGACACATTCTCACTGATTTCCGGACGTTAAATTAACTTTTTAAATGTACTTGATTCATTTTAATTACGAAAGTTCCATTATCCACAAATATTTTCACGCCAATTTATTACAAAGAGTTTAATTTATTTACTTTGCTTTGGAGCCGTAACACTACGCCGAGATAGAAGTCGCGTCACGCGCCCCAAAAATGGCAAGGGTCGCCATGTGGGGATGTAGTGTTATTGAAACAACTGTTCTCAAGCGATTACCTTTAATTACTGACTGCAAGAGTATAAATGTGTTAATATATTAATAGAAGATACATTCATATGGATAGGGTCATAGACCTTATACTATAGGTAGTACTACTACACCTCAGAAGATTACATCGCTAAAAACAAAAATAAATTAAAACCACAACTGTTAAAGAAGAACAGAAGGCCCACTTGCACCACAAATCACTAAGGGCCGGTTGTTTTTTGTTGCATTATGGGCCGGTTTTTTTATCCGTAGTTAAACTGAACCAATTGTTGAAAATAGTAACTAATGGTTAATTTTTTGCAAAATGGTTTTTTGATCAATTTTTAGTTTATCTAATAATCTTTGATAATTGTCAAATAATTAACTTTTACTTAAAAAAATAACCATTAGATAAACTAACAATTGATCAAAAAACACATTTTGCAAAAATTTAACCATTAGTTACTATTTTTAACAATTGGTTGAGTTAACTACGGATAAAAAAACCGGCCCATAATGCATATTTCAAGCTTAATGTATTTAAAATATCATTCTGTTTCTGCTATCTTGAAACAAACTCAACAGACGGTGCTTTCAATTCGTTTAGAGCTAAATGCATTTAGTGATTTATGATGCAAGTGAGCCTAATTGTAGTTTAATTATAACAATCATAAAATGAAAATAAGTATGAAAGAAAATCCGTAGGAGGGTAGGGATAGTTGCAGAAAACAATGACGTTGCACTGTTATCACAACACAACCCATCAATTCTGGCGGCCTAGTGCGAATTCCGAAGTCGGTGCATTCAGGAACGCACGGGTTGACGTCATAAGTGACGTCACAGCCTGTCGACCAGTGCAGTTTAGAACTTCTTTTTTTTTGGGATTGGCATCTCGCAGTTCAATCTAGGACGTTGTGCCTGTGATTGTCTCAGTAAATGAAGGCCTCCAGCCAGGGCTTAAAAAACTTAAAAACTAAGCGACTACACACTAAGGGCACTCCCTGTAGGGTGCGGACCTTGGGTTAGGGCGTCGCTGGGAGAGGGCAGCAAGGGCTGGATCGGAATTAGACTAGAACTTCTTATACAGGTCGAGTTTTTGAACCGGGATGGGAGAATCTGTAGGTAATGTCGGTATGTAGAATTTAGATGGCGCTACGAAATGGTACGAGTGCTACCACGTACTACACAGCTTACTTATGTTACGATCAAAGTTACCTTGCCTTCCCGTTACCTTAATAATTTACTGTAAGTAATATTTTGAATAGGCAACTTTTTTTCTGTAACATAAATACCAACCTATGACAATAATATATTTTAAACTAGGTACTTATAAAATATATTTTTGCATTTTCGTAAATAGTTATTTTGCCAATTAGTGTCTTCCCCAATTAGTGAAAAATATGTCGGCAAAAACAAAATTACTAGACCTCTATTTCCTAATTAATTTATTGATAAGAATATCATCAGCTTCTCGTAAGTCGCGTTCGTGTATGACGTCACCGTGCCAATCACCACCATTCCTGAGTTACTTTGTAAGCGTAGCTCCAGTTCATTCCTGATGTCCTAGTACTCAATGTCTAAAAACAGGTGGCCTCAGTTCGGCCACTCGCAAACAGCCAAACAGGGCCGGATTTTTGCAAGGTCCTCATTTATAATAAATGTGTGGTGGTATCATTTGTGATCCTGGCGTTTATTTCAGGGTGAGAATCAGCACTTTTTGAACGTCAAAATTACAAAAGACAGTCCCCCAAAACGCTCGCCCTTCACCACTTCCTAGTGCTTTCACGTAAACTTAAGCATCGCAGGTAAAACTTGAATGAGGGTGGCACAGGAACGTGAAGATTGACACAAGAAAAGAGAGGCTTATGTTCAGCAGTGGGCGAAGTCGGGCAGTGGAGTATGATGATGATGTAACATAAAATTTGAGAGGAAATGATTTTTTTTATTAAAATTGTCCTAATTAAAATATCAGTCTTACGAGAATTCTAAGATCAAGTGAATAATAGAAATAGTTTTGGTGCTGGCAGAAAGAATTAAACGCTGGCGGATTTCTTTATGAAAAGATCAAGTGGTGTTTTTGAAAAACGAGCATTTTTCCATCGTCTAGCTAGGTACATACTTTCATTCTCTATCATCGTACGTCTGCGCCGTATGAATGCCGTGAGCCTGCCTATCTGTTAATGTTACTGATAATCTGTCTTATTTTAATAAAGAGAGAGAGCACGTGTGTGTGTGTCTTTTGTGCTACAAATCAATTTTATTTTATTATTGACCAGATAAATTATCCGAACCTTATCCGCTGAAGGTTCTCTCATCAAATGAACTTCTCATCAAATGAGTGAACCGTAAAACTAAGGCCACGTCAGGCCACGTGTTTTTAAACATTTAATACTAGGATAGCAAGAGTCTACTGGAGTACGAGACACCCCTAACGGGCGAGTCTATTTATTACCAGCTGTACAACAGCCGACCTTGACACACATAAAATAACTGCACCCCTCACTTTGCACGCGAACGCTGCACACCTGCATCGCCACGTGGTTCAAAGCATTGAGTACTAGGACATCAAAAGTTATCAAAAGGTTTTATTCTGGAACACATGAGTTCATCAGACTATCGATCAGTGCAGTCTAGACTTTTATAATGGCTGAGCTTTAGAACTGGGATGGGATGCTGTAGGTATGAAGATGGCGCTACGACGTGCTACGATTGCTACGACGCTGACGTAGCACGCTACTCATGTTTCTATATAAATTACCCTCCTGTTACATTAATAATTTACTGTAAGTACAGTACATACATTACTGCAGAGGTCTGTAAAAGAGGCATTGATGGACTAACGTGGGAAAATGTGGGCCGAGGTAAAGCCGAGGCACACATACGCGCGTCTAGCGGCCAAAGCTTGTTCTTATAGTACTTTTCTTAAATAATGCACGGAAATTGAAACTTAGTAAATAAATTATAAATTCCAGAATCAATGACGAACAACGATAACTTTTCAAGCGCCAATTTGTTTATTTTTTTTACTTTAAAAAGCTCCATTTGCAAGCCAGTCCGAAATTTAAATTAAATCTTTGATAAGTAACCTCTTTGGTGGCCGTGTTGCGAAATAAAAACTTCGTTCCATTTTTAAATTACTCGATAGGAATTTTCATACTAACATTGCCGGCGGCTGCTCGCATGTATTTGACCAGTAAAGCTTTTCCGATTTATCTCGAAAAAGGTTGTCAAAATAATGCTTGAATTTCCAAGAATGCTTGTGAAAATATTTTTAATAGATAACTTTATCACGTCTGTATCCGTGGAGGGTTAGGCAAGCAGTTATTTTTATAGGAGGTGAGCCTATAAGCTTTTTTGTTCTTCATATAAATAAGAAATAGGTGTGCAGCGATTAAATTCTATTTCCGCCATTTCGTAAGTAGGATGGCAGTAGGCTTGTCCCCTGTTACATGGGACTTAAACTGGCCAAATTTGGGTGTACTATTAGGTACTTACACCTCTGCCTAACCCTTCGGGGAATACAGGCGTTATGTTACGTTATTTTGAAAACTAGGGTTTTCCGTGCATCTGAAAAATGAATTGTGTCGACAAACACAAACTTACTAGATACTGTTTCTTCATTAGTTTATTGGTATGACTATCATCTGCTTATCGAATTCGCGTGCGTTTATGACTTAACACCAACCCCCAGTTACATAGTTAGAACAACTCCAGCTGATTCCTGATGTCCTAGTACTCAATATTTATAAACACGTGGCCTCAGTTCGGCCACTCGCAAAATGGGCAGGATTTTGCAAGGTTGTTCGTCACTGCTAAATCAGGAAGGGGGTCGTGTCTTTCATGGGCTTTCATTTATAGGGGAAATGATTTTAAATTATAATTTTAAGTATTAATTATTTATTAGTCTACCAGGCTATTGACCAAGAATACATTTTTCAAGTTATGCACTATACCAGCACCTCACATTGCAGCCTTGTTTTCATTAAGCTGGCCTTTGTACGGTTATTTTTATGAGGCCTGATTCAGAAGGCACTCCTCGGAGGTTCCTATCTCTGAAGCCCTAACCATCGGTAGCTTTGGGGACCTTGCTACCGATATCGGCGGACTACTATTTTTATATTTCTTATAAGTACGTTTTTTGTAAAAAAAAATTGGAGTATGTGCTGTTAACGCATTTTTTATGGGACAATAAAATAACGTTTCATGAATCCTGCACTACTGACAACAATCTTACTAGCGTCGAATGTGTGCTAAGCTGTCTTTGCTACTGACCAACTATCCTTAAGGACGGTGCCTATGTGATGTATTCTTAGGCATTGTATACTGGGACATTAGAAGTTACCTGGAGGTTTACAATGTTAAAAAACCCCATTCTTATTAAAATTCTTATTAAAAAACTAAAAGAAAATCAACTTAAGTGTGCCTCGGTAGAACTCGCTCCGTATTTTAATATTGTTTTAAATTGTTTAAAGACGCTTATACTCTTGTCTGTGATTAGAAGTAAACAGTTACAGTCAGCAGTGAACTATTTTAGTGTGAACTAACTTGGTGAAGTGTATAAATACTGCAAATTCTTTATAAACAGATTGCATTGAACAATAATCTACCGCCTCTAACTATCAGTGAGTAGTGTTTCAACGCAACGCGTAAGCGACGAGCTACGCCCGGCGCTTACGACCTTTTTCTCGCGACCAATTACGTACGCATAGAACTTTAACGCTACTCGAGTAACAGGTATACCTACATTTGAATAACATTCGATTATCAAAGTAAAGAAATAAAGTAGTCATATCATCATAATGACAGATAATTCTGGTTCGTCGCTGGGTTCGGTGATGTTATGGGGGTGTTGCGACCAAATGGTGGACAACGAAAAATTCACTAAATGCGTAAAATGCCTTAAGAAATATCATTATACATGTCTTTCCTTAACTGACGACTACAAGGTACCTGCTAAGTGGCATTGTCCCGAATGTTTGTGCTCGGGCCCGAAACTTACCAAATCGGATAATACGCCTTTGCGTAACATCTCAACTACCAGAGGCAATAAGAGGCAGGCCGTGGGGTCTCCACCTGAAGCGCCTGTTGAAATCGCGTTAGCACCTGACTATATTCGTCAACTTATACAGGAAGCCGTAAAAAATGAACAGGCAGACTTGTTAACTAAGATCGTAGAAAATATGAAGAGTACCTTGAATCAACAATTGCAACCAATAAAAGATCAAATGGAGAATATGGATAAATCTATAGCATTTATGAATCTTCAGTATGAAGATCTTTTGAAAGAATACACAGCGTCCAAGGAGATTATGAAGGAGTTGCAAAGAGAAAATGCAGAGATGAAAGTATGTGTTGGCGATTTGACTTCTCGTATGAATCAACTGGAACAACAGGCTCGTGCAAATAATGTGGAAATTCAGTGCCTACCGGAAAAGAAACAAGAAAACTTGATAGAGATTGTGTCACAATTATCTAAGGTGGTAGGAAGCGGTATTCAGGACAATGACATTAGACATTGCACAAGGGTTGCAAAACAAAGTGCCAGTAATTCCCGCCCGCGTGCTGTGGTCGTACAGCTTGCATCCCCACGCTGTCGTGACCAATTTCTCGCAGCGACCATAAAGTTCAATAAATCGAATCCAGACAACAAACTGAACTCAACGCACTTGGGATATTCTGGACCTAAATCTCCGATCTATATATTTTTTATCTCCATGTGTGCTGTGCCCCTGGCATATCCCTTATCACACATAATTAATCGCTCGCTTGCTTCCGGTATATTCCCAAATATTTGGAAGGTGGCAAAGGTGGTCCCAATTCATAAGTGCAGTGATCGCAATTATGTTGGTAACTATAGACCAATTTCAATTTTGTCTACCTTTGCCAAAGTTTTTGAATCTTTTATTTGTCCCTACATACAGTCCCATTTAAAACTTTACCTTAGTGATACACAGCATGGCTTCGTAAGTTCCAGGTCTACTTGCACAAACCTAGTCGCTTTCACGGAGACCCTAACAAGTGCCATTGACTCTGGGAAACAAGTTGATGTGATATACACCGATTTCAGCAGGGCATTTGACCGTGTCCCTCATAATTTGCTCCTGCATAAGTTAATGACTTACGGCATCACTGGCCCTTTCCTAAATTGGTTTAAATCCTATCTTGATAGCCGTTCCTTCTTTGTAGCCCTCAATGGCTACCAATCAAGTTCCTACAAGGTCACATCTGGCGTCCCACAAGGAACACACGTTGGCCCAGTCTTGTATAACTTATTTGGTAACGATCTTGCCAATGAGTTGAATTTTTCTGAGTGTTATATGTATGCGGATGATCTAAAGTTTTGCAGAGTGATTGAATCAGACCTTGATGTTGAGTTGTTGCAGAGAGATATTAACAGGTTGGTGAAGTGGTGTGATGATAATGATATGAAATTAAACATTAACAAGTGCTACCATGTAAAATTCTCCAGGAAAACTAAATTAACGCGATCGAATTATTACATCAGTGGCAACTTAGTGCAGGAAGTGGAACATATAAGGGACCTGGGAGTTTTATTCGACAGACAGTTAACATTTGTGCCCCACATTGAAAATGTAGTTAAGAAAGCCTCAAGGATGCTTGGGTTTGTCTTGAGAAATGTTACTTGTTTTCGGCACAATAAAACTAAAACTCTGCTGTATAACTGTTTAGTCCGCAGCTCGTTAGAGTATTGCAGCACTGTGTGGAGACCACACTATGCCACCCACACGCTAAGATTAGAAAGGGTCCAAAAAAGATTTCTGTGGCACTTAGCATACTATTCTGGGATAGCTAAAAAGAAACAATCGTACAGAGATAGACTCTCGCATTTTAAAATGATATCCCTACAGAAGAGGAGAGATTTACTGGATTTATTATTTATGTTTAAAATCTTGAGGGGTAAAATTGACTGTCCCCAATTGTTGAGCTGCATCCAATTTCGTGTACCTACGAAAAGTCCAAGAAATCCTATAACCCCCTTACGTCCTCCTCTTCGTAGAACCGTTCTTGGTGCTAATTCTCCCATCCCGCGTCTATGCAAATTAATTAACAGCTGCAGTGACCTTATTGATGTACACTCCGACTCACTTGTTAGGTTTAAAAGTATTATACACAAAACAATAGAGAAACAATGCGAAGTTTAGGCTGGCTTTTTAACTTACTTTTAAGTGCAAATAATTTAGTTTATTAGTTATAAGCGGTAATTATGTTTGGCGAGTAAATTAGTTTTAAGCAGGAAACTAACAGTTAAGTAATGCATGTTGTGCTTACCTGTAAGGAATTGCTGCACTAGTCTATAAGTTTATTCCATGTATTTTATATCTTTGTATGTGTGTAGTCAATTGTTGGTGAGCCAAATAAATAAAATAAAATAAAAATAAAATAAAATACCTACCTGTGAATGAATAGGTTGCGGCATTGAGGACGGGCGCATACACGCTATCTTGCGTGACCAATTCTATGTCTGTTCTACCAAGAAGAGACAAAGTTCTTTCTATTAAACTCGACATGTTTTCTGCTCTAGCACTCTGCAACTCGCATTTCCATGAAGACAAAGACTTATTATTCTCCATAGCAACTGGGAGCGAATTTTAAAATCAATATAGTTTCCAATGTCATGTAGAGTATGTATGTATGTAGTGCCAAAAGTAGAGAAAAAATTGCATTTGGTCGGCATGCTTGACATTGGCATTGACTTTTGTCGACTGAAGAACAGAAACATTTCTTTTCTTCATCGCCATGCAATCTGTCATTTTGTCGACAAAACCTGTTTCTATGGTGATCATGCTACGCCTGAATATCCATCATTATTCTCTAGTGTGTGTAATATTGTGAGGCCACGTGTTTCACAACACAGGATACTAGGGCATCAAGTACGAACTGGAGTTATTTGAATTTAGAGTAGTAGTACGTCTGTAGTTACCAGAGCTTTCTTGACAAAAGATCACATAGAGGTGTTACAATAATGTAGCTTATTTTGAAGATACGACATCTTCGTGTGAAGAAGTGAAGGTTGTTTCATCGTGCGCCCGCGCCGCATGAATATGGTTTATCTTATTTGTTTAACAAAGTGTGCAAAAAATCATGTTCATCTTATTATTTACTAGATAAATTACTGCTTGAACTTATCCGCTAAAGGTGGTGTACCAATGTCAGAGCTTCTCACCAAATGAATGAACCGCAAACTGCGGCCACATCAGGCCACGTGTTTTTAAACATTTAATACTAGGATATCATGAGTCAACTGGAGTACGAGATACCCCTAACGGGCGAGTCTATTTATTACCAGCTGTGCAACAAATGACCTTGACACCAATAAAATAACTGCAACCCCCATTTTGTACGCGAAAGCTGTACACCTGCATCGCCACGTGGTTCAAAGCATTTAATACTAGGACATCAAAAGTTACCAAAAGCTTTTACGTGGAATGTGAACATTTCCAATTTTTACTGCATAATAAATTATGAGTCAATGTCAGTCTCTGTGAGACGAGCTATGTAGAGTTCTATGATTCAGCGTGTTAATATTTGCCCTTTTTTAATTCCGGCCGGCCATTCATTCACCAAGTTAGAAGAAATATTTGACAGGTATTCAGTAAGTAAAAACTCAACAGTCGAATATGTGTTGAACTTCAGACGTTGATGGTGTTAATTTTGAATAAAATATTGATGATTGATAGGGACCTTACCAAACATTCCGTAGAGATGAACGTCTCACCTTATGAGCTTGTGGTTACTGTTACTTATTAGGCACCCAGAACACCGAAGAGGTTGTCAAATGGTACCAGACTTATTTCAAAAGTTGTCTCGCGTGCCTATCACTATGTACCTCTATCTATCTATCACTTGCTCTTGACTCCCAGAGGCGAAAAAAAAAAGCTAGCTCCCAATGAAAATGAAACACAGCAGTAGAAATAAATATGAATGTATTACAATTAAATAGTACCCGGAGGCACTAACATTTGAAAAGAGTCAAATTGTCATGAAGAGTTCGATGGCCTAATCATCAAATATTTAAAGGATTTGCAGTCGCAGGAGCCGAGCATGCTCATATCGGTATCGTGGAACTTAACAAACTATCATTGTATTGCTTTTTGCCATTGACAGAGTTTTTGCCAGACAACATTGTTATGACGATATCGATGCAACCTTCCTTCTAAATTCTATATCTTTTCTGGTTGCAACGTAGAACCTCCTCGTGACCTCTGATATCCTAGAACCTGCCACCTAAAAACACGTGGCCTCAACATCCAAATCGTTTTCACTGCATGTCTGCCATGTAAAGAAAATGAAATACTTCTCGTGTGGAATAACTAAACTAACCGCAAATATTGGATGATTCTAAAAAAATAACGAATATACTTCTTTAGTAAGAACAATAGCTGGCTGGTGAAACTAATATTAACTACTTAATACCTACCTACTATTTTAAAAGAAAACGCAACTTTGTTCTGTCTCCTTCAACGTTCAGTCATGTTTTAACCATATTTACTTCATTTCCCTACTATTGACTATTGCTAGTGCCAAATTTATTTTACTTTTAAGCAAGCAGAACCGACGCAAAATGTTACTGTATGTGGCACTTTGACAAACTTGTTGTATACTCTTGGCGCCTTCTGATGGCCTAGTACCAAACGCTTCCTGAAAACGTGACGCTTACCCGACTGCGCGAAAGCAAAGACAGGGTTATGTTTTACATGTTTTACACGCGTACTATAGAATAGAATAATAGAATAGAATAGAATAATTTATTGTTTCAAGAAAATACAGTTAATGCATTGATTCCTGAAACTCACACTAGGTTTCCCTGTGTCGTGAGTTCCAGGCTCCTTCGCTCCGTTTACAATTTTTTTTGTTACAACTAATTCTTAAATTAAAGATAGTACTCGTAATCTTAAAACAAGGAATACAAAAAATAAAAAAAGTAACAAAATCAAAATAAGAAGATTGCCCAAATAATGAATTTGTATGAATGTTGTGCAAGTTTGTGATATATAATATAAATTAATATATGTATATGTTATTATTTATATATATTTTATATATATAATTATGAATATGTTATTAATATATAAAATGTGTGTGTGGGGGTGTGTATTTGTGTATGTTTGTATGTATATGTGGGTTACATGCATTTTTAGGATAATAAGCTTTCGGTTGAGTCATAGTCCAGTGTAAGAAGCCATTTAGTTACAGTAATTTTACATTTATTACGTGTTAGGTGCAGAATTTTATGTTGGTCGTTGAGTTTCGCGTAAATGTGAGGTCCCATGAAACTGTAGCACTTTCTGCCGATTGTTTTACGGCATCGAGCCTTTTCCCAATATACCCTTCGACTTGACAGAGAGCAAGTGCTCAGAGAGGTTTGGTGGAATCTCAGAGTGACAGACAGGATGTAAAGCTGTCTGACTCTAAGAACCCCCACTTCAGTGTATAGCGTATTAGTGGGGTACCGGAACGGTCGTCTATAGGCAACTTTGAGCAGAGCTCGCTGAGCTCTTTCTACCCCAATCATTGAGGTTTTACCAGCCGCGCCCCATGCTACTACACAGTAGTTAAGCACCGATTGACACAGAGAGTAATAAATCATTTTTAGTACTGAGTCATCTGCAATCTTGCCCAGTTGCTTAAAGATCCGAAGCATCTTTCTAATCCTACCCCTTAAAGCAGTTAGATGTGTGGACCATGATAAACGGTGATCGACAAAGACTCCAAGATATTTAATCGTATCTGTTTGCTCGATGTATGGACAAGTACAATTTTCTGGGCTAGAGTGGACAGAGCAGGAGTGTAGCTGTAGACAAGCAACACTTCCTGGAGGCGTGCGTTTTGAGATGGCAAAGTTTATTGCCTTCGTTTTGTCTACATTCAGCGTCAGGAGATTATGTTGCAGCCAGTTCGCAACAGCTTTGATCCCGGTTTCAACTGAGAGCTGAACGTCATCCCAAGTTTTCCCGTAAAATACGATTGCAGTGTCGTCCGCATATGTAAAAATTTTAGCTTGGGGGATTTTCATGGCGCATAGTCCGTTAATGTAGACAATGAATAGGGTTGGTCCCAGCACGCTTCCCTGTGGCACACCAAAATGCGCCACAGTTGAGTCGCTGGAATATTCCCCTAAGATGACTTTTTGGGCTCTATTGTTGAGGTATGAGGTAAAACAGTCCAAAGCAACGCCACGAACTCCCAGAAGTGACATTTTTTTAATCAAAAGTTCCCTAGAAATTGTGTCAAATGCTTTGGCGAGGTCCAGGAAGATGCCAGTACATGCCTGTCCTTGGCCAAGGTTGAGGGATATGAAATCGGTCAGGTTGGTTACTGCATCCTCCGTGGACCTGCCGACCCTAAAACCGTATTGGTTGTCCGATAATAATCTATTTTTTTCCAGGTATGCGAGTAGTCGCTTGTTCACTACTTTCTCAAGGATTTTAGAGAGAGTTGTCAGCAGAGAAATAGGACGATAATTTGAGGGGACCTTGGGATCTCCATTTTTAAATATCGGGCATATATTTGCAACCTTTGCACAATCAGGCACTATACCCGTAGTTAGGCTTAGGTTGCAGAAGAAAGCAATTGGACCAGCTAAAGCATGTGCACATTGCTTTAGGAATGTATTACTAATGCCATCATAACCAGTTGCTGACGCCGTTTTCAGATGGGAAATAATAGAAAATATTTCTTCATCGTCAGTCGGTGTAAGGAAGAAAGAGTTTGAACCAGGGTTGACAGTACTGTATTGGTCGTTGTTACGTGCTAATTCAGTTTCAGTCAAGCCCAGCTGTGTGAGTGTTTTCGGTGCAAGGGTTTGGCCAACAGTAGAGAAATATTCGTTCACATTATTTAGTGTGGACACAGGATTTGCGGTGTCTGTCAAAAGCTCGATCTTATTGGTTTTTTTATTTTTGATATTGCAAATTTTTTTAATTTCTTGCCAAAGTTTTTTACAGTCGCCCTTTGTTTCCATAAGAAGTTTGCGGTCGTGGTCAAGTTTCAAATTTGTCAGTATATTGTTGCAGTGGTTTCGATATTTCTTATATTCTTGTTGGACAACAAGATTATCGCAATTTTCTTTTTTCTTTGCATTAATGTGCATTAGGTCGCGTCGTCTTATGCATCTTAAGAGGTTTTTAGTTATCCACGGCTTGATAATATTGTCTGCGCTACGGGAGACACAGTTGCTGGTGTGTTGTTTAATTTTGGTTGATATAGTTTCGACAAATTTTTGAAATGCAATCGTTACATTGGACTCTTCAAGAAGCCAGTCCTAAGATTCGTTTTCAACATCCTTTTTCAACTTTATGTAGTCAATTCTTGCGTGTCGTTTTTGAACCTTAGCCCTAGCAAAATCTTTGCGAACGCCTAAGACAACCGTCTCGTGATCTGTTATGCCCGTGTCGCACACAATAACAGTTGCTGACTTCTGAGTTTTAAGCATAACATGATCCAGACAGCTGCCGCCACGCGTGGGCAAAGTGTGGCCTGGAAAAAACCCATAGTGGCCAGTTAAGTCCAGATACTCAGCGGCGCGTTTGTCAGTGCAATCCGATTTTATATCAATGTTTAGATCCCCAACAATAGCACACGTGGTTGCTTTACACGACTCCATCAGTTTTGTCAAGGATTCGCAAAAGTTACTAATATTATAAAATGATGGAGATCTATATACGGCAATCAGTGAAAGATCGTTTCCGATATTGACAACCAAACAGTTCGAGTCCCTGCACGATGGTTCCACGACAGTGGCCTGAAGAGATGATTTGGTATAAACGACTATACCATCGTTTTGATTGAGGCAGTTTTTAGAACAATGGGAATCATAATTATCAATTTCGGGACAGGTATACGTGACGTCAAGCCAACATTCTGTGAATATAATTATATCGGGCGAAAAATTCAGCCGGCATAAAAGAACAGAGAAATTATCAAAATTCTTTTTTATACTGCGTATATTTTGTATCACCACCGTGTACCGATCTCCTGTGTCGCGTAGGTGCAACTCACAGTCGTCTATACAATGTAGTCTCATGCTTGTAGTAAAGGTCGTTTTATCGATGTCTTCGGTAACTAGCGCAATATTAGCCATTAGGAAACTTAACTAGGTTTATTAAAAAAGGACGCAGTGAGTCAAGCAGGTGGCAGTTAACAGAAACTTGGTATATTCGGTACTGATATGGGATTATAATTATAGTATGAGTTGGACAGTGAGTAGTTACGAAAGCTATGTATATAAATATATGTGTATAATGATATGTGTATAAATAAGTTAAATAGTAGATGTGTAAATATATTATATGGTAATGAGGTTTGTAGGGCTTAAGAAAATGCGAGTATAATTTATAGGGTAAAATTGTTACGAGTTCTGGTATAGCACATAAGCTAGGATTGTATACTGTGTGTGAGAAAGTAACCAAAGGGTAATTATTTATACAATTTGTAAAGAATTCTAAGCACTTACGTTTTAATGCTTGAGTGTTACATTCATCCACAAAATAGTATTGGTAATTACCAGTTAGGTATATAAGTGTAGTATACAGTCATTGGATTATATTTAGTTGTAGATTGCGCAGAGTTTGCTCGGAGGTCACAAGAATTTGTTTTGCTCCCTCAATTTTTCGCAAGAAAATGTTGCCATTCGCCGTCCAGCAGAACTTGTACTCTTTTTGTTTCGCAAATTCTCTAGCAGCATAAAAGAGTTTCCTGGAGCTAGCGGGTAGATATTCTGCAACATATACTGGACGTTGATCGCCGGGTAAACCAATGCATGTTGTATTCAGTCGACCCTCGTTTGGGTGGATTTTATTGAAGTCGCGCACACTTGTGATGACTTTGTTTTTCATTTGAACATTTATGAACTCCGCAATGATAGGTCTCACGGTGCCTGGTTTCCCGGGTAAACGGTATACATCGCGTAGGTCGGTGGTTTTGAGCGTAACGTCAACTGCTGTACCGACTTTGCTAATTATACTCGATAAATCTGACGCTGACTCATTCTCCATAGCAGGGACATTGCGGATCTCGACGCAGGATGACCTGGAAAGTTGTTGGATGTCCTGAATCTTTGTTTCCAAGTTGGTTATGATGTCCTTGTGTAGCTGGTTTTCTTTTTGCAGTGCATCAATTTTTTTAACCATGTCATCGTAATGCGCAGAGATAAATGAAATAGATTTTTCTATTTTGCCGTTTGTTTCTTGCATATCCAAATTTTGCAATTTTAGTTCGGTTATTTCCGAGACCAGCTTAGAGAGGGAGGTATTTTGATCGTCAGAGAATTTTGTAAGACGTTCCTCTTGTTCTTTCTTCCAGGTCGACAGCATTTGCAGTATTTCCCGTTTAACATCTTGAAGTTCATTACCAGGTGAAAATTCTGGGCAAGGACGTTTGAATCGCGGGCCGATGTTGACATTATCGGCTGGGCTGTCCAATACCGCTGCGGGTATATCCGAGTCTGACTTTGCTTGCAGTACACTGGAGTTCACTGAAGGTGAAGCCGTAGGCGAGCGTAGGACGCGAGGCATTGTACACAGTCCAGTGTCGATTCACACACACGTCGATGGTTTCAAGGCTATTTGAAGCGATCGCGTAGTACACAGAGCACTCAGGCGCGCGCGTAAGCGGGAGAGCAATTATGGATACTGTCCTGCTCCTGCGTGTGGGCGGGGCTAAACCGACTAATTGTCGCTTCGGTGCACGAGTACTGCGGCGGCCCGTCAGAAAAAACAATTAATATTTTTTATTATGTTTAAGCAAAACTGATCACTTTAACTTTACTGTCACGGGCTAAAGTCTCGTATGTGATATTTACGAATTTATGCGCAAACCGAGCACACGTTCGCTCTCAGGTGCGACAACGGGCGAAGAGGACTATGTATCTAGTCACTTTCTTCGATGCTTCCTTATAGCTGAAATAAAAAGATAAGATGTCGACATTGAAATGTCGACACGTCTAGGTTGCGTGATGGTTATATCTAGATTTTGTATTCAAAATCAAAATGGCGGATTATTAGACGTCAATAAGTAATGCCTTGAAAAAAAAACACAAACAGAGTGTCGTGTCGACAAGAGAGGTGTTGTGTGTGGAGACATGGTTTGAACCGAAGTACTTTGGCGTTAATTTCCGTGCGATAAGGAACTTCGTTTCAAAAATGTGTGTACCCACTGACCATGTGGTGTTTCAAAATTAACATAAAGGGCTTGCGAAGACAGTAACAAAAAATTTGACGCACTGATTGCTTGAAACTAAAAGAAACAACAAACCTAACCGCAGTGAAAGTTCAAAACAAGCTCACTTTTCAAGAAGTTTGATGCAGTTGGTTGCATTAAATCTGAGATTAATTACTATTTTTACAAGCTCACACTAATATATACTATATACAATTATATACAAGTATATAATACGAAAAAATATAGAACTTGACTTTGAACTGATTCACATTTGGCGATATTTATAACCTACATACAAGAACTTACTAAACTACTATGTCATCTATACTAATAATAAAGCTAAAGAGTTTGTTTGTTTGTTTTAACGCGCTCTGGAACTAGAAGTCGGATTTGAACAATTCTTGGGGAATGCTTTTTGCTTTTGATAGATATTAGTTAATTAACGTCACACTACGGCTCTTAGGAACCGATCAAAAAGTAAAAAGTCAGAAAGGATGCTAAGCGAAAAGGAAGGATTAGCGCGGGCGGGCCATGCGATGCGACGCGGTGGGTCGGGTAAAAAGGAAATTTCACGCGAAGAGAAGCTAGTATTAAATACGTAGTCTCATTCTTATATGTACACGAAAGGTCCTTCTGGTTTAGAGATTAAAGGTCCACTGGTCCTCATGGGCCGCAACGTACACACGGCGCGCACGGATCTTGGTTTGCTTTGTACAGGCCACTGCCTAAATAATTTTACAAGTATTACAGACACACCTCTGGTTCTTTCCTGACTTCCCAGTATCCAATGTAACAAAACACGTGGCCTCAGATGAGCACTCCATTCACATACAATTTATAGAGGGCGCTTTAGTACAACAAAGTTGTCGTACCATGTGTGCATGCACCCGTATTTTAATTTCACATATAGCTCTTGTTGATTCCTGTTGTGCTAGTATTCAATGTTTAAAATCACGTTGCCTTTGACACGCTGTGCCACCGCCACGCCTTTTACACAGTTACTAGATTTGAATTTGTTGTAAGCTAAATAAATCCTATTAATATTATGTATAAACGTGAAAGTTTGTATGGATGGATGTTTGTTACTCTTTCACGCAAAAACTACTGAACGGATTTTAATGAAATTTGGCACACAGATGGTTTATAACCAGGATTAATATATAGAACACTTTTTATTCCAATAATGATAAATGATTTTATTTATTGTAAGTAGGTTTGTACAAACACTTTTACACGTCAATCATATTTTAAAACTAGATGAGGTCGGCGTTTCCTATCTGACTAGTCTGAGAAAAAGGCCGAAACAAACTCAGAGGTCACAGTCTCTTTTAAAGTCCAGACATAATCTTGGTCGGATCATATGAAGACCATGTAGGTCGATGTCTGAGATGGTCTTTTGAGGAAAGAACCACACAGATTGAGAGGACCTGTCCAGTCATTGCACGCATTTTTCAGAAATCGTGCAGCTCAACTCAAAACTTAAGGAGCTCAACGATTCGACGAACAATACCTAAGAAAGGACATTTGGGTAGGCCAGATTAATTACTCAAACTGCCAGACCATGACAAAAACTAAGAGAAAAGAACAAAGAGAAAAATAATATAAATAAAATGACCCACATAGTCTTCACGTTCACAATAATTAAAATAATAGAATACTTTACAAAATAAGCAAATGTCACAGTATATATAAAATTCATTAATGTAAGAGTGTATTTAAAAAAAAACAACAACAAAACAGAGAAAAAGAAAATTATACTTTATTATAAAAGCGTATACATTGGCATCTGAACGAGCCACCCATTTTGTCGAGCCTTGTTGTAGGTACAACAAATTTGTTCCTAGTATTTATATCAAAAAATGAACTTCATTCCATTGGCCTTGATCTCAACCTTTCGAAATGTGAACTGTATTTAGCGGACAGTACTCACAGTCATCTGACACTTTCCAAATTTAACGCAATAGCTCCAAATATTAAAATTGTTGGAAATAGCTCTCTTCGTCTCCTTGGGTCTCCAATCTTTGAAAATTCCTTTTCCGAATTTATTGAGGAAAAAATACAAAATTTCAACGACGTTTCGGAAAGATTATTCCAAATTAATATGCATTCGGCCATCACCTTAATTCGTTACTGCTGTTTCGGCCCTAAATTAATTTATTTTCTTCGCGCTTCCCATTTATGGAATCATACTCACCTTTTAGACAAAATGGACCAAATTATCAGGCATACATTAACTTCGATTTTAAATATGGCCTTGGACGACCGAGCTTGGGCACAAGCTACTCTTCCCATTCGTTTGGGAGGCCTCGGCATCCGCAAAATTTCTAGTATTAGTTTACCGGCTTTCATATCCTCGGTCCACGGCACTGAGAAATTAATCAGAAAAATCCTAGCCTCCACACTGATTAATTTTGATGTGCCCTGCTTCACCGAGGCTATGCCTGGAGACTCGCTTGCCCGAACTCAGATCTACCCGATAAACAATTTTCCCAGAGACGGTGGGATGAGCCGCTCTGCAGAGTAGTTCATGATAATTTACTAAACACGTCTGTTACTACTGCAGAGCGTGCGCGCCTGCTGGCTGTGAGTAAATGGGAGTCGGGTCTGTGGCTTCATGCACTTCCGTCGTCGAACATAGGCACTTTGCTCGACGACAATACTTTCCGCCTCGCTGCTTCCTTACGACTAGGAGCACCATGTTGTTCTCCCCATCGTTGTCACTGTGGCGAAGTTGTCAACAGCCTCGGACACCACGGCCTGTCTTGCAGCCGAAGCGCAGGTCGCTTAGCGCGGCACGCAAACATTAACGACATCATTCGACGAGCTCTTGTCACCGTCGGCGTTCCAGCTGTATTAGAACCCAATGGATTGGCACGCGACGATAGCAAGAGACCGGACGGCATGTCTTTATTTCCTTGGAAGGTGGGTAGGCCTTTAGTGTGGGATGCAACTTGTGTCGATACTCTTGCGCCATCCCATCTTCCAGGGTCGGCGTGCTGCGCTGGTGCTGCTGCTGCGGCTGCAGAAAACCTCAAGCGGCGTAAATATAATAACCTTATTAATAATTATATTTTCGAGCCGTTTGGGGTTGAAACCCTCGGGCCGTGGGGTCCGAGTGCGCATAGTCTTTTTAAGGAAATTTCGAAAAGACTGGTTGACACTTCCCATGACCCAAGGGCTGGCTTTTACTTTGGCCAGAGGATAAGCATTGCCATACAACGTGGCAATGCCGCCAGTGTCTTGGGTACATTACCAGTCGACAGCGATGTGGATGAATTTTTCGACGCTATTTTTTAGTTTGTAAATAGTTTTAGTTAATTTAGGATATTATTTTGTTATTTTAGTGTTATTTCAGCTAAATAAATAAAATGTCTTTATATCATGGATATCACTGTATTTTCTAAACAATTTTATATTTTTATGGGCATATAAAAGATTTTCATAAATGTATTGAGAAGGCACAGTTATAACATTAATTTCTTCAAATTTATCTCTGGGCGAGTGTCTCGGACTTAATTTATAAATTGATCGAACAGCTCGCTTCTGCAAAACAAAGACGTACGACATTACACTATGAAAATAGCTAAAGTACACTAAACGGGCTGTCTCTATATTAGTTAAATTACGAATTTTTCTAACAGCGTATGCTGTGGAACTTAACTTTTTTGACAATTTATCTATATGTCGACCCTACTGAAGCTTAGCATCCAAAGTTATGCCCAAGAATACTGTGCTGTCTTCAGGATTCAATTCTTCGCCCTTTATCAACACATTGGTTTTCACCTGCCTAACGTGAGGTAAGTAGCGTAAACTTATTAGGTAAACTTATACATATTCCCACGGGATCGAAACTTATGCGGGTGAAACCGCGGGGCGCAGCTAGTTATAAATATTTTCTGTTGGTCTTATTGTATGGACTTCTATCGGAACCCAGTTATAAATAAATCTATTAAAAAAAAAAACATCAGCTCGCACAGGCACAGCGGGGCGGGGCGGGGTTGTTACTAACACCAAAATACTAACATATTTATGGACCTTATAATAGTCTGAAATAAAGTTTTATTATTATTATTATGTCGTTTATTCATTTAATATCTTATTTTATTATATTTTTAAATATTAGTACAAAAACAAAATAAAAAAAAAAAAAAAAAAACATTTAAAAATATAAAAAAATAGTGATCCACCGGTGTCGGGAGCAGGGTCCAAGCTACCGGTGGTTAGGGCTCCAGAGATAGAAACCTCCTCACAATGCGAGCCGTATCGAGGAGTACTGCCTTCTGAATCAGGCCCTTGATCCAACCGCCTAACGAGAGCCTCGATAGATGTTGATCGAGGCTTTCGGCCATCAGCCCATTGGCCGATACGACAATCGGCACAATGACAGTCGAGCTCACATTCCACATGTCAACAACCTCGCGTGCTAAGTCAAGATATTTGATTTGTTTATCTTTCTCAGCTTTCACGACGTTCCCGTCATGTGGAATGGTAACATCAACAATCATTGCGCGGCGCACTAATCGATCTATCACCACTATATCAGGTTTGTTGGCGACAACAGTCCTGTCAGTGATGATAGACCGATCCCAGTACACCGTGACATGGTCATTTTCGAGAACTGGGTCGGGCACATACTTGTAATACGGTACCTCAGAGTCGACAAGTTTATATTTCAAAGCAAGTTGCTGGTGAATAATCCTGGCTACTTGGTTATGCCTGTGCAAGTACTCGCTGTTAGCCAGACGAGAACAACCAGAGATAATATGTCTGATGGACTCACCCGGACGGTGGCATGCCCGACACACGTCAGCCGTCCCGTCCTTCATAATATGTCTCCGGTAGTTATTCGTCAAGATAACTTCGTCCATAATTGCACAGACAAAACCTTCAGTCTCCCCAAAGAGGTCACTGAAACGCAGCCAGGATACGGACGCTAAGAAATCTACACCGGGCTCATGAAGAGCCCGATAGAAGCGCCCGTGAAGCTCCTTGCTTTGCCATACCTTCTTGCGGTCATCGGTAGTAAGTACTACAGGTTTGCGCCAGTTCTCTTTCGCCATGGAGAGCGGGGTGAGCCCCTTGTCCATTGCGACCACATCACGGTGCATACCCACTTCGGCTTTTAAAAAATATTCCCTGAGACTGCACACCTCGCGGTTGTGGAGGGTTTTCGCATTTAAAAATCCTCGACCCCCACACTTCCGCGGGATATA
Source organism: Apamea epomidion (assembly GCA_947507525.1). Taxonomy (NCBI): domain Eukaryota; kingdom Metazoa; phylum Arthropoda; class Insecta; order Lepidoptera; family Noctuidae; genus Apamea; species Apamea epomidion. Next base: position 21,337,904 of record OX382226.1, read on the forward strand.
CAGTCTCATCACCGATGATCGTGGGTGATGCATCCGGTTTGCGGTCAGCAGTGTACGGACCCTTCTATCTAGGGCGTCGAGTTCAGTCTGAGTCCATTTGAGTATGCCGAAAGAGTACATCAAAACCGGCATGACCCAACCATTGAAGGCGCGCACCTTATTTCCGCCCGAAAGAAGACTAATTAATACCTTCTTCAGGCGACAAAAGAAGCGCTCCTTCAACGATTGCTTCATGTCAGCATCGTTGATGCCTAACGCTTCCGACATACCCAAATACTTATAGCTTTCGGATGAGGAGAGGGATCTAAGGTGTATGGAATCCGAAAGTGGAATTCCCTCGGATTCCATAATTTTCCCCCCCTTTACATGCATGACTGCACATTTGTCCACACCAAATTCCATCCAGATGGCACTACTGAAAGTTTCAGTTACCTTCAGTAGCTCCATCAGATGCAATTTGTTAGGGGCAAAGAGTTTCAAATCATCCATGTAGAGGAGGTGAGATATGACCTGACCACCTCTCTTCAACCGGTAGCCTAGACCTGAGTCCTCCAGCAGTGTGCTTAGAGGATTCAGGGCTAAACAGAACCAAAGTGGACTCAAACTGTCGCCCTGAAATATTCCCCGCTTAATCCATACAGGCTCATCATTCCCCTGGATCTGTCGACACCCTGGATAGCGAAGGACCGTCTTCCATTGCCTCATACACAACTCAAGGAAGGTGCGTAGAGTTGCATCTATCTTGTACAACTCCAGCACCCTCATGAGCCATGTATGTGGCACCGAGTCGTAGGCTTTCTTATAATCTATCCAGCATGTCGACATATCCTTGCGGGATCCGCGAACCTGTTGGCTAATGGCCATGTCTATGAGGAGTAGCTCCTTAGTACCGCGGGACCCATTCCTACATCCATTTTGAGAGGCAGATATAATCGAGTAACTGTCAATGTATGTGTTAATTTTCGCTCTCAAAATGGATGTAAGAAGTTTATAAACCGTCGACAAACACGTGATCGGTCTATAATTCTTGGGTTCCGTGGGACTACCTGACTTATGGAGCAGGTGGGTAACGCCTGTTGTTAGAAACTGTGGTAGTGACCCAGACTCTAAGGATGACTGGAACTGAGATGCCAGGCAAGTGTGTGAACTAATGAGCCATTTTAACCAAAAATTATGTAGTCCGTCCGGTCCCGGTGATTTCCAATTCGGTAACGGACGGACTGCTTTGGCTACGTCTAATGGCGTAATTATGACTGGTTCCATCTCTGGTATAGTTCCACACACTCGCTCGATATCGCGCATCCAGCCACCCTCAGCGTGACAGACGGGCACCGACCAGATGCTACGCCAGAATGCACTCGTGGTGGCATCATCCGGGTGGCACACGTCCGTCACGTTTTGTTCAGGTCGCTCCCAAGTTCTATATACCCACCTCTCATCGCTCTGGAACATGCGATTCTGCGTGTACCGATCAACCCGCCGCTTATACCGCCGAATACGACTCGCCCATGCACAAACTTTCTGCTTCAGGAAGTCGATGCGCTCTGTGATATTGGACATGTATTCCCGAGGGCTGATTCCAGTCCCCGAAAATGCCTGTCTTACAAAGCGCATCACTCGTGGTCGTGTATTGCCCTCCCTGAAGCAGTATAGTTTACCGATGAGTACCCTGGCCCCATCGATACGACGCTCGATCCTGTATCGCCAGGCTGGTACGGCTGGTTTTGGTCGAGTAGCTGCGTCACAATTTGGAAACTTGACGTTAGCTAAACGACATGCCGCCACAGCCGCGCAATACAAGATCGAGTGTGTATCAACGAGATCCTCGCTGCTCTCGAAGAAATTCTTGAGCTGCGAGTCCAAGGCACACACTAGCGCCCTATTTTTTTTGTGCATTATTATTATTATTATAACAAGAACACCTATAGTAAGTAGGGTGTGGGTGTGGGTGCAAGAACTCACCAAAACATTCGAGTGGCAAACTTCAAATCATCAAAAACCGAAGATCGCATCGAAAATTAAAGCTCGCCCTCCTCTTCGGCGGCGCGCGTTAGACCACGTGTTTCATAACATTGGATACTAGGGCACCAGGAGTGAGCTGAAGGTTATAGCGATAAAATTGCACGCAGACATACCTTTATTGCAACGTTACATCACACACCGTCGAATGTATGTGTAGTAGACACACACAGGGGTGTCCTTCAAAAGAGAGGAAATATAAGTAATAAATAAAAAGGCACACACAAAGGGAAGAAAAAAAAGTGCATATAAAGGGACATACAATGTCCGTGATGGTGATGTTCTACAGAAAGGTCAGCTGTGTAGTACTGGCCACCGGCGTGCGTGTATGACCAGATATATGAACGTAGACGAAGCAACAGGAGTAAGTAAGGAGTGTAGCAGGTGGCGTTCCGTAGTGTCTGCCTACCTCCATGGAAAGGAAGCGTGCGTGATGTTTATTTGTAAACAAAATGAATGAGTGAATTAACAAAATGAATTGAACCTAGCCTAGGCAAAGCGCCGAGACACCAAGAACATCATAAATAAGCTGCATTCCACTCAGGCAGAATGTCTCGGAAATGTTGGAGTGTCTTTGCTATATTATTATACAAAGTGTCTCCAAGAACCTAACAGTTTTTTACAGTGAAATAAATATGAGTATAGAACCAGGGCTGATTTTTCAGTCGACAGATAATTTTTATTCGTGGAATAAAATTGACGTCTGACAGTGTTTATATTGAAGAACTGTCAAAAATTCCAAATTATTCCTCGGATAAAAATATCTGGCGTTGGAAAAATCAGCCCTAACCGAGCCAGACGAAAATAAAATATATTTGCGAAAATCGAAATTAAATAAAAACTTGTTAAAAGATCGCCTTAAACGCTGACTAAACTCTGGGCAGTGTAATCAAATAAAAGCGTTTTGTTATAATTTTGAGTTCAGGGTCTTCAGATGTTACCTACTCGTAAAGGTGTTTCAGGTTGTTGCACGTCTTAAATCGGTACCGGCTACCAGGATATCAAAAGTTGTCGGGAATACTTGGTGCACCAGCTAAAATAATAAAGAAAAGTCAACACAAGATAAGTGAAGGTACTGAATCTTAATATTATCTGTCCTTTTGATGGATTCTTCTATATTTTGTAAATGTTAGGACTTTGTAGGCCTTGTAAACTTTAGATCTGTAGACCATTTTTTATTTTGTCAAGCACCTGGTACTTGTTGACAGGCCTACGCTGTCCTCCCATACCTACTGTAATTTGAAAACATTGTAAACGCCAATTATTTTTAACCTAGCCGTGCACCTAGCTTCTGACGTTTCATAAGTGCCCATGTTGGTTTATGTGAAATAAAATTGTTTGATTTTGATTTAAATAGTCCTATCCTATACAAGGTGTAATTGAAATAACTGAAAACTTGAAAAGGTCGCTATACTCAGCGTTATGAACAACTTTAACGGGAGCGAAACAAAGATAGATAGATATTGTTTGGTCATCAACCGGACATAAATTCGAAAACTTATTCTTGTAGTACTTGTCCACATGCCAGCTACGCCGTAGCAAGTCGTAGCAATCTCGTAGACTATTTGTATATCAAATTAGTTCTTCAAAAAATCTCAGTCTGTGTCCTCTACTTAGTTTTTATTTTCACTGAAAACTAAGCTAACTTACAAGATTTTACAGAAAAAGGTACATATCAGTACCATAAGTACAATCAATGCACAACAAATACTGCAGTACACTACAAAAAATTACAATGCACAGGTCAATTGAAGATGTCCAAGCCCCACGGACTTTGAGGCCACGTGTTTTCAGGTTACACTTACTAGGACTTCAGAAGATAGCAAGGGGTTTGTTTGACATTGCACCAATAACGGGAGATATATGAAGTAAGTACAATCAAGCAATATCCGAACGGAATACAAGTTTGTAAATACAAGTTTTCTTATAAAAACCACTTCTCAATTTCGTACAATCACAAAAATTTTCACAATACAATGAAAAATGTAGTAGACTGTATGTTCTGCTGATTAAATCACCAAGTCTCAGCGACTTGACCAACAACTAATTTTATTTTTTCAAAAACATGAACAGAACAAACGTCATTTAAAAATAATATAAAAACATAAAACCTGAAAACATAAACTCACAACAACATTATTGTACTTCCAATCAATGGATTTACAAATAAATATCTAATTGTAAATCTATTCAGTGACAGTAAGCGTAAAAAAGCCAGCATTTGTTTGTCCAAACTTCGTCCATTCGTGACCGCACACAAACACCGAAAAAAAATGTGTGTAACAAACGCAAACATCATTTTGCATGAATTTAATCACAAATAAAAAGTTTCAAAAGTGTATGCGTTTTTTAAAGATTTTAACTAAACAAATATTTGAGGCTTTTTTGTGAAATAACAAAACCTCCTTTCTAAAAAAATATGCCTAATAAGTACTAACTAAGTATTTCATAATTTTATAAAATGTAGTGCTTCTGTACCGTCAAAAATTGTTTATTTCATTCATGAAATAGTTTAATAACTCTTTCGGTGCCATAATACTCACAAAGCACAGCAAGCACCCTTATTAAATGTATCGACCTGTATAAATACATAAATTAATTCTGCCCTGTTGTTGCGAGTGGCCGCACTGAGGCCACGTGTTTTTAGATATTGAGTACTAGGACCCCAGGAATCAACTGGAGTTGCGAATATTCAGGGGTGTTGTAACATATTATTTACGCGGCAAGAATTAATGCAAATGTGTTACCTCGATCATTCTCGATGACCGTGACTTTCTAATTGTCTTATAAAATTAACCTCATCAAGAAGTAAGGGAAGTGTGCATTTTTTAACCGACGAAAAACAACGGAGGAGGTTCTCAAGTCGACGCGTATATATATTATATATATTTTTATGAATGTCCACGCATTACTTTTTACAGAGTAGTCAGATTTTGATAATAATTTTTTTTACTGGAAAGGGTATACCCCAAACTTGGTCCCATATAAATTTGGAAACAAAATTCCAACCCTAAGGGTGGGAAAACAGTGGGAATAGAGGGGATGTATTGTTTACTCACAGATTTTGATTGCCGAGTTGTGTATTATTACTCTACTCAGTGCCACATATGCCTGTCTTTTAGCAAACAATTAGTAGATAAATATAAAAAAACCACAAAAAAAAATACAATAAAAACTTAAAAAAAAAAAATTAAACAGCCGATAAAACTGAAAAGCAAAAAATAAGTCGGCGCCGTTTAAATTTAAGGCAATTTAGTGATCTTTGTTTATTGATTGTTTGGCGCTGACTCAAAGTTACTTAGGTATACTTGGGTGAGTTGCATCAAAACCTCCGTTATAGTTACGTCAAAGCTAATTTTAATTTTAACAATAAGTATGACCATAAAATCTAACTATCTGTTGTTGCACCATCATGTAAAATGTAAAAAGTTATAGTTAAAAGGGTGACAAGTGATAAGAAGGTTTATTTCCCCAAAATGTTCGTGGGTAATTTTTTTGACAGGAACAACTCTTCAAGCTGTTGTCATCACATTTTCAAAAATAACCAAGATCAAATTTATTTTCATTAAACGCAACGTGTTTTCAAATATGAAAACATATTATTAATATAAGTCACAGTCTGAGGTGGTAACCAAAACTGTTTGTATTAAGTAATAAAATAAATAATAGTAATACTGCTATCCATATTCATAATGAATGTTTTTTTTTGTTAGCCTATGCTGTCCCACTGCTGGGCAAAGGCCTCCCCCAAATCCTTCCAGGAACTCTTTTCGTTAAAGTTGGGTAATTTTTTTGACAAGCACAACTTTTCAAGCTTGTTGTCATCACGTTTTTTTTTGTTGGCTCTAGTGTGTTACTCAGTCATAAATGGACTCGATTGTCTCGGTTATGTAATTCGAAATCTCAATTCAAGTTGGTTGTTGCTTCGTACGTTTGAAACGCACACAAAAAAAACTTCAAGAAAAAAATCATAGCAATATCCAAAATACAGTAACCGTTCTATATTGGTACATCGGAGTGACATTCGGCTAAGATTGCCTTTGTTCGACTTTGTAAATAGCGTTGTGTCCTACTCAGATTCCACTGATTATCAGGTTGATCTGATAATCAATGACGATTTTAATGACAAAATATTACACTTTATCAACTGACAGCACTAACCCACAGAACATGTATTTTCTCTTATTAAAACTCTGTGACTCTGTACATCTCAGTATTTTGACGGTTTATTACACGAAATATATCTATTCCTAGATTTATTATCGAAGAATGACAGTTAACTAGTGTGGCAGTGTTGGTGATATTTATCTAATCGCAACTACATCGAGTGGCACCTCGAGAGAAAATGGACTTTATTTACTCGAGTAACGAGTTAAATAAAATCGAGCCGCATCACTATCTGACACTGTCAGAAAGACAAGACGTGTCAAGTGACAATACCATTCATTTTATTTTTGCGTTTCTTTCGAATTGCATGAAATTGATATTTCTGTTTTCCTGTATGTAATTGAAGGATTGCATTATTGGAAGATGCATTAGAGCATTTACTCCAGAAGGATGTTGTGTTAATTTTTCAGTAAGATTTCAACGCAATGTGCCAAGACATTGCCCGAGACTGCTGCAGATGTGCGGTAACTTGTGAACGCAAGAATTCATGAACACAAGCCAAACCATCTCTAATGCAGTTTAACGAAAGTGCGTTTAAACGATGCAAGAAAGTATTGAAACTGTTTATACATTATGGAGATTTGGATACAGGAATATTATACAGGATGGCAGGGACATCGACGCGCAAACTGTAACCATGGATTCAGCACATGGGTTTAGATCCCATAGCATCGATAGTTTTCGTCGGTTATCAATAAAAAAACCTTCTGTTTCATAGAAAAGTGCAATACCTACGCGGTCAAAATGTATGGAACAGCAATATTTTTTTTTAATAACCGACGAAAAATTGCGACGCTATGGAGTCTAAACTCATGTGCTGAATCCATGGTTACAGTTTACACGTCGATGTCCCTGCCACCCTGTATTCTATGTCGATTTCACAACAAACGCATACTGTGCCTGATGACTGCGGGAAAGAACATTATTTTTTGCAGTGGATTCCAGCACAGCAAAAAGAACAATAATAATATTAGTTAGAATACGTTTATTGTCTAACACAAATAATCCATGTCTTTTTAGTTACATTATTTAGGTACCTAGAACATCAATTTCTAACAGCAAGCTGCTCTTGCTGGATAACTGTTTGGTGGGCAGACGTTGGTACTGTTGGCTGTTGTGCACATGTAATGTGGAGCGTGCGGTATTTAAGTTTTTATCGGTGGAGCGACCTGCATCTTTTTAGATTAAAATATTACCTACTTCTAACTCGTCTGACGTTAAAATTAATATAAGTACTTACAGTAATAAAAATGCTTTGTTATGTACACTATGTGATGTTTGATTACTATTTATTGCTGAGTACTGGCGGCTCTGTTGTAACAGCTGCGACTTACAGCTTGTAGATCATAGGTTCAAACCCAGAGAGGCACTTTACTTTGTGTAAATTGTTTCATCACTACTGCTCTCAAAACGGTGAAGAAAAACATTGTGAGGAAACCGGCATGCCCTAGAGCTAAAAATCGAAGACATGTGATATCTACCAACCCGCACTGGGCCCACGTGGATTACGTTACGGCCAACTCCCTCCCATCGAGAAGAAGCCTGTGTCACAGCAGTGGAAACAATAAAGGCTGATTGTGCTTATGGAACAAATATTATGATTGCACTGAGGTGTTAATTTTAGCAATGTAGAAGTTACTAGATTACAAATCCTTGCAGAAAAACACATTTTTGATGTGCAAAGGCCAGACGAGACTAGCACAAGACAACAAAAAAACAAGCATGGGACGACAATGAAAAGGAATTCACTGCCAAACTCCAAAAAAATTATGACACAAACCGTAACTATAGCCCTTAACCGCCCGAAGTTGGGTGATTAATGTTATAGTTATTTGTGACGTTATTTTGACAATTGTCACAATTGTTAAAATGATGCAACCCGAATTTCGCTTAACCGGAGATTTGACGACTGTCAAAGCATTGATTATCGTTATAAAGGTTAAATAAAAAAATGTTTATAATTTTTTGCTTTTCAGTTTTTTCGGCGGTTTAATTTTTTTGTTAAAAAGTTTTTATTTACTTTAAACTGCTCCATTTGCAAGCAAGTTCGAAATTTAAATGAAATCTTTGATAAGTTACTGGTCATGTTGCGAAGTAAAACTTCGTTCCATTTTTTTATTACACGATAGGGATTTTCATACCAACATTGCCGGCCGCTGCTCGCATGTACTTATTTGACCAGTAAAGCTATTACGATTTTGAAAAAAAAATAAGGCTGTTTCTTCTTCATATAAATAAGAACTAGGTGTGCAGCGATTAAATTCTATTTCCGCCTTTTCGTAAGTAGGATGGCAGTAGGCTTGTTGTTACATGGGACTTAAACTGGCCAAATTTTGGTGTACTATTAGGTACTTATCTCTGCCTAACCCTTCGGGGAATACAGGCGTTATGTTACGTTATTTTGAAAACTAGGGTTTTCCGTGCATTTGAAAAATGAATTGTGTCGACAAACACAAACTTACTAGGTACTGTTTCTTCATTAGTTTATTGGTATGACTATCACCTGCTTATCGAATTCGCGTGTGTTTATGACTTAACACCAACCCCCAGTTACATAGTTAGAACAACTCCAGCTGATTCCTGATGTCCTAGTACTCAATGTTTATAAACACGTGGCCTCAGTTCGGCCACTCGCAAACAGGGCAGGATTTTGCGAAGTTTGTTCGTCACTGCTAAATCAAGAAGGGGGTCGTGTCTTTCATGGGCCTGGTATTTATAGGGGAAATGATTTTTAATTATAATTGTAAGTATTAATTATTTATTAGTCTACCAGGCTATTGACCAAGAATACATTTTACAAATTATGCACTATACCAGCACCTCACATTGCAGCCTTGTTTTTATTAAGCTTGCCTTTGTACGGTTATTTTTATTAGGCCTGATTCAGAAGGCAGCACTCCTCGGAGGTTCCTGTCTCTGAAGCCCATCGGTAGCTTTGGACCTTGCCACCGATATCGGCGGACCACTATTTTTATATTTAATATTTTTTATAAGTACGTTTTTTATAAAAAAAAATTGGAGTATGTGCTGTTAATGCATTTTTTATGGGACAATAAAATAACGGTTCATGAATCCTGCACTACTGACAACAATCTTACTAGCGTCGAATGTGTGCTAAGCTGTCTTTGCTACTGACCAACTATCCTTAAGGACGGTGCCTATGTGATGTATTCTTAGGCATTGTATACTGGGACATTAGAAGTTACCTGGAGGTTTACAATGTTAAAAAACCCCATTCTTATTAAAATACCTACCTGTGAATGAATAGGTTGCGGCATTGAGGACGGGCGCATACACGTCATCGTCATCTCGTCATCACGTCTGTAGTTACCAGAGCTTTCTTAACAAAAGATCACATAATGTGGCTTATTTTGAAGATACGACATCTTCGTGTGAAGAAGTGAAGGTAAAAACCGTTTCAACATTTTTTATTTAATATGTTTCCATCGTGCAGTTAGCTTCAATTGTTTCATCGTGCGCCCGCGCCGCATGAATATGGTTTATCTTATTTGTTTAACAAAGTGTGCAAAAACTCATGTTCATCTTATTATTTACTAGATAAATTACTGCTTGAACTTATCCGCTAAAGGTGGTGGACCAATGTCAGAGCTTCTCACCAAATGAATGAACCGCAAACTGCGGCCACATCAGGCCACGTGTTTTTAAACATTTAATACTAGGATACCATGAGTCAACTGGAGTACGAGATATCCCTAACGGGCGAGTCTATTTATTACCAGCTGTGCAACAAATGACCTTGACACCAATAAAATAACTGCAACTCATTTTGTACGCGAAAGCTGCACACCTGCATCGCCACGTGGTTCAAAGCATTTAATACTAGGACATCAAAAGTTACCAAAAGCTTGTACGAGGAATGTGAATATTTCCAATTTTTCACTCTTAATGCATAATAAATTATGAGTCAATGTCAGTCTCTGTGAGACGAGCTATGTAGAGTTCTATGATTCAGCGTGTTAATATTTGCCCTTTTTTAATTCCGGCCGACCACAAAGATTGACATGACATTCATTCATCAAGTCAGAAGAAATATTTGACAGGTATTCAGTAACTGAAAACTCAACAGTCAAATATGTGTTGAACTTCAGACGTTGATGGTGATAATTTTGAATAAAATATTGATGATTGATAGAGACCTTACCAAACATTCCGTGGAGATGAACGTCTCACCTTATGAGCTTGTGGTTACTGTTACTTATTAGGCACCCAGAACACCGAAGAAGTTGTCAAACGGTACCAGACTTATTTCAAAAGTTGTCTCGCGTACATATCACTATGTACCTACTATCTATCTATCACTTGCTCTTGACTCCCAGAGGTGAAAAAAAAAAGCTGGCTCCCAATGAAAACGAAACACAGCAGTAGAAATAAATATGAATGTATTACAATTAAATAGTACCCAGAGGAACTAACATTTGAAAACAGTCAAATTGTCATGAAGAGTTCGATGGCCTAATCGTCAAAGATTTAAAGGATTCGCAGCCGCAGGAGCCGAGCATGCTCATATCGGTATCGTGGAACTTAACAAGCTATCATCGTATTACTTCTTGCCATTGACAGAGTTATTGCCAGACAACATTGTAATGACGATATCGATGCAACCTTCCTTCTAAATTCTGTATCTTTTCTGGTTGCAACGTAGAACCTCCTCGTGACCTCTGATATCCTAGAACCTGCCACCTAAAAACACGTGGCCTCATCATCCAAATCGTTTTCACTGCATGTCTGTCATGTAAAGAAAATGAAATACTTCTCGTGTGGAATAACTAAACTAACCGCAAATATTGGATGATTCTAAAAAAATGACGAATAAACTTCTTTAGTAAGAACAATAGCTGGCTGGTGAAACTAATATTAACTACTTAATACCTACCTACTATTTTAAAAGAAAACGCAACTTTGTTCTGTCTCCTTCAACGTTCAGTCATATTTTAACCATATTTACTTCATTTCCCTACTTATTCACTATTGTTAGCGCCAAATTTATTTTACTTTTAAGCAAGCAGAATCGACGCAAAATGTTAGTATATGTGGCACTTTGATAAACTTGTTGTATACTCTTGGCACCTTCTGATGGCCTAGTACCAAACGCTTCCTGAAAACGTGACGCAACCGTCGATTTCCCACGGTCGCCGTACCAGCGCGCGAGCTCTACGGTGAAAGTAAAAAAATCATTTGTTCTCATTACCCCGACTGCGCGAAAGCAAAGACAGGCTTATGTTTTACACGCGTACTATGTGTTTAGTCACTTTCTTCGATGCTTCCTTATAGCTGAAATAAATAGATAAGATGTCGACATTGAGATGTCGACTCGTCTAGGTTGCGTGATGGTTATATCTAGGTTTTGTATTCAAAATCAAAATGGCGGATTAACAGACGTCAATAAGTAATGCCTTGAAAAAAAAACACGAAGATAGGTGTCGCGTCGACAAGAGAGGTGTTGTGTGTGGGACATGGTTTGAACCGAAGTACTTTGGCGTTAATTTCCGTGCGATAAGGAACTTCGATTCAAAAATGTTTGTACCCACTGACCATGTGGTGTTTCAAAATTAACATAAAGGGCTTGCGAAGACAGTAACAAAAAATTTGACGCACTGATTGCTTGAAACTAAAAAAAACAACAAACCTAACTGCAGTGAAAGTTCCAAACAAGCTCACTTTTCAAGAAGTTTCATGCAGTTGGTTGCATTAAATCTGAGATTAATTACTATTTTTACAAGCTCACACTAATATTAGTGTGAGCTTGTAAAAATAGTACTAGTACTGGTAGTAGTACTTGTATATAATTGTATATACTATATACAAGTAAATAATACGAAAAAATATAGAAAAGGGCAGGAGCTCATTGGCCCTGGTGCAAGCCATGGTCCGGGGCGAGAGGGAGTGGGAGGCGGTCACCTCCTTCTGCGAAGCAATCATTCTAGCGAAGGAGGTGGCGGGATGGGCGAGGGAGAGATCCTCACGCCTCAGCCGCCGAGGGAGACGCTCCGGGCATCGGAAGCCGCGTGACGACTCCTGGCCACCGTAGGCGCGGGCCTGCGGGCGGAGAGCAATGGGTAGCGCGTAAGTGTTCCACGTGCGCCTCAAAGAGATGTCAGCATAGATGACGGGGCCCGACAGGGCCGAAGTCTGGGGTAGCGGGATCGTCCGAAAGGGTTACCGCTGCCCTGGTACATAAAGGGCTAAGGAAGGAACACGGGTGGGTTTTAGTCAGTAAGAGTCTGACACTCCCTTCTGCTCCACCCAGAGCGGGAGGAGTCATTTGATGATTTCCCATCCACAACAAAAAAAAAAAAAAAAAGGAGCTCATTGGGCATCAAAAACTTCGTCCGCATCACTGTCAATGGGATAAGTGCTCAAAAGGCTGGCAGCATTATCACGTTGAGAATCTGAGATTGAACTAAAATAACTGCCATGAACGCCAGTAGACATCGAAATCTGAACTTATGAAATTCGGCTTGTTCAATGAGCAGACTGGAATTTGTGCGCGGTTGCTAGCATAGTCTCGCCCCCTAATAATGTGACAAATATAAAATAATGGTGGAATGTGGTTGTGGGTACGTAACTCTGTCCTAGTCTCTCGGGAAATATTTTTTTATTGTTATTAAATAAAGGCAACAATATCATAAGTTATTATTATTAATCTATTCAAAAACAGGCCAGGTAATTTTGTAATGGCATAGAAATTATATAGCTACTATATAAGTTTTGTGCAGTGATTATCTCCTTGTGGATTCTGATGTCCTAGTACCAAATACCCCTCAATACGTGACAGACTGTCGGTTTCCAATTCAAACTACTCACAAAAATGCTGGGAACCGCAGCTGATACGAGTTATGAAAACATGTACAAAAGAATGTTGTTGTTTGTTGTTATGATTTTTTTTTATTTGACGAGACAACTCCTTGTAGTTCCTGTTGTACTGGTGCTGCTGCTGATGCACGCTTCGCGTATCCACGGCAACAGCATTATTGCTAGGGAATTATTTTTTTGAATGTATGTAGCGTAGACTGAGAAACGAATATTATTATTGTTACTTTTAATTTATTTATCAATGATCGACAAGGATAGAGAGATAGTGCAATAAACATTGTGCAGGTATGCCACTCCAAATATCGCACCCCAATACACCACAGCACCATGCAGCGATAAAAAAAAAATACCGCAGCGCTTGATGGGCCCACTGTGATGCCACTGTCATATCTACGGACAGATTAAAAAAAACCGCTAGGAGGAATAAAAACAATACAATAAAAATACAAGAAAATCCGTAATGCTTGCAAGATACAATAAATAAGATACTTTGATCGACCGATTGGGTCTGCACGCAGTTGTGTACAGACCCAGGGTCAGTTCATAATTAGATTGCTTTTACAAACTAGTAGATGTTGTCCCACGCTGGGCGCCAGTATAATTTGAACTGATTCACATTTGGCGATATTTATAACCTACATACAAGAACTTACTAAGCTAATAAGTCATCTATACTAATAATAAAGCTAAAGAGTTTGTTTGTTGGTTTTAACGCGCTCTGGAACTACAAGTCGGATTTGAACAATTCTTGAGGAATGCTTTTTGCTTTTGATAGATATTAGTTAATTAACGTCACACTACGGCTCTTAGGAACCGATCAAAAAGAAAAAAGTCAGAAAGGATGCTAAGCGAAAAGGAAGGATTAGCGCGGGCGGGCCATGCGATGCGACGCGGTGGGTCGGGTAAAAAGGAAATTTCACGCGAAGAGAAGCTAGTATTAAATACGTAGTCTCATTCTTATATGTACACGAAAGGTCCTTCTGGTTTAGAGATTAAAGGTCCACTGGTCCTCATGGGCCGCAACGTACACACGGCACACACGGATCTTGGTTTGCTTTGTACAGGCCACTTCCTAAATAATTTTACAAGTATTACAGACACCTCTGGTTCTTTCCTGACTTCCCAGTATCCAATGTAACAAAAACACGTGGCCGCAGGTGAGCACTCCATTCACATACAATTTGTAGAGGGCGCTCTAGTACAACAAAGTTTTTGTACCATGTGTGCATACACCCCTATTTTACTTTCACAGATAGCTCTTGTTGATTCCTGTTGCGCTAGTATTCAATGTTAAAAACCACGTTGCCTTTGATACGCCGCGCCACCGCCGCGCCTTTTACACAGTTACTAGATTTGAATTTGCTGTAAGCTAAATAAATCCTATTAATATTATATACAAACGTGAAAGTTTGTATGGATGGATGTCTCTTTCACGCAAAAACTACTGAACGGATTGTAATGAAATTTGGCACACAGGTGGCTTATAACCAGAATTAACATATAAGAAACTTTTATCGCGATAATGATAAATGATTTTATTTTTGTAAGTAGGTTTGTACAAACACTTTTACACGTCAAACATATTTTAAAACAAGATGAGGTCGGCGTTTCCTATCTGACTAGTCTGAGAAGAAAGCCCGAAACAAACTCAGAGGTCACAGACTCTTTTAAAATCCAGACATAATCTTGGTCAGATCATATGAAGACCATGTAGGTCGATGTCTTAGATGGTCTTTTGAGGAAAGAACCACACAGATTGAGAGGACCTGTCCAGTAAGTGCACGCATTTGTCAGAAATCGTGCAGCTCAACTCAAAACTTAAGGAGCTCAACGATTCGACGAACAATACCAAAGAAAGGACATTTGGGTAGGCCACATTAATTACTCAAACTGCCAGACCATGACAAAATTTATTTATATTAATTTTCTCTTTGTTCTCTTAGTTTTTGACCTATGTGGGTCTTCACATTCACAATAATAAAATAATACAATACTTTACGAAATAAGCAAATGTCACAGTATATATAAAATTAATTAATGTCACAGTGTATATAAAAAAAAACAACAACAAAACGGAGAAAAAAAAAAAAACATTAAATATGTAAAAATTGGAAGCAGCTCAATCCCAAGCCTTTTTGTCCTCGATATAATTCTTAACGGTATAAAAGGCTTTCTGGCACAATTTACGTTAAATGAATGATTTGAATTTATTAAGGCTTAGATCTTGAACGGAGCTTGGAACTTTATTATAATAGCGTACACATTGGCATTTGAACGAGCCACCTATTTTCTCGAGCCTTGTTGTAGGTATAACAAATTTGTGTTTGTTCCTAGTATTACTGTATTTTTTAAACAATTTTATATTTTTATGGGCATATAAAATATTTTCATAAATGTATTGAGAAGGCACCGTTATAACATTAATCTCTTTAAATTTGTCTCTGAGCGAGTGTCTCGGACTTAATTTATAAATTGATCGAACAGCTCGCTTCTGCAAAATAAAGATAGTCTGAATATCAGCGGCATTTCCCCACAATAGAATGCGGTACGACATTACACTATGAAAATAGCTAAAGTACACTAAACGGGCTGTCTCTATATCAGTTAAATTACGAATTTTTCTAACAGCGTATGCTGCGGAACTTAGCTTATTTGACAATTTATCTATATGTCGACCCCACTGAAGCTTAGCATCCAAAGTTATGCCCAAGAATACTGTGCTGTCTTCAGGATTCAATTCTTCGCCCTTTATCAACACATTGGTTTTCACCTGCCTAACGTGAGGTAAGTAGCGTAAACTTATTAGGTAAACTTATACATATTCCCACGGGATCGAAACTTATGCGGGTGAAACCGCGGGGCGCAACTAGTTATAAATATTTTCTGTTGGTATTATTGTATGGACTTCTATCGGAACCCAGTTATAAATAAATCTATTAAAAAAAAACATCAGCTCGCACAGGCACAAGTACACCTATAGTAAGTAGGGAGTGGGTGTGGGTGCAAGAACTATAGTAAGTAGGGTGTGGGTGTGAGTGCAAGAACTATAGTAAGTAGGGTGTGGGTGTGAGTGCAAGAACTATAGTAAGTAGGGTGTGGGTGTGGCTGCAAGAACTATAGTAAGTAGGGTGTGGGTGTGGGTGCAAGAACTCACCAAAACATTCGAGTGGCAAACTTCAAATCATCAAAAACCGAAGATCGCATCGAAAATTAAAGCTCGCCCTCCTCTTCGGCGGCGCGCGCTAGACCACGTGTTTCATAACATTGGATACTAGGGCACCAGGAGTGAGCTGAAGTTTATAGCGATAAAATTGCACGCACACATACCTTCATTGCAACGTTACATCACACACCGTCGAATGTATGTGTAGTAGACACACACAGGGGTGTCCTTCAAAAGATAGGAAATAAAAGTAATAAATAAAAAGGCACATACAAAGGGAAGAAAAAAAAGTGCATATAAAGGGACATACAATGTCCGTGATGGTGATGTTCTACAGAAAGGTCAGCTGTGTAGTACTGGCAACCGGCGTGCGTGTATGACCAGATGTATGAACGTAGACGAAGCAACAGGAGTAAGTAAGGAGTGTAGCAGGTGGCGTTCCGTAGTGTCTGCCTACCTCCATGGAAAGGAAGCGTGCGTGATGTTTATTTGTAAACAAAATGAATTAGTGAATTGACAAAATGAATTGAGCCTAGCCTAGGCAAAGCGCCGAGACACCAAGAACATCATAAATAAGCTGCATTCCACTCAGGCAGAATTTCTTAGAAATGTTGGAGTGTCTTTGCTATATTATTATACAAAGTATCTTCAAGAACCTAACAGTTTTTTACAGTGAAATAACTATGAGTATAGAACCAGGACTGATTTTTCAATCGACACATAATTTTTATTCGTGGAATAAAATTGACGTCTGACAGTGTTTATATTGAAGAACTGTCAATCAATTCCAAATTATTCCTCGGATAAAAATATCTGGCGTTGGAAAAATCAGCCCTAACTGAGCCAGACGAAAATAAAATATATTTGCGAAAATCGAAATTAAATAAAAACTTGTTAAAAGAACGCCTTAAACGCTGACTAAACTCTGGGCAGTGTAATCAAATAAAAGCGTTTTGTTATAATTTTGGGTTCAGGGTCTTCAGATGTTACCTACTCGTAAAGGTGTTTCAGGTTGTTGCACGTCTTAAATCGGTACCGGCTACCAGGATATCAAAAGTTGTCGGGAATACTTGGTGCACCAGCTAAAATAATAAAGAAAAGTCAACACAAGATAAGTGAAGGTACTGAATCTTAATATTATCTGTCCTTTTGATGGATTCTTCTATGTTTTGTAAATGTGAGGACTTTATAGGCCTTGTAGACTTTAGATCTGCAGACCATTTTTTATTTTATCAATCACCTGGTACTTGTTGACAGGCCTACGCTGTCCTCCCATACCTACTGTAATTTGAAAACATTGTAAAAGCCAATTATTTTTAACCTAGCCGTGCACCTAGCTTCTGACGTTTCATAAGTGCCCATGTTGGTTTATGTGAAATAAAATTGTTTGATTTAAATAGTCCTATCCTACACAAGGTGTAATTGAAATAACTGAAAACTTGAAAAGGTCGCTATACTCAGCGTTATGAACAACTTTAACGGGAGCGAAACAAAGATAGATAGATATTGTTTGGTCATCAACCGAACATAAATATGAAAACTTATTCTTGTAGTACTTGTCTACATGCCAGCTACGCCGCAAGTCGTAGCAATCTCGTAGACTATTTGTTTATCAAATTAGTTCTTCAAAAAATCTCAGTCTGTATCCTCTACTTAATTTTTATTTTCACTGAAAACTAAGCTAACTTACAAGATTTTACACAAAAAGGTACATATCAGTACCATAAGTACAATCAATGCACAACAAATACTGCAGTACACTACAAAAAATTACAATGCACAGGTCAATTGAAGATGTCCAAGCCCCACGGACTTTGAGGCCACGTGTTTTCAGGTTACACTTACTAGGACTTCAGAAGATAGCAAGGGGTTTGTTTGACATTGCACCAATAACGGGAGATATATGAAGTAAGTACAATCAAGCAATATCCGAACGGAATACAAGTTTGTAAATACAAGTTTTCTTATAAAAACCACTTCTCAATTTCGTACAATCACAAAAATTTTCACAATACAATGAAAAATGTAGTAGACTGTATGTTCTGCTGATTAAATCACCAAGTCTCAGTGACTTGACCAACAACACATTTTATTTTTTTTAAAACATGAACAGAACAACCGTCATTTAAAAATAATATAAAAACATAAAACCTGAAAACATAAACTCACAACAACATTATTGTACCTCCAATCAATGGATTTACAAATAAATATCTAATTGTAAATCTATTCAGTGACAGTAAGCGTAAAAATGCCAGCATTTGTTTGTCCAAACTTCGTCCATTCGTGACCGCACACAAACACCGAAAAAAAATGTGTGTAACAAACGCAAACATCATTTTGTATGAATTTAATCACAAATAAAAAGTTTCAAAAGTGTATGCGTTTTTTAAAGATTTTAACTAAACAAATATTTGAGGCTTTTTTGTGAAATAACAAAACCTCCTTTCTAAAAAAATATGCCTACTAAGTACTAACTAAGTATTTCATAATTTTATAAAATGTAGTGCTTCTGTACCGTCAAAAATTGTTTATTTCATTCATGAAATAGTTTAATAACTCTTTCGGTGCCATAATACTCACAAAGCACAGCAAGCACCCTTATTAAATGTATCGACCTGTATAAATACATAAATTAATTCTGCCCTGTTGTTGCGAGTGGCCGCACTGAGGCCACGTGTTTTTAGATATTGAGTACTAGGACCCCAGGAATCAACTGGAGTTGCGAATATTCAGGGGTGTTGTAACATATTATTTACGCGGCAAGAATTAATGCAAATGTGTTACCTCGATCATTCTCGATGACCGTGACTTTCTAATTGTCTTATAAAATTAACCTCATCAAGATGTAAGGGAAGGGTGCATTTTTTAACCGACGAAAAAAAACGGAGGAGGTTCTCAAGTCGACGCGTATATATTATATATATTTTTATGAATGTCCACGCATTACTTTTTACAGAGTAGTCAGATTTTGATAATTATTTTTTTTACTGGAAAGGGTATACCCCAAACTTGGTCCCATATAAATTTGGAAACAAAATTCCAACCCTAAGGGTGGGAAAACAGTGGGAATAGTGGGGATGTATTGTTTACTCACAGATTTTGATTGCCGAGTTGTGTATTATTACTCTACTCAGTGCCACATATGCCTGTCCTTTGGCAAACAATTAGTAGATAAATATAAAAAACCACAAAAAAATATAAAATAAAAACTTAAAAAAAAAAAATTAAACCGCCGATAAAACTGAAAAGCAAAAAATAAGTCGGTGCCGTTTAAATTTAAGGCAATTTAGTGATCTTTATTTATTGATTGTTTGGCGCTGACTCAAAGTTACTTAGGTATACTTAATAATAAAAAAAAATAATAATAAATATTCCACAACTATCACACAACGCCATCTAGTCCCAAGCTAAGCAGAGCTTGTGTTATGGGTACTAGACAACTGATAAACATACTTATATATTTCTAAATACATAAATATTATAGATAAATTACACCCAGACACAGAACAAATGATCGTGCTCATTACACAAACATTTGTCCTGGGTGGGAATCGAACCCACGACCTCCGGCATAGCAGTCAGGGTCACTAACCACTAGACCAACAGGCCTGTCAAACTTGGGTGAGTTGCATCAAAACCTCCGTTATAGTTACGTCAAAGCTAATTTTAATTTTAACAATAAGTATGACCATAAAATCTAACTATCTGTTGTTGCACCATCATGTAAAATGTAAAAAGTTATAGTTAAAAGGGTGACAAGTGATAAGAAGGTTTATTTCCCCAAAATGTTCGTGGGTAATTTTTTTGACAGGAACAACTCTTCAAGCTGTTGTCATCACATTTTCAAAAATAACCAAGATCAAACTTATTTTCATTAAACGCAACGTGTTTTCAAATATGAAAACATATTATTAATATAAGTCACAGTCTGAGGTGGTAACCAAAACTGTTTGTATTAAGTAATAAAATAAATAATAGTAATACTGCTATCCATATTCATAATGAATGTTTTTTTTTGTTAGCCTATGCTGTCCCACTGCTGGGCAAAGGCCTCCCCCAAATCCTTCCAGGAACTCTTTTCGTTAAAGTTGGGTAATTTTTTTGACAAGCACAACACTTCAAGCTTGTTGTCATCACGTTTTCTTTTGTTGGCTCTAGGGTGTTACTCAGTCATAAATGGACTCGATTGTCTCGGAAACTCGAAAACTCAATTCAAGTTGGTTGTTGCTTCGTACGTTTGAAACGCACACAAAAAAAACTTCAAGAAAAAAATCATAGCAATATCCAAAATACAGTAACCGTTCTATATTGGTACATCGGAGTGACATTCGGCTAAGATTGCCTTTGTTCGAATTTGTAAATAGCGTTGTGTCCTACTCAGGTTCCACTGATTATCAGGTTGATCTGATAATCAATGACGATTTTAATGACAAAATATTACACTTTATCAACTGACAGCACTAACCCACAGAACATGTATTTTCTCTTATTAAAACTCTGTGACTCTGTACATCTCAGTATTTTGACGGTTTATTACACGAAATATAATTATCTATTCCTAGATTTATTATCGAAGAATGACAGTTAACTAGTGTGGCAGTGTTGGTGATATTTATCTAATCGCAACTACATCGAGTGGCACCTCGAGAGAAAATGGACTTTTATTTACTCGAGTAACGAGTTAAATAAAATCGAGCCGCATCACTATCTGACACTGTCAGAAAGACAAGACGTGTCAAGTGACAATAACATTCATTTTATTTTTGCGTTTCTTTCGAATTGCATGAAATTGATATTTCTGTTTTCCTGTATGTAATTGAAGGATTGCATTATTGGAAGATGCATAAGAGCATTTACTCCAGAAGGATGTTGTATTAATTGTTCAGTAAGATTTCAACGCAATGTGCCAAGACATTTCCCGAGACTGCTGCAGATGTGCGGTAACTTGTGAACGCAAGAATTCATGAACACAAGCCAAACCATCTCTAATGCAGTTTAACGAAAGTGCGTTTAAACGATGCAAGAAAGTATTGAAACTGTTTATACATTATGGAGATTTGGATACAGGAATATTATACAGGATGGCAGGGACATCGACGCGCAAACTGTAACCATGGATTCAGCACATGAGTTTAGATCCCATAGCATCGATGGTTTTCGTCGGTTATCAATAAAAAAATCTTCTGTTTCATAGAAAAGTGCAATACCTACGCGGTCAAAATGTATGGAACAGCAATATTTTTTTTTTATAACCGACGAAAAATTGCGACGCTATGGAGTCTAAACTCATGTGCTGAATCCATGGTTACAGTTTACGCGTCGATGTCCCTGCCACCCTGTATTCTATGTCGATTTCACAACAAACGCATACTTACTGTGCCTGATGACTGCGGGAAAGAACATTATTTTGCAGTGGATTCCAGCACAGCAAAAAGAACAATAATAATATTAGTTAGAATACGTTTATTGTCTAACACAAATAATCCATGTCTTTTTAGGTACATTATTTAGGTACCTAGAACATCAATTTCTAACAGCAAGCTGCTCTTGCTGGATAACTGTTTGGTGGGCAGACGTTGGTACTGTTGTGCACATGTAATGTGGAGCGTGCGGTATTTAAGTTTTTATCGGTGGAGTGACCTGCATCTTTTTAGATTAAAATATTACCTACTTCTAACTCGTCTGACGTTGAAATTAATATAAGTACTTACAGTAATAAAAATGCTTTGTTATGTACACTATGTGATGTTTGATTACTATTTATTGCTGAGTACTGGCGGCTCTGTTGTAACAGCTGCGACTTACAGCTTGTAGATCATAGTTTCAAACCCAGAGAGGCACTTTACTTTGTGTAAATTGTTTCATCACTACTGCTCTCAAAACGGTGAAGGAAAACATTGTGAGGAAACCGGCATGCCCTAGAGCTAAAAATCGAAGACATGTGATATCTACCAACCCGCACTGGGCCCACGTGGATTACGTTACGGCCAACTCCCTCCCATCGAGAAGAAGCCTGTGTCACAGCAGTGGAAACAATAAAGGCTGATTGTGCTTATGGAACAAATATTATGATTGCACTGAGTTGTTAATTTTAGCAATGTAGAAGTTACTAGATTACAAATCCTTGAGGAGGCCAGACGAGACTAGCACAAGACAACAAAAAAAACAAGCATGGGACGACAATGAAAAGGAATTCACTGCCAAACTCCAAAAAAATTATGACACAAACCGTAACTATAGCCCTTAACCGCCCGAAGTTGGGTGATTAATGTTATAGTTATTTGTGACGTTATTTTGACACTTGTCACAATTGTTAAAATGATGCAACCCGAATTTCGCTTAACCGGAGATTTGACGACTGTCAAAGCATTGATTATCGTTATAAAGGTTAAATAAAAAAATGTTTATAATTTTTTGCTTTTCAGTTTTTTCGGCGGCTTAATTTTTTTGTTAAAAAGTTTTTATTTACTTTAAACTGCTCCATTTGCAAGCAAGTTCGAAATTTAAATGAAATCTTTGATAAGTTACTGGTCATGTTGCGAAGTAAAACTTCGTTCCATTTTTTTATTACACGATAGGGATTTTCATACCAACATTGCCGGCCGCTGCTCGCATGTACTTATTTGACGAGTAAAGCTATTACGATTTTGAAAAAAAAAAAAGGCTTTTTCTTCTTCATATAAATAAGAACTAGGTGTGCAGCGATTAAATTCTATTTTCGCCTTTTCGTAAGTAGGATGGCAGTAGGCTTGTTGTTACATGGGACTTAAACTGGCCAAATTTTGATGTACTATTAGGTACTTATCTCTGCCTAACCCTTCGGGGAATACAGGCGTTATGTTACGTTATTTTGAAAACTAGGGTTTTCCGTGCATTTGAAAAATGAATTGTGTCGACAAACACAAACTTACTAGGTACTGTTTCTTCATTAGTTTATTGGTATGACTATCACCTGCTTATCGAATTCGCGTGTGTTTATGACTTAACACCAACCCCCAGTTACATAGTTAGAACAACTCCAGCTGATTCCTGATGTCCTAGTACTCAATGTTTATAAACACGTGGCCTCAGTTCGGCCACTCGCAAACAGGGCAGGATTTTGCGAAGTTTGTTCGTCACTGCTAAATCAAGAAGGGGGTCGTGTCTTTCATGGGCCTGGTATTTATAGGAGAAATGATTTTTAATTATAATTGTAAGTATTAATTATTTATTAGTCTACCCGGCTATTGACCAAGAATACATTTTACAAATTATGCACTATACCAGCACCTCACATTGCAGCCTTGTTTTTATTAAGCTTGCCTTTGTACGGTTATTTTTATTAGGCCTGATTCAGAAGGCAGCACTCCTCGGAGGTTCCTGTCTCTGAAGCCCATCGGTAGCTTTGGACCTTGCCACCGATATCGGCGGACCACTATTTTTATATTTAATATTTTTTATAAGTACGTTTTTTATAAAAAAAAATTGGAGTATGTGCTGTTAATGCATTTTTTATGGGACAATAAAATAACGGTTCATGAATCCTGCACTACTGACAACAATCTTACTAGCGTCGAATGTGTGCTAAGCTGTCTTTGCTACTGACCAACTATCCTTAAGGACGGTGCCTATGTGATGTATTCTTAGGCATTGTATACTGGGACATTAGAAGTTACCTGGAGGTTTCCAATGTTAAGAAACCCCATTCTTATTAAAATACCTACCTGTGAATGAATAGGTTGCGGCATTGAGGACGGGCGCATACCCGTCATCGTCATCTCGTCATCACGTCTGTAGTTACCAGTTCAACATTTTTTATTTAATATGTTTCCATCGTGCAGTTAGCTTCAATTGTTTCATCGTGCGCCCGCGCTGCATGAATATGGTTTATCTTATTTGTTTAACAAAGTGTGCAAAAACTCATGTTCATCTTATTATTTACTAGATAAATTACTGCTTGAACTTATCCGCTAAAGGTGGTGGACCAATGTCAGAGCTTCTCACCAAATGAATGAACCGCAAACTGCGGCCACATCAGGCCACGTGTTTTTAAACATTTAATACTAGGATACCATGAGTCAACTGGAGTACGAGATACCCCTAACGGGCGAGTCTATTTATTACCAGCTGTGCAACAAATGACCTTGACACCAATAAAATAACTGCAACTCATTTTGTACGCGAAAGCTGCACACCTGCATCGCCACGTGGTTCAAAGCATTTAATACTAGGACATCAAAAGTTACCAAAAGCTTGTACGAGGAATGTGAACATTTCCAATTTTTCACTCTTAATGCATAATCAATTATGAGTCAATGTCAGTCTCTGTGAGACAAGCTACCTATGTAGAGTTCTATGATTCAGCGTGTTAATATTTGCCCTTTTTTAATTCCGGCAGGCCATAAAGATTGACATGACATTCATTCACCAAGTCAGAAGAAATATTTGACAGGTATTCAGTAACTGAAAACTCAACAGTCAAATATGTGTTGAACTTCAGACGTTGATGGTGATAATTTTGAATAAAATATTGATGATTGATAGAGACCTTACCAAACATTCCGTGGAGATGAACGTCTCACCTTATGAGCTTGTGGTTACTGTTACTTATTAGGCACCCAGAACACCGAAGAGGTTGACAAACAGTACCAGACTTATTTCAAAAGTTGTCTCGCGTACATATCACTATGTACCTACTATCTATCTATCACTTGCTCTTGACTCCCAGAGGTGAAAAAAAAAGCTGGCTCCCAATGAAAACGAAACACAGCAGTAGAAATAAATATGAATGTATTACAATTAAATAGTACCCAGATGAACTAACATTTGAAAACAGTCAAATTGTCATGAAGAGTTCGAAGGCCTAATCGTCAAAGATTTAAAGGATTTGCAGCCGCAGGAGCCGAGCATGCTCATATCGGTATCGTGGAACTTAACAAGCTATCATCGTATTACTTCTTGCCATTGACAGAGTTTTTGCCAGACAACATTGTAATGACGATATCGATGCAACCTTCCTTCTAAATTCTGTATCTTTTCTGGTTGCAACGTAGAACCTCCTCGTGACCTCTGATATCCTAGAACCTGCCACCTAAAAACACGTGGCCTCATCATCCAAATCGTTTTCACTGCATGTCTGTCATGTAAAGAAAATGAAATACTTCTCGTGTGGAATAACTAAACCAACCGCAAATATTGGATGATTCTAAAAAAATGACGAATAAACTTCTTTAGTAAGAACAATAGCTGGCTGGTGAAACTAATATTAACTACTTAGTAGACCTACTATTTTAAAAGAAAACGCAACTTTGTTCTGTCTCCTTCAACGTTCAGTCATATTTTAACCATATTTACTTCATTTTCCTACTTATTCACTATTGCTAGTGCCAAATTTATTTTACTTTTAAGCAAGCAGAATCGACGCAAAATGTTGGTATATGTGGCACTTTGATAAACTTGTTGTATACTCTTGGCGCCTTCTGATGGCCTAGTACCAAACGCTTCCTGAAAACGTGACGCAACCGTCGATTTCCCACGGTCGCCGTACCAGCGCGCGAGCGCTACGGTGAAAGTAAAAAAATAATTTGTTCTCATTACCCCGACTGCGCGAAAGCAAAGACAGGCTTATGTTTTACACGCGTACTATGTGTTTAGTCACTTTCTTCGATGCTTCCTTATAGCTGAAATAAATAGATAAGATGTCGACATTGAGATGTCGACTCGTCTAGGTTGCGTGATGGTTATATCTAAATTTTGTATTCAAAATCAAAATGGCGGATTATTAGACGTCAATAAGTAATGCCTTGAAAAAAAAATAACAAACAGAGTGTCGTGTCGACAAGAGAGGTGTTGTGTGTGGGACATGGTTTGAACCGAAGTTCTTTGGCGTTAATTACCGTGCGATAAGGAACTTCGTTTCAAAAATGTGTGTACCCACTGACCATGTGGTGTTTCAAAATAAACATAAAGGGCTTGCGAAGACAGTAACAAAAAATTTGACGCACTGATTGCTTGAAACTAAAAGAAACAACAAACCTAACCGCAGTGAAAGTTCAAAACAAGCTCACTTTTCAAGAAGTTTGATGCAGTTGGTTGCATTAAATCTGAGATTAATTACTATTTTTACAAGCTCACACTAATATTAGTGTGAGCTTGTAAAAATAGTACTAGTACTAGTAGTAGTACTTGTATATAATTGTATATAGTGTATATATACTATATACAATTATATAAAAGGGCAGGAGCTCATTGGGCATCAAAAAATTCGTCCGCATCACTGTCAATGGGATAAGTGCTCAAAAGGCTGGCAGCATTATCACGTTGAGAATCTGAGATTGAACTAAAATAACTGCCATGAACGCCAGTAGACATCGAAATCTGAACTTATGAAATTCGGCTTGTTCAATGAGCAGACTGGAATTTGTGCGCGGTTGCTAGCATAGTCTCGCCCCCTAATAATGTGACAAATATAAAATAATGGTGGAATGTGGTTGTGGGTACGTAACTCTGTCCTAGTCTCTCGGGAAATATTTTTTTATTGTTATTAAATAAAGGCAACAATATCATAAGTTATTATTATTAATCTATTCAAAAACAGGCCAGGTAATTTTGTAATGGCATAGAAATTATATAGCTACTATATAAGTTTTGTGCAGTGATTATCTCCTTGTGGATTCTGATGTCCTAGTACCAAATACCCCTCAATACGTGACAGACTGTCGGTTTCCAATTCAAACTACTCACAAAAATGCTGGGAACCGCAGCTGATACGAGTTATGAAAACATGTACAAAAGAATGTTGTTGTTTGTTGTTATGATTTTTTTTTATTTGACGAGACAACTCCTTGTAGTTCCTGTTGTACTGGTGCTGCTGCTGATGCACGCTTCGCGTATCCACGGCAACAGCATTATTGCTAGGGAATTATTTTTTTGAATGTATGTAGCGTAGACTGAGAAACGAATATTATTATTGTTACTTTTAATTTATTTATCAATGATCGACAAGGATAGAGAGATAGTGCAATAAACATTGTGCAGGTATGCCACTCCAAATATCGCACCCCAATACACCACAGCACCATGCAGCGATAAAAAAAAAATACCGCAGCGCTTGATGGGCCCACTGTGATGCCACTGTCATATCTACGGACAGATTAAAAAAAACCGCTAGGAGGAATAAAAACAATACAATAAAAATACAAGAAAATCCGTAATGCTTGCAAGATACAATAAATAAGATACTTTGATCGACCGATTGGGTCTGCACGCAGTTGTGTACAGACCCAGGGTCAGTTCATAATTAGATTGCTTTTACAAACTAGTAGATGTTGTCCCACGCTGGGCGCCAGTATAATTTGAACTGATTCACATTTGGCGATATTTATAACCTACATACAAGAACTTACTAAGCTAATAAGTCATCTATACTAATAATAAAGCTAAAGAGTTTGTTTGTTGGTTTTAACGCGCTCTGGAACTACAAGTCGGATTTGAACAATTCTTGAGGAATGCTTTTTGCTTTTGATAGATATTAGTTAATTAACGTCACACTACGGCTCTTAGGAACCGATCAAAAAGAAAAAAGTCAGAAAGGATGCTAAGCGAAAAGGAAGGATTAGCGCGGGCGGGCCATGCGATGCGACGCGGTGGGTCGGGTAAAAAGGAAATTTCACGCGAAGAGAAGCTAGTATTAAATACGTAGTCTCATTCTTATATGTACACGAAAGGTCCTTCTGGTTTAGAGATTAAAGGTCCACTGGTCCTCATGGGCCGCAACGTACACACGGCGCGCACGGATCTTGGCTTGCTTTGTACAGGCCACTGCCTAAATAATTTTACAAGTATTACAGACACACCTCTGGTTCTTTCCTGACTTCCCAGTATCCAATGTAACGAAACACGTGGCCTCAGGTGAGCACTCCATTCACATACAATTTATAGAGGGCGCTCTAGTACAACAAAGATTTTGTACCATATGTGCATACACCCCTATTTTAATTTCACAGATAGCTCTTGTGGATGGATGGATGGATGTTTGTTACTCTTTCACGCAAAAACTACTGAACGGATATCGACACAGATGGTTTATAACCAGGATTAACATATAGGAAACTTTTTATCCCGATATTCCCACGGGATCCAAACTTATGCGGGTGAAACCGCGGGGCGCAACTGGTTATAAATATTTTCGGTTGATCTTATTGTATGGACATCTATCGAAACCCAGTTATAAATAAATCTATTAAAAAAAAACATCAGCTCGCACAGGCACAAGTATAGTATATAGGGTATGGGTGTGGGTGCACGAACTATAGTAAGTAGGGTGGGTGTTGGTGTGGGTGCAAGAACTATAGTAAGTAGGGTGTGGGTGTGGGTGCAAGAACTCACCAAAACATTCGAGTGGCAAACTTCAAATCATCAAAAACCGAAGATCGCATCGAAAATTAAAGCTCGCCCTCCTCTTCGGCGGCGCGCGTTAGACCACGTGTTTCATAACATTGGATACTAGGGCACCAGGAGTGAGCTGAAGGTTATAGCGATAAAATTGCACGCACACATACCTTCATTGCAACGTTACATCACACACCGTCGAATGTATGTGTAGTAGACACACACAGGGCTGTCCTTCAAAAGATAGGAAATATAAGTAATAAATAAAAAAGCACATAACGGTAAAACGGGGTGAATAGGAATGCAGGGGTAAATCGGGCCGAAACTTTAAAATGGATTTGTACTTTAAAATAATATAGTTTGCTGCAAACAAGGACACTTAATCTTTAATTAAGAAACAGTAAACACATTACAGTATTTTCTGGCAACAAACTATATTATTTCAACGTGGAAATCCATTTTAAATTTTCGGCCCGATTCACTCATGCATCCCGATTCACCCCGTTTTACGGTACAAAGGGAAGAAAAGAAAGTGCATATAAAGGGACATACAATGTCCGTGATGGTGATGTTCTACAGAAAGGTCAGCTGTGTAGTACTGGCAACCGGCGTGCGTGTATGACCAGATGTATGAACGTAGACGAAGCAACAGGAGTAAGTAAGGAGAGTAGCAGGCGGCGTTCTGTAGTGTCTGCCTACCTCCATGGAAAGGAAGCGTGCGTGATGTTTATTTGTAAACAAAATGAATGAGTGAATTGACAAAATGAATTGAGCCTAGCCTAGGCAAAGCGCCGAGACACCAAGAAGATCATAAATAAGCTGCATTCCACTCAGGCAGAATGTCTCGGAAATGTTGGAGTGTCTTTGCTATATTATTATACAAAGAACCTAACAGTTTTTTACAGTGAAATAAATATGAGTATAGAACCAGGGCTGATTTTTCAGTCGACAGATAATTTTTATTCGTGGAATAAAATTGACGTCTGACAGTGTTTATATTGAAGAACTGTCAAAAATTCCAAATTATTCCTCGGATAAAAATATCTGGCGTTGGAAAAATCAGCCCTAACTGAGCCAGACGAAAATAAAATATATTTGCGAAAATCGAAATTAAATAAAAACTTGTTAAAAAAACGCCTTAAACGCTGACTAAACTCTGGGCAGTGTAATCAAATAAAAGCGTTTCGTTATAATTTTGGGTTCGGGGTCTTCAGATGTTACCTACTCGTAAAGGTGTTTCAGGTTGTTGCACGTCTTAAATCGGTACCGGCTACCAGGATATCAAAAGTTGTCGGGAATACTTGGTGCACCAGCTAAAATAATAAAGAAAAGTCAACACAAGATAAGTGAAGGTACTGAATCTTAATATTATCTGTCCCTTTGATGGATTCTTCTATATTTTGTAAATGTGAGGACTTTATAGGCCCTGTAGACTTTAGATCTGCAGACCATTTTTTATTTTATCAATCACCTGGTACTTGTTGACAGGCCTACGCTGTCCTCCCATACCTACTGTAACATGAAAACATTTTAAAAGCCAATTATTTTTAACCTAGCCGTGCACCTAGCTTCTGACATTTCATAAGTGCCCATGTTGGTTTATGTGAAATAAAATTGTTTGATTTTGATTTAAATAGTCCTATCCTATACAAGGTGTAATTGAAATAACGGAAAACTTGAAAAGGTCGCTATACTCAGCGTTATGAACAACTTTCACGGGAGCGAAACAAAGATAGATAGATATTGTTTGGTCATCAACCGGACATAAATTCGAAAACTTAATCTTGTAGTACTAGTCCACATGCCAGCTACGCCGTAGCAAGTCGTAGCAATCTCGTAGACTATTTGTATATCAAATTAGTTCTTCAAAAAATCTCAGTCTGTGTCCTCTACTTAGTTTTTATTTTCACTGAAAACTAAGCTAACTTACAAGATTTTACAGAAAAAGGTACATATCAGTACCATAAGTACAATCAATGCACAACAAATACTGCAGTACACTACAAAAAATTACAATGCACAGGTCAATTGAAGATGTCCAAGCCCCACGGACTTTGAGGCCACGTGTTTTCAGGTTACACTTACTAGGACTTCAGAAGATAGCAAGGGGTTTGTTTGACATTGCACCAATAACTGGAGATATATAAAGTGAGTACAATCAAGCAACATCCAAACGGAATACAAGTTTGTAAATACAAGTTTTTTTTATAAAAATCACTTCTCAATTTCGTACAATAGCAATAATTTTCACAATACAATGGAAAATGTAGTAGACTGTATGTTCTGCTGATTAAATCACCAAGTCTCAGCGGCTTGACCAACAACTAATTTTATTTTTTCATAAATATGAACAGAACAAACGTCATTTAAAAATAATATAAAAATATAAAACCTGAAAACATAAACTCACAACAACATTATTGTACCTCCAATCAATAGATTTACAAATAAATATTTAATTGTAAATCTATTCAGTGACAGTAAGCGTAAAAATGCCAATGTTTGTCCAAACTTCGTCCATTCGTGACCGCACACAAACACCGAAAAAAATGTGTGTAACAAACGCAAACATCATTTTGCATGAATTTAAACACAAATAAAAAGTTTCAAAACTAGTACTTGATTACAACTAGTAGTTGATTGTATATTATGCACTTGCTGACTCACTAATCAGCTATGGACTGATTGTGTATGGGCGAACGTTTAAAACGTACTTACAAGACATAAAAAAATTACAGATAAGGTTAATCAAGTTCCTAGTCAGGAAAAAGGTTAAGAAAAAATGTAACAAAGAATATTAAAAAATATTTCCCAGTTGTAAAATCCTACCAATAGATAAAAAAGTCGATTATTTGATAAGCCTAGAACACTATTACAGTGATGAGTTTAAAGTACCTGTTAAAAATAAATATAATACAAGAAGTGTAAGAGCGAAAAGACTAGTTCAACCGAAAATAACAAATTATTATGGGGAAAGAACTTCTAAATATTTAGTACCAAAAGTGTTTAACCGAATAGATATGTTAAGACAAACCCTTAGATTGAGTAAAGGTATGATAAAATCTAAATTAAGGAGTCTGTTTCTCGGTAACGATGAATCTGCCTTTATCGAGAAGTAAATTCACACCATATACCTATTCAAATTTTATTCATGTTTCAAATTGACGTTATTTCAAGTTAAACCAATATCAACTTTATTGTAATGATATTTATGTTGATTTCAGAGTGACTAGCACTATTGAAAAAGTTATAAAAATGCTTAAAGTTGTAACGTAAACTGAACTTTATTGTGTAGGAATTAAAGTTATTTTTCCATAAACTCATGTTTGTTTACATTTTTGGCGAATATGTCGCGATTCAAATTTATAGTATTTATTTCTTTAATACTTTAAGCACACAAATGTACAGAGGCGAACTTAATGCCATAGGCATTTTCTAGTGCTATGGTATTATACATTTCTAAAGCGTGATTCACATATTACATAATAATAATACCATAGTATTATTATTATGTAATATGTGAATCACGCTAGGGGTTTGGTCGGGCCGGCGCGGGCAGGTTGCGGATACTTGTGGACGTGGCTCCGGACGCGGACATCTCCAGACTTAGAATCTGTCAGTGTCCTCTCACGTACTTAGAATCTGTCAGTGTCCGGTGTTCACGGTTCGTCCGCAATCTGTCCGTGCCAGTGTGACTGATCCCTGAGTGAAATAGTGGTAGTTTTTAAGGTTAATTTTTTACTATATTATGTGTACGTAACAGGCGTTACTCGCCATCAAACTCGAAAATTGGCGAGTAAAATTATAAAAACAACAAAATAATGTATTTTGAGAATAATAAAAAAAAGGAAAAGTGTATGCTTTGTTTTTAACAATTTTAACTAAACAAATATTTGAGGCGTTTTTTGTGAATTAACAAAACCTACTTTGTAAAAAATATGCCTACTAACTAAGTATTTCATAATTTTAGAAAATGTAGTGCTTCTGTACCGTCAAATATTGTTTATTTCATATATGAAATAGTTTAATAACTCTTTCGATGCCATAATACTCACAAGGCACAGCAAGCACCCATAATAAATGTACCGACCTGTATACATAAATTAATTCTGCGCTAAAAACTCGGCGCCGTTTAAATTTAAGGCAATTTAGTGATCTTTGTTTATTGATTGTTTGGCGCTGACTCAAAATTACTTAGGTATACTTACATTAGTTTAAGAACTTAGTTATTAAGGTTAAATAAAAAAGGTTTATTATTTTTTGCTTTTCAGTTTTTTCGGCGGTTTAATTTTTTTGTTAAAACGTTTTTATTTACTTTAAACAGCTCCATTTGCAAGCCAGTTCGAAATTTAAATGAAATCTTTGATAAGTTACTGGCCATGTTCCGAAGTAAAACTTCGTTCCATTTTTAAATTACACGATAGGGATTTTTATAGTAACATTGCCGCTGCTCGCATGTATTTGACCAGTAAAGCTTTTCCGACTAAAAAAAAAAAAAATTCAAAAATGCTTGAATGAATGAATAAAATGATAGAATGAATTCCAAGAATGCTTGTGAAAAAGTCATTTTTATAGGAGGTGAGCCTATAAGCTTTTTTCTTCTTCATATAAACACACTAGAACACACACACACATAACACATAGAACTAGGTGTGCAGCGATTAAATTCTATTTCCGCCTTTTCTTAAGTAGGATGGCAATAGGCTTGTCCCCTGTCACATGGGACTTAAACTGGCCAAATTTTGGTGTACTATTAGGTACTTACACCTCTGCCTAACCCTTCGGGGAATACAGGCGTTATGTTACGTTATTTTGAAAACTAGGGTTTTCCGTGAATCTGAAAAATGAGTTGTGTCGACAAACACAAACTTACTAGGTACTGTTTCTTCATTAGTTTATTGGTATGACTATCATCTGCTTATCGAATTCGCGTGCGTTTATGACTTAACGCCATCCCCCAGTTACATAGGTAGCACAACTCCAGCTGATTCCTGATGTCCTAGTACTCAATGTTTATAAACACGTGGCCTCAGTTCGGCCACTCACAAACAGCCGGTCGATTCTGTAAAAATCTCACCGTGGAAAGTCAAGTGAAGTGAGCTTGATGTGAGTTGTCAGTAGTGTCAATCCCTAGCATTATTTGGAATGACAGCTCACTCCACGCTCACTTCACCTAAGTTTTCCCGGTGAGGTGGTTACAGATTCGCACTGCAGGGCAGGATTTTGCAAGGTTGTTCGTCACTGCTAAATCAGGAAGGGGGTCGTGTCTTTCATGGGCCTGGCATTTATAGGGGAAACGATTTTTAATTATAATTGTAAGTATTAATTTTTTTTTTTTTTAAACGTTCCCCACACTAGGAATTTCTCCTGTATCGTGGGTGCGTTTACAAACATTTAAACTCACATACACAAACAGCCAGACCCGGAACAACTACTTGTAGGTCATACAAATATTTGTTCCGTGCGGGAATCGAACCCGCGACACGCAGCGCAGCAGCCAATCGCTTAACCACTGCGCCAACCGTGCCGTAAATAATTATTTATTAGTCTACCAGGCTATTGACCAAGAATACATTTTTCAAATTATGCACTATACCAGCACCTCACATTGCAGCCTTGTTTTCATTAAGCTTGCCTTTGTACGATTATTTTTATGAGGCCTGATCCAGAAGCCAGCACTCCTCGGAGGTTCCTATCTCTGGAGCCCTAACCATCGGTAGCTTTGGATCTGCTACCTATACCGGCGGACCACTATTTTTATATTTAATATTTTTATAAGTACGATTTTTGTAAAATAAATTGGAGTAAGTGCTCTTAGTGCATTTTTTATGGGAAAATAAAATAACGGTTCATGAATCCTGCACTACTGACAACATACTAACGTCGAATGTGTGCTAAGTTGGCTTTGCTACTGACCAACTAAAAGAAGCATAACTATCCTTAAGGATGTATTAACGTCATAGGCATTATTGCCTATACGATGTATTCATAGGCATTGTATACTGGGACATTAGAAGTTACCTGGAGGTTTGCAATGTTAAAAAACCCCATTCATATTAAAATACCTACCTATGAATGAATAGGTTGCGGCATTGAGGACGGACGCATGTACACGTCATCTGGCATGACCAATTCTATCTCTGTTCCACCAAAAATAGACAAAGTTCTTTCTATCAGACTCGACTTCTTTTCTGCCCTAGCACTCTGCAACTCACATTTCTATGAAGACAAAGACTTAATTATTCTCCATAGCAACTGGGAGCAAATTTTAAAATAGTAAGATTAATAACCCCACCGCCGTATCTCTACGTTTACTTCGTGGTGGGGCTTGCGCGCTCCGAACTCTAGGCCTGTGCCGGAAGAGTTTACTTTGCCGAAACAGGTCTAGGGTGAGGAGCCAGACCAAGAGAGATACAGAAACCCGCAGGGCAGCATGTGGCGTGCTGTTGGGCAGTAGCGACCCCACGGACCCTTTCTCCCGGGAGAAGTCTTTTTCCTCACCTCTGGCTTGCCTTTATTGGCCGGCTGGAGTGAACACTGACGAGGAACAGAGCTCCCACCTCATTATTGCCTTTATCCGGGGTTGTCCTAATAGCTGTGGAATACCTCTCCACTCCTGATAAGCCCCCTTGTCGCTACGACACTATGTGCTAGCGACCGTTTTCGGGGGCCAATTATTGAGTGTGCAAGTCACCCCCTGCCATTTTATCCGTGTATATATAAAACATTGATCAGGCAGGGGTCATAGTTCTTCCATAGTTATTGGTAACCAGTCCACTTTAGCCACCCAAACCCATAGTCCAAATTTGTTTTTTTTTTCCACATCCTGTAATAGTCCTACATTAACCGGGGGTTATCCTTGGGTGCACTTGTAAAGTGCATACAGGGATAATGGTCGGGTGGTGCCACATTTCAATGAAATTTCCTAAGGAGCTTCCGCGAGTTGGCTTTGGCCCCTCGTACGCCTTCCAAAGGACCGGGACCCCGTGATCCCGAGATTTGTTAAAATATAAAAATAATAATAATAAAAATATTTAAAAATGTAATTAGTAAGTATTTAAATGAAATAAAGGAGATAATGGCGCCGATTCCCTTGTTCACAAACTAAACTAAATTTAGGTTCAGTGCATATTTTTCTTTCTATTTCATTAAGAAAAGGACAGAAGATAAATATTAGTTTAGTTCTGTCAAATTAACATACTCCATAGACAAATTAGACGTGATTAAAAACATGGCTACTTAAACGTATACGTCAATTTACGTCAGGCGCTGACTAATTTGACAGGACTAAACTAATATTTATCTTCTGTCCTTTTCTTAAGGAAATAGAAAGAAAAAGATGCACTGAACTTAAATTTAGTTTAGTTTGTGACCAAGGGAATCGGCGCCAATAATAATAAAAGTTTATTGACTTTAAGTTTAGGTTACAGTACACCGGTAATACATATTTACATAGTATAGGGCACACTCACTTACGTTCAAGTACACTAAGTTAGAACATATCTATAACAAGTAGCAAGGGGGGTAGAAGAAGAGTTAAATTATAATAATGCTATCACAAGTAAAGCAATGGTTCACATACTTGATAAAATTTATAAATGCCCAATGACGGTATACAGAGAAAAGCTCCTCCCGTGCTAGTCAAGGACTGTGTTGCGGCAAGGTAAGATTCTCGCTCATGGAATAATAGTTATAATGTAAACACGTTAAGACACTTTTTACCAATTACATATGTTTTGCTGTGAATCGTAGATGACGATAACGAGTTACAAGTTTAGCGTAACCAAGTAGTATATCCAAAGAAATCAGACAATGCAACTACTAACGTTATTTAAATATAAACAAAGTGTTTCCACAATAACAATATTTGTTCCGAATCTGTAATAAGACAAACGTGTTAAAAATAAAATAAAATAATAAAAAAGGTGTTTCTAAAACTAATAAATAAAATTAAAAGTAAGAACATATTATAACAAAAGTTGTAGTATTTCAATATAGATTCCATGTCATGTAGGGTATGTACATATGTATGTAGTGCCAAAAGTAGAGAAAAAATTGCATTTGGTCGGCATGCTTGACATTGGCATTGACTTTTGTCGACTGAAGAACAGAAACATTTCTTCTCTTCATCGCCATGCAATCTGTTATTTTGTCTCGACAAAACCCGTTTCTATGGTGATCATGCTACGCGTGAATATCCATCATTATTCTCTAGTGTGTGTAATATTGTGAGGCCACGTGTTTCACAACACAGGATACTAGGGCATCAAGATGAACTGGAGTTATTTGAATTTAGAGTAGTACGTCTGTAGTTACCAAAGCTTTCTTGACAAAAGATCACATAGAGGTGTTACAATAATGTAGCTTATTTTGAAGATACGACATCTTCGTGTGAAGAAGTGAAGTTTGTTTCATCGTGCGCCCGCGCCGCATGAATATGGTTTATCTTATTTGTTTAACAAAGTGTGCAAAAAATCATGTTCATCTTATTATTTACTAGATAAATTACTGCTTGAACTTATCCGCTAAAGGTGGTGGACCAATGTCAGAGCTTCTAACCAAATGAATGAACCGCAAACTGCGGCCACATCAGGCCACGTGTTTTTAAACATTTAATACTAGGATACCATGAGTCAACTGGAGTACGAGATACCCCTAACGGGCGAGTCTATTTATTACCAGCTGTGCAACAAATGACCTTGACACCAATAAAATAACTGCAACCCCCATTTTGTACGCGAAAGCTGTACACCTGCATCGCCACGTGGTTCAAAGCATTTAATACTAGGACATCAAAAGTTGCCAAAAGCTTTTACGTGGAATGTGAAAGTTTCCAATTTCTCACTCTTACTGCATAATCAATTATGAGCCAATGTCAGTCTCTGTGAGACGAGCTATGTAGAATTATATGATTCAGCGTGTTAATATTTGCCCTTTTTTAATTCCGGCCGACCACAAAGATTGACATGACATTCATTCACCAAATCAGAAAAAATATTTGACAGGTATTCATTCAGTAACTGTGAAAACTCATCAGTCCAAATATGTGTTGAACTTCAGACGTTGATGGTGATAATTTTGAATAAAATATTGATGTTTGATAGGGACCTTACCAAACATTCCGTGGAGATGAACGTCTCACCTTATGAGCTTGTAGTTACTGTTACTTATTAGGCACCCAGAACACCGAAGAGGTTGTCAAACGGTACCAGACTTATTTCAAAGGTTGTCTCGCGTGCCTATCACTAAGTACCTACTATACATCTATCACTTGCTCTTGACTCCCAGAGGCGAAAAAAAAAAGGTGGCTCCCTATGAAAACGAAACACAGCAGTAGAAATAAATATGAATGTATTAAAATTAAATAGTACCCGGAGGAACTAACATTTGAAAAGAGTGAAATTGTCATGAAGAGTTCGGTGGCCTAATCATCAAATATTTAAAGGGTTTGCAGCCGCAAGAGCCGAGCATGCTCATATCGGTATCGTGGAACTTAACAGGCTATAATCGTATTGCTTTTTGCCATTGACAGAGTTTTTGCCAGACAATATTGTAATGACGATATCGATGCAACCTTCCTTCTAAATTCTATATCTTTTCTGGTTGCAACGTAGAACCTCCTCGTGACCTCTGATATCCTAGAACCTGCCACCTAAAAACACGTGGCCTCAACATCCAAATCGTTTTCACTGCATGTCTGTCATGTAAAGAAAATGAAATACTTCTCGTGTTAAAAACTAATGATATGTAGAAGTTATAGCATAGGTCTAACATGACCTCATGTAGTAGTTTTTTCCAGCCGCAATAATTGGATGATTCTAAAAAAATAACGAATATATACTTCTTTGGTAAGAACAATAACTGGCTGGTGAAAGTAATATTAACTACTTAGTATGTACTTACCTACTATTTTAAAGGAAAACGCAACTTTGTTCTATCTCCTTCAACGTTCAGTCA
The DNA here is from genome assembly GCA_947507525.1 of Apamea epomidion. Taxonomy (NCBI): domain Eukaryota; kingdom Metazoa; phylum Arthropoda; class Insecta; order Lepidoptera; family Noctuidae; genus Apamea; species Apamea epomidion. The sequence goes on from OX382226.1 coordinate 21,376,416, forward strand.
TATTTAACCATATTTACTTCATTTCCCTATTATTCTGTGATTCGTTATGCTAGTGCCAAAATTATTTTATTTTTAAGCAAGCGGAACCGACGCAAAATGTTAGTATATGTGGTCCTTTGATAAATTTGTTGTATACTCTTGGCGCCTTCTGATGGCCTAGTACCAAACGCTTCCTGAAAACGTGACGCAACAGTCGATTTCCCACGGTCGCCGTACCAGCGCGAGCGCTAAGGTGAAAGTAAAAAATTCATTTGTTCTTATTACCCCGACTGCGCGAAAGCAAAGACAGGCTTATTATGTTTTACACGCGTACTATTTATTTTTATTTATTTTTATTTATTCATTAGGGACAAAAAACAGTTACATGCAAGTTATACAATAAATCCTTATCTTAAGATTATAAACATGTAACCCACAACATTGTCCACATATTAATAAAAAACAATAATAAGAAGTAAAAGACAAAACGTATACAAAAACAAATATGTGTGTGCTTGTGTGGTCAAAACATAATTAAATTTAAATAGCTTCCTTTAACAATACTCCATTTTAGACAGTATATCTATAGCCCTTTTCTTAAACAGTTGGCTTGAAAGTGTGAATATGTCCAATTCCATGAAATAATTGTTGTATGTCTCTACAAGGCGACGAAGGGGTGCACGTTTCCCGGCGTTGGTTTTGCACATATCTGTATGGAACAGTCGAGGCACACGCGCACCCCGTTGGATAACAGTTCTAGGCACTATGTAGCGTAGTTTATTCACTAAGTGAGGACAGTCAAAACTATTGTTACATAAGCCATGCAGTGTCATTACGCCCAGAAGAAATCGCCTGGACTTCAAACTCAGAATGCCGTAACGATCAAGTAACTGAACATAACCAACCTTCGAGTGACGGCATTTATAGTTCAAGGAACGCAGGAACTTTTTCTGTACCATTTCTATTTGAAAGCTGTATTTATCATAGAAAGGGTTCCAAATCTGGACAGCGTACTCCAATTGGGACCGTATCAATGTTTTGTATAACAATAAGAACGTAGAGGGCCGCACAAAGTCACTCGATGATCTCATAACGAAACCGTACATCCGAAATGCTTTGTTTACTACATTATCGACGTGTGTGTCGAAGTGTAAACGTGAATCTAGTATGACACCCAAGTCACGAACCGATATTACATTATCTAACCGTGTGTTATGAATACAATAATTGAATGTAATTTTATTCCTATTTTTGGTGAATGAGATGGTATGACATTTGGGAAGACTTAAAAAAAGTTTGTTTTTTGCACAATATGCATGAAGCCTGTCGAGGTCGTCTTGTAGGAGTTTGCATTCTTGAATATTTTTACAGGTTCTATAGATTTTAATATCATCTGCGTACATTAAGAAGTTAGAGTTTAAAAAACAATTACTAATATCATTAATAAATATGACAAAAAGGAGAGGGCCCAAAATGGATCCCTGTGGGACACCAGACTTGACCACAACCGGGTCTGACTCGTAACCATTAATCACAACTTTTTGCGTCCGATTATGAATATATGAGACAAACCATCTAAGCAAATTACCACGTATCCCGTTATAAGCAATTTTTTCCAGAAGCAATACATGATCCACCTTATCAAAAGCCTTCTGAAAGTCGGTATACACAGCATCCACTTGAGTTCTATGGTCCATGTTTTCAAATAAATAGTTTGTAAATGCTAGTAAATTAGTCGTGGTCGAGCGTCGTTTGACAAAACCATGTTGTTCGGGTAAAATAAGCTGATGAATGTGGGGATATATGGCACCGTGTACAAGACTCTCAAAAACTCTAGACAATGTAGAAAGGATTGAGATGGGGCGGTAATTCTCGACATTGTTCTTGTCGCCAGACTTATAAACAGGAGTTATGAATGCACGCTTCCAAATTGCGGGGAAAAAGCCCTCATGCAAACATTTATTAAAAAGTATATGTAATGGGGCACACAAGCTTTCACAAGTCCTTATAAAGAAGTAAGTACTATGTAAGTATCTAAAGTCCGGTGTTTCAAAATTTGTTAAAGATGTAAACAACAATGGCCGCTCGAAATTGTCTATGATTTAGTGATGTAGTGGTATGAATTTTAAGTTTTGGTGCTACGTTTTGGTGATGTTACGATTGTTTTAGTAGTGTTTCATCAGTATTTTTTATATTGCGATATCTGCATAAGTTAAGTTAGTTAAGTTTGATATGATTTGAAAATCGCCAAACCTATAGACCTACGACGTTATTTAATGAGCAAAAAAGACCGCATATTTATTTAGTAAAACGAGGGTTAGCTTTAAATTGTTAATTTAAATTAAGACGAACCAAAAAAGGATGTCAGCCGTATGACGTTTGTAAAAATTCAAAATCCGGCCCAGTTTCTGCTTTTATTGATAAATGTAATAGTATATTTAAAAGTTTAGAAACGCGCACAGGGTGTAAAGGTGAGTGTGATAATACGTGTATCCTATTAAGTGTATATTTCATCAGTGAGGCATAGATATCGCGTTCAATTCCCAGACAAATTCAATGTTATTGCTTTTGGCGAAAGGCCGCCACTTCCAGTATAGTCACTTTCTTCGATGCTTCCTTATAGGTGAAATAAATAGATAAGATGTCGACATACATGAGATGTCGACTCGTCTAGGTTGCGTGATGGTTATAGGTATCTAGGTTTTGTATTCAAAATCAAAATGGCGGATTAACAGACGTCAATAAGTAATGCCTTGAAAAAAAACACGAAGATAGGTGTCGCGTCGACAAGAGAGGTGTTGTGTGTGGGACATGGTTTGAACCGAAGTACTTTGGCGTTAATTTCCGTGCGATAAGGAACTTCGAATCAAAAATGTGACCCACTGACCATGTGGTGTTTGAAAATTAACATAAAGGGCTTGCGAAGACGGTAACAAAAAATTTAACGCACTAAATAGTTTGGAAATAAAAAAAAGAACAACAAACCTAACTGCAGTGAAAGTTCCAAACAAGCTCACTTTTCAAGAAGTTTCATGCAGTTGGTTGCATTAAATCTGAGATTAATTACTATTTTTACAAGCTAACACTAATATATAGATACTATATACAATTATATAGAGGAATAAAAACAATACAATAAAAATACAAAAATCCGTAATGCTTGCAAGATACAATAAATAAGATACTTTGATCAACCGATTGGGTCTGCACGCAGTTGTGTACAGACCCAGGGTAAGTTCATAATTAGATTGCTTTTACAAACGTAGTAGATCTTGTTTAAGCTTAGAACGAAAAGTGGCAACTGGTTACTGTTGTACTTAGCATTATTATGACAATAATTTCAATAATTATCGAAAAGTAAAGTCAATGTCAAAGTCGAATTAAGCACTTACAGAACTAAGTTCGTCCGGTAACTTGGTCCCACGCTGGGCGCCAGTATAATTTGAACTGATTCACATTTGGCGATATTTATAACCTACATACAAGAACTTAATAAACTAGTAAGTTATCTATACTAATAATAAAGCTAAAGAGTTTATTTGTTTGTTTTAACGCGCTCTGGAACTACAAGTCGGATTTGAACAATTCTTGAGGAATGCTCTTTGCCTTTGATAGATATTAGTTAATTAACGTCACATACGGCTCTTAGGAACCAATCAAAAAGAAAAAAGTCAGAAAGAATGCTAAGCGAAAAGGAAGGATTAGCGCGGGCGGGCCATGCGATGCGACGCGGTGGGTCGGGTAAAAAGGAAATTTCACGCGAAGAGAAGCTAGTATTAAATACGTAGTCTCATTCTTATATGTACACGAAAGGTCCTTCTGGTCTAGAGATTAAAGGTCCACTGGTCCTCATGGGCCGCAACGTACACACGGCGCGCACGGATCTTGGCTTGCTTTGTACAGGCCACTCCCTAAATAATTTTACAAGTATTACAGACACACCTCTGGTTCTTTCCTGACTTCCCAGTATCCAATGTAACGAAACACGTGGCCTCAGGTGAGCACTACATTCACATACAATTTATAGAGGGCGCTCTAGTACAACAAAGTTTTTGTACCATGTGTGCATACACCCCTATCACAGATAGCTCTTGTTGATTCCTGTTGCGCTAGTATTCAATGTTTGAAATCACGTTGCCTTTGACACGCCGCGCCACCGCCGCGCCTTTTACACAGTTACTAGATTTGAATTTGTTGTAAGCTAAATAAATCCTATTAATATTATGCATAAACGTGAAAGTTTGTATGGATGGATGGATGGATGTTTGTTACTCTTTCACGCAAAAACTACTGAACGGATATCGACACAGATGGTTTATAACCAGGATTAACATATCGGAAACTTTTTATCCCGATATTCCCACGGGATCGAAACTTATGCGGGTGAAACCGCGGGGCGCAGCTGGTTATAAATATTTTCTGTTGATCTTATTGTATTGACATCTATCGAAACCCAGTTATAAATAAATCTATTAAAAAAAACCTCAGCTCGCACAGGCACAAGTACACCTATAGTAAGTAGGGTGTGGGTGTGGGTGCAAGAACTATAGTAAGTAGGGTGTGGGTGTGGGTGCAAGAACTCACCAAAACATTCGAGTGGCAAACTTCAAATCATCAAAAACCGAAGATCGCATCGAAAATTAAAGCTCGCCCTCCTCTTCGGCGGCGCGCGTTAGACCACGTGTTTCATAACATTGGATACTAGGGCACCAGGAGTGAGCTGAAGGTTATAGCGATAAAATTGCACGCACACACACATACCTTCATTGCAACGTTACATCACACACCGTCGAATGTATGTGTAGTAGACACACACAGGGCTGTCCTTCAAAAGATAGGAAATATAAGTAATAAATAAAAAGGCACACACAAAGGGAAGAAAAAAAAGTGCATATAAAGGGACATACAATGTCCGTGATGGTGATGTTCTACAGAAAGGTCAGCTGTGTAGTACTGGCAACCGGCGTGCGTGTATGACCAGATGTATGAACGTAGACGAAGCAACAGGAGTAAGTAAGGAGTGTAGCAGGTGGCGTTCTGTAGTGTCTGCCTACCTCCATGGAAAGGAAGCGTGCGTGATGTTTATTTGTAAACAAAATGAATGAGTGAATTGACAAAATGAATTGAGCCTAGCCTAGGCAAAGCGCCGAGACACCAAGAAGATCATAAATAAATAAGCTGCATTCCACTCGGGCAGAATGTCTCGGAAATGTTGGAGTGTCTTTGCTATATTATTATACAAAGTGTCTCCAAGAACCTAACTGTTTTTTACAGTGAAATAAATATGAGTATAGAACCAGGGCTGATTTTTCCAACGACAGATAATTTTTATTCGTGGAATAAAATTGACGTATGACAGTGTTTATATTGAAGAACTGTCAATCAATTCCAAATTATTCCTCGGATAAAAATATCTGGCGTTGGAAAAATCAGCCCTAACTGAGCCAGACGAAAATAAAATATATTTGCGAAAACAGAAATTAAATAAAAACTTGTTTAAAAAAACGCCTTAAACGCTGACTAAACTCTGGGCAGTGTAATCAAATAAAAGCGTTTCGTTATAATTTTGGGTTCGGGGTCTTCAGATGTTACCTACTCGTAAAGGTGTTTCAGGTTGTTGCACGTCTTAAATCGGTACCGGCTACCAGGATATCAAAAGTTGTCGGGAATACTTGGTGCACCAGCTAAAATAATAAAGAAAAGTCAACACAAGATAAGTGAAGGTACTGAAACTTAATATTATCTGTCCTTTTGATGGATTCTTCTATATTTTGTAAATGTGAGGACTTTATAGGCCTTGTAAACTTTAGATCTGTAGACCATTTTTTATTTTATCAAGTACCTGGTACTTGTTGACAGGCCTACGCTGTCCCCATACCTACTGTAACATGAAAACATTTTAAAAGCCAATTATTTTTAACCTAGCCGTGCACCTAGCTTCTGACGTTTCATAAGTGCCCATGTTCGTTTATGTGAAATAAAATTATTTGATTTTGATTTAAATAGTCCTATCCTATACAAGGTGTAAGTGAAATAACTGAAAACCTGAAAAAGGTCGCTATACTCAGCGTTATGAACAACTTTAACGGGAGCGAAACAAAGATAGATAGATTGTTTGGTCATCAACCGGACATAAATTCGAAAACTTATTCTTGTAGTACTTGTCCACATGCCAGCTACGCCGTAGCAAGTCGTAGCAATCTCGTAGACTATTTATATATCAATTTAGTTCTTCAAAAAATCTCAGTCTGTGTCCTCTACTTAATTTTTATTTTCACTGAAAACTTACAAGATTTTACAGAAAAGAATACATATCAGTACCATAAGTACAATCAATGCAAAACAAATACTGCAGTACACTACAAAAAATTGCAATGCACAGGTCAATTGAAGATGTCCAAGCCCCACGGACTTTGAGGCCACGTGTTTTCAGGTTACACTTACTAGGACTTCAGAAGATAGCAAGGGTTTGTTTGACATTGCACCAATAACTGGAGATATATAAAGTGAGTACAATCAAGCAACATCCAAACGGAATACAAGTTTGTAAATACAAGTTTTCTTATAAAAACCAATTCTCAATTTCGTACAATCACAAAAATTTTCACAATACAATGGAAAATGTAGTAGACTGTATGTTCTGCTGATTAAATCACCAAGTCTCAGCGGTTTGACCAACAACTAATTTTATTTTTTCAAAAACATGAACAGAACAAACGTCATTTAAAAATAATATAAAAACATAAAACCTGAAAACATAAACTCACAACAACATTATTGTACCTCCAATCAATGGATTTACAAATAAATATTTAATTGTAAATCTATTGATTGACAGTAAGCGTAAAAATGCCAATGTTTGTCCAAACTTTGTCCATTCGTGACCGCACACAACCACCGAAAAAAATTGTGTGTAACAAACGCAAACATCATTTTGCATGTATTTTAAACACAAACAAAAAGTTTCAAAAGTGTATGCTTTGTTTTTAACCTTTTTAATTAAACAAATATTTGAGGATTTTTTGTGAAATAACAAAACCTACTTTGTAAAAAATATGCCTACTTACTATTTCATAATTTTAGGATAATATTTTTAATATACCATCTCCCAATAAAATGTAGTGCTTCTGTACCGTCAAATATTGTTTATTTCATTTAAGAAATAGTTTAATAACTCTTTCGATGCAAACAAAAAACAGCAAGCACCCATAATAAATGTACCGAACTGTATACATAAATTAATTCTGCCCTGTTGTCTGCGAGTGGCCGCACTGAGGCCACGTGTTTTTAGATATTGAGTACTAGGACCTCAGAAATCAACTGGAGTTGCGAATATTCAGGGGTGTTATGACTCCTTGATCTAACAAATTAAACACTAAAGCATAGTATGGCGATATAGTCTCGATTATGGATGTACAAACTTTGATAGACATTCCCCATAGATCTTTGGTCAATTTGATTTTGATTTGTCGAAAAGTTTTAATAACTATCATAGGGTTTATATGCCTAAATTGAAACTCAACCGGGCAGCCTGGAACGTTCGCTCTTAGTAACTCAAGTGATACGTCCGGTGAGGAATTTAAGGCTTCCGTCGTTTTTGATGGTATATTAGTAAAGAAACTAACAAATTCTTGAGCTACTTCTAAATTAGAGCATATGGCACCACGTCAAGACTCCAATGTGTAATCAGTGTTTCGTTTTTTATTCCTACTAGTTTCGTTATTTATAATTTTCCAAACTGTTTTTATTTTGTTTTCTGCTGATTTGATTTTGTTGCTAATGGCTTTGGCTATCTTGCAGGTATTTCCAAAAAAAATTGAATATGTAGCAACATACTTGTTAAAGTTCCTGTATTTATGTAAGGCTTAAGGCCATACAGCTCGAACAGTCTTTCCCTACTTATCCTAATACCTCTAGTTGCCCAGTCACTAAATATAAAATTAGGGCAAATATTTTTTGTTTTCTTTTCAAAAGTTTATTTGTTTGTTTTGTTTGTTGTATTTGTACGTTTATTTGTACGCGCACAAAAACCAAATAGTACAATGAGAAGTCTTAGGATTAAGTTGTACAGCAGTGACGCAGTTTAAGGTCGAAACATCTGACTCCTAAACTGGGCAAGAAGCCTGTATCTTAGAAGCCGAAGTTCCCCCAGATTTCATTGACATACTACAATATAAACATTGATCGTCGTACAAGTACATCTTGTTTGAGAAAATTAGCAAAAAAATAAAGACTAAAGAAAAAAAAAAGAAATAAAAATAATAATAATAACCTCACCGCCGTATCTCTACGTTGACGTCGGGGTGGGGCTTGCGCGCTCCGAACTCTAGGTCTGTGCCGGAAGAGTTTACTTTGCCGAAACAGGTCTAGGGTGAGGAGCCAGACCAAGAGAGATACAGAAACCCGCAGGGCAGCATGTGGCGAGCTGTTGGCAGTAGCGACCCCACGGACCCTATCTCCCGGGAGAAATCTTGTTCCTCACCTCTGGCTTGCCTTTATTGGCTGGCTGGAGTGAACAATGACGAGGAACAGAGCTCCCACCTCATTCTTGCCTTTACTGACCGGCTTGAGTGGAGACTCGCAAGAGCAAACTTGCTCGGTGGAAGGAAGTATTCCAGTAAGTGCTCGTAGGGATCTTGACCATCTTCCGGGCTCTGGGATTGTTCTGAAAGCCGTGGAATACCTCTCCACTCCTCATAAGCACATCAGGACATGTTGCCCCCTTATTTCTACGTCACTGTGTGCTAGCGACAGTTTCCGGGGGCCTATTATTGAGTGTGCAAGTCACCCCCTGCCATTTTATCGGTGTATATATAAAACATTGATCAGGCAGGGGCCTATAGTTCTTTCATAGTTATTGGTAAGCAGTCCACTTTAGCCACCCAAACCCATAGTCCAAATTTGTATTTTTCCATATCCTGCAATAGTCCTACATTAACCGAGGGTTATCCTTTTTTTTCTTTTTTTTTCTGGGTGGGAAATCATCAAATGACTCCTCCCGCTCTGGGCGGAGCAGAAGGGAGTGTCAGACTTTTACTGACTAAAACCCACCCGTGTTCCTTCAGTTGCCTGTGCCAGGGGCCACGGTATCTCTTTCAAACAACCCGCAGCCCCGGCGGCATCGGCCCTAGCGGACCCCGTCAGTTCGTGCTGACAGCTCTTTGAGGCGCGCGTGGAACACAACGCGCCGTCGACCCGGGCCTGGTCCTTACCGGGTGGCGAGCTGCCCATAGCTCGCCGCCCGCAAGCCCGCGCCTACGGTGGCCGGGAGTCGGCTGTGGACTCCCGTCCAGGGCGTCTCCTGCGGCGGCTAGGAGCGCGAGGGTGCAGCGATTGCCTCTCCCTCGCGCGCTCCGCCTCCTCCTTCGCGAGCATTACTGCTTCGCAGAAGGAGGTGACGGCCTCCCATTCACTCTCGCTCCGGACCATGGCCTGTATGAGGGCCGGACGCGAGAGGTCGGCGCCGCCGATCGCCGCCAAGAGGACACGGCGGGGCCCCGCCCAAGCCGGGCAGACCTCCACCGTATGCTCCACCGTGTCCTCCGGGCGATCCCCACAGTGGTGACACCCTGGCGTTTCCTCCCGCTTTATCCTGAACACCGAGGGTTATCCTTGGGTGCACATGCATAGTGCATACAGGGATAATCGTCGGGTGGTGCCACATTTCAATGAAATTTACTAAGGGGCCTCTGCGAGTTGGCTTCAGCCCCTCGTACGTCTTCCAAAGGACCGGGACCTCGTGGTCCCGAGATATGTTAAAATATACAAATAAATAATAATAATCCATCAGCAACTTGCTCTGAAATACAGCCTTGTGGAATCTGAGGTGCCGTACTACAGGTATGTGCCCGACCCAGTTCTCGAAAATGGAAATATCACATTGTACTGGGATCGACCCATCATCACTGACAGGACTATTGTTGCCAATAAGCCTGTTAAAGTGGTGGTGGACCGATCAGAGCGGTGCGCAATGATTGTTGACATAACCGTCCCGCATGATGAGAACCTCGTGAAAGCCGGGAAAGATAAACAAATCAAGTATCTTGACTTGGCTCGCGAGGTTGTCGACATGTGGCATGTGGACTCAGCAATCATTGTGCCGATAGTCGTGACAGCCAATGGCTTAATAGTCAAGAGCCTCGACCAACACCTTAGGAGGCTTTCGTTGGGCAGCTGGATCAAGGGCTTGACACAGAAAGCAGTACTTTTGGACACGGCTCGCATTGTCAGGAAGTTCCTCTCTCTGGAGCCCTGACCGCCGGTAGCTTGGACCCTGTTCCCGATACCGGTGGGCTACTATATTTTATATTTTTAAATGGTTTTTTTTATCCTTTTGTTTATAAAAATATTTAAAAATGTAATTTGTAAGTATTTAAATGGAATAACGGAGATAATAATAATAATAGACTAAACATTGAGAAAGGAATAAAAAAAATAAAAAAAACACGTACAGTATTTTTAGGATATAAACATACAGTATCCTTAAGACATTACCCCGTGTTCGTTTTCAGTTTCATCATATGATAAGTCTTGCAACCAGTTAATATATTTTTCACCTCATATCATGTACACGTATATATTGACAGTACTTTCTTTATTTTATTATATAGACGAGAACTTAGGGCAAGAAACTGTCTTGTGATTAATAACCGCACCGCCGTATCTCTACGTTGACGTCGTGGTGGGGCTTGCGCGCTCTAAACTCTAGGTCTGTGACGGAAGTGTTTACTTTGCCGGATCAGTTCTAGGGTGAGGAGCCAGATCAAGAGAGATACAGGAACCCGCAGGGCAGCATTTATCGAGCTGTTGGGCAGTAGCGACCCCACGGATCCTTTCTCCCGGGAGAAGTCTTGTTCCTCACCTCAGGCTTGCCTTTATTGGCCGGCTGGAGTGAACACTGACAAGGAACAGAGCTCCCACCTCATTCTTGCCTTTATCCGGGATTGTCCGGATAGCTGTGGAATACCTCTCCACTCCTCATAAGCACCTCAGGACATGTTGCCCCCTTGTCGCTACGACACTATGTGCTAACGACCGTTTTCGGGGGCCAATTATTAAGTGTGCAAGTCACCGCCTTTTTTTTTTTTGGGTGGGAAATCATTAAATGACCTCTGGGCTCTGGGCTGAGCGGAAGGGCGTGTCAGACTCTTACTGATTAAAACCCACCCGTGTTCCTTCAGTTGCCTGTGCCAGGGGCCACGGTATCTCTTTCGAACAAACCGCAGCCCTGGCGGCATCGGCCCTAGCGGACCCCGTCAGTTCGTGCTGACATCTCTTTGAGGCGCGCGTGGAACACAACGCGCCGTCGACTCGGGCCTGGTCCTTACCGGGTGGTGAGCTGCCCATAGCTCGCCGCCCGCAAGCCCGCGCCTACGGTGGCCGGGAGTCGGCTGTTGACTCCCGTCCAGGGCGTCTCCTGCGGCGGCTAGGCGCGTGAGGGTGCAGAGATTGCCTCTCCCTCACGCGCTCCGCCTCCTCCTTCGCGAGCATTACTGCTTCGCAAAAGGAGGTGACGGCCTCCCATTCACTCTCGCTCCGTACCATGGCCTGGACCAGGGCCGGACGCGAGATATCGCCGCCGCCGATCGCCGCCACGAGGATACGGCGGGGCCTCGCCAAGCCGGGCAGACCTCCACCGTATGCTCTACCGTGTCCTCCGGGCGATCCACACGGTGGTGACACCCTGGCGTTTCCTCCCGCTTTATCCTGAACAGGAACCTCCCGAAACAACCGTGTCCGGTGAGGACCTGCGTCAGGCGGAAGGTGAGGGCACCGTGGCGCCTCTCTAGCCACTCTTCAAAGAGGGGACTTATCGCCGCAATTGTGGTGTGCCCAGTGCAAGTCACCCCCTGCCATTTCATCTGTGAATATTATAATTATCATTGGTCAGGCAGGGGACATAATTATGTAGACTTTCCATAATTCAAGGTAACCGATCCACTATAGCCACCCAAACCCATAGCCCAGTATATTTTGTTTCCATGTTCTGCAATAGTCCTGCTCCAACCGGGGGCTGTCCTTGGGTGCACTTGCATGGTGCATATACAGGGATAATCGTCGGTTGGTGCCTCCTCACCATTTAGAATTGTGTAAAGGGCCTCTGCGAGTTGGCTTCGGCCCCTAGTACGCCTTTCAAAGGTCCGGAACCCCAGGGTCCCGAGATATGTCAAAGACAACTAAAATAATAATAATAAACATTTAATTCAGACCAGGTCCATAATTTGTTAGTAACAAATTACTAAAAAACTAATGTTAGTATTATTTTGCATATAATAAAGGTAGTTTTGATTTTGACGACATAGTCGTTATCAGCGCCCTCTAAAACCATGAAAACGACACCTACGACGAAAAATTTGGCAAATTTCGGTGGCGCCATCTTGAGCTTTAATTTTGGCTCCAGTTCTGTTATCAACGATCTCAAAAACCACGAAAATGACACCAATGTCGAAAAAAAAAGTAAAATAAATAGGTACAATATATTGCACATTCATTCGTATTCGTATATAATAGAAATAGACAGAGAAAGTGAGAAAGTCACTTGGAGGGCCTAACGTTTTTCCTTACGTGAAGATTTCTACCAGTCAAATCCTACCTCAAGCCGCGTTAAAGAACTTCAATCCAAAAATTATGATACGTCTGTCTGTCTCTCAGTGCAAGCAGGGTTATTTTATTTGTATGAAGGTCAAGGTCGTCTGTTGCACTCGGCCATCCAGACTCGCCGCCAAAGTTGTGTCTGTTCAGTACTGGCATACTCCAGTTGACTCATGATATCCTAGTACTCACTGTTTTAAAACACGTGGCCTAGAAGCCGTCCCTGTTCATTCTTGACATAGATAGAGCCAAAGATTGACCTGTCGCCACGGCCGCTTATCAAAAAAACTAAACTGTTAACTTCCTGTTTTCATTATGCAAAATTAGTAAGATTAAAATTTTAATTAGTAAAAGTGCCTTAGTGATACCTCTTTCAATAATTTTTTGAAGGTTTTTTACAACTATTCTAAAATGAATACTTACGTTGTTGTAGTACCTACATAAGTTGAAAAAACTTTTGGTACGGTGACACATAGTACCTATAATACTAGCTTACCAATACCACTCAAAATTATACAGCTCCAGTGACAGTGTGATGTCCTAGTATCCTGTGTTTTGAAACACGTGGCCTCACAACACTTTACACACACTGCCAAATATTACAGACATGTAAAAATAGAACTTCCAGGTGACTTCTCACGTCCTATTTCATGTCTATCTATGAACAAGTGGCATAAATCGCCGGCGCCGGTTTCCGGAGAGGATGGAAAAGGAAACGTGATCACATGGCCATCGGAGTTCATTTTATACAAACGTGTTTTTCTGTTCTCTCCTAGGATAATGACCACTGTTACGACTCTCATGAAGTCATGATTCAAATGATTTGTCAGTAGGTACATAGACTTGCACAACTTCAATGCAAAATACCAAAATACAAAAAGACGGATATAATGAGAGGAACCCCAACGACCGGATAAAACCAGCATCGCGGGGAAGACTAACGGTTACGTCCCGTGTTAACGGGTAATGGATACTAGGACATCAGATGCTACCAAGAGTTGCACTGGTAGGAAAATTTATTGCGAAAATGTTCAATTTTCATTTTCCAATTAACTTTTGGTTGGACCTTATACTTTCTTTATAATAAAAGGTATACATTAAAAGAAAGGATTAGTATTTTAAAGTATAATTTTCAAGAACACGACTTGCTTGACTTTTGTAAGAACTAGCTCCTAAATCGAGCCACCGTGCATTTTTATGTTTAAAAGCCTAAAACATAAAAATAATGATAAGTCAGAGAAGAAGTTTTTATGGAGTTTTGAAGCTCACATACTGGCCATCATTTCGGTATCATTGTTGTCCCAAATTTGAATTCACGAATTTGAAAAAGAGGAGAAATCGGAGTTTGGTCGCTCTTAAAGAAGTAGGTATAATAAGAATAATTCATTTGTTATTTCGTTTTTTGTTTTGTATAAAAAGAGTACCGAAATTGTTTTTCCTTATTTTTTAATCCATTCTGACGTTCAAATTATGGATACTGCACCTGAAGTAGTCGCGCAGGCACTTCTTCAGTCTGGGCTTAATCAGAGAATCATAAGTGCACAACTTCATGTATAAATCGTTTTTGAAAAACGATCCGCCAGTGTCCAGGTGGACACTGGCGGCTTCGTGTGCCGTCCAGGAGGACCACGAAACCGAGTCTCTACAGCACGACCGTTTATCTTATAGAAATAAACCACGAGGAACGCTACTGATTGGTTTATCAAAAATTATGAACTAGCCTATTAGGATAAACAAAAATCTTGTATCACACTAAATCACGCCCATGCATTCATTAAACGACCTTCTTACTTTGCATTAAATTCTGCCCTGTTGTCTGCGAGTGGCCGCACTGAGGCCACGTGTTTTTAAATATTGAGTACTAGGACATCAGGAATCAAGTGGAGTTACGGTTACAACACTTGACGAGTATTTTAGGGGTAAACAACATAGGGTGCAAATGTTGCAACACTTGCAAATTCCGTGAGGTTTGTAATGTAAAAACGTCAACAGTTGCGTATTGAAGTAGTATTTTTTGATAATTATCCAGATTCTTTTTCGGAAGAATCTTATTTTTGAAGTGATAACTTCCTTAGCGGCGTTGTGCACTTTTTTGTGATGGGTAAATAAAAAATGTTAAACTCGCGTCAGAACACGTGACCTGATCAAAAATTCGTAAGATGGAGCTCGCGTCAGGACACGTGACCTGATCGAAAATTCGTAAGACGGAGCTCGCGTCAGTACACGTGACCTGATCGAAAATTCGTAAGACGGAGGGAGAGTATTTTGTGATGGGTAAAAAATGTTAAACTCGCGTCAGGACACGTGACTTGATCGAAAATTGGTAAGACGGAGCTCACGTGACCTGATCGTAAGACGAAGCTCGCACCAGGACACGTGACCTGATCGAAAATTCGTAAGACGGAGGGAGAGTAGACCGCATTCCAAAATATCAAAAATGCACAACGTTAATATTCAAGTTTTCACACTTCTGTCGGCACTCCCAGAGTGGAACCCGTTTTTTTTTAGGGACGAAATTGGGGTAATTTCCTTCGTAGAAAATAAGATTTTTGTTGAGAAAATCTTTATAAAGCTTAAGAGTTTGTATGTTTGAACGCGCTAGTCGCTGGATTTGAAAATTTTTTTTGTATGTGATAGCCTAATTTTTGAGGAAGGGTATAAACTATATAACTTCACGCTATGACCCAAGGGGCCGATCAAAAAGAAAAAAAGTCAGAAACAACGCTAAGCGATAACGAAGTGATAGCGCGGGCAAGTGATGCTATGCGACAGGGTGGGTCGGGAGAACAAGACACGCGGGCAAAGTCGAAACGAGACAGCTAGTGATATATAAAAGACCAACTTGTGCCAGCTGTCCAGATTTTTTTCATCAGATACAATGAAATAGTATCAAATATTCACCACACTTGATCAAAAAATTAATCATCAACATTGTTTACATAATAAAAATGATCCCCAATTCTAATTTCCCCATACTGTCCCCAGCAAGTCATCCATGCATTTACCAATACCATACACACAGCATGAATAAACGAACATTGCAAATCAAACAGTAAATGCGAACCCCGAAAACCGTGTGAGGCCACGTGTTTTCGGGCCATTGGTACCAGGACATCAGAATACGACAAAAGGTGTTTTGTGCAAGCTTAATGGATTATTTAGGGTTGCGTTAGACGTGCCCAACAAGTTTGGTGACCTTTCAATTCAACTTTGAAAGCGTAGGGGCAAGGACCATTGACGATGCAGGAGCAAATTATCAAGTTTGCATATGTTCATTATTGTGTTTTACGGATAAACAGAAGTCATTTGGGTGACTCTGTTGTTGCCACTTGGCGACAGCATCCAAAATCCAGAGGTTATTTTACTAAAAAGTAATGATAAAACAAAACCTACCTATTTTGAACAGATCAGAGGGCTAATTCGTGTAATTAAAAACGTTCAAAATCAATGTCAAAAATGTAGGGAAATTAGAGGTATTTTTGACAGATTGAGACTGAGATCAGATTGAACGTTCTTAAAATTTAAAAAATTGCCCCTCTGCTCTGATAAGATCAATAAACCGAAGAAAAATACTACCAATCTCGCTATGGAACAATAGATACAATCCCTAATTATATCGATCTCTGCAAGGTCGTCTAGACTGCACCGGGACGAAGAGGGAGGGCGGCAGGGTTGATAGTCGGTGACGTCACTGTATGACATCAAACCGCATGTTTCTTTATTGTCCTAGTACCGGCTCCTCGTTTTTCTAAAGTGGTAAAGAGTGTTTTAAATCGAAAACTGAGGGTAGTTTTCGATTTCGAACAGGATCGATTGGTATAAAAAAAGTTTTGGTGAAAGAAACCCATTTTCCTGATGACTGAACACTTTTTTCAAAATCTGTCAATGCAAATCAAAATTTCTCAAAAGTCTTAAGACCGTTTTACTGTGGGTGCAATGGTTAAAGTAACTGCCCTTACCACCCCATCTCAAAAATCCACTCTGTATAAACAAAATGAAGGGCTAATTTTACCAAAATCGTGGAATAAAATTGACGTTTGACCGGTTTTGTATGGTAAAGCTGTCAAAAATTAATCATTTATTCGCATTTTTTTACTTATTATACTAAATTATCATTTGAACTTTCTCAACAATTTATTGATTTGCCATTTATACAGAAGATAGTATCCTCGAATTCGCTCTTTTGACAAACTTCTGTAGGTATTCTTGTCGACTTCTGATGTCCTAGTACCGAACGTGACGCCACTGTCGTTTTCCCACGGACGCGGTCGTGTCAGCACTGTGTATGCGTCGATGACAGATTGTATAATTCCTCATTAAACATACAGAGCCGTCCATTTGCATACTATCGCCGTTATGAATAATGCCTAAGGCAAAATGTGTAACGCCTAAGCATTATGTTAAAGTCCTTGAAACGCAATTGATGATTCGATCGCCGTATACATTTTGGGTATTTGGACATTTTGACAACGTTGGACATTTTGAGAATTGAACATTTTCCCCTAAACGTACATGCCTAGGTGAATTGATACAACTAGTTATATTTTCTACCACCTGAGGCGCTGCTAAACAAAATAACAAAAATGGCGTCGAGTAGTATAAGTGTTTCTGAAATTAAAGATGAAAACAAGTGCGTGCCGCAAGAAACAGGTGATTTTAAACACGTTTACTTTAAACAATATTGAACAATTATTACGAATCTCAAACGTGACCATAAAAGCCGCGGACTAGAGAAAATCAGTTGTTAAAAATTACGTGCACTCATTTTATTTTTTGGCGGTTGGTAAATTAGTGTGACAGTAAACATTAACAGTAAATAAATTAAAAGTAAAAAACCTTTTAAAAAACTAGCTTTTATTTAAATGCGCTAAAAAGAAAAAATATCTTTTAGTTTCAAACTTTTACTATCAACTTATAACGTCATTACATAATTTATATGATATAACAGCTTGTCGCGAGATTTAAGTACTCGTATTAACTTAGTTTGAAAATTTTAATAGTTAAAATCAATCACATGAAGTTATATACATAATTTACTTGTTTATCTACACAAGTAAATCTCTATATCTATCTAAAATCAATATATCTAGTACTATGTATTATGGGGACTATAATCGTAATCGCGAAAAAATAAAAAATCAGCCGTCCCATATATTTGGGTCGAGAAGGTATTGAAGTTAGGACAGTTTTTTTTTTGCGATTACGATGATTGTCCCATTACATGAAGAAAGTTGTTCAGTGTAATGGTCTGCACCACACCCTTTGACCGCACCTTTCTGATACACCCTGCATACATTATGTGAAGACGATGTAGGTACCTATTGTTAGCTACAGCTCAGAAATGAAAAAGGGTTCGCAATAAAACTAAACACACTATCTAGACAAAAACATATTTATTTCCTTTTCCACAATATCTGTAAAAACACTCAACCATCAATGAAACACAAATAAATTCTGTACTTACTCGCTAAGATAGAAAGAATAAATTGCAACGACTTATTACGTTGATGCTGAAGCTCTCTGCACGTGTTCACTGCTTGGCGTCTCGAGCAAGAAGGCCGGCTGTCAGTTGGCTCCCATAGAGAATGACAGCGAATGAACGAATAATCGATTGAACGAATAATCGATTGAGTGACATACGAATATTAGTCGATTTAATAAGTAGGTTTACCAGATGCAAGCTAACAGCTCGGCCATCCTGTTCAAAGTGCGTCCTCGCGCTTACAATCTCTTATATGTTAAGGAAAGAGAAAAACAAAAAAAAAACAAAAAAAAACAAAAAAAAAACCCATTATACATTATACATTATTATCTAATCAACAAACAAGAAGAAATATATACTATTCAGTTTCAGTTTATTATCCATAATAATAATCTTAAATCAGTTACCATATTTTATTATTAAAATAACATCTCGAAAGTAATACTAAATTTTACTCAAACCTTAACCCAATAATTCATATTCTTAAAAGATCAACATCATAATTACTATACAATACAAATTATTTAATTTAAATCTCTACTTCATTCCGTTCCTTATCAGTATTATTATCGCTATTCTCATCATCACTACTTTCTAAGTTCCTAGTAAATGTTAGCCAAGGCTGAATTTTATCTATAGCTACCACGGCTTCATATCGACGGCCGTGTTTGCGTGTCATAGGGGTGTCCTCAATGATATACCTTTCATTGGGAAGCACTTTCATTATACGATATGGACCTTGAAATTTAACCACTAACTTTTGGGATTGGCCATCATGAGGAACTTGCCTCTCAACGCGCACTAAGTCTCCTGTCTTATAAGTTTTGGCCGATTTCCTATGTTTATTAAACCTTTCTACGTCTTTTAATTGCTGTGTCTTTATACTACAACTTGCCTTATCTCTTATGCTATTCAAAACTTCTGAGTCAATAAAATTAGTGGTATCGGATATAACGGGGTTCATAATACCTTCTGACCTACTAGTTATAATAAACCCAAATAATAATTCGGAAGGGCTTTTTTTTGTAGTCTTATGTACTGTGGTATTGATACCTACTTGAATATCATAAATATAGTCATCCCAGGATTTGTCATATTTGTTATGAGTACAAGTCGAAAGGGCATCTAAGATAGTCCTATTAAACCGTTCAACTTGCCCGTTTGCTCTGGGTGTTGCTACGGCGTTAATAATGTGTTTTATTCCGTATAGTGTTGTAAATTCATTAAATGTTTTACTAGTGAAACTAGATCCTTTATCGGATATTAGCCGTGTGGGGACCCCAAAATAACTTATGTGTTCTTTTATTACGCGTATACTAGTGAGGGACTTGGTATTTTTGACAGCATTTATATTTACAAATTTCGTGAAACTATCCACCAAGACCAGTAAATAACAGTTACCCCGCCTGCTCTTAATAAAAGGACCTAAGTGGTCGACGTGTACCGTATGAAAAGGGACACTAACTTTTTCAATCGGGTGCAGTCCGCCTTCTCGTTTACCACCAGGCGCCTTATGATGGGCACATTCTAAACACGATTGTACGTATTTTTTCACAAAACGACGCATTTTAGGAAACCAATAATGCTGTTGTATACGCTGTAAAGTTTTGTCAAATCCGTAATGGCCTAGGTCGTCATGGTTACGTTTCAATATCTGCCAACGTACACCCTTTGGAACCAACCACCTAATCTCGTCTCCTACCATACGATATATACGACCGTTCTTGATTTTATAATTTTTATGAATATCCATGACTAAATCCGCAGTTTTATCCTCTAATATAGTTTTAATCCTCTGTACCTCATCGTCCGCGTCTTGCACTGTGGCAATCCAGTCCTGATCGGAACTTTCAATAGTTAGGACGTCTAATACGTGTGTTTCGGCTTCGGGAGCCTCAACCGGTCCGCGGCTCAGCGCATCAACATGCGTCATTCGGGAGCCGGGTCGGTATTCGATAGTACAATCGAACTCTTGTATTTGGACCCACCAACGTGCAACTCGCGGGATCAGATCGCGTTTTACAAATGTAGATCTTAAAGCGCTACAGTCACTATAAATTGTGAATGGTATCCCTAGCAGATATACCCTGAACCTACTTAAAGATGCTATCACTGCCAGGGTTTCAAGCTCATACGAATGCAACTTGCGTTCATCGGGGCAAGTTTTACGGCTAAAGTACGAAACCGGATGAAATACGCCTAAAGAATCACTCTGTAATAGTATACCCGCAAGACCATCTTTGCATGCGTCGGTGTGCAATTGTGTTACTGCTTTAGGGTCATATAAAGCCAATAATGGTCGTTGCGTAAGCAATGTTTTAACCAAGTTGAAAGATTCTTCTTGGTTACTACCCCAGGTCCAAACAACCTCCTTTTTCAGTAGGTCCGTCAACGATGAAGTTATTAAGGCATAATCTTTAATAAACCTCCTAAAGAAACCGGATAACCCCAGAAATTGTCTTAATTCGTGCATGTTTTTGGGTGTTGAAAATTTTGAGATAGCCTCGGTTTTCCTGCCACCTGGACGAATACCTGACGAGTTTACTTCAAACCCTAAAAAATCGATAGTATCTAGGAAGAAGTTGCATTTACTGAGCTTGAGTGTTAAACCTCCTTGCTTTAGGAGTTTTAAAACTTCCTCTAATCTATTCAAACCCTCAGAAACATCTTTACAAGGGACAAGAATGTCATCCATGTAGACGATTGCATATTTGATTTTAGCGTCATGAAGAATTCTGTTAATCGTCCTTTGGAAGACGGAGGGTGCATTAACAAGACCAAATGGCATGCGGTTATACTCAAATTGCCCGTCTGGGGTAACAAAGGCTGTTTTATGACAGGAATCCTTACTTATCGGAATTTGATAGTAGCCTGACGCTAAATCAAGAGACGTGAATAATTGGTTGCCTGCCAGTTGGTCTAGTTGGTCCTCGACACGTGGAAGGGGGTAATGGTCTTTTTTCGTCTTCCTATTAAGCGCTCGATAATCGACGCATAACCGTTTTTCCCCCGTCTTCTTCTGGACTAAGACGATGGGGCTAGCATAAGGCGAAGAAGACTCCCTCACAATGCCACTATCTATCATCTCTTGAACCATGTCATTTACTAATGTTCTTTCGGCATGAGACAAGCGATATGGTCTATACACTACTGGTTCGGCGTCTTCCAGTTCAATAACCATTTCTGTTACTTTAGTAAACCCGAGATCTTTTAGGCCTTTAGAAAAACAGTCTTGATATTTATTTAATAGCTGTTGTAACCGTAAGCGTTCCAAGTCATTATGTTTATCGCCGCACTTAATTAGTTCATTGGAATCCACAGAATCGAAAGACATTTGACTGCAATTAAGAATTTCTGTAGAGTCTAAATATGAGCTTTTAACAGAACGAGTCAATAAAGAATTTTTAGAAATGTTTATTTCGCTTCCAGACACATTATAAACAAGTACCGAACCGTTTCCTTCCTTGATATTATATTCGCCCGATAAAAGATAATATTGTTTTCCATCTAACTCCCTAAGTGACGCTCTTACGTAAACATTACCACTAAAGGATGGCTCAGATTTGACTGGTATTACATGCAATGAAGACGGCGGAATCAAAACACTATCATTACACAGCAGGTGAATTTTCGCAGAATCTACTTTTTTAAATATTAATTTAGTTGGGGTTTTAGTAATTATAAGATCGGACATTTCAGTAAACGAGTGCCCCAAGAGTGCAGGGTGACTCAGTACGTGATCTTCAACTACGTAAATGTCTATAACTTTTCTTATGTCCTGGACTTCAACTTCGGCAGTAACGACACCCAATGGAATAGTCAGGTTGGAACCTATAACTCTCAACACAGGTAGATTAGGTGGGTACTTAATGTCCATGGAAAGGTCGTTGGCTTTGCTTATTGTAATGAGCGTACACTGGCTTCCTAAATCTATATGGCATTTTACTGGTTTACCATTAATTTTAATGTCTAAAATGTATTTATTAATAGACCCGTCAATTGTCAACTCTGATACCTGTTTCTCATTGTTATCTTTCGATTGGGTTTCGTTTTTAGAAGAATCATTTTTAAACTTGTTTCTATAACAGTTAGAAGCTTGATGACCTAATCTGTCACATAACGAACATTTAATAGAGGGTTTATCGCACCTAAAACTGGGGTGACCAAGTTCGTTACAATTAAAACACCGTATGTGAGAATTCACCGTACCAGACTTCGGATTCTGGGGCTGGGCCCGAGATGTTGCATTGGAAGAAGCTTTACGATCGTTCCTATTTCTGATATTAGCTTCATACACTTCTCTATTTTGACCTACTTTTACCGTTCGAAAATATTTTAAGATTTGTTCTGGTTCACTAAATTGAGCCGCTTGCGCACCTACTCTAATAGCACGATCATCTACTCCGTATAAGACACAATCGACTGCTTGTTTACCGTGAATTTTACATCTATTTAATAAATTCAATTTCGCATAATAATAGTGCTCCAATGATTCACCGTACTTAACACGCTTAGCCAACATTTCCGTCAAGAGTTCAGCGTAGTCCTCGCGACAAGGGAATGACTCAATTAATTTTTTCTTCCATTCGCCCCAAGTATAAAGAAGAGAAGGTAAACCTTGGTACCAGGTTTTTGCTACCCCCGAAAGTTTAGGTAGAGCGTAGTGAATTATTTCCCTTTCAGACCAACCATATATTTCCGCACATTCTTCTACTTTAGTGATCCATACTAACATAGTTTGCTCTTTACTTAGGGGGTCAAAATCCGGCAAAACATTACTATTAAATGATAGCTTGGGCTTCTCCGAACTCTTGACGTTACTTAAGATCGACAAAAATTTATCTAACATTGTATTTGTTTCAGATTCCCTATTCCTGTTCCGTCTAGGTTTATAAGCTCGGGTTGACTCACGGTTATCCGAGCTGTCACTGCTTTGCTCCGTCCGCCTGGAGCCGCCTGTCCTTGCTCGTGATCTCCTTCTGTATTTCCTTGTCCTCTCGCGGTTTGCACCACCACGTGACGAGCTGTCCGAATCCGTGTTAATATTCCGCCTTTTCCGGTTCCTAGATGGACGCAGTGTCCTTCCTTCAATCCTTGCCTCCATTCCGGTAGTAACCCGTTCCATCTCCTGGCTGTCCATATCCCTTACTTTGCCCTCTAACCTGGGCTCACTCCTGCCCTCAAACCTGGGCTCACTCCTGCCCTCAAACCTGAGCTCTTCATCCTTATCCATATTGAATGACAACCCTTCCCCTCGGTTGCATCCAATATGAATGTGTATCTGAAACTTACATTTGAAAGCTTAACGCATATTCGTATTTATACTATGATTAAGGGTTCTATATTCTCAGTCCGTGTGCGAACAGGACCACCAAATAATGTAAAAGAGAGAAACTATTAAAAGTATGAAGTATCTTCATTTTGCCATCAACATGAAATCATCAGCTATGACTTTCTTATTTTAAATTATACTCACTAGGTTAATGTCACAATGTAATGCTTGAATCAAACCGAATACTAAACAACAGTAAAACAATGGATCAAGTATAAGCAATCACTAGTCATCAACATATTTGTCGCTAAATTTGTTCCATTAAAAAAAATGTAGGTAGTCAGGAAAAGAAAATAAAGTATGCATGTTTTTAATCCGTAAAAATCTTTCGAATCATACCAGTAACAAATATGTTTAAACACTCATTATTACATTAACATCATTGTGGACGTGAAAAAAAAGAAAATTATGAGAATTCTCTTCCGATCCCACTTCTGAACTGTTAGCTACAGCTCAGAAATGAAAAAGGGTTCGCAATAAAACTAAACACACTATCTAGACAAAAACATATTTATTTCCTTTTCCACAATATCTGTAAAAACACTCAACCATCAATGAAACACAAATAAATTCTGTACTTACTCGCTAAGATAGAAAGAATAAATTGCAACGACTTATTACGTTGATGCTGAAGCTCTCTGCACGTGTTCACTGCTTGGCGTCTCGAGCAAGAAGGCCGGCTGTCAGTTGGCTCCCATAGAGATTGACAGCGAATGAACGAATAATCGATTGAACGAATAATCGATTGAGTGACATACGAATATTAGTCGATTTAATAAGTAGGTTTACCAGATGCAAGCTAACACTATACTGGAAGTGGCGGCCTTTCGCCAAAGGCAATAACATTGACCTTGCTTGGGAATTGAACGCGATATCTACGCCTCACTGACTAAATACGCACTTAATAGGATACACGTATTATCACACTCACTTTTACACCCTGTGTGTGTTCCTAAACTTTTAAATATACTATTATATTTATCAATAAAAGCGAAAACTGGGACGGATTTTGAATTTTTACAAACGTCATACGACTGACATCCTTTTTTGTCTCGTCTAAATTTATCTTGTCATTGAAATGCTAGTGATTGTCATAAAAAATATCAACTATTTTTACAAGTAGTATTTAATACTCCTTTATTGAAAAAAAATCAACTTAATGTATTTTTATTTGCTATACTGACAATAATCATGTTTTTCGGCTAGGATTTTCTAGATGCTCTTGGAGCTAACCCGCGTTCTACTTAATAAAGATGCGGTCTTTTTTCCTCATTAAATAACGTCGTACTCCTCAAGTTTTAAAATAATATACTGCTATAACATTGAATTTGTTACGACTTATAAAGAATACTTTAAAAAAGAGCACGGCTTGCCGTGGATTCGAACTAACGTATTGCCCAATGTCGCCTTTCGGGTTCGAATGTGGTAAAACTGTTCTGGGAATTGAAACTCTCAATCATAGCCGCTTTAAGCGATCTTAAAACGCCCGAGCTAACCAGACTTCTAGTGTATCGTTATACTTATATGTGCATCGGGACGAAGCTATGACGAATAACCGGCAATATATTGTGCAGGACCGTATGTTTGACATCTGAGGTAATATTCATCAATTTATTTCGATTACAGTTTGTAACTACGCGTTTCAAAATATAATTGTATTAATATCTTGTTCGTTTTCACGATTTTCAAATCAAATCAAACTTAGCTTATGAAGATATCTCAATATAAAAAATACTGATGAAACACTACTAAAAAAAAATCGTAACATCGATAGCACCAAAACTTAAAATTCATACCACATCACTAAATCATGGACAATTTCGAGCGGCCATTGTTGTTTACATCTTTGGCGAATTTTGAAACTTTAGAATAAAATGATTATATCGCAATAGGTTTGATTTTTGTCATGGGTATCGTTTTCATGGTTTTTGAGGGTGCTGAAACCGATGATAGTGAGATTAAATGTAAATCCGAGATCGCGGAAGCAAAAATTTTCAAAATGTTTCATGCGTATCGTTTTCATAGGTTTCGAGGGTGCTGAAGCCGACAATGAGGTCACAATGAAAACCCAAGATGGCGGCTACATTTTTTTTTTAAATTTTTAAATCTTGGATTTTTATTTTGAACTTCCTTCCTGCCGGGGGTCCCCAAACCGCACACGTTTTATTTTTTAGTGTTTATCATTGGAGACTTGTAAATGGCCTTCAATTGCATGTTGTCTAAGATCTTTGTTTATATTAGCTGTAAGTTTCCCGAACAGAATAAAATAAATAAACTCTTCTTGAGAATATGACCCCATTGAAATCTTATTCCTTATGGGTAAGTAGATACTATTTAATTGTATGTACTATTGTACTTATTTCTACTGCTGAGTAGCGTTGCTGTGTTTCAGTGTCATAGAAAGCCAGCTTTTTTCGTCGCCTGAGGGAGCCAAGAGCTAGTGATAGAAAATACAGGCACGCGAGACCATTTTTGAGATAGGTCTGGTAACTTTTGCCAACTCCTTCGGAGTTCTGGGTGCCTTATAAGAAACTGTAACCCCTCATTAGGTAGGACGTTCGCCTCCACGGAATGTTTCTTAGCATCCCTAATCAATTCCTAGTCAATCAAAAATATTTTATTAAATTAACACCATCAATATCTGTAGTTCAGCTTACACTTGATTGTTGAGTTTTGGCAGTTACTGATTATCTGTCAAATATTTTTTCTGACTCGGTGAATGAATTATATTCCGTTGTCGAATCGAACCAGAGCTTTGTTTGTAATACATGTAGTGTTTTCGAGTCGAGTATCAATACAAATCACTTTTATGTTATGACGAACGTTTATTTTATGTATATTAAAATTACACAAAAAAGCCCGTTGCAAAAAATGAAAATCCAAGATAGTGGCTGCGAAAATTAATAAAAATTCGCAGCCTCTTAGTTTTTCCTTACTATCGGCTGTAGCACCCTCGAAAACTATGAAAATGACACCTATGAAGAAAAGTTTGAACATTTTTGTAGCCTCCATCTTGGATTTTCATTTTGACCTCTCTGACTCTGTCTATTATAATATGTAATAAAAAGTAGCATGAAGGGGTAGCGCTTTTTCGTTACGTGAAAATTTCTGCCAATTTACTCCTACCACAAGCTCAAATAAAGAACTTCGTTCCAATAATTAGTTGGTAATCAGTGTCATCAATGATCATAGTTTCTCTGCAATAGGCAATACAAAACAGTCGAATAACAAAGTGTACCTAAACTCCAGTGACAGTAAGCTACCGGATTGGGGAACCTTTTATTTACTACCTAAGTAAAAACAATAATTACATGTGCAGATTGTATTAGAATGTAATACGTGTTAAACGCAACATAAGTAAAAGATTTGAAACGAATAAACGTTTTATTGAAGCTTTAATTGTAACAAACCATTCTCAGATCTGTCATCTTTGGCTCTGACAGAATGAACAGGGACGGCTCCTAGGCCACGTGTTTTGAAACAGCGAGCACCAGGATAACACGAGTCAAATGGAGTATGCCAGTATTGCACAGACACAACTTTGGCGGCGAGTCTGAATCGTCAGGTGCAACAGACGACCTCGATCTTGATACAAACAAAATAAGGTCAGTGGTGGCAGTGGTCTACATCTACATTAGATAATAAATTTTACGTTATTACTGTGCCTATTAAAACAAAGAAAAAAATCTTAAGTACCTCAAAGTCAAAGTCAAAGTCAAATCATTTATTTCAAATAGGCACATAAAAGGCACTTTTGAACGTCAAAAATAAAATTAAAAGAAAATTGATTCTAGTTGCCCCTTCCAAAAGGTAGTTTTCGTATGGAGAAGAATGGGCAAGAAACTCCACCGTTACTCTTTTAAAATGTTTTACAATATATTGCATACATTATTTATATAATTATATGTGAAGACGATGCACCCAAAAATAAACTTACTATACCACAATAGCTAAAGGAATTAAAATGGATAAATGTAACCATGACATATAGATCAACTATGTGATAGATACATGTTGCTCACATATTCACAAACATTCCAAACGTAGACGATTTTCATAAATAAATAAGGAGTAATAAGTCCGGGTGTGACCCCAAGTAATTACAGAATGTAAATCAATGTCAAAGAAAAAAAAAAAAGAATAAATTATACAATTACATTAGCAACCAGTTTGATTTTGTCTAGACTCTAGAGATTGTCCTATGGAGCAAGACCAGCATGTTTCCAAGCATTCTTATCTTGGATATAATCCTCTAATTTGTAATATCCTTGCTTACAAAGTGTAATTATAATATAAGTTTTAAATTTTCTTTCATTTAATTGCAATATTTCACAAGGTATTTTGTTGTAACATTTAACACAGTACCCCATAAAAGATGTATGAACTTTAGATAATCTGAAAAAAGGTTGATCTAATTTATCTTTATTTCTAGTATTAAAATTATGTCTATCACTTATTTTATTAAAAAGATGTTGATTTTTTCTTACATACATAATATTTTCATAAATGAATTGGCAAAGTACCGTCATAATATTAACCCTTTAAATAGTTCCCTAAGAGATTCGCGGCGACGTAGATTGTAAATGGCTCTGACAGCTATCTTTTGCAAAATAAAAATAGATTCAATGTCAGCAGCCCGACCCCACAGTAAAATGCCATATGACATAATACTGTGGAAGTAAGTAAAATAGACCAAGCGCGCGGTTTCTTCGTCTGTTAATTGTCTTATCTTTCTAACAGCATATGCGGCCGAGCTTAGCCGCCCCGCAATAGATGTTATATGAGGTCCCCATTGTAATTTCTCGTCTAGCGTGATTCCTAGGAAAACGGTCTGATTAACAAATTTTAATTTTTGGCCATTCAATACGATGTCACATTCGCTACTTCTAACATTAGGTAATTTAAATCTAATGCATTTTGTTTTTTTTTCATTAAGTACTAAATTATTAACCGTAAACCAATCTTGGACCTGAAGAATAGAGTTATTCACGTCGTCAAGATTTTGTGACCGTCGGTCTATTTTAAAGATCAATGATGTGTCATCTGCAAATAACACCATCTTCGGTTGATTTTGAAGTAATTGGGGTAAATCATTAATATAAACTAAAAAGAGGAATGGACCCAATATCGAACCTTGAGGAACGCCCATTGTCATTTCAGAACCCAATGAGTTTACGCCATTTACTTGGACTTTAACCTTTCTATCTTTCAGGTATGATCTTAACAAGTCAAGTGCTGTTTTCCTAATCCCATAGTGCTCGAGTTTCATCAGAAGTGTTTCATGGTTTACGCAATCGAACGCCTTAGAGAGATCGCAAAAGATTCCAATAGCATCTTGTGCTTCTTCCCAGGCGTTAAAAATGTTCTTCATTAGGGTAACACCGGCGTCAGTGGTACAACGCCCTTTGGTGAAGCCGTACTGGTGTTCATGAAAGATGTAATTTTTATTAAAGTGACGTAACATTTGATTGAGCATCAACTTTTCAAACACCTTACTGAGAACTGGCAGAATTGACACAGGTCTATAATTGTTGGGATCTTTACTATCACCGGATTTGAACAATGGTACTACTTTACTATGTTTCATAAGATCCGGAAAGACTCCTTGGTCAACACTGGTGTTAAATATGAAAGCTAAATAGGGCCATGAGCAGTCTCTAAATTAAGTTCACTATTTCGCTGTTTTTTCCTACCTGTTTCATTATTTATTATTTGCCAGGTAGTTTTTATTTTATCATCAGCTGATTTTATTTTATTGCTTATATAAAGAGCTTTAGCTCTTTGGCACACCCTTTTAAAAGTTTTTGAATATTTTGCAACATACTGATGAAAGTTTGTATTTTTCATATGTTGCTTTAAGCCATACAGTTCAAAAAGTTTTTCCCTGCTTTTACGAATACCTGGAGTAGCCCAGTCACTAAGTAAAAACTTTGTGTAAATACTTTTAGTTTTCAGTGGAAAAGTGTCATAAAATTGCGAGTTTAATAGTGAAAAGAACCGGCGTAGAACTCATTGGGGTCATCTATATTATTAAAACTCTGATCACATAATTTACTGGCCAAAGAATTATTTAATTTCTCTAAATTTTTACATGTAATTGGCCTAAACCTTATTTCAATTTTTTGTAAAGGCATATAGGAGCTAAATGTTATTATTTGTCCACTGTGATCAGATGGCAACTTATCTACAATTCGTTTGTGTATGTAATCGCAATTACAAAAAATATTATCTATACAAGTGGCAGAAGAAGCTGTCACTCGGGAATGGTTCCATAAACACATTGGACAAATCAAATGACCCAAAAAGACTCAATAATCTGACAGTATTCGAGTTATGTTCCAATAAATTAATATTAAAATCGCCACATACGATTATTGACTTACTACTAGTACTAAGCTTCTTTAAAACATCTTCCATTACAGAATCAAACACCGATAGATTCTGGTAACTAGGAGGTCTGTATACGCATACTATAACATGCTTATCGAGCTCAACACAGGACAATTCAATCATGTGTTCAACAGACAGCCCGATGATGTCTTTACGTTCTTTAGATTTAATAGAATTTTTAAGTAATATTAATGACCCGCCATGTATCATACGTTTTCGGCTGAAATGGCTAACTACACGATAATTTTCATAATTAATTGACATTACTTGATAATCTTTCAACCAATCTTAAAACCAAAAAAACCTCAAAATGTTTATCTTCGACTCCTTGGTTTCCCTGTCCGCACCCTAATACCCTCATCGCCAGCAGTCATCGGGCGGAAGTGTACCAAAACCGTTCATTTCGAGCTCCAAACCAACTCCCAGATGTTTTTCCCACTCACCTCTTCCCAGAATATTATGGCTTTTAAAAAAACAACACAAAAAATCTGATCTCCATACCCTCTTTCTATGGGAAGTCGAAATGTGAATTTCTTATTTATATAATATTATATTCCTCTGAAGACTTAACTGCCTTACAGGATAAACCACACAGATATTGTTATTTGAATAGTATGTAAAGTAACATATTTTTTTATTAAAATACATTTTCTACGACTATCTATCATCATTGTAAATTTAATTTGAAACGCAAATAAAATAATAAGTTGTAAAAAATCTACAGTGCAGCCGTCGAGAAAATGCGTTATTGACGCCTATAAGTTTCATACAAACGAATACGTGTTTTGCGAAATTGATCTTTATTAGTACTAGAATTGTCGCAATGATAGGTGTAAGGAACGAATACTCTTAACGGACAATTAATTACGTTTTTTTTCTTTTGTCCCGCTTTCGACGAAAGTATGCCGCTTTTTATACTAAAAGGGCTTCAAAATACCGCTTTGCCCGAAAAAAAATCTGGCAACGCTGATGGGTAAACAAAACAAAAAATAATCCCTGCCTGCACTAAGAGGCAGGCAAACAGACGCACCATAATAGTTCCTTTTTAACGTACTATTTTGGTACGGAGATTACGCCTATGGGCATTTAGTTAGGAAGAGAAGCATTGAAGGAAGAGAAACATTGTTGACATTGCATATTTGCAATGTCAATAACGAACTGTCTGTCATGTCTCTTAGTAATTTCTAGCAGCCTAGTACGAAATGAAGAGAGAAGTCGCTGCTGCAGTTTAACGTCATACAGTGACGTCATCGACTATCAACCCCCCACCCCCGTTGCAGTGTAGACTGTGATGCAGACATGGTTAATTTTCGTGGTATATTTTTAGAAGATAATACCGACAGCGTTGTTTTCTGACTATAGTTTGATTTTTCCAACGATCTAGCGTATAATAACGTAACTATACGACAAAAAAAAATGTTTTTGACAGTTTTGGTATGGAAAAACTGTAGTAGCTGCTGTTATAATGAGTGAAAAAAGGAATCAACTCACCCTACTTCTTGATGGAGTTATTTTTGTTAACAAAAAATCATCGATAATGTTCGACATGAAATTTTTGAATAATAATGTCACCGTGCAAGTTGCAACTCCTGAATATTCTAAATATTGCTAGCGCAACTTCCGTTAATTCCTAATGTCCTAGTACTCAATATTCAAAAACACGTGGCCTCAGTGTGGCCACTCGCAGACAACAGGGCGGAATTTATTGTATGCAAGGTCGGCGGCACATTTATTATGGGTGCTTGCTGTGCTTTGTGGTTATGATACCCACCTAAAGAGCTACTCAACCACTTCTTAAATGAAACACAATATTTTACGACTTAAAAGCTTCGATCTTAAAAATAAATAATTTGTCATACATACATGCAAAATGATGGTTACACACACGTTTTTTTTTTGTATTTGTGCGGTCCCAAGTTCGAATAGACGAAGTTTTGTCCAAACTTCTCCTTATCATTTTTGTGCTTGTGCCTCACTCAATAGATTTTTTACAAATAAACATACTCACTGATGATTTGTTCAAAAACCTAAACCAACCAACCTTTATGCAGTCACCATCATCATCATCATTTCAGCCGAAAGATGTCCACTGCTGGACAAAAAAACATAGGCTTCCCCAAGCGCCGCTACTTCAACCGGTTCTGTGCCTCCCGCATCCAGCGAATTCATGCGGCCTTCACAAGGTCATCGGTCCACCTTGTGGGAGGACTTCCAACGCTACGTCTTCCGATACGCGGTCACCACTCCAGAACCTTTCAGCCCCATCGGCCATCTGTTCTGCGAGCACCGCCCGTGTGAGGGTGTGTGTGTATGTGACACACCCGTGTCGACTACACACCCATTCGACGGTGTGTGGTGTGACCTTGCTATAAAGTTATGATGTGTGCGTGCAATTTTATCAAAATGACCTACTGCTCACTCCTAGAAACACAGAGTCCACGCCAATGAGTAAAGAAAAAGGCTTTTATTTTTAATGCGATAGAACTTTGATTTTTGATGATTTGAAGTTGGTCACTCAGATGTTTTGACGAATTCTTTTATTTTCATTCATACATTTTAAGTACTCCATGTCAAGGAAACAGGTGGTCATTTTTACAAAAAGACCCTCCTGCTTTTACCAAACAAACCTGTATTTAACAAAAATTATACCATGGGGTGTTTACACCCCTGTATATTTTTTGTGCAACATGGATTGGTTATGAAAACTCTTGTTGCTTTCTGACGTCCTGGTATTGTATACCCCATACACGTGACGTAACGACCGAATCTAGTTTAACGTCATACAATGACGTTTGTGCAGACATGGTTTTTTTTCATGTAATATTTTTAGAAAAACGTATGGAGATCTGGACTCCCTTTAATTCTTACTTTATTTTATTTTTAGTATTTGTTGTTTTAACTGCAATAGAAGAACACTGTGAAAATGTCAACTGTCTAAATACCTATAACGGTTCATGAGATACAGCCCGCTGACAGGCAGAAAGAAGGATGGACGGACGGACAGCGGAGGCTTAGTAATAGGGACCCCGAATAGGTACGGAACCCTAAAAAGAAATCAACCCCACTACTTGAAGAAATTAATTTTGTTATAAAAAGTCAGATTGAGGCGAAGAGATTTTTTTTTTTGTGCGTAAATAATTATTTATTAATTTATTTATATATACTTTATTGTACACCACAAAAATACATGACACACTACAAAATATACAATGGGCGGCCTTATCGCATTACTGCGATCTCTTCCAGGCAACCTTAGAATGGACAGTGATTTTCCTTGACATAAATAAAATGGGACTGTCGTTGGTGCAAATATTAATTATACAATACACTAAAATAGATACACAAATATATACATATCCAAAATTATAAATACGTAAATACATACATACTATATATACAAGCAACGAAAAATAAAAGAAGACTGTAGATGATTGCAGTTAGGACAACAAGATCACAACGACAGCTAGTGCTCCTTTACAAGTCTTTTGAACACCTGTAACGACTGCGCGCGTTTTATTTCCACTGGCAATGCATTCCACAAACGAGCGGCCTGGACAGTAAAGGATTTATCAAGGAAAGTTGTGGAATGCATAGGCATTTTGAGCTTCAAGTTATCTGATGACCTTAACAATTTCGTGTGGGAGTCGCAAAGAAACTGAAAACGTTTCTTGAGATAGAGAGGGGTGGAAGGGGAAAAGAACACATTAAACAGACGGGAAAGAATATGAGCATTCCGGCGAAGGCGAATTGGTAACCGCTTGAGTTTCACACGAAATTCGGAAACATGATCATATTTGCGCAAACCGAATATGAACCTTATACAAAAATTTTGAAGCCGCTCAAGTTTATCTAGTTGGTCTTGGGTAAGATCAAGATAGCTGGCATTGGCATAGTCAAGGATGGGTAGAAGAAGCGATTGTGCAAGCGTAACCTTGGTAGCAGTCGGTAGGAAATTACGCAATCTCTTCAAAGACGCGGCGGATGCAAATAGCTTGCGGCTAACTTCCTGTAGCTGGGCAGTCCAAGAGAAGGTCTTATCAATAAATATCCCTAAGTTTTTAACTTTATCACTAAAGGGAACCACTGAGTTGTCAAAAGAAACTTGGGCAAGGGTCGTCCAGTCGATTCTAGAGACCATCCTGGAACTGCCCACTACTACAACCTGCGTGTTTATGGAGTTGACCATAAGTCCATATCTCTTGCTCCAGTCGCATTCGCATATACGGGCCAGATCACGATTAGCCTTTAAAATAGCCTCGGACAGATTTCCAAGAGGCGCTCGCGAGTAAATTTGTAAATCATCTGCGTAAAGATGGTAAGAAGAAATTAGTTCGTCGGAGATTCAGTTAATAAAAACTGAGAAAAGTAAAGGGGATAGAACGCCACCCTGAGATACACCGGCAGTCGTATTACTCTAGGAAGACAAGGTCTCTCCGATGCAAATACGTTGCCGGCGACCGAACAGGTAACTACGAAACCAGTCAATTACCGATGGAGATATGTTAAGAGAACAAAGAATGCCAAGCAAAACATCAAAATCAACAGTATTAAAAGCATTACTGAAATCTAGCAAAGCTAAAACCGTTACATTACTGTTTTCCATGGCTGACCTTATATCATCCGTAATGTTCAGAAGCGCTGTGGTGGTGCTATGACCATGACGAAAGCCAGACTGGAAGTAGTTGAGGAGAATTTTTTTTTTGAGAGAGGAAAGTATCTTTCCCTGTTAGCATCATTAGCCCTACGCTTAAATTCGGCCTTTTTTTTATTTTTTTATTATTATTTTGCAATTATATCACCGTGCAAGTTGCTTTCCCACCCCTGAATATTCCTTATAACTAACTCCTATACATCCCTGATGTCCTAGTACTCAATATTTAAAAACACGTGGCTTCAGTGCGGCCACTCGCAAGTCGCAGACAACAGTGCAGAATTTATTGTAGGTCGGCTCATTTACTATGAGTGCTTTTTGAATAATAATATGACATCATAAATGACACAATATTTTAGAAGGTTTGGTTTTATAATCATGAAAAGAATAAATATGAAATTTGTCGTAGATATTATAAAGAAAATATTTATTTTAATTTTAAATATACATGCAAAGTGATTTTTGTTAACAAATGTAAACAAAAATTTTGTTTGTAACATACACGTTTTTTTCGCTATTTGTATGCATGCGGTATTGCGGTCACAAATTCGAATGGACGAAGTTTTGGCAAAAATGCTTCACTCAATAGATTGAAAAAAAAAACATACGTATACACTGACAATTTATTCAAAAACCTAAACCCACTGCTTAGATTTAGAAAGCAAAACTTTTAACTCCTTCCTCACGAACCAAAATTGTTAACATACTCGTACAAATTACGCTTGGATGTTACTTGATTGCACTCACTTCATATATTTCCAGTTATTGGTGCAACGTCAAAGCTTGAGATTTGCATGCCTTTTTTTTTTTTTTTTTTTCTGGGTGGGAAATCAAAAATCCCACCCGTGTTCCTTCAGTTGCCTGTGCCAGGGGCCACGGTATCTCTTTCGAACAACCCGCAGCCCCGGCGGCATCGGCCCTAGCGGACCCCGTCAGTTCGTGCTGACAGCTCTTTGAGGCATTTGCATTTTCTTTTTTCTCATTGAGATTTGCATGCCCCAAGGCGTAATATGGTTGAAGTGTGCTCTATTTTTTTTAACAACTTACCCAACCCCATATCACCCATAACCCAACCCATATTAATTTAATTTTGAATTTGAATTCAAACAAACCCCTTGCTACCTTCTGAAGTCCTAAACACGTGAAAACACGTGGCCTCAAAGTTCGTGGGAATTGAATATTTTCAATTTACCTATGCATTATCGATGTATGCATTGATTGTACCTACGATATTGATACGTACGATTTTCTGATAAATCTTATAATAGCGCCTAGTTTTCCGCGAAAATATTAAGTAGAGGAGCTTGCACAGATGTTTTGAATTAGCTCATTTGGTATTTATTTAAACAGTCTACGAGATTGCTACGGCGTAGCTGGCATGTGCACAAGTACAAGAATAAGTTTTCGATTTTCATTTTCCGGTCGATGGCTGAACCAAAATCTATCTTTTTTTCGGAATTGCAGGGTTACTCAATGGCGTCGCGTAGGTGGGGTATGTAGGGGCAGCTGCTTTTCTGGTTTTTTTGGCGATCGCGAACCCGAAATTATAACAACCCTTTCATTTGATTATCATGTCAGTATTTAGCCAGCAATGATCACAAGTTTTTATTCAATTTAGATTTTCGCAAACATATTTTGTTTTCCTTTGGCTATGTCAGTTAATCTGGTTCTATACTCATATTTAATTCACTGGAAAAATACTGGCAGGATCTAGGAGTCACTTTGCATATAATAACAAAAAAACTCCGAGATTTCCGAGACATTCTGCCTGACTGGAATGCAGCTTGTTGATGACCTTCTTGGTGTCCCGGCGGTTTGTCTTCTTGGGGCTCAATTCAGAAATTAGCAATTTTATTTATACTTAAACATAAATCACGCGTTCTATCAATGGAGCTAGCCAGAAACTACAGAACAGCAACTGCTAAGATCCTTACTTACTTCCTTCGCTTCATTTACATTTATACATCTGGTCATACACGCACGCGGGTTGCCAGTACTACGCACCTGACCTTGCTGAAGAACATCATCAGTATGCCCCTTTATATGTTTTTCTTCCGTTGGTTTGTGCCTTTTTATT
Organism: Apamea epomidion; assembly: GCA_947507525.1. Lineage (NCBI taxonomy): Eukaryota > Metazoa > Arthropoda > Insecta > Lepidoptera > Noctuidae > Apamea > Apamea epomidion. The sequence goes on from OX382226.1 coordinate 21,412,918, forward strand.
TCTTACTAATATTTCCTAGCTTTTGACGGAAAACCCGCCTGCGAGTGTCACCCGTGTGTGGTGTAACGTTGCAATAAAGGTATGTGTGCGTGCAATTTTATCAAAATGACCTTCAGCTCACTCCTGGTGCCCTAGTATTCAATGTTATGAAACACGTGGTCTAGCGCGGTGTGCAGGTTGCGCCGCCGAAAAGGAGGACGAGGCTTTTATTTTCAACGCGATATTGAATTTTATGATAAGAAGTTTGTCACTCAAATGTTCGACGAATTCTTAGATCTTCATTCAAGCATTTTTTTCTGCTCTTCATAATTCTTAACTAGGGTTATTTATTTTATTGCTTCGGTTAAGTAGTGCAACGGAGCGAGAGAAGTTCACACAGACAACGTAAAAAGACATCTATTACATATGAATAAGGTTTATTATTAATTCTAAGTATCCCCTAACAAGGAAACAGTTGGTATTTTTTTACCCAAACCCAAACACATGTTGCTAAGCAAAAAAGCTCCTCCTGCTTTTACCAAACAAACATGTATGTAAAGAAATTATATCATGGGGTGTTTTACACCCCTGTATTATTTTTCTGCATCATTTATCGGCTATGAGAACTCCTGTTGTTTTCTGACGTCCTGGTATTGTATACCCCATACACGTGACGTAACCAACGCTGCATATCTATATGTATGTGTGTTGTGAATATTATTATCATAATATTATAAAACTACATATCTAAAGGAGATCGGCTTTTATACGCACAATAAAATAATTTTGACACTGGGTTGTTATTAGAAGTCCTTCTAATAAGATCAACAAATTTCACAACGCGCGGCGCGGCGCGGCGTGCCAAAGGCAACGTGATTATAAACATTGAATACTAGCGCAACAGGAATCAACAAGAGCTAATAGGTAATACCGGCTGGTGTCCGCACCTCCACGACAATGCGCGTGTTTCCACAGCGTATTTCTTTCTGTGATATTAAAATAGCGAGGGTGCATGCACACATGGTACAATAACTTTGTTGTACTAGAGCGCCCTCTATATTTTGCATGTGAATGGAGCGCTGAGCTCAGACCACGTGTTTCGTTACATTGAATACTGGGAGATCAGGAAGGAACCAGAGCTGTGTTTGTAATACATGTAAAATTATTTTGCCAGTGGCCTATAGTACAGGTACTTGCAGTACATAAATGTTGGTATAGCCATTGATTATAATGTAATTTTATACATTTGTTTAAGTCAGACTCAGTGATCCATATTTATGTTAGTATGTATATATTATATACTTAAAAATTATTTTAGTAACCAAAGATAAAATACATGCCACAATAATACTATTATAATTAAATTAAATACCTGCAGTACGTAACATCAAATCTATACAAATAAATAAAATTGTAGTCTCTGTTTGTAACAATGACGTATTTATTATGAAGGTCATCACTGGTATGTAATGTCAAAATAACAGCTTTTCCCTAAATGCATATAAAAAGTATATAGGTACTTATTACAAAAAAACTATTTTAACATTTTGATCTGTCCGTCTGTCAGTTTGTTCCGGTTAATCTTCGAAACGACTGGACCGATTTTGACGGGACTTTCACTGGCAAACTTTCTTTCAAAGAAAATTTCAAAACTCATCATGGAAACAAACAAGAACCTACATCGAAATCATTTTTTGTTAGCTATTTGTATATTTATTCAAGTTTATAAAAATATCTGTAATGAATGCATGTATAATTTGTAGTTAAGTTTAGTTTTACTTTTGTCTTGACTTGAAAGTTAAGTACATAGTAGATGGTTCAATGTAATCATCCCATCCGCAGCGACGAGCGTTGCGTCACGTGTTGATAGCTACTGAATACTAAGACATCAGAAAGCACTAAGAGTTATCGTTGCACATTCATGCTATATTTACTAGGTTTTGGTGTTTTCATCTCTAAACCAGATAAACCTTTCGTGTACATGCAAATCTATACCTACTCGTACAAGAATAGGAATTAATATATCCAATCAGCTTAGTAAGTTCTTCTAAATAATGAAGACACAGGTAAGCTGGTTTACCAGTATCAAGGACGTCAAACGTGAATCAGTTCTGAAATAATATTATACTGGCGCCCAGCATGGGACAATTTTACCGGAAAAATTAGTTCTGTAAGTGCTTAATTCGACTTGGAGATTGACTTTACCTTCGTTTCTTGGAGTTTTTTACTATACCGATGCCAAGTAAACCACACCTACAGCGTATCCAAAGGCGTGCCATTTATGAAATGGATCTGCACGCAGCACAGTGTATTAAGAAGCCTATTTCTCGACGTTAAGTCAAATTTTCATCCGGATATGTGAAAAAATAAATATTACTCCTGACTTAATAAAAAAAAGCTTAAAGCTTAAAACCTTATAAACTAAGCGTGTGTCCAGTAACGTCGATTTTGGGAACCCATTGTGCAGCGGCTACAAACGCCAACAAACAAATCAAAACAGATGAATTAAGTTGCCAATTTTAGATGTGATGTGTTTTATGTTAAATACAAAATAAAAAAAGATTTGAAACTAAAAACGTTTTATTGAAGTTTTAACTAACCTTTCTCTGGCTCTATCGATGTGAAGAATGAACAGGGACGGCTCCCGGGCCACGTGTTTTAAAACATCGAGTACTAGGATATCATTAATCAACTAGAGTATGCCAGTATTGAACAGGCACAACTTTGGCGGCGAGTTGAATGACCAAGTGCAACAGACGACCTTGAACTTGATACAAACAAAATAACCCCTGAGAGACAGACAGATGCACTATAAAGGTTACTTTTATGCGTTCCATTTTGGTACGGAGACCTAAAAAACTAGAAACCCGTTTACAAAATTCTATAATATAATTTTAATATGCACTGGGAAGAGAGCAGTTTAAAGTAAAAGCGGTCAAGTGCGAGTCGGACACGAAGGTTTCCTTACAGTATTTAACACTATACACACATTTTTTCGTTTCTTGTATAGAGACCGCCTTAATTTTAAATTTTATTTTTGATTATTTTTTGTTATACCAGCCACAGTAGTAGTACACACTCTGTGAATATTTCAAGTGTCTACCTATTACGATTCAAAACATTATAACACTTGCCCGACCTGAGAACCGAACCCAGGACCTTAAGCTCAGCCGTAGTGCTATCGACCACTAGACCAAAGATGCAGTCTCTGGAAAAATCAGCCCTTAAAACAGATAATGCAAATGATATTGATAATGCTATTATATAAATATACATTAATTATACAGAAAAGAAGACGCAACGCAATTACTATTATAAGAAAAAATCCTTTTAATAACTGAAAACCCGTCTTGATGAAGTTAATTTTTGCAAGTTGCAACCCACCCCTGTATATTCCATATAGCTAGCGCAACTCCTGTTGATTCCTGAGGTCCTAGTACGCAATATTTCAAAACACGTGGTCTCAGTGGCGCCACTCGCAGACAACAGGGCAGAATGAATTGTATGCAAGGTCGGCGGCACATTTATTATGGGTGCTTGCTGCGTCATTAAGAAATGAAGAAGAGATATAGAAGAGCTATTTGAAATATTTCACGGTAGGTACAGCAGCAAGTTTTTTTTAATTAATTTTAGTCGCATGAAAGCATCAAATTATAAAGTTTTAATTAAAATTGGCTAAAACTTTTAACGCTTTTTGAACTTTTATTTGAGTTTAAAATACAAGCAAAATGATGTTTGCGTTTGTTACACACACATTGTTTTCGGTGTTTGTGTGCGCTCACGAATGGACGAAGTTTGAGCAAACATCGGTATTTTTGTATTTGTGCCACTCAATACATTTACAAATAAACATGCTCACTGATGATTTGTTCAAAAACCTAAACCAACCTTTCGGTACAAATTAATGTTCTAAAAATTACGTGAATGCTTTGAACTTTCGTATTCTAATGTAAGCTTTATTCTATTTTTAGTAACAAGCTCAAACCACGTGACTTGGACATTTTCGATTTACCTGTGCATTGTATTATAATATTCTGGAGTGTACTGCAGTATTTGTAGTGCATTGATTGTATTTGTATCTATAGTATTAGTGGTTCTGACATAATATACGTACAATTTTCTGTAATCTTATAATTGAGCTTAGTATTCAGTAAAAATAAACCATTAAGTAGTGAATGAAATGAAAAAGAATTTGGTATTTACAGTCTCCGAGATAGCTACGACTTGCTACGGCGTAGCTGGCATGTAAGAACTTTTCGAATTTATTTTCCGGTTGATGCCCAAACATATCTCTATACTTGTAACTTTTTTGTCGTGATTTCAGGGTTACCCCATAGATTCTATATTCTATGGCATAGAACAATGAACTTGGAACTCAGATGAACTTGGGCAAAACGCTGGTTATGCTCAACGAACACGTTACCTCGGGACCGATTGCTGTCAATGGCGGTGCTCTTAAGGTTGTTCAAGAATACGTTTACCTCGGGCAAACTTTGCAACTTGGTAAGAACAACTTTGAGAAGGGGGCTAACAGAAGAATTCAGCTGGGTTGGGCAACGTTTGGGAAGCTTCGTCGGGGGGCTCTCCTGACCGCACACGCGTTTTTTTTTTTCACTGGCTATGTCAGTTTGGGTTCTATGCTCACATTCAATTCACTGAATAAAAAACTGACAGGATCCAGTCACTTTGTAAATTAATAAATTATGAAAGACACTCCGAGAGTTCCAAGACATGCTGCCTGACTGGAATGCAGCTTATTGATGATGTTCTTGGTGTCTCAGCGCTTTGCCTAGTTTAGGCTCAATTCAGAAATTAGACTTTTTATTCTCCTCTTGTGACGGACACCACACACACATAGGGGATGTGTGTCGACCTAGACAGCTGTTTGACAGTGTGTGGTGTTTGACCTTGCAATAAAGGTGTCTATGTGTGCAATTTTAACAAAATAACCTACAGCTCACTCCTGGTGCCCTAGTATCCAATGTTATGAAACACGTGGTCTAGCGCGGTGTGTGCAGGGTGCGCGCGCCGCCGGAGAGGAGGCACGAACTTTTATTTTCATTGCGATCTTCGGTTTTTAATGATTTAAAGTTTGCCACTCGAATGTTTTTGACGAATTCATGGGTTTGTTTTTCTGCTCTCTAGAAAATATTAATAAGGTTATTTATTTTGATGCTTCTTATTGGGTTTACGATTCATCGTAAATAGTACAACGGTGCGAGATCAAGTTCCCACAACCGACCTATTACATGCATTACATTTACATAATTATGAACAAGCCTTATTATTAATGCCCAAGTGTACCATATCAAGTGGTATTTTTATACACAAACACATGATCCTAAAGCAAAGAGCCCCCGCTTTTTTTACCATACAAACCGATTGTAACATTGAACTTATTATACCGCGGGGTGGATTTTTTCACCCCCGTAAATTTTTTGCGCAACATTGATTGGCTATGAGAGCTCTTGCTGCGTTTGACGTCCTGGGGGCCTAAAAACGCCACTTTGGCAGAATCATAATAGGATAACAATATGAATCATATTAAAAATCGTTAAATGGTCACTAACTGACAATTCATAATATGATCTGTGTCCAATTCATATCACAATGAAATATCATTTAAACTGTAGAAATAAAAAATAAAAAACCAATTTGATTAATAAAAACTGTAATGAAAAATTTAATTACTGATTTAATTTTTTTCATGCGGCAATGTTTACACCAAATATGAAATAAAATTTTACGAAAATTAGAGGAATGCTAATGATCTGCTGGAAATTCAGGAAATGAATAGCTTTTAGAGGTACTTATTGTTTAAAATTGCCTTTTTAGGCCCCCTGGTATTGTATACCTCATACACGTGACGAAACCAACGCTGCATTATATTTATGTTTATGTAGCTTTTTATCATGTTTTTATACTTGTCTGTCTATGTAAGGTAAATTATGTTTTCAAGCACGAAAGTTTCTGATAAAGTATGTTATTAATCAAATAAATTACCCACTGGGTTTTGACAGAAGTCCAAATAATAAGGTCAAATCATCACTCTCCTGCCCTAATCCCAAGTCATTCGCGGTCGGCGCAACATGTATTTTCTTCCATACTCCTATTAGCCGCCATCTCGACAGTCACCCCATTTCTAACCATATCATCATTCACACAGTCCATCCATCGTTTCTTTGGTCTTCCCCTACTCTTATAGCCATCGACATTCATACTTAAAAACTTTCCTCACGACATTTTCCTCATTCCTCCGTAACACATGACAACCGATTTCCAAACAACTTTTCAGCTACACAAGGTGTCACTTTCAGACTTCCTCTTATGTACTCATTTCTTATTCTATACATTCGTGTAACACCACACATCCCTCTCAGCATTCTCATCTCAGCTGCATGCAATTGCCTTTGATTCATCTCTTTTGTGTCCCAACATTCTGATCCATATAAGACAGCAGCGGGGTAATTGCGTAACACACTATCAGTAGCAATGGCTTTCATTTTGACAGTTCAACAACATTCATTGCGTTATTTACGTTGTTGAGCAGATACATTTTTCCAACATATAAAGCAACGGATTAGCAATATCCTTCAAAATGATTCAGATTGAGATTGATTGTGTGTTACGAAATTAAGGTGCAGGTCTAACCATGGTTTTGTATATCTTCCCCTTAAGTTTAAGGGGAATGCGAGAGTCGCAGATGACCTGCCGCCATTTCATCCACCCAGTGCTAATTCTGTGCTTAACTTAAATAACTTAATAATTAATAACTTAATAAGGTCAAATAATCAGAAGTTATTCTATTTATTTATTTAGCTAACAACAATATCAACACCATCAAGCGTGTAAACGTACGGTGTCAAGGCAACGTGACTTTTGAAATATAAACATTGAATACTAGTGCAACAGGAACCAACAAGAGCTACCGGTGAAATTAAAATAGGGGTGATGCACACGTATGGTACAAAAACTAAACTTTGTTGTAATAAAAGCACACCCCTCTCTCTATATTTGCATGTGAATGGAGCGCTCAGCTGAGACCACGTGTTTCGTTACATTGGGTACTGGGAAATCAGGAAAGAACCAGAGCTGTGTTTGTAATACATGTAAAAATATTTGCAGTGGCCTGTAGGTACTTGCAATACAATTAGGTATAGCCATTGGTTATATATAGCTGGTTCTGCCATTCGTGAAGTTACTTGCCAATCTAACCATGGAAAACACCAAATAACCAACTTTCTTTCGAAGTTTCAAGACTCATCGTCAAAAAGCATGGACAAACAAGTACTTCCTTCAAAATACTTTCTTTGAATGCAGTATTAAGTAGTAGAAATACCTGTAATGTAGTTATGTTTAGTTTAATTTTCTGATTGTCTTGAAAGTTAAATAATCCGGTTTAGAGAGGGATGGCACATACATGTTCATCATCTCATCCGCGGCGACGTCACGTTTTGTTAACTACTGAATACTAGGACATCAGAAAACACTAGGAGTTCTCGCTGCACTCTACACACGCATTCACGTAATATTTACTTGAGGTTTTGGTATTTTAATCTATCTCTCTTTCGTGTGCTCTCTTGTGTGTGAATGGGAATACGTATTTAATATGTCTAATTAACTTAGTTAGTTCTTCTAAGTTATAAGGCCAGCTTACCAATACCAAAAACGTCAAATGTGAATGGTCTAACGAAAATGTACTGGCGCCCAGCATGGGACCATTTATTTGTCTCCATGAACATTGTTCTAATTGTTGTGTTTGTTTTTTGCTGGCATTACTGACAGCCTATTCTAGCTTTAAGTATCGCCTACGCCTGCGTCCCTTCGTTTGTCATAGACTATAGAGAGACAACAGTCTATAGCATAGATAAACAGTGTTGTATCTTCCAATTGCATGCATTACGGTTTCTCTTTTGTATTTTAATTTTATTGATTTTTATACATTTTTATTATACCTTTTAGTGTTTATATAATCTATGTCCGTAGGTGTGCCCTTGCCATCACAGCGGGCCCTATCAGAATACCAGCTCTGCGGTATTTATTTTTAGATATCGAAGCATAATGCTGCCATAGTGCATTGGGGTGGTGTGATAAGAGTGTTGATTATTGATAAATAACATAGATTAAAAGTAACAGCAACATTCGTTGGTCAGTCTACGCTGTTTATAAGTATTCAAAAGCCATCTTGCCAAACATTCGTTGCTGTTGCCGTGGGTACGCGAAGCATGCATCAGCAGCAGCACCCGTTGGAAAATCCGGTATCGGCAGCCCGTCACGTGTTGAGAGCTATTTGATACTAGGACATCAGACTTCACAAGGAGATCCCTTTGTGCTTAACCTAGCTATAAAATATCTACACAAAACAAGAATCTTTTTTTTAATGGCGCCCATGGTGGGGCAACTCTACAGCAGTGATTTTATACTTCTGACGTGACTAACTATCGTTTGAATTAGTTCTAACACGTTCAAAGAGTCAAGAAGTAACTCTACTCCAGGGTTTTAATAACAATAGACACGACGGCAAACAATATAGTGTTTAGTGATTAAAAATAAAAGCGTGCACGGTCGGGGGAGCCCTGTCAGCAACGAAGTTTCTTACGCACTCGCACGCACACACACTCGTATATACAGTGACAAAGAAATTTTGAATTTAATATGCGTTTTTAATACAGAGCCATCTTATATAAGTTTTAAGAAGCCCTCATAATGTGGTCGTCATCTTGGATTTTTAGTTCGATCACGCTATCAGCTTTAGCACCCTCGAAAACCATGAAAACTATCTGTATAAAGTCGCATGGAGGGTGCATAATGCTTTTTTGTTACGTGTCGCATTCTACCAGGCAACTCCTACAGCAAGCGGCGTTAAAGAACATCGTTCCAAAAATCAAGACACACAGGTAAGAAGTTAATCCTCAACGCGAGTTAAGTAGGAGTATTTGAACGTGTAAGGCTTTCAGATCTTAGGTATGTTATTTCAGCTGTTGTCCCATGTTGGGCGTAAATATAATTATATTATCAACTTATTCACGTTTGACTACCTTCTTCATTATTTCGATTCTGGTTTGGCGTGCAAATCTAAATTATTTAGATTCTGGTTAGGTGCGCAAATAACCAAACGCAGAGGACAGAAGTGCGTGCATTCTCAGGTTATTTATATTTTCGACTTTGGTATAAGAATTGTAATGTTAATAATATTTGTTTGCAGTAAAACCTGCTTAGCTAGATTTCCGCCCGCGCCCCTACACAGTACAGGACACACAGTCCAGGTGACTGTGGTTTCGCCTATGAGGCCGCACTAAGGCCACGTGTTTTCGAACGTTGCATACTAGGACATCAGAAATTAACAGGAGCTGTATCGCTCTACCCGGACAACGAATTGACCTGGACAACAATTTTTACAACCACAGGAAAACTATTTTTCTTAGCGCGACTACATCCCAGTAAAGTGAGATGAAGTCTTAATAATAAAATTCTAGATGACATTCTGATATCCGCGGTTTGAAACGTGATGTATAGAACCTTATTTAATAACGTAATATAAAAAAATGTACGCTAAATTTGCTTGTATTCGTAAAGAATAATAAATAACTTATCATGCCTTTATTCTCGTAAAGAATATATGAATATAGTTTTAGGACAGAACAATAAATAACTTATCATCGTGCGTATATTCTCCAACGGAATAGGCCGAGGTCGTACCTACAACCACATTCGCCGTTATTTTTTATGATAAACTTAAGTTTATCTTAATGCTTGTCATAGGTATTATTAGGAAGTGTGACTATTGCCATCAAACGAGAACAAATTCCAGTCTGCTAATCGGAAAAGCCGTATTTTTTATAAGTTCAGGGTGCTATTGCAGTACTGCACTTTGTTTAATCACAAAATGAGAATCCAAACGTTCAATATTTTAATGGCGCCCATGGTGAGGCAATTCTACAGTAGTGATTTTATACTTTTGACATTGCTTGAATTAGTTCTAACACGTTCAAAGAAGAGTCGAGAATTTACTCTTTTCCAAGGTTTTGACAACAATAGATACGGGGGCTAACAAAAAATCATGTTTCTTAAAGTATAAGTTTGATACAAATATAAACAAAAGGTAAGAGTCGATCCCCAGCTCGTACTTCGAGCTAGGTGTAGCAGATGCTTACAGATCTTAGATAAGTTTTTCCGGTTGAGCTGTCCCATGTTGGGCGTCAGTATACATAGTTTTATTATACTCAAACTCAAAGCATTTATTTTAATTAAACCATTTACAGAAGCTTTTTAACCATCAAGAAATTGGTCAGTCAGCAAATATGAAGCTAGTTACACACACACTATCTTTTAAGTCATTAAAGCCCGTATTAATAAACGTTCCTCAACGAGGTACTCAAGTGCGATATCATTTGATACGTCATTATTACGATATCAGCATCGCAAGATCATTGCTAATTAATAGACACATGAATACACATGTGTCCACCAAGATCAGCTCCTCAAGGTACTGTACTTGAGGGCTTGATCTTGGGAACGATTACGTCACATTGACCGAAGTTTTGAACAATGATTCATAACATTCATCACATTTCATTATTGCTATGTCTTATGATTTAATGAAATACTTGTAAATATTTATTATGCTTCCCATAAAATCTTATGAATGTTTGTTAATTAGGAGCCCAAGTTTAATAATTTACCTTAAATAAATTCAAGTTTGTAAATACGATTATCGCCATTTTGATGACAGTGGTGGTTTAGGCTAAAAAACATAAAAATTGGGGATTTCGAACATCCTAACTCCACCACAGGGGCAGTGAATCATGCATCATTTAATTATTTGACGAATTCAAACAAAAACACCCACGAAATTACGTTAAGTTTTTGAAATAAGTTTTTTGATATCTAATGTTTAACGCCAATCGTAGTGTTTCATTAATCATTACCACTACTCAATTTGTGTTCAAAATCGCTGACCATTATTGCTTTTTTTTTATTGCAATTATGTGCGAAAGCGATTATTCCAAACGATATTTTTTTTTAATTTCGATTGACTCGGGTAATTAATATGACGAAAGTCAGAAATCGATTCTTGGAAATTTAAATAAAAGTATATAAGTATATAAGCAATAAATACAATAAGCAATTTATTAATTATTTATGCTTTTCTAATGTCATTACAATCGTTTTTTGAATACAATATTGAAACCGAGTCAATAACAGACAGGCCATAGGTACCTCATTTATTGAATTTCGCGCTGAATTGTTTCTATATTTGAATTTAAATTCGGCAGCGCTCACTGTTCAAAATTATTTTAATTTATTGGACAATTATTTATTGTTGATTTTATTTTTGATACTTTCTAATAGTTTGCGACAGAATGGCCAGTATACATTTTTTAGGTAGGCTTAGCATAATTTTGTTTGAAAATGATAGTAAATTAATTCTATAAATTGGGTACATATTCTGCAAACACTTAACATTTCAATATTTTTTGTTAGTTAAAAGCGTTTTTATTCAGTTTCTACAGACATTTTTATGCGAGTATCGATTAGGCTGTATGCAAGTTTTGAATCTAAATAAAAAAGTTGGGTGGACGGACAGCACTAAAAAGTGTCACGTCGCAACACAATTATTAGTCATTTTAATCAAGATTTGATCGTGTTTTTTAGGTAGTTTATTTATGAAAAATGGTAAAAATAAGAATGCAGACACAATGATAATATCTTTATTTCTCCTTTTTGCATAGTTTCAGCAAGAGAGTATGTTGTTTGTGTATCTATTTTCAGCTTTCAAATTATAGATTTTTGGTAAACGATATCGTAAGGACCATAAAATACACACACACATACAGTAACCGTAAAATGCTGTAACTTTGCTTGGATTTTGACGTGTTTTGTTCGTATCTCTGAACCTATTTATTATTACGGCTTTTAAAAACTTTCAGATGGAAAACAGACCTTATGCCTTGCCAGGTAGAACCCAAATCTATTTAAATCATGCCGTTTTTAGAATTACAAGCACTCTAAGTCGTAGGCAAATTTAAGTTGGAGGTAAAAGATAGAACTTTGCCTAGAAGGATATCGCAATAAATATATTGATGATCTTTTTAGTATTTTTTTTCCGTGCACATGAGACACCGTGCTTGTCCCCGGCAGTTAGATTATTGCCATAAAGGTAATATATATTTTTTTACTGCTTGTAGGCAATGTACCACAAAGTTTTCATACACAATCGTCGTTGACTCTAGGGTTGTCCCAAAAAAAAACGGATTATTTTCTTAAAGTTTTATTCACTTTTTTTTTTAAATAAAACAAATTAATATTTATGAGTAAAAATCAAAAATGTAATACTTTTTTATCAATACTGACTCGTAATTACTAATAAAATAAAAAACATTTTATTATATAAAACAGCTTTACCAGAAAATATTTGAGTTTATACCTGTGAGTATTGGTATAAGCAAAAGGCAATCTTCTCTTGCTTCGTTGTGTATTATTCGGCATTTTTTCTTATAACTGCAATAGAAATAAGACTTAATTATATACAAAACCATGCCTGTAATCCCCGAATGGTTAAGTAGAGATACACCTCTGCCTCACCCTTACAGGCGATTAAAGACAGAACTGGCGAAATAAAAATAAAATGAAAAATGTTTTATTGACATAAAAAAGGTGTAATATTTTCAATTGAAGCCATTAGGGACTGGGCCTGCAGGCGGAGAGCAATGGGTAGCTGTCCGTCCGATCAGGACCAGGCCCGTGCCGGACGGCGCGTATGTGTTCCACGCGCGCCTCAAAGAGATGTCAGCATAGTTGACGGGGCCCGACAGGCCCGAAGCCTGCCGGGGTAGCGGGATCGTCCGAAAGGGTTACCGCTGCCCTGGTACATAAAGGGCTAAGGAAGGAACACGGGTGGGTTTTAGTCAGTAAGAGTCTGACGGAACATTAACAATGTATACAATAAATTTAAAATATCGTAAGACGAAGGGAATTTAGTGCATGCACCCTGCATGCACTAAATTCCCCTTTACTACCCACTATATTCCTTGAGTTTCAATTTGACCGGGTTCCAAGCTGTGTAAATTCATGCAAATATCACATTTACATAGTAAATATATATCATTACTAAAATCCGACTAGTGACAACCTTTTTTTTTTTTTTTTTCTGGGTGGGAAATCATCAAATGACTCCTCCCGCTCTGGGCGGAGCAGAAGGGAGTGTCAGACTTTTACTGACTAAAACCCACCCGTGTTCCTTCAGTTGCCTGTGCCAGGGGCCACGGTATCTCTTTCGAACAACCCGCAGCCCCGGCGGCATCGGCCCTAACGGACCCCGTCAGTTCGTGCTGACAGCTCTTTGAGGCGCGCGTGGAACACAACGCGCCGTCGACCCGGGCCTGGTCCTTACCGGGCGGCGAGCTGCCCATAGCTCGCCGCCCGCAAGCCCGCGCCTACGGTGGCCGGGAGTCGGCTGTTGACTCCCGTCCAGGGCGTCTCCTGCGGCGGCTAGGAGCGCGAGGGTGCAGCGATTGCCTCTCCCTCGCACGCTCCGCCTCCTCCTTCGCGAGCATAACTGCTTCGCAGAAAGAGGTGACGGCCTCCCATTCACTCTCGCTCCGGACCATGGCCTGTATGAGGGCCGGACGCGAGAGGTCGCCGCCGCCGATCGCTGCCAAGAGGACACGGCGGGGTCCCGCCCAAGCCGGGCAGACCTCCACCGTATGCTCCACCGTGTCCTCCGGGCGATCCCCACAGTGGTGACACCCTGGCGTTTCCTCCCGCTTTATCCTGAACAGGAACCTCCCGAAACAACCGTGTCCGGTGAGGACCTGCGTCAGGCGGAAGGTGAGGGCGCCGTGGCGCCTCTCTAGCCACTCCTCAAAGAGGGGACTTATCGCCGCAATTGTGGCGTGCCCAGACTAGTGACAACCTTAGACCCAGACAAAATTGTGTCATTCAAGTTTCCAAAACAGTGCACAAGAGTGCCTACTGAGATATTTTAATGAAATCGTGTCCTTTTAATAAAAATATCAAGCAATACGGAAAGTAGATAGGATTTTCTTACCCTGGGATGTTATAGCTGCACAAAAACACCTTTTCTTTAGCTAAAACTCTATAGTATCAAAGCTAAAACTTCAAAAGTTATACGACACTTAAAATTTTCACCCGCTCTCGCTGGTGTTTGTCGCACAACTGATAGAGTAACAATGAAGTTATCATTACAAAAAATGAAAAATATGTTGCCCTAATAATGTAAAATCACTACCAAATGGTAGAAAATAAGAAACTACTAAGCAAACGCGAAATATCGTAATTGAAACGAAATAGGCAAACTTAGGCTTAGTTGGCAAAGTTGCACATTCTAGTACTCTATTTCATCGTAATAATCAATTTCACCGAAAATATTTTCCAACTCCATGTTTCGCGACACTAATCACGACCTCAAGTCACGGACTGCCTACACTCAGGTTTAAGCATCTCAAGTACACACACACCTGTTATTGCATACTCAAGTGTTAAATTTCGTTTATTAATCAGTCCATCACTTGGCTGATATCGTAAACCCAAACCGTCACTTGAGTACGTCAATTATTTTGTCTATTAATACGATCATGACCTCAAGATCGATATCAAGTGTGAGCACTTGGGCTGAGTGACGTTTATTAAAGGCCTAAGATATTGGTAAGATGTTTGAAAACACGAGTACGAAACCGCAACAAAGCGGACAGATCAGAAGGCCAATTCTCGTAATTTAAAACATTCAAAATCTAGTCGCAGTCTCATCTCAGCGATAAACAAATGTCAAAAACTTGTCAAAATGTAGGGAAATTAGAGGTATTTTTGACAGATTGAGACTGAGATCAGACTGTGAACGTTCTTAAAATTACGAGAATTGCTCCTTTTTTTTTTTTTTTTTGAGGATGGGAAATCATCAAATGACCCCTCCCGCTCTGGGTGGAGCAGAAGGGAGTGTCAGACTCTTACTGACTAAAACCCACCCGTGTTCCTTCCTTAGCCCTTTATGTACCAGGGCAGCGGTAACCCTTTCGGACGATCCCGCTACCCCGGCAGGCTTCGGCCCTGTCGGCCCCGTCAACTACGCTGACATCTCTTTGAGGCGCGCGTGGAACACAAAGACGCCGTCCGGCACGGGCCTGGTCCTGATCGGACGGAGAGCTACCCATTGCTCTCCGCCCGCAGGCCCGCGCCTACGGTGGCCGGGAGTCGTCACGCGGCTCCCGACGCCCGGAGCGTCTCCCTCGGCGGCTGAGGCGTGAGGATCTCTCCCTCGCCCATCCCGCCACCTCCTTCGCTAGCATGACTGCTTCGCAGAAGGAGGTGACCGCCTCCCACTCCCTCTCGCCCCGGACCATGGCTTGCACCAGGGCCGGACGCGAGAGGTCGCCGCCGCTGCCGATCGCCTCTACGAGGACACGGCGGTGCTCTGCCCAAGCGGGGCAGACCTCCACCGTATGCTCCACCGTGTCCTCTGGGCGATCCTCGCAGTGGTGACACCCGGGCGTCTCCTCCCGCCTGATTATGTGCAGGAACCTCCCGAAACATCCGTGTTCGGAGAGGACCTGCGTCAGGCGGTAGGTGAGAGCGCCGTGACGCCTCTCTAGCCACTCCTCAAAGAGGGGTCTTACCGCCGCTATCGTAGCGCGCCCTGCGCTGGGTTGCGATAGTCGCGCCTTCCATTCCGCCATGAGATCGCGCCGGAGGTCCGTCCGCTCCGCCGCGATTTGCCGCGGGTGCAGAGTTTCCCCCCGACGTAGTGACTCCGCGCGCCAGTCATACAGGCGCGCGAGGACTATCGCCTCCAGATCCCATGGCGGCAGTCCGGCAAGGAGGCTTGCTGCCTCGCCCGAGATCGTGCGGTATCCCCGGATAAGCCTTATGGCTACCACCTTTTGGGGCGCGTTCAGGTAGTGTGCGGCTCGAAGCCGCAGTGAACGCGAGAATTGCCCCTCAGGTTGTTAACATTTTTTATTTTATTTTAAGAATCACAATGTGGATATTTGTTTCCTCCGCTTCGTTATTTTTTGCGTGCCCGCCAGACCAGCTGACCGTGGTTTCGCCTGTGAGGCCGCACTGAGGCCACGTGTTTTCGAACGTTGAATACTAGGACATCAGAAATCAATAGGAGTGGCATCGCACCGCTGGAAAGCGAACTGACCTTTATAACAATTTTTACAACCACAGGGATAGGAAAACTAGCTTATCCTTGAAGCTACGTGACTAGGTCCCAGTGATGTGAAATAAAGTCTCAATTTTATATAAGACAAGCTTTCTATTCCTTGAAAAGCTTTTTAGCCCCTTTCGTTTTGCTTTATTTGATGGGAAATATGACTGTCTTACGAAAACATGACGTTTCTCATAAAAAAATTAAAGAGCTACCTATATTTATTGATGACTAGCTGCGCCCCGCAGCTTAACCCGCATAAGGTTCGATCCCGGGGGAATATCGGGATAAAAAGTATCCTATATGTTAATTCTGGTTAAAAACCATCTGTTTGCCAAATTTCATCCAAATTCGTTCAGTAGTTTTTGCGTGAAAGAGTAACAAACATCCATCCATCCATCCATCCATACAAACTTTCACGTTTATAATAGTAGTAGGATTTCAGTTACTGTTATTCAATAAATTGTTATAGACCTTATTCCTACATGCGTGGATCGAATTTGTAATAACAGAACAGTAATATTTTCGCTGGCATCAAGTAACATCTATCATCAACATGCACCAAATAAAACTTAGGCCCAAATATACCCCCTCCCACCCTCCACTCGTCTTATAGGTACAAAATAGTGATTCTAGCACCTAACTTCTTTAGCTTCGCGATACATTCATATAGTCTTCTTAGCTCCTTCGGGCCATTAAAAAATGTGTATAAAACCAATCATCCTATCTTACAATAGAACAGATGAGCCACAATTTGGAGATATCTACAATTTACTACCCACCAGTATGACAGCTACATAATAAAGCTGTCTAGACTGCACCGTTGGAAGTCGTCAGTGATGTCACGTTATGACGTCAACTTGAAGTTTCTGCCTGCCCTAGTACCGAAGTTCCCGTTAATTCGATACTAGGGCGCTAGAGTCTACATAGAGATGTTTACTTAATAATTTAATGTAAACAAACTTAACTTAAAAAGTGTAATTAATATCAACATATAAAAAATTCAAAAAAACTTTTACTTAAAAACAGATTAACAAGAATAGAAAGTAGAAGCTAGTCGTATCTCGTAACAAGTAAACCGACCGGCCATATTGTAGCGTCATAAACATGAAAATTCACCACTTTATCACGTATAATAATTTATTAATATTTTCTCTCCTCAGAAAAGCGCGAATGACGTGTTCTTGGCGCTTTAATCAATTTATTGATCGAAGATTTGACGAGTATACTCTACAAATCTCAAAGACAATCGTGAAAATCTAACACAGTTGTTAGATTTTCACGATTGTCTTTGAGATTTTCTGAGCTTCATACTGCTTGAAAGTTGAAAAAATGTTACTGTATGCGAAAGAACCTCAACACAAACATTTAAAATCGAAAATGTCTCATGTGCACATGGCCACGTGTTTCAGGGCACAGAATACCAAGATATCAGAACACGCCTGGAGGATGTTAGTACTTTCACTTTTCCGGTATCGATAGTGAAAACTTGTGAAAAATTTGCACTAAACTTGCATGAAATGAAGATTGTAGATTAACGTGAGAAAAAAGCTCATCATTATCAGTGAAACTTGTATATGATGATGGATGATGATTGGTTTGGTTCACGACTCTGCATTTCATCTAAGTTCCAAATATTAGACCTTCACTGTGTTAATTTAATAATGTTAAGGAAAAAATAAAAATTTCGCTGTGACATTCTTATCTTACCTAAGCTATAACTCCTCACAAAACACTCTTCGAAAATTGCTTGCAAAGACTTGTAAAGATCGGTGATTTGTGATATTTAATTTTATCTCAGTCAACGCTCTGTCTAAACTTCCTTCACCCACCGTGGGAAATCGCCAGTGACGTCACATTATGACGTCATCCCACGAGTCATTGCAGGCTGCGCAGTGTGATCGAAACGTTCGTTTAATACTAGGGCGCTAGGATTCACTAGGATGTTTTTATCAGGTACCTAAATATTTCAATATTTTTTTGAAGTGAAAACTTCTTTAGCGGCTTTGTGCACTTTTGTTGTGATGGGTAAAAAATGTTAAACTCGCGTCAGGACACGTGACCTGATCGAAAATTCGTATGACGGAGCTCGCGTCAGGTCACGTGACCTGATCGAAAATTCGTAAGACGGAGGGAGAGTAAAAATAAATATTGTGTTTTACCACATAAATGATAGTACTTTTATACTAATAATAATATTAAAATTATTCCCTATCCATTCCAAAATATCAAAAATGCACAACGTTAATATTCAAGTTTTCACTTCTGCCGGAGTGCAACCCCTTGTTTTTTTATGGTAAGCAGTAACTTGGTCTTTGACTAACGTCCAGAAGTCCAAATTCAAGTTCTGTCAACGAGAAATGGAGCACAGTATACTGGGCGTTAAATTAACGGATCGTGTTCGAAACACAATACTGCACTCCAAAACAAAGATAACTGACGTGGCTTGTCGTGTAGCGACAAGTAAAACTGGACTATAAAGACAAAGTTAGTTAAAATTAAAGAAAGGGAGGTCATAAAACAATTAAAGATATATTTATAACTTTAAGATGGAGATGGACTAAGAGTGGTGTGTAGTATGTGGAGGTGGGGTGTGTCGATGACGATCCAGTTGGAGGGAGGTAGACGCGAGGCAGGTGCCGGCGACAGGTGCAGGTAGGTACAGATGAGGGCAGATGCTGGTGAGTATGCGGCACGGAGGACACCCGTAGGAGGGCCCACGCAGCAGGACAGGACGCAGCACGGCAGCAGGAGCCGGCGCATGTACGGGTAAAGAAGCAGGGCTGGGTGCAGCACGGCAGCAGGAGCCGGCGCACGTACAGGACCTGGTACGTGTGCTGCACGGAGAACACCCGTAGGAGGGTCCACGCAGTAGGAGAGAGAGGCACGGTGGAGGTGCTATAAGCCCGCCAGGTGAGGCGGCCCTCGGATGAGGCGCGGCCCAATAGTAATAGGAGCCCTTCACGGAGGACGGAGGACGGAGGCGTAGGCAGGGTCCGACAGGTACCGGAGTGGAGAGGTACGCTGGGTATTCCCGGGATAGGTAGCCCTGGAGTATCAGGCTTTATAGTGTATTCGCTTTAGAGGCGAAACCCGAACTGATCCTTGCATTGCGTGGATCTATAATGTCAGCTCATAGAATAACATCATGTACAAAATATGAATTTGAGATATGAAATTGGCCAGGATTCATTTTGCAGAAGTTTCAATGTAAAAATCAGCTAAAAAGATACAAGCCGGTAAGGATTTGAAGAAAGGTTGCCATGGCGACGTATTAATCGTCGTTGTCAAAGTAGTCATAATAAAATATATTATTAATAAAATACAATAAAATCTATAGTTATTTTGTATTAGAAGTATAGTGTTTATAGGAAAAATGATATCCATCAATGTGGGCGAAATTACCAACCCTTGGATGTCACTAAATCATCGTAGTGTCATCTTAAAGATGGAGCTGTGTCTGTGTACTGATTGTGGATAAAACGTGGCGTAAGAAATAATCAGATCAGCGCCTAACGGTAACAGAATGCTTGTTCTGACCTGGAGGAATGAATGAAGATAACTTTGAGTATGTACATTATGTTACAGGCTCAAAAGGCTGCCCAACTTAAATGCATGTCTGCCGCATGCCGGACAAACTGTGGGCCCAAGTAGCATATAATTGCTGCCCTGAGACAGCGAGGGGGGGTCGCGGCAGACCACGTAGGAGAAGGCGGGACGAGCTGGATAGGTTCCGTCAAAACTGGAAGGAGGACGCGCGGACTCGCGAAAGATGGAAGGAGTGGAGAGAGACCTTTGCCCAGGACAGCGTAGGCAGAGCTAGAAAGCGCTGATGTGACGACTTGGATTCATTCATGATGGCCATGAGGCCGAGAGGGACACAGAAAGAGATATTATATGCATCACTATGGGGGGAGACGTTTGCCCAGCAGTGGGATATAAGTATTTTTTTAAACTTTGTTAGTTACTACGCTCACTACCTACATGATTAATGTAAAAAAAAATACAACAGTTTAGTATTCAATTCTTTATGTACTAAATAACATATAGCAATTTATTTAAAGAGCGCTACGGCTCTTCCCCAGCACTCCTTACTAAATTAATAATAATATCCTCCCGACCGATTTCGGTCACGGTGGCCAATCTCAACGGAGAATAGCCGGACGCAGGAGATATTATAGGGCACAAGTGTGTGCGTCAACACAGCTGCACTCTCTGTTCTTTTACTCTTAATCCGATGGCGCGGAAATCCAATCCGTGATTTTTTATACTGGTTTTTAGTTTTCAGGTTTTCGGGGGAACTAAAAACCTAAAGAACGAATACATAATAATATTAAAAGTCTACCGAAATTGACGCTAGTTTCATTAATGGCCGCTAAACAGGGTCCTTAGACAAAGTAACATCGCTTTGTAGCGAAACGATATCTAAATTCGTCATCGTCTCTGAGATAACGATAAACATTTCATAGCCAATGTAACACTATGGTCGCGATCGTTGTGTCGAATTGTTTGTTCGCTAAAAACAAAAATAATTGGTTATGGTATCGAAAATTTAGCTGTCAGTGTCAGTCAAGAAGTTCAAATCGGATCAAACCCGCGAGTTATTGTTGTTTTCAAATTTTATTAATAAGAATAAGTGAGTGCTGCGTTTAATCGTTTTTAAGTTATAATAAAAACAATATTTTTACAGTGGTAAGTGAATAGAGTGTTATTACTTTTAGATCGTCTCCAAAACTTAATGATAATCAAAATAGACTAATTTTTCTAAGTGACTGGTGTTCAAACGGTGATGGAGTAATATATTTTAATTTTTAGTGATAAAACATGGAATCAAGAGTGCGAGCAAGTCCCGAACAATTGTCAACGCTGCTTGAGTATATGGAAACGTAAGTAAATCCAAGTTTTATTCTTGAGTATGTAATGTAAACAATGACGCGATCTTAACAATGAAATACTTATATTGAATCTTTGTTTGTTTATGTTACAGTCATGGTGACCTGGCGAGGCCTCTTGCTGGATCACAAGGTCGGGTACGGTCAGACCGACTGTGGACTGAACTGACCAACATATTGAATGCTGTTGGTGGTGGTGTCAGCAAGACTACAGACAAGTGGAAAAAAGTAAGGATCTAATGAACATTTTTGGAAAGACTGGTGTGATGGTAGAGTGGCTAGCAAGCTATTTTCTCAAGGGTTTTGGATAAGTGGACACAACCTTGTGGTTATGAAGGTTGGCTTGTAACCACTTCTCTGTTATTACTAGACTGGGGACTTTTGATAATTATGACGATGATGATCAATCTCTGACACCCATAGTAAGAAAGAAAGAAAGAAAGAAAAAACGTTTATTGGCACATACCATAAGTACACACAACATAAACATAGAAAGCAAATATTTAAAAGAAAACTTACAACTAAACATTAACCTTCTTATTACAAAAAGTCAAACAAGTACAAGTATAGTATAGTACAAGCTATGCTTTGGTGTCCGATGGCCGTATGAGAAGATGCCCCGCATGTTATTGTTATTTTTCAATTTATTTCAAAAGTTCTTACCAAATTGGCTTTTTAATCTCATTTACACTTATAACATAGGTACTTATAACTATGACTGATTTTTATTCAATAAAGGTGTGGGCAGATTGGAAGTCCAAGACAAAAAAAAGGCATTGACCATAAGGCACCATGCAAGAGGGACTGGAGGTGGGCCAGCAAGCGGGCAAACCTTGTCAGCTAGCGATGAAAGAGTGCTGGCTATAATGGGTCCTTTAGCAGTGGCAGGACAAGTCTCTGTAGAAGAGCTAGGATTTAATGTAAGTACTATACACCTTCAAGGGTCCTGCTCAATAATGAGCTAATTTTCTCTAGTAGTCAGATGTTTTATAAAATATTTAAAAAGTTACTTAGTTAACATGAAAGACACCATTTCATTTTTTGATAAATTAGTTTTAACTTGGTTAAACTGGTTATTAATTAGTATTTATAAATATTATTATATAACTGAAAAAACGTTACTGTAATTTTTATATAACTACATACTAAAAATAAATACACTTTTTCAGTAATAAATAATTTCATTACATCTATCACTTATTTTTATTAAATCTACCACTGCCAATTTTTTTCAGAGACCTCTAAATACTGCACAAGATGATCCCGCCGCCCAAGATGATCCCGTCACCCAAGATGATTCAGTATATTTGGAAATTGTAGATGGTAAGTCTAAAGACTTAAAATCTTACTTCTTACTAATATTATAAACATGGAAGTTTGTTCGGATGGATGTGTGTTACTCTTTCACGCAAAAACTACTGAACGAATTTGGATAAAATTTTGTACACAGATAGTTTATAACCCAGATTAACACATAGGATAGTTTTTATCCCGATTATGGGCGAAGCCGCTGGCAACAGCGGTAAAATATACATAGGTATATATATGTAAAATACAAAATTATCTAAAATTCCTAGGGTATCTCAGTTTTGCTATTTATATTCTATATCTGTGTGCCAATTTTCATCGAAATCCGTTCAGCCGTTTTTGCATGATTGAGTAAGAAACTAACAAACATCCAAACCTTCACATTTTACAATATTAGCAGGATTTGATTTAAGAAAACATTTTGATCAAACAAAGGTTTCGTAAACTATTATTATTATTACTATTATTATTATTATTCGTTCGTGGCATGAAGAAACTACCCCAGGAGAACAGCCAAGAGAGCAAAACTAAATATTGAATGTTCATTGAACTTGTCGCAGGATTAATTGATAAAGTAGACTGTTATTTTGGCGAACACGCAGCGCAGCTCCACCTGTGATCTCACCCATAGATCACTTGGTGAAACACGAAACATGTAGGGTTGTATGAGGGGTTGAAAAGCGACAGGGGCGCTAACACGTCACGTTTCAAAGAGGGGCGAGCTACTAGGATATCAGGAATTGCAAAGAAGTAAACTAGTACATCCATAAAGACTAGGTTTCATATACGCGATCCCCTTTTCAAACTTTTGGGATGAAATGTTACTTAGTAAACAGCACTTTCTTTTCCTACAGCCGACTTGTAATCTTCAATTGTCTATTTCAATTTCAATTGATGCAATAACATATTTTTGCATTCGTCAATTTTATAAACTTGTGAAAAGGAAACACTGATTTTGATCGATATAATTAAAAGCATCTCAAGCATCCAAAGTGCATGTAGATAATTTGAAGGAACCTAATATAATCTATGTGTGCGTCCGCCCATCCAAATCTGTTTAGCCGGATAGTTAGTAGGTATTCCTATATAACATACATAAATAATAGAAAATACTTAAGCGTAATAACACATCCGGTTTCTGAAACGAAAATTATCGACGTATCAAAATTAAATGCATGTAAAACGATCCGATTGGTTGTTGATCACAGCAGTTGACTGCGTTAATTTGAAGATTTATTAACGGGTCATTATTGTGTTGATTTAGATCCAGAAGCTGGGCGGAAGCAAGCCCATTATTTATTATTCACTAGCTCGTTGACGTGGGAGTCGTAAGACACCATAATATATACTAAAATAACAGCGACATTTCCCGCCCACTCTATTACTTTGTTTTCGCTTAACGTTCTTTGTGATTTTTGTCTTTTCCTTTGGCTCCTGAGGGTCGTAGTGTGATGTTAATAAATAGCCTATATACAGAGTATAACCTTCCTAATTAGACTATCAAATGCAAAACTAATTTTTCAATTCGGACTAGAAGTTCCATATTTTAGCGCGTTCAAACAAAAAAATAAATTCTTCAGCTTTATTATATCAGTAAATCTTCATCATCATCATCATCATTTCAGCCCGGAATGACCCACTGCTGGGTATAGGCTTCCCCTTTCTTCTGCCATATTTCTCGGTTCTGTGCGTCTCTCATCCACAAGGCCAATTCTCGTAATTTAAAACGTTCAAAATCTAGTCGCAGTCTCATCTCGGCGACAAACAAATGTCAGAAACTTGTCAAAATGTAGGGAAATTAGAAGTCATTTTTGACAGATTGAGACTGAGATCAGACTGTGAAATTACGAGAATTGCCCCCCTGGTTTTTCCCGCGACTTTGACGATACCGTCAACCCAGCGCGCTTTTGAACGGCCGGTTTCTTTGGCCGGGCACAGTAAGTCTTTATAGATGAAACAAACAAAATAATTATTTGTTAAACTTATTTTCGATGATAGATTGTTGATCTTACTAGTTTTTTTTTCATTGTTCTTACTTGAGAGTTCCTTGAACTGCTACCATTTTAGCGGTGACAAATACAAGATTGACTTAGTTTGGGAGTTGGTAGATCATCAATTACGTGCTGCTGTACAACCATCAAATACCTTATTAAATTGTACTGTACGTAGATTAAGTTTTTTGTTGTACTTTTTTTTTTAAACGTTGCCCCACACTAGGAATTTCTCCTGCATCGTGTTTGCTTTGAGAGCGAAATAAATTATTATATTATTATTATTATTTATTATTTTTACCCGTGCGGAATCTGGCCCGTGGGAAAATGGGACTGACGTCACGTGTTGTGTGGCATAAGGTAGGTACTAGGACATCAGAAACCATCAGGACATTACCTGTGACACCGGCACGAATAATGTTTTACCTACTACAAAAACAAGAGGGGTAATTTTAGTTTTTTGCGGATCTATAATTTGTAGAACTCAATATAAGCGTAATTTTTTTTAAACACTCGTAACAATCTAGGTCTACCGTCTACGTAACAATAACAAAAAAAAAACAGATAAAAAAAACTTAACAAAATTAAATAAAAAAACTTGAGAGGTGTCAAGGGACACCCGGATGGAACGAAGTTCCTTTCGATTAATTAGTGAAGGAATTGTAATAAAATTTTATTTACTTACTATAGCAAAAAGTGTCGTGACAACTTTTCGTAAGAATTTTTTCCGTCTAGCCCCCTTTCACAACGCGCGATAAGGAACTTCGTTCCAAAATACAAAAAAATATTGGAACTTTCATCACGTTTAAAAAAAGTTTACCTACCTAACTTATGTCAACATTGCTCTCTAATTACAACTTGTCTAACCTTTTTTTTAATAAAAAAAGCAACGCACCTATTCACCAAAACCGTTAGTAACGGTCCAGAAAAAAGGCCGGTACCACCTGTTGTTAAAAACAAAACAGCTGAGCGAATCGTGTGAAAACCCCGCTGACGTCACGTGGTAAAGGGCATTCATTACTAGGAGATCATAACACACCAGGATTTAATGCACTACTCCTGAATAGACCACATTTATCCTTACCACAGTTACATCAAAGTCTAAATTTACTTGATCATAACCACCCCTCCTGCTAACGTTCAATTATTGTTACACAAATTACAACTCAAATGCATACATGTTTCACAGCATTTTTGCTTATCCGATGGTACGAGAACCGACACCGTTTCATCCCTTTGTAACTTAAATTTTACATGCAACTTTTAATTTTCAACCTTGTCCTCCTCGATCCAAAGTCTATTTTAACATATCAGTATCTGGTGTAAAAGACCTTTTGTTGAGAAAGAGTGGTCTAATTGCATACCCCTATGAATGCTCCCGTGTGAAAGGGATGCACCACAGATAATTTGGTACGTTAAAAAGAGAACATTCGTTTTCTCTCTCTTCATTTGAAGAACGAGCTCTCCAGCGCCAGTCGGCCGATTATGGCAACTATTAAGAGATAAACACGAGACTTTTTTCAAAGTACTATTTTATTATCAGAGATTATTTTGGACTGTATAGTTATGCTTCACATTAGATTATATCGTCAATAATTTATGCAAAAGGAGAAAGTTCAAGAAAATAATTAACCACCAATCAAGACTGAAGACTGATTTATTCATGATACGCTTTTATCAAAGTTATGACCGTTAAGGACTCGAAAAGTCGAAACAAATTGAGCGTAGATAGAATTTTGCACCAAACTACTACATTTGATTTGAACCGGTGCAAAATTTTCTGCCTCAAATCAAAAGTATAATGACTGAATGAGTTGGTATCAAGATCAATTTATCAATGATGATGATAGATAGATAAATGAAGATAGTCCACAAAATTAAAAGTTGCTAGTCAAGTTAATTAATAGGTAATGTATCTTTTGATTTCATACCGTAGTAGGTAACTTGAGAACGATCTTGTGAAAAGCTTGTAGATTTTTTTTTGTAATTATTTTTCACAGCATTCGCAGATACTTATTTTGTTGGCTCAGTAACAGTACATTGACCTAAATCACCCTGACCTTCACAACCCCTACTCTACCACACCACAAAAGCGCATCCCTCATTGTCTCGCCAGACACATGCCACACATACAAACACTACACGCGTGTGTCGTACGTACACGAACATGTCCTACCCCCCGTGTGTGAGAAACACGTCGCGACACGTCACCTCACGTGTTTCTCGAAGCCGAGCTACCAGGCGCTCAGTTAAGCGAAGAGGTGAACTGGTACATTGACTGGTTGCCCGACTCGTCGTCATTGAGATGAATGCAGTTGAGGCGTTGCACCCCCCTGGTGTCAACATGTTTGGCGATTTCTAAAGCGCGATTAAAATAAATAAAATATAAATAGGTACTGAGCAGAGAATTAGTATCAATTAATTAGACTTCTTTGCTGACTAGACGATTACACTCAGAAAACAAACATAATAATTATCTCATAGACCCACACATCTACCGCGGTCCATACTTATAAATCTCCACGACAGACCTGCCATAGATTTAAAAGAGCAAACTATAAAGCACAAACCAAACAACACTCAAACACCATAAACTTCAGATCGGAAACGAGTCGACATATAGAATGGTGTGTCGGCACACAAACTTTGATTCTGACAAAAGCCGCGCCACACGAGGGCTTCCTAATGCCTTCCTTACAATCGTAGGAGGCATTACTAGGGGCAAGCTTAGGAGGTCTACGAGCTTACGAAGTCATGCGAAAAAAAAATGTTTTTTTGGATGAAATATATTTTTTTAAATATTTTCTTTTATTTTCAAATAAGATAAATGTACTATCGCCAAATTCCATTTTGAAAAGAAAATCCCGTGCACATGATGACCACAGCTGCGTCCGTAGTTAAGTGAAACAAAAGAGGATCTTTTTTAGGTCGACTAATAATATGCGCTGCAAGCAGGAATAGTAGATTTTTCGATAGTTCATGTATATCAAAAAAATTAAATGGGGAAAGAATCATAGGGCATGAAAAAAATCGTCCGAATCGCTGTCAACAGGAAAAGTAGGTACCCAAAAGGCTGGCAGCATTGCCACGTTGTGTATAGTGATGCTGATTTTCTGGCCGAAAATTAGGCCAACCCTCTGGTCACGTTTAGTCACGTCCCAAAAATTAGATTTTGGGTAGTTGATGTAACTACGAGTAAAAAAAAATAAAACTTCAATGATCTTATAACCGCAAGAGTACGAAGGTTTAATTCCCGAGCTAAACAGTGCTAATAGAAACTCTTGTGGTGTAAAGTACTTAATTATGTAACAATAAGCCAGGCACTTGAAACTAATTAACTCAACAAATAGCTGCATGTGGCGAAACCTGCTGCCTGCGCCGCGTATGTACGGACTAATTAACTGTTTTATTTGCGAAATATTATTCGTATTTGTAATATTCTTAATTAAACGCTTACTGTAACAATAGGTTCCTGTTTCAACAAAAAAAGTTCTGTGTTTTAACCCTTCTATTTTTTAATATAAATACGAGGTTATGTACGCATGGTGATAAATTTAATAAAGATAAAAAAGTAAAAAGATATATAAAGGGAATACAAAGGTCAATGTTTATTCAAATCTCGTTCTTTATTTAAAGTCATGGAAGGGATCGAAGATAACTTATTTTAATAGTTTTATAACCCAATCTTAGTTGTAAAATAGTTTTGGAGCTCAGATTTCGTGTGATGTCTTTTGTTTTCATAGAACACGAAGGAACTTAACGTAATTTATTACATCGTGATATTTTTCAACCTTTTTCTGAACAGAATTATCTTTACAGTTTTAAGCAATTATATATAGTATGTGTTCAGTGTCTAAGTAGAAGTACCATTACGATAAAGATTTAATCATTAAGCCATCAAAAGTTACCAGAACTACACCTAACGCCATCTATCAAGACTTCCCTGTACTTACTCTGGTAGCAACGTAGTAACACGTGACGCGGTTACGCCGTAGTTCCCAGCTGAAAGTATCAACGCCATCTATTGACTATCGTTCGAAGCGTTTGTAGAACGTCTACGCGGATTGCCACGTTGGCAGAGTAACGTACCAATTTCTATACCTACTCAAAATAAGTGCTATTGCACCGATAGATGACCTTACTGAACCAAAATTCCAGTAGTGCTAAGAGTTTTCTTACTAAAACTATGGGGGAAAGCTGTAATAGTTTTTCTTTATCGGAATCATGGGGAAATTAGATAGTAGATTGCTGGCACCAGGACATATTTTAGATTTGATTTTACAGGATAAACATAAGTGCCCTCACTCATTAGCCATTCATTTGAGTCGCATTGGCTTTGTAGCACCCTAACCATGGATCCAATACCCACGTTTGTCGTACTTTCACTACAAAACAAAAGCGAGATAAGAAATATTTATTCTAAACTCCTCCACTCCACAGTCATCTCACACTCCAAGTCGTAGCTTCTGAGCTGATCTATCTGAAGCGTGATAATCTCCACAGCGTCCGGACACAAGTTCGGGTCGAACTCTGTCGACTCGTCGTAGTACTCCACGGAGCTGAACATGTACTCACTGGCTCGTCTCGTGTCGTTCTTTGGATGATCCTCCATTTTCTTCTTCTTCGGTTTTACCTTCGACTCAACTGTCGTAGCCTTAAAGTCTAACATTGGTGTCGTATCTGCCACTTTCATCGAATCTGTTGTATTAGCAGCTGATGTTACATTTTGAGAAACCGTCGTAGCATCGATAAAGTTTCCAGATGTAACATTCATAGTCACATTATTAAAAAAGTTGCTAAAGTCGTCTTTTATTTTGCACGATTCTTCGACCAAATCTTCTGGGTCCACAGGAAGAGAGTTAGCGGACACATACTCGACCCTCGCTCCGTCCTCTTTTAACATTTTCCTGTATCTTCTCACTGTGTCTGCGAAAGTATCGGACATGCAATCTCTTCTGCCATCGAACACAGCGGTCCTGAGATGCGCAACGTGCCATTCATGATCACTTAAATCTTCTAGAAATCGTCTTTCAATTTTCGCCTTTTTAAAATCTATCTTTTCTCCTGGCTTCTGCGTGGATATCACTAATTTTTCATTTAAAACTTGCTGACACTTGATTTTGCCTATTATTGCAAGAAACATGAAACCGAAAAGATTATTCATGTCTAAGCAAACGATAACAGTAATCTGAGTTCTAAAACGCAAGAACTAAATTTAATTAGAAAAATCTTGTGTTATGATTTGGTCGCTATTGCATGCAGTTGATTACTCATGTTTTGTTTGAAGATGTTTTGTAAAATTGGGATTTTTAACAATTACTTGCAACTGTGAAGACATACATTTTTATTTTTATTCGACACAACAGTCACTAATTAACGAGTTATCCGCAACTTACGAGTTGTAGGTTCAAACCTGACAGGCGTTTTACTTTGTGTAATTTTTTTCATCACCATTACTGTCAAAACCGTGAAGGAAGACATCGTGAGGAAACCGGCATGTCCTAGACTTAACAATTCGAACAAATGTGACACGGGTTGATAGATGTATCAACCCACACTGGGCTCGCGTGCGGAGGAAGCCTATGTCCCAGCAGTGGGAACATTATAGCCTGATTATGCTATATGCTGAATGATTTGCTAAGGTCCCAGCAATTCGATCAATTTGACAGAATAATTTTATTATTATTATTAGAGCAATATGATTCATTGCCCGCAGGTTCGCTCGTTGTACTACAGACGTCAAAATAACCCTTTTTAAGGCGTTCTGTCAATCGTTTTACACGAGTGGCCTGTGGGTATCATACACGCGCCGAGCCTACAACATCCTGCGTGTTCAATTTAATAATGCTTTTAGGATGCTGTTGGGACTGCCATGGCGTTGTAGCGCTTCAGGAATGTTCGCGGAGGCTCGCACAGATGGCTTCCATGCCATCATGCGAAAGAAAGCGGCCTCCTTGCTACAGCGCTTGCATGGTAGTAACAACAGAATCCTGAAAATGATAGCTGCCAGACCGGACTGTCCCTTTCAAGGACACTGGGTGGGGACAGTCATAGGTATAAATAAATAATTATAATTATTTTTGTGAAAACTAACAATACTAACCTACTTATTTAAGCACCATTTTTACTAACACCAAAATACTAACATATTTATGGACCTTATAGTCTGAAATAAAGTTATTATTATGTCGTTTATTTATTTAGTCGTCTTATTTTATTACATTTTTAAATATTACTATGAATAAAAAAATAAAAAAAACACCGGTGTCGGGAGCAGGGTCAGCTAGCAACACCAACGTCAACGTCAACGTCTCTTTTGTCATCTGTTCACAATTTCCTAATACATAATTTTTAGAAGCAGTTTTTATATTTATATATCCGTAAAACCATATCAGAAAATCCAATATTATCAAAACATAAACTTTCCTCCTTTTTGATTGCCATGTTAATTTTGTTTTTAACTGATAATTATAGGTATAGTAGATAATGATACAAAACCAGCATGACGTAGTTTTAAGGATTACAATCTAGATATTCTGTGAATAACGTAGTTGGATATACATTAGTAAAACTGTCTTATTGTAATTCCATATATAAAATATTGTATATCTGTTTGTTGTTCCAAATTAAAAAAAAAATTAAATTTTTTTTAAAAAATAAAATAAAATAAACATAATTTTATATAAATACAATGAACAGAAACAAAAACTTGCATCGAAAACTGCCGATCCGGAGGTGACATCTGTCATGTCACCTCCGATAAAAACGTGAAAATGAAATGTTGAAAATGTTGACGTGATCAGCAGCTCGCCGTGCACGCCTACCACCTCCGGAGTCGTCGCTCAGCCCCGCCCTGCCGCCGCCGGAATCCAGCCCCATCGAGAGTGCTGTGACACCGGCCGTAGCAGTTGCGTCGAGCTCGAGCGACGAATATTTTTCCCCGCCGACGTCGCCAACACCTGTACGTCGGCAGGGGAGAGGCCGGCCATCGAGGAGCTTGGGACTTAGGGGCCATCCGGCCCCGAGCCGGGTCCCCGCTGCCGGTGGTTGTGTGCAGCGCATGAGATGGACTCAGTCTATGAACGCGAACGTCATGCGCGCATACTACGGGTCTACAGAGGGGGGAACTAACCTCACTGCGTACCGTGATAGGTTGCTGTCTCTGTTCCAGGAACTGGAACCAACCGTCAACGTCTCGGCCCAACGACTGTCGGATCAGGTGCGGGTCATCCAACGCAATCACAGGTTGGACGACATAGCACTTGATAGGCTGCGCTCAGAGGTACTGAACAACCAAATCGTCTCGACTCTGGCACAAACCGCGGCACAAGCGTCAACTATTGATGCCATCCCGCCGCGGTCCAATCGTGTTGAAGAAGATGATGATAGGGTTGACACAGTAAGTAGCCAGTACAACGTCCGACTGAGGAGCGCACTGGAAGATGCGTTTCGCGAGTATAGGTCCACTCCAACCAACTTAGACCCCGAATACCACGGCTACCTATGCACAAAAAAAATAGGGCGCTAGTGTGTGCCTTGGACTCGCAGCTCAAGAATTTCTTCGAGAGCAGCGAGGATCTCGTTGATACACACTCGATCTTGTATTGCGCGGCTGTGGCGGCATGTCGTTTAGCTAACGTCAAGTTTCCAAATTGTGACGCAGCTACTCGACCAAAACCAGCCGTACCAGCCTGGCGATACAGGATCGAGCGTCGTATCGATGGGGCCAGGGTACTCATCGGTAAACTATACTGCTTCAGGGAGGGCAACACACGACCACGAGTGATGCGCTTTGTAAGACAGGCATTTTCGGGGACTGGAATCAGCCCTCGGGAATACATGTCCAATGTCACAGAGCGCATCGACTTCCTGAAGCAGAAAGTTTGTGCATGGGCGAGTCGTATTCGGCGGTATAAGCGACGGGTTGATCGGTACACGCAGAATCGCATGTTCCAGAGCGATGAGAGGTGGGTATATAGAACTTGGGAGCGACCTGAACAAAAAGTGACGGACGTGTGCCGCCCGGATGATGCCACCACTAGTGCATTCTGGCGCAGCATCTGGTCGGTGCCCATCTGTCACGCTGAGGGTGGCTGGATGCGCGATATCGAGCGAGTGTGTGGAACTATACCAGAAATGGAACCAGTCATAATTACGCCATTAGACGTAGCCAAAGCAGTCCGTCCGTTACCGAATTGGAAATCACCGGGACCGGACGGACTGCATAACTTTTGGTTAAAATGGCTAATTAGTTCACACACTTGCCTGGCATCTCAGTTCCAGTCATCCTTAGAGTCTGGGTCACTACCACAGTTTCTAACAACAGGCGTTACCCACCTGCTCCATAAGTCAGGTAGTCCCGCGGAACCCAAGAATTATAGACCGATCACGTGTTTGTCGACGGTTTATAAACTTCTTACATCCATTTTGAGAGCGAAAATTAACACGCACATTGACAGTTACTCGATTATGTCTGCCTCTCAAAATGGATGTAGGAATGGGTCCCGCGGTACTAAGGAGCTACTCCTCATAGACATGGCCATTAGCCAACAGGTTCGCCGATCCCGCAAGGATATGTCGACATGCTGGATAGATTATAAGAAGGCCTACGACTCGGTGCCACATACATGGCTCATGAGGGTGCTGGAGTTGTACAAGATAGATGCAACTCTACGCACCTTCCTTGAGTCGTGTATAAGACAGTGGAAGACGGTCCTTCGCTATCCAGGGTGTCGACAGATCCAGGGGAATGATGAGCCTGTATGGGTTAAGCGGGGAATATTTCAGGGCGACAGTTTGAGTCCACTTTGGTTCTGCTTAGCCCTGAATCCTCTAAGCACACTGCTGGAGGACTCAGGTCTAGGCTACCGGTTGAAGAGAGGTGGTCAGGTCATATCTCACCTCCTCTACATGGATGATTTGAAACTCTTTGCCCCGAACAAATTGCATCTGATGGAGCTACTGAAGGTAACTGAAACTTTCAGTAGTGCCATCTGGATGGAATTTGGTGTGGACAAATGTGCAGTCATGCATGTAAAGGGGGGGGAGATTATGGAATCCGAGGGAATTCCACTTTCGGATTCCATACACCTTAGATCCCTCTCCTCATTCGAAAGCTATAAGTATTTGGGTATGTCGGAAGCGTTAGGCATCAACGATGCTGACATGAAGCAATCGTTGAAGGAGCGCTTCTTTTGTCGCCTGAAGAAGGTATTAATTAGTCTTCTTTCAGGCGGAAATAAGGTGCGCGCCTTCAATGGCTGGGTCATGCCGGTTTTGATGTACTCTTTCGGCATACTCAAATGGACTCAGACTGAACTCGATGCCCTAGATAGAAGAGTCCGTACACTGCTGACCGCAAACCGGATGCATCACCCACGATCATCGGTGATGAGACTGTATATCCCGCGGAAGTGTGGGGGTCGAGGATTTTTAAATGCGAAGACCCTGCACAACCGCGAGGTGTGCAGTCTCAGGGAATATTTTTTAAAAGCCGAAGTGGCTATGCACCGTGATGTGGTCGCAATGGACAAGGGGCTCACCCCGCTCTCCATGGCGAAAGAGAACTGGCGCAAACCTGTAGTACTTACTACCGATGACCGCAAGAAGGTATGGCAAAGCAAGGAGCTTCACGGGCGCTTCTATCGGGATCTTCATGAGCCCGGTGTTGATTTCTTAGCGTCCGTATCCTGGCTGCGTTTCAGTGACCTCTTCGGGGAAACTGAAGGTTTTGTCTGTGCAATTATGGACGAAGTTATCTTGACGAATAACTACCGGAGACATATTATGAGGGACGGGACGGCTGACGTGTGTCGGGCATGCCACCGTCCGGGTGAGTCCATCAGACATATTATCTCTGGTTGTTCTTGTCTGGCCAACAGCGAGTACTTGCACAGGCATAACCAAGTAGCCAGGATTATTCACCAGCAACTTGCTTTGAAATATAAACTTGTCGACTCTGAGGTACCATATTACAAGTATGTGCCCGACCCAGTTCTCGAAAATGACCATGTCACGTTGTACTGGGATCGGTCTATCATCACTGACAGGACTGTCGCCAACAAACCTGATATAGTGGTGATAGATCGATTAGTGCGCCGCGCAATGATTATTGATGTTACCATTCCACATGATGGGAACCTCGTGAAAGCTGAGAAAGATAAACAAATCAAATATCTTGACTTAGCACGCGAGGTTGTTGACATGTGGAATGTGAGCTCGACTGTCATTGTGCCGATTGTCGTAACGGCCAATGGGCTGATGGCCGAAAGCCTCGATCAACATCTATCGAGGCTCTCGTTAGGCGGTTGGATCAAGGGCCTGATTCAGAAGGCAGTACTCCTCGATACGGCTCGCATTGTGAGGAGGTTTCTATCTCTGGAGCCCTAACCACCGGTAGCTTGGACCCTGCTCCCGACGAGATAGAACATATATAACAGATATAACATTATTATTATGTCGTTTATTCAAAAAATTTATCTATTCAAATTTATTTATTTATTTTATTATTATGTCGTTTATTTATTTAGTCGTCTTATTTTGTTACATTTTTAAATATTAGTATGATTAAATAAAAAAATAAAAATAAACATTTAAAAATATAAAAAAATAGTGATCCACCGGTGTCGGGAGCAGGGTCCAAGCTACCGGTGGTTAGGGCTCCAGAGATAGAAACCTCCTCACAATGCGAGCCGTATCGAGGAGTACTGCCTTCTGAATCAGGCCCTTGATCCAACCGCCTAACGAGAGCCTCGATAGATGTTGATCGAGGCTGTCGGCCATCATTATTATTATTATTATTAGAGTGCACTTTTGCAAAGTTTTCTGAGTGGCTAGCCCCGGCTGCCATAACACCCAAAAAATACTCGTAACTCCGTTTTGTCTGTCTTTATAGTGAAGTATTCAGGCGCATTTGGTGAGACTGGAGTCTAAACGAAAGAGTAGGTAGATACTGGATGTTTATCGAGATTCGATTGTTTGTCGGATGAAGGAATTATATCGAATAGTTAAGTAATAGGTTGTTTTCGAACTTGAACAAAAATATTAAGTTTTAGATGAGACGGTTTCATGATATTTTAATCATTGGTTGTAGATAATGCTCACAGTCTGCGATTGTCTGAGCTTAAGATTATAAAAAATCTTCAATCCAAACTATAATCAGTGCTCCACAAAAGCCACGACAGTAATCATAGCATTAACGTCGAAATAGAATTTCCAAAAGCCACTGAGCATTCACAATCTGTGGTAAAACACAAACAAACTAAACGAACATAATCTCCAGCAAATAACGCCTAATAAAAGAATACAAACCGCCCATTATACAGGCATCATTGACAGATCGTTATCTCGGGCGCGCTAACTAATCCATTCAGCCTCGGGTAACGTAACTACCCTCCAAACGTCGGGAAAATACTTCAATTACCTTCACCCTTCCCCCGCTCCCGCGAGACACCCCCCCGTGAGATCAAAACAGCCCAATTACACGAGCCCACCCTTTAATAAACCCTCGTTTGCTCAAATCTGAAATAAAGACGGATAAATAATCAACAATTTTGAAACGAAAAGCTACAAATTAGCATTTGTTTGAATAAATTGAACAGTAAATGTGACTCTGAGACCCGGTCAAAGTTGTCGGCTTGAGGAGCTTGGAGGCTGTAAAGCGTTACTGCGCTTTAAAGCGAGGTAAAGTTCAGTGCATATACTTAGTGCACTTAAAGTTTCGAGCGCTGTAGCGGCTGTGTTCTCGTTTCAAATGTTAACAACTCGCTAAGAGATGCAAATTGCGAGCGGTTGGCAGCCATGATTCCGAATGG
This sequence comes from Apamea epomidion, assembly GCA_947507525.1. Lineage (NCBI taxonomy): Eukaryota > Metazoa > Arthropoda > Insecta > Lepidoptera > Noctuidae > Apamea > Apamea epomidion. Next base: position 21,449,069 of record OX382226.1, read on the forward strand.
CGCCAAAACATTTGCATAATTCGCACAGAATTGAATGGTGGGTTCAGAAATGGAGTGTGATTGAAAAGCTGTGGGTGATTTAACATCATTTTAATTGCTATTACAGTTGGGACTGTTATTCTACATTAAAGCTATGGTGTAAGGTTCTAAGTACTTAGTAATAAATAACAACAAAATATCGAGAATAACTAACTTTACAATGTCATATCTTCACATTTGTTGAAACGGAAGATTTTGGAATAGCATCTATGTTAGTAACAAATTACATACAAAAAAATTACCTCAGCCACACAAAAAAAAAAAAAAATTTAACTAATTCATTAATTTGTCAAACATAAATACGAACAGGCTTCTCTCTAAATGTTTAATTAGTTTCGATAATATCTACATAAACGATTGATTGTATTTACAAACTTTATACAAATTATACTAACATAGTTCTTAAGTAGTCTTCCTACTAACACAAATACAAATATGGTATACTTGATACCTTATTTAAATGCATAGCTTATGATACCTTACTTGCTTACATGAATGCAACCACGGACACAATAATAGATTCAGAATAGGTACCTAACATCGTCAATTTCGCCCATCTAAGCTCTTTTCTAAAACACAGGTTGTACAGTTTAGAAAAAAACGTGAGTAAGATAGTCCAGTGCGCCTAGTCCGAAAATGCGACGTTTTTGAACCAAAAATATGACTATCCTATAGCATTATGGCGGCAAGCACACTTATCGCCCATAGATATCATGAAAGTCTCAAAGCTAAGTAAATACAGTAAGCGAAACGGCAATTTTTTATTGTAAAATCAGTCGAATTTACGTTACGTTAACGTCACGCATTCGTGCTAGGCCCACGGAGAGCTATACCTACTTAGTTTTTAAACATTTACTCGCTAAGATATATTTGTATAAGATAATTATCTACCTATAAACATAAAAGTGACTACTCCGAATTAGTTCACAATTTTATTGCACAGTTCTTAAGTTAACATTTACAACGTATATAATGTACCTATGCTAATGTAACCTAATACGTAAAATTCTTAGCTTCACAATAACCTACTGCTAATACCCTACTGCAATAACCTACTGCTAATACCCTACTGCAATAACCTACTGCTAATACCCTACTGCAATAACCTACTGCTAATACCCTACTGCAATAACCTACTGCTAATACCCTACTGCAATAACCTACTGCTAATACCCTACTGCAATAACCTACTGCTAATTTACTAACAACTTGGTGTCTACTTATTAAATTATCTACGTACATAGACTACATACATTATTATGTTACAGAATTTGGAAAAGAGACATCATTAGAATCTAAAATAAAAACGTGCCGAGTTCAAGAAACAATTGGAGATCATTTTATTATGTTGGTAATCTTACTGAAAATATTATTTCCACCAACTTTTCAAAATACTGCTGAAGCACCAACATACTCTGTACATGTAGATCATTTGATTCGTGATAAAGATAAGAATCACAAGTTTGGTAGCTCACCACCGATGGTTCAGGCCCCTTTCATAGCTTTGACTAATGTGATTTGCGACGCGACTTCCATCCGTCGCTCTGCAAGTCGCGTTGTGTCGCGGTGACTCGTGGCATGCTCTAAACCACTTATTTGATTTGTTTTCTCCGCAGTCGCTGTTGCAAGACGTGTGTCGATTGAGCGTGTGGCTCGCGGCCACGGGGTCAGGCTGATATTCAACCAGATTTACCCATATACATACATAGCTGGTACTGCTGGGTAGGTGATGCAAGTTTACTACACGGCATTGGCAACACGGGAGGACTCACTGCAGAGTCTGTAGACACGATAGCCGGCACGGAAGTCAAAGTAACGCAACATTCTCATAAAGTGCAATGTTCGTAAACGCTCACAGATGACAATGCATGTAGGCAGGATACGGCGGCAGCAGCGCGCACGCAAGTGGCAGCGCGTGCGCAGACAGTTCACGCTCACCACTCGCCGCTTGAGCACGCAATTGTTCCAGCCGCAGCTGGTTCTGACGCTTCCATTTGGTTCTATGAGAAACATTTAAGTACCTATGCATTTTAGATTTATTCTAAGTATAACTCATTACATATTATACAGTACAAAGGAAATATTTTATCAGTACACTCAAACTGGTGTTACTACACCTATAATATCTTATATATACCTACAGTACATTTATTAGGCCCCAGCATTATTTTTGTTCAGGCTAAAATTGGCGCCCAACATAGTTGTATGTTAGGCGCCAATTCCCCTATTCCTACTGAGGTGAGTATTCTCCACTAGCAATGCATAAACCCTCAAAAGTGTAGGGTTCTATGTTCTACTATATCTTCAAAAAAGTCCCACTTGGGCGCAGTAAGCCTAAAAGAGAATTTTTTTTTTTGTGATAACTCGTTTGTAATAAAATCTAGTGAATACCTAAATAAAACTGCAGGATTTTTTTCTTAAAATAGACATCTTAAAACTTAATTTCTATAATACTATCTGTGGTTATTGTCACCCAACATGGGACCATGGCAGCCAATGTTGGGCGCCAAAATTTACTTTAATTTTAAAAGCTTCGTATTTTGCATGTTGACTAACGTAAAAACTGTCGTGATGTTATGTTATGGTAATCCTTGTAGCTCTGCTATGTGCAATACAAAGTTATATTTTCTCATACTAAGTATTTTGTTTCTCACCGTCGCGTCGGTTTGATAAAGAAACTTTTTATGTTAATACTTGTAAAAGGAATAATATCACGTAACACTTACCTACGATTTTGATACCAGGTCTTGACTTGCGTCTCGCTAAGGCTGAGCGCCTCAGCTACGTCCCCGCGGTCAGCAACGCTCAGGTACTTCTGGCAGCGGAACTTGCGCTCCAAGTATGCGAGCTGGGCGTGAGTGAACGCAGTTCGACGCCGGCGCGGTTTGCGGCTTGAACTTGATGAGGCCGTCGGTCGGCTTCCTGGTTGACGATCTACTCGTAAGAAATGGAAAAAGAGTGTTAAGCCCTACATTTTTTCTAAGATTCTGCCTCGGTTTGCAGTGCCTCAAAAAAGTTCGCGATAACTCATACCGATGGATTTATTGCCATCATCCGCAAAGAAAACGGCCTCACTCCTAAGTAGAATAAGAGGCAGTCACAAAAGCATCCTAAAAGCAATGGCACCTATTTCCTCCGCCATAATAAGGCGTAGGGTATAAGTCTTCGCACAAATTGCCTGTCCATTTCTTGTTGTGTCTAATTGTTGGGTGGTCTTTTCATTAATTCGTCTTTAGTTTAAGTTAATAACAATAGTATTTTAAGTGCACACCTGTTACTAGCAAATTTGTTTTTTGTCCGAAATAAAATGGTTTTAAATATTTTATGTATTTATATTTCAGGCACAAACCCGTGAAAATAGTGTCTCAATAATAAAAAACAAAAACACCAACTACAGTACAGTACCACCTACACTACAGTACAGTACCACCTACACTACAGTACAGTACCACCTACACTACAGTACAGTACCACCTACACTACAGTACAGTACCACCTACACTACAGTACAGTACCACCTACACTACAGTACAGTACCACCTACACTACAGTACAGTACCACCTACACTACAGTACAGTACCACCTACACTACAGTACAGTACCACCTACACTACAGTACAGTACCACCTACACTACAGTACAGTACCACCTACACTACAGTACAGTACCACCTACACTACAGTACAGTACCACCTACACTACAGTACAGTACCACCTACACTACAGTACAGTACCACCTACACTACAGTACAGTACCACCTACACTACAGTACAGTACCACCTACACTACAGTACAGTACCACCTACACTACAGTACAGTACCACCTACACTACAGTACAGTACCACCTACACTACAGTACAGTACCACCTACACTACAGTACAGTACCACCTACACTACAGTACAGTACCACCTACACTACAGTACAGTACCACCTACACTACAGTACAGTACCACCTACACTACAGTACAGTACCACCTACACTACAGTACAGTACCACCTACACTACAGTACAGTACCACCTACACTACAGTACAGTACCACCTACACTACAGTACAGTACCACCTACACTACAGTACAGTACCACCTACACTACAGTACAGTACCACCTACACTACAGTACAGTACCACCTACACTACAGTACAGTACCACCTACACTACAGTACAGTACCACCTACACTACAGTACAGTACCACCTACACTACAGTACAGTACCACCTACACTACAGTACAGTACCACCTACACTACAGTACAGTACCACCTACACTACAGTACAGTACCACCTACACTACAGTACAGTACCACCTACACTACAGTACAGTACCACCTACACTACAGTACAGTACCACCTACACTACAGTACAGTACCACCTACACTACTGCTACTGCTCCTACTGTAGGTAGTAGACTACCTACAGTATTTGTTTCTCTTTCCCCTTTTTAATCCATCCAAAGATTGTCTTTAAAAGATAGCTCTTAGCGATAAGACCCATCACCCTTTGTATAATTTCTATATTTATGTCTGTAATTTATATGGTGTACATTATAAAGAGTCTATTCTAAAAAGGTGTATAAATTTACAAGACATCAATGTCCATTTTTTTCGGTTTTCGTATAACCTGAGTTACATATTACTAGCTCAGTCATGTAATTAAGGCACTTTGATGATGATTAAAGAACAATAACACCTAAATTAAATGTTCAACTATGAAAACAATTACCGTTCGACTCTTGCGATTCCCTCTGTGTATTTCCAGCGATGACTGACGCGAAACCAGCCAATAGCTGCGACTGGAACGAATTCTTTGATAGATCCATAGACCTGCCGTAAATACTGTCCGACAACCCAGCCATGTGCTCATACCCAGCCCCTTCAGCCCCCTCATCCTTCTTATTATCTCGGTCTGGTCTGTATAAGTGAAATAGACTGGTATCATACAATTTCATTCGTTCATCCGGTCGGTTTTCATACTCATTCTCATCTTCTTTGAAAGGAGAACTGTAATTAGTTTGGTTGTTCAAATTGTATTCTAATGGTGATGACCTTTCTGTTTCTTCTCCGTCTAATTTCTTTTTATATTCGTCGGGGAACGAGAATTGTGTCTTTTTAGGAGTGGATGTCTCGCTTCTGTTGTCGCCGACGGAAATGTCGTCTTCCGCATCCGACGTTTCCACATTCTGACTGGTTGTCGAATTGCACCTTAACGTTTCTTGGTCCTCATCGGTATGTGGTTGACCTGGGGACAAAAGTCGAATGATGATTAATCGAGTTCGTTTGTAGAGTAAATTAAGATGGAACAAGCGGGTTTCCCTTCTAATTCACTTCGCTTGTTGGTGTCAAATGAGGATTTCCCGTAAATTATAGTCAACAAAGAAATTAAAGCATCGCTTGACACTAAGACTTGACACTTACCCGTGAGCACAAACGGAACGCGCACAAAGGCCGCTCGCATAAAGACCTCAGTTTTAAAAAAGGAACGGCCATAGACGCGTGTTTTCTGCTCTAATTAATGCCTCGGGGCGTTCCGTTTCGCTCTCGAGCAATTGAATACGACGTCTGTGAATGGTGTGTTTTAGCGCGCGCGGGAAATTCTTGTCTATGCTTGCGTTTGTGTCTTTTAATTTGCGTGAAAATGGTGAGGAGTGGGTATGGGGCATTCAGGCCGGGTGGTCGCTTTTCATATGATTTTCTTTCGCTAAACTTTTGTATGCGCCGTTGTTAATGGCGTGGCCGTACCACGATTACTTGTTATATGGCGGGCTGGCGTGGGGAGCGGCCCTCGAGTGTTTCTCTCGTTATTATATCGCATAAATATGTTTTAGCGTGCACTCCTCCTCGCGACGTCGAGAGGTCTTAATGTTTCCGCATGAGTATCTTCTACGAAAACATCGTTAAAATATTATATTCTATCTACGAATAATATATATTATACATGCCTTAAAAGTAAAACAAAATAAACCGATACACATATATGAAAAGTCCCAAGACATCAATATTATACAGTTTTGTAACATTGAAAATAATGGATTAATTTGCACTAACATTAAGTTTTCCTATTATAATCATTGCATATTAATAATGAAATTAATTAAAATGAAATGTTTATTTCTGTAAGTAGGCTTTTTTAAGACATTTTTACACGTCAATATTTTAAAAGTAGATGGCGCCGGCATTTCCTAGCAGACTGATCCCTGAGAAGAAATGCCGAAACAAACTTAAAGTTAAGTCTCTTTTAGAGTCCAAACAATATATTATTAGGATTTTACGTGAGTCTTACAAGGCAGGGCCATGTCTGCAAGAGCCTTTTGAAGAAAGTTAATTGTGGTGAACTGAATATGGTTGTCGTAATCATTAATGGTCATGTCATGTCAAAACATACAACTTTTAGCCCATTTGTGCCTGTTGGGCCCAAACAGATCTTCAGATATAGAGGTACAGTCACGAGGACTAATATTAACACTTGGAAACTTTCAATTGCGATTTTTGCGTGAAATAACAAAAACAACAATGAAACACGACATATTGCAAAACCTAAGGGTTCGAAAATACTATGTTCGTAGCAACATAAAATGTCATTCAAAAAATAAAAGAGTAAATCGCTTTTGAGTAAAGCCAAGTGTATACATACTTATGCTCGTGACTGTACATATATTTGAAGGTGTCCTTGTTTAGCCAGGCAGTTGGCAGTAGCAGTTGAAATATATTATAGTAGTATATATACTCTTAACTTTTTATGAAAAGTAAGTTCAAGTTATTGTCATAGAGCGTCGCATCAGCCTTGGGCGCAAATGGATTAAGTCTGTGTTATTATGTATCTGTGTTCTTATGTATAGTCAACCTTATACTGTGTAATTGCTTTAGCACCCTTGATTGTATATAGATATGACAGTTTGATAGTTTCAACTTTAGTAGAGTTTCAATTTACTGGGAATCCTTGTTAAAACTGGTAACCTATCTATTGAATCAACACGACTGGCAGCAGATGATTATAATATTTTAAATTGATTGAAAAACACACCACAGACATGTTTCCCGTGACGTTTAAAATAAGCTAGGGAAGTAAAACCATTCTACGTGAATGTGACGCATGTTTACCCCCAACTTATTTTTTTTTTTTGTTTGTTTATGTTCTTTTTATGCGTCATGTTTGCCGCAAATAAATGCATTTTCTTTCTTTCTTTCTTTCTACACCTCAATTTAACAATCACACCGTCAGACGTGGAAACTTCAAATGTATTATTAAAATCTTGTGTTGTATGATCTTGTGGTATTGTTTGATAATATTTTATTATTTGTTCGTATACATTTATATTTATTTTTTATTTATTTATCCATTCATTTCAGGCACCAAGGCCCATATAAACACATACAATACAATATTAATATAACTTTAAAATACTATAGATCATCATCATCATTTCTGCCGCCTCCCCCAAACATCGCCATTTCGACCGTTTCTGTGCTTCTCGCATCCAATGGATTCCTGCGGCATTTTCCAAGTCATCGGTTCACTTTGTCCAGATGCCTTCCATCGCTACGTCTTCCGGTACCTGGTCGCCACTCCTGAACCTTTCGGCCCCATCGGCCATCGGTTCTGCGTGCATAGTGCCCTGCTCACTGTCACTTAAGTTTGTCAATTCTTCGGGTTGTGTCGGTTACATTGGTTCCACTACGGATCTCTTAATTTCTGATAATCACGTAGGGATTAAAGTTTCCCTAGCATAGCCCATCCATCTATCCATTGCCCTTTGGGTGACTTTCAGCCTTCTAATGAGGCCCATTATGAGCGACCACGTTTCAGTGCCATATGTCATCACTATCAACACGTACTGGTCAAAGTCTTTCATCATCAGACACTGTGGTATATATGAGACGAGAAGATATTACGTGCCTTCCCGAACGCTGCCGAGTCAGATTCGACGATTGACCTCTTTCTCGAAGTTGGACCTGCCTAACTGGACAGTTTGTCCTAGGTAAACATAATCGTCCAACATAAACAAAACGAAGGTCATGTCAAGTTGACATGACCTTCATTTTGTTCATGTTCATTTTAAGACCCACTCCTTCGGTAGCCCTACTAAGATCATCGAGCATTGTACTGAGGTCCTCCATAGTGCCAGCCATGACTACTATATCGTTGGCAAACCGAAGGTGTGATGTACTCGCCATTGATATTGATGCCAACCCCTTTCCAGTCCAGAACCTTGGAGACATCCTCCAGTGCAGCGGTGAACAATTTCGGAGAGACAATGTCTCGCTGCAGAAGGAGGAAAAGTTTCGAGGTCCGGTTCTGGAGTTGGACTGACTTGATAGCATTTTCATACAAATACCTCATGCACCTCGATGTACCGATAGTCAAACTGGCATTGTTGGAGGGGCTACAGTAAAGCCCAACTCGATCGAATCGAAAGCTTTCTCATAGTCCACATACATACCCCCTAAGTGTCTCAGCACTAATCTGCCGGTTTGATAGAATGGCACGGGCCAAAGCCAACTGCTAACCTAAGATTCTACCTTATCTAAGTAGGTCGTTGATGAATGATGAGATGAGATGTGAACTCCGATTTCCGTAATTCAAAACGTTCTAAATCTAGTCGCAATCTCATCTCAGCGACAGTCAATGACAAACTTGTCAAAAATGTAGGGAAATTAGAAGTATTTTTGACAGATTGAGCTCATTTAAGTCAAGACTTAAAGCGTTCCTATTGGGGAAATGTCTGTATTCGATAGACGATGACATCCACGTTTTAAAAATTTGGGATTCATTAATGAGAGACTAGATAATACTAGTATGTAGTAGCTTGTAATGTTATAGACTTTTTTTTTTCATATTTATTTGTAGTATGAATGTGTTCGTTTTATAATTTTAATGATTTCAAACACAATGTGAATTGTTCCTGAATAAATTTGAATTGAAATATTTAATATCATAGTGCAAAAAGCCATGAAGGCCTTTCTAGGACACGACCTTCAGTAATGAAGTACGTGACCAAGAAGAAAGTAGGTAGGTAAATAATAGCTGCATGTATCCTTGCCTAAAACGTTTCCTTTTCCAAATTATGAAAACAAATGAAAATATTCATTATTCAAGTCAAGTCCGCAGTAAATGAGCGATGACATTAACAATTTAAATCTACGGGATGATTAATTCATTTTTCGCATTTCTCCGCCAAAATTGTAATTTTTGGGGCAAATGGTAATGTCTATTTTAATACCGTGTCATATTTCTTTTACTTAATAGTTGAGTTTAGGTAAAGTAGTTTATGAAACTGCTGCATAATAGGAGTTATGTATGTTATGTACAGTCGTTTGATACTATTACAAATATTATGGTTTCATTTTTAATTATTTTACCTATAATTGTGGTATAGTCTTCACATATTATTATTATATAATTAATGTATGGAAAATATTCTTAAACATTTTAAAAGAGTAGGTAACGGTGGAGCTTCTTACCCATTCTTCTCCATACGCAAACTACCATTTGGAAGGGGTGACTAGAATCAATTCTATTACAAGCTTTTATTTAACTTGCGATGTATGTACCTATGTATTTACTCAATTGACTCTTGCAACTCAATTTTGAAGCAGATATCTTCAACCGATTGAGCTGAAATTTTGCATGCACGTGTAAATCGGATGACAATGCAAAATTATTATGACATGGAGCTGATCTGGTGATGGAACCGGAAGGTGGCCATAGGAACTCGGTAGTTAAACGACACAACCCCACCGAGTTTGGACTCGTTTGATCCGTCTTGACGAAAACTTTGGTGCTAGATGGTAACCAGGGTCTGATGATGGAGCTGGAAGATGGCCATAGGAACTCGGTAAATAAACGACATAACCCCATCGAGTTTCGGCTCGTTTGATTCGTCTTGACGAGTACTTTGGTGCTAGATGGTAACCAGGGACTAAAGATAAACAGGTAGCTTAAGTGCAGTAAACGCATATAACGGAAAAACACTGCTACGCGCTACGAACTACGCCGTAGGCAATCTCGCATCAAAAATACTAACAAGTTAAAAATAAAATTGAAAAAAATAAAAACTTTTTAAAAACAAGCTTTTATTACTATTGTTTCCTATCAAGCATTTATTTCTTATCAGGTTTAAATTATTTTTACTTTTTAGTCCTTTTTATTAATAAGTAATAAAAGCTTGTTTTTAAAAAGTTTTTTTTTCTTTTAATTTCTTTACTGTAATTTTTCGTTCAAAAGTGCCTTTTTGAACTAAATGCTTTGACTTTGACTTTCCGGCGGCTCGCTTTATAAACCAACTGTCGTGGTTTAATACCTAGTGCAGTGCAGTTTCATACACTACTTTATCTAAACTCATGCAATGTTATCAAAAACACAATAAATAAATTCGTAAATATGACGCCCCGCACCAACGTTCCACCGCGGGGGTAGATATGCTCAACAGCCTTCACAATAAATAACAGATTCTACAATCATTGAAAACTGAATTTTAATATAAAAATATGTTAAAATGATAGGGAAAGTGTGTTAAATGGCTCTTATTGCACCGCCTTTAGGTTCATAATGCAGTGTATTAAACACGTGTGCTTTTAACATTATAATACCGCACGAGCGCAGTAAGGTGCCCCACAGATAACCCTATACAAGTCAGTGATGTGCGCTGTTTTCTCTCTGGATTCAATCGCAGTAAGTATTTGCCTATTTATCTATTCTACCATTACGAAAAGGGTATTTATAAGGCAGATTTGAGTGGAAACGCCGTGAGGGGACACCCTAGAAGGACATATAGTGACCTTACTTATTGGTGATGTTATTCAGAAAGGTCAGATGAGTAGTACTCGCAACCGGCGCGCGTATGGATATGTGTGAACGTAAACGAAGCACAAGGAGTAAGTAAGGATCGTAGCAGGTGGTGTTCTGTACTTCCTACCTATCTCCATGAGAAGAGGGCGTGAGTTTATGAATGTTTGAAATGGAAAATGTATTGTATTGCCATTCCCTACCTTCCTTCCAGAAAGAAAAAGAAACATTTTAATACAAACAATAAAAAAGAAATCACAGACCCCACAGGGCCTACTTATTTTGTAAAAAAATATTGATCACGAACGTACAGTCATCGAGCGTAAACTAATTTCAGAAGTCACATATTAACGCTAGTTGATCCGTCGGCCGTCGGCTTACGCGGCTATGAAATGCATCAGTGGCATGTTTCACGAGAACTATTTTATTTATGGTCCCGAAAGATTTCTCATTTTATCACATTTCTGCATGTAGCATTCATCTATGTGTTTGTATATGGGAGGTCATTAGAAAAATAACCATATTTTCTTGACAATTAATGTCAAAAACTGGTCAAGAATGTAGGGAAATTGGAGGTATTTTTGAAAGATTGAGACGGAGAACTTAAAATTACGAGAATTGCCCCTCAGTTTATTTATACTTTTATATTTTGTGTTGACTACTGTATAAACAAACGTTATACACAATATTTTCGGTTTTCAACCCATTATGAGTCGGGTGCTCCGAGCCCCTTGCTCCTTAGCCCCTGTACGACAATGTAAATAGCACGCGTGACAAATTAGCGATGTCCTGCTGTGCGCTTTAACATCGACACCCCTGCGGCTGCTCCGATTAGCGACGAATTGTCTTGATACTTGATCAGTGAAGGAATTAAATAAAATTCAATGGGATACTTACATTGCAGCTTAGTTTTACGGCATGCGACGTTAACGTGCACCATCCCCAAATATGAGAAACGCGGGGTAATGTGTGTTATTTATTTTAAACTTTAAGCACACAAATGTACACAGGCGAACAATTCCATAGTTATCAATTTTGTTTTAAGACTTAAAAACATCCCTGTATCAGCAGCCGTGCGATGCTGTAACCATCTCAGCGTGAAAACTCAGGTAAAGTGAGCGTGGAGTGAGCTGTCATTTTAACTAATGCTAGGGATTGACACTATTGACAGCTCACTCTAAGCTTACTTCACCTAACTTTTCACGGTGAGACTTTTACGGAATCGATCGGCAGGTCATATACTAATATTTGTTTCATACGAAGAGGTAACCGGCCACTGTTAGGTATGCATACTGTAGTATACGTCTCATCTTTAACTTGACGTCTCTTCTACTAGCCTTTGCTGGATATCGAAAATAATCCCACGGGAACGTACTAACTACCGGTACAAAAATTATCCTATATCCTAACCCAGCTCATGGTCTACCTGTGAAAAGGTGACAGACAGAGTTACTTTTGCTTTGTAACCATCTGAAATATTCTAACCTTTTGGCTCGTTTTTATACAATTTACGATAAACTATAAAAGAATACGAACAAATTACAATATGACTCATCTCCCACCAAATAGCGTGATAACCTACAAAGTGACCAGACTTATAGGGAATATTTATGCAAAATTAGAACGAAATCTATGAGGTAGTTTTTGCGTGATGCTGAAACATACATTCAGATAACCGGCCAAAAAATTCTAATGCCGAAAAAATAAACAATGTACAGTTTTGGCTTCGGTACGATTTTATTATATGTATAAATATTCCTAAAACTATCAAGCGTGTTATGTCGCAGTATAATCATTATGATATTGTAAGGGTTGTCCCGTCAATTGTGTGCTCATAATGACGACAATCAACGTAACCAGACGAGCCGGAGAATCACATCTCAATTAATACCTTTTTCTTTATTCTTACATTAAAAAAAAATATATACACCAAGGATTTTATATATTAGACTAGCACCCTAATTCCATAACACCCTATCAATCACAATCTGAATCATTTTGAAGGATATTGCTAATACATTATTGCTTCACGTGTTCCAAAAAAATTGTCTGTTTAACAACGGAAATAACACAATGAATGTTGTTGAACTGTCAAAATGAAAGCCATTGCTACTGTTAGAGTGTTACGTAACTACCCCGCCCCACGCACCAAGTGGCGGACCGCCGTCCGGATCCGGATCCGGATTACCTAGCTATTCATAAACGGTAACAACAACATACCTAAACAATATGTATGTATTTGTGAAGCAGCATTTTCTAAAGTGAACTTTATTAAAAACTAGCTTCAACGTAAATGTTTACCATTTAATAATACCTATTAGTATAGATAAATGTCGGTCTCAACGTACCGATGCATATCTTCAGAATTCCTGAAGATATGTCTCGTAACTAACAATCCGTCTGAAAGTAAAAAAGAATTGCTTACTTTGTTAGTTTTGTTCATTTCACTACATTTGTTTATTTTATTCAGGTTTACCTTTACGTTTTATTTCTTAATGGATATTTTTAATCTTCGTTGCTAGTAATCGTCTAACACACCGCGCTAGTCATATTATTTAAAAAACTGACCCCATAAGAGACCATAAGCCGACTATCGACACCATGATTGAATCTTATTAAGTATGTACCTACTGTTACTTTCACAAACATCTGCGTAGCCTTTTCCCAACTATGTTGGGGTCGTCTTCCAAAGCTAACCGGATGCAGCTGAGTACTAGTAGGTATTTTACGTGGAGTGACTGCCTATCTGTCCTCCATAACTCAGCTAGTGGATAACACGATACCCCTTGATAAGCCTGGTTGTCAGACTTTCAGGCTACGGCGGTCAGAGGTCCAAAAATGACAGTCCGGACCAACGGTTTAACGGAGGAGTCTCGGTATGTAAAAATGATCACCCATTCATCGATCGACCCGTGCGGCTGTTATTATGTAGATAGGAGTTTATTTCTCAAATAAAAGATTATCCGAGGCGACAAGTGATGCCCAAATATAGGAAGCTGCATGAGTTTCAAATATGTGTCATCTTTTAGAATGAAATAATAAAAGACATGTCTTGCGCTATCTGCCTACTTATGTAGTTAAATTAAAAAAAAATGTGATACCTCGTTGTGATTAAAAATATCTGGCTTTACTTTGGCAGCATACAAACCTGACAGTATAATGTGCCGAGTTTTCTTGACTTTAAAAATCGCTTATTATTGACATTTCCACTTTCAAACATTACTGTCAGATTAATGCTGTTTAAATGTCACATTTATTACATTATAAGCATATTGCATTCTAAGACGTGACATATATTTTTGAAGCCGATACAGCTTCCTATATTTTGGCTTCGCTTGTCTCGTCAGATACTTTTTGGTGTTCCAGACTTCGATGTCACATATTTGTGCTGACACTTGTATATGCCTTCCACAAATGATCACATAATAATATATTTGCCGTCATCTTCACGATAGATATTAATGGATAAATTATCAAATTAGAAATTATTCCCGAGCTGTCCATAGTCATAATATTTATGCTCGTGACTGTACCTGTTACAAATATCACCCAAACTAAAAACTCACCAAGTAAAGTTCTTATGAAACTTAGTAATAGTTAAGTAATAGATATAAGATCACGAAAATACGAAAAGAAATTCTAAGAAATAATCAGTAATAAATAGATAATTACAATTCATGCTGCGAAGAAAAGCTAACGTTTTGATAGCAATCGTTATATGATTTGGAGAAGTAAGAGACAATTTAGTTTCAATAGCCACTGATTGTCAAAGATGTGTCTACACAGTACATGAATCTACCCGAAACTGTAAAATTTTCCCAATCAACTTTGAACTTAATGCTTTCGCGATAAAGTTGAAAACCTATTAATGAAATTTGACAGATTGTAGAAGCTTGATGTGCTGCGTCTGTACATTTATTTTTATTTTCCTTATGTTACCTACCTATTAAACCTTAACTGATTAATTATTCAAAATGATGACCATTGTTTTCAATACATAGCTGGATTCGACGTCTCAAGGATTGTACTGCATTCAGCATTACAATATTATTTATTACATTTAGAACATTTTCCAAAGATCATTTCAAGTCATCAATTGCATTATACGTGTTTTTGTAGATTTCGTTGTTCACGTACCCCCAGAGAAAATAATCTAAGGGGGTAAGATCCGGTGACCTCGCGTGCCACGGCACAAGACCATAAGTTGCAATAAAATTTTCGCCAAACTGCTGAGTCAACATCGCTATTCGCTATCCCTCATAGTTTCGAATTTGGCCATCCACGCCCACTTGAAAAATTAATTCCTGTATATATCTTGGTCATTTCTCCTTTCGCAGGTCAGCTGGAAGGCATTTCTTAAGAAATAAGCAGTACCTTTGTACTCAATACTAATATGTTGTATCTGTATCCGTTTTACTGTGTTTACATAAATAATAAAATAAATAAATAAATGATTGTACATAAACCTATATCCCCACACGCCAGGCCTACTCTTGGATGATATTCAAATGCAATTTAAGTGATTGTACCATAGATGGGAATTACAAAATTACCCAAAGGATTTTGTAATTCCCTCTCATAGTCTTCCTATAACTAATACTCCATGAACAAAGCACGAATTTGATTGGACAAAACAAATTAAAAGTCATTAATCTGAATAGAGAACACGGAGTCAATCGGTGCTCGACCGCGGCGCGTGGCGGGCGCGTGCGCACACGAGTGGCGGCATGCTGCGCTGAAGAGCATATGCAGCGGCATTGTGCTCACTTTATCTTAGCGGTGATTGCTATGATTTTGTAGTTCGGAAGTATTTAACAGTATTAAAAATTAAATTAAAAAATTCAACGACATTTCGGACAGACTCTCCAAAATTAATTTACATTCGGCATTCACCCGAATTAGATACTGTTGTTTTGGTCCAAATTTTATATATTTTCTACGTTCTTCCCCTTTATGGAAGCAACCACATCTGTTGGACAAAATTGACCATATTATTCGCAGCACATTAACAACCATTTTAAATGTGGCCTTGGATGACCGAGCGTGGCTTCAAGCCACACTACCCATCCATTTTGGTGGCCTCGGTGTCCGCAAAATTACCAGTATTAGCTTACCGGCGTTCCTGTCCTCTGTCCAGAGCACCGAAAAGTTGACCGGGAAAATTTTTGCCCCCTGCCTGGTTGACTCTGCAGTGCCTTGCTTGACCGACGCAGTGAACGCCTGGAAAGTGGCTTGCCCGGATACAGATCGGCCCGTAAACCCATCTTCACAGAGACAGTGGGATAAGCCGCTCTGCAGGTTGGTGCGGAATAAACTTATCAATACGTCCACCAATACTGTTGAACGTGCCCGCCTGCTGGCTGTGGGTGAGTGGGAGTCGGGGCTCTGGCTTCAAGCACTCCCTTCACCCAACATAGGCACTATGCTGGGTGACACCACCTTCCGGCTCGCTACCTGTCTGCTTTTGCGCGATCCTTGTGGGTCTCCGCATCGCTGTAAGTGCGGTGAAGCTGTCGACTGCCTCGGACACCATGGCCTATCCTGCAGTAGAAGCGCAGGTCGGATAGCACGGCACGCCCGCATTAATGACATCATCCGTCGTGCTCTTGTCACCGCCGGGGTGCCAGCTGTTTTAGAACCCAACGGCCTGGCATGCGACGATGGGAAGAGACCAGACGGAATGACCATAATGCCCTGGAAGTTAGGCAGGCCTTTGGTGTGGGATCCAACCTGTGTCGACACCCTTGCGCCGTGCCATCTTCCTAGCATGGTGGGCTGTGCTGGAACGGCTGCTGCTGGTGCAGAAAACCTCAAACGGCGAAAATATTCCAACCTGATTGGAAGTTATATGTTCGAGCCGTTTGGGGTTGAAACACTAGGGCCATGGGGTCCGAGTGCCCACTTGGTTTTTCGAGATATCGCCAAGCGGTTAGTCGACTCTTCACGTGACCAGAGGGCTGGCCTGTTTCTTGGCCAAAGAATTAGCATCGCCATACAACGTGGCAATGCTGCCAGCCTTTTGGGCACTGTTCCTGTTGACAGCGATGCGGACGAATTTTTTATGCCCTATGATTCTTTTGTTTATTTTTTTACACGTACAGTATTTAGTGAGAATTTTGGTATTTACTTTGAAATAAATTATCTATCACTCTTATCAGTTATCATGCCTTCAGCATGTAATCCAAGTTTCCGAATATTCAGGCACTTTGAATTTCTAAATTTCTGTCCTTCTGTATGAAGTCTCATCGTCCATTGATTTGAGTAAAATAAGTAGTAATAAAGCTGTTCCGCCATGTTATAACGGCCGTCATGAAAATCTGTAATTTTCACCAGTATATCTATTTTACATTACAGTGTCAAAAACGCTCTATATTTGGACAGCGGTTCTTGTGGGATCGTTCACAGCTTTCTTAGGCAAACAAAGCTTTAGAGACAGTTTGAGGCCGATAGGCCGTTAGAGATCTATCGTTATAGGTGAATAATTACAGAACAATTTTTTTTTTTGTCAGTCTATACCGTCCCACTGCTGGGCAAAAGCCTCCCCCAGATCCCTCCAAGAACTCTTTTCCCTAACTCATTAATCATAATTATAATCATAAATCTTTGTTTATCTCAAAATCATATTACAGGCACTAATTAATAAAATGCACAATCTTAAATAGAGAAAGGTGTCTGAGATATGAAGATCCAGTTCCAGATCACCCGGCTCTCTTAGATCGGACATGCTAGGCGAAAACAATTAATTGATGAATAGCGAAGATAATGATTAGACGGAATGTCTAAAATAGCAACAACTGCAATAAGAAAAACTTGTATTCTTCAAGTGAAGAACCTCTATCTGGGATACTGACTACTAATAATACTTTGCCCCCTTCGTAATACCTTGGTAGTTGTAATTTTTTTACAATTTCTCGCTCAATTCTTATCTTATACACCGAAAAGGAACTTTATATTTGAGTTGAAGTGGTAAACTCGATAAGTGATCGTTAGCAGTCGATAAACTTTTACAGTCTCCAAGAATAGTTTTGTCACCACTCACAAGGGTGCCGAGGACCACGAAGCGTGACCCGAAGAACTGTACAGAAGTCACGTTCGACACTTATGTTTTAAACACAATTTTAGATTGAAGAAAGAATGGCCAGTTTAAACAGGCCATGTTCAAGTGCTTGAGCCTTGATTTATTAATGATAAATTGTTTTATTCCTGTACTTAGGTTTGTACAAACACTTTTACACGTCAATCATATTTTTAAAACTAGATGAATACTCTGAGAAGAAAGGCCGAAACAAACTCAGAGGTCACAGTCTCTTGTAAAGTCCAGACATAACCTTGGTCAGATCATGTGAAGACCAAGTAGATTGATGCCTGAAATGGTCTTTTGAGGAAAGAACCACTCATATTGAGTGAACCTATCCCGCCAGAATTAAAAAGAGAGAAGTTTTTAAATTGATTAGTAGGTAGCACTATTTCTTTACGTCCTTCAAGTTTCATCTTTCACTATATTATTAAACGTATTCTCTATGTATCTCAAGGTACACAACAAGCCAGAATTAAAATGTAAATAAATTCAACAATACGTGGAGACCTCGTTACTCCTTTCCTTTATTACCCCTCTCCTCACGAGTGTGTTGTGAAAATGGCAGGAGACACATGAAACATTCATTAAAGACAGCTAATTATGCATTGTTTATTAGCAGTTAATGCATGCACCGCAGGCTAACTCGCGGCTTATCGCGGCTAATGTATGCCGCTGCACTCTGCAGGGCGCTGCAGGGCGCGCATACGTGCAAAATGGCGGCTTATTAGACTCGCGCCGCGCACACTTAGACACGTAGGCTGGTAATAATGCGATTATGTTGTCCTACACTATCTTCACACTAGTGGATACATATTCATGTGTTGTGGACTTGTGGTCGCGGGTTTTGAGGTGGTTCACCTCCTACATCTATAACTAATTACTATCTACATGAGGTTAAGTTCTTTGCCTTATACTTGGCTAGATTTTTGATCTTTTCAATTAGATCTACCAATTGAATGAATCTAAAATCAATACTTTTATTTTGCTTTGTTTGATCTCACGCTGATGGCAATGCGCCGCTATCTGAAGTGTTTTATTTTAATTGATATTAGTTTAGCTTACTTTTAGTTTATGTTTTCCGGTTATATAGCATAACCGGAAAACATCACTATGCAAATTGATGAAAATCCGACCCCGATACAGACAAATGCCTCGTTTGGTGGTTACCGTCCGATTTGAAGATCTATTCTGTAAAAATCTCACCGGCCACCGCAAAAACCTAGGTGAAGTGAGCTGTCAATAGTGTCAATCCCTTGCATCGGATAGAATGACAGTTCACTTCACCTTAGCTGTCATGGTGAGATTTTTGCAGAATAAATCGGCTGTTCTGGCACAATGGAATTATTAATAAAAAAAGTTTTTTTCTTTAATTTCTCGGAAAACCCTTGCTAGAGGAAGGGGGTGAATTAAAAACTTACAGAGATGTATAATACAACAGATTATTGGGCAACTCGCCGGAATCTGCTACTAGGAAGCCTATTTCTGCCAACGAGCAGCTTGCTATATTCCGGTTAGAAGGAAGCATGAGACATTCCAGCTTTGTTGGATGCCAACGCACCTTTGCTGTCAATTTTGATGTACTTAGAATAAAGCGTATCTATCTTTGCATTCATAGATATTGGTTGATTGTCACATCTGCTGTATCCACACTGTTGAATCTTCCGTGACCCTTCTTTAAACACATCTTCAGTTCGTACCGTAACAAGTTAATTTAAAAATTTCGGGTGGATTAGTTACTGAACGCTTTTACTATCAACTGGGATTTTAACCATAGCTTACAGGATTCTTAGGACGGACTATAGAAGCATTTTTTCAATTTTGTAAATGTCGGTACCACCTTCAAACTTTAAATCAACAACGCCACATATAAACAAATTTATATCTGCCTTTCGTGGACTATACAAAGGCTTTTGACAGCATTCAACACAACGCGTTATTTTCAGCCTTACGAAGTCAAGATATAGAGGAAACTTATATAGAACTACTAAAAATTATTAATAATAATATCATGGCTAACGTGAAACTGGATTCTGTAGGCACAACATTCAAAATCAACAACGGGGGTATAACAGGGTCATTCGCTCTCTCCCAAACTATTTACCATCACACTCGCGGAAGTATTTAAAAACCTCGCGGACGCATACAGAAAAAGGGCATTCCAATCGGCAATAAAATGCTAACAATTAATCCTTCGTTTTGCGGACAAAGAGATCGACCGTCGAGTCGAAAATGCCTGGAGGAGGTCCATGAAGGCGCTAATGAAGAGCGGCATAGGTATGTCATGCTCGGCTATATAGTACAGCCTAATTCCACGTGTGAACACATCAAATCAGTCAACTCAAATGTCTTGCTGACGGTGGCTCGTGTGTTGGATTATGCGGTTCCCTTCAAAATGGTTGAGCTGGATAGTGCTGATCCATGCGTCGTGATCATGAACGGGAGCCGCCAGTTGACACTGGTCTAGGGCTTATCTTTAATATTATATTTCGACTTGCTTTTTTTACATTGTTCTCACATATAAAAGCATATATCTTGATTTAAAAGAACGTCCTTAGAGTTTCTTGCCCGTTCTTCTCCATAGAGATCTACGTATTGGAATTAGCTTCAACTTTCTAGTAACTAACCGACTCCTTGATAATTCAGAAGTGCCTGTAAATAACTATTTTCACCAACTTTGAAATGTAAAGGAGTAATTGAAATAAATCCCAAAATCTGCCAAAGTAAGAAATATGTCCAAAGTCAATCTCAAAGTTTGACTTTGGACATATTATAAGTTTATCATCCGACTTGACAGTCGGAGGGTAAATGGGTAAACGTATCTGCACGGTAATGGACCATATTCCATACACCATATTCCATATTTTGTAATGTGTAACTATTTTGTTATGTGTAACTGTTAAATATCCCAATAAAGTAAAAATAAAAAAAATAAAAAAATATATTCGTAAACATTTTCGGAGTTACACGATAAGTTATTACAACAGGTACTTAACTTTTAACCTCGCATCGAAAGTTGTGACTGGACGACACAAATGTTCTTTTTATTTAATATGCCACGGCCATTGAAATCAAAATAATTCATCTATACAAATCTATACCATTAAATAAAATTGAAGTGTCTGTTTGTAATGTCAAAATAACAGCTTTTTAATAATAAATTTATTTATTTCAGGTAAATAACACCCATTTATACACGTATAGACTCACATCGTTTGAATGTATATGAAAGTATATACGGTATTCCTATTACAGCAAGAAAACAAACTCTTCAAGTTTTGTCTTTCTGTCTGTTTATTGTTTTTGTTTGTTTCTGTCTGTTTGTTCATTATTTTTATTTTATTAATTTTGTATTTTGTGTTTCACGAACTACATATGTCCAAATAAACTATTTCTTTCTTTTCTTTCTTTCTTTCTTTCTTTGTTAGTTCCAGCTAATCCTCAAAACGGCTGAGCCGATTTAGATGAAATTTGGTATAGAGACCTACTTTTAACCCTGAAAAAGGACATAATATGCTACTTTTTATCGACATACCACGCGGGCGAAGCCGCGGGGGGAACCAAGTTAATAATTCATAATAATTCAATAAATATAATTTATTACTTATATAAAAAATCAAAATATAAATAAAAAATTGACGAATTTTTGTTGATTCTGATTTCTGTATGTCCTCCATACAGAAATCAGAATCAACAAAAATTCGTATTTTGTATTTAAATTCAGAAAGTTTAACTGCATATTATATATTATTAAAGTTTACTTCGACTAGATAAAACCCAATTCAAAAACGAACTCGCTTATTTCTAAAGAAAAAAGTAAATCATGGCGGATTCACAGCTCAACAATGTTCGAACTTTTAATTGAATGTAACACTGTATTTATAAGCGCTTTAGCCTTTTCCCAACTAAGTATGTTGGGGTCAGCTTCCAGCCTAACCGGATGCAGCTGAATACCAGTATTTTACATGGAGCAACTGCCTATTTGACCTCCACAACCCAGTTACTGGGTAATACGATACCCCTTGGTAAGACTGTTTGTCATATCGTACCATGTCTATTATAAATAGACGCTAAGTTAACTGAGAATAGCATTATCCAATTAATGATTAGACCGGCTGACCAGTAACGACAGACAAGTCTATTTAATTTATTTCATCCACACACACCCATAATCGCATTCGTTTGCTAAATAAATTGTACTGAACTTATGAAAAAATATAATTCTACGCGCACTGTAGCCGCTGCTACGCGGTGCTACGAAACTGCTACGCGCGTCTACGCTTGATTGAAAGTTATACAAAAACATCGGGAGTTAATAAAAGCTTGTTATTCGGGCTAAGGCATTCGCAATTTCAAAATATTTTTTTGTTTTCTTAAATTACGACTGCAGATTTTACTTATGACATGGCCTTGGCCTTCAGATTGCTAGAGAATCATTTTCCACTGTGCTCACGATGGAGATTGTCAATTTTGTGACCATGCCACATTTTTATAACTACTTTTTACACGCTTTTACCAATCTGACTTATTTTATTCGAGTTCAGGATCTACTTCATTCTCCATGCACGAGCTCTACTGGAGTTAGTTAAGTTTTTTTTACGAAACGCTAAATGTAATAAAATTCATAAAACCATAAACCCAATAAACTGTCACTATTTAAAACAACCATAGATATCTAGATCTTTTTCATTCTTCCTCGATAATAATATATTCTTTTTAATGAATAAATTATGTTTACCTAATTATATAAAAGTTCACCTACCTATCGCAGCCACTGTTCCCGGCCTCAACACATCACCGAGTAAATCTTTTATCAGAAACGATTTGTGACTGTCCTGCATCCGTGAATCCATTTTTTCAACACTGTTCAAGTCTTTAAAAATATTTTAAACACTTTATATTGCTTATTGTTCAAAACTCACATAGCGCCAAATGAAAATTAAAAACTCTTTAAAATATAACAGTAAGTTTTTGTCCGACCCGAATAATTTATTTGAATTAAATTATGTCAGCACATAAACCATAGTTTGTAATTATAAACCTTCATGCAATTATCAAAGTAAACTTATAAACAGCCTGCACTTTCCCGCGCATTCAACATCACTGTCGGCCATATTCGCAAAATAGTCGTTGAATCGCGAAAATCTTTTCATTTAGCTACGCCCTACCCCTAACCGATGTTACATACATTTTCTTGTGGTTTTGGACCAAAATACCGCTTAAACGGGGTTTAAAGCGCGTTTAGCATGCGCGGCGGGCGCCGGGCGTGGTTTGCCGACTCCACCCAGCGGCGGCGCGCCAATCGCAGCGCAGACAGAAAGTTTTATAGCCGAATGATTTCTAAAGTACGCATCGAACGAGGGTTTAGACTTGTAGTTATTGAGTTGGGTTTTTTAAAAGACCGTTTTGAATGTAAATCGAAAAGTTAAGCGGGGTAAAGAGGCTGCCCGCGGTTCTCCAATTAAATTGATAGTTGTTGTGGAGCGGAGCGCGGCGGACTCGATGAGATCGGAGCTTCACTTTTTGTGTTTCTCGTAACGTTATGGTTGTTATCGTTATTGTTTAAACTTGAGCGTCGCTGCTTACGTTTGTAATAGAAACTCTAGATGGAGTCTAGATTTATCATTTTTAAGGACATAGGTATCTACTATTTATGATTTTTATCACGATATGTAAATAAGTACTTGTCGTCAGTTAGGTAAGGTTTGGTTTTCAGGAATGATCTGTAACCAAGTTCGCTAATACTTACAGTCATACAACGAGTATATTAACGCCGGAATGAAACTTATAGGTAGGGATACCTACTTCTGTATCTCTTTATCAATAGGGTATTTTTTAGGTCTTTTAAGCCTTTACAGTTCCTTTTCAGCAGGCTGTGTGCTTCTTCTCTTGAGTAGTTACGGTTCTATATTACGAACTTCATCAAGGTCTTTTCCAAAAGTATCTGATGAAACTGTAAATAATCCCTGTTCAGGTCAAATTCTTAAGCAATCACTCACTTCAACGCTTTATATCTCACTTTTCCAATAATTTTACATTAAATTGTAGATAATAATTTTAATTATTTTTTTCTATAAAATAATAATTAATTTTAAAAAATAATTAATTGAAAAATCATCGACGAATATCGTCAATTAACGATAAGAATTTCAGGTTTACGGCCGCTTGCACCACAAATCACTCAATGCGTTCAGCGCTATGTTTATATTTAAAACATCTCTGTCATCTTCAAACGTTTGTCAGAAACAGAGCGATGATGTTTTGAATACCTACTTTACTGGAAATTTAGGCCCGCTTGCACCACAAATTGCTAATTTGTGGTGCAAGCGGGCCTAAATTTCAAATAAAAAAATCAAAGCATTCAATTATTAAGTGGCACTACGAATTGTCATCCACACTTGTGGATAACAATTTGACAATTTCACAGATACTTTTGGAACAGTTTCTTTTATCTATTCTGTCCGTTAGGAACCTCTCCGTGACGTATTTCGCAAGCCAGCTCATCAAGACCCGTCTCGTGACCACGCAAGCACTTTCATTATGTATCAATGTATCATTGTTTTTATGTTTTAATGAGGTACACGAGAGCATTTACGTAGTTACCATTTCTATAGTCAGCGCTTGTATTTTAAATTATTTATTATTGGGTCTCGTGGAGTGATGGGACCTACGGACAATGTAACGCCTACGGATTAGTATTAATAGTACCTACATTACTGCCGCGGCCTGCAAAAGGGGAACAAAGGGGATGGGGGGGATGGATGAACATGAAAATATGGGCTGAGGCACACATACGTAAATTAATTATAAATTCTAGAATCAATGACAAAAAACGATTACCAATATGTTCATTTGTTTCTTTTTTATTTTAAACAGTTCCATTTCCAAGCAGTTCGAAATAAGTAACCTCCTTGGTTGCCATCGCGAAGTCAAGTATTTTCCATTTTTAAATTACACGATAGATATGAGTTTTCATAGTAATTTATTCGACAATGACAAATATGGATTTTCATACTAACTTTGCCGGCCGCTGCTCGCATGTATTTGACTAGTAGGTACAGCAATTTCGATTTATCTCGAAGGTTGTCAAAATAGTGCTGGAATATACAAGCATGTTTGGCATGTAGAGGCGCCAGCACATCAAGCTACTACAATCTGTCAAATTTCTTTAATAGATTTTCAAAAGCATTAGGTTCAAAGTTAATTGGGAAAATTTAACAGTTTCGGGTAGTTTGATGTGCTGGAGTCTATACTTTATTTCGACGTCCTCTCATGTTCCCAGTCTCGCGACGTGGTGCATCATGAACATATTCGATAAATTTTATTTACTGATTTCGAAGATGAAGATGATAGCGTTTGTTTGGCCCGACGGGTCAACGAGACAGATGGTGAGCCGTCGGGTCGAGTGATCCGACGGGTCAACTAACGACGGATGGTGAGCCGCCGGGTCGAGTGATCCGACGGGTCAACTAACAACGGATGGTGATCCATCTGGGTCATTGTGACAATGAAAGTAGAAATAAGAGGATTACCGGGAAGGTTTACAGGACTACCAAAACTAATTTTTCTTTCATGTTATAAAAAAACGATTCATTAGAGAAAAAGACGGGAATAATTACAAAATTATTTTTTATTAGCCAACGAGACTAACTTCGTATAGTTATAGTAAACGTAATCAGTAAAAATAAATATTAACATAATCAGAGCGGCGAGAACTGGATCATAGTCTTGATGTCCTTCACCAGGATCTCGAGGAAGCCGCGCTGCACTTGCGGCTGGTTCTAGAAAAATAAAAACAGGCAATTTAGTACAAACTAAACAACAACTTGGTTTTAATCTTAGTAAGCAACTGTGTTTTACCTGCCACCGACAACGCTCTGTATCGTGACGTCAGAAAGGTGATTTGGTTTGCGATAATTACACAGTGCGATTTGACAGTTTTAACATTTTTTGAATCCGACAATCATAATTAATTATCTATTGTTACTTGAAATTATGAGATAAGTTTATTTGTCAAGATTAGATATCTGTGAAGTTTCGCTAACTTATTAAAATAAGGTGGTATAACTTTGGTATGTCATTACCTTGGCGGTGTCCAGCAGTTGCTCCGTGAACCTGTCGTTGAACACAGCGATCAGTTCCTTGCGCAGCTCCGGCAGCTCGTCGCCGCTGCCGCGCCACGCGCTCGACGTGTTCAACATCGCTGTAATACATAGTAATTGTTTAGCTTGTGTGCTCTATACTCGTAGATAGAAAGTTCTCGAACCCTAGTTGCCTAACGCAATTGGGAAGAGCTTAGGCAGCTGATGACACAGCTCAAACTTACAGTTATCATTATCATCAGTCGGCAGGTGTACTCTCAACAGCAGCCTGGCATGTGCCCACAGTAGATGTAACGCCGCGTCCAAGGCATGCGAACATGCTCCCAACTCCGCTCGCCTGGTGGTGACGCGCGCGGTCAGGACGGACACGGCGCGGCCGCGGCATTCTACTGGCGAGAGGGATTGGGAGTCTTCTGGGAGGAGCTTGCGCATGTCTGGAAGAAATAGTGTGATTAGTGATGGAAGTTCTGTTGTTACTGGTAGAGAAAGGACAGTAATCCTTTCAAAAAGGGCTGACATACGGCCCATGTATAGTAACTAAAAATGCGAGATTAGATTCTGATTTTAGTTTGCATATTTAAAAGAAAGAAAACATATTTTATTTTCACAGAAAACCTGCATTAAAAAAAGGCTAACAGCTCGAAAACCGACCAAATATTCTTCCTACCGACCAAATAAATAAATGAGTCAACATGGGCCATTTTATAACGAACACTGGGCGAACATGGGCCATCGTGTATAAGACATTTATCCACCATGCGCCATCATGGTCACTGCTGACTTGCCACTTACCATCAAGGCTCATGGTAGGTAAGTTCTGTAGCTGATGCCGTGTAGTCGCGAGTAGTTTGTCGTGGTGCGCGTGCGCGCGTACTAAGTGCTGCAGTAGTGCTAACAGACGTGCGCAGGCGCCGCCTTCGATGGACACTCCGCTCACTGCGCGCCCGGTGTCGTCGCACATTATGTTACGAGCGTATGTTAAGAGGTTGCATACGATCTGGGAGAAAAAGCAGTGGTGAGATTTTGGTAAAAATGGAATTTTGTAAGCTGGTGCTATACCTCAGTTTACGATGGCAACATGTACAAACTAACTTCAAAATATAGGAGTTATGTCGTAATATAAAAAATATTTGCGAAAACGGTTAGATTACAAAGGTTTTAAAGAAGACTGACACTTAAATTTATATAATACAAAATAATCATGTTTAGGGGAAAAACACGGAACCTTTAACGTTGTTCATCCGCCTGTCAGTTTTTTTTAAATGATTTACCTTATAGTACAGCAGGCGCGTCTGCGTGTGGTCGGGCAGGTCGCTGGCGGGCCGGTGGAAGCGCGCCAGCAGCGCCAGCATGAGCCAGCGCACGCGCGCCGCGGCCGCCGCGCTGGCCTGCAGGGCCGTGGGCTCGCCCACTTGGGCCCCGCCGAACACCTCCCGGTTGGACGCGCGGCCAATGACTGATGTGATCGCTTCCACTTCGATGAGGAGTTCCACGGGAGAGTTGGGGTGGGCCGCTCTGTACGACACACAATTTGATTTTTTTAATGCCGAAAATGAAGTCAAAATCGAACCCAAAAATGACGGTCATATAATTATCAATCAAGTGTGTGTCATCATAATCAACAAGTTAACATATTCCCAGCACTAGACTAGCAGAAAAACATGATTCTGTACTTCTAGGAAGTTACATAACAGATTAAATAATAGTTAAATGATTAATTAATAATATGGTCAAGGGGTTCGCAAGTACAGTGATAATAATGAATGCCACACACATACCTGAGCACTGCGTCGATGCACTCGACGTGGCTGAGCAGTGCGTGCGTGACGTGGAGCACACAGCTGTGGTTGTGCGGCCCCAGCGTCGTCAGCAGCGCGTCGCACAGCGACAGCGCTGGGACGAGGATCTGGCGGAACCTGATACCAACAAATATCATTTATAGTGTAACATGGAGTAGGGAAAATACTCACTTCAGAATAAAATAAGGAAGTGAAACAAATGATTTGAGCAGTAACAGAACAGCTATTATTGTACAGTTACCGCTTGAGCAGTTCACAAATAAGGATTCCAGTTACTGTTTAACACTCGATTTCTGAGGTCCTCTGTACAGTCACGAGCAAAAGTATGTATACACTCGGCTTTTTTTCAAAAGCGATTTACTCCTTTATTTTTTAATGAAATTTTATGTTGTCACGAACATAGCATTTTCGAACCCATAGGTTTATGTAATGTGTCGTATTTCAACGTTGCATTCGTTATTTCACGAAAAAATCGCAATTGAAAGTTGCTGAGTGTTGACATATTAGTGCTCGTGACTGTACAGATATTAATATCGACAAAGTTATCTATGGAAGCAGAGTAAACTTATAACGTGAATTTTCAAATATTCCCTGTATTCATTCTGTATCTATGTCTAAAAACTATATTCTGAACACTAACCTGTTAGCAACAGACGGCACAAACTCGGTATCTCTATGGGTCCCATATCCTGTGTGTATATCGGGATGCGCCGCTAGCGCGGTGAGTGCGGCGAGGCAACCTAACGCTCCTTGTGACAGGAGCGTCTCTGCGCCCGCGCGGGTGCTCGCCATCTTGATGAGCAGGCCCATCTTCGACTCGTATACATAGAGGACGCGCAGAGATTTGGGGTTTGGTTCTAGTGTCTGTTGATAAAAAAGTTAACTGTTTAAACCCCAGTAAATACTATTTCTTTCTTTCTTTAACCAAAAAAAGTACTGTGAAGTGAAGAAAGTCAAGTAATTTTATTAACACGTAACTTTTTTAAAAAGTTTAGCGAACAATGTTATTATTGGTCTAACTACGTAATCTAAAAACACTCACCTCCTTCAACCCCTCATCATCTTGCAGCAAGCTATCGATCAAACTCCTCAAATACCCCTGATTGGTCAGCGTGTTCATCCAATCAGTTCTTGGGTTTATTTCTATGAGGGTGTCCAGGCACGCCAGCGCCACCATGCGGCAAACGTCGTGACCTGCCCCGATACAGTCCCCGCACACTATAGAACATAGGTTTTCACCAAAATCACTTATCACATCAATCACCATGGATTTTAAAGCTGACTCTTCTCGACTAGGCCTTGCCTTCGAACTGTCTAGTCTACTAACGTACGTATTAGATATGTTTTCTTCTTCCGGGTCTGCTGAACTTGACTTCAAATTAACTATATTCAAGTAGTTTAATAAAGCTCCGTATAAATTCACTCTCATTTTTTGGGTTGAACCGCTAGAGACGAGAATCCAGGACAGAATTTTATGTAAAATGAATTTTAGAGTTAAGGAATTCGTTTGCATGATCTGGTTTGAAGGTCCGAAGAAGCTCATTTCGAATTCCGCAGACTTTTGATTTGATTCTCTTTTCTGTAGGATATAACAGTGTCGTAGATTGACTAGTAGAAGAAGCACAGTTCCTGATGCCAAGTTTCCTAGCTGTGGTAATACTTCTGAAGGCGGGATCTTGTTGAGTAAGTCCTGTAATATGTTGAGGAGGAGGTTCTTTCGTGATTCTAAGCTAAGTATGTCGTGCGGCGCCACACAGAAGAGTATCTCTGTCAGTTGGCGCCACGAGTCGTAGTAGTGTGTTAGAGTTGCTGCCAGGTTGCGTTGTCTGTTCACTTCTGTTACGTAATCAAGGACCTGCAGGATGAGAGAGTATGTAATTTAAAAATAGTTTATTTTTTAGAAATACTGTATTTGGCTTTTGGCTTATACACAACAAAAATGTTAAGCTTTCTTTATTTTATGAGTGGGTTTTGTTACAATTTGAGTGGCTTCATACAAGATGGGCTTCACATAGTAGTTCCTAAATTATTATACATATGTAAATGTTACCTTTTGTATCTCTGTAGCGACGAGGTTTCTCTGCGGCGCGGTAGCGTGTAGCGCGGCTAATTCGCGCGTGAGTAACGCATGTACGCGCGACACGCTGATACGCTTGCCGCCTAGACCTGAACACAACAAACGTTCCAATTTAATTATATTACATATACCTATATACATTACAGTTTAACATGTGTACCCGCTTATGTATTACCAGGATAATTTTTCATTTCAATCAATGTCTAATTCTTCCGTAACGTAGGTGTAATGTAATTCTTGTGTACATACCCGTGGGTAGGTCGCAGGAGGCGATGGCTTGACGTAGTTGTTGCGCTTGGAACAGTTCCCAGCGCGGCTCGACAGCTCCTTCTACGCTCACTGGTAACTCTTCTAACGTCCGACGGAGTAGACACCATTCCCATTCCTATGAAAGAACGACGTGTAACGTCAACACATTCATTCTTCTTAATGTATACTTCTATCTTATTTTTACTGAGTAACAGAGTCCAGTTTTCTTCTTAGTTTGTTTTTTACATAATCGTCTTTTTCATGAATTAAAATGGTATGCGTCACCTGCGTGGGGTGATGCGCAGTGTGCGTGAGCGCGGTGAGCAGCGCGGCCAGCGCGGCGTGCTGGCGCCCGGCCGCGCCCGCGCCCGCCTCGCACGCGCCCGCGCGCAGCACCCACGAGCGCGCCGACAGCGTCGCCACGGTCGCGCACTGGGGACCCAATACAATTATATACATTAATGTCTACCCGACGACTGTATTCTCGATGAGATCAATAGAATGCCTCCCTATACACACAATAGTATGACCGAATATCCCGACCTGTTTGCAACCTTAGGCCCATCCATTTGAGCCCGAAAGCACAGAACAATAATTGCTTTTTGAATAAACATCTAATGGACATGTTGGTTAGAGACACGGTGAAATAAAAATTGAGGGATCCTAGAAATGGTGAAGTGGGAAGATTAAGTCCAACCTGGTAAAATGGGGCTACCTTGATGGAACGGCATGCAGTAGGGTGCGATTGTGGAGCTATATCACAAACCATGCTCCACCTCCTATCCTGCCCTCTGTGTCCCAAAACACATGAATAAAACACACAGTGTTACTAAGTGAAGAAGCTGATGTAAATCTGCCTTTATATTGATATCTATGGTTGAAACTTACCGAATTATCCATGGTTTTCTACCTGTCTCTCTCTCTCACCAGCATGCGTCCTTTTCTAATCAAGTAGGACCCTTGGCGCGAAGCTGTCAATGTCATAGGGTCTTCAGCTCACCAGCTAGAGAATAGCTGCAACACTGTGTGTTTTATTCACACATAATACCTGTTTTGTTGGAATGCAATACAGTCGTATTATGTGTTTACTAAAACACACAGTGTTGCTAGGTGATGACCTGTTTGGTATCTGCTGGTGGTAAATACCAACGCTATGATGAATGGATCATACAACTGTTCTAGAAAATAGATCAGTTTTATTGCAATAACATCTGTGTATGTCCAAATTGTAACATAAAATATAAATATCTTTAAAATCAATCAAAGAAAGCAAATGAATAATTCTTAAATAATCCTAATACAGGAATAAATTACGTAAATCTCTTTATAAATGCTCTTTAAATTTAACCAATACTAGAAAACTTGAAAAACAATGAATCAATATTAGAGTTGGTATTATCAACTCAGTTTACTGGACAACAGTTTTTTTTTTTACAGGTCTAGTCCCCAACCAATTTCTAGAGGCTACTGCTGACCTGATACTGCCTGGTAGGGCATGAATATTAGCATCTTTAAAAATACTATGAATCCAACCTGCAATCATTGTTCTTGAAGCAGGTTTTAATTTCCCTGATAGAGAAATAAATAAGACTTGAGACAGTTCCGTCTGCGCTTCTTTTCGTTTCAGACCTTTCTATACAGTTATTAATGTGTTTGACAGGGCAGACTCGATGGTCTGGGTGTTTCCGCAACAACCAATCTGACTGTCTGTATGTATTAGAATCTGTTTTTGAGTCAAACCTTGGCCACAAAGTTATCTCATCTTCCGTAGTAATTAGATTCTCAGGGTTATTTTCTTATAATGTGAGATCATGAATCCTATGACTGAGGCCAGCAAGAGTATTAAAGCTGTGTGAAATAAAGAATGTGAATTTATTAAAGTTCTTATCCAGTTAAACAAAATTGCCTAATTTGGAAGTATTTGTAGTGCAGGTTTAGCAAGTGAAATGGCTTTTAGAACTTGATGAACGAAAAAATGTTTTGAAATATCTACTTGTTATATTGCACAGTAAGTAGAAATAGCTCATGTATGAAGAAGAAGAATAGTTTCATAAGCTAACTTATCTTCTAAAAATAACTTTGCCAAAAATCTAGCAAACCTGCTGGCCTGCTGGTGTTTTTGGGTTAATTTTATTGGTATCACACAACAATAACCATCTTTTAATAGGGGTACTATATGTTGTTATAGTAGATGTCCGCCAGCTACTTTTTAACAAGAACTGTTCCTCTATGGACCAGTGAGCAACATGGCCCACCCCCAATTTTCCAGGCAAGAAAAGTTAACTTGTGCAGGGCAATTGCCTGTCGTCCTATCTATTAGGACCTTCCGCAGGTTCTTTGTCGGAAGTGGCTCTACTATGGCTCTCGCTCGCAGGTCGGGTAGCCAAATACATTTGATCCACTCCGGTACTATTAGGATGGGAATTCCTTTTGCATTGTTCAAATGAGCCAGTATACAACTGGGTGGGGGGAAATGCCCACCCTAGATGATAATCCCATTTTCGGCTGAATACGTTGCAGAAGACTGCTGAACAATCTCTGGTATCCAATGTTACGTTCTTTGGTACGATGGCCGTATCTCTTGACGCGAACAGATCGACGTCTGGGACACCCCACACTTTGAAAAAAGCCTCCGTGGCTTGGGGCAAAAGATGCCACTCTAGTACTTGCGACCCCTTGATAGGCGAACAGCAATTCGATTTAGACTCCCCGGGAGGTAAGTGGCTGAGAGAGTTAAATGTAACTGTTCTGCAAGTTTTAGGTCTCTGGTCGTCAATTCTAGCAGTGCCAGGGAAAGTGTCCCCTCTTAAGGTATGCAACCAGGGTTCTGTTTTCCGACTGAATATGAATGTGCGCACCTTCCAGAGTCATCCGCTGACTGTTGATGGTGCTTTTGATATGGGCGCACTTTCCTGATAGGTAAGTACTGTTTAATTTAGCTTCCTACCCTAAGTCTGCAGCATTCGTTGCCAAGAAGTGAGTCACGTGGTCAAGAAGTGAGTCACACTTTTCTTGGCTATTGGTGTCGAGCTGTAATTTACAGCTTTTAACTACCATTTTAGATCTGCTGACCGGGTAGAGGAAGATTTTTTCGCTCTCTCTTAATATGGTCTAATAAATTTTAGTAAGAGTTGAGCTCCGTGACAGCGCAGTCGACCCGCTGATACTGCGTAATTTGCAAAGTTCAGCAAACCTAATAAGCTCTTGAGCTTCTCGCAGAGAAATTTCCATTGCTCAACATTTTTTTATTTTAATGTTACTTCTATCTTTTTTATATTCTTGGGAAGAAGTTTACCCAGTTTTGCTGAGTGTTCCATACAAAGCCAAGATATTCTAACTCCTGAGAGGGCTCCACACAAGTTGAGACCTCTGAGGTCGAAGATGGGACGTAGTCCTCCATCAGATTTTATTAACGGTTTCGGAATTTATTTTTTTTATTAACCATTCGCCATAGAAAACTTGGATTGAGGATTGGCGGTGTCTCTAATATTTTATCTTGTTTTAATGTGTGGAGGATCATGTCCGTTATGTCCTTTGTTATTTAAACACATGGTTGTCTGGATACTGAAGGGGATAGTCTTAAGAATGGGATGTGGCCACCTGTTATTAATTTCATAATATAATTGTATCCTCCCTGTTGTTGCCACAAATTGGCATGGCCCTTCAGCCAACCCCCTTTAAAAAGTTTGGTTTAATAGTAAGTTGTTATTATTAGTGTTGGAGGGTGTGTTGTATAATATAATCTTTTTTTTAATCTTTGTTGTGTTTTATAAGGGGTGTGATGTTCCTTGTTTTGCACATAAGATGTCTTCAAGGCTTTTCTCTGTGTAATATAAGCTGGAGTGTTAAGCCACACCTGAGATCCACCTAAAGAAGCTATGATAGACTGCAAACCATCTCGGCTAAAAAGATATGCTTGGCTAGGCAGAACATTATGTACAGTAGCTTTTAAATTTGGATTTACAATTTCCTATAAAATATTTCCTATAATATATATGATCCCGTCTAATTTCAATGAACTTCGCCCTTTTACAACACACACAAACTGCACTGAGTCTCCAAATTTTTATAAGACGGGGAGCTTGGACCAAAAATACTAGAAATCTTTTCGAACAATGTGCTAATATTTGAACTATTACAGTTTGCTGATGCCCAGTCGAGCAATTCTTGTAACCCTGATTTCAATAGTTGTCTTTGTTCCAAAATATTGTTCCGTGGAAACTAAGCAATTTTTGCCCTTATTAAAATGGCACAGCTCTTCATTAGGTTTAAAACCCACAAAACCAGGACTAGCAAAGCAAGAATGAAAGCTTTTCTGTACCGAATGCCCTTCCAGGTGGGGAATAAAACTTTTGAAGGCTAGCTAAATCTTTTAATCGTTCTATTTCAGTTATTTTCATAGTATCATGTCTTAAATCTTTTCAGTAAAAGAGGTGACAGACACACGTATAGAACCAGAAATAGGGACCAATTAGTTCAACCAGGTTTCAAACTGGCTAAAGTAGACTCTTCCTTCATGGGGTACTGTTTAAAATGTTACAATAAAATACCTCCCCACATCCTCCAACTCAATGAAACGAAATTCAAATCTTGCATAAAACGCACACTATGCAGCCAAGCATATTATAAGTTGGGGGATTACATCGCTGACAAAAATGCTTGGCTAAACGCTGGTCCTGCTCCACAGGACGCATAAATAAATTGATTAGCATTTGAAAATACTTCACACACGCCTACCCTACCTACATACTGTTGGACCTGCCGAAGATTCTAAAATACTATGTTTGCATTATATAAATTCAATCTCCTAGTATTATATAATTGCTTAGAACGTATGTGAGTACTATGTTACATACTATAAAGCTACCATTTACTGGCTACGTCTTTCATTGACTTGAATGTGCCTTGGCGGATGAGAGTATGTCATGCTCACTCTAATGTCTCGCTGATGGTGGCACATGTGTTGGATCATTTAGCTCCCTTCAAAATGGTTGAGCTGAATGGTGCTAATCTATGCGTCATGTTCGTGAACGGGCGCCGTCAGTAGGGACTGGTCAACTCTTTGCTGCCATGCCTTATTTTAATTTAATTTAATATTTGAATTGTTTTTTTTTTTATATTTCATTACGGACGCTTTTAACGTTCTGCATCGTTCTCACGTGCATAATTTTGAACATGAATGATGTAACCAATACTTTGTAACAATATTATTATGATTTAAAAGAGTGTCCATGGAGTTTCTTGCCCGTTCTTCTCCATAGGTACCTACTACGCTTTGGAATGGGCAACTAACTTCATATTTTTGACTGACCGACCTTGACAATTCAAAAGTGCCTGTAATTGGTTTATTTGAAATAAATATTTTGAGTTTGAGTTTGAGTTTGAGTTCTTTATCAGCTTGTGGAATAGTGTTTTTTTTTTTTTATCAAACTGTACTAAGTCCCTACACCTTACGAGAGTTTACAATAGGTGTCGGATTTCTGAAATAATGAGATGTGGATGGGGTTCGGCACTCTTTTGTTGTTCCTGCATTGATGTACTAAGATTAGTAGGCAGTAGTGCCCAGTTAGTTAGGTAGGTAACTAGATGTAAACCCCGTTTGTTGGATAAAACCTATTCTAGACGGATGTAATCCAGGGTCCCAACAAATGTGACCTTCCCCGTTGCCATCCATCTAGACGAAGGATGTAATCCAAATTTTTATTTGACCTTCAACGTCTTTGGATTACGGGCGCGTGATTCCATCCGCGGTTAGAGCGCGTGGATTACAACCGTTTGGCCGGCGGATTACATCCAACCAAAGACAGTTGCGCTGTGGCAGTCGGCGGTTGCGTACGTATGCGTATAAAAAATGTCGTCCGAAGACCAGGGGGCCTACTCCGAAGTGCAAAGTGCGAATGTTCGGATCGGACCGACACATGGCCGAACTGAATATTATTGAAAAATGCGAAAAAAGTTCGGATCGGCTCAGTTGGGTCGGGACCATAGTCAATATTCGAAAGAATGTAGGAGTGTAGGATCGGAACCGACCGAACCAAATAGTAACTTCGTAGCAGGAAACAGCCGAACATTCGGCCGATACTACTTCGGAGTAGACCCCCAGAGTCGCGAACGCGATATAATTAGCCAACTAATTGATCTCTATAGAGATCTCCCATGCTTATGGACATTACGGCGGAATCTTATAAAGATGCTCGTCAAAGAAAGAAAAAAAAACTACAACACGGTTAATACGGTCCGCGCACGATACGAGTGCATACGTGTTTTCACGCCAGAAGACGGCTCGCGATTGCGTGTTGGCGCGTGGGTTACATCCGTGTAGCCGAAAATCATAACGCGGATGGAAACCAAATTTTCACCAAGGTCACCTTGGTTTGTACACTGGATAAAGCCGGCCATTCTTCTCTTCTTCTTCTTCTTTAAAAAAACGTTTCCCCACACTAGGAATTTCTCCCGTATCGTGGGTGCGTTTACAAACATTTAATCTCACATACACAAAATCAAATCAGAATCAAAATCCATTTTTTTTCGACACAAATATAAGTAGTGCACTTTTAGTTAGCTTTGCCCGGCGGCCGATCGAAAAATGAAGAGCCGGAGTGACGCCAGCAGTGTTGTTATCGTAAAAATTTGAGCTGCCGTATGTCACAGTCTGGTTTGCCGTATTTTAAGGAAAAAAATACTGAATTGCCGTATTGAAATATTTATTTTAAAAAAAATGTCTATTCCTCATTTGTTACTTCTCCATAAAGATTTCTTAAAGTCTCTATCACTTCAGATTCTTGTTTATCTAGTGCATACTTGTCCTTACTTTTCATTTTGTCGCACATGTCACGTGACACTTTAAACTTCGTACAGTTTCCTTGATTTTGAATCAGTTGCCTTGCTAATAGTCTTATTTACAGTCGAAGTTATTAATTTATTTCGCATTTTGGTCTTCATGTTGTTAACTTGACTGAATATCCTTTCATAGTCTGCGTTACTGTGTGGAAGACATAGAACATCTAGAGCAAACTTTGCTAGAGTTTTGCAGTCTGTTGTATCATGGATGTTTTCCCAAAATTCGTGAGCTTTCCAGGTGCCGATGTCTAAAGTCGAAAATTTGTTGACATCTGGTAAAAGTGTCCACTAGTCATCAATTTTTTGGAGGTCATTTTCGGTTTTGACAATTCGTGGTAGTTTCTGAGTTAGTGGCAACATTGACGGAAAATTCTCTCTATTACTGTGGCGCACAGCCTGTTCAGGTAACAAATATTTGAGAAGCGGAAGTATTTCATTGGAAAAATCATAACGCTTCCGAATTTCCTTGCAGCTTGTAACTAGAAAGTCGCGGCAACGAGTTTAAAATTCTGCCAGGAGCTCTTTCTTGCTTAAGATATTGGGTTTTTGAG
This sequence comes from Apamea epomidion, assembly GCA_947507525.1. Lineage (NCBI taxonomy): Eukaryota > Metazoa > Arthropoda > Insecta > Lepidoptera > Noctuidae > Apamea > Apamea epomidion. The sequence goes on from OX382226.1 coordinate 21,486,587, forward strand.
TTTCACACATGATTTTGACGCCCAAATACATTTGGGGTAGGAAATGTTGTGAATTTTCTGGGTTAATAGAGCATATTTCTGTTTGCTTAACGTAGTCTCTGGTCATGTAACAATTCAAGAGATCTTTATATGGCAGTTTCATACTATCATCCAGTTCTATTAGTCTGGAATCCATTCCCTGGAAATACTCGTTCATCTTCACAAATTTAGGTAATATCCATTGTAAAAATAGGATATAGAGTTTCACAAAATCGTCGTTTAACTCACGATGAATCAGCTCAGCAGCGACGGTACGTTCGTCTAGCCACTGGTGGGTGAAAAATAATTTCAGACTCTCCCATTGCTCTAGCAGCCTATTTATTACAGACAACAGCGATAGCCATCTAGTTTGCGAGGGGTGTAATAATTTGTGAATTTTTGAACTCATAAATTCTTGAAATTCAATGTCGAATACATTGAATTTCAAGAATTTATCTTGTCTTTTGGCACTATGTTTGAAAAATGCATACACGTTTCTTGCTAAATCCTCACAACGTCTTGGTAGTTTTTTGCAAGCTTCTTTAGCACATAAATGCATTGAGTGCTGTCACTCAATGCATTTATATAAATATTCAAGTGCATCTGTATGCACTTGAATATTTGTATACCTGGCAATTCGGAGCGCAAACGACTGGCAACCGAGATGTGAGGACCCATCATGACATTGCAGCCGTCCGATGCAAAGCCAATTATATTGTCTACCGGCACACCACGTTGAGTAAACGTTTCTATAATCGTTGTATAAAGCGCTTCAGCTGTACAACCTCGTGAAAAAGACGTCCCTTCACCTTTCTCGTGCAAAGGCTCCAATTGCCATAGGCAAGCTATAATTTTTTTGCAATTTTGATCATGATATCTGACAAGGATACATCTTGTCTTAGTAGTGGCTATGTCAGTAGATTCATCAGCAAGTACGCTGAATTATTGGTGTTTTAAAATATTTTCGAGGTATTCTTTCTGACTTTCTCCTATTACATTTTTTACAGTTGCTGTACATTTGCCTCTTTTTATCGCCAAATCAGCTGCTATTTTTGAATCTGGGAAACAAGATTTAAGGACCTCCGATAAATGATCCATTGCCAAGAAAGATATGTTATGCTCAGCCACAAATGCAACGAGTATTATTTCGGCTTCGGTAACAAGGGTGTTCGTGTCCTTTTCACGCGGTTTAAAATAAACACTAACAGATTTTGTAGACGATGCAGCAAATGTCTTCTTTTTATGTTGGTTATTTGTCACAATGTCGTCGCAAAGTTGAGAGTTCACCTCAGACTAAGGAAAAGAAAGGACTCGGCATAACGAACAGTAGTTATAGGAATGTGATGTATTTCGACGGCATAGTTACTGACATATCGGCATCTCCTTTTAACTTATGAGGGTAATCATATTTAAAAAAGGACAACAGTAGTTTGATCAGTACCAAAAACGGCAACATTTTCTACAAAATATCTCACTGCGGCCGGTCGCCATGTTTTGTCACAGCCAACGAGTTCAACAACAAGTACATCAGTTGTCATCGCGACTTGTTTGCTTCAGTGTTTTGAAGAAAATTTTGTGTTATTAGGCGAAAATTTTGCTTGTTTATAGTGTTCAAACTTGCCTAAGACTGCATTTATTATGGGTAGGTGCAGTGTGTTAGGCTGCCGCATGCCGCAAGCCGCCATCTTTGTGCCAGACTCACATTTTAGGTATGCACGTTTTTTTCGTAGGTATGTCATGTCTATTCTTTTCCTTAGTCTGACGTTAAATTGACGATAATTTAACGTCACAAACGGTGCACTTGGTCTATACGGATCATTATCAACAGGAGCAATCCAGCTTTTTATATAAATCGTCACTTTTCCACTGTTGTCTACATTTCTGTTTTATATGTTTACCCTTTTTAGTCTTTTTTGGCGAAGAAGGGCCTTCAGAGTCACATTCACTCATATCATCGATTATTTATCACAATCAAATTCAAATTAAACACTAAGAACTATTTCACTCGCGACCGTAATATTTACGAATGAGCGCTACTCGCATAAGTCTTTTTTTTTTTTTTTTCTGGGTGGGAAATCATCAAATGACTCCTCCCGCTCTGGGCGGAGCAGAAGGGAGTGTCAGACTTTTACTGACTAAAACCCACCCGTGTTCCTTCAGTTGCCTGTGCCAGGGGCCACGGTATCTCTTTCGAACAACCCGCAGCCCCGGCGGCATCGGCCCTAGCGGACCCCGTCAGTTCGTGCTGACAGCTCTTTGAGGCGCGCGTGGAACACAACGCGCCGTCGACCCGGGCCTGGTCCTTACCGGGCGGCGAGCTGCCCATAGCTCGCCGCCCGCAAGCCTGCGCCTACGGTGGCCGGGAGTCGGCTGTTGACTCCCGTCCAGGGCGTCTCCTGCGGCGGCTAGGAGCGCGAGGGTGCAGCGATTGCCTCTCCCTCGCGCGCTCCGCCTCCTCCTTCGCGAGCATTACTGCTTCGCAGAAGGAGGTGACGGCCTCCCATTCACTCTCGCTCCGGACCATGGCCTGTATGAGGGCCGGACGCGAGAGGTCGCCGCCGCCGATCGCCGCCACGAGGACACGGCGGGGCCCCGCCCAAGCCGGGCAGACCTCCACCGTATGCTCCACCGTGTCCTCCGGTCGCATAAGTCTCATACTTCATACTCGACTTCGACTATTACATTAAACATAAACAATTTATGTTAGTAGGAGTACATTAGCAACCGTTTCATTCATTTTTAACCAGGGCGAAAGAGATGACACGATGCGGCGTTACATCTCAATATTGATAACCGGGATTTCCCCGGCTCTGTTTCTAAAAGTAGGTAGTACTTGTACCTATGTACGTTTCGTTTCATTCATTACGCTAGGAAAAAAACGTTTCGTTTCACCTATAGCCAATTGCCGTATTTTGTGATACGGCAATGAGAAGGCGTATGCCGTAAAATCTGAAAAAAAATCGCTGATTACCGTATAATACGGCAATTGCCGTATCAATAACAACACTGGACGCCAGTGAATGGGCAAATCTAAAACCATTTGGAGTGACGCCCTAGTTTTATGCCACAGTTTTATGTTTGGACTGATCGTCAATGGCCAGCTTTACATCCGTCTAGAATAGGCTTTAGAGTGTCTACACGCGGGTCCGGACACTTATGAACTTGTCTGTACTTACGTGAAAGTTTTCATCTTTTGTTGGGCGGAGGTGATGCTATGCCCTCCTCGCCCTCCGAGAATAAAGAATATGATGACAATGAGTCTTCAGGTCTCGTATTAGTGGACTTCTGAACTCCATCCGAAACTTCAACTTTGGAACATTGCTCACCTCCAGCACTTACCCGTACAATTTCGTCCGGATTCAACGTGAAACACTAATTACAGAACAATAATACTCCTAACAATAATACTCCTAGCGGGGTTTCCTATGTTGTACACTTATTCACAACGGAAAAACCCGACACCTATAATAAATTGACACTGTGTGTTCATTTGATACGATCAATTATTGTATTTAACAATTTTAACACATAATTTTGAAATTTGAAAATTTTTCGATGTTTTAGCGGCAAAATTTACAAACGCTATGACATTGACAGCTTCGCGCCAAGCGTCCTTCTTGTTTAGAAAAGGACGCATGCTGGTGAGAGAGAGAGAGAAACAGGTATAAAACCATGGATAATTCGGTAAGTTTTAACCATAGATATCAATATAAAGGCAGATTTACATCAGCTTCTTCACCTAGCAACACTGTGTGTTTTAGTAAACACATAATGACTTACTTTGAGATCAACAGTGGCCTTGAGATGTCTGGACAGGAAGTAGTCTCTAGTCCTGAGGAAGCGCAGGATGGGTGCCGAGGTGTTGGGGCGCGCGCACAGCCAGTACACTAGGCGGTAGCAGCTCTCTACCAGGTTGTTCGCCTCTCTGGGGACATTGCATTCACAATTATAGTTAAACATACACAGAGAAGCTCTATAAATATATCCCCTGATATTTTAATATAATATGTCGAAATCGAAATCAATAAAAGTGTAACAAAATCGATCATTTTTTTCTTACTGAACACCTAACTTATCGATAGATATTCCAAATATAAATAACAGTCGTGGCGTGAAAGCGAAATGACAAAAAATTCAGTATACCAGGTCAAATAAGATTAGCTAGCGAAACTCCGCAGACTCAAACTGGACTCAAACTATTTATTTCAACTAAACCAATTACAGGCACTTTTGAATTGTCAAGGTCGGTCAGTCAAAAAGATGAAGCTAGTTGCCCATTCCAAAGTGTAGTAGGTTCCTATGGAGAAGAACGGGGAAGAAACTCCATCATCATCTGCCTAGCCTTTTCCCAACTATGTTAGGGTCGGCTTCCAGTCTAACCGGATACAGCTGAATACCAGTATTTTACATGGAGCGACTGCCTATCTGACCTCCACAAACCAGTGACTGGGTAATACGATACCCCTTGGTAAGACTGGTTGTCAAGACTTTCGGGCTACTGACAGCCCGTAACGACTGTCAAAGATCCACGAATGACAGCCGGAACCAACGGCTTAACGTGCTTTCCGAGGCAGGCAGGGGTCTTGGTTTGTGAAAATGGTCACCCATCCACGGATCAACCGCGGCAAGCGTAGCTTAACCTGATCGATCGACCCGTGCGGCTGTTATTACTCAGCCACAAGCCCCTCAAGCAAGAAACTCCATGGACATTCTTTTAAATCACATGAATAAATGACGTGATGGCTATCGACATCTAAACATGATAAAATAAATTTTAAAGAGACTTGATGATTTTTTTGGGGTCAACGACCCCTTGTAGTGATGCTACTTAAAGTATGAGTTGAGAAAATCTGCTTTTTTTATCACGTCTGTAAAGATTACACAAAAAAGAAATCATTTTTTTAAACTGATATTTTAAGTGACTAAACTACCCGCGATTTATGACCCCAGAAAAAACTCATTAAATTCATTTCTTTTTTGTTTTATCATTTTTAGAAATCGATACCGACACACACATCTATGAAGTTTCGCTAGCTAATCTAATTTGACCCTGTAGTTTTTAAAAATTCTATGCACTCGGCACGTTTTATTGCCGCGACTACCACGACTGTTTCGTAAATAGCTTCTAAAACATTACGTTAGTCAGTTTTTTTTTTTTTTCATATAAAACAAAATACGGACCTGTGCTGTTGATTGTGTGAGGCGATGTGTTGCTCCAAGATGTCAAGTATTGAGTGCAGGCAGGTGCGCGGGTAGCCCGAGGCGCCTGCTTCACTCAGCTGACTGCGACTCACCTGTGAATGCGAAACCTCATTATTTTATATTCGTACTAATTTCAGGCCAGTTCATTATGCTGGGTACAGATTCGTGAAACTAAAGGGCTCTTATCGGGCTAGATTTCTTTTATCCGAGGAAAAAAATTAGGTCTGACAGTTCTAGAATGGAAATATTGTCATAAATTCAAAATTTATATTCAAGATAAGACTTATACTAGGTATAAAAGTTTGTCAAAATTCGCATTAAAAATAGTAACAAATGGATAAATTATTGCAAAATGTGTTTTTTGATCAATTATTAGTTTATCTAATCATTATTTTTTTTTTAACTAATTGTTAATTATTTGTCCATTAGCAATGATATTATCTATATACATATAAAATTCAGTCATGACTGACTGACTGATACACCAACGCACAGCCTAAACCGCTGGTCCTAGAAACATGAAATTTGGAGGGTGTGTTCTTCGTGAAGAGTAGGTATCCACTAAGAAAGGGTTTTTCGAAGTTCCACCCATATAAGGGGGAAATGGGGGGATCTTGTTTGTATGGAAAATCTTATTCCTTAAGTTAATAAACTTGAAACTTGACACCAATACTAATTCTAAGTAAATTATGAAGTTTGCCACTTTATGTTTTTCTAAACTACCCCCTAAAATGGGGTTGGGGGGTTTCAAAGTTTGTATGGAAGAATTTTAGCGCGCGGTCCGATTAACTCGAAACTCAGTATTTATACGGTCTAGGATCGAAAGTAAAGAATAATGTGTATCAGGGTTTTTCGAAAATTACCCCTGACGGGCTGAAAAGGGGTAGTCAATTTTACAGGGGAGGATTTTACTGCATGAGACAAGTTATGCATACATCCAAAATGATTTTTTTAAATTCCACCCCTCTGGGGTGAAAAGCGGGGATACAGTTTATATGAAAAATCTTCTTCATTAGGTTAATAAACTTGAAACTTTTCAAGAATACTCGCCTAAGTAATAAAGTTTATCATTATAATTTTTTCAAAACTACCCCACAAAGGGGGATATAGGGGTAACACTTTTTTAAAAACAAAGCCTGTCGTGGTAAAAGGGGACGACAAGGTTTATTTCAAAAATCTTATTCATTTGATCTGTAAACTTTAAAATTAACCCGAATTAAATAAATTCGAAATTTTTAGAGTAAAGTACAAGCGGACGAAGTCGCGGGCAAAGTGCTATACTAAATAAAATTATAAATTCTGTTCGCCTAAACCACTGAACGGATTTCGATAAATTTGCCTGCCAGCAGATGCCAAAGAGATAGATGGCATTGTGGGGAAGAACATACTTCTTATCCTTCCCGACATCCACGCGGGCGAAGCCGCGGGCAGAAGCTAGTATCATATAATTGTTGTAATTATATTTTATAGTTTATCTAATGGTTACTAATTGGTTGTTTTTTAACTAATAGTTAATTAATTGACCATTAGCAATGATATCATATCATTAGATAAACTAAAAATTGATCAAAAAACACATTTTGCTAAAATTAGACATTAGTTACTATTTTTAACAATTGGTTGAGTGTAACTACGGATAAAAAAACGGGCTTTAGTTGTTTTAATTTATTAAATGTTTCAACATGTGTCACGGGTGACATAATTGTGTAGTTTTCCCCTTTAATACCGGGGTATTAAAGGGAAAAACTACACAATTACGCACTTGCAGGTCGGTCGATTGTTAGGGTCGGCGCAAGATATATTTTCAAGCCAATAGTCATGAAAATAATTCGATTTATTTAGAGTTGATTTTCGTAGCTCGCGACGGGCATGTAACCATAATGTTCAAAAAGCAGTACTCACGTCATCAGTCAGGCTGTACCCCAGCAGGAAGTGCGCCAGGTTGGGCGGCGCCGTGGGCAGCACGTGCTGCAGCAGCAGCAGCACGCCCTCCTTGGCGCCGCGCACCGCCCGGCCGTCCGCCTGGACTGCTGCCTCGGACCACTCTTCAGCCTCCAGGCATTCCACGAACCCGTATCTGGAGAGAAGAAACAATGTCTCTGTGATTTATGTGTACAATGAAGGATGAAAAATAAAGCAACTCGAATTGCAAACGGCACGAACAACCGAACCGTCACAGACTATTTGTTAAAATATTTTTTGTTTTATGGAAAGATGTAGGTTGCTTATACTTAAACGATCGTTTGGCAGAAGTTGATCGACTTGAAAATAACACGAAGTCGATACAAACAAATCTAAAATTAGTCTTAAGAGTAAATTACTATAAACTAATTGATATGTTAGTATGTAAGAAGCAGCACATACCTTATTTCCGCAGCTAAAGCGTGTCTATGCGTAATAGATGCCAGTAGATGCCTGGCAGCAGCGGGCGTGTTGAGCGCACGGACCAGCAGTGCCACCGCGCGGGCGGCGGCGGCCGGGAGGGTCGATACGTGCTGCAGGACCTTGCAGCATGTTATCAGGCGGCAGTTGTTGTCCGGGCCTTCGGGGGCTGTGACACGGAAAATTGTAAGGTAAACACTACACAAGAACAGGTTTCCAAATAAAAATATACGCTTTGGGTATCATCGTCTATCTTCGGAAATACGAACGCGCGATGACATCTAATATAGAGCTGTTACTATCATAGAAATACTATTATCTATTACCATGTTCTCAAAATTATAGATTAACAACTCTATACAATTCCAAAAAACTTTTCAAAACTTTTGAGTGTCAAATGACGACGAGCACTGCCACTAAGCGCGGTAGTACAGAACTAAGAAGCATTGCCTCTGTGAAGAATAACTTTGTGGCGAGACATTCGTGCTAATTCGGAAATACGAAGATTACCGAAACTTATGAGTTTCAAAATACAGATTTCCAAAGAAAGCCTTTCTTTGGAAATCTGTATTTAACTATAAAGCCTAGGTTCAGGAAGTATATATTTATTAAATTAAATCTCTTACTAGTTAAACTTACCCAGAATAAGTTTGGACAGCGGCACGATGAGTACGGATCGTCCGGCGTCGGCTGCGGCTGTTTGTAAGGGACGCTCCAGAGCCAGTGCGCGCTCCATTATCTGTAGGATGCTGATCAGACTCTGTTCCACGAACACCTGTGGGCAATAAAATGTTGAAATTACATACAGGAATTACAGAAAAGAAAAAGGAAGACGCAGCTGAAATGAGCAAGCCATTTCGGTGTATTGGCTATACATCATTCTGCGGGAGAAATTAGCGGCCGATTTTTTTTCTTAGTGAATAAATAAAAATAAATCACTTTTGATTATATTGATGGTAGTAAGGTGAATCACATAAACTGATAACACTTGAGCTACGAAAACAACCCTTACTGTTACGACATAAAGGCGGTGACAATATTAAATTATCACCATGGGCGTGCGCTAGATTACACTGTCAATGACTCTCAGCCGAAGAAATCAATGTTGGTTTTTTTCTACTTAACAATGATAAACCATGAAACATCACTCACCTTAGCGGGCTGAGGCTGTCTGTCTAGTAAGTCTCGCGCCTCGTCGAGGGACGTCAGCAGTAGGCGCAGCAGTTCGGACTTGGTGTGTAGCTGTAGCAGCAGGCGGAAGCCGGGCGGCGGGTTGGTGTCGGGCTCGCGGCCTGCTGGGGGGAAGTCGCTCGGAGACGGCTCGTAGGACTCTAGCCAGCGAGCGAACAGACGGAAGCATAGGGACAGCATCTGTGGAGAGAGAGGTAATGGAAGAATAAAATGTGTGTGTAATTTCTAAGTATTTTATTTTTTTGAAACTGAAGCTACAGATTGTGAGCCATTTTTGTAAAATAGGTTGGTAAACAATGACATACCTGCCACTTCTCCGTCGGCTTAGCGTAGGGCCGGTGCGGCGCGGGCAGCGCCAGGCGGCCGAGCGCGTGCTCCACGTAGGGGTCCAGGCCGGGGGCCCGGGCCCCCGCGCCCAGGGCCCGCGGCAGCGGGGCCGCGCCGCACAGCGACTCCAGCAGGCACAGGAAGGCGCGCGACAGCGGGTACTCCTCGATGCGGCACTCCACCTGCACGCGGGGATGTGGGTCACACAGTCTAACTAGTAACATAGAAGACGCGCTACGAGAGTTCAAAATAATAAGATGGTTCACAAAGTTCACTAAAGCCAATTAAACATCGAAAGAATTAAAAACATACAAATTCTATAATCTGGAAATTGGTTACAACATCTCATATCATATTGGATAAGGTGTGAATAATTATGGTGTTTCAGGCCATATTCTGGTGAAATCATAAACTAGCTCACCATACCTTGACCCGGAACCAGTGTGGATACTGGATAGAGTTCAAACATGGACAATCATCTAATATTATTACCTCATGTAACTCGGCATTGAGTGCTCTCTTATCATTGGTCGTAGACACAAGGTGTGCCGCCTCCAGTGCTGCCCACACCCTGCCCGCAGTGGCAGGAGTACCGCCCAGTGCGGCCAGGGTCATGCAGAGCTCTGCTTTCAGCTGGAGCGGGATGTGGCAGCAGATTAGACCTGATGAGAATAATATTAAGTCAAAAATCAAGTATTTAACAAAAGAGTAAGGTGCGAGAATATAGCAGTCGCGAGTGCTAGCATAAACTGTGACTCTGTGTGAGAAAGAGATGGAGCTCTACCGAACATATAGCTCCATCTGTTTCCCATTTTGAAGTAATATTAAAATAATAGTGCTGTGGGGGCCGATCCCCTGGGCAGCCTACCCCGCTCCCAGTGCACAGCTGACTACTGTTATTTGAACACGAACGGGAAATCGATTTATATATTTAGAAAAAAGTTAAAAAGGGTTATCGGAAGATGTGTAAAATCATAGGGAATCGATTATTTACTTCAATTTGGGTGACTCTCTGTTCCTTGAGAGACCTTATATCCAGTAGTAGAATGTCATAACTATAATTATACTAACCGAACATGCAGTTGACGGCGTCCCACTGCAGGTTCTCGCATATAGCGGCGCACGCGGCGTGGTCCTCGCGCGCTACGCTCGCTATCAACTTCAAAGCGGCTATCAGGGCTTCCACCTAAGGAATGTCATACAATACAATGATAAATTATAATTTATTTATTATCTCAAACAATCCGATCTATAGAGAGTAACTAAAAATAATTCATATGGCGCACTTTCTTTGCATAAAAGATTGTTTTGTAAAACATAGGTATTTGCGGATTAAAAGCAGCGTTAATTTGTCATCTGTATAATTAAGGACCCTAAAAATGCTTTGATGTGTTAGTGTATTTTTTCAGAGATTGCCGAAAAACTATTTAACCTGGATATAAAGGAATATAAATTATTCCTTTATATCCAGATTAAATAGTGTAATTGCTGTGACTTACTTCCTCCTGCCGCACGAGCATCTTGCCGGGCCGCGCGGCCGGCGTCACGATGGCGGACGCGCCCAGCGACGACGCGTGCACGTGGTTGGAGAACGGGGCCGGGTCCGCGCGCAGGTTACTGGACCACACACTTCCATAGGTTATTTATATTCAGTAGTTGACATAAGAACTGTAGGTATACATTGAGTCGCAAATATCGGGATGAATAGACGGTTCTAAATGATCGGCGACTAAGGTCTAAGGACCGATTTCTGATACGAAAATTATGAACGCGTCAAAATTAAACACAAGTCAAGTGACCACTCACAGCAGTTCACGCGCGCTGAAAGCTAATTCTGGGGTTGATTTTCTTCCAGAAACTGGGCGTAAATAACAGTAATAAGGGTTCGTTCTTATTTTGTGCTTCTGGAAAAGACTATTCACTTTTTTTTTGTCATCTTGTCACCAACAAACCTGTGATATCTGGCGAGCGCGGTGAGCAGATGGTAGGCCGACAGCGCGTCCCGCTTGGCCAGCAGCGCCCACGTGTGGCGCGGCACGGCCAGGCTGGCCAGCGCGCGCAGGTAGGCCGCTAATATTCACCAACAAACCTGTGATATCTGGCGAGCGCGGTGAGCAGATGGTAGGCCGACAGCGCGTCCCGCTTGGCCAGCAGCGCCCACGTGTGGCGCGGCACGGCCAGGCTGGCCAGCGCGCGCAGGTAGGCCGCTAATATTCACCAACAAACCTGTGATATCTGGCGAGCGCGGTGAGCAGATGGTAGGCCGACAGCGCGTCCCGCTTGGCCAGCAGCGCCCACGTGTGGCGCGGCACGGCCAGGCTGGCCAGCGCGCGCAGGTAGGCCGCTAATATTCACCAACAAACCTGTGATATCTGGCGAGCGCGGTGAGCAGATGGTAGGCCGACAGCGCGTCCCGCTTGGCCAGCAGCGCCCACGTGTGGCGCGGCACGGCCAGGCTGGCCAGCGCGCGCAGGTAGGCCGCTAATATTCACCAACAAACCTGTGATATCTGGCGAGCGCGGTGAGCAGATGGTAGGCCGACAGCGCGTCCCGCTTGGCCAGCAGCGCCCACGTGTGGCGCGGCACGGCCAGGCTGGCCAGCGCGCGCAGGTAGGCCGCTAATATTCACCAACAAACCTGTGATATCTGGCGAGCGCGGTGAGCAGATGGTAGGCCGACAGCGCGTCCCGCTTGGCCAGCAGCGCCCACGTGTGGCGCGGCACGGCCAGGCTGGCCAGCGCGCGCAGGTAGGCCGCTAATATTCACCAACAAACCTGTGATATCTGGCGAGCGCGGTGAGCAGATGGTAGGCCGACAGCGCGTCCCGCTTGGCCAGCAGCGCCCACGTGTGGCGCGGCACGGCCAGGCTGGCCAGCGCGCGCAGGTAGGCCGCTAATATTCACCAACAAACCTGTGATATCTGGCGAGCGCGGTGAGCAGATGGTAGGCCGACAGCGCGTCCCGCTTGGCCAGCAGCGCCCACGTGTGGCGCGGCACGGCCAGGCTGGCCAGCGCGCGCAGGTAGGCCGCTAATATTCACCAACAAACCTGTGATATCTGGCGAGCGCGGTGAGCAGATGGTAGGCCGACAGCGCGTCCCGCTTGGCCAGCAGCGCCCACGTGTGGCGCGGCACGGCCAGGCTGGCCAGCGCGCGCAGGTAGGCCGCTAATATTCACCAACAAACCTGTGATATCTGGCGAGCGCGGTGAGCAGATGGTAGGCCGACAGCGCGTCCCGCTTGGCCAGCAGCGCCCACGTGTGGCGCGGCACGGCCAGGCTGGCCAGCGCGCGCAGGTAGGCCGCTAATATTCACCAACAAACCTGTGATATCTGGCGAGCGCGGTGAGCAGATGGTAGGCCGACAGCGCGTCCCGCTTGGCCAGCAGCGCCCACGTGTGGCGCGGCACGGCCAGGCTGGCCAGCGCGCGCAGGTAGGCCGCTAATATTCACCAACAAACCTGTGATATCTGGCGAGCGCGGTGAGCAGATGGTAGGCCGACAGCGCGTCCCGCTTGGCCAGCAGCGCCCACGTGTGGCGCGGCACGGCCAGGCTGGCCAGCGCGCGCAGGTAGGCCGCTAATATTCACCAACAAACCTGTGATATCTGGCGAGCGCGGTGAGCAGATGGTAGGCCGACAGCGCGTCCCGCTTGGCCAGCAGCGCCCACGTGTGGCGCGGCACGGCCAGGCTGGCCAGCGCGCGCAGGTAGGCCGCTAATATTCACCAACAAACCTGTGATATCTGGCGAGCGCGGTGAGCAGATGGTAGGCCGACAGCGCGTCCCGCTTGGCCAGCAGCGCCCACGTGTGGCGCGGCACGGCCAGGCTGGCCAGCGCGCGCAGGTAGGCCGCTAATAACGCGCCGCACACTACCTCGCCCGACAGGCGCACGAACTTGTAGAGAGTCGCTGCGCGCCCGCCTGACCTGGAATGAAAATACTATCGTCAGCCTTATATTGTTATATCATGTTACATGGTAGGTGACGCTGATGTTAGCTCCTACTATCTATTTGAAAAAAAATTATGCTTGTATTACGAATATCTTTTGTCCGCCTGCCAATTTGCACGCTGATTGCTCGAAAACATCCTAGAATCCTCTTTTTTCTTGTTAATATTAAATTCACTTCCTGGGACCAAGCCGATTTGTCCGACGAAATCCGCGTGTTCTCGAACCGTAACTTTCTCTTTGACGCAACACCAAGTGGTAAGGCACCTCGAATGACACTCTTCTTCACAGCTGTGGCATAGCCACCTTGAGAAGGGCAAATAATAGGGGTTAAAGTATGAAATTGCCGTTTCATTGTAATAGGTACTTCGAATGGACTAGAACCGTTATGGTTTGATATTTTTGAGTGAAACTTTTTTCACATGGTACCTATGAAGTTCTTCTTTTAAAAAATGTGCAACATTCGATTATCGACTTTCAGTTGTTTTTTTTATTCAGCTTAGACAAGAAAGATGGATACTTTGAAAATTCGAGTTATTTTTGAATACGAGTTCCGACGCGGAACTAACGCGGCAGAAACAGCTCGCAATATCAATGTTGTGTTTGGAGAGGGGACTGATAATGAACGCACCGTGCGATTTTGGTTTAAACGCTTTCGTGATTGAAAAGCAAAGCTTACCAATAAAAAGGTAATGGTAACTGTTTGGTGGTCTCAGCATGGTGTTATTCACTCAGCTTTCTCTGATCTGGTCAAGCAATAACGGCAGATGTCTACTGTGCCGAACTCCGAACAATGATAGCAAAACTAGCAGTGAAACAGCCCCGACTCATGAATCGATCTTCACCATTATTGCTCCATGATAACGCGAGACCTCATACAGCACGAGAAACCGTTTTAACTCTACAGGAACTGCAATTAGAAACCATTCTAATGTAATTTATCTATAATATTTATGTATTTAGAAATATATAAGTATGTTTATCAGTTGTCTAGTACCCATAACACAAGCTCTGCTTACCTTGGGACTAGATGGCGTTGTGTGATAGTTGTGGAATATTTATTTTATTTTTATTTATTTTTATTCTTCACCCTCCGTATTCGCCAGACTTTGCTCCAACGGACTACGATTTTTTTCGTGATTTGGACAATTTTCTACGTGATAAAAAGTTTTCTTCTCAGGAGGCAGTACAAAATGCTTTCACACAGTTTGTCGAATCTCGATCACGAGAGTTCTATCAAAAGGCATAAATTACCTTCCTATTAGATGGCAGCAATGTATAGATAATATTGGTAATTATTTTGATTAAATAAATATATTAAATTTAAAAAAAAAACTAATTTCAATTTTTCAGTACAAATCGGCAATTTCATACTTTAACCCTTAATACTTATAAGAGTTCGCCTGTAAAGGTATACAATACGGATATTGACCTCTGCGTGTGCGAGTGCTGGTGCGGCTGGCAGGCCTGCCAGTAGTCGTGGCGCAGGCCCAGAGGGTCGCGCGCGTACAGGCGCTCCACGCAGCGCAGCAGCGCGTCCAGGCGCGTGCGCGACGAGCCCGCGCCGCCCGGCGGGCTCAGCCCCTCGGACGCGTACATCTGTACCGCTCGGGCTGCTTCGTCGGCCCTGGGGACAAAGGAATTTTAGGGTTACAAATACAAATAACGTAACAAAAAAGCCGAGAGTTACTTGTAGACTTTTCGTCTTGCGACGTAAAATAAGTTCGTGGTAATTTTGAGAAAACTATAGCAATATCGTGACACCACCGCGGGAACATCCCTGGTGGACATCCAAACCGCTAAAAATTATAGCAATATTGTGACACCACCGCGGGAACATCCCTGGTGGACATCCAAACCGCTAAAAATTATATCAATATTGTGACACCACCGCGGGAACATCCCTGGTGGACATCCAAACCGCTAAAAATTATAGCAATATTGTGACACCACCGCGGGAACATCCCTGGTGGACATCCAAACCGCTAAAAATTATAGCAATATTGTGACACCACCGCGGGGACATCCCTGGTGGACATCCAAACCGCTAAAAATTATAGCAATATTGTGACACCACCGCGGGAACATCCCTGGTGGACATCCAAACCGCAAAAAAGTAGTGTGGAAATACCTACCTACTGTGTAATTTAATTACTACTGTGTATTTTAAAACCCTTCGGAACGTGGATCCACGCGAGACACAATAGCTTTCTAATTGTTTTTATAATTAGTTAATTACGGCATTGAACCAGTTTAAGCATCATGAAAGCAAAATATGTGTATGTAAAACTTACTTGACTCTCATCTCCATGAGCTTAGAGTGCATGAGCACGATGAAGTCCGTGATGAGCGTGTGTATGCGACGCTGATAGTACTCCTCCTTGGATACCAGGTCCGTCGATAATATTGCCTCGTCTAGGTACTCGAATACCTGAAAAAAGTCATAGAGAGCTGTCAAGTTAAAGAAAATAGTTTCTGATAGGTGTGAGTTCTAATAATCTGGATACACATTTTTATCACTATTTGGTAACTATACCTTGTAACTACTACTGTGGTAACTACATACAGGGTGGCAGGGACATCGACGGGCACCTGTTACCATGGATTCAGCACATGATTCTAAACCTCACGTCGATAGATTTCATCGGTTATTTTAAATAAAAGTTAGCTGTTCTATACATTTTGACCGCATAGGTATTGCATTTTCCTATGAGACTGTAGATATTTTTTTTGATAATCGACAAACAATTCTACGCTTACGGGTCTAAAATCATGTGCGCGTCGATGTCCCTGCCACCCGGTATATTGGTAAGTGCCATTTTGAATTTATTACTTTTCTGAGATTACATAAATATCACTATGCCCAAGACAAATAGGTTAGGAAAACCTAATTTTGGATCCTAGTCAGAGGCACATTATTATTAGATTTACGGAAAAAGTGTTAGATAAATAAGTTTTTGAGAAAGTTTTCACACACACCCACCACAATCATCATGTAAATAGATTGAGTAACTTACTTTTCCATCAATAGCAGCATCCACAAGCATCTCGTCCTGGTCCAACAGCTCACACTTCAGATGCGGCGCAGTACTCCGGCGCAGCAGCGACTGTGGCGCCCTCTTCAGCGCCGCCAGCGCGAGTCCTAGTGACAGCTGACATAACGCTCGCACGCCGGACCCTCGGCCTTGCTCTGCGGAACCTGACAGCTCGTCTAGGAGGACGGAGATCAACTCTGGGTCTTGGATTAGGGGCAGCTTCTTGGCTAGCTCTTCGCCGTCTTCGCGTCTGGTTTAAAAAGGGAATAATCTGAATTTGAAGAATTCTATGACTAAAGTTGACTGAGTTCCGAGTCATTGTTAATTCCATTATAACGAGTCAAAAAGGTTTTGCATAGCTATTCACAACCATCCGGCGGGCTATCGAAAATAACACATTTCGATATCCTGATTTAGTTGCAATAATAGCAAGCAATGAAATAAAATAAAAAGCAATTGAAAAGAAGAAAAGATATAATAGTTGAAATTCCTAAAACTAAAACCAAGCTCGACCGTATTCAATACGACAAACGCTCAGCTCAGCTTTACAATCGAGTAAACAAAGAGATCTACATATACAATAAACCATTAACTGACTGTAAAAAAATAGTAACTAATTGGATAAAACCACTCACCTATGACGACACGGAGAAGCTACTGGAATAAATAAAACCTTACACTTAATGCTCTCATCATTCGTATTTGTACGTATACAGTCTGTTTCATTCATTGCCACTTACACTCACTCTGTCTTTTACATTAAATTTAACAAACCCTCACACTATCACCTAACTTTCACACACACAGATGCTCACATTCAACATTCAAATTCACATTTACACACCTTTATACTCACAGTAACACACCTCAGTATTCACACTCACACACCACCATTTTCACATTCACACACCTTCATAGTCATAGTCACATTCACACACCCTCATATTCGCATTCACACACCCCTACTCTCACTCACGCATTTGCATGCTTCTTGTCTAGTTTTAATTTTCTCTTTTTATTTTAAATCGCCTGTTTTTATAACACTTAAAACAAGTAATTTTATGTTAATATTTTAAGTTTTGGAAGAGCGGAGTCTCCTAACACAGGCTTTTTGCTTAAAAGGAGGCTCCAACCACTAGATGTTAAGTTTACTTGTAAAACAAATAAAACATTTTTCATTTTCATTTTCATTTCAATAGCGGTCGTCTTTTTGGTTTAAATCGGGTTTTGGACTTGTGAACAGAAGGCTTATTCTCGTTATTTAA
This sequence comes from Apamea epomidion, assembly GCA_947507525.1. Taxonomy (NCBI): domain Eukaryota; kingdom Metazoa; phylum Arthropoda; class Insecta; order Lepidoptera; family Noctuidae; genus Apamea; species Apamea epomidion. The sequence continues at coordinate 21,503,953 of OX382226.1, forward strand.
AATGTTCAAAATGGAGTCGCAGTCTCATCTCGGCGACAAACAAATGTCAAAAACTTGTCAAAATGTAGGGAAATTACAGGTATTTTTGACAGATTGAGACTGAGATCAGACTGTGAACGTTCTTCAAATTACGAGAATTGCCCTTCAGGTACAGTACGGAAGCGTATCGAGTTGTGAATAGTTATGCTGAAATGAATCTAAGAATACACAAGTCTTACCTGTGTAACACAGATAAATCCAATGCATATAGCAGTGCCATTTGCAAGCCGAGCGATATCTCATCGAGAGCGCCCGTCGGTCCCTGAGTCGGCGACGTTGTTTGCTACACAAAACATAATAAATTTAAATAAATATCACACAAATAAGGAAACAACAAAATAATGTTAGATTTAACCTTTTCTCGTTACATACCTCTGCTATCAGTCTTAAAATAATATCTCTGCTGAGTCCCCGCTGTGCTGAGGCTGAGAATACGACACCAGCTAGCAGTTTTCTGTGAGACAAAGAAGTTTATAGTTATTTCCACATAACATACAAAACTATAAAAACATGACCCTCCTTCATGCTAGGTAAAACATTAATTTCCTTTTGGGCACCGCCGCAGCCAAAAAATTAAACGAAAATAGCACCAATTCGTTTTAATTTAAAATTTTAAGAATATTGTATAAAAACGAATTTATGCTTGTTTATGGTTTCAAGAGAATTGTCCTAGTAACATTTGTGGATCCTTGTCCAATATACCTAGTAGTCTCTATAGTGCTGACGAGGGTCGCGTGGTGTCTTCCAGGTGGTAAAGCACGGTTGTTCTGCAGCAGCTCCATCTCGATCTCCAGAGTGAACCGGCGGAGCGCGTCCAACGCGTTGCCCAGCAACCCGTCCGATATGAGCTGCTCCACGTAGCGCGACACGTACGACACTATCTCCTCGCGGCCGTTTATTGACCTGGATGACAGAAATTGGTGAGAAAGTCTTACTTAAGAGTTTGGACGATTACACAATATACATTTTCCGAGGCGTTGCTTGACCAAAATTGCAAATGCAATAGAAATAACTTGTTCACCCCATCTTGTACATGAGAATCTCATCTATCTATACCAATGAATTGATATGAATTTGATAGCCAATGTTTTACAGACTAGCACCCTAGGAGCCGAGCATAAAGAAAAATATCAGAACACCAGCGTAAACGAAAAATGTCAGAACAAAAGCGTAAACGAAGTAATAGCGCGGGCAGGCGATGGTATGCGACAGGGTGGGTCGGGAGAACTAAAAAACTCCATGCGGACGAAGTCGCTGGCAGGAGCTAGTAATATTATATGAATGATGATCATCTTTTTCTGAATTGTGCCTCAAGTTACATCCATTACAACCCTGGTTTTTTTTTAATTGCTAGGTTTTGTGTCTTATTTTCTTCAGGCTCTTTACAAGTGCTATAAATATAAAACACTTACCAGCACACGCCATCCCGTGCCATGACGAGCTCCTTCAGAGCCTGCACTAGCGCTCTCCTGCCGTCGTAGTACAGTAGCACGGCCACCAGCCCGCGAGGTAGCCCCGGGTGCCGCGGAGACTGGCGCTGCGCCGTGTGCAGGAGCTCCAGTGATAGGTACTCGCTTACATTGTACATGTCTAGAGGAAACATTGTTTTTGTTAGTAATAATAAGAAGCATTTATATCAGGCTAAAATGGCCCGTAGACTTACCTTAAACTATCTTAAATATACAAATATTAGTCGAAAATAAAACACACACAAAAACAGAAACATCTTTCCGTAGCACTTCACTTTGCACTTGCTTGTTTTTATGCTTGTTTGTATACTGTAAATTGGGCCACAAACTATCTTCCGTTTAGAAAATTGTGCACGACAGAGTTCTGATATTCCACAGATATTTTTTGAAGGGTTAAAATAAATGTTTTGAATAAGGACTAAATCTTACATCAGAATAAATGATGATAATATTTTAAAAACTAGATAAGGTTGGCATTTCCTTAATCCTTGACCTAGTGAACCTTCAATCTTCCAAAGGACACTAATAGGGGTCAGACAGAACAGGATTTGGCAGATTTAAGGGCATTTTTAAAGGACAATAGTCCAGTAACTGTATGTATTGTTTCCTTTTTTTATTTATTACATAGTGATTAGACTGGATCCTTATAAATTTTTAGTGTCCAACCGAAACAGGATTTTCAGCGGAAACCGAAACCAAAACCGAACCTTCGGTCTTGGTCTCAGTTTCAGCCGAAACCGAAACCGAAACTTATTTGAATTTTTATAGCATGTTAAATCTATTGTATTTTTACGCATATATAGACAGTTAACACGTCGCTCATTTGGAGAAACATCGACGTAACTGCTACTTTTAAAATTTTACAGGAATGATTTAAAGTGAACTATTTTTTTGTAATGAGGTTACTGTCTCGTTATGAAGACCCTTGCCTATGTTTTTGTACTTAAAATGTGGCTACACTAATGTAGCTTTATGTGCAATTAAGTTGAATATTTATATTGGTATTCTTATAAATAAATAAAAGTATGTTGGGTACCTTCCGTATTTAATCCGTATTTAATCCGTATTTCTATCCGTAATTCCGTCATTGTTTCCCAAAGATTCAGTAAAATTCGCAGAACGCCGCGAAGAGCCGCGCATACATTTTTATGCTTTTATGAAAAAATGGAACCACATTTTTTAAAGTAATCAAAATACGCTTTTATTACGTATAATAAACATGGGCCATCTATTCTGCGAGCATGTGCCCTGCCCACTGCCACTTAAGTTTGGCAATTCTTTGGACTATGTCGGTTACCTTGGTTCTCCTGCGGTTATCTTCATTTCTGATTCGATTACGCAGGGAAACTCCAAGCATAGCCCTCTCCATTGCCCTTTGGGTGACTTTAAGCCTTCTAATAAGGCCCATTGTGAGAGACCACGTTTCAGTGCCATAGGTCATCACTGGCAAGACGCACTGGTAAGAACTCAACTGGCAATCACGTTCACTCACTCGAAGTTAGCCGAATGATGCGCGACAATTCACGAACACCTAGTTTCAGCGGGGCCGAAGGTTCGGCCAATTATTGGCCGAAACTAGCCGAAACCGAAACTGAACCTTCGGTTGGTCCTTATAAATTTGATACATTTTCATTTGTAAAAAGTAATATAAAAGGGAACCCACCTGATATGATAACAGCTTCATCAACAAGTTCTTTAGAGAGGAGTGTCCTCCCCACACTGGGGAGGGTCACCCCCTCAGTGATGCCGCGCCTTATCTCATCCCGGCTGGAGGGGTTTTTTGCCTAAAAACATGTAGGAATGGCGAGTTATGATATAATATTTGGGATTTAATATTGTTGTTGAAAAGTACTTAATAGTCTTTTTGTTTTTGTAATTATTTGTATTGATAGTTAGTTATTCATTTAATTAAGAACCTAGTGTAAATAGTTATTTGTGCCCAATATTGTAAGAAAACCAATAAAAGCTCAACTTATTAGTGAATGTGCTCACATTTCATGAGATGGTTTAGTTGCATTTTCTTTACATATTACTGACAGATTTCTTTTTAAAACTAAAGCATGCCATTTAAAAGAAGTCTTGTCTTTTAAATCGACATATTATCAGACTATGTTCAAAAAACCAATAAACTTGTTTATATTTTATTTAACTAGTAATACTGTACAAGAACAAATTAACACTAATATATACTATATACAATTATACACAAGTATATAATACGAAAAAATATAGAAAAAGGCAGGAGCTCATTGGGCATCAAAAAATTCGTCAGCATCACTGTCAATGGGATAAGTGCCCAAAAGGCTGGCAGCATTACCACGTTGGATGGCAATGCTGATTCTTTGGGCTAAGAATAGGCCAGCCTTCTGGTCACGTGAAGAGTCAACCGACCGCTTGGCGATGTCCCAAAAAATTGGATGAGCACTCGGACCCCAAGGCCCTAGTGTTTCAACCCCAAACGGCTCAAACATATAGCTCCCAATAAGGTTGTTATATTTGCGCCAATAAATAAATAAATAAACTGAATTGAAATTCAATTGAACTTTTTGCATTAAGTAACTAAACTTAGTAGACCTTGACTTTAATTATTGTGAAATATGCAATAGTTGTTGTTTCTAAGTCAAAATGTATTAAAATAACTAAACTTACAGGGTTCTTGAATAGAGACAGGAATGTTTGCTTATGCCTCCTTAGTACTGACTCAAATGTATGAACAGCATATGGGGCACCCTTGCCTTCATGTGCCAGGTAGCCCTCCACCACAGAGACCAACTCCTTGTACGGGGTCCATAGGTCATCTGCAGTTGTACCTGGAAAGATAATGTGAGAGATGATATAGCTGGACATTGTAGCAAGTGTATTGAAAATACTGTTACACTTATGAACACAAATGTTTATTTGCAATGCAATGTACAATTCCTTCTATTAGAGGTTTTTTATGCTCCTGGGTACGTATATTAAAATAATACTACATTATCAGTAGCATATACATGATTTTGGAACATTCCAACAGTGTTTATAACCTACAAACGCCTAAATTAGTCAGCTACTCAAATTAATGTTCAATAGCCGATATTCTAGTCGAGATACTTTCAAATCGCTTATTTATACAAAAATTACGATTCTTGTAGAACACAGATCTATTCGAACAAGGTAAAACAAAGATTTTCGTAATACCGCTAAACTTATAAAGCAAATAGGTTATGACAAGCGAATATTCACCTTCGTTTATATCCATTGTGTTTATTTACTGTCTGAACATTAACACTTTAATAATAAACCACCAACTCTCACTGCGTACAATTATAAATTATCGTTAGCTTGTATTCATAAAAAATATGTTTTTCTATTTTGAAATAATCTCGATTTGATTTGACAGTTGATATTGATAGTAAGACAGACGCGCGCACGACTCTTTTCGTTCGGAAATTTTAATATTAAAATATGTTGCACATGGTGAAGACTCAGCAATATTCAATGGGTTTTTAATACCCGTACAGCACACAAAATAAAGCGCCTGTCACGGTTCGAACCTACGACCTACAATTCGTAAGTCACGGGCGTTTCCACTGGGACAACACTGCTTTCCACCATGTAGTAAATCTACGTGTTTAATAAAAATCGTACTGCTTTTTTATTCTATAGCTGAGTACGCAGTACGAGTAGCAGTGCAGTTCAACTTCGGCCCTTATGCAGAAGTAGTAGTAAAAGTAGTTCCTGTAGTTTTTCATATAAGTAATAAAATTATAAAACAATATAGTATGAAAGGCAAAACAAAAAATACTGGTGTAGAGACAAGGTTGAGTTGAGAACTCGAGGCTCACATAATGCCAGATGCACCTGCTACACTAATAAGGGATGTTCTTCAGATAGGTGAGATGCGTAGTACTTTCAACCGGCGGCATGCGTGTATGACCCTGATGTATGAACGTAAACAAAGCAAAAGGAGTCTAAAAGTGCGTCTCCACTACGGGCCACGCGACCTCAAATCTTCGCGAGACCCGGCCTCGTGAGGCTTTTCCTATTGTTTGCAACGCGTCCCCATTATAAGAACTCGACCGCGCGGCTCGGCCTCTCGGAGCCGCGCGGCCCTAGTGGGGACGCGGCTTAAGGTCTGTAAGGATCGTAGCCAGTGACGTTCGCCTACATATCTATATATATTATATAAAAATGGATCCCTATTTCCCTTGGTCACGTCATAACATGAGAACGACTTTACCGATATCATCCATCTTTTTTTTTAAATTTTCTAATACTTTGTAGAAGGTTATTACGGAAAAAAAATAAGAAAGTTGCTACACGCGGACGAAGTCGCGGGCAAAAGCTAGTTTTACATAAAATTGCCAAAGAAGAAAAAAAATACATAAAAATAAACTCGGAGTTTGTCTATGTATTGCCCCCTTCTTTTGCAAAATAGATACTATTTCATAATTCCTAATAAAAGGCACAAAGGGTTCGATGGTGTCTGGTGACAGGCATGCTGACGTGGAGTTGCAGATACATCAACTACGGCAATATAAGCCTGTTAAAGCAATATAATATACCATTAGAATTTAGAAAGAAGACCCTTCCATTCTTGCAACTCCTGGCTGTGGGTAGACATCAGGGGCCACCCACTTTCTTTTACTCTGGCAACTGGCCTCACCTCCTTATTCTATATTTTTATTATAAGCAGAAATATAAATCAATGATAATTCTTTGTTTGTGAAAGGTATGGAACTTTTTTTTTACAAAATAACACTTGGTTCACACAACATTTAAGATTTATTTAAATGTATGTAAAATAAGATTTACAGAACAAGAACATTTATAACAATAAAAAACATATTAAAAAATAGTCTTCACATACAGTTAAAAATGTAGACATAATGCAAAATAGATTAGATTAGTTTTTCAATATTAGTGAGGTACTCCAGACATTTGTTCCGGTAAAATGTGTTGTTATAGAAAACAATGCTGTTGTAGAAGTCACCAACATTAGTGGTCTGCACCATCAGGGAGTTCAGTACATCCTTGGTACCATCACCCCTTACTTTATCACATTCACTGTCCATTAACTCCAGGTAATTCAGTGCAGATTTGTTCATCAGGTTCTTCAACACAATAGTATTGTGAGATGTAAAGCCAATCTTTCCAAAACACTTCTTGGTTATGATGTAAATGACACTGACATTGAAGTGTGACAGCATGTTGATATTCTGCACCAGCAGCGTCTGCCCCAAGACTAACTTCTGCAAACTCTGCAACAACACCTTGAAGCACCTCTTTTCAAATGCATGGTAGCTCTCTACGTGCTCAAACTCGGGAAGCAACAGTCTCATATTTATCTCCAGTCCATAGTCTCTATTGTTATCCATACATTTACCATCTTTACAAAATATTATCTCTTTAAACTCTTCTTCAGCTAAAATCTGTTGGTATAACTTAAAAATAGGTACAAATATAAACTTTGAGCTATTGATTTTCTGTAAAGGACAACCATACGTGAAGATTAGTCTCAGTTCTGAGTGTTCGTCATAGAACTGCATCCATTTCACTTGCTCATGTATTAGAATTAAGGGATTTGTCAGGACCTCTGCCTGCAGGAATGAATTCAAATTATTTAACTTCTCTCTGAGAGACATCTTAGTGTACAGCTGCCTCTCAGTGTATGATCCACGGTGATACCTGGGGTTCATGTTGATTTTGTTTTCTTCATGTAGTATACCTTTCAAGATCTCTTGTTGACTGTCCAAAGGTTTCAGATCATATTGCCAGATGAATTCTGTAGCGACTATAGCTCGAATTTTCTTGATATCTCTGTGGAGTGCAATGTTCTTCTGCATGAGGTAGGCTTGAAGGTTATTATTGATAACTTGGCACTGTATAGAACAGAAGTAACATGCGCATTCTTCAACTTGTTTCAGGAATGTCTCCGGTATAGCTTCAAGGGGGAACAAGGCAAAGTTTCCATACACATCTGATCCATACGCTGACTTCAGTGTTGGGAGAAACTTCTCCAGGATTGCAATTCCCTTGTACTTGAGGCAGACGGCGTAGACTTCGGAGTTGCCCTGCCGTGAGGTGACCGGCTTGTAAATGTTTACTTCACTGAACAAATGATTGACGAGGTACAAAAGGCTCACCGTGGAATGTTCAAATAATGTGAACAGCTTGAAGATTAGTGTCCCACCTGAAACATTCAATCAAATAGTTATTACTTATTAATTGGTGAAAGAACTCTTTAGTTATTTGTATATCTTTAATGAAAACAGCAGTAAATTATGTAATCCTTTTCTATTTATTAAATTTATGGCTGTTATAAATAACAACACTGCACAGTACCTGTGCTGAGAGCCTGCAATGCAGTGATGATCTCACAGTAGTGCAGAGGAGAGGTCACTTCCTCTTGAGCATCAGGCCTCTGCAGGCAGTCAATTGAACCATCTGCTGTCACCAACAGCACCTGGGAAAAGATAGCTTTTTTCAGTGTGTAGTTATATTTAGGCAACTTGTAAAAGTCTTGGCACAAAATATGTAACAAAAAAATAAGAGAAGATATTTATTTTCCTAAAACAGTGCATTACATTCCCTTATAGAAAATAACAAAAATAAGATGCAAAGGCAGCATTTTGCTTGTGAACTCACACTAGGTCCAGCCTGTCTCGTGGAGTCCATGGATGGTATTACTATATTTTGAAAATGCGCATAACATTTAAAGTTCCACAAAAGGCTTACCTTTCCTAAAGACTTGGCCTTTCTGATGATGGCCTGTGAGTTCTCCCAGTCCATGAGGTTGCCAGTGTTGTCCACGCCAAAGTCCCAGTTGTTCAGAGTGTGGAACATGAACCGGTCATCACTGATCATGTTGGATGGAGAGTTGCCCTCGTAATACGGGTTTAGTGTGTTAGCCACCCATTTCCACTGAAAAAGGTACAAAAGTTTATAAGTTACTTCATTTCATTGGTAATTAATTAGGACAACAGGTACATACTATTTGGATAAGGTTAATGATGTCATTGTTGGTAGAATTTAATTAGTGTAATTAGTTGCTATTGTTTGGTATTGATAAATATGATAATGATGTGGTAACAGGTGGTCTTCAAAACGGGAAATAGTAATTATGTTATGACATGCAAAGTAATCAATACTAAGTGATAATGATAGAAACACCTTGTTGATACTAAAATGGTCTCAATCTCTTTGATATTTCAAATTGTTAGCGTTTAGCTGGCTGCTACAATGACTCACATCAATGTTCTGGTGGTTTGACTTCAGGTAATGGTTCAGAGATGTGATGAATGCGCCCGGAGCTTCACACAGGTGTAGTGACACCATCTTCCTCTCTAGGGTCGCCTCCGCCGGTATGATGTTGTACGTGCACGCACATTCGTAGAACTTCGTCCATGCTTGTGTTAAGAACTCTGGGTTTATGACACACCTGATCTTCCAGCCCACCTCCCCCGCAGGGTTTCTGCGTCGCGTATGGCTGCTCCACTCCTCAATATTGAAATCATTCAATTGACTTTTGTGAAAATTTAATCGATTTTTCAATATCTCTAATTGCTTCACTTTCCATGGTGGCGTCGAAAACCACGACTCTTTCTCCGGCAATTTCCAGTCGTTGTGGAAGCGAAACTGGAATTTCTTATTGAACAAGTTGTTCAACTCATCTTGAAAATCGTCAGTACTGAAAAATCTTTGACGAGACTGTAATATGCAGCTATCAGTTTTATGAAACATTTCTTAGTGAGAGAACTACTTGAGCGATGAGTTAGCTTATAAATTTCAAACGAATCCAACTAAAGGTATAATATTACAGTATATACTTCAAAGGTGAAATATAGTTTAGTTCATTTTTATTACTGCGTTGCATTTGTATTTTCACAAGGCAGGAAGGAAAACAAAATACACAACCAATAAGATAAATGACGGATAACTGACAGTGGTGTTTCTATGACAGTTTGGTTTCTGTCATTGATTTATTTTGGAAAACTCTCAGCTTGGAATATTTCAGAACGAAACTATTTGTTCGGATAAACTTACAACAAGAGTTACTTCGAGAAAAAAGTTCTTTTATTTTGTCTATGTGGTTGTGGTCTGTATTTTTGCATAATCTGTGTAAATAAAAATCACAATGAGTTGAATGAACTTTTTTAGTTTTCTTTTGTGTTTGGTCGGTGTTCGCAAAATGATTGGTGATTTTAAATATTGGACATGAAGAGACTATTTAACGACTAACGTGAGACTATTTATTTCAGACTGCTTGTATTATCGACTTGATTGACGACCACGTACTGATCTAATTTACCGTTAGACTGTGATCATGAGCAATTGGAACCAAAGTATGCGAAATGACGACCGCAATGACGATAAACCTCCTTACTCAAGGATATTCGTAGTATGCACCAAGCAGTTACGGGTAGAAGATTTGAGGCCGGCTTTCGAGATATACGGACAGATTGAAGACATACACATGCCTAGGGATCGCAACACTGGGGAGTCGAAAGGCATAGCGTACATAAAATATACTAAGACTTCTTCCGCCGCAGCTGCTATAAAGGAGATGCACTTAAAATCTATTCAGAACAGTAGTAAACCTGTCCGAGTAATGGTTGCTACACACAAGAACGATAATCATAACCCAAACGAGGAAAAGTATAAGCGTCTCTTTATCAAAGTTCATAAAGAAGTCTCTGAGAGTGAGCTAAGACAACATTTCTCAACATTTGGTAATGTAGACACAATCCACCTGCAGCGGGATAAACTCACCGATGAGTGCAGGGGGTTTGCTTATGTCAATTACACATCATTTCTTGATGCAGCGGTGGCATTTGAGGGATGTGACAGGAAATATAAAGCAATATTTGCAACTCCTAAAGAAGAATTGAAAAGAAGTCGAAATAGTATTGAGAATTTTACTGAAAGCTTTCACTCTAGCAACTCCAGTATTGTTAAAGATAATTTCAGTGACCATTACAGTCAATCCAGAGGCGAAATGCAAAAAAGAGACAGTGTGACTTCACTTATTAAATCCAAAGCTCATGACTTTGACACAGTATGTGTGACTTGCAGCCCGCAAGTGCCACAGAAGTATATAGACAGGCTGTTTAACATAATCCCAGGGATGACTGCATGTAAATATACATCTGACTCTTTCAATGGTTACTGCAAGGCAATTATTACATATGCAGATGAAAAATCAGCAACTTATGCTGTAGAAAGATTAAATCACTTTGAGTTTCCTTCGGGAGAAATCATATCTGTGAAACCAGATAATAACCCTCTGAGCAAGGCAGCAAATAACCTTTCTAATATTGTTAACAGCTTTAAAAATGCTATTGATTCGGCAAATCCTGATTTGGTACAGCTTGCAGAGGCTATAGCTCAAGCATCTACTTTGATACAAGCTGCCACATCAGGCCCTGGCTTGAGGGAGATTAAAGCTGAGGGCCATCAAACTGACTACTGTAGTGTCATCCTACCCCCTCCGCAGCCACTAGCCAGCAGTAGCAGCAGGGTAGCTCAGAGATGTTTCTTAGTGTTCAAGCCTCACCCTCCCCCTATCTCAATTTTGAAAGATGCTTTTTGTCGTTTTGGAGATCTCATAGATGTATCTACATTCCCTAACAAAACATTTGGCTTTGCCAAGTATGCATCAATTAGAGCGGCTCAGGAGGCTATTAAAACCCTCCACGGAGCCACTCTGTGTGACATTAAGCTCAAGGTGTTAGAAGCAGATGAGAGACCATCAAAAGATGACAAGATAACTGTTGATGATGAGAATAGTGCAGACCACAATACTGATCGAAAAAGAATTAAATTACATGACGAAGACTCCAGCATGAACTGATGACAATGCATGATAATCCACTTCTATGATAATATAAGTACAGATCTGACGCAGCTGTTGTAAATGTTATAAAATTAAGACAGTATTCTTTATTATTAATGCTTTATTTAACAATAGTTTGTAATTATGACTGACTTTACAGAAATACTATTTTCATATGAATTAGCCAAATGCTGGAATGTTACGACTAATTTTTATATATTTTTTTTACAAAATTGTACATATACCATGAAATTATAGACATATACAAATTACCATAATGAATTTAACACTACTTTTACAGACTTGTTATTTTCATGACCTAAAGGACTTGGAAAAATCAAAATTGCAATCAAAATCACTTGTGTATTAACATAATAAATTATACAAACAAATACTGATTTTTTTATTTGTAATAATAAAGAGATTACTATTTCTAAGGGCTGATTTTTCAATCGCCAGATAACTTTTATTCGAGCACTAAAATTGACATTTGACAATTTTTGTATGAAATATCTGTCAAAATTTCAAAATTATTTCTTGAATAAAATTTTCTGGCATTGGGGCAATCGGCCCAGACTATAGTAGTTATACATGCCCTCGGCCATTAAGCCAACATCATCTTATTTATGCTACATCTAATCTATATTAAAAATCACAATATTATCAAACTTCACTGGACCCTATCTTTTCCCAAAAACTGGTACTTTATATTCATTCAAAATAATTTAGAACATGTGCAATTTCTTTGGGAATTTAAACAAAAAGTAACATCTATAAAAATGCAGCTGACTACCTGCTTACCCATTTGAAACCACTACTCACTAGTGGGGTGGCAAACAGTATTAACATGACTAACTATCAAGAGTTAGTCGATAACAAACTTAAAAAAAAAGGAGGAGGTAATGTATTCAGCGAGAACTTTTTTTTTTCAACAATGTAGACCGATTTTGCCATGATTGAATGCAGATTTACATGATTATTTTATCATTTGATCTACCAAATAAAAATAATTAATTAATTTTATTTACGAGCTAGCTTCATTATAACTTCCACTTTGTGTATATTGATGATGTTATAAAACTTCCTGTCACTGGTTGTTTTCATTGCAAGAAGTCATTATGAACCTCCTCCTTTTTGAAGTCTGTTAGAAACCAAATCTACAACTACCTTGGTAAACCAAATATTTAAGTTTTTTTTAATACACCTAATAGTTGAGTTCAACATTGGATCCTTATCAAATTAATATATGAAAATCTATTCAGTTGCATAGAACACAAAAGACTTGTGGGTTTTAACCCTGAAATTACAAAAAGCTCTGTTTAAACAGTAAAAGAGATCCTTTCTTAGAAAATCATACTTGAATGATTTACACTTTGTTCTGCAGCAAATATATCACCTCATTGAGGTCAGAGATCAGCTTCTTGGTGATATTGTCATACTGCATTTCAAAGCCATCTTGACGACTCTCAGACCAATTCCTGTTATTATCACTTAGAGTTTTCTTAGATTCAATCAGCTGCAAGAAATTAATGAAAATATCAATTAGATCCTATATAATTTTTCAGTGAAATGACTTAATTTGAATAAAATTCTGACATCAATATTGTTTTACTAGATTTATAAATTTTATTTAAGTTTTCTTAATACCATTTATTTATCACTTTTAAATATTACAGAAGTCTTTTGAATTGCCAATTCTAAATTCTTCAATTCCCCAATAGCAAATGTAAAGTATGAAAAAAATGAATATCTTTAAAATGAATATAAATTTGATGTTTTACATTATACTTTTTAAAACTATTATTCTTACCTTGGCAAACATGTCAACATCTCCACGCAGCTGCTGCAGCTTGGCCTCCAGTTCTGCATTTTTGAGATTAACATCATCATTTTTCTTCAACTTTATGTTTGCTAAGCGTTTTCCGAGCTGGTCTAAGCTCTGAGCGTACTGATCCAGATCAAAGTCGACCTTCCCTGTGGGCTTAGGGGGTTGTTGCTCTAGTGATACCAATGAATGCTTTAGGCGCTCGGCGTAGCTCTTCAGTGATGATTTGGCTTCATCCACATCGATATCCATTTTGTCTTCCGCCATATCTGGCATTAGCAATTTTGGAACACCGGTTTCCAAGAATTTCGAAATGTTTTCATGCCGCAACTCCTCGTTGGTGGCGGGTTGTTCAGTATTCTCCACCACTGTGGACACTGAGTCGTACATGGATCTTATTTCCATCATAATCTTTTGTGAATCTTCAAGCTCTTTATCCAAATCATTGGTCATTTTTTCTAACGCATCTAGCTTTACTACTGATTGAATATATTCTGTGAAATCACCAGGATTCGTTTTGTATCGTTCCCCCATTTTTAGCGATTCTTAAAAGAATAAAAATAAGTCTGAAAAGAAACGGAGTTTCTTTCTTTCGTTCGAACTCGATCAATCAATCATAGACAAACTGGGAGAGTAGCAAGAGAGCAGCATAGAGTAAAGTAAAATGAGCATAGATTATACACTAAATGAGAGTAGGTAGAGGAGAGATTACCATGGACGTATGAGATTACCAAGACATTTCTTTAATATTTGACAAGCTTTGTAACGTTCAGGAACTATTGTCCATGTAGCACAGAACAGTAATACCCTAGGCGCCATGTAGTACATATACTAATTCCATGCCTTTTACTCCTTTCACCCTTTTTTATCATCGTCATCACCATCATTCATCTCCATCCTCAACAATTTGTAGTCTGTCACTGGTGGTGAGCACTAATGATGGAAAAGTATTGGGCACGTATAGAATAACGTAAAAAGGTAATAATTAATTAATGATAATTAAATATATTAATAATATATGTATTTATATACAGGGTTACAGGTTAAGTCGACCTAGATCCTTTAAGAGGTTTTAGTTTTCATCATTCCTAGCTGATTTGACTATGAAACATCCCGCCCCAAACCTAACCAATATTGAGATATTGGATTTTGATAATTTTTTAAATAAAATGAAGATTTTTTGTATAATTGTCCTTTTTTTCGGATTTTGTGCCTCTAATTTAGAATGTTTTTGCTATTTTTGTGTACTAAAAAATAAACAAATTTGTATAAACATTTGGTTTCTTTTAAGAATATTTCAAAAAAAGTCTATGACAGTAATGCTGCTGATGTACAAAAAATCTACGTTTCTTTAGCTATCCAACAATGTATAACAAGCTAGGGTATCATCATGATGTAACGCTCTCAGGCAGTAGTAACAAATAACTGTACTTAAGGACAAAGTTATCACTTGGGTCAGCAAACAAAATAAAACAAACTAAATAGCTTTAACAATGATGGACAGATAATCAATAACATAAGTTATGCTGATGACATGGTGCTGCTCAGCCCATCAATCTGCGGTCTAAGAAAACTGCTGGCCGTCTGTGAGAGTTATGCGGAGGCTCATGGATTGAGGTATAATGCCACTAAGAGTGAGGTTATGGTGTTGAAAGTACCTAAAAATACACCTGCAAATATTCCACCTGTAACGTTGACAATGCGAGCTGTGTCCAGAAGTACCGCTTTCTGAATCAAGATAGATAGAATAGATAAAATACTCTTTATTGTACACCATACAAATTACAGAAAGCTAAATATATAAAATTTTACAAAGGGTGACACAATGGGCGGTCTTATCGCTAAGAGCGATCTTTTAATGACAACCTTTGATCCAGCTGCCCAACGAGAGCCTCCTCAGGTGTTGGTCGAGGCTCTTGGCTATTAAGCCATTGGCTGTCACGACTATCGGCACAATGATCGCTGAGTCCACATCCCACATGTCAACAACCTCGCGAGCCAAGTCAAGATACTTGATTTGTTTATCTTTCTCGGCTTTCACGAGGTTCTCATCATGCGGGACGGTTATGTCAACAATCACAGCGCGTCGCTCTGATCGATCAACCACCACTATATCAGGCTTATTGGCAACAATAGTCCTGTCAGTGATGATGGATCGATCCCAGTACAATGTGACATTACCATTTTCGAGAACTGGGTCGGACACATACCTGTAGTACGGCACCTCCGATTCCACAAGGTTGTATTTCAGAGCAAGTTGCTGATGGATTATCCTAGCTACAAGGTTGTGTCTATGCAAGTACTCTCCGTTAGCTAGACGAGAACACCCGGAGATAATATGCCTGATTGATTCCCCCGGCCGGTGGCATGCCCGACAGATGTCAACCGTGCCGTCTTTCACAATAAATCTCCGGTAATTGTTCGTCATCATAACTTCGTCCATAATTGCACAGACAAAACCTTCGATTTCTCCAAAGAGGTCACTGAAACGCAGCCAGGCTACGGACGCTAGTAGATCTACATCGGGCCCATGTAGGGCCCGAAAGAAGCGCCCGTGAAGCTCCTTACTCTGCCATATCTCCATGCGTTCATTAGTGTCAAGCACTACTGGTTTGCGCCAGTTCTCTTTACCCAAGGAGAGCGGTGTGAAGCCCTTGTCCACCGCGACTACATCTTGATGCATCCCCACGTCGGTTTCTAGGATAAATTCCCTGAGACTGCATATCTCGCGATTGTGGAGGTTCTTAGCGTTTAAAAAGCCTCGGGCTCCAACCTTTCGCGGGATATACAGCCTCATTACCGATGACCGTGGGTGATGCATTCGATTTGCAGTTAGCATCGTACGGACCCTCCTATCCAGGGCGTCGAGTTCGGTCTGAGTCCATTTGAGTATGCCGAAAGAGTATATCAAAACCGGCATGACCCAACCGTTAAAGGCGCGCACCTTGTTCCCGCCTGATAAAAGACTATTAAATACTTTTTTCAGGCGGATAAAGAAGCGCTCCTTCAACGATTGCTTCATGTCAGTAACATTGATGCCCAGCGCTTCCGACATACCCAAATACTTATAGGTTTCAGATGCGGAGAGGGCTCTAAGATTTGTGGAATCCGAGAGTTGGGTTCCCACGGATTCCACGATCTCCCCTCGCTTTACATGCATGACCGCACATTTGTCCACACCAAATTCCATCCTGATGGCGCTTCTGAAAGTTTCAGTAATTTTCAGTAGCTCCATCAGTTGCAAATTGTTGGGGGCAAAGAGTTTTAGGTCATCCATGTAGAGGAGGTGAGATATAACCTGACCACCTCTCCTCAGCCGATAGTCTAGACCTGAATCTTCCAGCAGCGTGCTTACAGCAGAACCAAAGCGGACTCAAACTGTCGCCCTGGAATATGCCTCGCTCGATCCTTATCGGCTCGCTATTCCTCTGGATATTTCGACATCCTGGATAGCGAAGGACCGTCCTCCATTGCCCCATACACGTCATCAGGAAGGTGCGCAGAGTTGTATCTACTTTATACAATTCCAGCACCCTCATGAGCCATGTATGTGGCACCGAGTCATAGGCCTTCTTATAATCTATCCAACATGTCGACAGATCCTTTCGGGAACGACGAACCTGTTGGCTAATGGCCATATCAATGAGAAGTAGCTCCTTAGTACCGCGGGACCCGTTCTTACATCCATTTTGAGAGACAGACATGATGGTGTTGCTGTCTATATGTTTATTAATTTTAGCTCTCAAAATGCATGTAAGAACTTTATAGAACGTCGGTAGACAAGTGATCGGTCTATAATTTCTGGGATCCGCGGTACTACCTGATTTATGGAGCAGGTGGGTTATTCCTGTCGTTAGGAACTGGGGCAGCGACCCTGACTCTAAGGCTGACTGGAACTGGGATGCCAAGGGGCGTGCGATCTTTGGAACCACTTTTTTTATTATTATTATTTAAAAACATCTTTTTTTTTTTTTTTTTACATTAAATGTTCCACGTGTCCTCTGTTCCGCACAAATATTCGCATTCTGTGCCGTAGTCCACTTTTAACCACACCAGTGGTTAAGGTAGATGCTCCAAAGTAGCCCGCGAAATTCAAATTTTCTTAGGTTTTTTGCAATTTGCTGGTCAGTATTAAGTTGTACGTTGATTAAAATATGATTCGCGGCCGTATCAAATATGTATTTACAGAATTATAATCGTTAGGATCAGTAATACAACTTGTTATGTTAGCATAATCCTAAAATGTCAAGATTTCCTGACAATGTCATTCAGTAGGATTACTTGATCTTAGAGTGAGAACATAAACCAGTTAATTAATTCGATTATCACATCATTTTACAATATTTCAACAATTTGCAAATTCGACCTTTGCCAACATTATCGACTGTCTCATAGGCACCTTTAAATATTTATGAAACTTTTGTACCTCGTTGCATAGCTGATTAAATGAAAATGTCTTCCCCGTAATTTGTACGCATAGTGTTATAGTAAAATTTTGAGATAACTGGTGTCAAAGTTCGTGTACGTAGATGATTTTTGAAAATAGTTAATAAACTTTTTATTTTAACTTATAACAGTTTGATATTTTAGAAAATTTGGTTACATCAATAGGTGTGTTAAAGTATTAGGTAGCCAACGGAATAGCTATAAAAGCCATTCAATTAGAAAATTTAGAGATATGTAAGTGATATTTAGTGACGAATTCTGGGAAATCTTCAAAAAAAAACATAAAAATCGGTTTTTGTCGAATTCCATGAATTTTCACCTAGGTTTGGGTCACACTTGACTCACTTTGGTCACACTATTACGCCCTGGAAGGATCACGTCTAGTTTCCCTGTCAGCCTGTATATCATTGTTTTTTTTATTTTTTTCTAAATGTGGTTTGTTTCTAACTAAATTGAATCAGTGCTGAGTAGTGGTGTAGTGGCCCAGTGGTAACGGTCGCGAACGAGTTGTATGTTAAGGTTTGGACCCTAACAGGCTCTTTACTTTGTGTCTTTTGAAACATCGTCAGGAAACCGGCATGTCCTAGAACCAAAAATTCGAAGACGTGACGTCAACCAACCCGCGCTGGGCCTACTTAGTGGACTTGCTTACTCCCCCCCCCCTGGGCTGTGTCCCAGCAGTGGGAACATTATAGGCTGATTGTGTTAAACAGGATCGGCTTCTGTTCACTTTCACAAGTGTTGATTCAGCATATTTGGTACTGTTTTAGGCTCATGTCAGTAGGTCAAGCTACCCGAAACTGCCAAATTTTTTATTTGAGATTGTAGTAGTTTGATGTGATGGCGTCTGTACATACTGAGTCGTGTATGGATTTCATTAGTGTGTAACACCCACAAAATTAGTAAGTACATAATACAAAGGTGACATTTTTGAACGGGACATAAGAATACGTAGTATATATTCTGTGGTAACTGGTGACAATAGGCAGGGTTGTTGATATTCAGACATTGACGGATTATCACACCATTAATTTATCACACGTGCGTGTGACAGTAGGGACAATAGTGAGTCTGACTAAAAAACAAGAAAATTGCTTAAAAATGGTTCGAAAATTAAAGTTTCATGAACAGAAACTACTGAAAAAAGTAGACTTTATATCATGGAAAGTTGACAATAACCTCAATGAAGTGAAAGTTATGAAAAAATACCATATACAAAAACGGGAAGATTACACAAAGTAAACCACTATTTTGGTTGTTGTTATTATGTTTCAAATTGAATAAAAAATGTAATATTTTCATGTTTATGTAATAGGTACAATAAGCTGTCTAGGGAGATCCGTGAATTGGCAAATAAGATAAAAGATCTGGATGCTAGCAACGAGTTTCGCACCGAGCAAAGTGGTCAATTGTTAGAGAAGTTATATCAGATGGGCTTGATACCGACGCGGTGGGATCTTGCGCTGGCCAGCACCGTGTCAGCGAGCGCGTTCTGCAGACGAAGACTGCCTTCTGTTATGGTTAGAAGTAAGTATTCAATTGTTAATATCAAAGTAGAATAACGGTTTTTAGAAAGCCGTTAAAAGCTATAATAGGTATCATTCTAGTTTTTATGTTCTGGCATGCTTAATGTACTCGGATTAATTATAGCCAATGTTACATGCCATTACTTTTTTTCTCTAAAAAACGTAACTTTTTACAATTTGTTGTTACACAACAATGTACTGGCGAGCCGTTCATTTAAATTACAAAAATGTTAATTACTACATTGTTATTTATTACTTACATACAATAATTATATCTATCCAAATCTGCACAATTTGTTCAATATTTTTAAAACTCACAAAAACATATATTTTGCCTGCCTGTTATCTTTAACATGAAATTCCAGATAAAATGTCAGAGAACATGAAGGAAGCCACAAAGTACATAGAACAGGGTCATGTCCGCGTGGGACCGGAAGTAGTAAAGGATCCGGCATTCCTGGTCACCAGAGCTTTGGAGGACTTTGTCACATGGGTTGATGGGTCTGCTATCAGGAGACATGTTATGGAGTATAATGACTTGGTGAGATTTATATTACGATATTTTTTTTTTGTGTGGCTTAGTGCAGTGTGGTTGGTTATAGGTTAGAATGATGCCCAGGAGTGAGATAGCGCAGGCTAGTAAAAAAAAAAAGACAATTTTTAGAATAATGTTACCAGCTTAACCTCAGCTGTCATTTCAAATAACTTTGAATGTTCAACCAGCAATGGATATAGTTAGAATTTAATGTTTTTATTGTTTCAGAGGGATGACTTTGACATGCTGTAGCACACCAGTTAGCTAGAATTCTTCTTTGTGTCACTGGCACAATTGTATTTTAGCTATAATTAAGATAATATAATGTAAATAGGTAAGAGTGGAATGATTGTGTTGAGTCTTGAGTATGGAAATAAAAAATAAAATAAATATGTCACATAATTTATTAGATGTATTAATTTGACCAGATCCTATCTACAGTAGTGTGAAACTAATGTATTATTTACATTTCTTACTATACTTATTGCTATATTATATACCCCACTGATATTGTGGTCTCCTCATACACCTTCATCATTATTGCCATACACTCTTAGGCTACGTGCATACTGACAGGTGGCTTGAATATCGCTTAGAGCCTAGTGATTTAACATCCTTCGATACACGCTAGCCTAGCTAGACTAGCGAAGGCGCCAAGCGCGCAGTGCGGCCGGTTGCGAAAATTCTAGAGTTTTGTTTCACTTCGGAACTCTCAAGGTGACTCGCTAGGCTCAGTGTGTACATAGCATTAGAGTATGTGGCACTCCTAATTTAACAGTTAGTTCAGATGAACCCTGATTCTTAATTTGTTTAGTTTCAAATATAACATAACTCTTCTAAGATGTTCTCAGGTTGTTCTATTACAGTTTTCGTACGTTTTTTCCAATTTGTGGGTCTGTGTCAGGAAAACCTGTTGATCAAAATATGATTCGCGACCGTAACAATTAATTGTTGTATTTCAAAATATAAAATTGGTCTCTAATGTCATGTCATAAAAAGTTACCTAATTCAATAATTTATATAACTAAATTTTGAACTTAAAAACGGTGATTTTAATTGTGTAAATACACATTTGTTACGGTAGCGAATCATTGATACTGACTTACAAATCGCTTAACATCCTTAGAAAATTTGAATTCCGCGAGCTACTCTAATCGGCGATATCACCGCGACGATAATTTGATGGCGCCGCATGACTATCGCCGCGATTATCTCGCCCGTGGAGATGTCGCCTAACGTTTTCGTTTTAATAACAAACATACTTGTGTATGTAGTAAACATAGTAAACACTTGTGATTGCATAACATACATCCAACACTCATTTCCTTGCATAGACCTAAGCTCGCCACCTGAATCACAAAGCCAGCATGTCCCTCTGTCCCCTCATCTCCAACACGGCGGCTATCCTCATGATAGCCTCGGCTTGTGTGCTGGCAGCGTCCGCCAGCCGCTTCAGCGCTTCAGCTTGTAACAGCGCCGCTTCTGCGTTCTTAGTGGCGACGGTAACGCGCTGCTCCTCTGCCTTGGCTCGTATTAACTCTGCGTCGGCTCGTTTTTTCTCTACTTCTATTAGCCATTGTGGGTATAGCTCTGTAAAAGAGTAAATACAATTTTAGAGATAGTCTTTTATACAGGGTGGCAGGGACATCGACGCGCACTGTTACCTGTTACCATGGATTCAGCACATGAGTTTAGACCACTTAGCGTCGAAATTTTTCGTCGGTTATTAAAAAAAAATATTTTGTTCCATACATTTTGACCGCGTAGGTATTGCACTTTTCTATGAAACAAAAGATTTTTTTTTTTTATAATCGACGAAAAATTTCGACGCTGTGGGGTCTAGTATCCCTCCTCTCTTAGGCAAGTTTATTATGTTCGGTAGCAATAGAAAACGTAAGTGTGTCTCATTAGTGATAATTGAGCTTTTATCAGAGTACCAGGCCGCGTCCTAACCAAAAGCGATCGTCGTGCTCTTTTATATGAATATGACGTACTCGCGCGATCAATCAAGTCACGTTTGTACGTCATAATTCTCCCCGCGTCCTATTTAAAAGCGATCATGTAACGTGCATTTAAGCCACTTTTTAGAAAACATCCTCTGTTAGCGCGATCACGCGTTCAGGTTCACCGAACAAATAGTGACATAATAATATGAGCGCGTCGATCGCTTTTAAAAAACAAACGACCAGTGTCCACTTTAGCCCTGGATCGAAAGAGATGGAAGTCATGGGGAGAGGTCTTTGCCCGGCAATGGGATGATGTAGGCTAACAATAACAGTAGGTAGCCACCTCATAGAAACGATCGCGTATTTCCACGACAGCCGCTGTTGGTAAGAACAGCGAGGGTATATGTCTAGTAATTTGTTGGGAGTATTATTAGGTGTATAGAATATGGAGTTCTTCCAGCTATTAAATAAACTTACTCAGTATAGCAGGTTCATCAGATTGGTTGCCGTTTACATATTCTCCGCCAGAGGACTCTGCACTGTCATTACTTTGATCATCACCACCTGGTATTGATAAGCATGGTATTAAAGGCTACTCAAGTAACTAATACATGAGGATAAAGTATGAAGAATATGTTAAGAATCAGAGTTTGTGCCCGCATGGAAACATGTTGTGATGGTTTAATTAGAAGTGCCACAAGGCCAATCAAATTTTGAACAAATGTTTTTTTCACTTAGGGATCACTCCATCTTATAATTACCTGATAATCTGTCACTTGATCCACTGTTACTTTTGCTAAAACTATTCACATGTATTGTTTCCTGACAGGTTTCCACCTTCACTACTGGGTGTAAGTTATTCTGGAAACAAAATGAAAACCATCTAAAAATACAGTATTTTAGGTAATCAGTATCTCCTTCTAAACTGATGAAAAAAGATTGCATGCAGCGGAGATGAGAATGTTGAGATGGATCTGTGGAGTGACGAGACTGGATAAAGTAAGAAATGAGTATATAAGGGGAAGTTTGAAAGTGGCGCCAGTGACAGAAAAGTTGAAAGGAAATCCTTTGGCTTGGTATGGGCGGGCATGTGATGAGAAGGGATGAAACGCATGTGACTAAAAGAGTGATGAATATACATGTTGTTGGATGGAAAGGGAGAGGAAGGCCGAAGAAAATATGGATGTATTGTGTGAGGAATGATATGAAAGAGAAGGGAGTGAATGATAGCGTGACGGTTGACAGGGGAGAATGGAAGAAGAAAACGTGTTGCGCCGACCCCAAGTAACATGGGATAAGGGCAGGAAAATGAGTATGTCCTTCTAAACACTGAAAATAATTAAATGTATTGAACAGCAGACTACAACATTAGGTTCTAATACTATACCGAATTTGACTCTCCATATCCTCTTCTGGTCTTCTGCTTGTCATAATACGGGCCTAATATAGCAATTGCCCTCTTCTCCATCTTTGTCAGTGGTCTGATGCCCTTGAGAGGAGAGCCTGACTTCTTCTTCTTTTTTAGCAGTGATACTTTATTCTTTAGCTTGTTCTTGAAGTCACTCCAATACTACAAGTATGTATAGAACAAATTTTTATAATAAAGTACAATTTAAACTAAGCTAAGGGCTTTTAGAATACATAGATGGGTTCAATCATAACAGAACAAATGCTACTTTTATAGGGATAATATTATTATATTAACCTTACTCCATCCATCAGGTGTCTTCTTCGTACCACCTCGGCAGCTGTTGAGCATCTTAGTGAGTTCCTCCCACAGCCTCTTGGACATATGCCTAGCTTCAAGTGACCGCAGGTTGCCAGATGCAAATTCTACATGCTCTGCCATGAAGTCTATAACTGTCTTCATTTGTTCGTACGATACCAGGCGGGATTGGCTGTTACTGTCGCTCATTTTTTTCGCTACTGAAAACAGTATTTGAAACTGTGTTTATTCCATTTGGAAATTCTGCTAAAAAATCTACAGCAAACTAGTATTCATAATAATGCTACTGCCATATTAAGCTTACACAGACAGTGGCCTCAGTGGTTCCAGACAGAAAACATTGAGAAATTAATTAATTTAGCTACAAACTTACACAGACTTTTGTGTAATAGAAAGTGCGTAAATTAAAAACGAATGTAAAACAGTATCTGCAAGGCTCATTTGAATTCAATATGTGTTGAAATTGTTTTGAAATGATGATATTGATTTACACAAGATTTTATTGATAAAAAATAACAACAAATACATGATCACTATCAGCTGTCAAGTTGATCAATGTTTACATGACAATGACATTGACACTGACTGACGTTGACGATGAAGAAACCTACATTTTATGGTACCTATCCTTCATTCCTTCTGAAAAAGTTAAGTCTGATATACACTTTGCTGGGGGTAAGACCACGGGGCGTGCCACTGTTCCCTTTCCTCCCCAACGAATGTGCCACTTGAACATTATGTTAAAGTTGCGGAGAAACATTTCGAAACATTTATCTTGTGATGAGTAAAAAACCACCTGGTGAAGGACGTGGGAATCCGCTGGTTGGAGAGGCACTAGACGTCCTTCAGCTGAAATGATTAGCACTAGGGCCACGCCACCTCACCGCGGCCGCGGCCTCACGAGGTTGTTGTGCTTTTTTGCAACGCGTCCTCATTATAAGAGGCTCGTTGTGGGCCACCTTGCGCAGTTGCTTTCGAAATTTGCGAAGAAGAAGACATGCTATTAGGTTCAGCAGCATTTATACATATGTATGTATAAATGCTGCTGAATATAATAAGCATGTAGCAATCTCCACCAGGGCATCATTCCTTTTGTTTTTATTTTAATAAAACAACTCTGACAGTCCCATAACACCACGGCATTACACCGTTACAAATCAATTAATTTATAACAGTTTGATCGTCATTGCACTCCATTTTAGCGCGACTACAAACACAACTCAACGTACACACTCACGAGGCTCGGCCGCGCGGATTGGCCTCACGGAGCCGCGAGGTCGTGGGGACGCGCCTTATGGCAGGTGGCTCTGCCAGCTCGTGGGTAGACGCCTTTAGATTTCACACCTGTTATTTATGTGACCAACGTAAAAAATTAATCTACACAAATTATGGCAACAAAATCCTTGTCTTGCGCCGCGAGTGTGCGCAGAAAAATAAAAAAAAATAATAGGAAAAGAAATGGCAGTTACTAGAGAGAAAGAAAATTGTTCAAGAAAAATTAATGGAAATATACCCGCATTATCTCTCAATAGTGATAATATGTCGACGTCCACGGATAGTGACGACGTAGCGGACCCGACGTATGAAATTAGGAACATTCAAAGCATCATAAATGTAACCCGTGAAAACATTGACGCTCTGAATGCAAAATTCGCTGGTTTCCAGCATCCACCGTCGCTGTATTTGTCTGAATACCAGGAGTTGACATCAAAGTTGCATAACTTAGAGTTGAGAGAGCGGACTTTGCGGGAATTGCTGCAGTGTGAGTCGCCGGACAGAAGTGAGGAATATTCGTTGCAGGATGACAGTAAAAAGTTCGATACTCTTACGCGGCAGCCGAAGGTGTTCTTGCGGGCGCACCTTCCGAACCAGCAGCGTACCAGTGTGCAGGTGAAGGAGGGCGTGACGCTGCGGGACGCGCTGTCCAAGGCGCTGAAGCTGCGCAACCTGACGTGTGAGATGTGTGAAGTAGTGCGGACAGGCTATAACCTAGTGATTCCGTGGGACATCGATATTACTGGGATCGACGCGGAGGAGGTCAGTCCAGTGTTATTTGTTTTGTTTTGGTCATGGTAAGTCACTGACACATGGTACAGTTTGCTGTGCACCTCAATTTTCAGTTGGTTTCCTTGTAGTCTGTCTCTCCAGGCTTGTAGGAGCCTTCAATATTGACTATATTGATGGCAATATATTGGAATGTAGTTTTTTTGCTGATACAATAAGACTGCTCACAAGACTGGTATCAAATGATACCACATTGATGTTAGTGTAGAAGTAGAAGCTGATGCAGACAAACCTACAACACTAATAAACACATTGGGCTAGCATTCTTTGAAGGCTCAACTCTTGATACCTACTAAATATTAATCTCAGCCTATTTTGTTAGTTTGTTCGAAAAACCTATACAATCAGGATTAAAATGATTCTAGATTTAAGGACATTAAGTCTGCTCCATGTAAGACACTAGATCTCCATTCAGGTAGGCTGAAGGCCGACCCCAACGTAGTTTGGAAAAGGCTAGGCATATGATGAAAGACACTGAGTAAGAATAAGTAAATAGTCAAAAATTATGATAGTTTTATGCAAACAGCTTGCCTTTTATGATTAAAATAAAAATTGTTCCAATCTGGTTTAGTCATGTGGCCTCTTGTGTGTTGAATTCATAATTGGGACTTCTTGTGTGATCAGTGGACACATACAAGTTTTTGTTCCTTAGAAATATTTCTAGAAACATATTGCAGTAAAAATATGACCCAATTAGAAACACCTTTAAAGCTGTACCTGTCATCGTAAAAAAGGTACTTAGTTTTTATCAGTTTACTGTGGTTGTTAAATCAACAAACAGGTTTTTAAACCTTTTACAGATGTAAATGTTAAAAGTTCATCTAAGAACGAGTGAACTTGGTTGTTTTGATAATCTGCTGCCAAGTACCATAACATATAACCACTAGACCCAAACTGTTTGGATGGGTGTGCTCAACACAGCAATATAATATTATTATAATTTTTATCAGAAAACATGCCAGCTCTAAATTGTTTCCTTCCTTCCTTGTTATTCAAGTTTAATTTTGTTGTGCTTAAGTCTTAGACCAAATAAATGTTATACTATTTTACATTTATTTATCTATCTATATTGATTGTCCTTATTTTGTAATATCTGCACTATACACATACATTTACTTCCATTATCAGCCTGTAATGTTCCCACTGCTGGGACAGAGGCCTTCTCTCTTTGAAAGGGACTGGGCTGTAATCTACCATGCGGGCCCAGTGCGGGTTGGTAGATGTCACATGTCTTTCAATTTTTGGTTCTAGGACATGTTGGTTTCCAATGTTTTCCTTCGCTGTTTTGAGAGTAGTGGTGATGAAGTTATTTACATAAAGAGTCAAGTGCCTGTCTAGGTTTCAACCCACAACTCGTAACAGGCCAATACCAGTGGGCGACTACTGCTACAGATTTTTACTTACTGTGTAATTTTATTACTTGTTGGATAAGAAGTCTTAGGTTCTGTTGCAACTGCTTGTCCCACCGGTAAAATATGCCATTCTTATTTGAATTAAAGGGACAAAAAAGGGGGGAAATGCATTGAACATGTCCAAAACCTGTATGTTGTGTGTTGGCAGGTCACAGTACGCACACTGGACAAGCTGCCCATAATGTCTCACATATCACACCAGTTTACCCGCAAGACGTTCTTCACGCTCGCCTTCTGCGAGTGCTGTAGGCGACTGCTGTTCAACGGCTTCTATTGCTCGCAGTGCAACTTTAAGTTCCATCAGCGATGCGCCGACAAAGTGCCCAGTATTTGTCATCAGGTAAGGATTTATGTATGTAATTTGTGATGAACGTGAATATCATGCAAGCTAGATTGAATACATGACTTTATGTATTTATTATTATTTGCCTGGCGTTTTTAAATAATTTGTTTAAGGCGTACGCAAATGTGCTGCAGATCTGGTAGCGTCGTATGACGGTCATTGAGCTCCCTAAAATAGGGTTGAGCTACACAATGACTGTTGCATGCATGCCGTTTGTTTGGACAGGTTTCATTCTATTTACTATACGAAACATGCAAGTGAAGGATAGTGCCTGACCATTTTGAGGGGCGTATCAAAAAAGATTAGGGCGAAATCTTTTTTACTAACTAGCTTTTGCTGGCGGCTTCGCCCGCGTTGATGTCGCAAAATATCCCACGGGAACGTACCACCGGGATTAGCTATCTGTTTGCCTAATTTCATCCAAATCCGTTTAGCCGTTTTTGCGCCAATGCAGAACATACATCCGACTTATATAGGATACATCGAGATAAATGAACAAACATTCTAAGAATATATTTTGAGTATCAGATTGAAACCTTTTAGGAGTTCCTTTTTTTTCAATTATCAATGTACAGTTTTGACTTCGACTCGTATAGCTACCGCGGGCGGATAAGGGCAAGTAAAATAAGCTGAACAATGAACTCGGCTACTGCATACGACTATTTTGAGCTGTGTCATTTTGCTTAAGTGAGGTTACAGGCCACAACCGAGGTTGCAGGCCACAACCGAAAAACCAAAGTTGAATATTTAAAATTTCTGTAAAACAATTTCGGTACCAGGTGCGTATGACGGACACGTACTACGCAGCGTTGTTGGCACAGAACCCAGAGACGCAAGCCGGCATCCTGCACTTCCCTCCGCACTTCGGCTACCACCATATGATCGCCAGGAACGACCAGAACAAGTCAGTATTGTACCCACTCACCTACCAATTATAACCATAATCCAAAATGTTTCGTATTTGATGGACTGTTTCACGACCTCCTGATAAGTACTGGTAAACTTACTTATCTAGTAGGTATTTTCACACAACTACATAATTTATTTGGGCTTGTGGCCAGTAATAACAGCCGCACGGATCCATCGATCAAGTTAAGCCACCCTTGCCGCGGTTGATCCGTGGATGCGTGCTTCGGAAAGCACGTCACGTTAAGCCGTCGGTTCCGGCTGTCATTCGTAAATTTTTGACAGTCGTTACGCGCCGTCAGAAGCCCGAAAGTCTAACAACCAGTCATACCAAGGGGTATCGTATAAACCAGTAACTGGGTTGTGGTGGTCAGATAGGCAGTCGCTCCATGTAAAATACTGATATGCATCTGGTTTGACTGGAAGCCGACCCCAACATAGTTGGGAAGAGGCTAGGCAGATGAAATGAGATAGTGCTTCTCCAGGTTCTTGTGAAACAGTACCACGTGCATTAATAAAAAATAGATGAGATAGATAATAAAAACAATAGATATTTTTGTTGTGATTGATTCAAGTTTCAAATAAATGATTCAATGCTTGTAACTTGGGGTTGTCCAGCTTTCCAATAAATTGTAAGCAAAAGTAATACTAGTAAAAAGTCAAGTTACTAAGCAGTGTCATGATGTGCAGGTCTATCTCTCCAGCTAAGAAAATGAAGGAGTTTGATGTCCACTGGTGAATATCAGTCACTAGATTGGCACCGCTTGCTTTTGTGAACGCAATCGAACGCTTACACTCGCACAATGACACCGAATACATTACACACACAGAAGGCTGGCGCAAAACTGACCCGGATGCAATATAGCCATTCGTTTAAAAAAACAAAAGAATAGGACCTTTTTCAAATAGGCTAGCTTGCGGCGCCACCAGCAGTGTAGAGATAAACCAGCACCATCCCGTTTCCTCTATGCAGACGACCTTGTCCTCACGTGCCAAGCCACCACCTTTGAGGAGGTTGAGGCCCACCTGCCAGACGTTCTTGGTGACTTAGCCACTTATTACTTCTCTAACTCACTCAAGCCCAATCCGAGCAAAACCCAGTCTTGCATATTTCATCTCCGCAATAGAGAGGCGGGTCGCAAACTTAACATCGTTTGGGATGGGGTGTCCATCGAGGACAGCAACTCCCCAGGGTAGCATCTTGATGTTTTTAACATTCGGCAAAAACTGCAAAAATATCAAGCAGAAGGTGCATACTCGCAACAGTCTTCTCCGTCGACTAGTCTCATCGAAGTGGGGTGCTTCGCCTGACGTTATGCGGACTACTGAACTGGCGCTGTCTTTTTCTGCGGGAGAATTCGCGTGCCCCGTGTGGAGTCGTTCCGTCCATGCAAAGCTAGTGGATACAGCTTCGAAAGAAACGTGCCGGATCATCAATGGTTGCCTAAAACCGACCCCGGTACAGATGCTGTATCCAATGGAATAGGAATAGCGCCACCAGTGGTTCCTAAAGCGGTGGAAAACTCCAGCGAAAGAGCCAAAATGATTTCCGATACACGACACCCTTTGCACGACAACATCCTTGAGCCACAAAGGCTTAAAAGTCGAAACAGTTTTTTAAAGTGTTTCGTCCCACTCACTGGCGAACGATCGCAAGAAAGACTGAAACTGTGGCTAGACTGTGCTTCCTTAGTCAAACCTTTCGTCCCACCCGCTGAAGACCTCTCACCCGGACATGAGTTGCCTTGGGTAACCTGAAAGTCTTTAAATAGAGTCTGGACCCAGGTTGGACAAAGCAAGGAAAACCTGTTCAGGTGGAAATTCATAGACGACTCCGCCTTGGAGTGTAAATGTGGTGCTGTTCCACAAACGATGGTACACTTAATATCGTGTCCTGCGTGTCCTGTCAGCTGCACGTTACAGGGACTGATGGACGCTGGTGATGGCGCCGAACAAGAGGCCGAATTCTGGGCCAAGTTCATTTAGATTGCTATCGACACGCTAAGAAGATTGCGTCTGAATCATTTTGAAGGATATTGCTAATCCACTGCTTCATTTGTTCGAAAGATTTGTCTGTTCAACAACGTAACAATGCAATTAATGTGGTTGAACTATCAAAATGAAAGCCATTACTACTGGTAGTGTGTTACGCAATTACCACGCTGGTTAAATTTTCTGGAGTAAAAGCTTTCATACACCCATTAAACTACTTTTGGGCAGCTGCTGGCAGTGTATGAAAACTAATGGTAGCTTTTCTATTTACGCTACTATTCAAATACAGAAATTGTAGTAGGATTGCGCGCAGTATTTGATATGATGACAGGAACACCTCGCCAGACGTCGTTTCTTTTCCCTAATCGGTGTCGATTCTTATGTTTTTTATTGTAAAATTGGCCAGCACTTGACCTCGATTTTGTCTAGTGGAAAGTAATGGATGAGGTCTTTGATGGAACGAGCAAGCCTATTCACTCTTGCTTTGAAGGCTGACGGGCTATACGTGAAGGGAATCTTTAAACCTTGAATCAAGACATCAGAGGGGATCATCCCGGGTTGATTCATATTTATTTCTCAAGCTGCGCGAAAGGATTCGCTGGTGTATTGTGGGCTATCTGGGCAGCGTAAAATGTACTTAAAAAAATCGTTGTCAACGTTTCGTCAGTTTTGCACCAACCCTTACACAAACAACAATTGTACTTGTAATTAGCACTCAGTTGTACCTTCCTTCTTCCTAGATTGTCTCGTGTTTTGTAAAAGGATAATCAGCACCTGTTTATATTTCGGTTATATCTTTAATGAGTTTGTATGTAATTAAAATGCTATTTGTATACCTCTTGCGATTAGTAACTTAACTTCCGCACAATCAGTTATGAAGTAAGTATTTGAAAGATCTCTCCTTTAGCATTTATAAAGCGGTGTTGAAACGCGATGCTAACTGTAAAATGGCTTTGCTAACAGATTGTTTTTTTTTTGTGTATTTTAAATAATGCTTAATCTTGAAATCTTGACCGAAACCGCATAAGAAAATATGAAATGTCTTCATAATTATCTTTTTTGACCAAATCTTATAAGTTTCGTCCTATATTCGAAAAATAATAATCAAATGAAGCAGCCTTCATTCACATTTTAAGTAGCCTTCTTTCTCTCTTCCTCCAAATATTGCGCCAATTTCTCTGACCACGTCTTATCATGTCTCTCTTGCGCAGGCACCAGCATCCACGCTCGTTGAACCAGCAAGACAGGTCCAACTCAGCGCCAAACGTGTGCATAAACATGGTGCAGAGACCCATGACCCTCGCTGAACATCAGAGAAAGCATAACCAGGTATGATGCAGCACAGACGCAAGTGTGTAATGTGTAATGGAGGTTACAGCACCGCCCGCCCGTCTGTAATAGCTCTTGCGAATGATAAATACTAATATTAGCCGCAATACTAAATCGTTGATCTATATGTCACCGTGTGATTATTAACATTTTTAAAACATTTTTACAAGCTTTTATTTAGTTTCGCCTGTCCCAATGTTTGTCTGTAATCAAATCTTGCGAGTTAAATTTGATCCACTTCCCGGTGTGCGGTTCCGGGCGTGCATTTGTAAATCGGACGAAAATGCAAAATATTATGACATGGAGCTGATCTGATGGTGGAGCTGGAAGATGGCCATAGGAACGCGGTAATTAAACGACAACCCCATCGAGTTTGAGCTCGTATCATTCGTCTTGACGAGTACTTTGGTGCTAGATGGTAACCAGGGGGCCTACTCCGAAGTGCAAAGTGCGAATGTTCGGATCGGACCGACACATGGCCGAACCGAATATTATTGTCTGTATAGTCTACCCTATGTTCACAAAATGAATAAATGAATATGAATATGAATATATTGAAAAATGCGAAAAAAGTTCGGATCGGCTCAGTTGGGTCGGGACCATAGTCATTATTCGAAAGAGTTTAGGAGTTTAGGATCGGAACCGACCGAACCAAATAGTAACTTTGTAGCAGGCAACGGCCGAACATTCGGCCGATACTACTTCGGAGTAGACCCCCAGGGTCTGATGATGGAGCTGGAAGATGGCCATATGAGCTCGGTAATTAAACGACATAACCCCATCGAGTTTGGGCTCGTTTGATTCGTCTTGACGAGTACTTTGGTGCTAGATGGTAACCAGGGTCTGATGATGAAGCGGGAAGATGGCCATAAGAACTCAGTAATTAAACGACATAACCCCATCGAGTTTGGGCTCGTTTGATTCGTCTTGACGAGTACTTTGGTGCTAGATGGTAACCAGGGTCTGATGATGTACAGGTAGCTTAAGTGCAGTAAACGCATATAACGGAAAAACACTGCTACGAACTACGCCGTAGTCATCTCGCATCAAAATATCTCTCGGTATTATAAACTATCGATAACTTGTGAACTGGTATCAAACTTGCATGCGACGTAACGCACCTTGCGCTAATACTTAGTAGCTAAGTAACTTCGAGTCTGCGATCAACTTGGAACTTTGGAAGTATGTAGACCTCACCGGTCGCTACCGCGGCACCGCTCGCTTCGCTCGCTTGGCTCACGCGCGGTTGGTCATATTTCTAACCTAACCTAATCCTTTAGTCGGGGTGCCTTGGATTAGTTACTACCAATTCGGCTACCGCCAAGACCGACCAATCAGGGGTGGTTAACAATTTTACGGCTGATAAAATCGGACAGATTGTGAACCCTGTCGTTAAGTGCAGCATAAGCATAGCATAATCAACCTATATTTTTCCCACTGCTTGGATACAGGCCTCCTCCTGGTGAGAAGGAGTGGGCCGTAATCCACCTCGCGGGTCCAGTGCTGGTTGGTAGAAGGCACATCTCTTTTTGATTTTTTTGGTTCTAGGACATGCCGGTTTCCTCACGATGTTTTCCTTCACGGTTTTGAGAGCGACGGCCGCGACTTGTAAGTTGTACTTCGTAGGTTCGAACCCAGACAGGCGCTTTAGTTTGGTAAGTGCAGGTTCGTCCACAATTTCACGGTTTGAAATGGAATCGAAAATGAATACGTTATGTTGTAAGCAGTATGAATAATGGTACAGTTCACAATGTATCGTCAGTTTAATCAATCAATCTCGCGAGATCCTACCTCCTACTATCCTACTAATATTATATATGCGAAAGTTTGTAAGGATGGATGGATGGATGGATGTTTTTTACTCTTTTACGCAAAAAGTACTGAACGGATTTGGATGAATTTGGCACACAGATAGTTTATAACACATAGGATACTTTTTATCCCGATATTCTCACGAGATCGAAACTTATGTGGGTGAAACCGCGGGGCGCAGATAGTATTATAATCGCGAAAGTTTGAGAGGACGGATGGATACATCTTTGTTACTCTTTCACGCAAAAAGTACTGAACGGATTTGGATGAATTTGGCACACAGATGGTTTATAACCAGGAGTAACACAAATGATACTTTTTATACCGATATTCCCGCGGGATCGAAACATATGCGGGTGAAGCCACGGGGCGCTGCTAGTAGATTATAAACTAACGGTGTTTACAATCATACGGTGACATAATCATATAATAAAATCGTATCAGAGTGAAAACTGTACATTGTTTTTTTTTTTTAATCAAAGTTATTTATTAATTTTACGAGACCTGGGAACGATTCTTACGCCGAAAATATAATTTTAAGATTTTATGTCTGTTTGTCTCAATGTATGTTAAAGCATCACGTTTGCGTGATGCGCAATATTGCATTGTGTTCGTTTTCTTCTCCGCAAATTGAATTACGTCTAGAGCTGAGCGATAAGTTTGTATTTACTGAGCAACTGGTTATACTGTACGTTCTGACATCTGTAGTGCATTGCACGAAGAAATCTTCGTTGGTTGTTTTCTATCATGTCAATGTTTTTGCCATAGTACGGGTTCCAGATGGATACGGCTTATTCGAGCTGGAAACTGACTAGGGTTTTATACAGACAGAGGTACGAAGAGGTCCGCTTAAAGTCATGGGTGAATCTAAATGTAAATCCGTACATCTTATTTGCTTTATTTACAATTTGTTCGATATGCAAATCCAACCAGAGTTTTGAGTCAAGCAATATGCCAAGATCACGAACTGAGTTTACTTATTCAATAAAACATTACATAATGAGTATGAAAGCCATATAATGATGTTTTTGGTAAAATTTAGGCAGTAACAATAGTCCGTCAGTGGATCCAAGTCCTCTTGAAGAAGATAACAATCCTGAATTCTACGAATAGGTCTTTGAGATCATCAGCATATAATAATAATTTGGAATGATGAAAATAGTAACCAATATCAAGTATTTATAAAGATAATGAAAAGAAGACAGAGAATAGAGCTTTGTGGAACACCAGATGTAACCCGAGTAGCATGAGAGTGGTATCCGTATAACAACCCGTTGACAAATGTTAGTGATCTACGAAATGAACCTTCGCAACAAGCTACCGCGAATACCTTTGAAAGCTGTTCAGTTCAGCAACAATTCATGATCCACCTTGTCAAAAGCCTTTATACTATTATAAAATATGATAGTTCGTAGAAAGTATACATAAAAACATAAAGTTGAGGCCTATTCTTTCCTCTTTGATTATTCAAAATAAATAGGTATTGGTTAGGTGACTGTTAATGAGAAATGCCGTGTGTTTACAATCTACTGTTATATTATTTAAGTAATAGGTAATAAAATAAAAACTTTATTGTTCAGAAAAAACATTACAATATTTGAATAGCACTAGCCTTCACACTACGATTCCGTGTCGTGGAGACTAGTCTCCTTCGTCTTACAAGATTATTAGGTAAATGGTAGGTAAGCTTCATACATAGCATCGGTCGGTATGATTTCTGAGGCGACAATAATCGGGTGTTTTTCCAAACAAATAAATTAATTAAATACAAGTATGTAGTTAGCTTACAGGTGTATTAAATTTAAACTTGTGTAGTGTGTTGTATACGTGTGTGGTGTGGATGTGTCATGAATGAGTAAGTTAAGGTGGGCTTAGACCAATCGAAGACCAAGCCAGAGCAAGAGTAAGAGCACTCCTTCCGCTATCCCTATCATTTCTGTAGGTATGGATAGACCAACAAAAGAATACTCTCACTCCTTTTAGTCTGAGGGAATCCGACAGAGTGGGGACAGAATAAGCATTAGTTCGTTTGGTCCAAATCAACCTTTATGTATTTGTGTGATGAATGTGTGTTGCGTTCATGAGTTAAGGTACTTTTCCGTGCTTTCATAGTCCATTCCTGCCATACATTTCGAGAGGTGATTTTTACATTTATTTCTAGTCATAGGTAGTATATCCATTCCACTACTGAGCTTGCTATAAATAGATGGTCCCGTATAAAGAAAGCATCTGTTGCCAAAAAATAGTCTACATTTAGGTTTACGCCATTTAGGCATATTTGCATTTCTAAGCGAGCGAACTTCGGAGTATGTTACTACGCTGTGGGCATTTTGTGGTACCTCTGTGCCACTGCCATAATGTACAGTTGGCGCACACGCAGAGCACCAGTCTTTTGGTTCAGTGCGTCAGTCGAGAATCGCATCGGTTTCATAAAAGTTACCTTAAGAAGGGCCCGTTGTGCATGCTCAACTTTCATTAAATGCGTCTTATGTGCTACACCCCATGTTACAATGAAGTAGTTGAGAACAGATTGGCAGAGTGTATGGTAAAGCATTTTCAAAAGAATGTTGCTAGCAATCCGGCCCATTTTTTTGAAAATGTGTATGAGCTTTCTAACCTGGCCTAACATAACATACATACATACTCTATTTGTTTTGACCGGTTAAGGTGTTGGTCTATGTGAACGCCGAGATACCTGATGTGCTTGACTTTCTCAAGGCTTGGGCAGTTACATCTTGTTGGTGTATTACTATAACAGTAGTGTAATTTCACTGAGGGATGATCTGGGCAGGAAGTTCTTATGCTGACGCTAAAATTCACAACCTTAGTTTTCTCTACATTAAGCGTCAGTAGCAAGTTTGTGAGCAAGCCAACTGGAAACCAAGTTTACACCGTTGTTAGCAACCTCTTGAACTCCTTCCCAAGTTTTGTCAAAGAAGACTAGGGCGGTATTATCAGCGTAGGCGAATATTTTAGCTCGGTCCAACTCCAAAGTACAAAGACTGTTTATGTATAGGATAAAGAGTGTGGCCCGAACACACTACCCGGGGGAACTCCGTAGTTAAGGTTGGCATAGCTGCTGTAGCTTTTCCCTACGGACCTTTTGCGTGCGGTCTGTTAGATAGGACTGAAACCACTCCAAAGCTAGACCTCGGATGCCAATAGCTTCCATCTTTTTAAGGAGAATACGCCTGGACACCGTATCAAAGGCTTTCGCTAGATCAAGGAAGAAACCAGTGCATTTATAGCCGTTATCCACCTTATTTACGACAAAATCAACTAGATTAGTGGCTGCGTCCTCCGTTGACCTATGCTTGCGAAAGCCATATTGATTTTCTGATATCAAGCCGTTTTTCTCGAGGAAATTGAGGAGCCTGCTGTTCATGATCTTCTCCAGGATTTTGGATAGGGACGTGAGAAGAGATATCGGTCGCTAATTCGACTCGGGACTGTTTTATCGCCTGATTTAAAGATTGGGCAACCATTCGCGGTTTTTACTATCGTAGGAACTTTCCCAGTCGAGACACTTAAATTGTACAAGAAGGTAATTTTTGCAGCAAGGGCATTTTTACATAACTTGAGTGTCCTGTTCGTGACTCCATCCCATCCAGGTGCTGAATTGTCTTTGAGGTTTGTAATGATCTTTTTGACCTCAGCTTCGTCTGTTGGCGTTGCGAAAAAAGATTCGCTGGATGGGCTTTAATAATAGTGTCATAGCGACGAGTTCTGTTTCTGTTTTCTTAATACGGAGCAAAGTCCTTTCAGCAAGCTGCTCACCTACTTTCGTGAAGTATTGGTTCACGTTATTTAGCGAGTCTATGGGATTCGGGTATGTCTGTAGTAGTTCTAGGCCACTCTGGCTCTTACTTTTAATATTGCAGATATTTTTAATAGCCAATAGCCATCCATGATTTTTTACTGTCTCCGTTTGCATCTTCCAATAGTATCCTTCCGTTGTTTGTTTTAAAATTTTGCATTTAATTGTTACAAAAGTTTCTATAGGTTTTATATCGCTGCTGTATAATCGGGTTATCCTTGTTATAGGTTCTTCGCTTCCATGTGTAACAGGTCTCTTTTTCTAATGCACTTTAATAAGCCTTTAGTGATCCAAGGTTTTTAATGGCCTTTGAATTTCGTACACTCTCTGTTGTTGTAACAGCACTTCTTTTCTCGCTGCTCGTCAGAAAACATCTGTAAGAATGCATCAGTCAGTGTATCAGTGTCGTGCAATTATGCAGTATATACAAGAACGCAGGCGTTAATTAATTCACTCAAAACGAAAATCTTCGCAAGCAATGGGAAATTGCTACTGAAGGCTGCGGGTGTTGACCTCAGGACGAGAAGTAATTTTTACGAGGTCTGGGAACGATTTTTATGCCGAAAATATAATTCTAGATTTTTTGTCTGGATGTAAGTTCCAGATGCTGGTCAGTCTGCCTGTAGGCTATAAACTATAACGCTAACTATCACGCTATTTGCTATGGGGGTATAACACTACGTTCGTATTCTTCTCAGCAAATTGTAAAATGTTATCAAAATATGGCTGTTATTTTATTATATTGTGTACGACTTCCACGTCACCGAAATCGCGAACGGAAGCTAGTACAAATGGATAATTGTTGAATTAACTTTCTTGAAGACAGTGAGTAATGGATAGAAACTCGCACGCAATTGCGCGTGAAGACACTTGTTTTAAGTATGTAATGGATATTTGACAGTAGTGCGTGCAGAGCAGAGTTATTTATATTATGCGTTACTAGTTTAATGGTTTCCGATCATACGATTCTTCCTTAGTTTAGGCTAGTTATGTTTCTGCCTCATAAATAGATGATCCTTAACCAACCTTATCAACCCGCAAGTTTTCTCAAAACTGGCATAATGCAGTGTTCTGCATTATGCCAGTTTTGAGAAAACTTGCGGCAACTTGCAGCAATTACATATAATTTCTGGAAACCAGATTTACTCTATTAACCACTGGGTCTAGAACCATGCAATTTTACTCAGGAGTTCCTTATGCAACGAAGGCGAGCTCTAAGGGAGGGTTCTAGAATTTTCGTCCCTTAAAGGGGTTGAAAGTTTCTGTGGAAGTTTGACATTTTAGACGATAGGAAATGCCATCGGGCGTACGGGTTCTAACAAACAACATAATATTTGACAATATTTAAATGAGGTATTCATTTAAAACGGGGTTTATTGTTCCATCGGTGAGATTGACGAGTTTGTACGTTTTGTGGTCACAGTGTAACAATTCCCCGCAGTCGTCCAACTACTTGACATCGGGGAGACACAAACAGGACGATAAGGACAAGGCTGGGGACCAACAACTTAGTCAAAGTACTCAGGTAAGTTCCACACTGTACAATTTTGGTTAAACGTTCTTGAATAACAAATATAGGCGTACACTGTAGTATAGCACCTCTGCCGAACCCTTCGGAGGTTACAGGCGTGATGTTAAATAAATAACAATAATGTGCAGGCATCTCCAACGGGCACGTTACGACCTCGTCGAGCGCGCGCGCGTTCCGCCGACGAGTCGTGGAAGAACGCGCTGTCGCCCAGAGAGAGCTACGACGACTGGGTCATACATGCTGATGAAATACTCATCGGGGCTAGGATAGGTGAGCTTGTGATGTTTCAGGATATCCTCTCATAAAGATCAAGCTGTTTTGTAGTTAGTTGTAATATTTTTTCAGAAGTTTTTCTTACTGTGTGCTCATGCAGAAGTCATCTTTTACTAGCATGTTCCCACTGCTGGGGACACAAGCCTCCTCTCTTCGAAAGGGAGTGGGCTATAATCTACCACACGGGCCCGGGCCGGGTTGGTGGTTGTCACATGTCTTCGAATTTTTGGTTCTAGGACATGCCGGTGTCCTCATGATGTTTTCCTTCACCATTTTGAGAGCAGTGGTGATGAAATTATTTACACAAAGTAAAGCGCCTGGCTGGGTTCGAACTCACGAACTATAACTTGTAAGTCGACGCCGTTACCACTGGCCCATCACTGCTCTCTTACCATCCATAACATTTGCGAAGCAGTCTAACTTCTCACTAGGCTAATAGCAGCTAAAGGGAGTATCTAGTAGAAACTATTCTTCCTTTTTCCCAAAAAAATCTCACGAATCTCAGCCGTAACCGCCGCATTATTTGTATTCAGGTTCTGGCAGTTTCGGGACAGTATACAAGGCACACTGGCACGGCCCGGTCGCGGTGAAGACGCTCAACGTGAAGACACCCACGCCGGCGCAGCTGCAAGCCTTCAAGAATGAGGTAACTAGTTATTGGGTTCATTAGCTCAGTGAGCGTGTTTTTGTAGTGAGTGTCCTTGTGTAAAATATTTCCAGAGATTGATCCATTTTTTTTTTCACAAAAGATAATTTAAATACCTTGAAGGCTGGTTGATTCAAATTGGTGATTATTGATGAAATGGTTAACTTTGTTGTTTTTCTTCGATCATCGCGTTCTACAAAAGCAGCTTCTCATCACTTGTTCCTTCCACCAGGTGGCAGTCCTCCGTAAGACCCGGCACTGCAACATCCTGCTGTTCATGGGCTGCGTGTCCAAGCCCTCGCTGGCCATCGTAACGCAGTGGTGCGAGGGCTCCTCGCTGTACCAGCACCTGCACGTGCTTGAGACGCCCTTCCCGCTGCTGTACCTCATCGACGTGGCGCGGCAGACTGCGCAGGGCATGGACTACCTGCACGCCAAGAACATTATACATAGGTACGTGTAACGTGGTAAATGTTAAAAAAGTCGGAACGTGTCCACGTTTCGTTTCGTTTTAAGTCATAACAGGCAGGACGCACTGATTGAAGACTTTCGTCTTTAGGCTCTGCGGAATAAGCGACGAGAAGACTCGACGAAGCTTCCCAAATGCACCCCGGTCCAGCTGAATTCTCCTGTTAGCATCTTTGTCAAAGTTATTCTTATCAAACTGCAGAGTTTGATCGAGGTAAACATATTCTCGAACAACCTCGAGAGCACCACCGTTGACAGCAATCGGTCCCGGAGTAACGTGTTCGTTGAACATAACCTGGGTTTTGTCAAAGCTCATCTGGACACCAATGTGTAAAGATGAATCAACTTGGCCGTCCAGCTTCTGCTGCAAGTCATGCAATGACTCAGCCAGTATGACGGTGTCATCTGCAATTCTCAAATGTGAGATGTACTCGCCGTAGATGTACTCGCCGTTGATGTTAGTGCTAAAACTTCCTTCAATGCGTTAGAGAACAATTCCGGGTAAATTACGTACCCTTGTCTCACCCCTCGGCGCAGGGGGATATGTTCAGTTCGCTGGTCCTAAGTTTGGACGATCATTGTCGCGTTTTTTAATAGACTATTAAGCTATTTACATTCATGGCTATTATGTAAGTCATGTGGGAATCTATTCAATCACAATCATCCCGCGTTCGTTGATGATACTAAATACGTCATATTTCACGCTTCAGGGACCTAAAATCAAACAACATATTCCTGAGAGACGACTGGTCTGTGAAGATCGGAGATTTCGGTCTGGCCACGGCTAAGGTGCGGTGGTCTGGTAAGTGTTATCATTTGATTCTTTTCTCTTTCTTTTTACTAGATAGTCCCTTTGCAGGTCAAGTGCCTGTAACTCTTGT
The DNA here is from genome assembly GCA_947507525.1 of Apamea epomidion. Taxonomy (NCBI): domain Eukaryota; kingdom Metazoa; phylum Arthropoda; class Insecta; order Lepidoptera; family Noctuidae; genus Apamea; species Apamea epomidion. The sequence continues at coordinate 21,544,753 of OX382226.1, forward strand.
AACGTAAAAAACAATGAATTCGGCTCCAAAATTCAAACATCTTCAGAAACAGATGTAAATGTGAAATTTATGTTTTCGATTTTACTCGTATTTCTTTTTAAATTTGTTTTCCCGATTACAGTTGCCGTCGTGAGAATGCATTCCTGACACCTGTCAGTGCGACAATTCTAGTAGCTAATAAAGATCAAATTCCCAAAACACGTATCCGTTTGTATAAACATGACAGGTGTCAAGAACGCATTATCTCGTCGGCCGCACTAGTTTCAAACTCAAAGCCACAGAGCACTTTATAATACGGGTATAGAGTGCCATCTCACGGTATGTTTAAGGCCACCTGTCGCGAGTAGCGCCATCTGGAAATCTTAATCCTAACTAACCATACTTTACATACCTATACTATATCCTTCATTTTCATTTGGTTGCTTTTGCAAATATTTCCCAGTTATAGATTGATTTATGAATCTGATGATGGTCTCTTCAAGCTTTTACGGAGAAGCAGAGCTTCAACTCAACGTATTAGCAGCAAAGAAAACAGTATAAACAATACGAAAACAACTAAGCGCACACGCAAGTTGCACAACGTATCGGCCATATTGTTTCAGAGAACATTCCCAACGGTTTCGACAATTTCGAATTTTGACATTTGTGATTTTTTTATAGCAGTCGATAAAATAAACTAAAAAATATATTTGCCCGCAATTTAACTCTTTAAAATTAAACTAAAATAATGAAATATATTAGAAATTAAAATAGTCATTTTCAACAATTATACAGTCTAAGTCGTTCTGTAGAGACATCTAGTACGTCTTATGTGAATTATTTGCCTTAAATTTAAGGAACAAGATTAATAGATGGCGCACGAAAAAAAATAGCTGTGAACGTGAAGGCACAGATTACTAACAGATAAATCACTCCTTCGAGTCGCTAGACGCTGCAAACGAAAATGTACCTAACCTTACAAGCGTAAAGTGAGTTTTGCTTTGTAGCTGCGCGCCGCCGCGTGGTTATTGTGAATTGCCAGGGCTGCCTCTTTCGATAAAGATGTCAGTAGGTATTTGTGGTACACTTTATGAAATAAAATAAAATGCTTTTTATCATGTTTATAAAAACACCTTCGCAAATAATGCATTATTTTAGAACAAATTTGATTACCATAAAAAAGGTTATAGTGAGTCAACGTTAAAAGATAGACATTTATGCTCGCGAACTTATTTTTAGAATTTTTAACTGGGAACAATTCCCTCATACATGATTTTTGCGTAACTTTAACCGTTTACGCAGCGTACATAACGGAAGCTCTCAAAAGGAATATTGTTTCCCGTTTTTGCAACGTTTTTTTTTTTATGCTCCTCTCCTATTGGTCGTAGCGTGATGTTATATAGCCTATAGCCTTTCTCGATAAATGGACTATCCAACATAAAAATATTTTTTCAATTCGAACCAGTAAGAAAGAAAGAAAGAAAAAAGGTTTATTTGGACACAGTTCGTGAAACACAAAATACAAAATTAATCAAATAAAAATAATCTTTCAGACAACAATAGTGTGCTGCGCCTCACGGCTGCGCCAAAAAGGTTCATTTCAGCATTAATGCCAGACAGATGTTGTCTGACGCTGGTTTTCTAATGAACCTCTAGGGAAAAATGATGGGGAGTACACGTAGTTTCAACATACCTAATACATACTTATAAATAAATAAATAAACTAGTAATCACGTACAAATCATTACAAACACAAATAAGAAAAAAAAAACAAAAACAATACAACAAAGTCTCAGCAAAACCTGTTTTTCTCGATCAATCTAGATGAGATTGATCCGTGCACGGTGCACTCAAAGCGCAACAGGCCGCCGAGCACGACGGACCGCACTATGTGTTACCTATTTAGTTTTGCGACAGTAAAAACTGTGGGTTGTTTGAATAAATGCATGAATAGTCGTAATAATAATATAAACTACTACAAAAAAAACGACTCTTGAAACAGTTAATTTAATGCTATTCGAAGAAAGTGAAGAACCTATCTATAACAATAGATGAAGTAGGTACAAATGTTAGTAGGAGGAGGTAAGCGTTATTTAATACTTACGATAATTTACTTAAACGGATCAGCACATTCAGCATTGGTATTTTGAGTTTCGTGTAATTTATTTATTTATACCCTCTTTTGTCAGTAGTTCCTGAGATTACTGAAATTTTGAAATGACTGTTGATAAATGTAGGTCATTGACCTTTCTATTCTTATCTCAGACGCATAGTCGAAGTAATTACGTACCTATAAAAAATTACTACTAGTAGTAACTACTACCTACTATGAATAAAATACAAAACACAAAATATGCAAGTTTAAACAATTTACCTATTTAAAAAACGATACTAAAACAAATTAGATACTCACATTTCTGTATCAGCAGGTAAACTGAAAAAAGATACGTTTTTATCTCTTCTTTTGCTGGATCTACATCCATCAACTGCACATAATACACCAGAACTAGCCATATTATAAGAATTTAAAAGAAAGAAAGAAAGAAAAAAGTTTATTTGGACACAGTTCGTGAAACACAAAATACAAAATTAATAAAATAAAAATAATGTTTAAGACAACAATAGTGTGTGCCTCACGGCTGCACCAAAAAGGTTCATTTCAGCATTAAAATGAAAAAAGTAAGTAAAAGTACGTAAAAAACTGAAACTAAGTACGTCAGGTCGACCGAAATATATGCGTACGTACGCGCCTCGCGGCTGTCGGCAACCCACTGAGAAATAGGTCGCGGGCGACCCGGCGGCCGGTAGGTAGTTAGCGCGCGTAAGTACATGGAGTGATTTATCTGTAGTAATCTGTGGTGAAGGTAAGTTTACCCCCCTGCTCAAAGCTAAGTAGTAATGAGCTTATCAATCCAGTGTTCAGATTTTTTTTATGGAAACAAATTTTAATATTACCGTACTGTTCCAGAAATTTCAACAGCAGGCGGCATCCAATGGCAGCAACCGACCGGTTCCATCCTGTGGATGGCCCCCGAGGTGATCCGCATGGACGAGCCGGCGCCCTACACCTTCCGCTCCGACGTGTACGCGTACGGCATCGTGTTGTACGAGCTCATGGCCGGCGAGCTGCCCTACGCGCACCTTAACAACAAGGACCAGGTAATGTCCGACCAACTGTAGCGGTATCTACAACGCCACATGCGAACAACGCGTCATACTGTAGTCACGCAAATCCTGCATCTCGCAAGCAGAGTTAACCGCGCAACTACCATATATACAATTTGCCAACATCAATCGTTGGGCAATTGCCCGCCAGACACAACACCCGTCTGGTCTGGGATCCTCCCTTTTCTATGGAGGTTGAGTGAACTTTACACCCTATTCCTCACACCTCTATACCGGTGACCCCGAGTATGAACGTCAGTGCAGCCTTCGTGCAAATACTTTAGCGTGACGTCATCATCATCACTCCCGCAAGCTTTAGAGTGGCGAGTCACCCAGCCAGCCAGCACCCACGGCTTCAACGGGTATCCTGACCACCTGCATGCAGCGTCCGCGCATACCTGGTCATCACCCTCAGCCTCAACAGCAACCTCGGCACAGCACACTGCACTTTCGGCCGGTCAACAAGCAGAGCACCCTCTGCTGGTCGACGCAGCAGCCAGCCTCAACCTGGCGCTGTACGACATCCGATGCACTGGAGTATAAAGCAGCGCCACCCCGACTCACTGGGGACATCTCCGCAGACAGTTCCGACTCACCGTGAACTATGCGGCAACCGGTTCCGACTCACTGGAACCTCAGCTGGCCTAGCAAGCATCGCAAGATACAAGACTCAGTCCACTATCGACCTCCGGTCTTCCAGAGGGGAGTGATGTAGCGGTATCTACAACGCCACATGCGAACAACGCGTCTTAATGACGTCACGCAAATCCTGCATCTTGCAAGCAGAGTTTACCGCGCAATTAGCATATATACAATTTCCCAACATCAATCGTTGGGCAATTGCCTGCCAGACACAACCCCCGTCTGGTCGGAGGATCCTCCCTTTTCTATGAAGGTTGAGTGAACTTTACACCCTGTTGCTCACGCCTCTATACAACTAAACATTGGGCTCCTTCGAAAGTTCTGCTAAAAGTTATGTTAATAGGCTGAACAGTGTAACAACTGTACATAGGCCAATAAATAAATAAATAGCGTTTTTTGACACCGACATATAAAACAAAAAAACAGATATTTGTGACTGTGATGGTTATGTGGATATTTTTAAGAGCATTCCTGTGGAACCCACACTTTACATAGGGTGATGAGTTGTGTCACATCATCGTTCAGTCGACAATGTCTGCTGCTGGGTATAGGCCTCCCCACAATGACCTATCCTGAACGCCCTGCATCCAGCATATTCCTGCGATATTCACCTTCGTCCTAACTAATTCATCTATTTACTATCTTTGCAGATCCTCTGGTTGGTCGGTCGCGGTAACCTCCGACCCGACGTCCGACGCCTTCGTCAAGACGCTCCACAAGCCCTGAAACGTCTATTTGAGGACTGCATCAAATTCGACAGAGAACAACGGCCTCTCTTTCGTCAGATCCTGGCCTCACTCGAGTCCATGCTGCGAGCCATGCCCAAGATCACGCGCAGTGCCTCGGAGCCGAACCTGAACCGACAGCTGCACGCCTCCGATGATTATCTGAGTTATAGCTGTGCCTCGCCCAAGACGCCCGTCAACTTCCAATTCAATACTGATACCAGTTTTCCTGCGTTTTACGGGTATGTAAATCGATTACAATTGACCGTCTGAAGTAATGTTGCAAAAGAATTTTAAGACATCATTACGCATTTTTTAACGAAACATCTCAGCTCGCCAATTTATAGGTGTCTAATTTACCAATGACATTGGATGACGGACTTTATATCACTAAATTGTCTGATAAATTTTGAATAGCTGTAACATGCAGCATTTCCTTTTTCAGCATCCCGGTGCCGAACCAGCGGCACCCGTAGGGGTTGCTGAAGGGCTACGACTAGCCAAGCAGCGCGGCCGGCGCATGCGCGTCGCGCGTCACGTGCGCGGCCGGCGCATGCGCGTCGCGCGTCACGTGCGCGGCCGGCGCATGCGCGTCGCGCGCCACGTGCGCGGCCGGCGCATGCGCGTCGCGCGCCACGTGCGCGTCGCGCGCCATTTGCGCGACACGCCACACGTGCGCGACACGCCACACGTGCGCGACACGCCGCACGTGCGCGACGCTTGCCACACACGCCGCGCGCGCTGCGTAGCTCTTCACAATCATCATGGCGATATAATGCACCTTAATTACGTCACAGTTGGCTAAGAGATAGCCTTGCTCCGGTATAATACTATGCAGTTTTAAGTATAACGGCCGAGAACTCGTACAGGGCTCAAAGCGCGTTCGCGGCGTCGTAAACTTAAAAATTCGGATTCAGACAACATTAGTCAGAATTTGGAAGCAAAATGTGGCAGATTCACATCAAATATTGAATATTGTTGTCTGATGAAGGTTATTCATAGTATCATAACGGCCTTGGCTAGACTATCGAGTCGAACAGTTCCAAAAACCAATTTGTGTATTGTTAATTCAGTGTAAAATGTGATAATGCTGACAAGGACAAAATGTGAGACAGTATTTTAAGTATGGCTTACTATAGTTGACGTGTGAGTGTCTATCGAGGAGTTGTGGTGGATACCTGCAGGACGCAAGATATGAGCTTCTGTCGCGATGCTGTTCTGCGGCTGGTTTACCTTAGTCAATAATCAGCTGGGACATTGAACAAGCGGATTTATTTGCGACGCTATAACAGCGAACTGGACTAAAGTCACTTTTTAGAAGCGTCAAGCCGGTCCTAAAGCTCTACATTCTTTGGCGTCAGACCCCGGCGGCCTTGGCGGGTTTGATGAGTAGAACGTTTTGGACCAGCTAACCTACATCTATTTGTCAAAAATATTGTTCACATATCTTTTAGAAAAGCAACTACCGTAAACGTATTATCTTTCTTTCTTTCAAGCGCCACGAGAAATTAATGGAGAAAATGTTCCCTGTGTTATCTCACCTGTTATCTTCCCAAGTAAACAATGAATTCCATAAGTTCGATTTTTCATTCGCGTCTGTCAGTGACTTCTGCCGTCAGTTTCTGTTGTAGCCGTCACTCGGAATAAGGTTTTACTGTCGATATGTTCACGATCTCGGAATGTATTTATCATTATTTATTATATAATTTATTGAAAATGATTTATTCTTAGTTCTGCCCTAATTGTTGATACAATGTGAAAATTACTGATACGAAAATATATATCGAAATAGTGTCGCTCAATCAATCATGGCTGATATAGTAAGACAAGTCTAAAACTAAAATTATTTTTAATGTCTAAAGTCGAAAAACCAATTATTTCTCATACTTTTACAGTTCTCTTAAGAATCAATGAGCGCAATTTTAACAATTATTCTAAAAAAAATGAACTATAGGTATAGAAATGACCCCCGCCTTTCAACTAAAATCAATTATACAACAAAAAAAAAAATGAGTTATTGAATGTAGTAGCTACACGGGAACGATAATATCATGAAGTCTAAAGCAGTCTTATGAAACCTACTCATAGTTTCAATTTACTATAGATTTTTAATAAATAAACTCCCATACATAAATGTAATTTTAGACTGGACCCGTCTGCCGAGTGCGATTTTTAATCGTACGTTAGAATCCCACTTTATCTACATTCAATCGTTGACAAAAACGACGTGCTCTTGTGTCGCTTTTGTCAACCTATTACAGAGGACGTTATTTTTCTGATATAAATAACATATTTTTGTATTATCTCAATACAGACGCAGTTAGTGAGTAATAATGTATGTTTTTAAAAGTATTATTTGTACGATATAGTTGTAACCGAGGCGTGGCGAGACATAAATGTAATTTATTCGTAATTATTGTAAATAATTAATTGTAATAAAGAGACCGTAGATTAATGTCTGACGATTAAGAATCTTGTGTATACAGTATAATTAATTTTAAAGCATAACTATTAACTCTAAGGACACAATAAATTATTGTTTCAATTTATTTTACTTGTTTTTTTTTCTGCATTTGTTAGTTTTATACTTTAATGATCAAAATAGTAGGAGTATAAAGATATTCTTGATTGAAGGATCAAAAGACTATGATCAAAATGATAGCTGGAATTACTGCTAGAATTTAAATCTTCAGAAAAAAGGACATCATTCATATCGTACCCAAAAACGAAAGTTCCAGCCAGAAAAAAGAGTATTGCTGTTTTCTTATGAGAAATAACATCTTGAGCATTTTTTTACTATTACAACGAAAGTTTTAAACGAATCTTCAAAATATTATTGGCAAAAATATGATTGTTGGTACTTTCAAACTCAAATTGCAGGTAGGGGGTTAATTGTAAATCTATGTTGTAGTAGTTAAAACATGTTTGGGATGTGTTAATCAATTAAAAGCACATAGATTAAAAGTTCAACACTTGTCATCAAAATAAGATTTTTGGCATTTTCATTGTTGGCTATTAAATGGTTGACACTTGAAAGATGTTCTAACAGATAAATAAATACGTCTTTTGAAATATTATGTAGAATTCGTAGAAACAGTTTCATAAATTCGGCTTTACCTTCATCGTTTCGCCCCCGGTTCGATCCCGGGCGGAAACATAGCTTTTTGTGCTGCGTACCTGTCTAATTGCTGGTAAAGTGCACGGTGATAATATGATTGTATTTTTATTGCGATCAAAATTTAGTTTTTTGCTCTTAAGAATAATTAATTTGAATAAAAATGAAATGTTGTTGGTTGATACTGCAACAACTGCTTGAGGACGGCATGATCGATTTGGCTATTTTTTGTTTTAAAATGTTTCTAAGTCCGAATTACGTTTTATGGAAAGAAAAATTGGAAAAACTTCCCAGAAATGTTCTAATTCGGGAAATACCGAAAGTACTTTTCTCTATGGAGTCATTGAAATTTGGGCAGGACAACAACTGTAGAATCAGTAAGTAATTGATTAAAAATGAAAACAGTATTAAAATCAACGAGGCTGTTTATTTCATAATATTCGTCACACACAACATAATCATCTCTTTATATCTAACAATGCTTGTATTTCATAACTCCACTAATATTAGCCCTTGACATTTTAATTGAACTTATTTCGCTATTGCCATTTCAATCAAGTATTGGCAAAGTTTTAAGGGGGTTGAGACCTAATGCCATACTTAACACATTATTAGATTTTATAATAACAAAAATGGACTATAAGTGGTAACATTACATCCATACAATTGCAAATTATTACATAACATAACATGGAATATTTTAATATTAAAATATATCTATGTAAAAACACATTAGCTACATAATGTTTTCTGTCTCAAAATACTTGAAACCAGCCAGTTCGTTTAACACTTCTAAAAGTTAATATTGACGTCGTACGGCGCGCTGTATTAAAGTATCAAAACTGTGTATAATTTGTTTTACTATGATACTAAAAGCTTATCACTACATAAGAAATCACTATAATTTCAAATCACTTCTTGCTTTGAAATAAAAAGGCCGATACTTAAGCGGATCACACACTACAACGCGCCACGCGCTGGGGCGCAGAAGACGCGCCCCCGCGCGTGATTTTTTACATACAAATTCAACAAAAACGCGCTTTCACGCGGGGAATTGGCCCGCGCCCCGTTGCGTGGAGCGTTGTAGTGTGTGATCTGCCTAAGTGCCGAAACTTTCTGGAGTAGCGACCACGAAGACGCAACGTTTGAAGGTCGCCCACAAGGAGGACTGATGACCTGGTGAAGGCCGCCGATATCCGTTGGATGCGAGAAACCCAGGACCGGTCATGTGGCGATACTTCGAAATGGCCTATTTCCAGCAGTGGACGTCTTTCGGCTAAAATGACGATGATCAATTAATTTTTAAAAGGACTTCGGACCGTCGTGTTTGGTAGATACTCAGATCATGGCAGTGTACAATTTATTTAAATGTTGCTTTTAAAAATCTGTTTACAAATATACTCTTTGAGGTCTCATTTGTTTTCATTGTATTTTTTTGTTCTGTATAAATATTATAATCTAATCGTTAGAATCTTCGCTATCAGCGTCCGCGGCGCTGTCGCCCTCATTCTTGGGTTTCTTCACTCTTTTGGGGCGTATCTCGAACTTGGCCAGATGTATTTTCTTCCCGCCAATTTTGGCGTCACCAGCCGTCTTGATTGCCCGTTCTACTGCTTGAGGGCCATCGAATTCGACGAATGCTGTCGCTATAAATAAATAATGATTAATTAATGAACATCTTACAATAAATTAATTATCTTATCACTTGTTGGAGAGGTAAATAACAAGCTCTAGGTACTTGAAACTACTCTTAAGGGACAATTGAATTAAAGGTCATTATTATTATCATGGCTAGTTGCATCTGTTACAGTGGAATACTCGACACGCAACTCAATTAACAAGTAGCTGTTGAGTTTCATGGTCTGTTTATTGTAGCGAAAGAAAGACTCAGAATAATGAGATTGATCATCAAACGCTGCAGTCTTCACACATGCCTATTTTCAGCTGTGGTTGTGCATACTTAAATTAATCAACCAGCATATAATTACATACCCATAGTCTTCTTCCCCTTGACAAGATGTCGTATGCTCCTGATCTTCCCGGCTCCCACGAAGGTGGAGCTGAGCGCCTGGTCGGTCAGCTCGGCGTATGAACGCACCACCAACGTAGTCTGTGTTATGGGCAGCCCTCGCTTTACACGGATGCGACTGCCTTCGATGTACGCGTTGTTTTCTTGCAGGGCCTGATATGGATATTTTTATGGATTATTTTATGTGATACAATTGAGTCAGCATTTATCAAGCAGTCTACACTGCGGAAGACCGCATTACTTGGAGACGCGTCGAATGTGGTCGCGATCCTCAGCATTGAGGGAACAACGAAGTAGAGAGAGAGAAGAGATATGACACAATTTACTCAAAACGTTAGTTGGGTTGGGTCGGTGATATGAATGAACTTGTGACTGCCAAATTAAAAGAGATTTGTTTTATATTTTGACATGTTTCCATTGAATGCCATATCCTGTATAAGCTGTTATAACTGTTTAATAAAGCTCAAATTCAAGCATGTGACAAAAATACTTTCTGGAAGTATAGTTATTTGTATAAGTTACCTCTTCCGCAGCAGTATCACTGTAGAAGTTTAGAGTAGTAGTAAACACAGGCTTGGACTCTTCTGTAGGGTACACCTCAGCAATGCTGGAACAAAGAAATGGGATTATCACAATGTTTACATACATTTTGAAGATATATTTTGTTTTTTAACCGACGAAAAAAAAACGGAGGAGGTTCTCAAGTCGAGGCGTAAATATTTTTTAATTTTTTTTTTATACAATGTGTCACGGAAAGGGTATATTCATCCGGAAGGAACGGCTTCTTTGGATGATATCAAACGATAATGGAAGAGTTTTTTAATCCTATCTCTACATGTTTGGAAGTTATGAGATTTTTTAATACATTGATACCAGAAACCGAACTTTTCAAATTGAAATAAGCACATCACTAGCACTAAATCAGCTGATCGGTGTCAGTGAACTATTTGTAAGTAAAAATAAACCTCTTACTCCTGGTAATTCTGAATAAAAGGTTCCGTATGTTTATTTTTGTTTAAAAAATATTATTACTGACTTTTCCGAAACTTTGATTATGTTTGTGAACTAGCTACAATACAATTAATTGGTCTTGGTATCAAAATTTAACGAGATAATATTTAGATACCTGCTTGCATATGTATGTAGTTGATCTTGTTTGAAATAGATAAACCTACCGATTCGCTGTTTATGATTGTCACTTGTCAGCACAATACTTTGGGCAAATATGAATTTCAACTATTGTGAGCCCTTATTATAATAATTTTAACACATACGATCCAGGAGTTGTTTCGAAAAATCGTTAGCTCGTACTATTGAATTGATCATAAAAATCGAATCCTTACGTGCATTCAGGAATCAATTGCTTAAATAAACTTAGAATAGAAAAAGGATTTAGTAACAATTTATGTCCAACTGAACCCAAAACATCATTTCAATTCACCTCTTCGCAACTTATTCTTCTCCTAGTAAAAATAAAATCACAATGGGTTCCGTTCATAATTTTTAAAATAAGGTTATTTTTTTTATTAATAAATAGCGACGAAAACTATTAACAAGTTAATAGTTTTTTTTTATTAAAAAATAATAGCACGCACGCATAATTTTTGTCTGTAGGACTAACCGAAAGAATTATCGGAAGTTCACGGTTTGTCGGTGCTGTTTGAGTCGTACATGGGTTTTATTGGTTTGAGCATGTTTAGTCTTTATTATAATTCAAATGAAATCAATAAAAAATGTCGCAAAACTGCATCTAACTGTGGAAAGAAATTAATAAAGTACTAGGACCGCATGAGTAACAGGAATTGTTATTGCCGAATTGAAAATCGTTTGCTCACAGAACCCTGATTACGTCGTTTTATACACACAATGAAGCATCATAATGTGTGTGTAGGGTCTTAGGGTACGTGAACCAATTGCAGTCCGTGTAGTTTCAATTAACAAATCTTGGACCCTGGTAATACAACTTCTAATACAGACTTCTAACGAGATAACGCGGCCCCGTAATAAATGATCTTTAATGGATTGAAATGAATGATTTTCCGGAGTTGCGGGAATTTCCGGGGTTGCGGGAATGTTCTAACGAAATAACGCGGCCCCGGAATGCAAGGGCAACTGAAGGAACAGGATGGTTTTTAGTCAGTAAGAGTCTAACACTTCCTTCCGCCCCACCCAGGGCGGGAGCTGAGTGAGTCATTGATGATTTTCCCATCCCAAAAAAAAAAAAGAATGATTTTCAATTTTGAATTTGAATTACGTAATTAGTTTGCTCTAGTGTCTTAGATTTACTGAGTTTAGTTCAAATTATTAAGAGGATGTAAAATAATCTTGAATTATTGAACAATATTTTTTAATAGTAGTGGACCATAGAAATGTAAAAAACCTATATCTATGTAGTGGACACTAATAGTTACAGCTACCCTGTACCAGGATAGCAGGGAATAGGAGTTTTATTTAGCATTATTGTTATTGTTATTGTTTTGCTCGTCAGTCGACGTCTGTTCCGTGTCTAGTGCACTCGTTTTTATCCCTGTGATACGCGCATCAGTTCAGTACGACTACAATGACGGTCAGCACCCATACCACTTCTGTCGCACCCAGGAGCTGATACCGGTAGATGTGCGCCATTATTTAGATGCGCGCTTTCCTCGGTGGATTGGACGTGGTAGTAGAAGCGTGGCTTGGCCTCCGCGATCCCCAGACCTAACCCCGTTAGACTTTTTTTTGTGGGGGTACATTAAAAATGTAGTGTACGCAGTGCAGTGTGATACAGTGGACCAAATGAAAGTGCGGATTGAGGCCGCTTTCCGGACAATAACACCAGACATGCTACGCAATGTTCAGGTGTCCATCAACAAGCGAGCGGCCTTGTGCATACAATACCAAGGTCACCACATCGAACCCCATCTTTAAAAATGTAAGCCAATTTACTAAATTAAGCAAAGCTTTAAGATTTTACTGTTCACTCGGTAATAAGTAATAATAAGGGATGAAACTAGTTAACCAACCTAAACTTTGTTTCGATTTTTTACGTAAATTTTGAATCTCAGTTTTTACGTGCAATTTCTGGCTTGATATTAATGAGTAAACTGTAAATCAATAATTACGCATTAATTTTTACATCACGGTAAAGTAGGTATGGTATAATATTGCGCGCGCGCCGCCGCCGCCGAAAAAGCCGCCTATGGGCCAGGCCACAACAGTGCGTTGCGGCGTCGCATCGCAAAAACAACATTGCACAGCTATGCGATGCGATGTCGCAACGCAAAAATTTCATCGGATACGACATCGTACGACAAGACGCTAACCGTCAGTTCAGTTTCTAGTGAGACATGGACCGCACTGCGCGTGTTCTACTTCTGCTTGCGTTAAGGCGTATTAAGAAAAAGAAACAGAAAAGAAAGTACTGGGTGCACCCATTACTGACAATTATGAATAAAGATGGAAACCACTTCAAAAGGAAATATGAGGCGCTAAAAGTGGACGAGGTTAAATTTTTCGATTACTTTAGGATGAGTGTAGTAAGTTTTGAAGAACTTCTTAGTTTGATAAAGCCTCATTTACAAAAGAAATACATATTTAGAAAACCCATCGAACCTCTGGAGATGCTGGGATTAACTGTAAGGTAAGAAAAAAATAAACTATTTTTACTATAATCATACTGTTTAATCATTTTCATAATTTAGTGTTATTCAAAACTCGTATTCCGATTGTGTGTCATTCGTCAAATTTGTTAGTTCCTCATCGAAATGAATTTGTTCTGGCTCATTTACATCATCATTCCTTGGCGTTTGTGGAGACGATTGCATAGGTGCCGGTGATGTTTCGCATCCGCTTTGGAAGGCACTGCGTTGAATGGATGTTTGATAGCCGCTCTGCATAGGCATTTGAGCTGATTGGTAGCCACTCTGCATAGGCATTTGAGCTGATTGGTAGCCACTCTGCATAGACATTTGAGCTGTTTGATAGCCAGTCTGAACAGTTGTTTGTGAAGTTTGATAGTGGCTGGGATAGTATGATGGTTGGTGTAAATCACTTAATATCTGTAGGACACGACTTTGGAAAATTATTGTTTGATTATCATTCAATTTTTCCAATGATGGCAAAATTCCTTTAAAAAAAGATAAATGTCTACTTTCAGGTGTTTTTAAAGCAGCTATAATATTCTTCTCAAATTCGTCTTCGTCAATTTTTCTTTTACGCGATGCAGGCTGGTAACGTGGCATGACAGGTTGCTGGCTTTGTTGGGTTGAGGTGCTTGGTCTTATTTCTTCATCGTCAAGACTTGATGTTGTTTTATTTTGAGAATTCTTTTTCAGAAATAGGAGCTGGTCGTATAGATGATATTGTTTAATTTTTTTGGCCCCAGCTCCGGATTTACATTGCTCGTTTAATTTTTTTTCGTATTTTGTAAAATTATCCTTGATTCCTCTCCATTTCTTTATGACATCGTTACCTAAAAAAATATGACGAATAATGATTTATTTTGTTTTCTTTCAGGTACCTGGCGACGGGAAATACTTTTAAAGATATGCATTTCACATATTATCGTGGAAAATCTACAATAACAGGAATAATAAAATTTGTTTGTCGTATTGTATGGAACATTCTTAAAAGGTTGGAATTACCAAAAATTACAACAGAGCTGATGGAACAAATTGCTCAAGAGTATGAAAAAAAGACCAACTTTCCTAATTGTATAGGAGCGCTAGATGGAAAACACATTCGTATATTGAGCCCGGATCACAGTGGATCCCTATTTTTCAATTATAAAAATTATAATTCCATTGTTCTATTAGCACTTGTTGATACGAATTACAAATTTATATATGTCGATATAGGTGCATATGGTAAGGAATGTGACTCCACTGTTTTTCAGAACTCAAATCTATACGACTTATTAAAAAAAGGTCAATTATCTATACCTCCGCCAAAACCGTTACCTGGCTTTCAAAAAGAAATTCCTTTTGTCTTCGTGGCGGATGAAGGATTACCACTGACAAATAATATAATGCGCCCATATTCTGGGAAGTTTTTATCGATAGAAAAACGAGTTTTTAATTATCGTTTGAGCCGAGCCAGACGATATGTTGAGAGCGCTTTTGGCATACTCGCAAATAAATGGCGCATATTTCATCGACCCATTAATGTTTCTTACGATTTCACAATAGACATTATAAAAGCATGCTGTGTATTACACAACTTTGTATTGAATCGAGATGGCGCACAAACGTTTGAAGAAATGATTATTGACGATTCTTTGCAAATTTTACACGAAACAACACATGAAAGTAGAACAGGAGCTAACATAATCAGAAACGAATTTTGTAATTATTTTAATAGTAACATTGGAGGTCTTAGTTGGCAGTTAACAAAAATATAAATGTTTATAAGTACTTACCGAGTTTTGTTTTTTCAACACTATTTAACTCCTCAAAATTTGAATATAAACTTGTACACACTTCCCTCCATGCTTCTGTTTTTAAAAATTTGTCTTTGAATTGTGATATAGTTTTGTCCCAAAGGACGGGACGTTCGTAAATTAAAGATATCAGGTGGTCGACATCGTACTGCGCCATATCGCTTAAAAAACACGTGCAGGTCGTTCAAAGTATGGACACCGACTAAACGGCAAAGCGTTGTCGCATCGCAGATTTGTACGTTGCGGCAGCGCATCGGAAATTTCCACGATGCGTTGTGCGGCGTCGTTGATTTTTGCGATGCGACGCCGCAACGCACTGTTGTGGCCTGGCCCAAAGGGATTGCGTCCCTTTGTCGGCACGGGCGACTGCATGTAGTTCGCGCCGACAAAGAACACCGCCTGCAGTAGGCTACTTCGATACTAGGCGCGCAGAATTACGGAAGAGATTTATCATAATATTGGCAACTAAAGTTGAAGACATTGACCTACGTAGTGCGGTGACACGTTTGTTATGATTTGAATTTACGAAACCTAAGAAACCGAAAATTTGGTATCAATTTTTTGAGTATTTTATTTTGAGTTGAAACCCTTCCAATATCGTTTGATATCATCCAAAGAAGCCGTCCCTTTCGGATGAATATACCCTTTCCGTGACACGTTGTATATGACCACACAATTTTTTACAGAGTAGTCCGATGTTGATAAAAAAAAAATTGGAAATGGTATACCCCAAAGTTAGTCCCATATAAATTTGGAAAACAAATTCCAACCCTAAGGGTGGGAAAATAGGGGTGATTTATTGTTCACTCACAGATTTGAATGCTGAGTTGTGTATTATTATTACTCTACTCAGTGCCAAATATGCCTTTGGCTAACAATTAGTAGATTATAGCCACAAAAAAATATAAAATAAAAACTTTTCAACAAAAAAATTAATCCACCGAAAAAACTGAAAAGCAGTGTTTTCAGCGGTTAATTTTTTTTGTTAAAGTTATTTACACAGGTAATCTTAAAAGTCCTACCCAATTTTCCTAATCAATCCATGTTTGACAAAGTGGTCTGTGAGCAACTTCCTATAGTTCAGCATGATAGAGATGGGCAGGTTCTCCACAATCACGGTGTGTGCCAAGCCCTCCTCGTCTGCATCCCCCTTCTTATCCTTATTCCATTTCCTCTTCTTCCACTTTATCTTCTCTTTTACTTCTTCACTTTGTTCTGATTCCTCCTTATTGGGTTGAACACCTTTAGGTTTTTTATTCTTATTGAACTTTTGTTTTAACTTTTTACGCTTGTCCTTGTCAACCACAGCCATTTCATCAAGCAGGTTGGTCAGTGTGTGTGCATTGTCTCCAATGCTAAGGTTCTCCAAGTCCTCCGCTATATCGGGTTTACCGTCTTTTTTAAGCGATTTAGGAGCCGGCTCCCCTTCAGGCTCCGTGCTCTCAGCAAGTGGAGCCTTCACCTTCTTCTTTCTTAGTTTTTTTATTTTGGTTTCTGATGAAACCTCACCATTATTCTCAGCGTCAGTTGGGTCTGTACTTTGATCAGATTTGGGCTTCTTAACTTTTTTGAATTTCTTCTTTATCTCTTTAGTGTGTTGAGTTTGACCTTTAGCATCACCGGGTGGTGACTCTCCTAGCATTTTTTTGGTTTTATTTAACTTGGCTGGTTTTTTCTCAAGTACACTACTTTTACTGCTATCTACCTCCATGTCTAGACTGTTAACCTCAGCTGCTTTGTTCTCTTTTTCTGATATTTGGTACTTTTTTAACTTTTTAAGGTTCTTGTTTTTGCCTTTAACAACAGTTTTGGCTGTCTCAGGTTTTTTATTAGCTTGGGTGTCATCAGACTTGGTCCTCTTCACCACAACTTGCTCATGGTCCTCTAGCATGAAGCTGACGGACTTGTTCCTTTTCTTGGGCTTACTGCTAGATGCATTAGACCTGGCACTGTCGAAAGACTGCTCAGCTGGCGATTTAGTTTTCATGATGGATTTAACTGATTGATTTTTGCCACTTGTGTTAGGTGTAGAAGTAACTTTAGAATCGTCAACTGGGCTGCTCCGAAGTAAATTTGGGCTTAAATTAGAACCATCAATGTTGTTATGATAAATGTCTATTGGCTCTTGCTTGCTCCGTTTTTTGTTTTTATTTGGTTTAAGTTCACGTTTGGGGGCACCTATCTTGGCTTTTGTCGTTTCCTTGGTGGCGTTTTCATCAGATTTTCGGTTGTCAGGAACTTTATTCGTTTCAGTAACAGATTTGTAAAGACCAACAAAGTCTAAAGTTTTGTCTGAGAGCGTATGCTTTTCAACAACAATTGGTTTCAAATCAAATGACTTGGACTTCATTATTATCGCTTACGAGCAGTTCCTAACTTGAAATATTGTTAAACAAAATGAAATAACACATGATAGAAGACGCACGGACGTGCAGCAAATATTTATAGGTTATGTTTTGCAGTTTGTGGCACAGAGTATATAACCTTTTAGTTTGTGGTTTGAGGGTTAGATTTAGGTACGTTGAAAAAGATAGTTCAAAAAAATGAAAAGGATAGTATTTATACAAAATTATAGTATACTTTCATTATTTTTAATTTAACATAATAGTCATTAAAATCAACACCTGATAAGGCAAAATTTACTCCTCTTCTAAGTTTATCAGTTCTTGAATATTACTATTAGTTCTATCTTCATTCTTAGCATTACATCTCATCAACATATCCTCAGTAGGAATAAAATCCACACCATATCGCCTCTACTCAGACGTTTTTTCTTTGGGGTGTATACTCCCGGTCTGCATCACTGCCACTTTCCATAATTGAAACATTAAAAACGTACTATTTTACACAAAAATTCGCAAGCGATTGTTTCGCTTTGATTGAATTTCGAATGGAATGGAAGGAACAAAATAAGTGGAAAGAGAGAAGTGTACTGCGGAGGATAATCGGGGAATCCCCGGCCACCGACACAGAAAACATCGCAAGGTCAGAATTCGGTCGGGCCGTCGGATACACGCACGGTCGAAATATTCCTAAGACGTAAAACTAAGCATTCGGGGGCAAACTTTAAATTATAGTATTTTAGTGTACTATCCATAGATGTGGATAGTATATAGTACAAAGGGCGAAATTACAGTATAAATACTATAATTATAGTATAAATACTATAATTATAGTACAAAATCCAACCCCTCACTTTGCAGCTGCCATTCGGCATTCCATAGATTATACACTTTTATTATAAGTGGCGGTTACAAATGCTCTGTGTAGTGTGTAGGTGCCATTCTGCCTGATTCTGCCAATGCGGGGGAGGGGGTGCCATGCATAGAGTATAGCACAGACTGTATCCTAGGTATACTAAGTCTGTGGAGTATAGTAACTCTAACTAAAGGGGAAGGGAAGTGCCAAAAATGCCAATAATCAGTGCTGCCAACCGAATACTTAACTTAACTTCCGTGCCAGTATAATAATAATGTACATACTCTGTGCTTCCATGGAATAAGTATATACTATACACTGTACTATACACTGTACAACCTAACTACAATATTGCCATTGTTTACATCATTCAATAAAATATAATATTATATTTACATTATATAAGCTAACATTTAAAATAATAATACATAATATCTGTACATGTGAAAAAATAAGCAAAAGAATCATAGGGCATCAAAAAATTCGTCCGCATCGCTCACAGACAGGAGCCGAGAACAGTGCCCAAAAGGCTGGCAGCATTGCCACGTTGTATGGCGAGGCTAATTCTTTGGCCAAGAAACAGGCCAGCCCTCTGGTCACGTGAAGAGTCGACTAACCGCTTGGCGATATCTCAAAAAACCAAGGGGGCACTCGGACCCCATGGCCCTAATGTTTCAACTCCAAACAGCTCGAACATATAACTCCCAATCAGGCTGGAATATTTTCGCCATTTGAGGTTTTCTGCACCAGCAGCAGCCGCTCCAGCACAGCCCACCGTGCTAGGAAGATGGGATGGCGCAAGAGTGTCGACACATGTTGCATCCCACACCAAAGATCTGCCTAACTTCTCGGGGCTTATGGTCATTCCATCTAGTCTCTTCCCATCGTCGCGTGCCAGGCCGTTGGATTTTAAAGCAGCATGCACCCCGGCGGTGACAAGAGCGCGACGGATGATGTCATTAATGCTGGCGTGCCGTGCTATCCGACCTGCGCTCCTACTGCAGGATAGGCCATGGTGTACGAGGCAGTCGACAGCTTCACCGCACTGACAGCGATGCGGAGCCTCACAAGGAGCGCCCAAACGCAAACAGGTAGCGAGCCGGAAGGTGGTGTTACCCAGCATAGTGCCTATGTTGGGTGAAGGGAGTGGTTGAAGCCAGAGCCCCGACTCCCACTCACCCACAGACAGCAGGCAGGCACGCTCAGCAGTATTGGTGGACGTATTGATAAGTTTATTCCGTACCAACCTGCAGAGCGGCTCATCCCGCTGTCTCTGGGAAGATGGGTTTACGGGCCGATATGTATCCGGGCAAGCCGCTTTCCAGGCGTTCACTGCGTCGGTCAAGCAAGGCACTGCAGAGTCAACCAGGCAGGGGGCTAAAATTTTCCCGGTCAACTTTTCGGTGCTGTGGTCAGAGGACAGGAACGCCGCCGCCGCCGCCGGTAAGCTAATACTGGTAATTTTGCGGACGCCGAGGCCACCAAAACGGATGGGTAGTGTGACGCTCGGTCGTCCAATGCCACATTTAAAATGGTTGTTAATGTGCTGCGAATAATATGGTCAATTTTGTCCAACAGTTGTGGTTGCTACCATAAAGGGGAAGAACGTAGAAAATATATAAAATTTGGACCAAAACAACGGTATCTAATCAGGGTGAATGCTAAATGTAAATTAATTTTGGAGAGTCTGTCCGAAATGTCGTTGAAATTTTTAATTTTTCATCGATGAAAGTTGAAAAACTATCTTCTAAAATTGGGAAACCTAGGAGGTGCAATGAACTTTTGTCTAATATTTTGATTTGTGGGCTATTGCATTAAATTTATTCAGAGTCAATTGTCTGTCAATCGTCAATGTCGGTAATGTCAGAAAGGTAAAGTTCACATTTTGAAGGGTTAAGGTCCAAGCCAATAGATTGAAATTACTGTTTTAGGAGTTGTAGATCTTCCAAAACAGTGTCTACATCACCTCCTAGCGTTTCATCGTCCAAATGCCACACATTCAATTTTGAATTTAGTTTCTGTAAAATTGGATGAATAGCTAAACTGAAAATGACTGGCCCGAGAGGGTCACCTTGTTGTTATCCAACTGCAGATTCTAAAACATTGTCCTTGTATAATAATTTGGAGGGGTGCCTGTAGCACTGCCACATAAAACCATAAATTTCGGGTAGTTCCTTTTTGACTTCAGCCAACAAAGTGTCCCTGTTCACAGAGTTAAAGGCATTCTTAACGTCAACCTTGAGGATGACCTCACCTTTCTTGGACTTTAAAAATGTGGAAAGGGCATGCACGGCAGCCTCACAGCCCCCTTTCGAGCCAAAACCAAGCTGCAGGGGCTGAAACTTATCTGTAAGCGATTCACTGCTACAGCTTACAGCATATTTTGGCTGCCGTACGCCTGTAGGTGCACCCAACGGTGGCGGCGATGGGACGAATACCGCCGTCCTTCTTGCGCAGGGCACACAGGTTGGCCCCGTACAAGACATCGACGACGGCCTCGTTCACACCGCCGGTAAGCATGAGGTTAATTCTGGCCGCAAGCTCCTTCAAAAGAGACTCACCAGCTTCCCCGGCGCCTCAACTCAATAGCTCCTTGAGTTCAGGCGCAGGCGCGTTAGAGATTGTGGAGTCAGGCCGTCGAGGCCACCGGTGGAACCACTTCGGAAGGAGCTCATTATCTTTACATTATTCACAATACTACAGTCTTAGAGCAATTCTACAGTACAACTATTTTAACCAAAGAGCTTACATACTATAGTAATTCTATGATTTTAACTTATTCCTGTATCAAACATGATTTAAATGTTATTTTTCTTCGCCACGATTAATGTAGTTATAACTGTGGCTATAAATCACTCGGTATTTTTGTGGATTGGAAAGTACCCAGCTTGGATAAAACAACTTCGACAAGAAACTATCCGCCAGAAAAGTTCAGTTGGGCTGGGCAGTACTTATGAAATATCGTAATCTAATCAGTTACATTCTCGGTTCCACTATAATTGAGTCAAATGTCAAGTTTTCTAACAGTGTTTCCTTTTATCTTCGCCCTCGGTCCGGTCCTCCAAAACAGAACACTGAACGATTGTTCAAATATTAGTCCACTTCGTTTGCTTGGTTCTGCAGGCAAGCAAGTAAGAGATTATGTAGCAACATCCACTGAGAAGCGTTAAAATCCTTTAAGGCTGGCCATGTCAGGCGCAGGAGCAGGCGTTGCAGTCCAAGATTTCAAGGGGGAGGTCACACCATGGGAGCTGGTGGGTAATAATTATTGCGTGATAAAAGCGAACGAAACGAGGTCAAGATTTTATCACCGTGCTTCGAATAAATTCGGTTTTCTTTTGACCATTCATACAGAAATAGATTTACTTACTTATTTATGCGCGTTTTACAGCAGAAACTGATGCAAGATTGGTCGTCTAAGGGGGACTCTATAGAGACATTTTTATTGATTTTACGGAAAGTTGGCATCCGTTCGGATACATCTAAAATAATTCTAGAAATGAATTTTAATATGGCAACACCACTAACCTCACTTTTTAAAATCTATTTAATGGCGGATGCGCTTGCGTGATGCCGGTTTCGTGTTATTATTGCATATAGTTTGGCGTCTTTTCCCCGTGGATTTGTGATATCATTGATTTTACTTGTTAATTCGCGTTTGGTGAGTAAAACTTTCAATCATATTGTAAAATATTCAACTAGGATTGCGAAATGCCATTGTAACAAGTTATTACGAGGTAACGCTTCGGGTTCGTGAATTTTCCACTCGAAATTAAGGCATGCTTCATGGCGCGTATGGCTTGTTATGATGTATTTACCGTTATCTGGGATGTTACACATAGTTAAAATTAGCTCATCTGCTAAACTATAGTATATTTTTTACGTTTCTGCGTATTATGATGTTTCGCGCGTTGTAACTGCGCCCTTGAGATCTGAGAATAGGCGCCAAGTGCTGTAGATAAGTTATAGCAAAAAATAGATATGGCGGGAAACGTTGCCACTGTGAGAGCGTGACGGATCGCACGCCTGATTGCTTGAGTCGGTTCTTGTGTTTGTTACAGCTGGACAGTCATAATGGTAGCCCAGAAGAAAGGCCGCGGCGCTAAAAACCAGGCTGCGAAGGCGAAGGCCGCCGCCCAAGCCGCGGAGGAACAAGCTCCCGAGATGGAGACCTCCGAGCCCGTAGAGGCGGAAGACAACAACGGCGAGGCCGAACAGGCGGAGCAAGGCGACGAGTCGGGCGCGGGTGACGCGGGCGGCGCCGAGGGCGGCGGGGACGCCGACCAGAGCCAGGAGAACGCCGAGGGCGACGCCGGCGGCGATGATAAGAAAGAAGACAAAGTCGAGTCTGGTAAAATACTAGTTGAGAACCTCCCGTCGACCTACCTGTTCGACTACCAGGAGAAACTTAAAGAGTTGTTCGCAAAACATGGAGAAGTTACCAACGTCAAGTGAGTATATCCGTTTCACAATACCAGCTATGTTACTGAAACATACAATTTACCAACATTCAAATATCAGTCCCTGAAATATTATAAACTGTTGAAATGAATCACTGTTTGTATTTCTAATTCAAGTTGATTAGTATATGATAATGTTTGATGTGTTCTCGAGGAACTAGCAAGCTGCTCTCAGAACACAGCAACACTGGCTCAACTGTACGGAGTATTAATGAGACAAATTTTCTTTCTTTTTAGACGTGGTCCAATCATTGTAACTGAACTGACCACAACTCCGACATTATCGGCAATAGTCGAATTCAAAAACAAAGAGTCTCTGGAAAAGGTAAACAAAAGTTTATTAACATTTTATATTTTATACTGAAAAGTGATTAAGTAGATATTAGAATTTTATTAGCCTGCTTCTGAAAGAGGCTGTATTTATGGCTAAGACTATTTTTTTTCCAAATTATGTATATCCAGAAATGTTGCCACTTTCCTCAAGTCATGAGCAGAATGAGTGACTATTTGAATGTTATAACAGGCTGGTCTTCTACACTTGATGCATCTGTTTGGCAGCTTTGTTTTAACGAAGTAAAGTTCAAAATTAATGACTGACGCTGATGTGATGTAGTTGATCAGCTGATGACTATTCTCGCGTCTATTTGTGACATGTCTTTATGTGTACTTGCAGTGGCAGACGGTAAGTTTCAGGTCTGCTGCGGTGGGCTTCAGGTGTCAGGCATATCATCAAGGTTATGTGTGCAACATGCTATTGTTACATATAAACTCATCTAAGTTGCAGTTGTTTTTTAGCATTTAAGCACTTTTTAAGTCATGTTTTTTATATTATGCATTAAAATATTATGTTAAATTTAATTTTTTATAGGGATTATGATTTAAATATCAACAAACTGAGACTTCATGTACTTACCTGCAATTAAGATATATTGACATTGTATGTGTTCATGTATTGCATCTAAATTTGTTATAAACTCGGTAAATAAACAGTGATGCTCACTACTGATTCCTCTGTAACCAATGAAGCCCACTGCACAGCCTTGCTGGTAAGTAGAACTCCAGATGTATTGCAGAGCAGTAATATGCTAAATATACCGTGTATGTCCATAACGCGAGGCCGCGGTAAACTCGCGTGCTGTCAGACTAAACACTGCCATGCCTCACGTGGTTGCCATGCCAACTACCAACTTCTGGCGCCGGCAAATTGTTTGGTTTCGCAGTACACGTGTTTTATAACGTACTATGATGTGTTTTTTCGTATTCGGGGCTTATGTTATTGTTTCGATATCAGCTATCAGATAATCTTTTTTTTGGGAAAGCTATTATTTAAGGCTATAAATTACAGATACACTTTATAATTTGAAAAGTTTAATAATCTGCAATAGGGGTAACATTCAACGCACTCAAAGCTAGCAATACTTTTTTATAACAATTTTTTAATCTCCTTTTTGTTAGGCTTATAAGCAAGGCTAACTTCTTCTCTTGTAATATATTCTTCTAATTCTTTACTTTACACTTTAAATTAAACAATAATAGAAACCTTCGACACCGTGCACATTTGTACATTTACCGTTTAGGTACATTAGCTTACAAGAAATACCACAAGGAAGTGGTCTTGTCGCGACATCCTAAGACTTTCATGTAAACGAGTGTTATTTGTCTATGCGTGAGCGTGTGTCGAATGCCGGAGTCGGAAATCGGTTATTAGTTTCTATCTTTACTCCTCGTGATATTATTTATATAGGTGTATTGTGGTATAGTTTATACTGCACAGACTGTGATAGCCAATAAACTATCTGTGTAGTGTGTACCTTGTAATCTAAATGTACTGTTCAATCTTGTACACATCGCTAAACAAACGCGCTCGTATTTTAGATCGATACTCAGTCATGAATCTTGATCTAGTGTATCGTGATAAGCATGTGCATCTTCTATACAGCCACAACATAAACTACTCTAATTGTTTCTTCTTGATATTTACATTGATACACAATTAAACTGAAAACATCTACAACAGCAAACACAGCTCACAGAAAACTTAAAGATGAGAGAGTTCTCATCCCAGTACTCAACATCTCTACATGTACAGCCAGGGAAATGGATTGTTTAGCAAATTGAATATCAACTTCACTTAAATAGTTCGTATTTTGAAATCACAACCATCATTCTTTATCAGTTGTTTCAAATGGCTATAAAGCCTAATCCACGCGATACTCTATTGAAAAGTTCCTCTAATTGCCAAACAAATTGTCTCATGTTGGGAGCAATTGGCGATAAATCTAAAGTAAGTCGTCGGATCAATTCGGTTCTGGGATAGGCTTTATATAGGAAATGGGATGTTTCAATCTACTTAACAATACATTCCCAACTGTACCACATAACACGATCAAATGCATCTCTTTTCCAACGCTAACTCCGTTGCTCAACGCAGGCACTGTCCGAAGAGGGCACGGTGATTGACGGCAGCAAGATCACCGTGTCGGTGGAGTCGCGCGCCGAGACCGCGGTGCTGGTCGGCGTGCCCTACGAGGCCAGCACGGAGTACGTGAAGCTTCTGTTCTCCCAGTGCGGCGACGTGGCACACATACATGAGTTCAGCAAGACCAAGTACAAAATACGTAAGTGGATACTCTTTTACTTATTTCTAGCGACCCTACCCGCCGGGGCATGGACAACTAAAAGCATTGTCAAGAAATCCTGCAAATGATGGTGAAAATCCCATCAAATTCCATCAAGTTTAGAAGTTCTAAGCTCATACACCCGAGAAGTACAGTTTTACTCAATGTTGTTTTCGCATCGGGCGTAGCAGCGTAAGGTGTAAGGGCTCATGACATCCCTGCTTATAGGTATTCTATTCTTAAATTACGGCATTAATAGAGTAGAATAAGAAGCATACAGACATGGAAATAAAAGAAAAAAACACGAAATATTTGTCGTACAAAACAACGTCTGATAATAAAAGACTCAATAGAGCCCAATAACTGTAAATGTCGAGGCTGCGACCGGGGGTGCGCGAGTAACATCCAGTATCCGGTGTCCGCCTAAACAATGTGCTCTGGGGTATCGACCCCGTCGGACAATAAAACGGCTTCGGCTTTAGCGCCAACAGAAGGGGAGTGTGATAGAAGGGTGAAGGGCGACGCGGGAGAAAAAATATTGATCTACTGCTCGCGCTCGCATTACGCGCGACTGTTACGAATGCACAACGCAACTCGCCACATTTATGCCACCTGTTTATTTTGTTGCGAAATATTCTATACAATAAAAACCTGTATATTGAAAATCTTAAAAGATTACAAGTATATTGAAAATCTTAAAAGAAAACAACACACGCTTGTAAGTAATCTTTTGTAAAATTCTCACTGTGAGTTTCCATCCCGTCTTCAGAGCAAGGAGGGTTCGCCCCTAACCATTCTATTCATACCGCACGAAGGTATACCACTCAATGTACTACATAGTATATAGCGACTTTATTGACGTTTCCCGTGAACGCGTTAAGAGCAAATCGCGGCGTCGGCATGCCTCATATATTGATTTATTATACGATTGGCGTCCATGTTGTGTGCAGAGTAGAATATGTAAATGAGGAACGTTACTATATAGAGGGTTAGCTCCCCAACTCGAGGGGAAGCGATGTTACTACAAACTCTTATCGCGTTATAATGTCCGTCGCGCGTCGGTGTAGTTGCAACGATAGCTTCATGTAATTTGCACATTATTTGCGATAATTCGTTTTTCTAAGTCCTAGATAACATTTAAAAAGCTACAATTACCTTAATTTATTATTATTTGTATCAGCCTACTACAAATACGAGTTGTGTAGTAGTCTGTTAAAAATAATGATAAAACTATAATGTGACCCGCCATGTATGAATTGAGAGTAGAATACATGAAAGGCAATTTAAGGCGTGTTATGTTTACTGACCATATTATAGTTAGCGATAGTTTTCAAGGTCCACTGGTTAAGTACAAAGTGGTACCTACTTGAATGAGTTGCGTAAGCATGTCAAACTGGCGACGGATCGTAACTTTGTTGTTACGCGAATCCTTAAAAAACAATAAAGATTTTATCGGAGTTCAATGTCCGGTGTTTCATTGTTTTCTTGACAATCTGGGAATTTAAAAACGTAATCGTGAGCCGCGTTTAAAGTTTATAATTTTAAGGAAGGAAAAGTACTTAATGAAGTACTTTCCTTCCTTAAAATTATAAACTTCCTTAAAATTATATGTTCTTCCTCTGCCAAAATACTAAAATCGGTCTGGTAGTTCAGCCGGTAACACGAACGAAACAGATCGACATACAAAGCGACCTATAGTCGTGTTTCTGTTATATGTATGTAGGCTATCATCTCCCCACGTCTGCGGATTCGGGGGTCGGTGTTGCGTTGGGGTGATTTCGTTCATCTAGCTATACATTTGTTGAACTAATATAAAATCGATCTATGACGACGAGCTTGATGATAGGTCTCGTATAGCGAAACTGGATTGATAGGATTGTCATTTCGTTAGCCATCTCACACGCGGACATGGTAACGCCCGGCGTGTGCTCGTCAATAAAACACTTGATATCCCCGTGACCACGTGGCACGGTGTCCACTGTCTAATTTGAATAAATGTGTCCACATGTCAGTGGCGTAACTGGCATGGCAGTATGACAATTTGCGGATTAAATCTTGCAAAAAATATTGAGAAAAAAAGCGGAAAAGTAACGTTACGTTACCTTTTCGTCAAAGTGGGGTTAGAGAAATGATTTTGGTTCCCGCCCTCGGCATTTAGGGGTTAGGCGGATAAGGCCACGTGGAGTTTACACAGGGGAGGCTGCCTTTACACAGGGGAGGCTGCCTTTACTTATCTCGACAAAGTATCGATAGGTTGAATATTATTTTTGGCGTTACACCCATTCATTTAACCAACTTTTAGAGTAGAATCAACACCATAGTAGATGTCTCCAGTTTTCCAGCAGGATCCAAGTTAAGATACTTTGTAAAACGGTTTATTTATAACCAAATATTAATGCGCACATTTTCAAAAAGTATAAATGAATGAATAGAGCTTAAAGTTTGGCACAAGCAAAGAGGACTTCTCTTTCTTTCAACCCTAACTAATATTATAAATGCGAACATGAGGTTGTTTGGGTGAGGACTTAGGCTATTTTTCATCCTGGATTGCAGACAAAATGACGGGCAACAGCTAGTCACGAATAAAGTAGGTGTGGATGATGATGAACAAATACATATCATAACGTTAACATTCTCTTTGCCCCACAGTGAGAGTAACATTCCAAGATAAGGACTGCGTGGACAAGGCGCTGAAGCTGGACCGCGAGCTGCGCATCAATGGCTTCCTGGTCACCGTATCCAAGTACCGCGACGAGGACGAGCAGAAGGCTCATAACGCCGCCAATGTGAACAAGGTATTCTATTATGTATGTGTGCTACGAGCATAAATACCTTACACTTGCGCCAAATGCAAAAGAGATTTTCTCGTGAAAAAGCGATTGCAATGTTGAGAAAAGAAACATATGATTTACGTAAATGTGGAATATGTCATACGTAAAAATTTCTTTCAATACTTGTACTATAAAAATGGCTTTTGTATCTTGTGTGAATGTAAAGTATTTATGCTCGTGACTAGGATGATCCTTGGGTTTCTATCATTAAGTTCAATCTAAGACTGAAACAAGCATATTAGTTAATAATAATAATGCAACATTACAAGCAATACAGAGCAAGCAGCGTTTTTTTGGGTTATACTTTTGCGTCTGTCTTATTTCGTTACATAAACTCAACAGTGTAGTAACCCTAAACACGCTGGTTGTGTCTAATCAGTGATAGTCGTACAGATGAATCCAAACGGAAAAACCTCACACAGTGAAGTAGAGCCAGAATCTCCCACAGTAGTCAGCATTGACGTAAATATTATCAACTCCTTGCATGCCCCGCAGAACAAGCGGCAGCACCCTAACCAGCAGCAGAACCGCAACAACGCTAACAGCAACACCAACGCCAGCCCCAACAGCAACCGCGCCAACAACTTCCGCGCGCGCGGCGGATCCTTCAACGCGAGGGGAGGCAACTATAGAGGTAACTTCAGAGGTGTCTGCTTTTCTTACATTATAATTGTTGTCGTAGTTAGCTGTTGTAGTGACTGCATGGACACTTGTATTCAATGTTGGAGGTCAGCGCCCTTTACGCAACTTGTAGAGGCTTATCTCCAGAAAAAAGGGGATTGCTGCAAACAATTTATTTTAAAATGGTTACCAAATTATCATAAAATCTTTTAACACCGCAGCATGGAGATTGGTATAAACTAAGAGGCCCAGCAGTACAATTTCCATCATGCTCTTCAAACATTCTTTCTGTAGAATAAATCATTGTGATCTCTATTTCTTTGGTAGAATCTCAACAGGTTTAATAATGTACTTGTCCTTAGGATCCCGCGGCGGTCGCGGCGGCTTCGGCGGACGCGGCGGCGCGTTCCCGCGCGGGGGCTTTGCGCCCGTCAACACTTACATGCCGCCGCAGGGCTTCATGGGCCGCCCGGTAAGCGCACACACCAACACTACTTACAGAGTAGTAAATCAATGGAGAGCATACACGGAAAAACCCGAAATAAAACACTAAAGGCCTCTTGCATCACAAATCACTTGATGTGTTTCCTGCTAAACGGATTTTATCATTGTTCTAATATTGATAATCGTTTGAAGATGACAGACAAAACGATATTTAAATATGTTTAGTGGTAAATGCATTTAGTGATGTGTGGTGCTAGCGGGTCTTATTGCTCTGTTAGTAAACAGACCTCGTTGAAACTCGGATATTGTTGCCCGATGCTGTTTGTTCAAGCTCAAGTTGGTCACTCAAATGTATAGCACGTTTAGAGACTCGTGACGACAGCGCGATGTGTGGTGGAGAGTGAACTGTCCCCTCTATCTTTAACCTTTAATTCACTCCTAAGTACGACGCATATTTCTACGAAAATGACTCGTGCATGCAGAGCAGCCTCCATTCGCTTACTACTCTATGCCTAATACCCATCTTTGGTTTTCTGCGTCTAAAACTACGGCGGCATGTTAGCGACACTGCTTTATTTTATATTATCCTAGTCTATTCCTAAGCATGGTTGGATCAGCTTCTAGTCTTAAACTAGATGCGGCCGATATTAGATTTTGGTTTTTGCAAGTTTTTATAATATAGCACTTTGCATAGCATTTGCTTTTTAGCTTGACTGTACAGAGCTTCCGTTGAACCTTTGGTGTATCATAGTGTCGATTTCATATGGTAGATGTCAACATAAATATGTATTATATTTTTTATTTTTACCCTTCCACTATACAAATTATTACGTTGACATCTTTCGAACTGTATTTTTTTGCAATAATTTTTAAGAAAGCTTTTTCCATTGCATGCTCACATCCATTTCATAGAAACGAGTGCATAGAAAGATGTGCAAAGAAATGCAGTACAATGACGAGACACTGAAATAACAACAGAATACACACCAACTCTGCAATTCTCTTTGCATTAACACATTCTGTGCATTCTTTTCAGAGTTACCTGTAGAAACATTACACCAGTTAAGTCCCAGGTAATGCCGCGCCTATACATGTGCCATGTGCGTACAAACAACCAAAGGGTTCTCTGTAATGACGGACAGTGTTGTCGATAGGAAATAAACGATATTTACGCACTCAACTAATCCTTACTACCCGTAGATGTAAGCTCGCTATTAATTTGTTGGAAATGCTTATTTTACCTTTACTGTTTGGTTGCATGTATTCAAATGGTACAATTTTTATTATTAGCTAGTATAGGACCTACTTTGTATAGTCGACCTTGTCAATGCTTTACCCCAGTAAACTTCACGAAGATTGAAACTATCTAACTATCACATAGAAAATAGACTCGTCGTTTTACGACGTGCAAGTGACATTCAACCTTAGGGTAGTATAGCATTTACTAGGTCGACTATACAGTACCCGATAGTAAATATAGCACATTGAGTATTTATGAAAACGTCGTCTCCGTTTCGTCTGTGTACAAAGCCTCTTTATAACTCGATGTGTTCTATTTACGCCTGGATACTGTTTTTTTTTTTGCGCAATGTAAATTTTGAATTTTTATTTTGAGAGGCTGCTAAAGTAGATCCCTGTACTGAAAGCCCCAAAGCAACCGACTTGAATCCATGACCAAGAAATGCAAACGTTCCGTCATCTAATCGTAATAATAGTTTGCTTCTCAGCAGGGTGGGTTCATGAACGACGGCCAGCGGCCAAACAAGCGACTCCGGCAGATGTAACCGTATTCTTTAAGACATAAGATCCAGTGTCGTGCGTCGTCCTCCTATGTTCGTGTGTGTGAGTGTGAAGAGCGCCCTATCAGAGACTTCTACTACAGTGACATGATTTGCAGTATCAGTAATAAAGAAATAAATCTAGCTAATTGTATTTACTAAGTACATGGAATAAAATAATTGTAAGCTAATGTCTTTTTGACAGGTAATAAATGTAATTACTAACATTTAAAACTGCTTTTTTATTTAAATTCCGGCTAAAGAAAGTAATGGACGCCAACAAAAGAAAGTTATTGTGGCGAGCATTTCCCTTTTATTTGCATTTAATTAACACAATATCATCGTTTTGTGTGACCGGCACATGAAGGCACTAACGTTATGTAGTTGTGTATGAGGTCTCACTGGCACGCCATTCAAGGCGAGTTGACCAGACATTTTCAGCAGATGTAAGAAGGAGTACACAGACAAACAACTAAATCTGTCTAATATACAGTAACATTACTGGGCATCAAAGCTGTCGAGAAAAGCCAAATGGCTATTAGCAAGGGAATCCTCGTCGGTGGTCCCGGTCAGTAAGTGGACCAAGCGGCAACCAACCTGAGTCAAGAGTTGGGTTTATAGCTACACAGCGTAACTAGGTATGCAAAAGCACCCCCAAACTCCTTAAAATTTTCTTATAGCAAAATTGCATCACGGACTAGCCATGCCTTCTAAATAAAGATTCTATAAATCAAGTTCACATAATTAATAGTGTATCTAATTATATGGACTATAACTTGCATAAAAGATTAGTACCGCAGTTATTCATGCCGTGATTACCATCCACTTACAAAGCCGGCCTACAGTGCGCCTGTTGAGAGCCATCAAGCTTGTTTGTATTGCCACGTAATTGTTCTAATTGCTTATGATTCCCCGTTATAATTGCTCCATAACATCTTGATTAAAAGAGAAAGTAATAATTGAGCATCTATCGGATAATCGAATGTTGATCAACCTATGTGGATCGTAGTTCAGTAAATACCCCGACGAAGGCTTTTATAAAATATTTTTGCGACTTCTTAATTGTCTTGCCACAACTAACGTCTTGTAACTACAGCCAGACTGGCCGCCGGTTAGGTTAGGAATAGTATTTATTTACTCTTTACAATTCGCACTCACTGCTTGTAAACACTCCTAAACGAGAGTCGACTTGCTGCAGTTAGTGAACATTAGTTAACGTGTGTCTACAGAGCACGCACGCATATACGCGATATAGAAATACGAAATAATATGTGCTAACAAAATGTTCAAGTTAAAATTGTGTTGTGTGCTACTGTTCATAGTTTTGGCTGAATGCGGCAAATCGCGCCAAAACCCAAAAAAGGATTTAGGTAGAGTTGGGAAACGGCCCGCGAAATCTGAAGTGTTTGATAACTTGTTCAATATCTATGACCCGACGTTTTTGGCGGTGGTGTGGCCCAAAATAACAAATGGAATACATATTTTGGTCGACCACACGTGCTGGGAGGAACTAGGAGTGTTCTTCAAAGAGTTGACGGAAAGCAAGGCTTGGGCATACAACGGTAAGTACCAATTAACGGCACTCACAATGAGATAATGAAGACAATAAGTATACGGTAATATAATTAGATGTTATGGAAAAGAAAACAGATACATCTAATACGTAATGTATAAGGTAGCACTAATAGTACTCATTTGTAAGCGAATAATCAATTTGTTCTGTAACTTGGTGTGTCTTACTCGTTGATGTTAAAGATTCATATTTACTTTAATCTCAAATTGTACCTACCTTATTCTGTACGAATTTTAATATCTGTCGTAACTTTCTGTCCGAGCTAACATAAACATCTGAAAAATATCCAAAATGCGAGGCAGGAATCGAACCCTGCTTACCCGTGCACCCTGCTTCATGAAAGGCCGTATAGCTTGAAGAGTAACTGTCCGCCTACCCGCTTATTATAATAACGGAACTCACCTTACCATAATTCATCAAATTAAAGATAGCGTGGGACATTTCAGTTTTCCTGAAGAAAGTGATTGCGAATTATCCACATGCAAAGCAACCATTCAGTAAGTTTAGGTAGGTAACTGTTTAGATTGGTTTAAGTATACGATAATGAATAGAATAATATAAGGTAATTAATACATTAATATAAGGTATTTCTGGTGTTCTGTGGAATCAATCAATCAAAGGAAAAACATAATTCCCTGGGGTCAAAACTCTCACAAGATGAGAAAAAAATATATTCTCGTTGGTCTAGTTGTTAAAAGCGTGACTGCTAAACTTGAGGTCCTGGGTGCCATCGGGGGATTGAAAAAGTGTTAGGTATTTGGATTTGCCATTCGTTTCTCAGTACCTAGTATAGATAGCATTAGGCTCGTACCTACCCAACGGCCCCAAAGGCATGAGGCAAGATCACTATAACTAACTTGTAACATAACTGGTGACATGTGAGTGTAGGTATCCTCCTGTGGGTGTGGGTACCTATTCCTGCTCGCCTACCTGGGGAATAGGTACCGGGGCGAGGTAGTGTACACACAAGGCAAAGTACACACTTCAAAGTTGAGGTAAACTGAATTCTTCCCTCAGTGTTCTAATCGTTCATAGCATGTCGAGCTAATAGACTTCGTTATAGACAATGTCTCAACCTTCCAATTCAAAACTGCATCAATAATATAATATAAAATATGTGCTGCAAAAGATCCCCAATGAGCGATATAACTATCATTTCTAACGTAGGTTATTCCACCATTTAATTTCCTCATTATCGACACATTCGTCTTTAGCGGTCTATAGCGTGACCACTAATCAATACCAACTTTCGATTGTTCGTATTCGCAGTCATGTGAACGTTCTAGCAAGTTCAGTGCTCGTTCGAGTAGGCTGTCTTATTAAAGCATTATTATTATCGATTATGGTTAATGAACAATGCGTTACCGTAGATGACAACGTTTTACAATAATGAGTAGGTAATTCACTGTGTGTTCATTTGTTTTTACTACAACAGTAGTAACAGGTAGTATTTGTTTATGGTGCGCCATTGTTGTGTGTAGGAAAATAGACGTCCTAAAATTTTGTAAATATTACATAATTTGTTTGTGATAATAAGATAAACAAATCGGAATGATAACGTAAGCATAAACAAAAAAATATTGAATAAGAGCTTTTGTCACAAGCAAGTTAGATACAATAAGCGATAGGTAGATACGCTTAGCGTCTGCCAGCAGTTGCAGTCTTTCTACATAGGTATATGCTACTACTCTGTTAAGATAATGTACTAATCTATTTCGCCAGTCCCATATAAGTCAGGCCATTGCGGTACCTACTTACTTGCCAGCCGTTCACAGAGTGGTACTACACCAACCATTCAACTCTATATGTGCTTCCTCAGGCAATGCTAACATGACTCAGGTGAAAAGAGACACAATTCTTTACCATGTTATACGGTGTTTCACGAAACCTGTCTGTCCCGCTAGGCATTGAACCAAAAATTATGCGCATTAATAGCAAAAACAAAAGAAAACTATTCACGCAACGATCAAGTGCCGTTAGCACGCGCGGTGTCAACAAAACGTAGGTACAGGTACAGTCATACAAAGTATGTGGTACACAGGCAGCTAATCCGCAATTACATACTTTAAAACAATGTTGCGAGTGTGCTGAGTATTTTTTTTTACTTTGCGGTAAACTTAAACAGTTATAATAACGTAGGTACCTACACAATAATTTTTAATTGAAGTGTAGTGGAAAGTTGTATATTATTTCTGCATACCGAATGAAAATGCATGCATGTTGTCAGGAAAGTTCTGAGTATGAATGTGGATGGCTATAAGAGTAGGGAAATACCAAAGAAACCATGAAAAGACTCTGTGAAAGAAGATATGACTAGAAAGGGGGTGACTACTGAGATGACGACTAATAGAGAAGTATGGAAGAACACATTTTGCGCCGACCCCAGATAGATTGGGATGAACAAATAGCTTGTTCAACTGTACATGAAGACGCAGCTAAATGTACAGACACTCAGTTAACTAACGCACAGACTAAGATGACGTGAGACCACACAGCATGACTTCAGTGAGAGTTATCTAGCGCTGTAAAACTAATAAGGTGAAATTACGTGTGTGACTGTTGCTAGGTGGATATTTAGTTACCTACTGTTAATGTCAGTATTGACGGTATCTATGAATGGGTCGGCTGCTCTGGAGGTGTGAAGCTGCGCGAAGTTTAGGTAACAAAGATGTTATTAGATTGCACAGGTGACATACCTACTGCACTAACTAACCGATATCAAAGTACTTGTGGTGGATTATGATTTTAATTTTGGTTGAATTTGTTGTCTTTTATCACATTTATGTATTGTTGCTGTAAATTGTTGTTTACATAAGTGGATGAAAGGAAACTTATTTATTTATTATGGATAACTATTATACATTAACTACACTTATGTCCAGTTGCTGTTTCAAACTTTAAGTTTTAAAGACACAATATTTATATAATAATCCGCCAATCAGGGGACCGGCACTGTCTCCTTAACACAGGCTAAATTCTAGGATATCTAGGAGAACAGTACTTCACCCGTCTTTGTTGTATAGTTGAACCTAAAAATTATATGTAGGTATATGTATGTATATATATTAGGCTAGTTTAATTTTACAACGCTTCCCTCATTGCAAGCCTATTCGTAGCGTTTCATCATTCACCCCGTCCCTGATTATTGTGTGGGTATATAAATATGTTGGTATGTCCTTTCAGCTCTCGACGCATCGGGGCGCTATGGATCAGGACTTTTCATGGGCAATCGGTTTTGGTTGGGATCCAAAGAACAGTGCCTGGGTTTGGTACGAACAAAATTCAGAATAATTGTACCTATTGCCTACAATCACTTCCGTTTTACTTGTAAATATTTAATATTTTTCCTCATTGTCAGGATGAGCAGTCAATTGCAACGAATAAAAGCACAATAGTTGATGATTCCGACGATGACATCAGTCCGGTATCGCGGACGAAGTACTTTGATGATGGTACGTTATTATATCTTCAAAATCAGCATCTTTAAAGAAGCGGTATCTACTTACATCAACTATTTATGATTTTGAAATAGAAACACACGAGTGGCGATGGATGGTGCAGTACGACGAGATACCACATAATGTTGCCGACAGCTGGCCTCCGTACCGGCTCGCATACACCACCCTGGGGGTCACACTGAACATCACAAAGGCCAATATGATAAAGGCAAGTCACTAAACAAACACTAAAACTAAAGTTATTTACACTATCAGAGATTTAATCTTTGTCGTCTTTTTCAGTCAACTGACATAACTTTAGGTCTCTGCATGCCGTATTCCTGCTCATCCCGCGACATCACGTCAATCATCAACTTCTCCATCATGATCAACGACAACTTGAAAACGAATAAGACGTCATCACGTATCGCCAGGATCACCAGCGTCAGGCGCGTGCAGGGACACTACGACATCACGGCGGACCGTGCCGGGGTACTGCTGATATGCGTCACATCGGCTCTTGTCGCCCTAGTAATAGTCGCAACTGTCATAGACTTAGACCTGATGAAATGTCTACCGTACGGCACTAAATCAATGACATTCGATTTAGAAAAATACAATACGGATCCAAATAGAAAAGGAGGTAGGGAATTAAAACAAGAGACTGAATCAAAGGCTGAGACGGAGACGTTAGGCGTTGAAAACGTAAGCACGCATTACATGGCGGTGGAGAGTCTGGTGAAGGGTAGCGCTCCCACGATTACGCTAGACGTGAATTGTGCGGAAAAGACATTAGGGAGCTGCAAGCGATGCGGCAAGTATAGGAAGCAGTGCAGCAACCCGCGCCAGCTCGAGAACCTGCCGCCGTGCCCACGACAGAAGTACAACTCCTTCGCGAGTTTGAGCACAGAGAGCAAGAAGAAGAACATCTTCTGCCGGCTGCTCCTGTGCTTCTCTATAGCATACTGCTGGAAGAGAATCTTCAACACGAACACGGCGAACAAAGACCTGTCGTTGATACACGTCATGAGGGTTTTAGCAACGTTTTGGATTATGTTCGTGCATGTCGCGGTTATAGTCGAGTATATCTCAGGTAACGTTCATGAAATTACTTTTTTAGTAAGAGTATTCTTTAGAATTTTAGGGAATTAATGCAGTGTTTTATTTTCCAGATTTCGCTGGCGATATAAATGCACAGAACGATGTTTACTTAATAATCGCCACTGGGACAATAGCTTTCGATACATTGTTCTACGTGAGGTAACAAGCTCTATTTTAGTTAACCAATTAAAGCCAACTTCCAAATCTACATGTTTCACAAAAAACTTTTTGATCAGTTTTCTAAATTGGTCTGCTTCAGTCGGATGCATTAATCACATCTAACGAGCTTCCTGCTTGTAAATTGCCTTTCATTTTTATTACTACTAATTGGCTGTGACTAAATTCCTTTAAACAATTTTTGCTTTTTAATTTGTTGAGCTAATTTAAACGATCCTCGTCTTCCAGCGGTCTCTTCAGTGCGCACCATTTCTTCTTCCTGAAGAGTCAGTACAGTATTAAGGAGCTGGTGGGCTTCCAGGGCGTCTGCGGGCAGGTCCTGCAGTTCGTCTGCTTCGTCACCAACAGGGTCATTAGGTTCGTAACTAGTTATTTAGAATTATTTACTTTCTAGATAACTAGGCAGCTTTAACCAGTTCGTCTTGTTTTTTAATTGCAGGCAATTACTTTTTACAGATGTCTAGATTATTTATTTATTGTGTCGATTAAATATAGATTGAAAATAAAATAAAATGCTTGATTTTAGAATCCTTGGTTTTTAATTATCCTAGGTAGACCATAACGGCGGTTGTGGTAGATTATAACGGCGCATGAGATGGTAATTATACCTGTACCTACCTACGTCTAGAACATTCAATGTAGACGATTGAAGGCTACATCTTTTAAGTCTTTTCATACTGCATATCCCATTTTTTTTGACTTAGCACTTCATGGCTTATAATATAATCTTGAAATATGTTCCGAGCAGGTTACTTCCATCCTATGCTTACGCGGTCCTCCTATCAGCGGTAATGGCGCAGTCTGCATTCAAGACCGCCACGCTGACACTGCCCGACGGAGACGAACGTAACTGTCGCGCGCACGGCTGGAGGAACCTCCTCTACATTACTACGGTGTATCCTGCTGAGGAACAGGTTTGACCTTCTTCATCTTGTAACTGTTGTAAATAACTTGCCTCCAGATCATAAAGTACTAATACTATTTTGGATGTTCGATGATCTGGAAACTTCATGTATTGGTTGTTCTTTTAGTACAAGCCGGTGATTTCGCGACGGCAAAACCCTATTTGACCCCTTTATGGGGAGACGATGATCCGTAGTGCTCTTTCTACCTTCGATATTTAAGGAAATCTTGCGCAAAATTGTATACTTCCAGACCTAGCGGCTGCGGGTTGTCTGTCAGTGAATTTAAGATTTAAAAAAAAATATCCTTTAGTATTAGTTGTGACTGTGGTGTTGAGCCTGGAGCTTAGAAGATAACATTTGGTAAATGACAAAACTATAAATATGTCAGAACCTTCTCAGGGAGTTCACAAGATCAGACATCCAAAGGCGCCCATTCAACTGCTGATTGTAGTTAACACATAATTACGTCTTACTTCCACTAGTGCATGCAAATCTCGTGGTACCTGTCGACGGAGACGCAGCTGCACATGCTGGGCGCTCTGCTGTGCGCGTCGAGCGCGTCCTCGAACATGCGCGCGCGGATGGCCGCCGTCTTTACGGTCGTCGCCATGCTGTCGGCAACCATTGCTGATGCTAGCGCAGCTTACTTTGACTTCGGGAAATTGTGAGTAACTAATGAATACTTATACAACTAAATATTGCGTTTATGATAAGCACAGATATGGATATGAGCAGATTTATTTTAATCCTAAAATTTTGTTTTTCATCTTTTAGATTTTCAAATTCGTTTGGCGCATACGATGTTATCATCCAACGCCCGTGGGCGCGCGTCTCTCCGTATTTCATGGGCGTATTCACGGGGTGGCTGATTCACATGATGAACGGCAAAATGAAGGTTTCTAAGGTAAATCAAAACATTTCACTAACAAACAAGAGAAAAAAGACACGTCTATTACCTTCACGATCGATAATGACATTTACTAATATGTTACTATCTAAATACAAAGTGGTCCTAAGTGAAGTCCCTGTTGCACTCATGAACTAACAGGATAAAAGCCACTAACTAATGGTAAATGTTTTTCATGTAAACCATCTATTTCCTATACTGTAGGTATATAAATATAATTACTTAATATTTATCTTCTTTTAGTATTTTCAGAAAATATATAATGATTCATAGTATCAAACGCCTCCGTAAAATCTCTCATTTATTTCAGATTACATCGACTCTTCTATGGATGGCGTCCCTATCATTTATGTTTACGTCATCAGCAGTGCCCATGGTAGGGCTGCCGTGGCTGGCTGCGTGGCTCCACCTGACCTGGCCCATAGCTTTGCTGTGGCCAGTGTTAATGGGCACTACTAACATGGCGGGTAAGAGTATAAAATGCTCTTCGTAACAATTTTTTTAAAATCTTTGCTGCTTAAGAGGTGACCTTCCCTTCGTCCCCCCGTAAAAGCAAAGCAATCTAACCAGAAAGGAAGTTAATTTAAGTGAAGAAGCATTATGGAGACTTCTCTCTTTTCCCTTTTAGTAATATTTTGTGTTGTTATTGTCAAATTCAAATTCATTTATTGTTTGTCACAGATGAAATATCAGTTCTTATGGTTATTATAAAGGATCGCTGTAACAAACCTATAAGGTGTACAATATTTAATGCAGGTTCCATATTTATTCAACATTAAAATCATTATTCGTCCTAAGTCAACGTCCATCATTGGTCATGCATTAATATAGTTGTTAAAAAAAAAAAGGAAAGTCGGATAAAAAAATTAAGTAATAGGTACACTGATTTCATATTAATTAAATTATTCATTGATTTCATTGAAATAAATGACTCATTGATGTCATACAAATTAAATTAAACATTGATTTCATAAAATTTCTCGTTGATGTCATACAAATTAAATTACTCATTGCTACTAATAGTTATATATACAAAAATCTATTGTTATTAATAACTCATTTTATTTAGAGGTGTAGTCATCAGTATTTTTGTCATTAAAAAAGTCATTG
Source organism: Apamea epomidion (assembly GCA_947507525.1). NCBI lineage: Eukaryota > Metazoa > Arthropoda > Insecta > Lepidoptera > Noctuidae > Apamea > Apamea epomidion. Next base: position 21,584,987 of record OX382226.1, read on the forward strand.
ATTGAATAGTAGGCTTAACTTATCAAGAATTTCTTTAGTTTATTTTTTAAACTATGTGAGGTTACACTATTTTTTACATAAGTTGGAAGTTTGTTATACATTTTTACTCCTATCCCAAAGTTACTCGATTTAAATTTAACTGTCCTACACATAATTCCGCGTAATACATTTTTATACCGTGCACTTTTCAATGTGTCATAATTATTTAAATCGCGTTTTATAATTACTGCTGCTTCATAAATGTATAGTGAAGGTGAAGACAAAATGTGTAATCTTGTAAACTCTGTTCTACATGAATCGGTCTGCTTAAGCCCACATATACTTCTAACACACTTTTTTTTGTGCCTTAAAAGCATACCCCCTTTTAGTTGAATTTCCCCAAAAAAGAATACCATATTTTATTGTAGAACCTACGTATGCATAGTAAGCGCTCAGTAATGTTTTCTCGTTAACAACTTTTCTTAGCATGTAGAGGGCATATGAGAACTGGTTTAATTTTTTACAAACATGATCAACCTGCATCTTGCAGTTTAGGTCAGAGTCAATATGAATACCAAGAAACTTAGTGTTGTTCACTTCTTTTATTTGTTCGCCTTTATAATGTAAATGTAGATTTTTTAAATTAGTATTTTTATTTGTGAAAGTCATAGTCTGACAACCAGCCTTACCAAGGGGTATCGTATTATCCAGTAACTGGGCTGTGGAGGTCAGATAGGCAGTCGCTCCATGAAAAATACTGGTATTCAGCTGCAGCCGGTTAGACTGGAAGCCGACCCCAACATAGTTGCAATAAGGCTAGGCAGATGATGAAGATTTGTGAAAGTCATATAATTTGTTTTTCCAATATTTATTTTTGTTAACGGACGTTTAAGTCACTGTGTCTTGTTTGTGCGTTAGTTTCTAGTGTTCTCATAATTTATGTAACATCTTGAATTATGGAAACATTGTTTTTATAACCAGGTGTGTTCCGACGGATACTCGCCCGCTCATCAATTGCAGCTCTGAGTCGTTTGAGTTACGGCATGTTGCTGCTACATGCTGCAGTAGCACGGACCATGTTGCTGTCTGTGGGCTCAGCGCTGTGTTCAACTACTTTGTGTATTGTGAGTATAATTTAATTATTAGCATTGGCTACACTACTTTTTGAGTAAATCGATAGCCTGCCAAACGCTAAGATAAAGATAAATCTTAGCGTTTGGCAGGCTATCGATTTACTAGAGCATTGACAAATCTGTTATCGTGTAATAGACAAGGTCTGATTGGCTGTATAATAAATTATAGTGTTATTACTTCTGATACAACGACCAATACTGTGTAACACTATTTTGATTTAAGACTGTCCATGGAGTTTCTTGCCCATAGGAACCATCTACGCTTAACCTCATTCTAATGGGCAACTAGCTTAATCTTTATGACTAACCGTCGACCGAAAAGTGCCTGTAATTGGTTTAATTGAAATAAATGGTTTGAGTTTCATACGAAACTAAATGGCTTTAATCTTTCCCAGTGGCTGTACTTTGCGGGAACAACTCTGGTTACTGTACTGGCGGCCTTGGTACTCTCTCTTCTGGTCGAGATGCCATGCTGCAGTCTCCTCAGACGACTCTCCGACTGCGCAGCTTCATAACAACGAACAACAATGAAACAACTAACATATTTTGTATATTTATTTATTTATAATATTCGGTAAAAAACTTACAACAATTTATATTTACAGCCTATTTACATTATTAGGTACATAGGTAAATGTACATATTTATCGTAATATTACATTAATTATGTTTTTTCAGCAGAAGTTAATTAATAAAGATAATGAGGAGTAGGGTAGATATTACTGGGTGGTGAGGTTGCTGTAGTTAGGGAATAAAACAACCCTTTGATTATGTGTCTTAGAGCCGGTTTCTCAACCAATTGTTAAAAATAGTAACTAGTGGTTAAATTTTTGCAAAATGTGTTTTGTTGATCAATTTTTAGTTTATCTAATGGTTATTTTTTTTAACTAATAGTAATTATTTGACGATTAGCAATGGTATTATATCTTTGGATAAACTAAAAATTTATCAAAAAACACATTTTGAAAAAATTTAACCATTAGTTACTATTTTTAACAATTGGTTGACTTTAACTTTGATCAAAAAATCGGCCCTTAGGGTAGGTACGTAAAGGCGCTGTACACTTATCTAAATTGATTTAATTTGGTCATATACGCCCTTGTATGGTGAACCTCGTAATAGGTTTACCACCCTAAGGTAGATAGTCCCTTGCACGTTATAAAACGACAAGTTCTTTTGACCTTTGCGTCAGTTAGGGATTTGCAACCCCAGTGAAGTTAAAATTTTTTGGGAATTGTTGTCAAAAGGGAAAGCTGTCACGTGGTCGATTGTACAGATGTAAACAATGAGTTGAGACTCAAATAATAAGTATCCCTTATCTATTAACGTTTCAAGCCACCATGATCTGTTTAGCACAGCCTGACTATCCAGTACTGAATCTATCAAAAGCTAAGCGAAGAATAGAGACCAAGACATGAACCTCAAGATATTTAAAGCCAAGTGAGTGCCGGTTCACACGACGCTTCTAGAAACTGTAAGCCTAGCAATGATGTACATAACTACAAGTTTATACAAGCGTTTAACCTACACACGAGTAGTGTGAACCGGACATTATGAATAACAGAGTATTTACTTATTTATCTTTCCTAGTTTTACGTAGGTACTTTTTGTAAGAACAATAAATAGAATTAATCATGTTTGATTTAATTTTAAAGACTTTTTCCTCATGCGCAGTTTTACTTACTTAATTTTTACTTTACAGAATTAGCATGAACGTCATCCTAGAAATAGTTTGTTTTTACCTCAGTGTTGCCAACATTAGGCCATAGAACTTTATTCAACTTACCTAACTCTTGGCTCATTTGTCATGATGAATAAATTCTGAATTACACAAGGACTTAACATAACCTTTCATAACCAACTCTCAGTAAATACAATCAACACATTACATATCAGTGTTCAGTCAGCCTGCCTCGCGAGGCGAAACATTACTTTAAGACCTATCTACGTAAATATACAATGGAATGTAACTTATTTTATACACTAATGCCCGATTCCTAGTAATTACCGACCGGTTAAGGTTAAAAGCCAGTAAAAACGGGATAAAACGAATGCACAGAGGTTCTCAAACTTATTTTGCCCACCAGCCTGTGTGCGGCTCCAGTCCAAACTGTGAACGAACAACGAACGAGCTGCGAACTGTGTCCAAATAAACTTTATTCTTCCTTCTTTTTAGCCCTCAATTTTTAAAATTTACCATTTATAGCGAATCTAAAACAGCTATTGCCACGATTATATTTAAACGTATAATATTATATAGTCGTAAGATAGGATATATAATTTGCTCTGAGTCATATCGCCCACTTTGAGAACCTATGCTCTAGTTGGTAGGATTTTCTCCAATATAGGAGTGTATTTTTGAAAGCTAAGGATGTGGGTAAATTATTAATTTTTATAAACTGTAACATTTAAATGCAAAATTAACACCAAAATCTTAGAAACGACCAGTCAGGTAAAACGATTGGTAACTAAAACGAATGAACCGGGCACAAAGATTACTAAAATCACATTCGCATTTACTATCAGGTAGCGAAGCGTCGTCCTACAACGACAATTAGATTGTACAACATTTTTGTAACGACTCTTGCGCAGGTTCGGAATGCATTTACACATTTTGGGCCAATTAAACCTGCGCAATGTAATGTAGCTTATTAATTCCATCCGCCTTTAGTAGGTCAGTAATGAACTAAGGCTCTGTTACTCCACCTCCGGATAGCTATCCATCAGATAAATAAACGAATTCTGTGAAATTAAAAATTCTAACTGAATTTGTATGAAATTATCCGCTAGATAATTTAACGGGATCTTATCCGGAGATGGTAAAACACGTAAGGCAGTTAAAGTCTCTTTATCTTATTTTAAGGTAGTTTCACACTCTGTGAGGCTTCTTCTGCGGGGCGACGATCTTCAGCATGGTGACGATGGGCGCCTCGAACGCTACAGATATCACGAAAGCGAGCGCGTATGATATCACTGTCAGGCCCAGGAACAGAATGAACTGGGGACAGATATAAATTGCATTGAGTAACAAAGCTTTGCTTGTAAAAGGTAAAAATTGCAACCCTCTGCAGTGTGGGTTTAAAGGGGTTGTTTAAAGGCTTTGTATAAAATTCTCATGCAGCTTTGTCAATTTTTGATGCAGACAGTGCCAGATTATAATTATCGGCTCTGTGGCACACGGGCCTAGGGTTAGGCAGTCGGTGATGAGGCCGCTCGAGGTTTCAGCGGCGCCTTGCACACGCCTCAGTTGATAAGATTACGACGTTCTAGTGTGCGCATCAGCTCACCGTCGCAGCGGTTCCTTTCCAAGGTTGCTAATTGAGCGTCGATGTAACACGGTACTCACCACGAACATCTCGCCCATGTGGATGGGGTGCGTGAGGTGCATGGCCACGTAGCGCAGCACCACGGGGTGCACCAGGTACGCGCAGTACGTCACGCGGGACAGCGGGTACAGCGCCGGCGCCGACAGCAGCGCGCGCAGCCAGCCTGCGGGCGCAGGCGCAGGGCCAAGGGTTAGCCATATGAACGTAGAGCAGAAACCAAAAAGCATGAATATTTCGCTATTGTCAAAATAAGCTTTTACATAAATAAAGTTATTATTAGGTATTATAAAAAATAAAGTGTTCCCAGGAATCAATGGCTCTTTTTATGCATAAGCATAGCGTAGTATTTAATGGTGTTCGATGAACTCGCACATTTCGTAACATTAAGTAGATTACGCTACTTCAGCGTTTGCATACGCGCGATCATTTCGTGAACTGGCTAAATAAAATAAATCAGTGATTTTACCACACTCAACACGCGTGGTTTAATTCTTTATCTCCATCATCACAAGTGTACAGAACAATCATCGTACACTTGAACAAAGTGACTCTCGTCATACATTTTTTTTTGGTCCTTCGAGCCAGATTCTGTGATCACGCGTAGCAATCCATCGAGTGTATAGATCAAGGTGTGTTGAAATCGCAGCCACACACTTGATTATATTCGTTGAGTATTTCGCGACAGTTCCGTACAAATAGATTTGCTGATCCTTGCAGCCTTAAAATGGAAAGATATTTCAATGCATGTGTATTGTGTAATTCAATCAACAGACGATTTTCATCTTCCTCTTTACTCATCATCCATCTGGTTCAACTTAAATCATTTCTTATGAGATCGCCACACGTCAGTAAGAAGGGTTGTACCTCCATGTCCCGTAGAACAAGCGATGATGATCCAGCCTATGCAGGCCGCCCACAGCGAGTGCGACAGCGCGCTGTACACCGCGGCCGACAGCACGCCCAGCTCCGTCTTGTACAGCCCGAAGATCAGGAACAGCAGCGTCGCCGTGCACACCGCCCAGCCCACTGACGCCCAAATCTGCGAGCACATGGAGCATGAGACTGTGGCAAGACTCGCAAGCAGCAGGGATTGTAAGCTATGCTGCAGTTTTACCTACTCCCAAAAGGCATAGCTTTTGGTTTGTGTCAATTTGAAGACTATTGGAAGATGTTAACAAAAAAAAAAAATACAAAAGATGTTTAACAAGTGGGTTTTTATTATTCATAGCTTTTATAATTGTACTAGCTGCCCCGTGGATTCTCCCGCATAAGTTTCGATCCGGTGGGAATATCGGGATAAAAAGTATTGTATGTGTTAATCCTGGTTATAAACCATCTGTGTGCTAAATTTCATCTAAATGCGTTCAGTAGTTTTTGCGTGAAAGAGTAACAAACATCCATCCATCCATCCATACAAACTTTCGCGTTTATAATATTAGTAGGATTGGTAGGTCTTACCTAAGCGCAACTTGAGTTGACGTTACGTGGACAGGGATGGAACACCATCATGTATAATAAAGGTCCATGAACATCAGCTTTTGTGATGAAGATCAAAATTTTCAATGTACGCATTAAGAGATTCTTCAAATATTTCTTAGCGGCATATAATAAAAAGTAGTGTACAAACTCACCCTGGACATCCTAATCTTCAAATTAGTCTTGAACAGTATCCAGCCGGTGAGCATGCCCACGAGGTAGGGTCCGAGCCTGGTCCAGGGCTTCTCGTAGACCTTGTCGAACTGCGTGAAGGGGTCCTCGCTGTTCGGGATGTGGTCGTTGCTCCAGGACACGTAGCCCGTCGTGAACAGTGATGAGATGAATAGCACGCCGGTCAGGGAGGCGGAGACCTTGAAGTGGCTGTAGATAGGAACAACAAGTGTTATATTAGGACATATGGAAAGTCGTATACCTATTTACGTAGTTAGGTTGTTCATTGTATGACGGTTTTGTGTCATGGTAAGGGATAAAGGGAAAATGTAGAGACTGTTTTGAATTGTATGTGGCCATCAATTATACTAGCATCCATCAATATATCCATTTTCATTATGAGGATCCATTTCAGGGCTTATGTTTGGAATTAATATCAAAGAGTTTTATTGTTATACTTAGTCAAACTTACCTAGTAGCAAGAATCAATAGAATAGCGCTGACCGCGTAGAACTGAGTGTCGTCCGACAGGTACCAACTCCATAACATGCACTGAAAAAATTAAATTAATCAAGTTTGTAACGCAATTTGTACTGATTCGGCACTTTGGTGGTCACTATTTTTAGAAAAGCGAGCCTGTTCCAAAATAAACTCTTAGAATGCTCACCATCTGCTCGACGGGGAAGAGGGTGTTGATGTAGAGCAGGTTCCTCCACCAGTACTTGGGACAGGTGTCGTGGTCCAGCGCCGGCGGCTCGAACACCGCATTGTGTGCGAACCACTTCATCGTCACCTCCACCACGCCCAGGATAAACAGGTACGGCGCTGTCAGTCTGGAATGAAAAGAAGAATTAAAACAAGTGATGCTGTTGCTCCTTTAATTATACTGGGTTAAATTAAATTAGCTGGTGAAACTCCGCAGACACGATAAAACAAAAAAAATAATAATTTGACGATGTTTTTTTGAGGAGTCATGTTACTGTACTAACCTGGCAAATCTATATCCAATAAGTCCTAAGAACTGCAGCACTCCGGAGGTGATCTTCCTGCGTCCCTTCACCAGCAGGTCAAGCTTGCCCTTCTTCTTCGTGCGGAAGTACAGGAACGTGACCAGCATACCACTAGGGAACACAACATGTTAATTACTGTTAGTATTATAACAAGTAGCGAACTCGAACTGATGATAACCCTATTTAGGGTTATAAGGATAGTGGTTGAGATTTATGTCACAGTGTCACAAAAAAGCCCGCACATTTTTAAGATTGTCTTACTTTGAAGTGAGTGAAGAAATGATGAATTGACGAATGGATACCTGGTGCTCTGTCTAATTGCCGAAGATTTTATGAGTCAAACATAGAAATATTTGTTAAAATTGCAACTCATGAAACCAATAATTGGCAGGAAGAACGGCTCCTTTAACGTTGCCTCTTGTTTAATTGTGGTGGTTGCTACACACGAGCTCTAAATCATGGTATCATTATGACTTACCCGAGACAGAAGAAAGTGTCAACGCTGTACACGGCGCTGATGATTAGCTGGAACCAGAAGCTCTTCTCCAGGATCGCTCGCAGGGCGGTGTTGTCCGCGTACTGGAATTAGTTATGTCAAGGTCAATAAGGTCGAAAAAGAACGAGGGGTTTTATTCTCATATTCGGGACGGTATGATTCGCAATTATTTGGTACAGTCGGGTGACATAATATACATTCGATTTTGTCGCCCGGCTTGACCCGAATAAGTGTGTCGCGCCTTACATTTACGATAAGTAGTTTAGTCAAGTGTACGCGTTTTGTGCGAAATATTAGTCAAATGAGACACTGTTGTCAAGTAGGTTTACCTTAAAGACAACGATGCATGTGTGTCCGAATATAACCCAGACCATGGACAAGGACCTGAGGCCATGCACCACCGGCACGGTGTCGGCTCCCACGGACTGGTCGAAGATCTGCAGGATGTTCGCCTTCATGGAGAACGATAGCAGTAGTTCTGACCACACGCCTGGAAGAGTAGAATGGTAACTTAGAACATTGACGAGAAACAGTGCTTGTTAGAAAGCAGGAGGCGTTGGTTTATTTTGTTAACACAAAGCAGAAACAGCATGCGAGGGTAAGGTTCTTAAGAAAAAAATATTTCGTATTGAAAATGGCGCTAATTTATCAGATTTAAATAAAATTGTTATGGAAACGGTTTGCTACGTAATGTGACATTCAGTGGCCTCCAAAAGTTACTTGACAAATTTTCCACTTTATCTGTGATGCCACATTATGATTTTTAAAAAAACAGGCATTCTTTGCTTTACTTGATTATTTTTTACGTCAAGTCATAGGTAGTCATAGGAATTAGGGCTGTTTTTTCAATCATCTGATAACTTTATTTGAGGAATAATTTTGGAATTTTGTCAGTAATTTCATACAAAAACTGTCAAACGCCAATTTTATTCCTCGAGTAAAAGTTATCTGGCGATGGAGAAATCAGCCCTTAGTCAAAAAAAATGTTATAGCAGTTCAAATATTTACATCACTAGAATTTTAAATCATAATGTGGTGTGCCACAGATGAAGTGGAAAAATGACAACTAACTTTCAGAGGCCACTGTATATCTATCTACGACTACATTCATGCCGTTCTGCAAATCCATGTGAGGACTTATGGAAGGAGCAAAATGTTCTAAATAAAAAATGTAGGTGGTTAATTGGCCTTAAGTTTATCAAAAATGAAATAGAAATACTACCTGTGCTCATAATTCCGGAACGTCCGATTCCTCGGAATGGCTACAGATAGTTATAACTTACTGAGTTTGAGTTCGTCAGCGGAGAGGGTCTCCGCCGTGAGACGCTCTTCCGACGTGTTGCTGCTCATAGCCAGGTTGTTGTTCACGTTGTACATCGACTTGCCTGCGAATAAAACACCTGAACTTGTCAAATTGCTGTGAGAACCAGCAGTTCTTAGACATAATATAACATCATGCCTTAAACAAGGCATGATGTTATACATATTATGTACCTGTACCTCTGCCCAGCCCTTTGGGGAAACTCCCCAAAGGGTTGGGCAGAGGTGTACCTATAGAACACCCACAGTTTGCCAGTTCTGTTTAAGTCCCATGTGTTAGGGGGTCAGCTTAATGCCATCAATCAGCAATTCTTGATGGATAAAAAAAAGTTACCAAAGATATCTCCCTAAAAGTCGCGCTTCACCACTTCCTAGTGCTTTAAGAGATCAATTTGGTGTTGATTGAAAAATTAATACTTATTTTATACATAGAAATATAAAACTTGTGGTTCGTTTCCGATTCAACCATGTCTTGTGTCTACCATGTCTCTATACAGATATGGCTTGGTAGACCAATAAGATTTTTTTTACCGAAAGACCGCATAATATTTGATAGCTAGAAGATGCTGCGATAGTAACTTATCGCGAGAATCGTGGCTCCTCATGATTCGTACAGTACCAGTAATAGTAAATCGATCTCAATCTGGATTATTTTGAAGGATATTGCTAATCCATTGCTTCATATGTTTGAAAAATTCGTCTGCTCAGCAACGTAAATAACGCAATGAATGTTGTTGAACTGTCAAAAGCCATTGCTACTGATAGTGTGCTACGCGGGGTACTTCCCGGCAGGTAATGATCATCGTAGTGGACTTTTGTTGAGTCAAAATTCCAACAGTTTCTCTGTTACCTACCATTAGCAACAGTGATGTCATCATGTCCGTTGAGGTCTAACTTCAGGTCGCTGCGGGTGCCACCGTTGGCGATGTTGGCCGCAATGTTGGCCGCGCGCTGTCTGCGCCTGCGCACGTCACGGGCTATCTTCATGTCGTACACCGTCGCTGTGATCAGCAGGATGGATACCAGGCAGGATACCGCTCTGAAAATTATGGTTTATTGTTTTTACTGACAGAAAGATAGTTTCAAATATTATACATTTCAGATAGTGTGCGATATCAAGAAGGATAAAGCAGACAGTATCATTATTAATCAAATATGATTTAACTCTCCTAAAAAGACACGATATTATTCTGCATTGATTGAGAAATCTTCTTCAAGAAACGAGCTCGGCGAGTAACTGTATAGTATAAGTAGTATAATCAGTCTATAATGTTCCCACTGCTGGGACACAGACCTCTTCTTGGTGAGAGGGAGTGGGCTGTAATCCACCACGCGGAACCAGTGCGGGTTGGCAGATGTCACATGTCACATGCTGAGATAGGAGCCTTTTGGCCTCGTACAGGACTTTCCGTTTCATTTTTCTTTTTGTTCCTTTTTTTTTATATAATTTGGTTTTGTTACCGACTTCTTTTTTAATATATAATTTGGTTTTCTTTTTATTTTTGATCGTGTTTAGTTTAGTTTAGTTTCATGATCTTCCTGTGCGAGTCGCAATAAATACTTTTTGTTTCTTTCTTTCTTTATGACTTCGTAGTTTTGGATATATGACATGTCGGTTTTCTCACTATGTTTTCCTTCACCGTTTTGAGAGCAGTGGTGATGAAATTATTTACACAAAGTAAAGCGTCTGTCTGGGTTCGAACCTACGACCTACACTCGTAAGTCGCCGCTGTTACCATTAGGCCACCACTGCTCTCACCTGACAGTACCTATAATTATGTTCAAACTCAACTTGTTGACAAGATTGAACCAAGAATAAGACCTATATTTCACTGAGCCTGAAACCATTTTTAGATACAGGAATACAAAACCATAAATATCTATTAGACACATATACATAACTACATGTTGCTCTAGAAACCTGACACTTAATGTAACCATTATATTATTATCTCAGTTGCCGCTCCACAAAGCACAGGAATTCTGCAACGTAACTGACAAACGCAGAACCGTTTTAAATAACTACCGGTATAATAATATAACTATGCTGCTAACTGTACCCGATGGGCGCAATCAACTGTAGTTTAGACTCACTTAATTTTAGTTTAATGTTTGACAGCTAGTATATTCAAGTGAACGTTAAGCTGTTAAAAGTAGACAAAGGAACAGTTACATTGGTCTAGAAATCTAGTAAAATGGATGATTAAGTACGCATCTTGCAATTGTAGCCTGCAATTAGACGTTGAAGTTGTTTTGAGTAGAATGTCCTACATATTAAGAAGGAACACGTCATGTGTGGCTCGTTTATATCTAAGTGTCATGCTGGGTTGAATGAAAAGCTGCAAAATGAATTGTCAGTATATTTAGCTGCAACCGCAACGTAGTCAATAAAATGTGAGGGATTCTGTCAAAACGATGGGTAGTAACGTTCTTCTGTCTGCTGGTAACAAACTAAGAACAACTATCTAACTAGCATGGTGATCATTGCAGTTTCTGCATTAACATTATTAAGAGTCCGAAGAAAACAAATCGGTAACAACCAGGTTTGTTTATTTTTATCAATAAACATTAAAAATTGTCAAAACAAGATTAGTCCCCAAATTGCTCAACCAGTTGTATAACCTAAGTTGATTACATAAAGGCAGTCGCACTACATTCAAAAGGTCTGACCGGTCTAGTCTAGAACTGTGACGTCATCACGAGAATGCCTGACACACAAACACGGTTGTAGAAAGTGGAATAAACGCCATGTTGAGGCAAGCCTGAGGAAATATCTTAATGTCAACAATTTCATAATTTTATTTTAAATGCGTAATGAATGAATCATCAAAGCTTTTCTTCAGAATGTTGAGATGGTAAACATAACGCCATCATATCACAGCGGTGTTGTACAAAGGGCTAGACAAAGGTGCACCTGGACATCTACTTTTCTCAGTTATGTAACTTATGTCGCACGACAGAGGAGGCCTGTTACCATAAACCGGGGCTTAGATCCAGACTCCAAACTGTTCGAACATTTTTTTTTTTTCGTGGGAAACCTTCAAAAGGCCCGACCTCCGGGGAGGGAGGTCGGGGAGTGTGGGATTTTTACCTCACTGAATCCACCTCGGTGATTACCATCACATAGGGCTGGCCCTTCCTCTTAAAAACTGTTCGAACCTACGACCTACAACTCGTGAGCCGCGCCCGTTACCAATCGGTCACCGCTGTTCCGCTGCTGACGCATATTCCCCCTCAACTCTTTCTTTTTCGTGTTTGTGTTTTTCCTTTGCGTTGTGTGTTACCGCTGATAAACGTATTTCGTTTATTATTATTTTCTTTTGTAATAATAATAATAGAGTTACTGTTTATCCTGAATACCTCTTGGGCGGGACAGCAACTAGAAGCTATGCAGTTTTGTAACAACTTGCAAAATGCATTGAAAAGTGATACTTTATGGCGAATGGTCGGCTTTAATACATTATTAACGTGATTGCGTTGTTACATAACTGAGTTATTTCGTGAACATACACAAATAATAACTGAGTTACTATTTGTTGTATCCTTGCTAAGTATGGTAAGTAATCGATGATAACTGTTAAGTTAAATATGAACTTTCGCAAGCATTGTCTAAGCTGGCTGGAGGTACATACTATACGCTTGCTTATCTCTTCCTACTTGACCCCTATGGTGTAACAGTGCTATGTACTATTACAAAAGCGAGTATTCAATACATAATTAGGTATGTTGTTTTGGCTCTGTTGCTAAAGACGGAGGTTATAATTTCTATATTTTATGCTAGTTTTACTTTTCTTCGTGAGAAGATGTCTTTTTCTTGTAGTAGATTAGTATACGCTAGAGTTTATAAATTCCGCATTACGCTTTTGTCGACAGTATAAGTGAAAAAAAAAAATGTTTGGGAAACTAGTAAAAAAGGAATAGGAAACATTCCGTTGGTTTATTTGTGGCAGTCGCCCATGGCGAAGAAGACAAACAAATGTGGCCAAATACTACTACTACCTTACGTACGTATAGTACGTTTAATTTACAAAACTTTTTCTTCATTTTGTCTTCATCGCCCTTAGCAACTACCAAAAATAAACCCACGGAAAGATCGTACTCTTTTTTTGAATAATCATGAGGTACTCACAGTAACACCTGGAAGGTGGGGTCACCGAGGTAGGTGTACCCTCCGTGCTGCGGCGAGCGCACGGCCACCACCTTCTGGTACAGCAGCGGGGCGCGCGCGCCGCTCACCAGCGCGGACACAGCGGCGCGGGAACATGAGCGCGGCAGGCACACGCCCAGGTGCAGCGTGCGTTGCTGCGGGATAAAGACATTGTTATTATTATGTCTCATGCTGTAAGAGACAGAAGCCTAAGCCAAAGTAGAAGAATAAAAGGTCAACCAGGATGGGCCAGTTCAAATTCATGATTCACTTCATGTGAATTGGCAGATGTGCAGTTGCTTTAGTAGCTATCAAACTTTGAGAATAAGAAATATGAATAATGTATGAACCAGTTAAATAAAGCACTTAAAAGTATTAATTGGATACAGAGCTAAACTCTGTATCAACCAGCATTTCAAAATATTACATAAGCAGAACCAACATTCATTGTAGTAACTCACATTTTTGACGATGTCTGTGAAATTGGTTGTGACGATGACTTTGGCGACGTAGAAGGCTGTCTCGAAGGGAGGCCCGAAGCCCACCATGGACAAGTCTTCGCGCCAGTCGTTGAAGATGTGCGAACGAATCGTCTCTGGAAATACAACGAAGATCATTGAATAAAGTTTGTACTAATGTTTATTATTTTTATCGGCAAATATTCAACGGGCAATTTCGAGTATCTTGGTAACATCGGAGTCATGAAATTCAAATCCTTTATATCTTCTCTCTTCCATTGCTTAAAATAAATTCTATTTCGGACTTTATACGCAACAAGCATCCATAAGCATCCATATTATATTAAGTTCTTAATTCCCAATCAATAAATTCTAAATCAGTTACATAAAAATTCATAATATCATTGAACTTTGCATTCACAAATCTATTTTCAATACCAACGTTCTTGTAACCTAGAATCCTAGATTTAAAAATAATTTTACACAATCAAGTGTGCGCATCCGCAGCGCCATACAAAAGACATCAACGCGCGCTAACTTTGTGTGAATCTTTTACAAAATAATAATTAATATTGTTTGTCTGCTTGGTGCAGACATATTGCAAAAGCTTAAGAATAGTCGTTAGAGTTGCATAATTAACTGTTTCAGGAGTTATTTTTGTTAAGATAGTAAAAGTTCAGGCTATTGCATAATTTCGTACGTACTGTTAGATTTTCATAATTGATAAAATAACACAAAAGTTCCGCCGCAGACGCAATGGAAACGTGCTTTTGATTACTTAGGCTTTCATTACTTTATGCTCATATGAGTCATTGTCGTCATATAAGGCTCTTCACAGAACACTACTGATTTCAGATTCAGCCGAGAAGATACTGGCGATAAAAACTATGTCCACGAACTTTGTAAATAACAATAACAAACTATTGCCTTGAAATCGTTTAAAGAAATCTCAATTACAGACCACTAACCGAAGCCCTACTTTTGATTCATCGGTTTTTTGGAAGTTTCTCGACTGCTGCGCGGGCGCTGGAGACAAGGCCACGGTTGTTTATAGAAAGTGACGTAAGTCAGCACCCCTTGACCCAGTGGACAATGTGCCGGGTGTCGAGTGGCATATTATTGTAAGTGCTTGTTTTGGACAGTTTTTGTACTTAGGTTTCATAATTACATATTTCTACCTACTTTACTGTTCACGTAATTGTTGGTGTTTATTGGTCTAGTATAGCTGGTACAAATGTGTGTCGAGCACGGGTTGTGTTGTTGTACTATAACCCTACCCGGGTTTACAAACTTACATTTGATTCAAAGACAAAAATTAAAAAACAATGTGCGGACTGATTTATCAAGCGAATGGAAGGAAGGTCATTTCTGCAAGTTCAGAGCAATAAGGAGATTTTTCGTTGTAATAAGTAAGGTGCTTATTAATTGTATCGGTTTCAGTAGACAAGGTAAGCACGAAGGACTTGCTTTAAGTAAATAATATACTTTCAACTAACTTAAAATAAATTATTATTCACAACTTATTCTGTTTCTGGTAATTCGCCAATGAGTTGAATTTCCGAGTTGTAATTATTATCTATGAGATCGTTACAAATACTTACGTCGGCATTGAGTAATTTTTTCTCACATAGTCGAACAATTCCTATTCGATAACTATGTACGTAATTGGCTAGTTTTACATAACAAACAGAAAAAAAATTGAATCTACTTTCCGTTATGCTTTCCGTAACGTTATAATTAGGGAAACACCCAAATATAATTTCCATTTCTGTAAAAACTATATAATTTCTATGGTACACAGAGTTCATTTCTGCAACTACTCGATTACATAAGTGTTGTGGTCTATTATCGATACTGCATATCGATTAGGATCGAGTCGCTCGTGTCGCCACAGTCCGTGGAACCATTCGGATAGTATTGCAATCTGTTGCGTTCAGTATTGACGAAATTAATTACTATTCGCTTAACGTGCTCTCATGGCGTTTGTTGCTAAATTAGAGACATTTTGATATTTCTAATGTAACGAATTGTAATGTTCATTGATACTTTTTATTTTGCTTTGATTGAGTTTTTGAAAGATATTCATGTTCTTGTTTTCATACTCATATTATGTATTTATATTTTTATTATATTCTTGGTAAATTAATAGTGACAATGACAGCAATATCGTTTTCGACAACTAATCTCCTCATATCCAAAATATTAACGTTTAGTATATCTATATTTAGTATTTTTGGGGAAATGGCAGCAGGTACTCAATGGTTTTGTCCTATTGTAAATAAACGCATTTACCTTACCTACAACTATTTTAACTCCATGCAAACCCAACAACCATCACAGTTATCTGAGTGCACATCGCGTGCTAACCTCATAAGACCCGACAAAGATAAACAGTTGGCAGCACAACACAAAGACTGTTTAACTGAGCTCCGCACCTATTGACACGCATGCTGCTAACAATGGCGGTGTTGCGAGAGAAGCAAGTATTTAACAAACTACTTGGAGTAAATGTCTTTGTTATAGCATAGCATCTGTGACATACTAACATATTGAAACGTAATATTATGACCACTGTATTGAACTCACAGCAGTTTGGAAGTTGGCGGTGTGATACCCTATGCCTCGGAAAGCACGTTAAGCCGTTAGTCCTGCACCTGATCTCTCTCCGGTCAGGGAAGAGTGAGGGCACCTGAGTCTGCGCACACATTTGTGCACTATAATATCTCCCTCGTAGATGGCTAGTCTCCAGTTAGATTGGCTACCATAGACGAAATTCGGTCTGAAAGACTATCAATTTTATTGAACTCACAGGCTCTATTTTATATTCAGCGAAGGAATGATAATTGATTTCCATGCTAGCTTATCGCGTGTTAACAAAGTCAAATCCGGGTTTTGATCCTCACGACGTTGATGAAGCTAAGTAACGCCTAGCATTCGAAATGGAGAGGAAAATATATTTGCTATTTGAAACCCAACATAGTTATGACGCTTAGTGCTAGTTGTTCCATACATTTGACCGTGTATACTGACGTTGCACTTTTGTAAGATACAGGAGATTAAAAAAAAAATTACCGACGAAAAATTTCTACGCTGCGGTGTTTAGAATTATTAGTGCTCAATTCATGGTAACAGGCTGGGCGTCGATATCCCCTCGTGTATTATGTGATGCCATCTTTCCTTGTTTTCGATAGTCAGCCTCCAGTATCTAGGAATGCAGGAGAACATGTTAAAATAGAAAGGATACTGACTGTTGCGCTGTTTGACAGGCGAGTGCTGTTCGTTGAGGATGTCGCACAGCTCTGCCGACCCCGTCCAGTAGTTGTTGCCCCAGTAGAACATGGACGTGTAGCGGCCGCTCGCGTCCTCCACTGGAAGAGATAGAAAAAATAATTTAATGACAAGGAGGAAAACTCGCCTCGCTCTCGTTCACTTATACTGTCTAGTTTATGCCTATAAGGAATTCTTAAGTCCATTAAAAAATAATTGGCGTTCATAACGTTTAAATCTTGAAAAAAATCGTAATAACGTGTATCAATTTAAATAATTGTGATAAAATAGTTTTTTTTTACCAAATTCCCGCTTAAAACTGACATTGCACTTGCAGTCCATAGACAATCGACTAACATTTTTATTTCTAAATGTAAATTGATATTCTAATGTTACAACGGGCCAGTAGTGTTAAATATCAAACAAATACAAATAGTTTGTAATGCGGAAAAAGGTCACTTCGGAAGATTTAGATAAATATATAAAAAAAATGAAAAGACATATGAAGATGTTCAAACGTTGTTCCGGTATTTTACGATACGGTTCGCCTTGAGTACATTGCCCTTTTGGTTTACGGTGACACTTTCCAAAATATCACTTCCTTCACACATAAACTTGGAAATCAATAATATGTCTTTATTTTTTTTTTACCGCAAACAAAGGGTGCTGTCGAAATAAATAAAAAATACCTTTCGAATATGATTTAAAAATATACTATACTAACAATAAAGCTGTTGTTTTTTTGTAAAAGTGTTTGTTTTTTTGAACGCGCTAATCTCTGGAACTACTAGTCAAATTAGAAAAAATCTTTTAGTATTCGTTAGCTTAATTCTTGAGGAAGACTATCGGCTATTTATGTAACATCACGCTAGGAGACGAGCGAAAAGAAAAAATGTCAGAGAGAACGCTAAGCGAAAACGAAGTAATCACGCGGACGGGCGATGCGATGCGACGGCATGGGTCGGGGGAGTAATAAATTTAACGCAGACAAAGTCGCCGGCAGAAGCCAGTAAATTATATTCTCGTACATAATAAGAATATGAAACTCCGCAGCTTCACATCATATGCCATCATTTGCACAGATCTTTTTACAAGAATGTAAGAACTGATTGATTAGTAAGATAAAAATATTAAGGAAATTAACTTCCAAAGTCATTGTGTTTGGATCAGACCTAATGTCAGCAGTGCAATGGACATAGCGGCGCTGAAGATATGTTCAAACACCAGGAGGACAATTCTCGTAATTTAAAACATTCAAAATCTAGTCACAGTCTCATCTCGGCAACAAACAAATGTCAAAAACTTGTCAAAATGTAGGGAAATTAGAAATATTTTTTGACAGATTGAGACCGAGATCAGACTGTGAACGTTCTTAAAAATACGAGAATTGCCCCTCAGTTTTACGTATAATGTGGCGTACACGCGGCCTGTAGGCTGTAACGCACACTGTTATTATGTGCTTAATCGATCTAGTTAGCTTCCTATAGTTTCAGAGCGGTTGACCTCAGCTGCAGCTGTGCGCTTTCCAATTTTGTGCAGTATATAGTAAAGCGCAGTGCGGGTAACAGGGAACCTTGGGGCTCAGGTGGGTAAGGACAGGTGTGTAGCCTTGGGAGATGACGCCATAAAAAGCGAATGATTAATATCCGTGGGAATATTGATAAAACGATTGATTTATTACGTTAGAAAAATATTATTGCTGCTGTTGAAGCTGTTCTGTTTATTTATACGTGAAAACTGTGAAGTCAAAGTCAAATCATGTATTTCAAATAGGCACATAAAAGGCACTTTTTAACGTCAAAATTCACAATAAAATATAATTGATTCTAGTCTCCCCTTCCAAAAGGTAGTTTCGTATGGAGAAGAATGGGCAAGAAACGCCACCGTTACTCCTTTAAAATGTTTTAGGTACTTACAATATTTTGTTTACATTTTTTGTATAATTATATGTGAAGATGATGCATTGAAGAGATAATCAAAAGACATGGTCTCAGTTTGTAACATTTACCTTTTGAAGTTCAGCTCAATGAATTTGAGTTGAGATAAAGGCGGACGATGTCGAAAATCGTTACATTGACCTCAAAGCATTTGTCAGAATCAAAATCGATCATGTTGAGATTTCAGATCATCTTTTGTTTACCTCGAAAACAACAATACATAGTATTTATAAGAAGCAACGAAACGACAAATATTTAGGCTGTTTGTTTTATTCTGCCGTCTGCTTACGAACTATATAATATAGCTTTAAATCTGAACTTTTAAATATGAAAAACATACCATTAACCAGGATCTAGTTATATGGTAAGTTTTTCAGATTGAAATGTTCTTGAAACAAGGTCTCATTGACAAATATTTACATCCTTATTCAAATTGTTATTATTAACATATTTATGAAAGCAAAGTCAATAATCGGTTAATGTCACTTATTACGACAATGAAAGACAGGTACACCGACCCATTTGCATAACGCATTTTAGTGTAGATATGATATAATTAACTCTGTTCCCTTGAAATAAAGTAGAAACTTGATCTTTAGACTAGCATATAACGTAAACAAGAAAAGCAATATGGCCGGATACTCTCACAATATCCGTTGTTATGTACTCTCTACAAGCAGCAGATGATCACAAACAGTAAGGGAAAGTGTTGCTAACTTCCGTTGTCGATTTTCAATGATTTTCCTTTTCAGGGTGTGTTAAACTTTCTCAATATTGAGAAACAAGGCAGTTTGTTGCAATATATTTTGTTAAAACTTTTATAAATTAAATATTTTTTTTATTGTCTAAAACGTTTCTACAGATTTGTAAAATATATTTAAATCGGCGATCAAAAACAAATTAACGTAGCACGACTAATTGCTTACCAATTAATGAAATAAATGTTTATGGACACGAATAGGATTTTATTGACAAACGTGTAATAAAACTATACTTATTTCCTTTCAATTAAAAGAGGACACTAATAAAAAACCGGGAATGCACGAGAGAAGCCGCAGTAAAAAGCTCGTCAGCATGGAATAGTGAATAGTATCGAGATCTATGCCAAGGTGAGCGATAGTCGCCACGTGTCGATGACCCCACTCTAAGGTTCATTCCGATTCTGCTCCGCGCCTTATTTAACGCACTGTTTAAATCTGAAACTATAATTATACAACTATAGATACACACTTACACAGCAAGGTGTCTTTAATAGTGTCTAATAAAATGAACTGTCTGTTTGTTTGTTTGTTTATTACAACAAAATAAACTCTAAATCCCTCCAGTAGAGGTAGAGTTGTGCTTCCGGATCGGTTCGTTAATTAATGAAAAATGAAAACCATGAAGTGGAGAGACTTCTAAGATGGTTCGTTATGTTAACCACATACTGAACAACAATTAAAGGCAAACATGCTATGGTTTATTAGTTATACTCTCAATTATATAGCTTGATGAAGGTTTCATTAACACTTTAACATCATTTGACTAAATTCCAGATTTAATATTATAGTGTATTTATTTATTTAATGATTTACACACAAATGTACAGAGGCGGACTTAATACCAGAGGCATTTTCTACCAGTCAACCTTTGGGTGATGCAGAGACAAACAGTGGTAGGTGCTATTGTGAAAAATTTAGGAATAGATATTTTTAAATAAAAGGGAAGTGACACAAAAACCTATTAAAACTATAAGCACAATATACACCGTTAAATTTTGATCGTTTTAATCCTGAAAAGGGGTCATTGTACTCATCATTATGAACAACTTTTACTTCGGGACCAACCCTGAAATCGTGAAAAAAAAATCACTTGATCCGTAGACTTATGTTCGCATAACTCGACATAATGTATGGATCAACTGAATTTTTATTCAAGATTTCGGGGTTGGTCCCGAAGTAAAACTTGTTCATAATTATGAGTACAATGACCCCTTTTAAGGATTAAAAAGATCAAAATTTAACGGTATATATACCTAATTATATCAATTATTGTTCACTACCAAACTTGTGTTAATCACAATTTCTTCAGGTAAACATTGTAACCTGTAAAATATAATTATAAAAGTTGTTTGTTTTTCAGGAGGAACTCTGTCAAAACCAAATAAATTGAAAACTTTTGTCAGTTAGATTTGTATTAGATAGTAAATTGAAAAAGCACTCAGCAAAGCCTCTGCTACATTGTTTCTCAAGAACATGAAGATGTTCTAATGATCGCTAAATCATTATCATCATTATGTGACAAAATAGTTCTCATTGGGGTCACCAAGCGGGGCACTGCGCAAGGTTGCAAGGACCATTCGCTTTAAGATTAACCTATAATGGTATATAATCAATCTTATATAACTCTAATAAACTAACGACCTTGTGTAGTGATCAGTTGATCATAGCTAATGAAAAATATAGCAGCTTACAAAGTAAACTAAGTTATTTAGAATTACGTAATAAACATAAATAATGTTTGAAAACGTGATTTATAAAAATGTGGGTGTTGCTTTATAGTCGCTCTAAGGTTTGCTGTTAGAGAACCCAATTAAATTGTTAAGTTCGCCTTTGTTCTTACATATTCTATCCTTGTAACAATTGTAATTTAATGGGACATTTAAGTGAAATAACATTTTGATAAGCTTCTAATGACTAAAGTTGAAATAAGTAACAAGAGAAGGCTTAGACAAGTGGCAATCGCTTATAAAGCATTTCGTATTTCTGCAGCGGCTTTCAACAGGATTGACATAGGTTAGCTTTTCGGTATCTTTGTCAGTCCCCTTTCTGAGTCTAGGACTGACATAACATTTTTGACTTTTCCATCATCGAATCGCTGATAGAATGTCACTTGTCTAGGCCGCAGGTCTTTTTTTTTGGCGAAAATCGTAACAAGAACCTCAAAAGCACCTATTTCATCCAAGTTTGGTATGATTTTTTTTTATTTATTCAGCCTATAGCCTGCTTCACCGGCCCTCTATCATACACCTCACATTTCCCCATTTCCTTTTCCCCGTCGGACCGCATACCTTACAACCGCAACTTGCATCTCACGTACTATCTGTAAGTGTACCATGTCCCAACACTCCCACTGGTCGCAATCCGCTTGCAGTTGCTGCAACTGGTTCTTATTTGCTATGCTATGCGCGGGCGTCGGTGCTGACCTCTGTGTTCTGTTGAAACTGATGGGCTCGCATTAAGTTTCCTCACAGTTCACTGCAGTTGGCACTTTAAGTGTAGTTGGCTTTTTAGGACATCTTAATGACACTGTGCTTAATCGATTTGGTTAAAGTGTAAATGCATGAGACTAGTGTAGGTACGGATTTATTCACGTATTTATTTATTTAGAATAAGCACACCAACAGCACTGTCACTTACAATTCTAATTAATTAACATCTAAAATTGGCATTTCACTGATCATGCAAATAACGTATGCATGACATATAAATCATCATCTTCCTGCCCTTATCCCACGTTACGAGTACTTGGGGTCGGCGCAACACGTTTTCTTCTTCCATTCTCCCCTGTCAACCGTCACGCTATCATTCACTCCCTTCTCTTTCATATCATTCCTCACACAATCGATCCATCTTTTTTTCGGCCTTCCTCTCCCTCTCCATCCATCAACATGTATATTATGCATGACATATAAATAGCATGACATATAAATATTAGAGACAAAATAGGACAAAATAAAAATATCCGGGGATTATTTATAAACGACATAATATATGGCAAATGACTTAATTTTATGTTCTGTGTCTTGTAATGTTAATTACTTAATAGCTAGTATTGTATACAATCAAGTATCAAGTATTTTCTAACTGAACTGTCAGCTATGTTGCTGGGGAGTTTGTTAGGCCACTTCTACCCAGCGATAGCACTAGGAAGTGGTGAAGGGCGGGCGTTTTTGGGGGACTGTCTTTTGTAATGTGAGTCATAAAATGAAGTGAGGTAAGGTTCTTTTCGTTCGATTCAGGAATTGAACAGAGTTCGCGAGAACGCGAAGATGTGACGTACATATGCCATAATTAAGAGGTTTCTAATCAGTGCAAGTGGAGGTGCGGCAACACCGGCGACAGTAGTTACGGTCAAGTTGCGCGCGCGCCGATTAGCTGATGCGCTGACGCAACGTGACAACGTGACGCGTCAGCGACAATACTTTGCATTTCGAACACTGTCGTTTGAATGTTAGTATGGTGCTACCTGTTATTGATCATGTAGTTTGAAAAAGTTTTGATTTAAATTGTTGCTGCTGATTGTACTTCCGCCTTGTGTGGTGCGATGATTTTGTACACTGTACGCACACTGTGTACAAATTCATCCATGTGGCGCATTTGTTGAATTGGGTGGTAAATAACACAAATGTACATGACACCTCTTATTTCAATTTTATTTCATGTATTGCACACCATAAGAGCATTTAGCAGATTATATCTCAAACAAATTCAGACCTCAATTTTCATGAGACACCAAAGAGACAAGCATGAATGATTTAATTTCGTAAAACATATAAAGTATTCTATGAGACATGTTTTCAAAACTATTCAGTCACATTATCTTCTAGGTGATAAAAGAGAAGTTCCAACAAATATTCTTGGAGACCCAAGCGTGAAAGGTGCTGTTTTCCTTGAAGATTTTATAGAAGCGATTTAATTTTTAAAACTCGATGATGTTTAATTGCTCATGATTAAATAAATGTTGATCAAATCAAAAGTCATTTGTTTAAATTAGGTTGAGAATCAGCACTTTTCGAACGTAATAATTACATAAGACAGTCCCCCAAAACGCCCGCCCTTCACCACCTCCTAGTGCTTTCACTGGGAAGAAGAAGTGGCGCAACAAACTCCCCAGCAGCACAGCTGTCTGATCTAATTGATACAATTTCTTTAAAACAAAGTACATGAATGAGTTGGAAAAATGGTGGATTATCAATTTATCATTTATCCGTGAGGCCCTGGTCGCCGCCATAGTCTGGCTTGGTCTACGGGTGACCAACAGTGGATCGATCAACAAAAAAATACTTTAGAAAACCCTATACATAAAAGTTTACAATATTAATAACATTATCTAAAAATATAAAAGCAGCGATCACACATTAATTAATTTTAAACAAAACAAGTAGCGCACTTCCATTAAATTACGTAAGCCTGCAATTAACATTAAAGCGAACCTCATAGAGTAAAAGTGAATAATAATAATAATAACAGCACATAACAGGTGCTAATAAGTTTCACTGCGCCTTAAGTTGCGCGTGCGCTTGTTAGCGGGACCCACCGGTGACGTGAGGCGGCGCAAGTGATAAGCGGCAGCGGGGTGAGGTCAAGGTGGGTTGGGGTCAAGCTCAAAAGATGTGTGAAGACGTTAGGTGGTAGAATTAAAGAAATATTGAGAGATTCATGTGATAAACGAATTGTCACAAGTTACGAGTAGGTAACTGTGAATGATATAGTTTAAATCGGTGTTAAGTTTTACAATACATGCTGGATTTTGTGCACGTGTAGCGGAAGTTAGTCGGGTATTAGTATTTTTTGAATCAGTGAACGGTTGACCTTGCAATATTAAGCTGATCTTCCAAGAAATCTAAAAGATAAACCCAATATACATAAGAAGTACAGATTGATTGTGTGACAATCTACATGAGTCGTGGATACAGTCAATAAAATGGATTGAAGGGAGTTCGAACGAATGTGAACCATTAGATACGAAATTCGACGGTGTTTAGACATGTTTATTTATCTTGCTTGACAACCATACATCTTTTTAATGCTTTAACATACTCACGTAACGAGTGTTATTTATACAAATCTAGCACAAATTCTTTACATAAACGTAACCGGGATTGAACTTGACCGCTCGTGGCTTGCACCGCGACATTGCCATAACTGCGCTTGCGCAACACGTCCACAGACCACTGGGACGCACTTTCTCCGCCCGGCGTGATCATGTGTGATCGTACCAGGTTAGAGGCAGGTTGAAATATTAATTACAGATTATTGTTTAAGTGTGCGATATGGCATAAAGTTCAAGAGTTCTTGCTGGATTTATGTACATAATTACTAGGTAGGTACTAGTCTGCTTGCAGCATTTGCACACATGTTAAGTTTGAGGTTTCCTTCCATAAATCAAACTCAATCATGGTCATTTATTCAAATTAGGCTGAGAATCATCATTTTTCGAACGTCAAAATTACAAAAGACAGTTCCCCAAAACGCCCGCCTTCACCATATTTATTTTGATGAAGAGATGGATAATTATAAAGTTTGGTAGAGCATGAGGGCTTATGGAACTTATATTGAAAGGGTATTTTGGGTCAATTCCTTGCTCGTTTTGACGAGTTCTCGTTGCGACTTTCGTATTTTAGTCTGGGTTTTTTTTTACAAAACTTACTGTATGACGTCAGATCATTACCGAATTGCCAAGATAGTTGTAATTAATGTTAATAGGAGGAACTTTCACTCAGTTATTTTTGTATAATAGTTCGCAAACCATTATCTTAGCGTCACGTTGCTTTAATGAGTGACAGAAGTAGCTGTAGATTATATTATGTGAAAATATAATACCTACTTGAAAGTGTAAAGTTCTTGATGGGCATTTTTCGTTGTCTAGTCAATCATTGGCATTGTTGACACTCATTCGATGGGTTTGATGTCAGAGCATGATATCACGAGTAATAGTTTAAACTAGCTGTGCCTGCAACTTCGTTCGCGTGCATGTGGGAAAACATATTAGAATTCACGGGTTTTAATTTAGTGGCACCCTAATTATTATTCTAAAATAAAAAGAATAACTTAAGTTACTCCTTATAACATCAGCGATCTGCCAGTGCAAGTCCCGTCAAAATCGGTCTAGCCAATTCGGAGATTAGCCGGAGCAAACAGACAGACAATCATTTTTATAATTGTTTTTTCTGTTATAAGTACCGTATACATGGGTAGCGGGATCGTCCGAAAGGGTTACCGCTGCCCTGGTACATAAAGGGCTAAGGAAGGAACACGGGTGGGTTTTAGTCAGTAAGAGTCTGACACTCCCTTCTGCTCCACCCAGAGCGGGAGGAGTCATTTGATGATTTCCCATCCACAAAAAAAAAAAAAAAAGTACCGTATACATTTTCATATGCATTTAGCAAAAAGCTGTTATTTTCACATTACAAACAGACACTTCAATTTTATATATTTGTATAGATATGGATGTTCTTGGGACACCAGTCATTTGAACTCATTTCGGGGGTCAAGGAAACGCTATGCACCTTCATAAAGAATACGAATAGTATACCACCAGCGTGGAAGAGCTAAGCACCAAAACCGGTAACACAGCGCTTGCAATCGACATTAACAACGGTAATCAATTCGATAAGAATCATAATAAACTCGGTTTTAATTACTAAACTACACAAGTACGATAATCGTCCATAACCTTTTATCGAACAAGGTGAAGAACATACTGCACGCATCGGCAACTTAAATAATTTGACCGAAACGTAGGTAAATATGGCGGCATCCGGTTAAGCGTAAGTATTAGAATATCTGTTTGATATTGGTAAGGGTCAAGGTTGTTGAAGGATTGTGAAGTGTGGGACCAAAGGTACAGCTGATTCAAATTTTATGACGGCTCAGAACATCAGGCGAGTCATTCTGAGATGAAAGGGTACCAAGTTCATGGGTCAGCGGGGGTGAGGGGAACGGTACTGCGCAGCGCGTAGCTCACTTCACACCCGCCATAAAGTTTGACGCGAACTATACATTACATATGGATAGTATTGAGGCAGCAGTACGGAGGATTATATAGGCCTATGTCCAGCAGTGGGCTCTTATAGACTCATGATAATGATAATTTATCCATTTTAATTCTTTTACCTATTGTGGTATAGTAATTTTATTTTTAGGTGCATCGTCTTCACATATAATTATATAATTAATGTATGCAAAATATTGTAAAACATTTTAAAAGAGTAACGGTGGAGTTTCTTGCCCATTCTTCTCCATACGAAAACTACCTTTTGGAAGGGGCGACTAGAATCAATTTTATCTTAATTTTATTTGTGACGTTCTAAAGTGCCTTTTATGTGCCTATTTGAAATAAATGATTTGACTTTGACTTTTACTTTGAATGTGAGGTGTATGGAGGGCGAGACTAATGTCATTTGTCATGACAAACTCGTTGACTATTAAGAACGAGGAACTTACTGTTTTTTAATTGTATAGAAGAGTCTTTGGAAAGAGTTGTCGTTGTCGTAAGGTACGATGATACAAACTACATACTTACTTAGTAACATTCCAAAGTTTCCATCTTTATCAGTAACAGCTCATCAACAATCATGTTCTTCGTATAGTCATCAAAACAAACTCTATCCACTTAAAATACCAAGCAGGAGGACTTCGTGTCATTAAAACGAGAAGACTTCATAAGTATTATTATCTTATCAGAAAATAAAACAAAAAGTAACGCAGTAGGAACGTGGAATGTGGGTGAAGTGTACAATAAATATTTGTTCGGCTCAATGACCCGATCTAGAACAAAAAAGTTTGTGTTTTTTCTGTAACCCTGTATTAACTTGCGTTAGTTTTGGGTTTTATGAGGACTGGTTGTTAATGATAGTAGGTTGTTCGGATTGAACAGTCTTCCACCTTGAGTAGTGAAATGCAAGGTTTGATAAGAAAATAGATCAATAAATGATAAGCGTTTATCCATTCACTCTCGCTCAGAGATCGATTTAATTGACGCCAAGTGTGCGTGGACTGCTTGTATCTAATTTACCAATGCCAATTAATTATCTAAATATTTGTCAGTTAAACGTTACGAAAAGTTGTTGTGACTGCCAAGGAGCATATTTTTGTAAATTTAACATTACAACGCGATTTTAAAGATGGGTAAACAGTCGAAGCTTTGTTTGTACTTGATTATACCTACCTTATTATACTCTACAATTTTTGAAACATAAATGAATGATCACTCGCGGAGCAAAAAATTCAATTGATTTGGAATTAGATAACAAAGAGCTGACGTAATTCGGCTCAGTTATAGATTACCTATTGTTACCTAACAACTAGATGGTCGAACTTGACTGGATAACATCTTTGTCCGATAAGACATATAACTTACGCGATAACGTGTAGAGGATAGGCTGTAGTTTTTTACGTGCAGAATAAGACGACGTTCTGTTCTGTTTTTCATTGTCTGTTTATATATGTGTGTACATAAATGGTAAAATAAATAAATAATCATCACCTTTCAATCTTCTGTGATGTTTAGATTTTCCAAATTTTTTACATCACCTACCGTATGACTTTATAAAATAACCAGTTGTACCAGCGACTTCGTTCGCGTGGATGTTGGAAAAAAATAATGTGTCTTTTTACTAATTCTTTTTCTAAAATAAAGGTCCCGTTAAGGTCCCGTCTAAATCAGTTCAGCCATTTCGGAGGTTAGGTGGAACAAACAGACAGACAAACATTCTTTTTTGTTTCACATGCATTTAGTAAAAAGCTGTTATTTTGATATTACAAACAAAAAACTTCAATTTTATTTATTTGTATAGATATGCCATATCAATTATTTGTTATAGAACAAAGCCTTCTCCACAAAACTAGTAGGAATCATTGAAAAGAAAGCCGAGAACAAATCGTACCACTAAATCAGCGGTAATGAGAAGCATACGCACTGGCGTTACGCCATAATGACCCCTAGTCACATGATTACAAGCGTTAATACGGCGTGAAAGGGAACTAGGGGCAAAGACCCCATCCTTGACGCTTTCACTCCATAGGAACATTACGTAATAAGGGGAAGTATGTTTGTTATCGAGATTCTCAGATTTTTTTATCAAACGTTCTAAAGTTCTATAGTGGTTCACATTAGTTATGGGCCGAATATTCTTTTTATGTTCGGTATTCGACATTCGGCAGGTTTACCGAACATTCGTACTCGGCCGATTATTGCGCAAAAATGCCGAACATTCAACCGATAAAATAATAATTGCCGTTAATGTCCCACTGCTGGGCAAAGGCCTCACTACGCTCTAATAATACATCATCTCTCTCATTCTACCGATTACTATTGTATTAAAAAGTTGCCTCTATAAGTCAATAAGCATATTACTTATATGCAGTAGCACAATTACATAATTCCACATCAAGTGTGTCTTATCATTAATTATTCTGCTATATAAAGAGAAATATAGTAATAATCTTACGTTACTTCGATCAGAAGTTTCAATGCACTCGGCAAATACAGACTTGAATTTTTGAGATGTACGATAAAGCGCGCCAAATCCTGCCGAATATTCGGTTCGACAAATTTTTTACAGACTATTCGGCCGATTATTCGTATTCGGTAAAATCCGTGTTCAGCCCAACAGTAGACTTTAGTTTGAACTCTTGGTCTTAATTATGGTCAAAAGAGATTTTCTGCTTCTATTTTAATACTTATTGAAGACCATATGCTAAGACCATGTGCTAAGTTTGTTGAGACCACGTGGGTGTTTAAACAAGTGACAGATAAATCAGCATGGCTGAAAACTGGCTGTTACGTTTAGCGGAAGTAAAATGAACGGAAGTAAATGCTTGTGGGCGGTACGGCAGAGTAAGCTTGATTGCCGTGCCTGAGTTCAACCACGGGTTCAAGTTCTTACACCAATAGTTTGTAATCTGTGGTTGCACGCTTACTTTCATTCTGAGGGAATGTGAAGCCAAGAAAATAACCATGCTATGGTAGGATAGATTTCCAGTCACTACTAGTAGTAGTACTTGTAAATTTGTGTACTAGGTATCTGCTTAACTCCTGGGAAAAACAGGCGTGATATTATGTTATGTAAACCATATTCTATGTACCTATCTACGTTAGTTTTGCAGAAGGACAAGATGTAACTTAACTTATTCGTAATAGTTTTTGCCATCCTCTAGTAGAAATAAAACTGATTTTCAGTTGACTTTTAAAGTCAAATTTTGCAGGCACTTTACATAATAAACTCCAAAAAGTCAGGTCTATTTTAGTGTTAAACTTTGGCATTAAAAGGGAAGGTCTGATTCGAAGTGAATGACCTTAAACGACACAAGGCAACACCAATCTGTTGGTGTACTGGACCCTGATTACCTTAGTTAGTGCCTTCAATTATTTTTTTTGCAGCAATTGTAGCAATTATTATTATTAAATAAAAATATAAAATACTTAGGTATCTAAGTATTTTATTTAACTTTAGGTAAACGAGCCAAACTTTTCTCTATTGAAATACAGTTATTAATGAGCTACAATTAATAATTTCTGCTATTCAATAAAGGAAACAATGGATATGATAACATAACCAGCCCATAATGTTGTCACTGCTGGGACACAGGTCGCCTCTCAGTGAGAGGGAGTGGGCCTTAATCTACCTCGCGGGCCGAGTGCGGGTCAGTTGGTTTTTTAGAGAACACTAACATATTATGATAATAGGAGCCCGACAGAAGAGGCTGATGTTTTTCATATTGTATTGTTTTAGCGGGCTGGTGTCCACAACTCCACGTCCAACCCTGTATTTGGTTTTTTACATAATCTTAAATCTTTGAAAAGCGAATTGACTGGTGACCCCGAACTAATCGACACGATGTTCCAGTTCCAAGTTGCATGTAATGATAGAGCCAGGTGTAATTCCCATTTTATGTATCAAGCACTCGTTAAACTGGTTAAACTGGAAGTGAATTCAACAATCTTTGGAAAAGTCAGTGACGATTCATGCATAAGAGATCCTCGTAGGTACAAGGGCCGGGTTTTAAAACTTGCCCTTTGAATCGATTATTGAATTTGAGAAAACAACACAAACAGCCAGAGTCATGCTCGTTGTAAAAGAGTTAGATAATCTGGAGATATAACAAAACAAGAAATTAACTTCATCTTGAAAAAAAAAAAACAATAATTCAGCACAACAAAGAAAACACAATAAATAAGAAAATAAGTTCTTATAAAAGGCCTATTATCATTGACGGTTCAGCCTGCAACCAATCTTTATAAAACAGATGTTACTTTTACTGACCTTACATAACTCTGGAAGGTCGTGTTCCGCCCTGAGGTATGAACTAACACTTACCACGGGCCATAACGACCGGTAATGGGCCGCAGTAATCTCACGTAATAGCGGTAATTAATATTTCTTAATAGTTGGCAGAAAACGACGGTATTTGGCAATGTTACCGTCGCGATGCACTTGAGGTGTAAAGGTGAGCGCGCACTGGGGCGTATGGGCTGTTGACCATATACGTGTTAAAGCTTACGTACTTATTTGAAGCGATGATGTATGATGACAGATGGCTGTGAAGTGACAGCTTTAGTAAGATATCACAGAACATTATTCGTTTACTTAACGAGTAAACACACCCAAACACCATTGCACGACAATCAACATTAACAGTGGTTCTAATCTAATCGTTAGTGTTTAACACTAAACTGCTTAACTTTTTGAGAACACGCAGAGAATCTCTAATTCGGTTCAAATACTACGGCTACATTGTCGCGATAAAGCGAACTTTACTTCGCGCGCTTTCTGTTACATAGCGATAGCGTCGCATCGATTGGTGCTCGAGAGAGAGCGACTTCGCCTTATCGCGACGAGAGCAGTGTAGTTCGCCGTATCGAATACAATATGGCTGCAGCAAAAGAAGTTAAACTGTCAAGCATACAAGAATTCCCATATGCTACGTGTACATTGTCGCGATAAAGCGAACTATGCGCTCTCTCTCGCTCGACTTCTCGCTGTACAACAGAGAGTGCGCAAAGTGTAGTTCGCGTTATCGCGACAAAGTAGCCGTAGCATTATCAGTACCAACTTATGGCCATCAGGAAAGGTCGAAGGAACGAGACCACGCGGCAGGTCGCTCATGCAATAGACCGACCAGATTAAATCCGCGGTGGGTGGCCCACTACACGAATGCACAAATGTCGCCGGCAGAGAAGGATGGCGTCGCATCGTGAGCCAAATCATAGCTGTCCGTTATCTCACTGCAACGTGATGACCACAACCGCTCCGTCAAGAATGCACCGACAAAGAAGATCAGTACCGCACAACTACACACATTAAGTATGTCCTGCCATAAATCTCGGTTCACAAGACAGACATATTGTTTTAAAATAATGATGTAACCGTAACAACCGCATCGACCACAACGTTGGCGACCAAAAACTTTCTTTATTCTTCTTGTTTTTTGAACTGTGAACAGAAGTAAGTTGTTGGTATCATTAAAAGTTGCAAATAGGAACTGCAACAATAATTGTAGCAACTGACTTTCTGTGAAGGGCGGGTGTTTTGGGGGACAGTCTCATGTAATTTGCCTTTCAAAAAGTTACTTATTTAGTTTTAATAAATGACTTTTGATTTTTTTTTTGCATGAATATGCTGTGGATTACAAATTATAATTAATTTCCGAACGCAAAATACGCGCATTGATGTGGAGTTGCGTACACCAGCCCGTACTACCGTTATTGGTATGTATAGATATGAACATAATATTGACATACTTCTAATACTAAATAAACTACAAATTATTAAAATAAAAATATAATATCCTATACTAACTAAAACTATTAAAAAACTAAAATATTGCGTCGAAATATTCCTCAACATCGCTGTCGACTGGTGACTGGTAATGTACCCAAGAGACTGGCGGCATTGCCATGTTAAATGGCAAATGCTTAGCCCGAATTACCTATTATAATTAATTTGATAAAAACAGGCAAACGAAATCGCGGCAGGCCCAGACGGAGATGGCGGAATTAGCGGAACTTCATTTGATTTATGAGTATGAAGATTAGTCCTTGGCAGCTCTGGACAGAGAGAGGTGGAAAGGGAGTAGGGAGGCGTATGCCCAGCAGTGGGAGATTAATGGCTAATAATAAAAATGTCACATTTGATTTAAACGTTAAACGATGACCAAATATGTTTCAAACGTAGGGTCACTCTAGTGCGCTAAGTTCCTAACTTTTCGAATTATAATTACTTCTAAAATACACAGTATCTACCTCGTAATAGCAATCTGTGGTAATAGGCCACGAATGGCTATTATGAAAAAGATTTCGCGATGTTATTAATATTCAAACACATTTTAATTGAAAGTTTTGCTATACGGGTCATTATGTGTTTCGAAACTCAGTTTAGGATTTACAAAGTTGAAATTATGTAAATCTGTATCCATAATAATACAGATTACAATAATATTAGTTTCAATAAGTGCAGGTGCAGATACAGTCTGTTTACAAAGATGTTGAAGTTTTTAGGATTCCGTAGTCAACAAGAGTTTTTAAAGTCAAGTATAGCACCCGTGCCAGCAAAACGATTGTTTTTAGATATGTGAAAAACATCACGGCAGTAGTATGTAGAACGAAGTCAAAAGGAAATAACATAACTAACACAGCTAAATAGTAACAGTCGATCATTACAGTTGGAATGTATAGGAGAACATGTTTTTCAATTAAAATTTTAAGTTTGTTCTTGGGATAAATTCATTCCAACTACGGAACCCTTCATTATGCGTGGTCGCACTTGCCCGGTTTTTCATATTATAATAATTGCTAACGGAAATACACGTTGATTTATTACCTATTTATTTATTTCGGTACGTGTTTCATAACTATGAATGCAGTTTGTGACTTACTTTGCGGCTTAATTTAAAAGCTCACGCGTGCGGAACCACAATAAACAATACTCTTTGTTATATACATATATACTTGTAAATAAATTACAGCTAGCGATTAGAGTCGCTAGCAATATTTGATGTAAAACTTACGTGCAAAGAGGTCATTATATACGTTATGTTGCATGTAAACTACTACATACATACATCAACATAGACTTTGGAAGGATGTTTCATCCATTCAATGTCAAAAGTTTGAAGGTTTTAGAAATTATAGTCAGTATTCGGTAGAAGTATCCATTCAATTCCAGCATAATTTGTGTCATAGTCATGGTCTTGACGCAGAACGTCACTTTTCTTCTGAGAAAAAAATAGCTTGAATGACATTCTGCGAGAATGACGTTTTGCGAAAGTGACATTGTGTGAAACTGACGTTTTGTGAAAATGACGTTGTGCGAAAATGACGTTGTGCGAAAATGACGTTCTGCGAAAGTGGCATTATGCGAAAGTGACCAAATTTTTCACGATGCCATTTTGCGAAAGTGACGTTCTGCGTCAAGACCATTGACATCATCGCATTAAGATAGTAGTATGTAGAACGAAGTCAAGATAGTAGTTACATTTAATATTTTTAAATACCAGGGTGGTAAAGACATCGACGCGCAAACTGTAACCATGAATTCAGCACATGATTCTAGACTAGCGTAGAAATTTACGTCGGGTATAAAACCGCCTTTTCATAGAAAAGTGCAATGCCGCGGTCAAAATATACTGAACAGCAATTTTTTTTTTAAATTGCAACCCGGTAGGATTCGGAATCATGTACTGAATCCATGGTAACAGGTTTTGCGTGTTGGTCCATGTCTCTGTCACCCTGTGTAGTGTATGATGATGATTTATGACTAAGTTTCGAGTGACGCAGTACTCTTGCCATAGATCATGAAATTAATGACTTCATAGGACTGATAATGCATTTTCAAAAGTTTACAACCCGTTTCTGGAAGGTGGAATAATAGGTACTACAGGGGGTTATTTTTGATACAACACTGACAGAATCTTACATAAGTACGCTGAACCTTCTAACCCATAGGTAAGGAAGATTTATCTAATAGCCAATACACGACCAATTCCTAGAGCAGTTCATTAGAATTCCTCGTAAGTGACCACTTACGAGGAATTCTAATGAACTGCTCTATCTATGCTGCCTGCATGGTAGGCACTCGGTTAGTGGGTCGGCAGCAGAGGTAGTTAGTTATGTAACAAGCCGATACGTCGTTCAGTTTGAATCTATTGCGGATTAGATAAACTTGGTGGTGAGGTAAAATGCATAATTTAAAGTAAAGTCTT
This sequence comes from Apamea epomidion, assembly GCA_947507525.1. Lineage (NCBI taxonomy): Eukaryota > Metazoa > Arthropoda > Insecta > Lepidoptera > Noctuidae > Apamea > Apamea epomidion. Next base: position 21,619,672 of record OX382226.1, read on the forward strand.
TGTAATAGGAACCTTTTATCGATCCACAAAAGTACTTTAAGGAAATTCCATTGGAACCATTCTCAGAAATAAAAGCTATCAATAGTAGGGTATCAGTATATTATGAGGATGGTCAAAAGCGAGCCGTAGTGGTCACCAAACCGTTTGTCAAGCGATGTGATTCGATAACTTACATGATGATGACAATGAATCTGTTGACAGCAAAGGTGTATAGACGACTCATGAGGTGTTGACACGCTGGCGAAATCGTTACCAAGTAACGAATGACAAAGCTAAGATTCTACGAAACGCATAGTTCTCTCTCAGATTTCCCCACATTAGGTAATGGCATTCCATCCCATTAACGCTAACTTCATCATAAACTAAGCCTCATAATGACATTTATGTTCTAACTTTCATAACTTAGCCAAACATTTTGCAACGCGCATTATCCTCGCAGAAACGATTAAAACGCGCGAGAATCGAACCTGACACCTTACGTAACGCCATTATGTGATATAGCTGTCCCGCTCGCACTTATAAGCGAGCACATATGCTTGTCCTTGTTTAGCGACCTGACCTACTGTCCGCGGATAATTCCATGGAACTTTCTCATTGAATGATTATTGGCTTAGATTCGGTTAATTGCATTTAATTAGTTTTGGAGTTGCTTAACTTGTTTAGGTGTAATTAATTCTTGTTTCGTAGCTGTTACTACGAATTGAACTTTGCTTAAAACAATCGGATCATTCATCATTTTATTGTTGTTGACAAAGCATCTTCAACCATTGTCAGACTAATGAGCGTCAGCGGTGCTAAAGAGAACTAGCGAATTGGCGTACTTGCATTACGAACTCGATATGATTTCTTTATTTAGTACTATAGCTGTCGCCCACCTGACTTCGTCTGCGATCCAGGATGAAAAGTAGCCTATGTCCTTACCTAGGTTATGATCTGTCTGTGTGCCAAATTTCGTCCAAATCTGTTTAGGCGTTTTAGCGTGAAAGCGTAACAAACTTACTTTCGCATTTATAATATTAGTTGGGACTAGAATAGTTAGGATAGTTTTTGTCTCATAGCTCATTGACGATCTGTAAATCCCATAAAAAGAACACAATAATCTAGCAGGTGTACATCGGCATTCTTGCGACCTATCACAGATCAACATAGAAACAGCTGAGTAATTCAAGCCAGGGGCAATCAACTTCTTAACTTACTCCTAATGGGAATATATATATTTGTTTTATTTATGCAATTGCTTCAAGCTCACACTCGGCATAGTGGCATAGATATTATCGATGTCAAAAACATGGTCCTCCCACTACTTGGTTCAGGCGGGGCAGGGCCGCAAAATAAGTATGTAACCCACATATTTACGCCCACCATTATATGAAAAAATCTTTTACTATTAGTAGTACTAGTGCGGATTACTGTTATATTTAGCTTTCCCAAAAATTCAGTCATCATTAAGTATTTGGTGGGTACGTGGGTGCATCCTGTCTGATCTATTCATTTTTTTCAACCTTTTTTGTGTATGTACCTACTCGTTTCTGCCCGCTACTTCATTCGCGGAGAATTCATTGTTCCCCGACACATCCCGTCGCATCGCATCGCATGGCCGCTCTATTACTTCGTTTTCCCGTAGCATTCTTTCTGACTATTTTGTTTATAAAAAATAAAATAAAAATAAAAATCTTATATTTCAGACAGAGTCCATTGATTGGTTAATATACAGCATAAAACTTAGAACTAGTGTTAGAACTTATAGCTACCCGGATTTTTTTTTTTATCTAATTAGGTACCTACGCCCCACTGGCATGTAGGTATATACATGTATGTCCCAGTATGGGGCTACTGTGACAGACTAATAGATGGTCCAGGGAAGTTTGAATCTAATGGATGAAGCCCTAGACTGAGCGGTGCTGTCAATCATGTTGATCAATGATTTGTAGTGTGTCACTGTAGTGGAGGCTTCTTTTAATTTATTCTGAGCGTTCACTTAGTTCAGAAGCTTTTATGCAACGACTGAACTGCAAGAATAAAAGTTTCAGTTCCATCTAACACGACTGGTCTAGTTCCAACACAGGCCATTGTGTACAGCTGATAAGAGCCACGTGCATGGCCGTAAGACAATACCGCAGCAACACATCCGGTCATCCGCGGTTACGTGAGCGAGTGGTTAACTGGTTACTCATTCAGTCACTCTCCTCTCACGTACGCAACCGGTTGCGCAACCAACCGCCACCGGCGCGTGCGCAGCGACTGAGGGGAGGCTGGGAAAAGTGTTTGATTGTGAGGATCAATTTAATAAGGCCGTGCTTAATTCTGATTCTTATGTCACTGACTGTGTCTATCATTATTTTGCCTTCACCAATATCAAAGCGTAATTTACCTTATTATTGGTGACCATGACACGATTCAGAAATGTTTACTTTACAGGTACCATTGTCTTCGCAAACAACCACAGTCTTTTCAAATAACCAATTATGCATAATCAAAATCTAATCAAAGGTACCTGACGTATCTCAAAACATTCGTCAAATGTTTTCGCAATGGGGAACAGTTAGCAAATGCAGTGTTCCTAAAGTGGGTAGTGAAATAAGCAGCTCTTGCGGTACTGCAATTAATAATAGGCATATTGAGTGGTAATTATCACGTAAGTATCAAACTCAAACTTCTCAAAACTTCTTCGAGATTAAACTGCTTATTTTTACACCAAAATGGGGCGCAATCAGCTTTTTGAGCTCTCTCTTATCTTTTTTTCTATTCTTTTATATAAGAAATAGTGTTTATAGCTATGAATCATGACATCAACTTTGTGGAGCTCGACAAAATCCTTAAAGCACATTAACGCTAGATTTTTACATGCACGAAAAGCTAGCGAGGGTGTTCCATATGGCAGGTCCTCGACCCATGTCATGTGCATCATACAATGGTTCCCACGCGTCTTCATCAGCGGCGATGATAATGGTTTGATAGGCAGCGGCGAAGGCTGCGCACACGCACACATTGTTTTGTAATTTGTTTTAATAACACGCTTTATTAGTCGTAATTGGTCATTATTTTTGTTTACTTTGTGATGGGTTGAAATACTGCACATTTCTATAATACTAGAAAGCGCAAGCTCTTAATTCTGGGTTTCCTAGATTGAAATGGCAGTAATGCAGAATCAAGAAAATTATATTATTTACATGCTCGTAAATTTCATTTTAAAATGTTTTTTATTCAAGTAGACCTAATTACAGGCACTTTTGAATAGTCCAAAATAAGTACATTTCACGCGGGTGGAAGCTAATACTGCATGAACTGCATCCAATGATTGATCTAGTTTTAAAACTAAATATACTTTCATAAGAAGGTGGAGGAAAACGTCGTGAGGAAACAATGAACTTAGAACCAACAATTCGAAGACATGTGATATCTACCAACCCGCTCTAGACCCGTGGGCCACCCCACGGGTGGATTGCGGCCCGCTCACCGAGAGGAGGCCTGTGTCCCAGCAGTGGGAACAACATAACATTTTACACCCCTAACATGTTGTGGGGAAGGATTGTACATAGACTCTCGCCTTTACCTATGAGGGTAGGCGGAACCTACAGTGAGAGTTTTATGGTCCTCAATAAACTGCATTATATATGCAGGTAATTTCAATGTAACAGCTTGTTGCTAAAAGTTGTTAAGAGTCATTTGGTATATATAAGCCCTGAAAGCTTACAAGCTTTCAACAATTACTTCCTATCTAGGTACAAGTATTATTGAAGTTATGAGCCTACAACCAGCAAGGATTTCCTAAGTGGTTTATTTAATGTTAATTTAGAAATAGATAATATTTACCCGTCGTCAGCTAGACTAAAACGCAAATATTTTAAAGCCTAAAGGCGAGGACAAAGGCAAACAGATCATTGGCAATGATGAGCCAATCGTATTTTTTTGCATATTTATAAACCTATTTCAATGTATGTTTATTCAGCAGCCAGGAATGGATGGAAATCGGTTAAAGTTCGCTCGAATAACTGCACCCTAATTGCGTAACACACAACCAATCACAATCTGAATAATTTTGAATTATATTGCTAATCCATTCATGTTCGAAAAATTGTATACTCAACAACGTAAATACCGCAATGAATGTTGAATTATTGTCAAAATGAAAGCCATTAGCCTGAAGCTTGTTAGTGTATTACGCAATTACCCCGCTGTTATTAATTTACACAGCGAAGCAGGACTACCGGGAACCTCGCAACCACAGTTCATCAATGTCTCATTAGTTGACGTTTATTTATTAATTTATTTATTTAGGATCTCCAAACAAAAGATATACACAAACCATGACACAAGTAAACGTCTCACGATAAGTTAACCCAATTTAATGTAATGTGATATGATTCCACCATAAACACTAGTGTATCACATGAATTAAAACATCAAACTTGTGTATGTCAGTGTGCTCTACATAAAGTAACGTTCAGCTCTACAAAAATGCGATAAAATTCTTTCTCAAACCACTTTCGCTCACACAAAGTAGGAATAAGGAAACCATAGACAAGTAGCGTTATAAGTAGAAAGTGTTGTCAGCTTTGGTTATGCGATGGCGTTATCTACGAGCCAAGGGTTTGCATGGGACAATGTTATGGAGATTTAGTTTCCATGTTGATGTCGAAATGTAAAATACACGTCAAGTTTGTTAGCAGTTAATTTTATCGAAGATCGTAGGCTTATTGGAAAAACTTTAATTTATTTATTTATTAACATAAGGCAACTATGGTAACAATCACAGTATATCATTAGGTTTACATTATAGGTTTCGACCTGATTATCACCCAAAGCGTAATCGCACAACCTGACTATACCCTGTCCATTACGTAAACCGTTTTTTGACAGATGGAACTAGTGATTGTACTAACACACAATACATTGATTGATACACGTACGGTATGACAATGTTTGTAAGAAGCCATAAATAAGATAATTCAATAAGATAAGGCAGTTTATATATTTATTTTATAGCAACAAAAATTATAGTAATGACGACAACTACAGTAAAAAGCTTAGTTCACATGGGTCTGTGTATGCCCGAGACACTTCTACTTAGGCAGGGAATGTGTATAAATGATTCAGACTACGCAAACAATAATTCAAACAACAATATTAGAATTGAGGTTTAAGGCTGAACAGAGAAAACTGTATGCCATGACGCAGAGTTTGAGCAAAGTTTGCCACGTTAAATAATGCCATATGAATGTTCATATTGGCTGTCAGAATCCACAATGCAAATGATTTCACACTAAGTAGGACTTGTAAGCTTGCATTACGGTGATGTAAGCTTATTTTATTTTATGTTTTTCTACCTAAGTAGCTGGAACGACCCATTGAGATATGACTAAAATCTGTGATTTTCCTTCCACCTGCCGATCTATTCTGTAAAAATCTCACCGTGAAAACTGAGGTGAAGTGAGATGTCAATAGGGTTAATCCCTAGCGACAGTTAGAATGATCACTCACTTTAAGCTCACTTCACCTAAGAGTTCACGGTGAGATTTTTATGGGATAGAGCGGCTGCCTAGAAAAGCAAAGTATCAAGAGAAAGAGAGGTGGAAAAGTATCAAGAAAATCAAGAAGCACAGACAGACACACAGTCATTCACATAAGTCGATATCACATATAGAAAGTGAAACTATCGGTGCCAGTACTACGTCCTGTCCGGTCTGGTGACTATCCGGTTCGCGCAGGACATTGAGCATGGCTATAAAGGGGAACCTGCGCCGGCGCAAGGTTGCGACTCGGAACAAGGCCTCACCTCAACGTGGCGAATAGTTTATGAACTGTTATGGTAAGGTCAGGGTTTTGTGCCTTTCAAAGGTATTTCGAGTAGAAAACTGGCCCTGTATGGTTTAACGCTAGATTTATTGATCGACTCGAATAGGTTAGGTAGGTAGGTACTTTAGGCTATGATTTCTAACTTTTGAGGAAAGGGACAGTATGTAAAACATAAGCGGATTTTAATAATTATAAGTCAATACATCATTATAATGGATTAATTGAGATAAAACTGGCTGTTGGCAGGTGTGTCAAAAGGCATTGTTAGCAAGATTTCATTTTCCTTTCAAATTCGTCTTGTGGACTGAACCGTTTATAGGTATTTCTGCTAAAGTCATAGAGAATCGAGCTCAGAATGCAAAGGGACACTAATCGGTCTGAAGAAACGGAGATAAAGTTCAGAAATTAACAAAGCAATTTGCATTAACACCACGACTTTAATCCATCGAGTTTATTGCTTTAGCTGTAACAAATGACGAAATGGTTGCAAACACTCCGCACGCATAGGATCGCCCGTGTTGCACGTTCTGCGTCAAATTTTAATGTTGAATGTGTTGCAAGTATTTTGATACTGAGTGAATTTTAATAACTTTGACGTATTTTAATTTTGAAATAATAGTACTATAAATACATTTAGACATTTAATTATAATATTTATTTACTGGCTACCTTGAGCTGTTGAAATGAATAAACACACACTGACGCATGACAAGTGACTTTAATGAAATTTCTGAGGGATCAGTTGATTCCTAACTCGATTGATACAAATATTTTTTTCAATTTTCACTATGGACAAAACAAACGACCAGTGGTCCTCTTTAGCCTTGGATCGAAAGAGCTGGAAGTCATGGGGAGAGGCCTTTGCAGTGGGATGATACAAGCTAACAGTAACCATGGACCCAGGACACACATAACGTGTCAGTCAACTATGTATTCTATGTCACTTTGTCAAGAGAATCTGCGACACTTGTCACACTAGTGACAGGTCTGCAACTCATACGCTGTGCCGTTAACCTACTTGTTTTATCATCATCATAATATATGTTTGTGCACAAAGTTAAATGTTAATTACCATATTACGTTACTTCTGCAACACTCACATTATGTTTAAAGCTTTGGACGAATTACGTGTAGAAGCTAGGAAAATAGCGTTGATCATTGCTACAATATCTATTGGGCATCGATCGACGTCCATTGCTCACGAATTTCTAAGAAACTGATTGTGAAAGGTCAGTGATGAATCAGGGAGATTCGCATCGTCACTTCCTATATGAGTAAAAGAGAGAGCGAGAGTAAGGAAGACATGAGAGTCATGTTTGACATTGACATAATTTTGATAGCTTTCGATCAATTGCACACCACTATTAATGGCTACTTTGTTTTCTAGTCATACGTGGGTTTATGTAATGGCTTTTGCATATAGTGGCCATGAAATGGCCTATGTTATGCATTTAAACCAATTGTCAGTTGTACCCCCATGGTTAAATACAAAACGTCGGTAGATAAAATTGTGAACGTTGTCCATATTGAATGCATAGATTTTAAGAAACCTATGACTGTTCAAATATTGGTTATCATTATAGAAGGTTTGTTCATAGTAATAACAAGCGTTAAAAAAGTTGCGATTTCCTGTCAAATAACTTTTGTAAGCTTGTACAATAAAATGTGATTGTCAATATGTGCAACAATATTGTGTACCAGGAATGTATCCCATGCTTGCAATGGCAAGACCATTACCACTTAAATATATTTGTAGAACGTGTGCAAACGGACAAATATATAAAAATATGTCTTAAAGTTAACTGAAATAACAACTGATACATAGTGTTGATCTTTAAAATATTGTTGATTTGAACATGATTACAAGGAATTATATTTATCGTTTCCTCTGTGACATTTGTTGTAGTTAAGTAATTAACGTGGAGTAGATGATCAGTAGTAACAAGGATCCATATATCAAAAGTAATTTATTAAATTTAGGCTGAAAATTAGCACTTTTGGAACGTTATAATTACATAAGACAGTCCCCCAAAACGCCCCTCAACCACTTCCTAGTGCTTTAGCTGAGAATAAGAATTGGCGCAACCAATCCACAAAACATCGGAATTTATATTCCGATGTTTTGTGCTAGGCATTTACATGCATGTATGCCTAGGCATAGGCATACATTTCAAGCTTAGTCTTACGAGAAACACATACGGTTTTCTACATTTCAGACCGCCATAATGAACTAGCAATATTAGCAACAATGACAACCAAACAATAGCCAATCACACTACCACATACCGCAGTAAACAGCCGGACTGGGAAGCGAACCCGCGACCTTACGCAACGGTAACAATACGACGAGATGAAAGTCGCTGATCTGCGGTCGGTATCTCTCACGATGCGAGTACAATTATACTTGTTAGCTGGGTGCTGGTAAGTGTGATAATGAATAAGAAATACAGAAGGCTCAATCTAGTACCTGTTAGTTTTAAACCGTTATGAAAGTATTTGAGGAATGCCTTAAAAAGTGTTAACAGTAAAAAGGCTGTTAACACTTTTTAAGGCATTCCAGTAAAAAGGCTGGTAAGTGAATAAATGTGGAGTAAAGTGATGCCAGTGGACGCAATAACAGCCCAGTTGTATTGTCCCCGACTTGCAAGTGGTAGGTCGTGATTTCGAACCCAGGACAAGCACTTTACTTTGTGTATTAAATTTCATGACCACTGCTCTCAAAACGTTGAAGGAAAGCATCGTGAGGAAAGCGGCATGTCCTAAAACCAAAAATTCTAAGACATGTGACATCTACCAACCCGCACTGGGGCCGCGTGGTGGAATAAAACCCACTCCCTCTCGCAGAGAGGAAGACTGTGTCTCAGCAGAGGGAACGGTAGAAGCTAAGGGGCATAGAGTTCTAGAAAGAGATTGACAAGCGGCGAAAAGCTCTACTAAATAAAATATCTAGGGACTCTACAAAGCCAAATTTCCTTTTTAAACTACACTTCATCTACGGCCGCATAGGTACTGCACGATCTTCAATCTGTCTGCCAGATGTGCTTACTATCTGGAGTCAGCGGAGTGTACCTTCTGGAATCGAAACCGTTGCTGTTTCATTACACAGCAACTGTTATTAGATTGTGTATCAAAGGTACTCAGAAGGAATGTAAGTGCATGATAACGAACTTGAAAGCGTATTTAGGAAACAACATGATCTGTTAAACCAATTACAAAATTGGTTACTTCAGAATAGAATAGATCACACTTTCTTTGTCTTTTCCGTTCTTTCTCTTTTGTTTCATTTCATTTTTTCTTTGGATTCTCTTGAAAGTAACCTTTTAATAAAGCAATCTACAGGAAATAATATAAAAACTGTTCGTTTGTATGAAAAATGTCTTTGCTTTCTTTTGGCAGCTCAGTGCATGTAGTCCAAAATATGTACAACTGTGATCGCAACACGCAATGTTTCGACTGACTCCAAATTAATTTCCGTTTTATTGCCTCGATTGGAAATTGTGGTTCTTGCTAGACCAAAAATACTAATTTAATTCTCTGTCTGGCCTTTTAAATAAATGATCATAAAGTCATCAATTATATCTTTCTCCTGCATGACTAGATGGGACTACGTTTTAACAATCACTATCAATCAGTACATAATATTATAAAACAAAGTTCTCCCGCTGCGTCTGTCTGTCTAAAAGCGACAAATGAAAAAACTACTGAACCGATTTTCATACGGTTTTCACCAATGGACGGAGTGATTTATGAGGAAGGTTTAGGTGTATATTTTTTATGGTTTTGTGTAAATTGATTGAAATATCGCGTAATAGAGTGATATAAAAACAATGAGGATATTTGAAGCAGTACCTTTGTAAGGATGCCAGCACATCAAGCTACTACAGTCTGTCAAATTTCTTTAATAGATTTTCAACTTTATCGCTAAAGTATTAGGTCCAAGGTTGATTGGAAAAAATTGATAGTTGCGGGTAGCTTCATGTGCTGGCGTCTGTACTCAAATTATATTTATGTCATATCCCTATGTACTTTACTGTACTGTGTACAACATAAATAATAAAAATAAAAAATTACACAAACAACGAACCGAATAATCTTTAACAAAGAGGGAGAGAAAGACAAGGCTAACTTGTAATTTAGTAATTTCCAGACCTTACGTTTCCCAACAGATGCAGATCCGCTGACATTGGCTTCGATTGTTATCGCTTGCATCCAGTCGCGCTGCTTACTGAAGGCGTTGACCTCGCCGGGATTTGAGACTGGTCAGTAAAGACAACAATATAAAAGCTAATAACACTTTGGCCGACCCCGGAGTTGTATATTCCTAGTAAATCCACAGATAATAGAAAAATCCAAAACACAAAGTGCAAGCATGACTATACATCATTGAATTAAGTGCGCACTCGAAGGCGAGGAGACAGCGATCGGCTATCGTTACATAAGCGCGCGGTTGCCAAATCCAAGATGGTGGTTGGGACAGCGCAGGAAAGCTGCTGAAGGTCAGCCGTGGTGTAACGCTGGACATTGCAAATGTATCGGAATTTTTACGTCATACGTTATGATATACCTACTGCACCCGTGCGAAGCATGGGCGGGTGTCCATGCTTTGTACGGGTGCAGTCTACTGAGTTGGCGACATGTATACATACAATAAATTCTCTAAATTAAAGTGAAAACCGCATCAAAATCCATTGCGTAGTTTAGAAGAACAACGCGATTGCACAGACAGTACTATCTATATATATAAAAATCAATGCCATTTTTCGTTGTAATTTTATAACTCAAGAACGGGCTCACCTATCCAAACCAAATGTTTAGGCTTTGTTTGGACTATTTAGTAGATGGTTTATGTGAAGTTCGCACAAAATCGGTAGAGCGGTTCTTCATTTATCACATTTTTTGTAACAAAATTAATTCAATAAATGGCGGATTATTTTGTTAATGGGGATTTTGCCGTCAAATTGAAACTTTTTTCAGATGGGGATTGTGCTGTCAAATTGAAACTTTTTTCAGTGTTGACAGTACAAGCATGTTGTTATGTCATTCATGCGGTCATTTCATTTTGGACGTGCTTCGATTAAAGCAAATTGTCAGCGATAATTATTGCTTTGTGTTTATATTTTTTATTAGTGTAGGAGTAGGGTAGCAGTAGGTTAGGAGTAGGGTAGAAGTAGGGTAGGAGTAGGGTAGGAGTAGGGCAGAAGTAGTTTAGGAGTAGGATAGGAGTAGGGTAGGAGTAGGTTAGGAGTAGGGTAGGAGTAGGTTAGGAGTAGGGTAGAAGTAGGATAGGGTAGGAGTAGGGTAGGAGTAGGGTAGGAGTAGGGTAGGAGTAGGTTAGGAGTAGGGTAGAAGTAGGGTAGGAGTAGGGTAGGAGTAGGGTAGGAGTAGGGTAGGAGTAGGGTAGGAGTAGGGTAGGAGTAGGGTAGGAGTAGGGTAGGGTTAGGGTAGGAGTAGGGTAGGAGTAGGGTAGGGTTAGGGTAGGGGACACCACGCGAACGAAGTAGCGCCGGGCAGCTAGAAATAATTTATATGGCAAAACAACGTTTGCCGGGTCAGCTAGTTTATTATAGATATAGATAGCGTAGGGTGTGTCAAAAAAACAATGTGAATTTGAAGAAATCGACCTCCGTCCTCTAGGTGCTTACGAATCTATAAAATTTCGGATAATTTTGAGGCTACGTCCAGTCGGTAAATATGTTAATGCATTCGAAAAGCAAACAGAAAAATCTTGAAAAAAATATTCACAGACGCATAAAAAATGTAATAAATTACATTAATCAGGTAAACATGTTTATCCACTGCCATTAATTTAACACGCGGTGTGTTCAACTAATGGATGGGGATAAATATTTTCTTTCCGATAAGGTATTTAAATCCGGTCATCGATCTCATCGTATATATCTCTTGAAAAATGGCATTATTGTGTAATGCTGAGTCACTTGTATTCGTAGCTTTGAACAAGTTGAAGAATTACGCTATTCTTTAGCTGTTTCGGGAAAATTGGTCCATTGGGTCGATTTTAGAATATCGAATGGAGTTTTGAAAGAAGGATCGTTACCAGACCAATAGCCAGGTGGGTGGGAACCTCGCAGGGAAGACCTGTATGAGACTCGCACAGACCAGGGAAGCATGGCACAAAAAGGAGTACAACAAGGCAGCTAATGATGATGGTGAATGGAGTTCTGGCCTGGTCTTATCCATTTCCAATTTGAAAAAGCCAATTTTGGAGCATGCATCTAAATTGGAATTTATAAACTTAAAGTGCATCTAATGGTTTTTGCGTTTTGTGAATGCCTGTTTTCAGGTTACAGAGCATCTTCACGTGTACAGCAACCATAAGGAAAAGTAAAGTAAATAGTTAAGTAAAGTTTTATGAACAGCGCGCATGAAACCACATATATATTTTATTTTTTGTAATGTGAGCGTGCTGTTTATAATAAGTGAAACTGAAGTTACAGTAATCTCTAGTTAGCATCTAACTTAGTGCTCTTAATATTAGTTTCCCTCTGGTGATTTATAACTTCCGCGGTGCAATTACTTGATGCATTTCTTAATTTTTTTGGTCCGAATAATATGTACTGTAACACTCATTTTTTATGAAACACAGTAATGTTTCCGAAACGCCGAAACTCGCGTGACGGTGAGACAGGGGACAAAACAGTGCCTACTGAGGATACGAGTAATAGCTAAACCTTCCAACACCAGCCGATGTATTTTGTAAAAATCTCACATGAAATAACTTAGGTGAAGTGAGCTGTCATTCCATCTGAAGATCCCGTAATTAAAAACGTTCAAAATCTAGTCGCAATCTCATCTCAGCGACCATCAATGTCAAAAAGTTTTTAACAGATTGCTACCCAGATCAGAGGGGTAATTCTCGTAGTTTTAAGAACGTTCACAGTCTGATGTCAGTCTCAATCTGTCAAAAATACGTTTAATTTCCCTACATTTTGACAAGTTTTTGACATTAATTTGTTTGTCGCCGAGATGAGACTGCGACTAGATTTTGAACATTTTAAATTACGGGAATACGGGCCCAGATTATGAACGTTCTTAAAATTACGAGAATTGCCCCTCTGATGCTAGTGATTGACACTATTAATAGCTCGATACGCGATAGTTTCCACGGTGAGATATTTACACAATAGCCCGAATACCCGTGTAATCAGCTCACTTCGCCTAAGTTTTCAATGTGATATTTTTAGAGAATAGGTCGGCTAATAAGCAAAAAAAAGATTTAATAATTTAAGATTTTTCTATTTGGATTTGGCACCAAATAAGCTGAACTTGCGACCTTGAACCTAGGTGATATTTATCTAAATTTATTAATTAAAATCCGATGTCCATGAGATGATTGCGGAAACGTATTATTTGTTCTGAATCGAGTAAATAAGTTTATTGTGTGCGAGGCGTGGTATAGCATAGCTGAGTATTACCAAGTACTTATAGTGCTGATGGCGACCATATATTTGATCAATTAGATAAACAATTGATAAAGAATGCTGACTCTTGGTATATATTTAATTAAGTAAGTTGAAAACCTTGATTTTTTGCAGTAAATACCCGCATTTTCGCTTGCTTCATCTTTGGTCGGTTAAATTTTTGAATTCATTAGCGTAAAAGTAAATACTTAATTACTGGTAAGTAGTATGTACTAATTTAAGTTAGGCAAGTATTGCAATACGCCTTTAGAGGATTAAAAAAAAGTATTTTGCGATGAGCTTTATAAAGGAGGTTCAAATTGAAATGCTTCATACGTCAGCATCATTATAGTTAGTAATCTATCGAGCTATATTTTCTCAGTTGTCCTTAGTTGACACAGTGGGTAGTGATTATAAGTGATATATTGTAACAAAAATGAATTGATCTAAATACCATTATAAAGAGAAAACATTTTATTTTTTATGTTTCTTTGTTACGCTTTCACGGTAAAACGACTGAACGGATTTGGATGAAATTTGGCACATACATAGGTAGGCCATGACCTGGATTAGGACATAGGATACTTGTCGAGACTTATGAAGGTGAAATCGCGGGGCGCAGCTAGTTGTAAATAAACCATCCTCTTTCTTGCGAAAATATCTTGCATAATTAACAAACTTATACCTATTCAAGCACAATTTCGCCATAGCGCATGCGTTTCTTTCACAACTCTTTATCATTTAAATATAACACTTCACTTCTTTTATATAGAGTCCATTCTCGCTTACAAAAAGTTTGGTTATCTCAGCACGATTTTGGCAAAAGCCGTTATTTAAGTATAATGAAGTAAAAAAAAGAAATCTGTTGTGCAAGTAAACAAACCGTTTTGATCTTATTAACTCCGCTTGGTGGCGCTAGTGACCTAGATACGGAATTTCGGTTTAAAACTCATTACGCAACATCGCGCAGTCGGTACGTGTGTTTAGAAAAAACTTGGTCCGGTCTACAACGGGTTGTTTTTTTGTATTTTTTGCTATTGTCCATCCGTTAGAGTGACCTAGTTTATCATTTAGTCCTCAATGAAAACACCGCGTTATTTATTAGAAACTTTTAACTATGTTGCTTGATTAAAAACACATGTTTTCAGGACTGAGAACAGTCAAGTAGACAATGTATAACTATGGAACTACTAGGTTATTAATGTGTTCATTTTCTAAATACCTAGAGGAACTTTTATAAACTGTTAGTTATTGTAATGATTCTTTGATTAGATAGGTATATAGGCAACGAAGAGTTGGTGAGCACTGTAAAGTTTTAATTTTTTTTTTTTTTACTACTGAGCCTATTAAGGGGGTGATAATACATTAGCTAATTCTTAAGTTTCTTATCAGTCAGAAATCATGCAAATACAATCTAAATATCGAATGCATCCAATGTTATTTTCTTGCCTTCTTATTGATCGAAAGAGCTGGAAGTCGTAGTCATATCATATTACCCAGTAACTGGGTTGTGGAGGTCAGATAGGTAGCCGTTCCATGTAAAACACTAGTATTCAGTTGCATCCGGTTAGACTGGAAGCCGACCCCAACATAGTTGGGAAAAGGCGAGGCAGCTAATGATGATGGTGAGCTGGAAGTTATAGGGAGAGCCCTTTGACCAGCAGTGGGATGATGCAGGTTAACAGTAACCGTAACTTAATTGTAGAGATTGTGATGGAGCTTTCGTCTAGTATCTTGAGCTTTTTAGGATTAAAGCTCTACTTAGTACTTACCAAAATATTGTAGTGCCTTACAAGCACCTACCTAGGTACAGTCACGAGCACTAATATGTCAACACTTGGAAACTTTCAATAGCGATTTTTGCGTGAAATAACGAAAAGAACAATTAAATACGACACATTGCAAAAACCTAAGGGTTCGAAAATACTATGTTCATAGCAACATAAAATTTCATTACAAAATAAAGGAGTAAATTGCTTTTGAATAAAGCCAAGTGTATACATACTTATGCTTGTGACTGTTCTTGTTTTAGTTTAGTTAGGATAATGTAGTAGCGGAAACATAGCGGAGTCACTTTCAATGTCATGAAAAATGTATTGGAAAATACAATGAAGCTTGCTCAAGCCGTTTACAAAGTTGCATGTAATTATATCTGTGGTGTATAGTTAGGCAAATATATTAACTTTGCAACCTCAACTCTCATTAACTTTAAGCTCTCTATAACTTGCTCACACCTGCAGAGAATCAGAATTTAATATATCACGTTACGAAACAATCAAATAATATCTTAAATAACAGTTGTAGCTAGTTATAAAGGTTTACCAATGTTACACTGCTAGCAGATTATTAAAAGAAAATGTCGTAATTAAAGGTTGATTGTATCCTGAGAAATTTATCAATTTTTTATTGTTTATTAGGCCTCATTTTTCAATTGTCAGTTTTTTTTGTGTCTGAGGAATAAAAATTGCGGTTTGACAGCTTTTGTAAGTATAAAAAATATGTCAAACTCATGTCATATTTATTCCTCAGACATAAGTTAACTGACTATTAAAAAAACATTTTTTACAAAAAAACTACAATTGACTTCCAAAATAAAAAAATATAAACACCGAATTGAGAACCTCCTCCTTTTTTGAAG
The DNA here is from genome assembly GCA_947507525.1 of Apamea epomidion. NCBI lineage: Eukaryota > Metazoa > Arthropoda > Insecta > Lepidoptera > Noctuidae > Apamea > Apamea epomidion. The sequence continues at coordinate 21,635,524 of OX382226.1, forward strand.
TCGGTTAAAAGTTATCGCTTAGTTGTGTCAGAATTATAGTTGTCCCGTAATAATGATAATTTCTTAGAAAATGAACCTTTTGCAAATGATTTGTCTCTTTTTCGCATAATCACGAATTGTGCGATATTCTTGCTAGTGAAATAGAAAGCCAGCTGATTACCTACGTCCAAATGCGAAATATTGAATATTCTGATATTAAGATTGGAAAGCGAAAAAGTTAAAAGTTAAAGCTCCAAGTTTATATAACGATGCGTAACGCATGCGTTTTATTTGCACAATGTTCGGTAAAAGTATGTCTTGTGTAATGCATAGATCCACCGAGGACATTATATTATCATCATTTGTTAAAAATATTTGATTATAGTTAACTTATTTATATTCTTGCAACATGCTCTAAGTTATTCGTCATAATCTGAACAAAAAATTCAGTTTCGAAACTAAAATCTATAAGTTCCAAGTCTGGTTTACCTTTGCTCTACCGATTAACGTGTTAAATGATTGATATTTTTAATATTGAAGGTCGGTACTCACTCTTGAGAGCCCACAGCTGTCTCTCCATCAGTCCGTCGACGTACTCCTGCATCTCCACGCGACACTCCCCGCTGATGGTCTTCTGCAGCTCAGCCCACTGCTTCACCAGGATATCAGCGTCGAATAGCCGCAGCATGTTCTCAATGCCCATCAACTCCGTCATGTCGACGCTGTCCCTCTTCAGCGCGTTCCTGGATTCGTTCACAGCGCTCCTGATGGAGTCGTTCAGTTGACTCAACACACCCTTGTTCGGTTTCGAAGTCGTCTTCTCCGTGGGCTTGGTGGTCGTCTTCACAATGTGTTGGACATTGTGGGACTTTTCTGTCGTCGATTGTTTTGCTTCAGTCTTGATCTCACTGAAGTCTGCGAACGATAGCCCGTCATCGTCCGCGAACACGTCGAAGGCATCCTCTGTCGTAGATTTATCGTTTCGACTCGAGTTCGGAGGACTTGGCTTGGCGAGGGAACCGATCAGGTCTGAAGCCAGGTCCTCGTCGAGGCCGCCCTTGGCGGATCCTTTCTTGATACTCTGAAAAGCGTCGATCAAAGCACTCCGTAGCTTTTCCTCGCGCGCACTCTCTCTGCTATCGGGTACTTCAACAGCATTTGCTAAAACTAAGGCACTTAACAAAACTATCACTAGGGGAGACATTTTGGAAAAAATATTTCAAATTATTTTTCAAAGTTTCACTCGCACATGCTTGTTAGTACGATCACTGATGCCTCAAAAATCGAAATATATATTTTTGGCGGTGTTGAAGGTGCGCGCGCGGCGTCATAGTCGGAGCACGACTGCGCAGGCACGAGGCTGTGACATAACGCCGTTACGAAGTCACTGCGGCACTTTCACTGTCGGCGGCGCGCGGTGAGGCGCAGGTGAGCGCCGCATCCTTGTAGGGCGGCCGATGCGTGCCGCTGAGCCACTTTATATTGGCCAACTTATTAGTTAACTTGTTATAATTAAAATATGTTTAATAACAAACATACTTAAACGAGACTGTCCTACTGAAGATGTCTCAAGGGCGGCTGACGTATACCGCAGTCGATTTTCAGTTAGGAGGCCAAATTGGAAAGAGTTTGAAAATGTGACCGATAATACCACCAACTGGAAAACAAGGACTTGATGATAAACTAGACAAGCAGAGCTTTAACTTCAAAACATTCATGCTTTGAATTCATGTAATCTAAAGAGCTTTTAAGCTCTGACACACTGAATTCAGCATGGTTTAGCTACAGATTCTGGAACAAGCTTAAAAGCTTTACCTGCATCTATAGGGAAGCTTTCAGTTTAATGTTAGAGGTTTTAAAGTTACAGGAGGTGCAAAATAAGTAAAAGCTTAACCTCTTATTTCATAAGAAGTGTAAAACTTGCGTTGTAAACATTGATGAGCAGATCGTTGAATGTTTGTGTGTACGACGTACGTATTGATGGCATATTGCGGTGGCTAAGTTTAGCTGATGTAATAATATACATATGTTGGAATATCGGTTACCAAATTAACTTGACCACCAGCCGCTGTACATTGATACTTTCATAGATAGCTACCGGTGACGGTGTTGTCATTATCAACACGAAAAGTAGGCTTGGGGATCTAAAATAAATATTATATTTATTGCCCTATTCAATTTGATGTCATTATCCTACTGGTCGTAATGTCCAAAAAAAAACGACTTTAGGTTTAAATAAATGCATTAATTTTTAACTATGCGATCATTAGTCATCTCTTTAATGTCTCTCAGTACCTACAGATACGTCATAAAAATGATGCAAAATATCTATCACAAAAGTGCACCGTCAGCATGACTATTAAACCTTTCATTTACATTACAACACTAGTGGTAGTAGTAGTAGTTACTTGCAACAAAAGATACAATTTACATTCTTTAAGAAATTTTTCTTATATATTACGAAAGTCATTCAATTCATATAAGGATACCAAATTATAGTTTTGTCTTCCGAACTAAATTTACATTCAAAGTTTCATTTCGATACGACAATTACAAGTATATTAAAATTGACTTCTAAGATTTTATTATATTAATGTTAGTTACAAGTGAAGCTAATAAAAGCGTGTTAATTAAATAAAAAGACAAAACATCCGCGAAGTTACGAGAATGAATAGAAATTTTGCGACCTAAAACTGCGCAGGCGACGACCACCCGTGACCGTTACTGTCAAATTCGACTTTCTGCGACTTGACAGTTGAGACACAACCATAATCCCTGGACGGTTAGGAAAAGGAGTCTTCGGAACATAACTTGGGCTGTTAGAACCATCAACCGCTTAAAACTACGCAAAATTGCTAATGTTTTTACCACGACATGCTGCATAAGCTATACAAGTACTTGGAGGCAGAAGAATATTGCAAACATTCTGTGCTCGAGGATAAGAAGATGTGGCCATAAAGTTAAAGCATAAAAAAAAAGCGTCCTGTCATCCGGTGTTGCCGATGTTCATCATAATTAGCCTATAATGTTCCCACTGCTGAGACACAGGCCGCCTCTCAGTGAGAGGGAGTGGGCCGTAATCCACCACGCGGGCCCAATGCGGGTTAGTAGATGTCACACGTCTTCGAATTTTTGGTCCTAGGACATGCCGATTTCTTCACGATGTTTTCCTTCACCGTTTTGAGAGCAGTGGTGATGAAATAATTTACACAAAGTAAAGCGACTGTCTGGGTTCGAACCTACAACCTACAGCTCGTAACTCGCGGCTGTTACCACTGGACCACCACAGCTCTCTGCCGATGTCCATAAGTGGTAGTAACTACTTACCACCAAGTGGGCCGTCAGCTTTTGTATGCCATCCAATAACGTATAAAGTAACATCAAAGCACTATAATCAACTATTTGGGACAACTATAGAATGAGGCAGTTACGAGTAAAACCACTTTTGGACTAACTGTAACTCGTCGAACAGCACCCTAATTGCGTTACACACCATCAATCAGAATCGGTTTCATTTTGACAGTTCAACAACTTCCATTGCGTTATTTACGTGTTGAGCAGACTTTATGAAGGTAACCTTTTTCGAACTTATGAAGCAATGGATTAGCAATATCCTTCAAAATGATTCAGATTGAGATTGATTGTGTGTTTCGCAATTAGGGTGCCGTTTCGCAATTCGCATGTAAAAGTTCTAACAAATTCGTGTACGCAGCCTCCTTCACGGCCTAGATTCAGAACTAACGAGTAATAATCACCTTGTACGAATTGGGTGAGTTTCGTGATATTTAAGAAAAAAATACTGCGGTATACTTAAATAATGTAAATTGTTATTTTCTGTTGTCTTTGTTGCAAGAATTAACACTAGTGTTGTAATGTAAGTTAAACGTTTTGATAGTCATGCTGACGGTGCACTTTTGTGGTAGATATTTTGCATCATTTTTGTGACGTATCTGTAGGTACTGAAAGACGTAAGATTAATGAGATGACTATATTGACCATATAGTCAAAAAAATATGGTTGCATTTAAACCTGAGCACTGCCTAGCACGCTAAAGTTGTTTTGTACACTACGACCAGTAGGATAATGGAATCAAATTAAATGGAGCGATAAACAATATTTATTTTAGAAACTGATTTGCGTTTTGATAATGACAACACCGTCACCGGTAGCAATCTACGAAGGTAAGTGAGCTTCACGCTTTTTGAATACAATTTAAGTCGATTTATTTATTTTATAATTTTAAGTGCGTTATAAAAGCGTGTTTTTTAGTTTTTTTTAAACTACATATTTTATATTGTATTTGAGTGTAATGTAAGTACTTAATTAGAACATATTCGGAGGTATGTTATGAATGACTGTAAATGAAGTCTTTTGTGTAGTAAGTATCAATAAGTGGAATTCATATTTCGGCAAATAGGTACTCAACTGTTGCTTCCGTGTTCTGAAGATAGTCCGTGTAGCGTTCAGCACTAAAGTATAAAGTAACTGTACAAGCTCAAACCTCAATCATCCAATAGGTCTTCTCCGTTCTGTCTTTAGATGTATTTAATTAAAACACAAATGGCCTGAAATAGCGGCTAATATAAAATTTAGCAAGATCAGCATTCTGCATAGTTAAGAAGTTCTTACATAATGAATATGGATATCTTCGATTATATAATTTTCTGCAAATTTTGCGAAATCGTGATTCCCCGTACGAGTGTGGGTAAATATTATGAGTGCAACTAGTTTACACCGTGACCTCGCCCGCGGCCTCTGCATTGAGTAACGCCATGTTTATAGCTGGCTCGACCCAATCTTCACAAAGATTGTATGCATACAGACATATCCGTAATGTGCATATAAGGAAAATAATATTACTTTTTATTAATCTTGAGTTTTATTACGACAGTCTGTGTAACATTGAGGAAACTTTTGATAAGTTACCAACAACTTTCAGTTAGTTGTTGTTCTTAGAATAATCTTGGAGTTGCTCAATGCAGACGCTTCACAATATCATCCTGTAACAGTTCCATAGCAGAGCAAGACCTCATTGAATACAGAGGAGGCTTTCATTGATGACAACAGGTCGACGATTTTAGACCAGCTGGGTTTTTCGTGATGTTTTCTTTTACCATGAGCCAGTAGCGGTATCTAAAACAAACTTTGAAAATGTTTGGTTGTTTTTTTTATTCGGGATCGGCGTGTGGATTGATAATTTCGAGGCTTGCTACGAGAAGCAAAATATTGCAAAATGTAACAGAGATTCAAGTGAAATGTAAGTGAAACGCTTAGTTAAGCACGTCTATAAATTTTATTAGTGCAGTATTAGGCAGTCGCTCCATGTAAAATACTGGTACTCAGCTGCATCCGGTTAGACTGGAAGCCGACCCCAACATAGTTGGGAAAAGGCTAGTTAGATAATGACTTTTTTGTGCAGTTTAAGCATTTAACCATTCACCCAAATTGGGACGCCGACACCAACTTGTTCCCAAGTTGGTGTCGGCGTCCCAATTTGGCTAAACGCTGAGTCATTGTGATGCACAGACCTGCTAACGCTGATGATATAATGATGAAATTTCTTGATGACTGTTCAGTATTTCTAGCCAAGTAAGCCAAGAGCACATTACAGCTGGAACGGGCCGTAGCTCAACGAATTTTCATACAAAAAAGTGTGCGTTGGTTCATAGAAAATGTACGAAAGTGATGAAGGAGGTTTTTTGCGTTGCGGCCCGGCCAGCTTTAATCTGGTTTAGGCTTTATCCAATATTATCAGTGTTTCTTACTAACCACTAGAGTGTAGTATACATAGTATAATATAAAAAAGAAGAAAATAATGTTTGTCTTTAAAAGATCGCTTTTAGCGACAAGACCGTCCATTGTGTGACTCTTTGTAAAATTTCTACATTTATATCTGTAATATTTATGGTGTGTATAATAAAAAGTTTTCTGTTCTATAATGCTACAACGACTAGTTCTTAGGTACATCTAGGTTATACCTATAAACTAACTTTACAATCAGTCCTGGCAATATGCCATCTAGGTTATATGTACTACAGCAAATATACATACCATACAATGTTACGAATGAAAGCCCATCTATTACTCAATCATCAATGATCACTGGACGCCTGCGCCTGCACGGAAGTAAACATGAGATAGGAACTGAACTATCATATCATACTGTGTGATCGTGAAGATGTACTGCATTTGCAGTATTAGGTTATAGGAAGCCTGACATCCTTATATATCATGCTTGTGAGGTAATTGAAATAACTATTACTTGAGAGGTTGAAAGGAGAATGCCCTTAATTAAGACCTTTCTTTTGAAGAATTTAGTAGCTGGATCAATAGATAACTCTATTGTTAAATTGAAGACACGAATAACTATATGTAAATTGTAAAACCACTATAAAATTGAGTGCTACAGGCAAATGTACACACGAACTTTACTCGTGTGGGAATCTTAAGGAAAAGAAAGAAAGAAAAAAAAGTTTATTTGACACAAGTTTGTTTGAGTTTTTTTTTTTTCGTTTTTTTTTTCACAGTTCGTGAAACACAAAATACAAAATTAATAAAATAAGGAAGATCAAGGAATAACATCAGGAGGCTGAGCAACTTGTTTGTGCTTTCAAAATGACATTTTGCAATCACCAATCTATAGGCAAACTGCCGTGATTGTAGCAATGTTCCCTAAAGCAGGTCACTTCAAGTGGACCCGGGTGACAATGATGAAGTACCCACTCCTCAAACGTACTGAAATACGCTACGACACAGTGAAAAAGCAACATATACCACGGAAGAGAAATGTGCAGTAATGCGCATGTCTCAATGGCCACCACAATGGGACAATGAGCCTTATGAAACAGTGCGTGCGATCAGATCGCGGAGCCAGATATCTTGCGCAGGGCACTTATGTAACGTGGGTTTTGTTGTACACAGGCTCCTACTCATCTTTTGCAAATAGGCTGTGACAGATGTCTTTGTTCAGTTTGGTTTTCATGCTGGGCTGTCTACTGAGAGTGCAATACTTGCGTTGAAGCACACTATCAAGTATTTATTATACGGACAGAAAAACACCCGTGTATGCTTATTTCCTGGACCTTTCCAAAGCGTTTGACCTGATATAAGGTGTTATGGGAGAAGCTTCGGGAAGCGGGAGTTCCTGCGGCATTAGTTTCATTATTAACTGTCTGGTATGATAAGCAGAGGAACTTTTTAAAATGGTCCAATGCCTTGTCGGACCCGTATAAACTCAAATTTGGTGTGAGGCAAGGAGGTCTTCCCCGAGACTGTTTAATATCTATGTTAACAACTTGCTTGTTGAGCATAGCAGCACTCATGTCGGTTGCCATATAGGCGGAGTTAGTTTAAATAACTTAAGCTACGCAGACGATATGGTGCTGGTGGAATTAGGAAATTACTGACCATTAATTGTGAGAGATACGCCGAGCAGCATGGCCTAAAATATAATCCGACAAAGAGTGAGCTGTTGGTATTTTGAGGAAGAAATAAAAGTCCCTCAAATGTCCCTCCCGTAGAACTAAACAGTTCACCCTTGCAGAGGGTATCACAATTTAAATATTTGGGCCATATTGTTACGGAGGATCTTAATGATGACTTAGATATGGAGAGAGCGCAGGGCGTTGGCTGTGAGGGGAAACATTTTGGCACGCAGGTTTGCTGGTTGTTCAGCACCGGTTAAAATAACACTTTTTAAGGCGTTTTGTCAAATATTTTACACCAACAGTCTGTGGGCTAATCATACCCAAAAAGCAGACAGCGCACTGCGCATCCAATACAACAATGCCTTCAGGGCTCTGCTCAGGCTTCCGCCTTACTGTAGTGCGTCAGGGATGTTCGCTGATGCGCACACGGACGATTATTTCGATTTCGATTTCGAGATTTCGATTCGCGATCATGCGCAATAAGGTGGCATCAGTGATGCGCAGGGTGAGGGGAGGTAGCAACAGCATTCTGAAGGTTTTTTCAGAAAGGTTGGAAGGGCCTACAATGGATAGGTTTATCAAGCTACTTGTCAGACATGGGACATGATAAATCTTCCTCTAAATGGTGGCTGTGTTTTTCTTTTTGTTTTTGTACTCATGTGTGCCTAAGTAGTCTACTAACATAGTTTTTAAGTTTTGATAAAACTAACACGCTATGGGCCGATGACGCCTGATAATAAACGATTTTTATTTTTATTTTGTGAAGATATGTAGATCTTCTCAATTTTAAAATAGCATAATCATTTTTCATCATGTTCTGTAGGTACTTTCTAGGTAGGACGGACTCAAAATAAAGCCAGTGGCTGGGTTCGAACCTACGCCCTACAACTCGTAAGGCGCTGTCGTTCCCACAGAGCCACCACTGCTCTCTGCTCTCTGGTGCTAATTACTACCTAATTGCTTAACTGTAAGGATCATAAAGTTTTATGGATAAGTATGTAAATAGGGACAGACATATTTACAATATATTATATAAGCATTGTTCGCGACATCGATTTCTTAATACGAGGAAACAGGCGCTGTGGGAATCGGAGACAATTAGCCTCCCATCTACTAACAATGGGGTTTATGAAGCTGTGTTTGTCTATTTTCTGGCTCGTTTTATTCTTGGTTGACGAAGGAAAATGAATTTTGTATAAATTATGCCAATAGATGGTCATAGACTGAAAAAGAAATAATAAAACTACGTAATTGTCACACTCACAGTGCCAGAATTAAATGTTGAAACATATCCATATATCCATTCTGGTTCCCTATCGTGGTATCCTATCGTATCGTATAAGTGGACGGTATCATAAAACTATTGTGGCCCTAAGTGTATTGTTTGAAAAATTGTAATTTAATCGTTTAAAAAAAATTAAAATTCTGTAATGAATAAGTAAATATCATGAAATATCATCCTGTTATAACCTCATCTAACCCAAATGATTCACCAACAATATCTGGCGGATCTGGCGCTCGGCGGCCACTGCCGCGGCGCGCTCGCTTCGCTCGCTCGCCTTCGCGCGTTAATGGTCACTGTTCTAACCTAACCTAACCCATATGATTCAATAACAGTAGTAAATATCAGGAAACATCATACCTAATAACTGTATGCCTAAATACTACTATGCTAATAGTCATTAGGCTTAGTAACTTTATGCGAATTAAATTTATGCCAAAACAAATTAGCCTTCAAGATATTCTATGCCAACATAAACTGTATGCCAAAAAAAAATATGGCAAAGTATTATTATGGCAAAACAAATTATACCAAAATCGTTATGCCAAAGTATATTAGGAAAAAGAATATTGCGATATGCGAAAAGAAGGGATCCCATCCATTCTATTATCCATAAAATAGATGTACTTATCAAATATTTATCAGTCAAGACCCACATAATATTAATAACAACAGTTATGTGGTTATAGTTTTAACCGGGTTAAGCAACAGTAACTATGTAACTAGCTTGTATTGTCCCACTGCAGGGCAAGGCCACCTTCTCCCTTTTCCACACTATTCTGTCTTTAACAGTTAACAGCTAACAGTAAACTACTTTCAATTTTTTGTGTAGGTTCTCCAATCTCCATACTTCATTGTGGTCTTATATTTTACCTGTCAATCAATCAACCAATCCTTCGGTTGCTGATTGACAAGCATAGTTAAGTTAGCCTTTTCCAAATTGAGCCACAATTAACACTATTCCACTTTTCGTACCCGCACAGCTACCTTTTCAGGTCATCCATCCAACTGGCATCAATTTGTGAGTAGCTAGGTCATATTATTTGCTATATGTTTTGCCATCAAGTGTTATGAAGGTTAAACATTTAAGAAACATTATAGAGAAGAAAGTCGTCTGCTCTAAAATTTCAGAAGGTAGACGAAATAAACTCTTTTGTGGACAAACAGAGACGAATAAAACGAGACACAGAAGAAGCTACAGATGCGATGAAACTAAAATGTGACGATATACCTTCATTAGCACTGCATTAGGAAGAATTTTCTCATATACAAAAGCCCAAACAAAACCACATAGCATAGCTAGTTCAATATAGAACACAATTCTTAACAAAACGCAGGTCTGATTAGGTAATAGAGTTCACATGAGAACACTTCTCGTTCAATAGGTTACCACTTGCCTAAGTACGGCTCATGTAGGCTAAGTACTAGTGATTCAACTTGTGGGCGACAAGCAACGATAATGAATTACTGGATGGTATATATTTCTGCATGCCGAAAGGGGAACTCAGGACCTTAGAATTTTAGCAGTTTGTAATTTTATATCGTTTTCAGTTGCCATCAGATGCACCAAGTTTGTTTTTCTTTCTATCTTCCTCTGGTTAACTGTATTTTTTGGTCTTCACAAATAAATTCTTACCTAAATGTGGTTACCACCACCTAAATAATAGGTGCTACTGATGGCTATAAGTGTAGGGAAAGACCAAAGAAACAACGGATGGACCGTGCGTGGTCCGTACGTGTGAAAGTTGATATGGCTAGAAAGAGCGTGACTACCGAGATGAAGTAGATATGGAAGAAGAATATATGTTGCGACGACCGCAAGTGAACTGGAATGAGGACAGGAGAATGATGACTGGCCTTTCGTACAACTTTGTACAGTAAGTTTAATTTATCTTTAGGACTTTCATCGGCTTGTCTAACAGCACCTTTCAAACCGCAACACAGCGATATTGCTGGGTTGAAGCTGGAAAAAGGTACATAGTGGGACTTTCCCAGGCCCCAGACGAATTCCGTTTACAAGACGGACGAATTCCGTTTACAAGACGGACGAATTCCGTTTATAAAGTAGACGAATTTGACCCCATTAGGGAAAAAGGTACTCATTGGTTTGTACTGTTAAGTATGAAAGATGACCAACTATCGCAACCTAATTATTTTTGTCCATACTGCGCGTGGGCAGACTTTACAGGTGCTGTTCATCAAAGTACGTGTGTCATTCTGAGAAAGCTTTCATTTTTATTCAAATGTCCGTGAGAGCAAACGAAAGCAATGGGAACTCTGCCTGTCTTATGTAAATGTGTATGTACGTTTTACGTGTGTTAAGGTGCGTGCACATCTGCGGATGCGTTATGGAGCTAGGTATGATTATTTGGTAATAGGTTCAGAATGCACAATCTGCACAACCTTATTATGCATGGGGCTATTGCATGTTATGTATATGGACGTAAGAGATAATGAGGTAGAATTAGTTCACGGACTTTATTAACGTGGATCTCTAGATGCACATGAATAAAGTCTCGCTGGCGAAAGGTAGGCGTACCTACACCTATATTCTATTACTATAGGTATACCTCTGCCTAACACTTCGGGGAATACAGGAGTGATGTTATGTTAATAATTTTCATGCGAAAGTAAGCAAACCCTTCAGGACTCTTCCGTTGGTACAGCAATAGTAATTAACGCCAGAGACAATATTTTACAGAAAAACCGCAATTATTTACTCCCCAGTCTTTAGATGTATACGCACCCTTATAAGGTGACTATTGTTACGAATTTAATATGTTTGTGGAGATTATTAATTGTTCTTTTGTATGTTAATTGTAAAATGCTCTATGGAGAAATAGTTTGTTCTTGTATCTAATCTACTATGGGGCATCGCAAAGCAGGTATTTTTATGGTTTTCACAGGATCGTGGAAAGTTTTTGTGGATGTCTGCGAAATTGTTGATGGTAAATGGTTCATGTAAGTATTTAAAAAAATCTAAATATTTTCATTGTATTATGCAAAGTCCTTGGTGCATTCATTGATTAATTACATACTATATTCGATCGAGTCGAACGATTAGGTTGAAAATAAATACATAACCAGTAGCTATTCATTTAACATCTACAGAAGTAATAAGGTATATGCACAAATTAACATATGCTATTGCAGGGTCATTACAACAACTAACAACCATTACATAAGTGTTGCGTTCCCACTGTTCACACAATGGCCGGCCACTGAAGAGAGACGTAGTTCAAAACATCCACTCAAACCAATCCTCTGACCAAGGCACTTCAGCTACCGTGGTAGGTCCAGATTACGCATCAAACTAAAAGTTCTCTAGATATTCTGACAAGTTTTAAGAGCGTCCCATATCATATTACAAAACATTGTTGAATAAAAACTGTTGTAGGAACACGTTAGCTCCAAATTGTACTAGGATTATTAAGAAACGAAACATTTATATGGAACATAGCAGAAGTCACTGCTAACTTCTAGTGGCCCTCTTTGTCCGTTCCTCTCCATCGGGATCTTCGTTTTGGATCGGGCAATTAGCTTCAACTTCCTGTCTAACTGACCGACTCCTTGACAATTCAAAAGTAAATGGTTTAGTTGAACAAATGCTTTGACCGCACGCATCTATCAATTCGATTGATACACAGTAGGTACCTACGTATTCTGTGCAACGCCTGTTAGCGTAAATTGCTGGGGACACTGTAAAGGTTTTTTTTTAAATATAAAACGTTGCCCCACACTACGAATTACTCCTGTATCGTGGGTGCGTTCACAAACATTTAAACTCACATCCACAAACAGCCAGACCCAGAACAACTGCCTGTAGGCAATACAAATATTTTTTCCGTGCGGGAATCGAACCCGCGACACGCAGCGCAGCAGTCGATCGCTTAGCCACTGCGCTAACCGTGTCGTCATCAAAGGTCTCCGCAGATTGAGGTAAAAATCCCATACACCCCAGTTTTATCTTCAAAGCCCATCAGGTTTTCCCCCGGGACACCTTCTGAAGGCCTGCCCCCGACAAAAAATAAAGGTACGTATTCTGTGAACCATACACTGAACTCACCTTCTGAGCTTCCTTATTCTGTGATTGCCACCCCTCACGCGTTTCACGCGAGCTGTAATTTCGCTAACTAGCTTTTAGTAACTGAGTAGCTGGGGTGCTATTAGTGCTGTCTCTGTAACCCTTACGAAGCTCACCCAGTGAATTGACAGTGAGTTTTTCGCAGGTCATACTCGTATAGACAACGGCGAAAATAATCTTCTTGTACGCGACAGAAAACAAGCTTGAGATAATCAAGCCTGTTTTCTGTCGCGTAAAAGAAAAAGAACGAACTCCTCCTCATAGAGTTGGATAATGCCATAAATAAGTAAATTAGTTTGTGTACACTGTAGGCAAATCCTATAGCCAATCTGGACCAGTAGTGCCTATAGGCGTTAATTCATTTCATGTTATATAATAATGTCATACTGCTTTTAAATTAAGCCTAACTATAAATTATCTACTAAACCTACTCCTTAAATAATTTCCTAAATTCTATTGAAAACCGACACACACGTAACAATATTATGAATCGGTAGATTAAAACATCATGCATTATTCGAATAACGATCGCAAACCGACGGTACCACAGCAGTATAGGTACCCAATAATTAACGTGGACAAATAGCATAGGAAGTAGCACCAAGCTCTGGCGGCCTCTCCATCACTGTCTGTCGCGCCCCACCCGGCCACCCCGGTGCGGCTCACCGGCGCCGGCGCACGCCGCTTTACGTAACACTATCACAGCGTTATCTTGAGCTATTAATTATACTACTCCAAATAGACAAAGAAACGATACATATACAATATACATACAAACAGCCGGTTAAGGTAAAGCCGATCTATTCTGTAAAAATATCATCGTTAAGTAAAGTGAGCGTAAAGTGAGCTGTCACTCCACCAGCCGCGCTACTCCGTAACAATCTCACCGAGAACACTTAGGTGAGAAGATAATTAGATGCAATCACTTCACCTATGTTTTTCTGAGCCTAATAACCTATTATCTAGTGTTAGTACCAATCACCCTCTGCACAAACTGTTTTACAATTGGAGAGCCGAAACTCTCCGCTAGGTATAGTTTTCAGGATAGTCAGTTCGCAGGATTTCTATTGACAGTTCACTTCACCTAAGTTTTCACGGTGAGATGTTTAAAGAATATCACTAAAGATCTACCTATACTTATTTCTTATACATCATAAAATTACTGTTATATCTAGGGGTGATAATGATAACAAAAACTTTCGGTAAAGTTCTTCTCAGAAAAGGCACTAGCATTAATCACAGATGATCAATTGATCACTGATGGCAATAATGTCGAAGAAAAACTCAGAAAGTACATACATATATTATGAAGATGAATTGAAGAAGTCACATTGGTACTGGCCGGGATTTAAACCCACAACCTTGTGTATGAGAGGCGAGGCCGTACTTAACGACTCTACACCGTTAAATTTTGATCGTTTTAATCCTTAAAATGGGTCATTGTACTTATCATTATGAACAACTTTTACTACGGGACCAACCCAAAAAAAATCAGTTGATCCATTGATTTATTTTTGCATAAGTCGACATAATGTATGGTTCAACTGATTTTTTTTTCACGATTTCAGGGTTGTTCCCGTAGTAAAAGTTGTTCATAATGATGAGTACAATGACCCCGTTTTAAGGATTAAAACGATCGAAATTTAACGGTGTATACATAGTCAAATGAAGTTCGTAAGTGTTGTCAAGTCAAACGTACCTGAGAGACAGAAACATAATGAAATGCTTCTTTTGAAGCGATCGATAAAAATCGACCTTTCCGAAGCCTAAACATTTAACATTTAAGAAGCTCAACATCTTTCTAAATTGGGAATAAAGATCACTTTGATGCCGCTCACGCAAAAGACTTGTATTTTGGACTACATGAGATCTTAAACAACAGCACAAGTAAGAAGAACAATTACTTTTCCAATAGCTTTTAAAATAAATATCTACCAATAACCGTTAAAATCTCTCAATAATTTCACATACTGAATGTAGGCTAACCCGTATGATATAGCTCAGAACATTTTCCTTGTATTACGTTATAGTGAAAGAGCTATGCGCGGGCGCACACTGTACGTAGATATGTGACGTAACACGCTCCCAATACGCGGTGAAGAAACTCCGTCGCAAGCGCCTTGTCTGAACGCAGCCTTATTAATTGCAGCAATTGGGAATTACGATTACTTTGTGTTTTTGTAGGGCCTTGGTTGAAAGTTAGCGTTATTAATAACAGTTAGCTTTTCGGACCTGTATGCCACAACCAATTATGTGTAATTCACTTGTCGCTATCCCAATTTATTTGGGGCCGTCGCTACATGTCTTTTTCGTGCATACTTCTCTATTAGTATCTAATCTCTAATCTCGGTAGTCACCCCCTTTTTATTTTCAATACCTTCGTTCACAAAGACCATCCATCGTTTCTTTGGTCTTCCTCTACGCAAAGCCCTCATTCATACTCAAAACTTTGCTTTTGCATTTCCCTCATTTCTCCGCATCACATGACAACCGATTGTCACACCACTTTTTAGTCACCCACCGGTGCCACTTTCAGACTTCCTCTACGTATCTGTAGCCAAGTAAAAACCGTTATAGTACATTACAACGCTAAGTTATGAAGAAAGGCAAACGATGTTCGTCCATAAAATAATTTGACAGAACAGCACTTTCTAAGGACAAATGCCTGCGTACAAGTGATAAAAATTGCAGTATAGTGTTCCGGTTTGAGGGCTGTCGCATGGGCATGACACGTGACGAACTTAGTGCAATAATAATATCTGCTACAATCTAGTAGGTTTCAGAAGAAAAAGACTTCATTAGTGAAGGGTATACTGGTAATAAGCTAAGTATTCTATGATCTAGCAATATCTATTTTTGCACAATTCGCATGCCTTTGTCTTGCACTGAAATAGGTTTTATGTAATGCAGCATTTTGTCTTTTTTTTTACTTGCATAGCATTGTGTTACAGATATTAAAAGTTACGTTACTTATAGAATTCCGGGTTTAGAGTAATTGAATAAGTATTTTAGTCACCAATGCATTGTTATAGCTTTCATTTGCAATTCTATTTTTTTGAACAGGCTCATTTTAATCACAAATCTCGAATTGTTAGTAGGTTTGAAGACTCTTTACGAAATCTTCGGCTAATTTGCAAAATTAAAAAAGTCAAGGTGATCCATGAGATAAAACCACATTTTATTATCGTTTTCTGGCTTCAAGGTTAAAAACAATTTTGCATGTTTTTTATTGTACATACCATTACACTGAGTTACAAACAAAAGTATGTTTTAGTAAATAAACGCTTGGATAAGATAATTCTTCTAGCTGCCGAAATGGTTCAGGTCCACAGTGAACGCACGAAATGTTGCTCACCATTCTACGACTTAACTGTTGGGCCATTGTAGACTTTAAATTTTAAAAATACCATCTCAGATTCATTACAGTTACCTATGCGATGCCATGTTCCAGCTTAATTCGGTACAAAGTATGTGTGCCAAGTCCATTATTATCGGTTTATGATACTTTCGCTTCAGAACAAACGCACCTAGCTGTCACTACAATTACCTACGGAATTATTTTATAACAATATTATTTCATATTTGCAAAATAAGTAATTGGATTTGCATTAGTTCGTTTTTGAAAATTACGTAATATACGAGAAGGTAGCTGCTAGGTATAGTCGTCAATATGTCATGATAATGCAAGAGACGTAAACTCCTTTCCAACAGGTATAATATCAATGGCTTTTCCTTATAAATATGATTTCGTATGAGTCCGCGAAATTATGACTACATAATAACAGTGGTTTGTAACACCACACCCGAAGTCCAAGGCTGTTCACGATATGAAAGTGGAATGGTTCTTACAACAGAGAAGCCTATTAGGTATCTTTTATACGGGGTATGATGATGATGATTTTTATACTATTAAAAAAATCAAAACCTGTAGAATATGGGCAAGAAGCACGGTCTCACGCTGATGTCTACAAAAAGTAAGTAAAGATCAGCATGATCATCACCGAACAGTGATTTTGAAGTGTTAAGAGAATTATATAATCTCTGTAACTAGGTAAAGTCTTCGGTCGCTAACCTGCTCCCGCTTTTCAGGAAGGCTTCTTGTCCTACTCAGCCGGCTTTCCTCTCAAATATCTGCGAAAGTTATAAGCGATTTGCTGATTACATTAATATGATATGACCTAGTGGACTTTCGAACCCCTCCGTTAAGTAATTCCTGAAGTCAAAGGTTGGTTGAATAAAATGTTTTTGAAGTGATTAGGAAAGTTGGGGCTATATTATATTAGTCGGATAGATATTTTGGGTAAGATATCCGTATCACTTTCCAGGGTACAAGATTGCTCTAATAGGTAGAACCTCTGTGATTTCATGTTCTGCCTGTACCTTTGCATTCTCTGCCTCGGCGAATGCGTCCTAGTAGTAGGTAGGTACCTTACATATACAGGCTGATTTTTTAAAGACCAGCCAAATTTAAGGATGTGGTACAGACCATCAAACTGAACAACTTTCTCCATGGGACCAACATCGTAATCGCGAATAAAAATTCAGCCGTCCCATACATTTAGGTCGAGTAGGTATTGAAGTTTTCTATGGGACAGTTGATAAAATTTTCGCGATTACGGTATTTGTCCCATGGAGAAAGTTGTTCAGTTTGATGGTCTGTACCACATCCTTAAATTTGGCTGGTCTTTAAAAAATCAGCCTGTATATGGAAACCTTAAATAAAAGCATAATTATGATACCTACCATTCCGTCAAGCTAAAGTAAGTAACTTAAGTATGTATTTATCTGTAAGACGTAACAAACAATTACTTTTACTTCACTCATTATACTTACAGCATACTTCAGTCATCACAATAATTCAGTTAGGTACCTAATGCTTTAGTCAAATGACTTCCGTAAAAATGATTACACACATTCTGACCTAGTCTGGTCTAAATACTAATTTTAGTTGCTATTATTAGGTAACGATGACTAAGGTTTCTTGCATAAGAAAGTGGGTCCGCTGTGCGCTGGTTCCAAAGTACAAACCTGAGCACAAGTTTATGAAATCTGTTTGGACTTTGGACTTATGGTCTGCCTGAGTGAAGTTAGGAGGTGGGAGTCGAGGGCCAGGGACATGCTAATGCCGAGAAAAACAAACTACCCAATCACCTTGCATGGTAATTAACACAGTTATAATTCAAATTTAAATGAAATTGTGAAAAAGAGATGCAAAAAAGCCTTGTTATACGAAAGTTCAAGACAAAGACATTACTCTACTACGCTGTTACACTTTTACGTAGGTACGAAAAAGTGTACCTATTTACCTAAGTAAGTAAATAGGTAAACAAAAAAGGTATCCGTGTTTGAAAATATAAATGTTAGAAAGTTGTCCAAACAATCGTGCTTAGTAAGCTACTGCTTAGTATTCATAAATTGTTTTCAGTAAAACTACCTACCTTTACCATTTCTCTCAAATACGTACGTGATGTTTAGATAATGCCTTTTAATGGGGCCGTAATGAAAAGAAACCATGCCATAAAAATTGCCGGATTTTGCCAAATGTCGCGCGTTTTTACAGTGGAACAGGCGACAGTAAAAGCGGAGCGAGCAGCGGAAAGGTGCTATGAACGTGTGCCGTAGCCTATCAACGTAGTGCTTGGACGTCACAGGCCGCAGTCAATTTTGATTTCACACTTAAAAAAATTCATGAACAGCAGTGTCGTGAGTTTTGATTTCACACCCTATCATATGGTTTGAAACCATACACTTGACGTACGAACCATTTTGAAATAAAATAAAAAAATATTATAAAGAAAATATGTTAATTACACCTAAATCATTGAGTCTTATCATATTATCTTTATAAATCATAATACTATCACAATTATTTTTTTTATTTTATGGAACAGCTGCGTTACAAGTAACTTAGTAAGCAAAAACGGAACGCGTTACCAATACAAATACGTAAACGTCAATTGTCAAAATCAAATGTCAAAATAATAAAATTCGCGGGTGTTTTCTGATAATTACACGTTTTTCCGACGATTTTCTTCAGTTTTTCTTCCATAAATTGTAATAAATTATGTGTTATTCATATTCTAGTTACTGTGAATCTTAGTGTAGTGTAAAATTTAAAGCTGTAGGTGTAACAACTGCGCAACGTGCACAGGTATTGATTTTTCAAGTATTGATTTTTTTACTTGAGGTGTGTTTATATTCAAAGATGACCCTCTGACCCTTAATCTGACATAATTTTGACGAAGATAATGTGGAGAAGATAAGCTACAAGTGTAAATTCTGTTTTCTAATCGATTCTTATATGATTTTCAGCGCTCTGTTGGGTCTATGATGGCTAGACGTAGCGTGGCGGCTGTGATCCACGCAGAAGAGGATGCTGATGATACAGATGATCTGGATGACTGCTTCGGCATCAGTGTGGACCTCATCGACGAAAGATTATACTTAGGTTAGCTTGTTGTAACACCTGACACAACTAAGTTTTCTGATAATTTCACTGTAGTTAATAAACCAGTAAAACAATCGTTTAATTGCCATACACGGAGAACCTCTGTATTCAGCAGACACAGGCAGTTAACAGTTGGCTACAGAGCCTCTGTACAATAAGTTTATATAAAATGGCTAGAAGGTGTAGTACTGTAAACATTGTCTGCAAAAGGCGACCTTATGTGGTGCTGGCTGGCAGACACATAACTCTGGTTGCATACAACCATTCAAGTGAATTTAGAATTAGCTTTCATTATTTTTATTAAGTTTTTGTTTCGAAAAAACAACAGTGATATAGTAGATGAATAGAAGTAAATATGTTTCTTGGAATAAATGGAATCATTGTATTATTTAACACCAACACTATATTGCTGACTACTGGCAACCATAAACATTGTCTAACCATTACCTTCAAATAAATAAATCATCATAAACACATGCTTCTGTGTTCATAAAAAATAAAAACAACCTCCTTGTCAACCACTTTTCAGGGAACCTTGCATGTGCCCGCGACCAGAAGACGCTGGAGAAGTTGCAAATCACTCATATCCTCACATTAGACGTCGTACCACTGCCCAGGAGCATACTGGAGAGAGGCAACCTCGTGTTCCATTATATTAAGTGTAAGTAAACTGCAAGAATCATTCTTTGAACTGAGAATCAGGGTAAAGCTTAAAAGATATAATATGCGGATTTATTTTTAAAAAAAGTTTTTTTTTGACATTGGCTCCGAACTAGGCAATCCTATTTTATTTCTTGGGTGGTAGAAAAAAAACACTAAAATATACAAACCAATTTTCGTTTGTATTGTGTATTTTCACGTTTAGAAATAAAAAATTCAATATAACTGTCAACAATGGAACTGCTTATTATAAAGCCTATTATATTATTTACAGTGGCAGACGTACCCAAAGAGGACCTGATAAGTCACCTGCCTGAGACCAATGTCTTCATCAAGCAGGCTCTTGGAGAGGGAGGGACAGTCCTTGTGCACTGGTTAGTAATGGTTTTTATGTATTATCATTTACTTGCTTATAGCAAAATAATAACTAAGTTACAGTATTTTTTTCTGATGAAGCGACGCATGCTTTACTTGTAGTAACCAAGTGTACAAACACGCTGTGAATGTTCACACATTTACAGCGTGTTTGTCGTGTTTGTCTGACACTACTAGTCTTTACTCACGTAAAGACAAGTAGCGTCAGCACAACACACACACACACTTCCGACTTTCGTCATTGTCTCGGACGGTACCGAGAGCTCCTGCGCTTAGACACATATTCACTGCGTGTTTGTACACTTGGGACCCACAAACAAAGCGCGCGTCATTTCATGAGATAAAAATATTATACTGAATGTGGTGTGGCCAGTTGGAATGAATGGACAAGGAATTTACTGACAAACAAGAGAATCCAACACTTATTTCCTCTGCATGTGCATAATTTTGCCAGTGGGAGAACAGTGCTACATTCTGCATCCCTGCATCTAGTTATTGCGGAACTGGCACTAAATATTTATCCATATCATTTTATTTATAGAATCATTTATACTCGCGTAGACAGTACAACGCCTTGCGTGTGCAATATAATAATGCAATCAGGGTGCTGATGGGGCTGCCCCGATTCTGTAGCGCATCAGGTATGTTCGTCGAGTCGCAAGTAGACTGTTTTTATTTCTACTATGCGAAAACGATGCACATCCCTGGTGCGCAGGGTTCGGGCTAGCTCCAGCGGCATCCTGAGAGCATTCGCGCAGAGGTTCTATTGCTGACCTGCCTGAACCATTGCTGTATGGTTCACATACTTGGCAATCGAAGTATGTAATATGTTTATGGTCTTTCTTTTTAATATTGTATGTGTTGTTATTTTATTTTTTTAATTTTGTAATTTTTGTGCCTACTACGATCCTGTGTTGGTCGAAATAAACGGTTTACATTTATTATTATTTACCAAAGTTGTTAAAACAGTGTTTTGAAGTCGACAGTACTTTCATTAAAACAATTGTTTATCTGCTTTAATTTCAGTCACTTTGGAGTATCACGTTCAGCAGCAGTTGTGATTGCTTTCATCATGGAGAAGTATGGTCTATGTTTTGAAGAAGCATTCACCCTAGTGAAGAGTAAACGACGGTTCGTAGGTCCGAATCTGGGCTTCATAGCCCAACTCAAGCTGTTTGGTCACATGGGCTACACAATCAACAGAGATGATCCACGGTATAAGCAGTTTCGTCTGAAGTTAGCAGGACAGAAACTGAAGGAAGGTGACTAATTTCATATTGTTTTCTCTTGATGATAATGTTTGTTTTCCATTTTCATTCATAAACTATGCACAAGTTAAAAGAAATTACAAATGCAGTAGGGTTGCCACCAACTACTTCTTGGTTTAAGGGTTACTAGCATTAAAAATACGGATTTTCATTTTTTTTACGGGACACAATTGAAACAACATTGTTTAATGCCGATTTCTTTATTTTTTAAATTTATATTTGATGTTCGAAGAAACAGCTTTCAAAGATGTATAAAAATCTTTACATTTAACTTGAAGCTCTGCTTTTACAGTATCAATATTTAGTCGGTTTCGGCTGTGATTACCCAGAAAATTATTTAAAATACGGGTTCCTATATTAATAAAGCCAGGAAAACGGAGTAACCCGTAAAATACGGAGCGTCTGGCAAAACTAAAATGCAGACATAATGTGTTGTAATTTTTATCGTAGAAAGTCCTTCATTGTCTGCCAACCACACGCATTTGAAGTACGTATAAACACACACTAGTTTTCTTTGCTTCAAATTATCAAATATCATCCATCAGTTTTATGTTCTGTTGAGACTTGCCTAAAATCTCTTAAAAAACCTCATTCAAGACTTGATAGGTTGAACCTTGTAAATGATGCTTTTTGGTCTTTGTTTTGGCCAAAAAATCGCCCAAAAGGCTTGCTATACAACATGGAAATGCTGCCAACCTTTTGGGCACTTTTCCTGTTGACAGCAATGCAGACAATATTTTTGATCACCTATTCTTTTCCCTCTTTTTTTATTTACTTCAGTCTTAAAATAATAATAATATGTACTATTATTTTTAAGACAGTTTTTAAATTATGTAAATATTATCTTGGATAGTAAAGCTGGAGTCTTAAGTGGGGTTCTGTAATACGGCCCGTATAACTAAGAGCCCAAGCGTCAATGTTGTCGTCACAAATTCATCTACGGTACCATTTCCAGTGAAGATCTTGCCCCAGCTGTTTGCCAACCTTGTCAAGACCGATCCCGGCCTGGTGCGCGAGCGGCCCGACCCCATTGTGTATCGCTGTAAGAAGTGCCGCCGCATCGTGGCCAACCAGAGCAACATCATACCGCACATACCTAAGGATGTCAAAGTGGAGCTGGCTAAGAAAGGTAAGGTATAAAAATTGTAGGTAGAAGGCGATAGTGGTGTGACGATCTAGCGAGATTTGCAGGGCCAAAATGGCCAGGGGTGCAGTCTCGACATTCATAGCGATCGCTTTACGACCGAATTCGGTCGCAAAGTCCCGGATTGACTGGTGAAATGTATGGAGTGACGGGACTTTGCGACCGAATTCGGTCGTAAAGCGATCGCTATGAATGTTGAGATTGCTGGGGCTGAGATCCAGTAGACAGGGAGGTTTGGAAGGAAAAAGGGGAGGCCGTTGTCCAGCGGTGGGACAATAAACGCTAACGAAAAAAAATGTTGTAATTCAAATTTCAAGATAGGTAAGGTTTTTTGTCTGTGAATGAAATGTTATTTTGTATAAGTACCTGGTTCATCTTCAGACTTTTGATTGATACTGATTGGCGCCTGCCGAAATTATCTGAGCAGTGTTACTATTATACAGCTGAAAAGTCTAGCTGAGCTCGCGGTTTAACTTATACTGCCATCTTAAATTATACGTAACTTTCTATTTTAGAGATAGTAATCATTGGAAACTTCTTAAAAGTGAAATTAAATTGTAAAGGGTGGTAAGGTTATTTTTTCACTTGCATCTATCTAATTCCAACATTGATTATTTCCAAAATTTTTGACGAAAACTGTTCGAAATGGTGACTTGACTTTCCCACATAATGGTGGCCATTATGTGGGAAACAATATAATTGAAAATGCCGGATATTTTCTATCCTTGACAGTACATTAAAACTGAGCATTGGAGATCTATTTAAACATGTTTTCTGGCTTTAGGCATGCGACCACCACCAAGCAAGCTGACAGGACTAAATTGCGCAGAGAACGGGGAGATCCTCTTAGAGAAACTGAAGATCCTTGCATCACAGCTGATGGACATGCGATGTGACCAGTATGAAGACAGCAGTCCCGGACAGAGTCAGAGCCACAGCCAGCGCAGCGACAGCGAAGAGGGACCTAGTCAGGTGGGTTGATGACTGTGAACGTAAACACACACCCACGAAACGAAACAAAACGTAACCAAAACCGAAACAACCACGACAACCTAAACGTTTGATTTGATTTTTGAAATACTGCAGGCTCTCGTCAGAACATTACTACCAGATTTAGGTAGATTAGGTATTGTAAATGGTTGTTTCATTTACGGTCAGCGCGGACCAGCGGATAGGTAGCGAAATGGTACTATTACAATTGAATTTCAACTTTAGTTTTTAATGATCAGCAAAAGCACAACGTCTAGAATTGTAAGGTTTTCTTGTAGTATTCGTTTTTTTAATGTCTGGATCAATTGTTGTCTGTGAAACAAAGAATATTATTATTATTATTAAAAGTATGTGGCCAGTATCATTTTGCGCTTGATGATAAAAACTTTTTGTCTTTTGGCATTTTACTATATTTAATTAGGTTAGCTACTGAATTACCCTAAATAAAAAAATATATACATTATGTTATCAATGATAAATGATTTTATTTTGTAAGTAGGTTTGTTCAAACACTTTTACACGTCAATCATGTTTCAAAAACCAGATGAGGTCGGCGTTTCCTATCTGACTAGTCAATGGATTTTCATACACTTTTTCGACCCGCAAGCTTGTACAACAGTAATGACGTACTTTCTGCCTCATTTTTTAAAAAGTAATAAGTTAGTTTCTGAGCAGGTATAGTATATACAATATTTTTCAATGTTTTTTGTTGGGATATTGGCGTGTGCTAGCTGACAAATAAATAAATTAAACGTTTTGTGTTTCTTTGTTATGTAATGTTTGCATACTATGTAGAGAGCTGTGCTGCTTGGGAGTTTGTTGCGCCATTTCTTCTACCCAGCTAAAGCACTAGAAAGTGGTGAAGAGCGGGCGTTTTGGGGTCTTTAAATAATTTTAACGTTCTAAATGATTTCACAACTGATTCTCTTAACTAATTCGCCTAATTTGAATAAATTACTTGAATTTCTCACAGGGTTTAGACGGCTACAGCGAAACAAACCTGGTGGACGCCTCCATAGCGGCGCGCGCCGACCTGCCCGACATCTGCCGCCTCATGTGGTTCGTGGAGCCCATGGCCTGGATGCGTGACGTCACGCACAGCGCGCAGGGCAAGCTGCACTGCCCCAAGTGTCATAACAAGATCGGCTCTTTTAGCTGGATCATGGGTCAG
Organism: Apamea epomidion; assembly: GCA_947507525.1. Lineage (NCBI taxonomy): Eukaryota > Metazoa > Arthropoda > Insecta > Lepidoptera > Noctuidae > Apamea > Apamea epomidion. Next base: position 21,660,352 of record OX382226.1, read on the forward strand.
TCATTCAGTATGGCAATAACACTACTTGTCCAACCATCCTGCAGTGTGGAGATTCAATTTCGATAGGATTTTTTGAAACAGGTTTTTATCCATCTCTCCTCGAATGATCAGATTAATGCCAGGTACAAATTGGTGAAAAGTATAAGCACGATTGGAAGACAGATTAACGATCCTAGTTATTACGTAGTTCCTTGTTATTAAAAAGAAAGAATATTTTAGTTGTTACGCACTCAGGAAATACAAATAGTAAAAAATGAGCATCTTTCATAATAATCCCCATTTTAAAAGTAGTAGGTCCTTATCAATACTTTATTTATCACAGGTTGCAAATGCCCGTGCGGACAGAAGGTGGCGCCGGCGTTCTACTTGGTGCCGTCCAAGGTGGAGTGGTCCAACATTGTGCAGAACGTTCAGATCACCGTGTGAAACTACTACTGTACATACAGGAATCTTATAGTCATTGTGGTAGACAAACAAGGGATTGTGTTGATATGGATGACTAAAATTTAATCGCGCAAAGGTCAGATGTATACAGTTAATAGATGTTTTGATACATTTGTTTCAACACATTTCTGTTGAACCATGCCTTAGAAAAGAATGATTTAACAGACTATGTAAATAATGTCAATGAATGAAGAAATGCTGATGTCAAAATGTGTGTAGAAACACATTTTATCATAGAAAAAAGTTGTCATACCTGTGCCTGGTTTCAAAATCAAAATCAAGTCATTCAAATTAGGGTGAGAACCAGCACTTTTCGAACGTCAAAATTACAAAAGACAGTCCCCCAAAAACGCCCGCCCTTCACCACTTCCTAGTGCTATCGCTGGGAAGAAGTGGCGCAACAAACTATCCAGCACCACAGCTGTCTGTTCAGTTAGAAAATACTTGGTCGTATACAATACTAGGTACCTATGTTAAGTAATTAACATTACAAGACACAGAACATAAAATTACATTATTTTCCATATGTCAGCTAGCCACGCCAATATACCAACAAATATAATAAAAACTATACGTACTCAAGCTAAAAAATAATTAATTAAAATGTTAATAAAAACTTACTATCTAAATAAAAGCCTCCGGCCATAAAGGGCGTGACAGCTTATATATTTATGCATTGCTGGGTTCTGTTCACATAGCTGTCACTTTACAAACAAGGGCAACTTTCTTGGTAGCTCTGAACGCCGTTCTAGATACTGCGCAGGCGCACACCACGTGCTCCAAACTTGTGAACTCCAAACCCGCTTGACGTGCTTTAAAGGAATATGTAAAAAGAATTACATGGTAAAATCATCCGTTTACATGTGTAGGGACTGACAGGAATATAATAAAAATACAAATATAATATGGCTAGAATATTGCTAGAAATGTTTTAAAATAATAAAGAACCAATGTAATCCGAACTGTCGTGTAATCAAAGGTATAGATGTCGTATTTCTTACTGTAACCCTTTCACACAATTTTAAGTAGAAACCATTTTCAAATCTTGATATTTAACAGAATCCGATACTATCTACATTTATATGCAATAACCCTAGAATCTTTCATACGTACAAATTATCGGAGTTAAAAAAAAAACCTAGTAGCAAATGGAGGGTGAATATAAATCGTAAAAGGGTATACAGGTGCCATATAATTGATATGAGTGCTTATATAGTTGTTTCCTATGCCTTCCGAACAATAATGTACTCACTAGAAACTAGTAGTTTTGGTGCTTCGACTAGATGTTTAAATTCTTCCTGTAAAGCATTGTACACATTGATGAACATTTATTATGAACTAGATTCGGTCCGCGTGAAACTTCGTGTTCCGCCGACCCACCCGTCGCATCGCCTGCCCGCGCTATTAGCGTTCTTTTTACTTTTTAAATAGCCTTCCTCTGGAATTGAGCTGTGAAATGCAAAAAGATTATTTCAAATCCGACTCCAATCCGTGCTAGTTCCAGAGATTAGCGCGTTCAAACAAACTCTTCAGCTTTATTATTAGTATAGATACAGGCCGATTCAAACTTGGCGCCTCTGAAGTGCGCTACTTGGTGCGCAGTAGCTCATCCCTCACCGCCGCGGACACGTGACTATGTTACTGCGCAGCAGCTCGCCTCATGTTCCGAGCCGCCATCAAGTTTGGATCGGGCTGTAACTTGCCTCATTCGGTTGATACTAGATTTTGGTTGGTCAATCTTCAAGTCTGTTGCTAATTAAATCTAAATAACATTTCGACACTAAAATATAAATTATGTAAGTATTCTAGTTTAGTCTGAGAATTAGCACTTTTTGAACGTCAAAAGTTAAATATTATAATGAAGTTGCTCGGTCGCGTTTCTAATTGTTTTTTCTATACGTATTTGATTTGAAACTGCTTGATCGATTTTGATGCTGTTTTTACTACCTTTCCGATACATACATTACAATGGTAGCCAGCGCACATTCATTTTCTATTCCTACGGAAGTGTGCTTCTTAGGTAAATGTTCTTCAACGTGTTCAGATATTATGATTGTGTCGTATGTAGATAATAATCCAAAAATGTACTTCCAGTAGCGATTTATTTCAAGGATGTCCTATATGATTGTTGACTGTTGGCTTGTATAGAATTTAATAAAAATATGTTTTAATACAATACTATTTCTTTTATTTATAAATTATAATTTTTCTTAACATAATCTTTGGTATTTTCATTTATTTTATCTAGCTGCAAGAATAATTGCAAGTTTCACTTATAGTAAAATACCCATGTTACTTAATATCTTAGTTCAATATTATCACAAAAATACATAATGAGGCCAATAGATGACTATTTTAGAGATCATAAAAATGAGAAAATGACACACAAGACATTACATTTTCAACCAATTACAAGTATCCTTTTCTTCACTTGCACAAAGGTACTTGCAGGAATTAGATGGCGCTTACAAATATTACAAACAATAAGTAGATACATTTGAACATTAAGGTTACCTCAACATAGTTGGGGTGATGATGATTTGAACATTAATGTTCACAATGAGCCACAAACAGCGTGCTTGCCGTGCTGCTTCTCGGCTGTCATTCATACGTCTTTGACAGATTCATGGCAAATCAATCAATCGATCTGCCGAGCCTTTTCCTAGCTGTGTTGGGGTCAGCTTCCAGTCTCATCGGATTAATGATTGCGGATTACGGATACCTAATCAGAAGGCCAAAAGTCTGACAACCAATCTTACCAAGGGGTATCCTGTTACCCAGTAACTCGGTTGTGTAGGTCAGATGGTCAGTCGCTACATGTAAAATACTGGTATTCAGTTTCGTCCGGTTAGACCGGAAGCCGGCCTCAACTTAGTCGGAAAGGCCACTAATAGCCCTTTGTTCAATGTATAGTGCGTCCATCTCGTCTCATGCGCGGTATGTCAGGTAACGCAAGTCGGTGCGCGCGCATTAGGTGTGTTTTGCGCTTCCAGCTGTCGGCGAAGGCGCGCGCGCAGCCAGGGCATTGGTATGGAAGCTCTCCTGTATGCGTGCGCAGGTGACGAGCCTGCAAAATAACATAAGAAAAATGAGGATGGTGTAAGTAAAACAAAGAATACTGATATTATGATGAATAATGATCTATCATCTAGCGACACATTATTTTAATAATAAAATCAGGTCAATCAGGTTCTGAATGCCTTATGTTGCAGGCTATAAGAAAGCCAATTGTAACAAGCAGTGATTTTGAAGATTTTGATTAATATTTCAAACGTGGCCGTAGTTTTGAATGGTAAGAAAGAAATATCATTAAAATAATTTTATTATTTGGTCGGGGGTGCGGCGAATGTGCAAGTATCTCCCGGGCCCTAGACTCATGGTAGTAGAAGGAACAGTAGGGGTACGGAGGAGAGGAAGAAATATCATGAAGCTTATACATTTTATAACAGTTGCCTAAACAATACTTTGGACAGTTATTATTTTATGTTTTATTTTAAGGAGATCTACTGACCAGCCCACTAGCATCGTAGAACCCTTTATTGCAGTGTTTGCAGACGTGTGTCCTGTTAGACTGGTGCTGACGCTGGTGGCGACGAAGGTTGGAAGACACGGCCGCACGGAACCCGCACTCGTTGCAGCAGAACGGCTTCTCACCCGTGTGTTTACGCATGTGGACCTCTAGGTTACCAGCTGAGGGAAGTAGGTGACCCAATAAATAAAATAATTAGGTAATACGTTTGTTTTTTGTTGGAAGAATGATTGCCTGGTTTACTACCTCCGGATATGTTCCAGTTAGCTTGAAGAATGATTGCCTGGTTTACTACCTCCGGTTATGTTCCAGTTAGCTTATCTGAGTGTTCTCAAAACGCCAAAAAAAAATTGCTATTTGGACACTGAAACGGGCTCGTAATCTGTGCAAATATTAGCGTTATTTCGTTAATGCAAAATAAACTTTATTTTAATAGTCTTATGGTATATTTTGAATTGCCCAAGCAACGTGTTAACAAATGGAGTATCAGCATGACGTATAGCGTTATGAAATCTAGTGATGTGATACTTCGATATGTTAAGTGAGGTAGGTCTCATTAGCGACAACCTCCATCTTTCAACTAATTTATTTTTATTTTTTATTGACAATGGGCTCACTCTTGACCTCAATCCAGCCCAGAGGCAGGGATGAGATTTACGGTGGAACGAGCTTGCCCAGAAGAAGCCTATTCACTCTCGCGCTGAAGATATTCGGGTTGTATGAGCTCGGGAATGCAGACGCAGGCAGACAATTCCACTCCTTAGCTGTGCGCATCAGAAAAGATGATGTGAACCAAATAGGGGTGGTATCCCGCAGTGCGTCTGGACTCTCGATGGTAAAAAGGTGAAGGCGGGATGAGGCAACACTTCGCCGGTGAGCCAAACTGTGAAGCTTTGCCTCCACCAGCTTTTTATCGCCAATGAGTCTCTTAGCTCTGCGCTCCACTGAGTCTAAAGTGGGGAGTGAACTAATAGATTTTTGAGTGCACGATTCTACAAGTTTAACCGGTGTTAGTGGTAGCAACTTGATTTATAATTAATGCATACAAGCTATTGTAAAAAAAATTTAAAGAGTTCGCTTTTAAGTTACTCTTTACGGTGGTTACTCTTTTAAAATGTTTCTTCTCCATACGAGAAAACTTCTTTGGAAGAGGCAACTGGAATCAATTCTGTTTTCTTATAAATTTTGATGCTTTTTAATGGCGTACTTGAGATAAATGATTTGACTATGACACCGAACAGAGACCTCAACTAAAGCTGGTGGGGTTACCACCACTGATTGAGCACCATTCTATGGTTTTATACTGTAATGCTGCGGCCACATTATCGCGATAAGGCGAAATATACTATATTCATGCGCTCTCTCTCGCTCATCGCTCGATGTCTCGCTGTGCAACAGAAAGCGCGCGAAGCGTAGTTCGCTTTACGACAATGTAGCCGCAGCAATATAATTTGTCACCCCGAACCCTTGCCTATCGGGCCCGCTGCTCGCTACCCGCCCGCTCGCTCGTGGCCCTGTACATTTCCATAAATAGCTTCAAATAAAAAAAAAGCAGCACAAATAATTAAAAGTAAGGTTCTCCCTAACTCATTAAACAATAAAAACTTTAAAAGTAAATGTCTCTCACCTTGTGCGAAACTCCACCCACAGAAATAGCACAAATACTGCTTATCACCGTCGTGCACCTTCATGTGCGACTTCAATATACTTTTTATTTTGAACCTGTAAGGACAAATAGCGTTATTATCATTACAAGTAAACATTAATACTCTGTTCTTCCTGTCGACTATCTGCACTATTACCTCCACTCATAATACAAAACTAACTAATTGTAGAATAGTTGGTTCTTAAATTAATTATTTATTATAAATGGCCAAACATTTGTGCTTTTTGCAAACAATCCGCAGCGTTTCTCGATAATAGTGATTTTGTTATCGATAAAAATTGTCACAACACTGTGCATGAAACTGCTATAAGCAAAATAATCTTTCCTAAACGCTGTGCAACCATGATTTTGTGATATAATGGCGGCCGCGTTATGTCATGTGGGTCAAGGTTGTCCCAAAATGTAGGTAACTGGGTCAAGGTCACTGAAACTAGTTATTTCGAGGCCAAGGTCCTTTCTAGCTCGGATGATTCAAGGTCATTTTTATTGTAAAAATAAAAGCAAATTTACGATCGCTCGGTTCGTATGTCTAAAAACCAATCGTTTTGACTGCCAATGGCAACTTTTTGAACCAACCCAACCCAATGATACCTAGGAAATATTTCGTGGACAGTTTGAGTGGGTACCTATGTAACGTTTGGTTCTTTAGAACATTAATATAGATTTGGTTTAGGAATTTCTCATTCAAGGTAATTTTACAGGTTTTTCGTACCTTGAGTTAAAGGTTTTGACCTTTATTGCCCAATTACTATAAGGCGCATATTGAAAGATAAGAGCTGGGTTAATATAACGACTCTGAAGTGGACTCAAGAGTAAGGCCATAGCGGGATCGTCCGAAAGGGTTACCGCTGCCCTGGTACATAAAGGGCTAAGGAAGGAACACGGGTGGGTTTTAGTCAGTAAGAGTCTGACACTCCCTTCTGCTCCACCCAGAGCGGGAGGAGTCATTTGATGATTTCCCATCCACAAAAAATAAAAAAAATAAAAAAAAAGAGTAAGGCCATTATTATCAAAACGGCGCGGGCGGCGGCGTTTACTGGTGTCGTCAGTAAACTGTTTAAAATCTTGAATTTTTGCTTGTGACGAAACCAATTTAATTTTGGTGACCGACTGTTTGATGTACCTAAACTGGTTGTCGAGTCAAAGCACAAATGCTACAGAGTGAATAATTCTGTCGCAAAAAAAGAAGAAGCATTCTCATTTAAGGCCCACAGTTAGATATCAGCCTCTACTTTGAGGTCCGCATCAACGATGGTGATGACATATGAAGATAGAAACATTAAAATTTTGATCAGGCCTTAATCAACTCAGCCTATCGCAGTCCACTGCTGGACATAGGCCTCTCCCAGGGTGCGCCACAACACCCTGTCCTCCCGCTTCCGGATCCAGTTTACCCCAGCCATCTTCTTAAGGTCGTCCGTCCATCTAGTTGGGGGGCGTACACTACGCTTGCCGATACACGGTCTTCACTCCAGAACTCGCCTGCTTCAGCGGCCATCGGTCCTTCGACAGACATAGCCAACCCACTACAACTTCAGTTTGCTTACTCCGCGAGCTATGTCGGAAACTCCGGTTCTTTTCAGGATAATTTCATTCCTGATTTTATCCTTCAAAGAGACTCCGAGCATAGCTCGATCCATAGCGCGCTGAACGACTTTGAACTTTGACGCACTGGTTGAAGACCTTAGTCTTCAAACACTGCGGGATAGGCGACGAGAAGACTTGACGAAGTTTTCCAAATTCTGCCCAACCCAACTGGATCCTTCTGTCCGCCTCTTTCTCAAAGTTGTGTCTACCGAGCTGGATGACATGCCCTAGGTAGACATAATCCTTCACATCACGCCAAATCAGATCACGCCTATATGAGTGGTATTAAGGGTTTGGCAGAGATGTAAAAGTACACTCCAACCCAAAATCTATACCTACATTATTATAAATAAAAGTCGTTCTTCATGTCTGTCTGTGGCTACGTTGATCGCCTAAACTACGCAATGGATTTTCTTCTTTTCGAAACTATAATAATTATTATAAAGAAAAAAGATTTGATATTTTGTATATTTGTCTGTTACGCTTTCACGCTAAAAAGGCTAAACGGTTTTGGATGAAATTTGATTAGGACACAGGATACTTTATATTCGATCCGATCTTCCCACGGGGCCCATACTTATGCAGGGGAAACAGCTAGTATTGAATATTTAGGTAATCAAAATAACTCCTACCTCATACTACACTTATCACAGGCGTACGGCCTTGCGTCGGTGTGCGCACGCGCATGGCACGCCAGCTGCTTGCGTCGCTTGAAGCGCTTGCCGCACGCCGCGCAAGAGAATTTGCGCTCGTCCGAGTGAGATGCCGCGTGGTCAGATAGAAGAGATGCTTTGGAGAATGCTGGGAATATCATACATTTTGTAAAAAAGAAGTTGGTATTGTAGAATTTGGAGCTGTCGAGATCAAGGGGAAGGTACACTTAAAATTTGGCAAACAGGCAGATGGCCCATGGAATGAAAAGTCTAAAGCTGACCCAAAGCTGCAATCAAATTTAAATCAATTTATGGAGATAAATGAGGGCTATTGATTTAATCAAACTCTAGTCTCTGAAACTAACTTACTTTTTGGACAATGTGCACAAACAAATTTATGATCTGTATGTTCCTTTTTCAGGTGTTTATTAAACCAAGTTTTAGATGTGAAAGCCTTCCTACACACAGGACAAACATTTTTCTTAGTTTCTTCAACATTCACTTTCTCTTTCACACTTTCTTGATTGATATCCTCTCTTTTGTCCCCTTCAGGAACAGTTTGAATAAGTTCTGTTGGTTCTATTTCTTCTAAAGGTTTTTCATGGATTACATGGCTTGTATCACTGGCTGGTAAGTCTATGTTATCAAAGAGTATGTGTTCATCATAATTGTCTACGGCCACACTAATTTTGTAGTCAGGTAAAGTGAGTTTGAGGTTGTCTATATGTCTCGAGTGTGTCTCTGGTTCTACGATGATACTGGTATTGGTTCTTGAGATGATATTCTTGAGTGTTGCGTCAACTTTGTGAGCCTCGGTGATGTAGGTGAATGCTGACTCTATCTTAATATTGCAGTCATAGCAGAACTGTTTTGGTAGTTTATCGTCTTCTGAGATCTAGAAACCAATCAAGGTAATTGTTTCAATAAAACAACAGTAAAAACATATTATAATTGGATTTTAAAATATTTACTGCGTCTAATTTTACCATAGGAGAATCTTTTTTTTATATGTCCAACATTTTGTTAAGTACCGGCTTTAAGAAAAGGGCACTTCAAATTGTGCAAAAAATTAGTGCACTGTTTCATAAACAAGTCGCTGTTCATTTTATTTTTAAGAAGTGCTATGTAGTAGGTACAAGAAGCAAAAGGGATTATATATACTTAATGACCTGAGGAGTGGATACTCAGAACATAAAGATACGCAATTAAGCAGAAACACTTTAAAAATGTTTAAATAAAAGCTTCAGAAAAATCTTAGCAGAAACTTACTGTGATATTCGTGCAAAAACAGAACATCTCTACACCTCTTGGATTAAAATTCTCCTTCTCCCACGATGCCACTTCTTTCATACAACTTCTACACAAATTAGATGTCTCCATTTTTGTTTATTTTCATTAATAAAAATAATTTAATAATCTTCTTCACCACATAACCAGGCGAGGCGACAGACGTAAATAAATAAATGTCAAACGTGCGTTCCGATTACCTGCACATTCATACAACGATATTTTGATTGAACTTAAGAAAGAGATAGCACCATACAGTGTAGAACAAGAAACAAGGACACTGCTCTGTTTTAACGTCCCTAATGCAACGAACCATAATGTTTCTGACGTTTATGGTGGATGCTCTAAAGTAGCCCGCGAAATTCAAATTTTCTTACGTTTTTTGCACGTTGCTGGTCAGTACTAAGTTGTACGTTGATTAAAATGTGATTCGCGGCCATAGCAAATTGTATTTACAAAATTATAATCATTAGAATCATTAATACAACTTGTTAGCATAATCCTAAAATGTCTAGATTTCATGAAATATAGTCATTCAGTAGGATTAGGTACTTGCTCTTCAGAGTTGCGTTGATGACTTTAGTGATTATAATTTTGTAAATACATATTAGTTACGGCCGCGAATCATATTTTAATCAACGTACAACTTAGTACTGACCAGCAAATTGCAAAAAACGTAAGAAAATTTGAATTTCGCGGGCTACCTTAGAGCATCCGTCATTGCGCTACAGTCAGGCACAGGTAGGCAGACTTCTGAAACCTCGGCTTCCGCTAATGATACTTTAGCAGAAGCTTTAGCAGCCCCCATAAATACGTCAAATTACAAAACGCAAAGGAATAGGTCAGTAATTAAAATAAACCTTTTGTTTGCTGAATTTATTGAACTATTGAGAAGTCAACTCACTTATATACTTTCTATACATTATCATCATTTTATGAGATATTATGAAACATTCTAGCAGTTTCATAGTAGTATAGTGAAAGAGAACTCCCACCCGTAGGCGTAGGCTATGTCCTTTCTTCACACCCTCACAGAGAGAGCAAAAAAACACAGTTCACCTCACGTAACAGGCAACTCTGCTCCATTAAAAAGTGCTAACAATCTTGATATCACAAAGTACAGCCTTAAGTTGATCGATGCCCTCGCCGGTGAGGGGCGAGGCCTCCAGCAGCGTCGGCGCGTTGGACAGCTCCGTGCTGAGCCGCGTGTGCTGCAGCATCAGAAGCGCCTCGTTGCGCATCTGTCTGTACGCCGCGTCCATCTTGCTTAGGACTAGGATGAACTGCGAACAGAAAGTAACTTTTTCGAGAGCATTTTGCATAGATTTTTTGTATGCTAGAGGTTCTGAGTGGAGTCAGTGGAGTGCAGGCCGAGGAGCAAAAGTGAAGGTACTATTATATAGCGATAGGTGCAGTGTCTACCTTAGCACTTTTGAGCCGCGGCTCAGCCAGTAAAGTGTACAGTAGTACAGCTGCCGCTGATATTTGACACAAATTCGACGTGTCCACGACGTAAATCACCTGGAACGGAAAAAGGGTTCATAAAAAGGTCTGACCCCTTATTGAGAAAATCACTGTTTGTGTTTGGATCAGGATTTTTTCACTATCACTTTGATAAGGATGTCCAACATTAATTAAAACACAATAGTATTTCATTTTAACTTACTTTTTCAACACCATCCAAATAGTTATGCCACAGTGGCGCCATTTCTCCTCCCACCTCTCTTATTGACATCATTTGCTTCTTCCCGTGTTTATTCAAATAATAAATATCGTAAATATTGGTCCCTATCGTCGGTACAGGACTGTATGTATTGTCTATGCCTTCAGCGTTTTGCAGTTTCTTCAATAACGTAGTTTTTCCGGATCCCTTTGGTCCTAGACACAGCACTGGGATTCTTTTCTCTGGGTCTTCCATAATTAAACAAGATTAAGAATAATTTTTGGCAAAAATGTCTTGTTTTGCTAATAAGTTATAGTGTAACTACATCAACGCCAAGAATAGTGTTTTATCAATTTCTTTGTAGTTAAGGTACGTTAGTAGTTCTACTCGGCGCTAGATGGCGCTGTAATAAACGAAGAGTTTCGTCAAAAAATAATTTTGTGCAACGGACTTTTATTTATTTGAGTCATCATCAGAACTTGTTTGGTACCTACTTCATTCAATAATTTACTTTCACGACCTCGACTGCCAAGGATGTATGTATAGCGTGAAATTAAATTATCAATAAATCCACAAAATAGTGATCGTACTAATTTGGACATGCAGGTTCGGTGGCATAGCCGCGGGTGGTGTGTTGTCATATCTGGAGATGTGGGTGACTGGCATTTAAGGCACTTGACTAGCCCAAGAGGTATGAGGCTGCACCAGGCGACCTTAAACTTGATTTACGTAAGGAGACGCGGCCCTGCTCCGGCCAGCTAGTGATATGACCCAGTCCGAATACACAAAGTGTGTATGTACTGCCTACTCGGTACATATTTACTGTCATCTTATTTATGTGAAGGTCGAAAGAGTCGTCAGTAATGAAGACAGTCATTAAATCTGTCTTGACTAGATAGCACTAGATTGTTATTGATAAAGTTTATGTTATAGGAAGTAATCTGATCGACACATAATTATGTACCTAGGTAAGAGATAAGTAGGTATATTTCTGATGACATACTTGAAACCTCATTAGTTGTCATAGTCAACTTAATTACATCACTTTTGGATTCAATCGAGGTAACATTTATATATTAGTTCCACTACATGTTGGCTAGGCCGTCAGAATTTTACCGTACAAGAGGCATTTTAAACTTATTACTTCAAGTACGCTTAGGTAATAAAATGATCAATCAAAATAACGTTATCAATTGCAACTTTATTCTCATTCAAATAACATTCAGTGACTGATTATGAAATACACAAAAAAGTGAGCGAACAGTAAGCGCGTTAGGCCTCTAGCCCCTCCCTACTGAGTGAGGTTAGCAACTGGTAAGCCCGCGAATTTCGGCGCGCGGCACTGCGTAACTAGGCCAGCGCACCCTTGACCTACTGACTCACTGCCAGCAAGCGCCCGCCATTGTTTTTCAACAATCAATAAATAATACACCGGGCAAAACTCTTTACACTCGCACGTTTGCGCAACAGCGCCTGCTCATCGTCGCCATATTCTGCGTTAGTTTGCATTTTCGCGCGCTGTCAATTTTGAAGATTGAAACTTTTTTTTGGGTCGTGAAAATATACGATGTGCGCATTACGTACGGCCTACGAACCTAGTTACTTAATAAATAAATATTGATGGGTGGCGGCCTTCATTTTGTAATGCTAAATCAGTAAGAGCTTTTATGATTCGTGTTATTTAATGGCAAAGACTTACAAAGTAGCAATGTTATAACGATAAATAGTATTTTTTGTAATTCAGTGTAACAAAACGTGCAAATTATTTGCGGCCAGGCAAATTATAGACTAATGCCTAATGCACTTGAAATATTATTGAGTTGTGTGCACGTGTAGCCTTCAAGTTACGATTGTCTTCTACACTTTTGGAATATGAATTCTAATGATACTAAGCATTATGAAATACTTAAAAAAATACTAAGGAATTAGTGGTGATTACCAGCTATCATAGTGCATCCGAACGTCGACCTTGTAGAGGCTCTTTTTCACACAGAACAAACCAATGCTATTCGTTATCTATTTGGTATTTAACTATGTATAGGTTGTATAAAACAATGAAACAAATCGTGGCCTTCTTATTGTACCTCTGTAATTAGGTATTTTAACGTAAACAATTACAACACACACAGGGATCGTATCGTATATTAATTTGTTTTACGTTTATTTATTTACGAGCAATCGATGCCAAAATTAAAACTGTAGTCTCAACTTTGGACGTGCGCTTTAAAATACTTAAAAAAATACTCTATGGTAGGTAAGTATATTTATTAAAACGGTCATACATTAAAAAAACATATGTGAGTACATACGCACACACACGCTGGAGAATAAATTAAATAAATACATACATAAAAGCATTACGTTGTGGCCGCCAAGGGAGGTCGACACGTAGCGCGCGCGCACCGAACGAAACGAGCCTTTGCTTGATGCCTTCGGCGGAACGGAACATATATATGTACTATTTATAAAATTCGGGAAATTCATTGAATATACTGTCTACCTACTTGCGCCGAGACATAACAATCGATTTAATAAGAAGTAAATTACGTCCTGTAACTACATAGATACAGTTCACGATAATTTAGCAGATTAATTAAAGCGTTAACAAGGTTTGTTCTGAAATTATTTATTTTTATATTAATTTGATGGCCACGGTCTGTAGGATATCAACAGAATGAATTTTCATTAAGATAATTATTTGATTTTACGTCGGAAACTAATGAGTAGGTATTATATAATACTATGCAAATTAATTTAAGATGTATTCATAGTTATTAACATAGATAATGATAAAAGTTACAGTTCTTTCACTTATTGTTTGTCAGTTGTCAGAGAAAGTTAATATTTTATTTTCTCATCTATTTGTCAGAAGTTCACCTTTTCACGCTTATGGTCAGAACGTTTCAGACCTCGATGGTTAGATAAAAACAATTGTTTATGAAACTCGGAAGGTTACTCTTAGGATAACTTATACTCATTTCAATGCGATTGTTAAAAGTAATACCTACCTGCAGTAATTAACATAGACACAGTGTTGTTTCGCCATTGTCTTACATTTTAGTAGCCATACGGCATTGAGAGAAACTAAAAGAATTAGGTTCTTTAAGAGTGAAATTTTCACCTTGTTCTGTTCACATCGCAGATTTGAAACCTAAGGCGTATGACCTGAATCGTGCTGAACAAAACTAAAATCATTATGAGAACTTTTTTCAAGATTCACTTTTTTTCACGTGATTCAATGTCACAAAGAGTCTTTTGTTAAAGTTTTTGAGGTTTCAAGGAAACATTGACGATAAAAAGTAATTGAATAGCATTAGGTACTTCTTTGCAATTTCTTATAAAAAATGTTCGGTCTTTATTTCTGATTTAAAAGCTTCACAACACTTTTACTGGCGACTTCTTTCTTTGTATTACATAGGTACCTACTCTGCCGTACCTAAAGCTCAACATAATATTGTCCTAGCGCAAATATAAGTACGTGATGTCTTTATTTGAGTTTTAAAACGTAGTCCTCATTAGAATAAGTCAATTAGCTGTGAATTAAATAGACTGTTTAGCTTAAAATTAAAGCGGACTTCTAACTTTAGGTTTCAGAACCAGCTTTGAAAATGTTTAACGTTTCAGCTGCTGGCCTGCTCAGTCATCGAACTATGAAGTTTTCTATAAACCTAGTAAGTCGATATCCTCTGAAGTCTGGTGGACCTGACCTAAAATTCCTCATATCACTCGTTATCCCCACTTCCACGTCCTATTGCCGCACGTAGTGTAGGCACCCACATAGTTTTTCAGTAACATTCTGAAGGATTGTTTTGAAATTTCAGTTCACAAATCCATCTAATGATGGACTTGGTACTCGTGAGATGAATTTCCAGAACGAGATGGTCGCAGCACATTTACACGTGACGCTTTGTAAGTGTTTCGCGTGGTCGTGTCGTCAGCGTCGCGTCACCGCTCACTGTCACTTTCCGCAATGGCCGCCGGTGAAAGGCATGGGCGCTAGAATTCAGCACTTGTGGTATGACTTTGAAAGATAGGGGTTAATTGAAAATAGGGTTTATTTAAATTAATCGGAAAAAGTTATGATTTTAATCATCGATTAATAAAAATCATCGTTATTCCCGATTAATTTAGTAGGTAGCAAAGTATAATACTTACTAAAACTTGTGCTAAGTATAGATCGATAACTTTATGTCTATAAATTACCCAGTAAGTATATCGAGGTGCTTAAGGGAATAGACTGAATTTCCAAACTTACGAGTGTAACGACCACATATTTATTTTAGGTTATGAAGTTTCTAATGAGAGATAAACTCTAGTCTCTCTCTCGTCCTTGTCATCCCTTCATGATTCAGTAATTTCAAAGCTTGCACCAAAAATTTGCTTAAAACCCAGGAACATACATTGCACATCAATTAATGAATTCCAAATGTTTTCAGGTTTAGAAACAAGTAAACATTCCAGTATCCTACATTCTAATCTGAAACTGCTTTAAATACAGTATCTGTGATCTTAGCATAGTTTTTTAGAAATCTGATGGAAGGTAATGCTCTTGCAGTAACTAGCCTTTCCACAGACGGCTGGAAGATCTTTGAGATTTAAACTGAAAAATAGGTGGATCAGAATGACCGTGGATCGTGATAAATCGTGCAATTGGAGAGACCTATTTCTAGCAGTGTGTTGCTGCTTTATGCTCACAATCAAAATACGTTTATTCACATTGGGAAGACAGAATAGAAGGAGTACCGCAACAAACTCCCCAGCAGCTGATGATGTTTTTTTACTACGTAACCATTGATGTCCCACTGCTGGGCAAAGGAATACAATTCTCTTTCCACCTCTCTCTGTCCAGATCTGCCAAGAATAATGATGATGAATATACGAAGATTATTGTAGACATGTTGTAGTGTTGGATGAAGAGCAGAAGATTGAACGACTTCACCAGATTGAAGTCCATAGAGTAAATCAATTCCTTGGATTGTACTTCGGCCATCGGACGACTCTAGTTGTATACAGCCTTTTAGTAATCTATATAAATATAAATCAATTGCTGTTCGTTTGTCTCGCTAAAACTCGAGAACGGCTGGGCCGATTTAGATGAAATTTTGTGTGTATATTTCAACGGGTTCCTGGATGGTTTCTGGGTAGGAGTAGGTTAGGAGTAGGGTAGAAGTAGGGTAGGAGTAGGGTAGGAGTAGGGTAGGAGTAGGGTAGGAGTAGGAGTAGGGTAGCAGTAGGGTAGTAGTGGGGTAGGAGTAGGGTAGGAGTAGGGTAGGAGTAGTGTTGGAGTAGGGTAGGAGTAGGGTAGGGCTAGGGTAGGGGGGTAGGACACCACGCGAACGAAGTAGCGCTGGGCAGCTAGAAATAATTTATATGGCAAAACAACGTTTGCCGGGTCAGCTAGTAATAATTATAAAAATAAATAATGTTTATTTTATCTCCACTAATTATATTCTTACGAGTTTACTAGTTAGATACTACTAAGTTGACATGTATTTTTACCAATTGTTGTAATTTATTGGAGATCTGGAGTCTAAAGTAAGCCTAGGCCTGTATTGTAGAACTCCAGGCCAATACCTTTCCTATGCATTGTATAGTAAGCGAAGGGATTCCACGATTCCAATAAGGAACCCTTACTTAAGCCGTGCTTAAACTGTCAGTTTTAGGGCAATTAATTATAAAAAACAAAATAGAGATCTTACAAAAAAACAATTACATCTTTAGCATTGCGTTTTAAAAACAATAAATTTATTTTCCTTCTTTGAGTAAGTAAAAGGTAAAGATAAGATGACCTACAGGGTTAATTGATAAATGTCTAGAAGGGAAACATTGAAATCTAGAAGAAATACAAGATGTCCAAAAAATGCAACAACAATTAAGTAAGTTAAGAATGAATGTGGAGATTAATGCGGCTCTTGCTCTTTGAACCGCGGTTTAATAACTCCAAGAAAGTTTAGGGTGAAAGACACAATTATTGTCCAAGCAAAAATGTTTTTGACTTTTTATTTTTAAACAAAGAGATTCGTGACTTAATACATGTGCTATAGTTTATGTATGTGGTCGGTTTTGTGAATCAGGCGCGTGAATGTTCCTTTTTTGGAATTTTCCTGACAAGGCGGAATATAAATAAACCGACGGCGTTATTTTAAGGATGCACATTGCGTATAAATAAATGGACGAAAATATATTTTTACATTTAATTGCCACTTAGTGTTTTACTACTGGGAGTATTTTATTCCATTCAAATGGCTCATGTTAGAAACTGTAGAAAATACTCTTCAGCAACTGACATTTCCACCTTACAAGTTTATATTTTTTGCCCTTATAATTAATATGATACGTGATTAGGTAATCCAGACGATGATAAAAAGCTGTTACTATTGCCGTCGGTCGCACGCAATGCTTTCGTTAATTAAACACATTTTTCTGCTGGACTACGGTCATTTAGCGATCGTGCCATCACCGTCTAATGCCAAGGAGTTACGTATAGCCGTCTCGTTCCAAATCGACAAAGTCCGTCTAGCAATGTTATCGCGACGCGAAAGTGGCGGGTCGCGTGCGCGAGCGCCGGTGAAAGAGTCGATGACCTGCGCGGGAGCAACGAACGTCTTTGCGGCGGCGCATTGTGCTGAACGCAACCCCCTCCCCCCCCCCCTCGCCCGCGCCGCACGCACGCAACATATGGAGCGCGCACACCCCCCCGGCGCTACTTTGATTTATTGTACTACAGTCACATTGTTCGGAAATAAATGTTTAGTGGGTCCTAAGTATCCGAAGGCATACAATGTGGAAGATGTTATCACATTTTCTAAGACGACAACATCGGTAATACTCTGGCCTAGGTGAACGTCCTACGTTCTCAACATTCTCAACAGGAGTCTTCTTAAAGTAAAGCTGTACTATAAGACGATTCCAATGTTGAGAATTACCATCGCCGTAAAAACGAATTCATACAATTTCGCAGGTAGATAGAGCCCGCATTTGACGAAAAATTCAGGAGAGATGACTCAAGTACTACGCTACTGACTCGCGAATTGGTGACAAAATAACAGATTTTACCAATATCACGTTAGCAAAACCCTCAAGCCGAAACTAATTACGAAAATAATACCGAACTATCGAAAGTGGATTCGTAACTACTCCAAACACTTCAAACGCTTGTAAAGGCACTATAAGTATACATAAAAGCAGAACGTATAATATTATAGTAACAGAGATAAACCACTCTATATGATATAATCTAAGCGATGCATTAGACGCACACAGGCGCGCGGTGCAATCTTGCGCACGCACACCAACCAACGTTTCTAATAGTGTAGCAGGAATTGTGCACACTGGTGACTTATCTAGGATTTTCAATATTTTCTTTTTTATTAAAATTACTCAGGTCGTAAAGAATGACGTCACAGGGAGGTAAGGTAGGCTTGGAGGTTATTAGCCCGTTTACCCTACAGAGCACGTGGTAGTGGCCATCCCATACAGGACTTTTTGGCCCGCTTACCTTACCAACCACGTGGTAGAGCAAGCCCATTCAGGACTTTTTGTTTTAGCCACACGGCTTCTGGAAGTTCTACCTAATCTGAACAGGTACTGTCATTATGACTGCTTGCAGTGAATTTTAGGTAGGTATATATTTTCCGCAATTTTCCAACGCGCATTTTAAAGTGCACCATTTTCTACGTTTTACTTTTCAGAGTTCGTTCTAATTTACTTTACCCAAGCCATATGTGCAAATACTGCAATGTTAACTTACCTATAATAAAAAAATGTAGTGCATTCGACTGCGAATTTTAGACCAAGTCGTCTACGGTCTACCATTTGTAGTTCCAGACAATGGACTTTGAAAGTGGCGCAAGGACGAGGATGTGGCGTCACGCTTTCATGGGATGATTCATGTAAAACGGTAGCATGATGGATGATGATAGGCTGCATAATATTATGCTTGTAATTTCTAAGCATAATTCTTTTCTCGTTTGACTGATCATTGGTCAAAACATTGTCGGTGCGTTGTTACGATTGGCGGGGTAACTGCGTAACACATTGTCGGTGCGTTGTTACGATTGGCGGGGTAACTGCGTAACACATTGTCGGTGCGTTGTTACGATTGGCGGGGTAACTGCGTAACACATTGTCAGTAACAAAGGGTTTTATTTTGACAGTTGAACAAATTTTTTGCGTTATTTACGTTGTTGAGGAGACAGATTTTTCGAACATATGAAGCAATGGATTAGCAATATCCTTCAAAATGATTCAGATTGAGATTGATGATGTGTTACGCAATTAGGATGCTGGTTTTCTCTCGTATTTTGTTGTGTATTACCTACTTGGCACTTATCTACTTCTGTTTCCTCTTAGCGTATCATTGGCCCAAAAATCAGCGAAAAACAGTTATAGCATTACTCAATAAACATCTATTTTCTAGGAATAAACGAAGTTCTGAACCTTTCAGGACGTATTTCACAAACTAATATAAATCAAAGAGATACGGTCTTTGTTTTAGTTGGAGTTCTGATAAGTGAGTTTCGGTCGTTTTTCCCAGTAACGTTACATTTTGATAAAATCTATAGAAAACAGAGAATTTGAAAACTTTCTCCCGTTTTCAAAGAATCATTTATTATTATTGGAATCTCGTTAATATAAATTCTTGTACTCGCGATCAATTAAAAGTAATAGGTTTTATTAAGGATGCCATTAAGTGACTTTAATGATTGCTTTTTATCGTAAGTTAATTATAAAATATTGTTAGGTATGCTTATAACTTTATTGCCCGTTTTCTGATCTATGAGATTGTCTTGGTTAAATGAAATTATTTCGTATTTCTCGGGTGCAATTTCGGCCGGAATTTAATACCTAACAAAATTTACGTAACCATGGATATAAATTGTCAAAAATGTTTCAAGGATTTGCTCAGTCGTGGAATTTCTATTTATGACAGGCAAAGCAAATATGTTGGAGTACGGAATAAGATGAAAATATTTTACATAAATCAGAAACAACCATACATCATAAAATACATACGTCACATCATCGTCATGAAGATCTTTACTTCCATTACAAAGACTGCATAGCCCATAGACAGGTGACCACGGTGCGCGCGCCCTAGGAATAGTTCGCCAAGTGAAAGTGAGCGTGTGTTGGTGTGTTTAGAGCGTGTGCATCGACTCACGCGCACACGCGAACGATGCGCCTGCGCTTTCCGACCTACAGGGTGCTGCGCTAGCTAGAGCTTAGGGAGCTTTCCGAATTGTTTAGAGATTTCTATTGTGTTCTGTTTGAGACGAAGTTATTGAACATTTGTTTTGTATTTAAACGGTTTCATAGAAACGGCGTATTTTGCGTAGTTTCCTCTTTTCAGGAGGACATTTTAATTCAATTTAATTGAAGAGCATTCTGTATTTCATTTCAGGATGAAAATCTAATTATTGAAGCAAGTGTTCTGACAATAACTTACAATAGTACACTATTCAAGTTTGACCTGGTAGAGAGAGTGTGTACCTGTGTATTTTACCTATTACAAAGCTACAAATGAAGATTTAAAAAACCGAGATTTGAAAATTAAAATAATGAAAGGTTCTTCTAAATCCACGATTGAAATAAAATATAATAACGAGCACACAAGAAAACCACGCTGTATATCGCGGAAGCGTCAAACGCGGCCGGTGGCCGGCCTCGGCGCGGCTTTCTTATGGAAAACTGCGAGCAGAGCTGCTGCCTACTGCCCACTGCACTCAAACTAATCCTCGCACACATCGAGATCTTACAACACTGCAAGACCACTGCATCTTCTGCTTTAAACCTGAAAAGAAACAAAGAATTGTGTGCAAAAAGTTAGGTTCAAAACCATAGACAGATTGCCAATAAACTTGAACTCTTTCGTCTGCATGATTAATTTAACGGATCGCCCATTTTATTGTTACAATTAATTTTAAGTTCCCACGATAGAACAATATTTCAGTAGAACTTAACTTACCTACTGAAATATTGTTAACCTTAGTATTTTCGTAGTCGATCCAAAACAAAGTCTGAACCTTCTTAAGATGAGAAACGGATGAGTGAGCGTCCGGTCATTCAAATTATACGAGTATTTGTTTAGATAAAAGATCAAAGTATCCTTATTGAAAACAGTACACGAATTATTATTAAAGTTTTAATTTCTTAATTGCGTATTTTATTGAGTATAATTTGAATATAAATTATAATTATACAGTCACAATCGGATTCGTGCGTAATTACGGTGCACCACAATAATCCATTTTCTACTGTTGACTCACTCGATGACGCGCGATGCGTTTTAAGTAGCTATAGTGTACATTATGCCTTTCTTTCGATGTCAAACCACAAGAAAATTTTAATAAAAATAATGAAGATCCACACTTATTTTGGTACTTTTCTTATGACTAACTTGGGATATATTCCTTGGAAACTCAGTTTTCATATCTACTACTTACTCCTATTTTAGTTTGATTATTTTCTCTTCAGGATAGAACACACATAGTTACCTTGGAATACACAAACGTTTCAGTGTGTTCTGATCTGTTTCTAGAATAAGTGTTCCCGTTTGAGGAGATCAATTTATCCCGGCTCACCGAAGCCTTTGAGGGAAAACGTAATACGGGGAAGTAGGTCTAAACAAAAATATTTATAAAATCAATGCGGTCTACTATAATTCTTAGACTCTCTCTAAAGTTCATTTTTCGATTACCCTTCATGATTTTCATCAAAGCAGACTATATTTAGGTTATTTCCTTACAGTGAACGTTAATTTGCCTAATTTATACAGCTTTATGCATTATTTCAGGCGCGCTGACACTACTCTGAATTTTGAGCAGCGCGTGCGCAAGATGCAATTGATATCCTTGAATAATATCTCTTGTTAAGGCGAAAGCGCCAGGGTAGCCCGCGAAATTCAAAATTTCTTACGATTTTTGCAATTTGCAGGTCAGTGTTAGGTTGTATGGTGAACATAATGTGATTTGCGACCCTAACCGATGTTTACTTACAGAATTGTAATCACTTAAATTACAATAGAACTCTCTAACTTCAAATTACCCTATTCGATGACTTTTTCATAAAATCATGACATTTGAGGCCAATTCTGGGTAAGAAAGTTGTGTTGATGATTCACAGGCTACCGTGACGCGTTCCCTTTAAGTTCTCTCGATTTAACTTGGAGACTACATTTATTAAGGAGTGTTTTGGTTTAGATTTTCATGATTCGATCGTCTGATTTCCGTCTCGGTTTAAGAATAGGGCGACCCCCTTTTGCTGGCGCCGTAAATGGAAACGTTATTATGTCAAGGGGAGATATAGTCAGTGCGGTGATTATCACAATAACTGAAAAGGTTAAAAATGTCTTTATAGGTGACTATACAAGTCCTGTGCATCCTAGACGCTGCGCTAACGACTATGCTTATTGTCATAAGTTTGTGTTACTTGATTGAAGTCCAACACCAATCATGTGATCTTAATTATTAATTGTAGCAGTAGACGAATTATGAAAGTCAAAAAAGTCAAAACATTTTTATTTCAAATAGGCACATAAAAGGCACTTTCGAACGTCAAAATTTACAATAAATAAAATACAATTGATTCTAGTCGCTCCCTTCCAAAAGGTAGTATTCGTATAGAGAAGAATGGGCAAGAAACTTCACCGTTACTCTTTTAAAATTAAAAAGTAAAAAAAAAAAAAAAAACTAAAACTATAATTTAATATGAAGATAGTCCGTCTTTTCCTACAATGTAGAAGAACAGTGGAAGATTATCAACCGATGTGAGATAATCAGGAGAACCGAAGTCCAAATAAACAGCACACTTAGTAAGACCTGTCGATATAGGGAGCCGCTGTCGCAACTTACGAACTCGTAAATGTCTCGATTCCCAGCCACGTTATCAGATCGAGTTCTATCTCTTTAGTCATCTCGATCTGATCTCTCTAATCTGTTGCGACTGTGTACGCAGCCAATGATGGTTTGTTGTTGTTTGAACGTTGTGGAAGCTATGGGATACATTCGTGTAGCTCCCTATTTAATACGTTCAAATCCATTATTAATTCATCATCGATAGTTAAAAGCTATCTTGCAAACTGCCAAACGTGGTTTTAGATATCCCATAGGCAGTCGCTGAGTTTCGTATATCAATGTACTCGTACCTACTTAATTGTTATTTAACTCTTTTTTTTATTTTGTTGTCAAACGCAAGGCTTTCGACGTTGTATTATTTTAAAATGTGCTTGTTATTTGTGCTGAATAAATAATTTTTCATTTTTTGTTGATGGATGGAGAGGGAGAGGAAGGCCGAAGAAAAGGTGGATGGATTGTGTAAGGAATGATATAAAAGAGAAGGGAGTGAATGATAGCGTGACGGTTGACAGGGGAGAATGGAAGAAGAAAACGTGTTGCGCCGACCCCAAGTAACATGGGATAAGGGCAGGAAGATGAGAGAGAGGAGAGCAATGGGTAGCTCTCCGTCCGATCAGGACCAGGCCCGTGCCGGACGGCGCGTAAGTGTTCCACGTGCGCCTCAAAGAGATGTCAGCATAGATGACGGGGCCCGACAGGGCCGAAGCCTGCCGGGGTAGCGGGATCGTCCGAAAGGGTTACCGCTGCCCTGGTACATAAAGGGCTAAGGAAGAAACACGGGTGGGTTTTAGTCAGTAAGAGTCTGACACTCCCTTCTGCTCCACCCAGAGCGGGAGGAGTCATTTGATGATTTCCCATCCACAAAAAAAAAAAAAAAAAAAGGGCAGGAAGATGATGAAATAATTTTTCATTCTTTCTTCTTCATCTTAATTTTAGGTAGAAGGTACGGTCACCAAAGGAGATAAGTAACAGGGCTGACGGATATAGTTGAAGTTTAGTAAGAAACTGATACTAAACTTCAACTATATTCGACGACCCTGGATACTTATCTCCTTTGGCGACTGAACCTCCCTGTTTTATTTGGTTACCCCTCGCCTCTTACGCAAAATACTTTAGAAAGCTGGTAACATAATAAAGGTTGTTAAGGCACTCTTTAAAATGTTGAAATATCCTACATAGATTAGAAGATATAAGGAGTTAATTTCACAAATCGTGGTAGTTGTTGTACCTGAGATATTTGCTGTAATTAGGTATGCACAAATGTACACAGCTGCAATTTCTTGCAGTAAACCATTTGAACAGGTTTGTATTCAACATGATTCGATTTGAGTTGATATTAATTAAAACGCGATTGGACTCGACTGAAAGTGATTTAGGTTAAATCGGTCGGTTTACCATTGTTTTATCTATATGATACAGATGTCTATAAATGAGTGAATAAGTCAGTTAGCAGTGAGACAGCAGGTACAGCTAAAAAAAAGTTCCAAAAAAAAGGAGATTTACAAGTGTCAGTAAAGAGCAAAAGTAGACGTGTCGGAAGATATTGACATCGCTAAGTATCTGAAGCTTTTGTTAAAAAATCTCGAGCGCTTTTTTCTTCCATCAAAATTTTTCCAACTTGATACCATTAAAGTGTATACGTCGACCTGCTGCTAGTTGCTAAGCAAAGCTTGCTCTTCGAAACGGAGAGACTTGGAAAATTTTGTTCGCCGAATTTACTGTGGAAAAGTCTGAAAGATCTCTGAAAAGCTGGGGGAGAAATTTCGTACAAAACATCGTTAGTTCAGGAAGAGTGGATATAACCCTTTAAATCGAACATCATATGGCTAAAGTTTACAAGCTCCACCAGGCAATAAGTTAGCGTCAATAGGCTTCAACAGTCGATGCCGGAAGTGGTCGATACACTGCACGATTTTCATTAATTCCGGCGCAGAAATGACGGGCTCTAACAAACGTCAAGCGAACAATTGATATGTTATATAAAATTGCTGAATTTAGATCGAACCTATTTCATGATAGCATCTCATATATGGATAGTGCAAAATCGCGTGCTATATCTAAGAAATTCAGCACATACCGAAGTTAAAACAAACATCTAAATTATAATCAGCTTGTATCATTAGATCTCGCAAATCTCGGACATAATCCGTCACGTATTATATCACGTTGCGCGTGCGCGGTGCAACGATGCATTTCTCTCGCGCCCCCCTCCCCCTCTCGCCGTAACAGCCCCCTCCCCCCGCCGGTCGCAGAGTGAATGCACTCTCGCTGGCTGTTATGTAAGCCTGCTCTTGCGCACAACGCACACATGCACAGCCACGCGACACTGCACTGTATGCATGTGTGCGTGATTGTTAGTGTTTTTGTGTTCGGATTATGAAAAGTCCATGCAGATTAGATTTTAATGTGATGGTCGGATTCCCGCGGCGCAGAAAAACTTGGCTTCCTTACACTTTTCCAAGGATCCTTTGAGATTATAGTGATATGATATGAAGGATTTTTGTAATTTTCTTTTTATGAAGAGAAAAGAAGTACCAACCACGTTGCTTTTATGCATCAGTTTATGAATAAATCCTTTTTGTGTATGATTAGAAAGGCTTCAAACACAACAGACAGTCCTTCGGAGGACCTATCAACACAAACAGACATACACGACTACTGCCACCCCCACCGTGCTCTCCACGTCTCAACCTACAATTACCATGAAAATGTGTAAAAGTCAGGCTTTTGTCTCAAAGTCGGCCGCCGGCCATAGTCACCATCTGTGCAGCAATGCAGCGCTTACGTAACCTAGAACAGACCTGCAGGGGGGGGTCGCACAGAGGGGGGGGGGGGGGGTGCCGAGTGAAAGTTAGCAGAAACTAGGTATTATAAAAGTATGACTAGGTGCTGTTTGTGCTTACATTTGCATATTTCTGTCATTAGAACTTTGTAGAAGCTGCAAGATTGGCGAGATTTCTTTCTGATCTTGGTCCAATCTCTGCTTAGCAGACCAGTAGTGCGATTCTGTAACCATCTTACCGTAAAAACTTAGGTGAAGTGAGCGTGGAGTGAGCTGTCATTCCAATTAATGCTAGGGATTGACACTATTGGCCGCTCACTCTAAGCTCACTTCACCTAACTTTTCACGGTGAGATTTTTACAGAATCGATCGGCTAGGTCCCAGCAGTGGAAACATTATGGGCTGATTATTATTATCAGATCCGAAATGTTACTTTTTATAAAGACCTTAAACTTAAATATACTTCTACTAAGAGTTAGAGTTTTCTCTCTTCTGCCAGTTGTAGGAATTGTATTTTCTTGATAGAAATCGTTCGTGCCGCACCGCACGACCACACACAAGGTTCATCAGTGCCGTTGGGTTTTGCCCAGAGCTACAGAGCTACTTTCGTATGAACTCTGCACTCCTATGAAAACCACATTTTCGTAGTATATAAGTTATAGAAACTAGTTGGACAGGCGAGGACAGGAAGAATTTCCACGAGTGAAGATGTTTAAATAGGATGTCCGGTGACCCTTGGGCAGTCAGGTTTGCTACCGACATTGCTGACTGGCTCATATGGCTTATTTCGTGCCAATATGGAAAATTTGGGCATTTGTTTCTTTGATCAACATTTATTTTCTAACGCCGTAAATATTGTTCAGATTGTCAGTGCGATGAAATTGCTGAACCTGAAATCTTGATACAACATCTTAAATAATGACGTTGTTTCAGTTGATTTTTTGGAACAAAGTTCTTTAACGGAGCTTGGGGTAGGATTAAACTGGGAGAAATCATCACGTAACCAGAAAGCGTTATGCCCTCTCCATGCCACTTTTTATTACATATTATATGTAATAAAAAGTCGGTCTCTCCTAGCACCCTCGCAACCCATGAAAACTATTTCTCTCTCGAGAGAGAGAGAGATTTCCGATAGTAAAAAGTTAAAGTTTCAATCATGGTATCGTTTTCATGGTTTTCGAGGGTGTTGAAGTCGAAAGTGGGGTCAAAATGAAAATCTAAGATGGTGACTGCAAAAAAATTAAAATTCTTCGTCATGGGTATCGTACGTATTCATGGTTTTCGAGGGAGCTGAAGCCGATAGAACTTCGTTCTTGGATTTTCATTTCGAACTTCGTTCCTTTCGGTTTTATCAACTCTTCATAATTAAAAAGGCTTTTGTGGAAGTGATACCACAATGTTGCCAAAATCACGTAAGTATTAGATAGTGTGTCATAAGGTCAGTAATTTTGTATATGCGTAGTTAGATTTTTTTTGTAGATGTTATATATTTACATAATATTTAAGCTAACATACTTAAAAAACTTTTAAAATAAAAATAGGTTAGGTTAGTTAACAAACTAAAATATGGCGTCGAAATATTCCTCTGCATCGTTGTCGACTGGTAATGTACCCAAGAGACTGGCGGCATTGCCACGTTGTATGGCAATACTTAGCCTCTGGCCAAGGCAAAACCCTGCCCGTGGGTCACGAGAAGTGTCATCCAGCCGTTGAGCACTCGGACCCCACGGTCTAAATGGCTCGAAAATATAATTAGGTAGTAAAGTACTATGATCGACAATTAATCAAAGAAAACATCTAAATAACAACTTTCTGATTAACTGTCAAACTTCTTGACGATTCAAAGGTGCTTGTAAACGTCCACCATTCAACATCGTCTCTCCTTTATACATCAAAACAGAAGGACGTATTGTTGATCAAGCGACTCGTGCGAATACATTATGATTGCAATTACATAGTTTTGTTTAACTTGTCATGAAGTGAAATCGAAGTGAGGTCCGACACTCCACAATAATTATAGCTTGTCATAGCGTCATGTTAATGCATACTTACTGCCAGATCTATGAAGAACCATGCACTGAGTTCAACTAAGTAAGTTTTAAAAGCCATGGTTTACTTATAAAAAACCAACGACCAGTGGTCGAGTTTAGCCCTGAATTGAAAAGCTGGAAGTCTTAAGGCCTTTGCCCAGCTGTGGGATGATGCAGATTAACAAAGAGGTTTATTTATGAAATACACCCTGTTTTTTTATTTCTTTCAATACATTCCTGGGTTTGTATGATGGGGTTGGATAGTGGTTGTTTGTTTTTTAAATATTACGTTGATGTATATTTTAATAATTATATTTCTTATACTCTATTATGGCGGTAATCTATTCATTATGGGGAAAGGCAGAAACTACAGAATGCATTTTTTTATTCTTACATATTATATCCTCTACATTTCTATACACACGATATTCATTTAAAAAATCAAATATCAAATCAACTAAAAAAGTAAATAAATATCAAATGATTTCGATATTTCATTTCATCCATATATTTCCTACCTATATTTCTCATTCAACACACACGAGTCAGCATTGCGAGTTCTAGCTTAAAAAATAGTCCAAACATTAGGAGAAATTAATTTATGGTATTAGTTAGGTGCCTTTGTGTAACTCCTCGCAATCACCCAGTCTATTGTGCAGGACCACTTTCCTATCACAGGGACTACTTTCTATTGGAGTGTGCAGCTGGTCCTTCGAGCCGGGTTTCCTAACTTAGAGCAAAAAGGATATAATTTAATAGTTAATATAGCTATCAAGTAGTTTATCGAACAATTGAAGTATAAAGTTAAGTCCGACTTATAAGTTTTAAGAATATTTTTAGATGTATTTTTCCAGCAAATCTTCAGCGATTTTCACCAGAACCTGTAGGTGAAATAGCTTATTCAGGGCATCCTGTGTGTTAAACATTGAAGGGGTGACCGTCAGATTATATGCACGTGACTCAGAGTTGTGACAGTTTCAAAATGACATTTAGGCACGTCCTTAGTGTAAGTGACCGTAGTGATTATGAATAAAAAGAAATGTGGTTGTTGATTTATTTGATTTACTTATTTTCAAAAATCAACCTTTATTTGATTCTTCAATAAAGTCTCTATGGTTGGTATTACCTTTCTCTATGGTTTTGCACTTTCAAATAGACTGACATAATAACCTTTTTAGTTAATTTTAAATTGGCTAATAATATTTATATACAGTTATAAAAGGCCCATAACTCGTTTTATTTAAGTGTCAGAACCTAGATTTCCTATAGTGGTCACCAAAGACCAGAAATTTTATCCTAAAAAATTTAGTTTTTTTTTCACTTAAACGTCTTGTACGCTGCTGAAACGAGTACCTACTGACATAACTAGAGCAATCTAAAATAATGTAACAAATAACCCAATCCCTATAGCCGATAGGAGCCATTACGTAAGGCATGCGGCCCGTGAGAAGGAGAAATGCGGCAGATCAGCGCCCGCGCAGCCGAGGCGCCCGCGCCGGCTGTGGCGCTGCGGTTACGGTATGCCTTTACACCAGATACATGTGTTTTGCAACTTATATTCCACTCCATATTACTTAGTTATTTTACTGTTATATCTACACAATATGTTTGAACGGTGATGTGCTTAAAAATAATGGAAAATTTAAAATGAATGGCAAATCAATAAATCGTCGTCGTAGCCATATTAAGGTACAAATAGCCAAGTCATTAAAAGAAATCCTAAAGGCGTTATAATTACTTTAAGCATTTCAGAATGTTGTTAAGTAATTGTAACTGGGGCTATACTAAAACACGCGTTTTAGTCCACTTTGTAGTCATACGACTAGATGAAAGCTTTCCGATATGATTTCACTTTAATTCATCTTTACCGAAGCTGCTTACCGCATCTCCAATTTACAGGCGACATCAGTGATAAAAATAACTCGTATTATTGTATAGACCTACTATATAAACACACACAAGTTCGCGTAAGTGTATGCTTCCGAGTAGACGCTTCTCACAGGTTATTTTCAGTGACAATGGGCCCGGGCCCCCTCGGACTCGCTCATTGTCCAGGGGGCCCACTTGCCCATGAACAACACACATCATTCTACTAGTTATAACGATTTCGGGATCATTTATCATCTCTGTTTCTCGAAGAATACGTGGCGCAACATAGCGTCGGATTAGAAATGGACATAGTGAAGAAAATGGAATACCTCATTCCAAATGTCAATTCCTTATTCTAAATAATTATAAAGCACCTTGAAATAAACATAAACACACGCTGTGGTCATAAGGACGTGGTCCTTGCTTACACAAAGCTGTTCTTCAATGAAAGTTACAGAACCACAATCAAGATCCCAAATGATTTTTTCAGCACTTCTGAACATAGGTCTTTCGTATAAAAATGCAAAGTCATTTATTCACATTAGGCTTAAAATTAGCAGTTTTTTGAACGTCAAATTTAAATTACATTAGACAGACCTCTAAAACGCCCGACCTTCACCACTTCCTAAACTTTAGCTGGGACGAAGAAGTGGAGTAACGAACTCCCCAGCAACACATACGAGTATATCTGTTAACTTAAAGGACCGTAGATGCAGATGACCGTAAACCTGAGGACTCCACATGAATCTTACATCACAGTTCTCGAACTTTTTTGCAGCCTAGTATCTTATTATTTTTGCAGCCTAGTATCCTATTATTTTTGCAGCCTAGTATCCTATTATTTTTGCAGCCTAGTATCCTATTATTTTGCAGCCTAGTATCCTATTATTTTTTCAGCCTAGTATCCTATTATTTTTGCAGCCTAGTATCCTATTATTTTTGCAGCCTAGTATCCTATTATTTTTTCAACCGTAAACCCCAACTGAGCAGTGGTCGCCCAGTGGTAACAGCCCCGACTTGTGGGTAGTCGTGGGTTCGAAGCCAGCACGCGCAGGGTTCACGGTGAGATTTTAAGAGAACAGATCGGCAGCTGTCCACGAACTTCCAAGTGAAGTGAGGCAACGCTGACCGATCAGTCGCCCGTAAAACATCATCGTACGCCTCACGCCTCGCACTCGCCAACGTTTCGTAACTGATGAGCTGTCATGTTCGGAGGCTATGTGTAACAAGTGAGTCACTTATTGTTAACAACTAAATAACTTTAAGATTATTTGATACAATCGAGTTTTAGGTGTCAATTACTAAGGAAAGCTCTGACTTTTATTTCAGGTGAGTATGACATAGTTTTGGCCTGGCAATTATTATTTTGTTTTTCAACACATGATTTATTAATTTATTAAACTTTGTGCATTCTTCTTCCTCTTCGTGTGGCTGCACGACCATATTTTAGATCTTGTTGGCCCAAAACTTCGCCACTTCCACGGCGTCGTCGGTGGCAGCACAGAGGTCACCTTGACTGCATGTTTTGCGACATAGCTCCACAACCGCACCCTACAGCCGAAAAAGGTACAAAGACGGACTTAATGCCCAAGGCATTCTCTACCCGAAAACCAAGGGGGATGGAGAGACAATATGGCAGGTGCATTGTTTGGTGCATTTTTCGCATGAGTCTCTGGTTGGTAATTTAATCAAAACACATTATACATAATGGGTTGCTCTTTTGAACCTCAATAATTACAATAGTCTAAAAATTACCCTTTAGCCCTTCACCGTTCTCCGAGCAAATAATATTTATCACGCCAACTTTCCAACAATCCTCTGCAGGTTCTTTAGAGCCATGCATTAGGAGTTTTACAGGCCATAGTAAAACTCCCTGGCAAACATGGGCCTCTTAATCGCGCATTAATGACCATTGCAGTTATTAACCATAGGGTTAATAACTGCAATGGTCATTAATCTTAACTAAATACAGTCGTGAATTCGTGATCAATATATCGTTGAACGAGGTCAGCGCGGCTGCTGATGACTAACTTGATATGTGCACAGGTTGCAGTAGCTTTGTCGTGAAAACGAGGGCACTGCGACCTGTGCAGGCAGTAACTACAGTTTACTGTAGTTAGGAAAAAGGGTTTGGGAGATAAAGTAAGTCAACAGTAAGAATATAATGTGACATTATATCAGTGAACCACAAACTAAGCATAGCCTTAAGATGCAATCTTAAAGCAATGGAAAATAATATGATTTTGAAACCCTTTTACTTAATACTGATGTTAGTTGTAGGGATAATAAGTCATCTCTCTATTATCAGATTAAATTATTGATTCTAAAGACTGTGGTCTCCACCACAGAGACAATCTATTCTTAATATTATAAAGAGGTAAAACTTGTTTGTAAGTTTGTATGAAGGGTTATCTCTGGAACGTCGGATTTGAAAAATTATTTTTGTGTTGATAGCCCAATTCATGCGGAAGGTTTATAGGCTAATTAACACTACTCTACGACTATTAGGAGCCGAAGCAAAAAGAAAAAAAAGTTAGAAAGAACGCTAAGCGAAAATTAAGTAAAAGCGCGGGCGGGCGATGCGCAGCGACGCGATGGGTCGGTTGCCGACATTTCATGCAGGCGAAGTCGCAGGCAGAAGCAAGTTAACTATAGAATATGTGATCTCAGTTTAACAAAATTGTAGAGACAAGATAGTGAACATTGTGAAATAGTATTGTGAGTTATCGCCTAGCTCTATGTAATCAATATCTCTAAGATAAAGCAAGTCTGATCTAAGACAATAGAGTGGCTTTGCACTCGTAAAATGTACACAAAAACCTGAACCCAGCACCAAAAAAAATTAATAAGACACCTTTGCTTAGATGACATGAAATGAAAAGATATATTATGTAAATAGGATAACGGAATCACTTTTACACGTCATATTATAAGAAAAAAAAACCAGATGCAGTCGACATTTCCTATCTGATTACCCCTGATACGAAATGTTGAAACAAACTCAAGGGTCAAATATTTTTTTTTTTTTTTCTGGTTTTAGTCAGTAAGAGTCTGACACTCCCTTCTGCTCCACCCACAGCGGGAGGGGTCATTTGATGATTTCCCATCCTGAAAAAAAAAAAAAAAAAAAAAAAAGGGTCAAATATAGCGAACCATTATCACAGAACATATAATAGTACAACTCGGGTATGTATGAGTACAACTATTATTAAAAAAAAACATAAAAAGGCAGAAAACATATAAAACCTACAGGGTAAACAAACAATCTATCTATCTATATAAATATAAATGAATCACCGAAATGTATGTACGCGCATAACTTCGCGATAATTGTTTTTTTTTGTGTTTATTATTGTCAGGACAAGGTTTGTATAGAAGAAAATTAAAAGAAAAAAAAAATGGCGGTACGACATTCAGCTAGTTTAAAATAAGAATAGTAGAAAATTCAAAATTCGTTGAAGTGGTGGTCGGTAGGTGGTGTCGAGCCCCGTGCTGCCAGATCGTAGATCTAGAACAAAAAGTCTTTAAAAGATTTAAACAGATGGACATTTAGTTTCAGAACACCCTTCGTGGAATGGTGTCAGTGTGCCTCAAGATTGCATCAAATAGGTTTCCAGCTTGAAATGTGAAAGAAAGAATGAAAAATATTTTATTTGGGACACGCACAGGAAATACAAATGATAAAAAGAACATTAAGGGCTGATTTTTCCAACGACAGATAATTTTTATTCGTGGAATAAAATTGACATCCGACAGATTTTATATCGAAGAACTGTCAAAAATTCAAAATTATTCTTCGGATAAAATTATCTGGCGTTGTAAAAATCAGGCCTAAATCTAACAAAATCATGAAGACAATAAAAAAGAACATTCAAACTATGTGCTATTCTGCTGAATGCTGCATCATGCTGTTATTCTGCTAAAGCCCTGTAGTCAAATAAGATCAATTAACATTATACTGATTACTGATGTCGAGTACACCAAACAATCGGTGGAAATTGTGTAATACGTGTGTGTAGTCATTTATAAATAATACTAATTCGGAACCATTCGTTATTTACGTATTTTCGTATTTACTTGAATAATGTAGGTATGCTTCGTGTGCACTTTTCATAAGCTTATTCAATTCAAGCAGATGTTCAGCCGACATAGAATAAAATGTGCCTCTGACTATTCATGACTCACATAATATAATAAACACCTACGACAGTGTGATAAAATATTGCAATTCCGCATTAGTAACATTAACACGTCATTACACACATTTTTGTAATACCAACTCTGCGCATCTCATCGTCTGTATACATCTCATAAACTAGCGGTGCCCGCGACTTCGTTTGCGTACATATTGGATTTCATGGGTTTTATATTTTTTGCGCGGAACCCAATTGTTTTCCTAAAATACAAGTTAGCTAGTTAGTTATGTTATCAGGACTACCTTATAACATAGCCTAAGTTGCTCCAGTGAAAGTACGTCAGTCAAAATAGGTCCAACCGTTTCGGAGATTAGCCGGAACAAACAGACGGACATACATAAGCTTTTTTAATTGTTTTTTTATAAATACCGTATATACTTTCATATGCATATTTTAGTATAAAGCTGTAAACAGACACTTCTATTATATTTATTTATATATATTATAGATTAAAGTCGCATTTCGTGTCTGTTTGTGTGACCACGTTGTTCTTCTACTGTCTAAACTTCGCAACGGATTTTGATACGGTTTGCACTATCATTTAGAGAATTTATTCCAGAAGGTCCATGTGTGTAATACATTAATATTAAACTTACATATAATAAATAAATCGCCATGGTGTGTCAAGTCGTAATCACCGTGTGAAACAGGGGCGGGTCGCTAGTTTTTCATAAACGAAATCAACAAAGCATTACATTATTCACTAAACAAAAAAGGTTGTAGACATAATGTAGCTTGTTTTAACCAACACTTGTTTGGGTTTCATGCCTCATTTGGAATGGACACATATTTTAATTCTTTGAAACATAGGCTGATATTTTAATGTTTTGCTTAGAGAAAAGAATTGATAGATACTTTTCATGATTGTGAATTTCATGTCCCTATGTCGTTTCAGGTTTGAGTTTTCTAAATATATGTATGACGCAGTAGGCTTGGTTATCCTGAACACTTTTCCAAAGGAAAGATCAAAAACTTAGGTAAAAGCTTTTATTTTCCCTTTTAAGCAAATTAATTAATCAGTGTACAGTAGATCAAGTGCGATATCTACTGCTAAACTGCACTCACAATTCCTAGCACGTTACTAACGACCAGTTAAACTGCCAATAGCTGTCAAATTAGTTAATATTTGATCGTCAGTCAGTGCACCACATGATGGTGACCTCTCACGAGCTCCAGGTGTCTGCCGCGACCTTTGCCAAGGCTCCCGGAGCGATAAACTTTCGTAATTAAATTCGCAACTGCACGCACATAACCTGACGTTTGGCAAACACGTACAAATGTAAAAATAGCCTTAAAATGTATGGAGTGAATTGAATTGGATATACGTTTGCCTAAAAAATGCCTAGGCCATCCGAGGTAGCCTTTGGAATCGGCAATGTTTTTTAAATTCGGTTAAGGCATTGTTGGTGGCGGACATGGCCGTCTTGCTATTAAGTAATTTGATTATGATTGTGTTATTACATTTTTAGTAATTAATGAGTGAAGTGATGTTCAGGAACATCTTTAATTAAGCAGGTGTGAACGTATTGGTGAGGGTTTTCTCATAATCAACCTATAATGTTCCCACTGCTGGGACACAAGCCTCTTCTCTGTGAGAAGGAGTAGGCTGTAATCTACCACGCGGGCCCAGTGCGGGTTGGTAGATGTCACATGTCTTCAATTTTTCGGTTCCAGGACATGCCGGATTCCTCACGATGATTTCCTTCACCGTTTTGAGAGCAGTGGTGATGAAATGATTTATACAAAGTAAAGCGCCTGGCTGGGTTCGAACCAACGACCTACAACTCGTCAGTCGGGGCCGTTGATACTCAGCCACCACTGCTCTCTTGATGCTTTTCTCGTCTTTCCGCAAAAAATTTAATCAATCCGCTTAAATATTGAATTAAAAGACACAAAAGTTGCCGGTCCATCTCACGATTTCAAAAGTAATCCAGTCACATTTCCTTTCTTCCTTCCCTGTCATTCAAGATTAGCATTTAAGCAAAAAGTTTAATTAAATCTGCAAGAAGTTGTAATTCCTTTCATGACTTTGAACTTTACCTTTCTTTTAATCAAGGAGTCTTAATGACACGGCAACTGGTTGGATACGTACCGACCTTCTTGAGACCCTGGGCCCGATGATGATGGCCAGCGATGGAATCGGAGATAACCGCGCGAATTTGATGTTATCTATGGTCACGCATAGGCATGCTAATATTGGACCGGTTTGATTTATAATACATAATATGCAAGGTTTGATTGTGCCCTTTTATTGTTCTTTTGGTTAGAAATATGTATCATTAACTTTTGTTATCGTTGTTTACAATGTGGGCCATCCAGAAAATGTTAGGTGGTCGGTTGTTACTGTTGTTGGCTATATTAAGTCCCAACTTTAACTTGATTCTTCAGTTGTTAATTCTATATGATATACTAACAATGACAATACCTTCCATTTTGACAATTCAAAAATATACTTTAAATTTTTTTTAAATTTTAATTTTTTAAACTTTAAATTTCAATATACGTACTATTTACGTTGTCTAGCACACGAATGTTTCAAACATATAAAACAATGGATTGAGAACTTCCCTCAAAATCCTTCAAATTGTCATTGTAACAGTGTTAAGCAACTGGGGTGCTCGTTTTGCCAATATGGAGGTTTTCACAAACACGTGTAATTGTCATCCTGGAGTCGCTTCACAACTGCCTATTTTTATGGACATTAACAGTAATTTCCGTAATAATCTAAGCAGCAACTTAAGCCTTTTATTGGCTGCAGAAAAATAATCTTCGCCCATCAAAATTTAAACCATAGCTTTTCATAGAAACTAGAAATAAATCCATGGACGGTAATTGATCATTCCAAAGGCTTTACGTTTGATGCTAGTGAAGCTGAAGACCGAACTAAATATAACCCCATTGTGATCGAGGGTGAATGAAACCCAATCGATAGGCCTTGCGTGGTATACTACCGCGGCCTCGATCACGCGCCATTTATAACCGAAGGGGTGGGTGCAAAGGTCAGCGCTGAACTACCGGCCTCCGGTCAACTGAAGTTGTTTGGTGTTGGACTGGTTGAAGTATTGCCTTTAATCAAGGAATGACAAGTAAATAAGATCCAATGTGGACTTTCTTTCTACGTTTTTTACAGAGGATGTCGGTTTATGAAAAGCTAGTTTGTGGAAATATTTTCCGATTCTTTAAGAATCTTTGAAGTTTTCTTCCCTATGTTTTACTGGGTCAAACAGATGTTTTCTGTTCAAGAGTGAAGTTTTTTCATTTACTTTAGTGAGCTTGTCGGTTTATGAGTCAAGTTCGCTTCACTTCAGTACTTCAATATCTTATAATTCAAGAACATCACTTATCAAATTGTTTTAAGACGGCATATTCTTATTTTTTTAATTAATAGTATCACTACAATACAAAGTCAGTGTGACGCAGTGTGGCGGGAAAAGAATTCACCTTGAAATGACGCGCTTCCCGCGCTGCGACCTCGCTGGCGGCCGCGAACGTTCGGGTCGCTTCGGAAACGTTCGTGCAAGATCGTTGATTGTCGATGCTCTTCGGCGCCACTCGGGTGTCCTCGCTACGAATCGGGTGGTGTTGATTTTAATTGGTTTGAGATTAGTTGGTGTTTATTTGAATGGTTTAGTTGTTTCAGTTTCATATGAGATATTTTTTTTTTTTCAGGTTGAAAAAATTTACTTTTTTTTAAATTTAATGTTTAGTAGGGATTGTTTTTTAATTCTGGGTATTCGTCGAATTTTATAGATTTTTATAAAACTCAAAGCTGTCAATTTTGTTAACGAAATCGTTGCTTACAAGTTACAAAGTAACAAATGAATGCAAAAATGATTGCCACTAACGGAATTTCCATTTTCTCGTCAGTTTTTGCGATCGGTTGACCAGTTGTTGACATTAATTGGTGTTATTACGTTTCATAAATCTGCGTAAATATCGCGATTTATGATACACCGCGATTCGAAAGTGCGTTCACAAATAACGCGAAGGCTATGAATGAAACGATGCAAGTTGGATTAATCTTTTTACCCATTTCAGGATAACTTTCATATTTTTTGTTTCTTTTGTAAACAAAGGCTTTTGCAGCTTCAGCCCCGGATTTATTCTGTTATAAAATATTTTTGTATCAAAAATTAAAGTCTTCTAAAAAAAGAGAGCCTAAGGTTCCTTATTAAGATTGTAAATAATGTTTAGGTTTTCCCAAAGCAAAAAAAAGGATGCCTTGGAAAATATTTCGTTAAGGGATTAAGAAAAAATATTGACCAAGCCGCACTGCCGGAAACTATAAATAATGGAGCTATTATGTAATTGGTCCTTTCTGGTCCTGACAGCCGCGTTTGCGGTGAAAAGAGGAGCCCCTAAATCAATTGATTGAACGAGCTCTCCGAGCTTTCGTTCCGCAGCGCTAACCGCTTGACCCAATTTCTTAAATCCACAACCATTTCAGGGTTTGACGATGATAACACTAGTTGGAGCAGTCATAAAAATATACGCGAGCATCCACCGGTTGACGGGGGCGCGGTTGTGCCGCAGTTCAGTGACTCGTGGCCCGCCGCACCGAGCGGACGTACGTGCGACGCTCGCCACTTATCCTCCAACACGTTACGAACGCAACCTTCGGCGTGGAACTGTATTTTGAAATTGTGTGTGTTCTCAATTTGAAAATTATCTGACAGTGACAGGAGTGTTGCCAGTGTTTTTAAGGAATTCCGTTACATTTCCTTTTGGATGAAACTGATTTTATTGTAATATTTTGATTTTTTATTATTATGTGCATGTGGACGGATCAGTGAACCTTTGGATTGCGATTTGGACCTGGTGAGTATCATTTGGTACTTTTTGTTTTTGTGTGCTAAACCGCAAACAACACGATTTGGTTATTTTACCTAAACCATTTAACAAACACAAATATTACTACAACTAAGTATACAAAACATTTAACTCGTGCGTAAGGTTAATCTTAAAAGGCCAAATAAACAGCCTATTAATATTGCTCAAAACATTTGCAACAATTTACCCAAACTTTTAAGATAAGGCCAGAACGTAATTTACAAAATAAACTTGAAAATAAAAACACTAATATTTTTCAGAGATAAAACCTGCTTTTGATTAAAAATAAACATTTGAGATTGGCGTGTTTTGCGAACCTTCAATTAAGGCCCAAGATCTGAGTAAAACATTTAAAAACTGAAAGTAAAAATATTTTGTAGCTCAGAACTGCGGCACGTTTACTTTCATTGCTCCGATTTTTTGTGACAGATAGTTTTTGCATCGTAAATATTCTCTTTCCGATATATTTTAGAATGGCAACACTTTAGTGGAAAATGGACCACACTGGTCACAAAAGATCGTGGCCCTGAATTGAATCGGCACGTAAATCATGACATAATTTGACCACATTGGATCCAAACAACTTGACTGCAGTAGCATGGCTGACCAATCAAGGTCTATAATTGACAATTCATTACGTTTGGTTACCATAATAGCATTGTTGTTTAATATAGCTTTTATCTGTTGACATTTGTATGTAAAAGCAGTAAAGGTTTCGTCCGTTTGGTAGGTAAGTCGTCGTGTGAAATCGTCCGAGTGATTTGTTTTCTATCTGAACTTTCGCCGCTTTGCAAGATTATTACCATATTAGGTATTACTGCAGTCAATTTATTCATAGTATGTTATTGATTAGTTTGAATCAAAATAAGATAGGATTCCGTAAAACTCAAGATTCTAGATTTGAACAACATTCTTAAGGACGTTTCTCTTCAGGAAAAAGTTTAATATCCTATTTTGACATATCTAAACCGACTTTTGCAGGTATTTTACTGTTGTTATCAAGTATGCTGCACTTTAATCATAAAAGCCTTTTTTTTTTATTTGAGGGCCACAAACTCTTAGTTCCCAAAAAAATTGCTTAAGGCTTGTATTCTTAATATTATTAATCAAATTAAACTAAATAGAAAATCATAAAATTTAGGAAATATTTTGATCTAATTGTCAAAACTACTGAAATTAGAATGGATTATTTGGACAGATCTGTCATACCGGGTGAATCTGACACACGTAGGTGGTAACACCAAAGTATTACGTATTGCCGCTATTACGCAGTTTCGGTACGCTTCTTAAGTCTTTGTTATTGATATTTGATGTAATACCAATTACTATGGTAGATCAAGGCCATATTAGAAGCTAAAACAGTAAGTTTTATTATTGATACTTGTACGAATTATGAAATGTCGTCAAACCAGATTTGAAATGCAACGAAATCGAAATTCCATTTCGTTCATTAGTTTAACGGACATTGGATCACGTTCCAAACAAAATCGAAATTACGTACAACTATCCTAATTTGACATTATTTTTAAGACTATGTGGCAACACCGTTTAGAGAACTGTCTTGACTTTTGGCCACAGGTGCAATTACTCATAATGTTCCTAAAACCTGTGGACAATTGCCTACTAGGTATACCTGTGTGTAGCGACCTTGTGCAGTATTATCTAAGTATTGCGCAGTTATAAAATGATTCTGTCGAAAAAACAGCGGCTCTCTGAATTCTTTCAGCACATCTATTTATGTGCCTATGACTGAAAGAGAATGGCTGTTGTTTAAATAGTAAAAGTAAGGTTTTGGCGGTTGTTACCCATGCTTCTAGGGTCTCTGTTTAAGTACTCACAAGAAGGCTTTGATCAGTTTTTTAAATGCAATTCTGAATTCATTTTATGATGTAATTTTACAGCTAGGTTCCAATTCTGTGAAAAATTCAATTTCAAAAGATGCATGTTATTCTTGCATTTTTCATGAACAGACTTGTAAAGCGAATTTTTAATTTGCACAATAAATAACTCCTTAGTACGCAGACATTTTCTTAGCGATGAGTAATGCTGTAACCTCCAAAACTTACCGTCAAATTGTTAAAGGGAAACGTTAAATCTTAAACGTAGCATATGAGTTGAAGGAGCGTTTTGGCCCAAACACCTTTAGACTCCTTGAAAATCTTTAAAAGCTTTGGAAAGCTTATGCAATAAACTTAGGGCAAACTGTAGTTTATTATAGGCCTTGGGCAAATTGTGGCGTTGCGCAGGAAAATTTCTCAGACTTTTTTTGTCCAAGGCCGATTCAACCGAAAAATTTGGTTGAAAGCTTTCAGAAACTTCTTTATTGACTTGCTGTTTGCTCCCGACCCACCCCACACACTTCAGACTACGCATGATCCGTATTACCACCACAACACACAACAACAACAAACAATTACATGTATTATAAAATCACGGAACATGGCGTCCTATCGATAGCTTATCAACCGGCCTTGTGTTTATCTGAGCACTGCTCATCTGTTCACGTGGGCCTGATTGTTTCAAGAGCATTCAACTAACTGCTAACTCGAACTGAAGGCAAATAGGCTTGTAGGTTGAGAATTAATATGGCAAGGAAATTAAGGAAGATGCTAATGATATTTAAAAATTACTTGATCAAAAATAATGCCTAATAATCTCTTAACTGGGATTCATTTCTGAGGACAGTTAACCATCACAATATTAGAGACAATTTGGTTAGACTGGAAGAACCTAGCGAGAGGAACCGTCATTGATTGAATACTTTTTGGAAAAGGACTTAACAGAAATAATATTGTAAATACGTGGTTTATAGTTGCATGTTTCATTTAAAGGAAAACTATCGAACCATTTTAAAATAGTGTTATATTTAAGGTTTTAAAAGGAAAACTTGTGCGATACCTGGCCATATTGCACTCAGTAATATATTGGCATCTATAAATAAAGTCACAATCAGCATCGTAAACATTTCTATCAAGTTCTATAGTAACGATATTTCTTATGACAGATTTAGCTTTGCCTTTCAAAACTGGATTTGCCAACAAAGCACTGTGATTCGCATCCATTTCTTGTGATTTTGGCAAGATAGTTAATGCATAGTACAAATTATTTAGCAGAGCTCTTGTTTCTGCCTTGCTTTCTAAAAGGAGTTTCTCCCCCAGCATAGCTCTCACAGCTTTGAAACATCCTCTAATTTGTACTGAGTTCTCTCATCGTTCTTTGCTTTTGGCATTTGCAAGATCTTTCCAAATACATAGTTGCTTATCTACTACTATGTAAGATTATATCCTCGAAACATTAATTTTTGCTTTTTCACTATCATCTACATCTACAACCACCTTCACGTTAAATATTTTTAATTGAATCCCGATTCACAACACAATTAAATCTAGCCATAGAAGTAGGAGCTCTAGGCTTATTGCCTTGGCAATTTGCAC
This sequence comes from Apamea epomidion, assembly GCA_947507525.1. Taxonomy (NCBI): domain Eukaryota; kingdom Metazoa; phylum Arthropoda; class Insecta; order Lepidoptera; family Noctuidae; genus Apamea; species Apamea epomidion. The sequence goes on from OX382226.1 coordinate 21,702,177, forward strand.
GCAGCGCTGGCCTGTGCTCTGTGGTTTTAGGCCATAAAATATGTTTAGGTATAACGAGCGCTCATACTATACCGCTTCCTGCTTCTACGCCATTAATTGAGGCATTCCAGGAATCTTCTGCCAGTGTCTTGAACTTTAACATGATTTTGTTAGGAAATTGATATTTTCCCTAATGATTCATTAACTTTTTTCTTGCTGTTTTCTGGATGATATCTGAAGACATTGTTTAGGAGTCGATGTACCTTCCGAAACAAATCAGCCTTTCAAACTTTTCTTTGCATTACGATTTTTTAATAGTGTCCATTTAAAAACACATTTAGTTATCAATACTTTTTCAGCCAACTCTTATCTTGTCATTAACTAATCATGAGTTTCTTACTACAAAAGAGTAATGTTTTACATCAATTAAAAACTTCGAAATCAATCGACTTCGCGTGTCATCCTCCGAGCCATCATTAAGATTCGGTACAATTGCAGCTGAAACCCAATCTCACGCGATAACGACGCTTACGTAAAAGACATTAAGATTTAAACTCAACTGCAAAATTTAATTTATACTTTCGAGTAATGGTTGCAAGCAAACGATGGAATCACATGTACATTTATAATGGTGAAATTGCTTTCTCTTGTTAACAATAACTTTTATTTTTTAATTTAGTTAGGTCATCTATTGCGAAACGGGGGTCTTTGGCACACGAATGTTCGTGTGTAGTGATATTTTGGAGCTGCATTTTCGATTTTCTTTCAGTTGATGAACGAATTATATTGGATGGTTCTTGAAGATTCGCAATGGGATGTACAGGACAACATATACCATTGTTTGTACGTATTTGTCTTCTGGCTTTGTTTACTATCTTCATCATCAACCTGCCTTTATACCAATTTGTTTGGGGTCAGCGCAGCACGTCTTCTTCTTCTAAACATGTCGTAATAGCCATTGCTACTTTCTGTATTTTCAGTACAAAGGTTTTAATATTTATTTGTTTTAAGCTACCTGTATTCCTTATTCCAGCCCATCTGCTACCTTATTCGTAACGTATTTAAAAACGCGTTGTAGCAAAGTGTCTGTTCAGTTAATTTTAAATTAATATCGAGGCTCGATCGAAAGGACAAGGGAATGGCGCATTAGCAATAAATAACGAATGCAATTCGAACATTTTCAGTAGCATTCACAAGATAGCGATAAATCATTGCGCTTGCGCCGACTTGCTTCCGCATAGATGTGCGCACGCGACGCGCAGAGAGTGAAAGTAGGATTTCAAATGGACGTCACCGCGATTACGTAGACGAGGTTACCTTTAAATATAAAAATTTTAAGAAGTTCTTGTGGTAAAAAAGAACTTCAACGTTAATGAAAATGAAGACAGTCTCGTTAGAAAGGGCTCGGAGTCTGGAGATAATCTACATAGTTCTGTGATCGAGTCTCATTGGTCGGTAGTTCAGGACTTCACTCGAAGTTGTAAATAAACCGAAATTACTGTTCAAAAGACTCGTACATTAATAGATTTGATTGTAGAGTACAATATTCTAATGCTATCATAACACTTATTGCTGTAGATACAATTTAATTCCTTAATGGATAAGCCCTATCAAGTGGCACTATCTAGTAGAGTATTTTTAAAGCCACGTGTACATCATAGGTTATTGGTCTATTGCCCAAAACAAATTTAACTTTAAGTTTTATAATTCCTAAAGCAGTTTCAAACAATGATAAAATGCATTCTTTACTGTAGAAGTTTTCAAAAATACTGCTGATATTTTTCCAAGCATAGAAAAAACGTGTAGGTTTAATTTTAATGGCATCGACCGGGTTCAATGGTCTGATGATGGGCATAAAACTTTTATTCAGCGAATCCCATGGGCTATGGACTATAAATATTCGTGTTTCATTTTTCATTTCGTACATTGATCGCCGGAAGCATGTTTTGTGGGAAACTCATTTGGAATCATTTAAACAATATCATTAGGAAAGAAAATGCCTGTTAGCTGTGTATGTTTATCTTTTGGGAACCACTCATTGAAGACATGTTTTATAGTTAGTTTTTATTAGCTCTCTTCATAACATTTAGCCCAACACAAATAGTGATCCATCTCCCAGGAAAGTAATATCATCTACACTTGTAATAATATTAATCAGAAACCTCATATCTGTTTCTAGATCATGTTTGATACTTAGTTTTTAATTAGCTGTCTTCATAACTTTCAGCTCAAGACCTGTCGCAACATCTCCGAAGAAAGTTCTATCATCTACACATATTATTGTAACCCAGAACCTGATCTCTATTCCAAATAATTTCTTCCTCTTCTTCCACCATTGTTACATCAATTCCCACATGAATATTTATCAGGTTTTTGTAACATTGTCTAATAAAACAGAAATTTTGTTCAACTAATGTAACTAAAATATAATTAGTTGTTTGTTTTGTCGGACACATGAGGGTAACGAACTACATTTTGGCTGTCGCTATCATGTCGAACTGTGACCTTAAGTGAGTAACAATAGTTATAGTATTATTGCTGCGTCTAATATTGGGACGATCTTTTGGGTCAAATGTCGGTAATTGGTTGCTAAGTCCACTCTTGATCATCTTGAGTCTTGAGATGAAAGTGGGGTATGGATAAGTGTAATAGCAATCCTACAACAGTATGACTTATTTCTTATTTATTTGGGATCTCCAACAACGGATAGGCACGCAAAATACGCGCGTTGACGTGGAGTTGCGGACACCAGCCCGTGTTACCTACCTAGGTACACATGTACAATATCAATCACAATAATAAAAAAGGTTCTTCACGTGTGCTCCTTCTATTACAGAAGACCTCGGCATGCACATAATATAGCTACGTCTAAACAAGATAAAAAGAAATATTCTTATTCTTAGGTCATTATCTAATATTTTAGCTTAAAGTCGTGTGTTCATTGGAGTATTTTGGTTCCATCGTTTATTGATCCAATCAAACTGACTACGAGTATCAAACTACAGTAACATGATTACTTTAAAAGATTCTCATCGATGACGTCAGAATATATTGTAATTCCATGCATGTATGCATTCTAATACCTTTCACTTACGTGCACAGTTCATCCTTTACATTTTTAATGCAAAACAAAGTTGTAGACCCGGCTTTTTATAGTAAACACTTGCGATTTCAAATAGAAAAATTTAATTATTATGATTAAAAATCTCAATCTAAAACAATTGACCTTCCTTTGGCATGTTTATTTTATCCCATCATCGCCCACCGGCCGCAATTTCTTTTTTTAACGCGTGTAATACAATAAATAAACCCGGACAGTCCTAATTCTAATCTAACCGCGCCAAGGTTCGCGAATTTTTCTCCAATACATTCGTTTCCTTGACATACATAGCGTTGATGCGCCCGCGCAGCCGCGACGCGCGTAAAAATGGCCGCGGATAAAAACTAGCCTTTGAATCATTGTCTGATAAATTCGTCAGTTTTCAAGTTTTCAGCTAATGTAAATACCGGATTATGATTGTTTGTTGCAGTAGGATTTAACCAGCACAACTAAATATATATTATAGTTTAAACATTGATGGACATGACGCTATGTTTTATTTTTCTGTCGATTTTCAGAAGCCTATGAGTCTCACTTATTTTTAGTAGCAATGCAGTCTAGACTAGACACCCAAATCAAAACTGACACAAACCTCTCCAAACAGTGTATACCATTCCTTTCAAATACTGAGTTTTTGTTTACAGCAAGCCTCTACAGGCCAGAGCGAATCAAATTGGGGAAAAGCGAACCAAACTTCTTGAAGGCCGTATTTGATATCATATAGAAAGAAGAAAGAAAGAAAATGCATTTATTTGCGGCAAACATGACGCATGAAAAAAGGACATAATACACAAAAAAAACAAGTTGGGGGTAAACATGCGTCACATTCACGCAAAACGGCCATCGCTCAGCATAATGCTAAGACCCTATACGAGACAGAGCCCAAGCGCTGGTTTTCAGCGGCAGCCGGCGTTGACGTGATGACGATATACATTTCTGGCAGTGGCGTTGCTATCGGAGGGCCACGCGGTGCCGTGCACCGGGGCCCCTAAGCTCAGGGGGCCCCTCGTCGCCTGACCAGCAAACCTCGAACTGACCTAGCAAAAATTTCTTCCACTTACTTACTTCAGAAGATAAATATAATAAATGGGGGGCAATTTGGGGGACCCGAGCACCGCTTGCAGGCGGCTGTGCGTAGGGATCGTGCGATTGATGGCCCTCTAGGGGGCCCCGATTTGGACGACTGAACTGACGGCCACAGCATCGCAGTTTTGCGAAGTCGTAAGGGGCTATCGCACGATCTCTTACGAGTCGGCCTGCGTACTGGCTGGATCCCCGCCCTGGGTCCTGGAGGCGAAGGTACTCGCGTCGCTGTACCGGTGGCGCGACGCAAGCGGCCGATGCAGCGCCAGCTTCGCAATGTCCTGGTGGCGGAATGGCGGGACAGGCTCTCACGCCCTACCGCCGGCCTCGTCACCATCGAGGCGGTCCGGTCAGTACTCGTGCGCTGGCTCGGGAGGAGGCACGGCTCCCTGTCGTTTCGGGTGACGCAGGTGCTCTCGGGGCATGGTTGCGGGGCATCTCAGGAGTAGGCAGTGACCTGTCGCTGCCGGCCGTAGTCAACTCGATGGTCGGCAGCGAAGCGTCCTGGGACGCGGTGGTTTCCTTCTGCGAAACAGTCGTATCGCAGGAGGCTGCGGTAAGAGAGAGGGAGATCTCGTCCACTCTCCCGGCCCGCAGCCATGTACCGTCCATGACCCGAGGTGGCGGCGCGTAGTGTTCCACGCGCGCCCCTCTTAGACGTCGCGGGGAAAGTCAAACACCACCGCCACGTTGGGGCCGCAGCGGCGGGCCGGCACCAGTCGGGGATTGCGGAAGGATCATACGTTCCCACGATCCCCGCCGTAGGTGTGAGATGGAACACCGAAGTGGTTTTTAGTCAGTAAATCTGACAGACCCCTCCGCTCCAAGGGCGAAAGACATTCATGAGGATTTTCCACCACGGGACAAAAAAAAAACAGGTTACGTTAGAAAAAATTAAACCTAACCAATTTAGATAGAGCCCCAACTTTTTTTCGCACCGGGGCCCCTGGTCACGTAGCTACGCCACTGATTTCTGGATCAACCTCTTAATTAGTTTTCTCCGACCGTAGCCGGGGAGAAAGTTGCCATGGAAACAAGCGACCTTGGCGCCCGGATTTCCCAATTCAAACTATTTCGCATAAGAGTGGGACTTGGCGCCAATTTGTTTTATTGGTTTTTTTTTGCGATAAATGGCGCAGGGTCGACGTGTTAATCGAACAGCTTCGGTATATTTTTAATGTGTGCCCTATTTTCGGCTTTCAAGGATCCTAGCAGCATGGAATTTTTTTTTTATTTTATTATATTTGAATGATTAACAATGTTTTGGTATTTCCAGGTTTTCCGGTATTTAGGTAACGCTATTTATTATTATTTATTTATTTATTTTTTATTTAGTTTTGCTCAGAGGGGCAATTCTCGTAATTTTAAGGACGTTCACAGTCTCAATCTGTCAAAAATACGTCTAATTTCCCTACATTTTGACAAGTTTTTGACATTTTTTTGTCGCCGAGATGAGACTGCGACTACATTTTGAACGTTTTTAAATTAAGAGAATTGGCCTTCTGGTTTGTTCATGTCAATTATGTCACCGAGTTTAGGCTGATTGGAAGTGCTATGGGTCTCTTAAAAATGGGTGGTAAATGAATAGAAGTCAAGTTTTCTGACATTTATTACAAATCAGTTAATTATTGATACATTACAAAGCTTAGCTTAAAAAAGTTGCTATTTCAAGCAAAGGGCCTCTGAAGTCCTACAATCATAAAGATGTATAAACTACCTATATATAATTTATGTATAATGTCTACTAGATATCAGCTGATACACTATCAACGATACCGTTGTATCGCCATAGTATTCCGCTCGTAAATTACCGATTACGATATGATTTGATTATCTTACTGATCACGTGATGGGCGTGTCTATGGTGGTGATGGGAAACTACTGAGGTTAAAGATAAGGATTTTTTTTTTACTGAATCATAAAAAATTATTTGATAGAATCACGGTTCAAACGCTACATTCAATTATTTCTGTAGTTTTTAAAGTGTGAAGTATTTTTTTAAGAATTATATAGCCCTATTTAAGGTATACGCATACATAAACTCACACCTACAAAACGTCTCCTGCTACTATCCTTACATACTTACTCCTTTTGCGTCGTTTACCTTCAGACACGCACGCTGGTTAAGGTACATCTTGTTAATATTGGAAGATTAAATAACTAATTAACGTTACAGCCAAATCAACTTGAGCCACTGTATTTTAAAGCAAAAAGTAAATGCTCGAAACTTTGTCACTTGTCCAACGGTACAATATTAACCGCTACAAAAATAAAACTTAAAAAATACCGTAAACTCAAAGAAAAAGTAAAAAAAACGTGGTTTATTGTTTCGTTGTTAGTTTTGTTAATGTTTCACTTGCAACCCTATGTAAAGGGTTGGACTATTTTATTCTTTATGGGTTGTTTAATGGCCGCCATAAAATTTAGCCGTAATAAATACTCTTTGGTTACGACATGCAAGCTACAATGTTAAAAAATGCTTTCTATCAATACTCCATCGTAAAGGGTTTGTTTTATGATCTGTGGACAGAATCAAATAATGGTAAGTTTTATAGTCTATATTTCATTGCTGTAGCCATAAAAAACAAAGTGAGTAGAGAAAACATTTTTAGGAAGAAGCTTTTACATTCTGTTAGTCTTCATTAATTTTGAGAAAGCCTGAACAGTTTATTCTAAAGTTAATTGAATTTTGGGTATTACAATTCCTAGTTTACTATTATTTTCTACGAAGTTGAAAATTTAGAACAGTATCTCGTAGATACCGTAGAATTTAGTTTTTTTTTCTTATTTATTTATAGGGGCTTTTACGCATAGCGCATGTCAGTCCCATCGTATCCTAAACAATTGTACTTTCACAAGACGTGGGCCATGAGTTTTAACAAAAGAATTTAGTTTACCTCAATAAAACCCAAATCTTCTATCAGTTTTTAGCTCTATCATGGACAAGGCGTTATAGATTTATTTTATAAACGTATTTTTCTTGAATTTGTACAATCCATTTCAAATTAAATCATTGTTTATATTTGTTTATAAGTAGGATTGTTTGCGCTGCTAACACTTCTAGTGCTGATTCTTTCTTGTACATAAGAATATATGTTTTCTTTGGTGTTTTTCTCAGAATGGAGCGTAATTTGGAGAAAAATAAGACTGATTTTAAATCTTAATAAATCATTCGAAACTTGTTTTGATTATAATCCAAAGCCAAATATTTATGCACAACTAAAAATACTTATGACAACAGTGCACACAGTAAAGTAAGAATGTATTGTAGAATCGTCGAAAAAATAGGCACAAGGAAAAGCGTGGGTAAAGATATTATATACTGCAGACCATTAACGAAAAACAGAGAAAGTGGTCATACTCATAGTGTTACGTATTCGCGCGCTGACAGTAAAAAAACAAACGTCAGTCGATACGCGCGAAGTGCTCGTCAACCTTCGGCGGATTTCGGCTGCCATCAGCGCAAAACTGTCGCGATGCGCAGCCAGAATAACTAGATCTGTGCATCTCCCTGCGAACCTACGTCACGAGCACCCGAGGGGGGCTGGTGGCACTATCTCGAGGGCCACGATTCGCTGGTCCGCGGACATCCGCGCCTGTCTCACCGACCTTGGCCTAGTTTGATAGTGGGCTCTAGCCCGCTTCGCAGCTGTTACACAGATAGCTCTGATAATTCACTTCCTAATGGACTTTTTTTTTGTTATCAACGAAGATTACAATAAAAGTACTATATGGTTGTGACGTCATTATTGAAGTTTGATGGCTTTTGGGTAAATTATAACGTTGTCGTTTGCATTTATTTAGAGCATGGACAGACATACGAATTTTATTGTGCGTAGGTATTTACTGGTGATAAAATCGTCTGGCCCGAAGCAACGCTGGTTTGATTTATGTCCCTTTTCACAGTTGATGTTCATGTATTCATATTTCATTGCATTCCACTGCAAAAAGTACAGTGTGCATCAATCTTTTAAGCAACTTTATTTTTCTAAATGTCACTTTGGATAGGTATTCTGCCTGTGGACAAAACGTTTCCAAACTTTCAGGACTCTAAAGTGCTATGGGCAGCCCGTAACAGATGACCTACCCAATGTATGATACGAGACGTAATTTGTTGTCTTCGAAAATAAATAGCGTGCTTGCAAAATTTTTTGTACTACGCCCTGCTACAGATTTCGTCGTTGGTGCTTTCAATCTTTCTTTTTCTTATTACAGACGAGCAGCGCCTTGCAGTTTCACCCGCATAAGTTACGATCCTGTGGGAATCCTGGTTATAAACCATTTGTGTGCCAAATTTTATAAAAAATCCGTTCAGTAGTTTTTGCGTGAAAGAGTAACAAACATCCATCCATCCATCTATAAAAACTTTTACGTTTATAATATTAGGTAGTAGGATTTCAACTATTAGGGTTCGTCGAAAACCCGCCAGTATTTTACACACTTTTAAAACAAATCTACCAAGGTCCGATTACTAAGTCCAAATACCTAATGACTATAGATACAACTATCTCTTTCCCACATCCTATTCGTTGTTTCATCATTCGTCACTGCTAAAACCATTCATTCATTAATTGGGTGTGCAATGAATTTCGGGACATCCATGACCTACTTTAGCATATAGAGTAGCTATGGATTTATAAGATAATGCCAATGCCACGTGTACGGTACAAAAAAAAAAAGAAAATGATGAATGACATTTGCGCGCGCGAAAGTAAGTCGGCCATTTTTCCTTATGAATAATGGCGGGGAAATTCTTCAAGATTTTAGGGATTGTAACATAAAGATACGTAAATTACATAACGTATTACGTAATTTACATAAAGATACATAAGAACCCATATTTTGTAAATATGGGTTCAGCATGGTGATATAGACAAGGACAACATCGCGCTTTGTTTTCCCGAAGAGCTCAACAAAGACGTACACGCAGATTTCGGCAGTTATTTTTAATTTTAAGTCCCAAGTTAATTTGCCGCCAGCCGGACACAAATCCAGACTCCGGGCTGCTACGGAGAAATTCCAGATAGAAAAACCCATTAAGAAAAAAAAAAAACAAAATAACTTATTAATTTTTACCTTATCAATATTTGGAGTTAAGACACGATACATTTAACTAGGAATATATACATATTATTAGAAAGCCTACATTATGTCATTATGATTTTACCAAGCAATAAACTTACCTAAGTAAGTACGTTTCTCTAGGTTAAGTTTGACTCGACAATTCAATGCCTCACCCCAACATCTACATACAAACCCGAATTCGGCATTGACACACAGCCAATCATTATATAGTGATAGTGAAGGCGAGAGAGGGACATACGTATCGTTCATTCGTTCTATTTCTGTCCCCCTCTTGTATTATTATTTGTAAATAATTTCCTGGTACCAAAATAAAAGCCTTGACTTGACGGTTTTAAATAGACGATAGGTTTTATTAGCTAGTTTCCTGTGGTCTCTATTGTAGTAGTACTATTGTTCATAATATTACCTTAACAAAACATAATTATAATAGTGTATCAATAACTAACTGAGATTTAAGAAAAAACAATCTTTGATAGACTAAAAGTGTCAGTGTCAGTGGATGACGTAGTATAGTAAAGTATATGTAAAGAATTAAGAGAAAAAATACATAACTTATAATTTCACTTTTATACTATTACTTTTTTCATAAATAAGCTTTTGGTATTATGACTAGAATAATAGAACGTGTGTACCAGAAACTAGAGGGAACACAAACCATATTGTTGGCAGTTGCCATGGACACTAGAAGAAAAAAACAATAGGATTCTTGTTATTGTTTTAGGCCGAAAAGTAGACAGGCGTGTTTCATTCTAAAAAGTAAAATTCCGCTTGACACAACGTGCTATTGTAAATAGCCATATACAATTACATATATGGCTACTTAATAAATAATTTTAATTAAACAATATCATAGACACTAACTAGTTGTTATGTCATACTCTATGGTCACTGCTATATAATTATTTCTAATTAGACATCCCTAGTTTGACCACTCAAGCATGCTGCTTATTTTCTTTTATTTAATGCTCAGTATGGTCACAGGATGATTAAAATGACCGTGCTAATAAATAGGTTTGGCCATACACAAGTAAAATGAATACAATTAGTCATAGCTCGAGTATTTGGCAGCAAAGTTAAGTCCATACACGCATCGGGAATCCACCACCCCACTCGGTGCAGACCCCCACTCTCGGGCGTGTGCGCCGACCTTACCGACGTACACGTCTACATCAAGCAACCTTGATCTCTACCTATTACTGAAAAATGTTGCATTAAAAACACCCAACTTATTGTCTTGTACTACACATGGAAACCACGCAATTAATAGCTCTATGTTAACACTGATAGAGTCTAAATTCGTTAATTATTCCTTTTCGTGGACCTTGGTGGCTGGCCTTGCCACTATCTGCCGTCCGCTCTTTCCGCCTTCGCCGAATCAATTTAAACATTATTATTTTTTATTCAGATATTTAAAAATACCTTTGTCATTTTTTTTCTTTAAATTATTATTAGATTTTGATAATTAAGTGTAAACTGGAATTATTATGAGCATATGTAACTATATCTACAATTGGGGCCAGAAACAAAATTGGATTCAATTTGTTAGTAACCTGTTAACTAGTGTCCTGGCCTTGAGCTAATAAAAAGGTACAAAAGGCACCAAAAATACAACCCCAGCAAAAACTTGCACTATTTCTTCATCCCCAACTTGTCATCGAGCCACTCGATACTTACGCGATAATCCTATCACCATAGGATTAAGGCCGTCTATATATACCGACCTACTAAAACGACCTATTTAGTAAACGAAAAAAGGCGGGCGAAAATTCGTGGTCGAAACATGCTCGCGCGCACACACCGGCACAGCCGTACGTAATCACTAAAAGTGTGTCATGATCACTGGGTTAAGTTTAAACGTTTCAACTGAAGGTTTTTATACTGTGGCGTGGCGCGGCGGGGCTCACACGTCACCACCATGCAAGACTTGAGGTCAGTTATCGCAACTTCACACCATCCTGTGAAATTGTCTCCTTACCTACGGAGCTTAGAGTGTCCAAATCAAAAAAATGATTATAAAATGTATGGTAGAACGTGAAACGGCAGGATAGATGACGCTGATCTCGAATTTAGGTCGATCTAATTTGCAAGTAGGTTATCGCCTCGGATAAAAATAAAGGTGTCTATAAATTGTTTAGTGAAACACCTGTCATCGTGCCCTGATAAAAAAAATTTGCTAGAAACTTTTTGTGTATGTAACATATCCTCAAGAGTCTCCTTCAGGTCAGCAAATTTTGTAACCTAGGGGCTGCTGCAGAGGACTCTTTATGTATGTACTTATAATCCTCGTTCATTGGATTAGATTAATTACCTTGAAGTGCCACGTGATGCGCCCACGCTCACGCTGGCGCTTCCAATATTTTTATCCGCGTAAATAAATCCGCATTATGAGTTATTTTACGTCGAGTGTCTCCAAAACTAGTGAACTCATTCTGATATATTTAGTTTCATGATCACGCACGTTGTAGTAAAGAAGTATTTTTACTTATTGGCACAATTTTTTGATACACGTAAGACTGTCAGATTTAATTTTATAAACAGCTATTATTTCTTTAATCAATATTAATTAACATTATATAAGCGAACATTTAAAATAATGATATGTACATAATAATGCTATTATTTCTTTACATTATTTGGATTGCTTCTCTGGTCTAAACGCTACTACTGATAATGAGGTCCTGGGTTCGATTCCCGGGTCGGGCAAAATTGTTGTTGAGTTTTTCCATCTGGAATTTCTCAGTAGCAACGTGAAGTATGGATGTGTGGGATAGACTCGCCCCCCATTACATGGTATTTAAAAATAACTCGCGAAATGTGGGTTCAGCTCTGCCTAAACCTTGGGGAAACAGAGGCGTGATGCTGTTATTATTTGGATTTCTTTATTTCCCGTTTATTTCACAAGGCTCACGTGTTTGATTCGAATAAAGAGACCTTGGAGCTTTATATCAAGATTGCGTTCTTTGGAGCGTCGAGATCGCGCGGTCTAATTAGGCATAAGTCGGACTGGTCTTAAAAAGGTCATTGGAATATGGTAATATTGTCTGTAATTAGTATTAAATGAGCCGTTATTTATGTTCTTTGAGCCTTTGATTTTCGAGATTAGTCGGAAGCACATATAATAATACGTAGCATTACTAAATTTAACTAAAAAAGGAAAACAAAAATCTATTTGCTACTGATTTTGTTTTGAAATGGCTTAAATAAATAAATTACTATACGATGGCATAAATGAGTCATCGTAATACTATGAACCGGTGTATCGCTGCACTTGCACAAAGTGTGATAATTTAGGGCGCGTTGCGACAGCCGCTGCGTCTGCGCATATGACCGTTTTGATTTTAAACAATAACTGGCCGATTGCACAACGTGCCCTAGATACTCGCGAATGTATTTGTTTGATTAATTATTTAATTATGATGGTCTGTTCGGCTTTACAACATGTATAAATTATTACCTAAAGAGCAAGCAAGCAAACTGTACAATTAAAGAGTTTTTTTAACACACAGTTTGATCTTAATACCGTTCAAAATATTTACCGAAAAAACTGGTTATAGGCTAGACAAATAATAAATATAAACAGCTTACGCATTACTCTGTTTCTATCAAAATAATCTTTCCAATACATCATAGGTATTTATATCAACAAAGATTTTTGCAGATTATCCTTTAGCCTGCTAATGCTAATCTGCTAATGACTCCACACTAACCGTACGATGCGATGTGTTGTATGTTTATCTACGGGTGTCATGCACGTACAGCGCGGTAAATACGTCCATACATTATTTATCTGTTCAAACTGACGGCCTTGGTCCAATTTGGGCATGTCGGCAGATAATGTAATTGGTTGTCCTAATTCCCTTGAATGTCAACTGATGTCTTTAAGTGGTGAGGGGTAAATGGAGTTTAAGTTGGGGTGAAGTATGGAAGTATTGGAAGTGCCCAGGTTACAATATTGTTGTATCAAGTTCAGTGGGCATGTGAGTTCACTTTTATTAATAATTCTACTTTATTAAACAACAGTTATATTATTTAAAAAAAAAAATCGTGACTGCCATCACGATGAACACTTTTAAAGTTCATTTGGAATGAAAATACTTTCGATCAATTTCCTATAAATACAACTAAAGGTATGAAGGATCATCCTGAAATCGTTATCGTTTACATCGTTTACTCCTGAAATACAGCCTCCTTTAAAACTCTCGACCTCAAAAAATATTTTGACAAGTAGACATTTGTCCAAATCTATCTATCATCCACACATGTAACTATACCCTGTCCATTAGGTAAACCGTTTTTTGACAGATGGAACTAGTGTTTGCAACAACACACAATACATTGTGTGTTGTTGATACACGTACGGTATTATAATGTCTGTAAGAACTTAAGAAGCCATAAATAAGATAATTCAATAAAATAAGGCAGTTTATCATTATTCACATTTTAATGTTAACTTTTACGTAATCTGGAATAGTTCGTTCTAAGACAGCTGTCAAAAATGGTTAACCTAATGGACAGGGTATAACAAAGCAATTAGCAATAATTAAATAACGAACATTCGCGAAACTTAATCACACATTAGTACACAACAGTTATTGGGTCAGTGGAGCACATAGACCAGGAATTTGTCACTTCTATGTACTGTTGCGATATTTTGTTCAACATAACTCTATTTACATAAAAAAAACATTAGGTACTTGTCTATTGTAGTAGGTACTACTATAGTAGCTGACGATGGTTTGACACTGTCTAGAAGCGACCGCGCGAGATCTTAATCTCAAACCAGAGGAAAGATTATTCTGGAAAAGTACTACTTAAGTAAGACTTAGCCACATTTCTTAGATTTCTAAGTTGAGACAAAAATCTCTGGACGGCTCCCCGTCTCCTCGTTTGCAAGACCGTTTTTTTATCAGTCTATTCTATGTTTCCATTCCCCAATGAGATGATTTGCAGTAATCACAAGTTCTGCACCTTTTGGCATCCCTAAACTATTCTTAGACCGAGGAAATTGAGAACCCAGAGGATAATATATGAGCAATCTCGTAGTGACGTTAGACGTTGTAATGATACCTTGAAATCTAAGCATTTATCTCCAGCACACGTGTCGCACTTATCACGAAAACATACAAAGACAATACTGCAACGCATCTGAAATTTGTATAAAAAAATTACAATACCTATATCTAGAGAATAGATGTACACGATGTAGGAATGGCCTTGTCGGTACCTGTAAACAATTTAACGAAATCTATTTACACAGGTGACTGTTTTATTTTTACTTAATAAAATATGACGTCACTTGTTTGTTCAGCGCGTTCCGTTCACTCCTGAGAAAATTGGTAAAAATATGGCTGGTACATTGAGAGGTTAAACCATGAAAAATTAGCTCTTGTTGCATTGTTTAGAACCTGCACTCGTGCTCGGCACATGCTTAGTTGAATATTTTATTTCAGCATCAAAAATGCGATGTTCCAAGGTTTTATTACAAGTGTAGGTATCAGGTTTTCTTCTAAAACTGCGCAAAATGATCCACAAATGCTAGATCTGTCACAAAATCGTCCATTTTCCCACGCCAACACAAACAGCCCTTTCATCACTGCAGGAAATATCAAACACATTCATTTTGATCACGACGCACGCGCACGGAATCCGGTAGTTATCACTGCAAACATCCAGCTAGACAGAGACGAACAGACGCAGATAGAGTCAAGTGTGAGCAAGAGAGAAGCAAGGTTACCCTCAGGGCCGGGCATCACGAGCCGCAGTTATCGATGCAAGTGCTATCGACTATCGAATCTACTGTTTATCTGTACAGACGCCAGCACATTAAGCTACTACAATCTGTCAAATTTCTTTAATAGATTTTCAACTTTATCGCTAAAGCATTAGGTTCAAAGTTGATTGGGAAAATTTGACAGTTTCGGGTAGCTTGATGTGCTAGCGTCTGTACATCGTGTTAATGACATTAAAAATTGGGTTTCAGGTAAGGATTTAGAGGTTAGGAAGATAAATTCAAACGCCTTTGAAAGATAAACTTAAAGCCTTATGAGAGATATATACCCTATGAGAGATATCGGTCAGGCGATACTGTGGTAGTCTCGGAAACTATCGTGCTAATGTTTCCTAACATTTGTTTTTATCATAGTATAATGTGCAAAAAATTTATGTCAATTAATACAAAGTTAGTGTAGCCTTCACGTTGTGACCTTAGCATTGACTTAATAACTTATTTCACAATTTAAGTAAATCGCAATAGTTAGTCTAGAGTCTGGTGTGAATCGCTGAGTCTGGTGTGAATCGCTGAGTCTGGTGTGAATCGCTGAGTCTGGTGTGAATCGCTGAGTCTGGTGTGAATCGCTGAGTCTGGTGTGAATCGCTGAGTCTGGTGTGAATCGCTGAGTCTGGTGTGAATCGCTGAGTCTGGTGTGAATCGCTGAGTCTGGTGTGAATCGCTGAGTCTGGTGTGAATCGCTGAGTCTGGTGTGAATCGCTGAGTCTGGTGTGAATCGCTGAGTCTGGTGTGAATCGCTGAGTCTGGTGTGAATCGCTGAGTCTGGTGTGAATCGCTGAGTCTGGTGTGAATCGCTGAGTCTGGTGTGAATCGCTGAGTCTGGTGTGAATCGCTGAGTCTGGTGTGAATCGCTGAGTCTGGTGTGAATCGCTGAGTCTGGTGTGAATCGCTGAGTCTGGTGTGAATCGCTGAGTCTGGTGTGAATCGCTGAGTCTGGTGTGAATCGCTGAGTCTGGTGTGAATCGCTGAGTCTGGTGTGAATCGCTGAGTCTGGTGTGAATCGCTGAGTCTGGTGTGAATCGCTGAGTCTGGTGTGAATCGCTGAGTCTGGTGTGAATCGCTGAGTCTGGTGTGAATCGCTGAGTCTGGTGTGAATCGCTGAGTCTGGTGTGAATCGCTGAGTCTGGTGTGAATCGCTGAGTCTGGTGTGAATCGCTGAGTCTGGTGTGAATCGCTGAGTCTGGTGTGAATCGCTGAGTCTGGTGTGAATCGCTGAGTCTGGTGTGAATCGCTGAGTCTGGTGTGAATCGCTGAGTCTGGTGTGAATCGCTGAGTCTGGTGTGAATCGCTGAGTCTGGTGTGAATCGCTGAGTCTGGTGTGAATCGCTGAGTCTGGTGTGAATCGCTGAGTCTGGTGTGAATCGCTGAGTCAGATTTTCGCAATTTCACAAGCTCCATTGCACTAGTTGTAACTACATAATGTGTGTATTTTGCGAAATTTATTCAATTGTACCGAATTGCAATGTTCGATATTTATGTAGAATTGAATTTAGTCCACAGCTACTGAAAGAGTTTCCTCGAATCATCGTAAGTATGTTTTTTTTTTCAATTTTGTTTCATGTTTGTTCTCGTTTTCTGCAACATTTGTGTTAAAGGAATAACAAAGATGGATTTATTAAGAGCTGTTAGGAACATTTATAGCTGGTTACGTACAATTGCGCCACGCTATTTGGCAGCCTGTCGTAATAAGACATTGCGCTGGCGACTGATCTCACACAAGTGACTTATGTTGAACAATCAGAGACAATGAGTAACTTGCTAACAAAATATGAGACACCTACTGTATTAATTCCAACGTTTTAATGTTTTTTGGTACTTTAAATGTTTTTTACGATTGATTTTAAGACAATTGATTAACAAACACCTCCTTGGATTACGATCTTTTGATGTAGTTTTTTTGTTTCTGGCAACATTGCAGTTACCGATTAACCAACTTCTAATTTGTTATTAAAATATGATTTATTTAATAAACAAATTGACCATGGGATACTTGTACCACCGTTTAAACCCAACCTTCGTGTGTGGGTACCCTTTAATCAAATCAAGTTAACTAATACACTAAATCACTTAATAATATACTAGAACGTAATATTAAATCTTAACTAGCGTGGGTACATTCTTGTTGACATGTTGTAACTTATTTCATTGACTATTTATAGCAAGTTGGTATAGGGATGTGATTCATGTTACTATGACAAACATGTCGACGTGGATACGACATTGGCGGCAAAATGTGTGCTTAGAAATAATTTGATCATTCTGTAAATAAATACGAGTAGAAATCTGGGAATTCTAAATGATTAATAAAAAAATAACATATCACTTAACTACTTAAAATAACTTCTCTTCTCCAAGGTCGAAAAATTAAAAAATGCTAACCAATGACGACAGTGACGTTTCCCGCGATGAGGTCGAAGTTTAAAAAGTTTGATGCGTAACTACTTCCACGAATACAGGTGTACCAACACACAAGAATACGATCACCGAAAAGCCCAGTGACCCCGCCGAAAGCGCCAAATAAGGCCACAAAACGTGCAGACATATCCCCGCGGCAGTGAGGCCACTCGCTGACATAGACCTAGATATTGTGACATTGGCACTACATTCAAGCACTGAGGTCGCGCGTTGCCAGTTTAAAAATAAAACGCGCGCGCTCTGACGTTTGTGATTTTTGACAGATAGAGTGCGGAATTTGAATTTTGGATTTGGAACAAACAGTTCTGGAAGTGTTTGATCTTGAAGTTATGGAATGTCAAGGATGATCTTTTTGAGGTAAATATAGTTCTATATTATTTATAGTATTTTACATGTAGAATTGTAACACGCTACAAAAATCTAGGTCAATGACTACTCGTGTAGCTTTCAAGGGCTAGAAAACATCCTTTAATTTACTAAGAATTTGAGTCAGTCCACAATAATACATACGGGGCGAACAAATGTTATTGTTATCATAGCATAAAACTACATAAAAATAAATACCTATGTTCTACAAATTAAGGAAAAGAACTACACGGACCACACAAGCCGTAAGTTAAAGATGCTTTTTTTAATTCATTCAATTCGCAATCACAAAAATAAAAATCATTTTAACACATGTCAAGGCAATACTATAGAACGTAGCCTGCGACCCTCGTGAGGTCTTCGTTATGTAAGCGGAGGTCCATGAGACGTGCCAGTTACGTCATATCTGACTGCGAGGCGTTTTCCTACACGACACACGGCGCATGCTAGGCGATAAAGTCAAAGGTAGGTATGTGGCTAGAAAGGTTTCGCGAGTTAAGAACGTTAAAGTTTGTTTTTATATAGGTTATGATAGTTTTTATATGGAACAGGATAGCCTGAATAAATTAATCAATCTTCTTCGCCTACATGAGACGTCTACCAACCCAGACTGGGCCCGCGTGGTAGATTATAGCCCACTCCCTCTCGGAGAGAGAAGGCCTGTGTCCCAGTAGTGGGAACATTATAGGCTAGTTATGCTATGTGCGCCTATCGCAGTCCACTGTTAGGTGCATATATCTCCCAAGTTGTGCCTCAACACACGTTTCTCCCATAACCACTGTGTTCCATGATAAGCTTAGCCAGAATATCCAAGTAAAAATATTGTGTATCGTATATCGGTATCATAATACTTCGAAAGCAGAATCGAAATTAAGACATAAGTTATTTTGACAATATAATCAAATCATGTGCTTCGCGAAACCATGAAAGATATTTCTTCTATTACAACATACCAATTTATTATCAAATCAAAAAACGTTAATCACAATTCAATAACATGAAATCACATAAAGTTAAACAACATAATAAACAGATTAGAAGAAACCGAATAAATACATAATATGTTAGAATAAACTCTATTAATAAAGAAAACGAAAGTGATTCGGTAGAAACTGTAGCTACTCCAACTGGTTACTCTCTCACTTTCTATGATACATTCGGTCAGAGAAATGCATAACTTTTGGCAGATTTACTTCAGTACATGACCGTGTGTGGTCATCTCAATACTGGTATTTAGATGCATCTGGTGAGACTGGAAGCCGACCTTAAAATAGTTGGGAAAAGGCTAGGCAGATGATGACGTCACTTAATGGCCGATTCCTATAATTTACGAACCGTTATCGGTTAAATTAAGACTTGTATCTTTACCAATAATGACACGATGCAAGTTTCTTGGGTGTGCCATACAATAAAATTGGAGCAACAAATGACTAGCACCGTGTAAATACTGTTTAGAGAGTGCAACTTTTATTGTTGCTTCAACATAAGCTATGCCACTGGTAATTGACGGAAGGTTATCCGAATTTACCTGATTTAAAATAAATTTTAAATGGTCTAATTAGTGAATTTTTGTCCTGACAAAAATATATGTCATAGATATATGTTTTAGGGAATTTAACGGTTTAAAACACGATCGTACCGTGTCAATCAGGCTCTATGGTTGCAAGCGCAACTGCGCTTGAGGTCCTGATTTCGAATCAGGCAAACCTGATCCGGGGTCGAAACCAGGACCTATTGCGCAGGCGCTATTAAATTTTTCCAATAGGAAATTCACTGTAGCAGGAGTGTGGATTTATCCAGTCCCGTTGATGGCAATAAGCTTGCGTCCGACATTGGACCAATAACTAAACGGGCTCCGCAGTCGAAAACTTACGTGTAAAAAAAAACGGGTTGCCTCCGGGAGTGCCGGCAGAAGTGAAAACTTGAATATTAACGTTGTGTATTTTTGATATTTTGGAATGCGGTCTACTCTCCTCCGTCTTACGAATTTTCGATCAGGTCACGTGTCCTGACGCGAGCTCCGTCTTATAAATTTTTATCAGGTCACGTGTCCTGACGCGAGTTTAACATTTTTTACTCATCACAAAAAAAGTGCACAGCACCGATAAAGAAGTTTTCACTTCAAAAAACATGTATTTTGAACCAAACACTTGTACACATTTCATAAACCTGCCAACTTGCGCGACAGTTTGTCGGTAGGATTAGCGGTAGTCTTAGAACATTTGGTATCAACAATCTGATAAAACGTCTCACGTATGTTGTATTGTTATTTTGCATCGTTATCATAGTTACTGTTTACTTTTTAAACTGAGGGGCAAATCTCGTAATTTTAAGAACGTTCACAGTCTGATCTCAGTCTCAATCTGTCAAAAATACCTCTAATTTCCCTTTATTTTGACAAGTTTTTGACATTTGTTTGTCGCTGAGATGAGACTGCGACTAGATTTTGAACGTTTTAAATTACGAGAATTGGCCTTCAGATTCTAGTCCCTATGTATACGTATAATTGAGTGGCAGTTTCCGCAGTAGACTGCATCGAACAGTCGATCGATGTTATTGCGAGGTTGTTTTAGTACACGACTGTGATTTCTTAGTTTTAAATAATATGTTACGTTAACAAACATGTAATAAGGTCAATAAAATTCCAAGAAAATAAGTAATTAATAACTAAAATTCGTTTAAATATGAGTCAAATTCTTTGTAATAACTGAATTATTTTTACCCTGAATTGTATTATTTATAAGTTTAACGTTAAATAAGGATAACAGTACAAAATTGAAAAAAAAAATTGTTGAAAATTTAAAAAAATATATTAAAACTCATACGGTTTCTTTCAAAACTAAGTGGAATTAATAATAAATATGTCAAAGGTGTTCGTAGCTACACTTAGGCGCCATCGTAGCAGATACGTAGCGCTGTGCTACGCTTTCGTAGGCGGTCGCTACGAAAGTATGCGTTGGAGTAACACGTCCGGAAGTAATTCTTTTTTTTTAAAACAATCTTTTAAATATTTAACTTGAGTTAATTAGCTAATCTTCGTTCATTAATTATTATTTCTTTGTTTAATTTTATTAATGTTATTGATAATAATGAATAAGAGTTATATGTAATAATAACGGTGCGCCTCTAGTCTTTAAATGTTTAGATATAAAATAATTAGGATACTTCATCTATTTAATGAGGCTGAATGCTTATAAATGATATGAGAAATAATGGGATATAGTATAGTCAGTTACTACTAACTAATAAGCACCTAAAATTTGTTAAATTATCACTTTCGATAACCTAATTTCCACTCAGAGCACTTGTACTAAGTGACACCTCCAATTATCTTTTATTAATTTCCGATAAAAATAAAAAAATCAGCGTCCATCATTTAATTAAGATCAAAATGTTTACGAAAACTACTCATAATGTTCTCACTTCTCAGGAATTTAATAAATCGTAGGCAGCTTCCACAAAAACGATCTTACATTAGATTTAATGGATGTTCCTGGAATACGGGCGTGGGAGTAGGTACAGGACTACTAACAGGTAACTTGTAGAAGGTCCATTAGGAAAACTATACCTACTGGAGAAGGAAAAAAATTAAAAGTGTCCGAGAAGTTTCTTGCCCGTTCTACTCCATAGGAACCTACTTTCTGACTGACCGATTCCTTAGTCAAAAGTGCCTATAAATGGCTTAATATATTTTTTAGGTTTGACTTTTGAGCCAGAATTTCATAATTGCTGTCTCAAGTTTGGCGATGTCTACTAGTCAACACTCTTGCGCTAGCGATGTTGCGGCCTAGGGCCTAGCTATTTATGCCTCATGAAAGCTCTATGTTTCATAGACTGAATATTGTAAAGTATTTATTGTGTTGGTCAGTCGCAGATTACCCCAAGTACAACAGAAGGGTCGAGAATTGAAGAATTTAAACAATTCTTTCAAACATTTTTTATTTTAATTAAACACAAAAACAACAACAGAACAAGACGCGCATACAACAAACGAAGCAGGCTTAAACAGAGACAAGTTGAAAGAAATTAGGTAAGCCTTTACTCTACAGTGGGACATCTTATAATAATTAGCATTGTCTGTCTCTGGAGTCCTGACCGCCGGTCGCTTGGATCCTGTTCCCGATACTGGAGGGCTACTATTATTTATATTTATAAATGTTCATATTCTAATATTTAAAAATATAATTTATATGTATTTACTGAAATAAAGGAAATAATAATTTAACAGAGATGGATAGCTGGTTAGTATGCAAATAAGCGCTTACCCGTTACACATTACTGATTAACACAAGTAGACACAACTACCTTCCATATAATAACTACCTGATACACTCGACATACGTACTACATGTACACATACTCGTACGTGTTTTGTACACCGTAGTTCCCCAGTTATTCTTCCGTAGCTCCCCGGCCGGCAGCTCGCCATCGCTAGGCAACGTTACACGTGCCAGCCCCGGGGCTAGCGGGTGAACCCCCTACCCTGAACCACTGCATCTAAGCCAGTGGCGTAGTAAAGACGGTGGCTTATTAATGACAGCACAGCGGTAATAATACGGTATTTTGCGAGGTAATCCTGGGAACTCGTGTTTATTATGTAAACAATGTATAACAGATTTTCGCTTGAGGATAGTATGGCTAGGATTTTCTTGTGCTATTAATGTGAGGAACTTATCCAAGCCAAAGCACGTGGAGTGTAACGTTTATCAATCTCGGAACCTGTGTAAATAATGTTTGTTCTGCTTAATTATATGATATAAAGTAAAACAACCCAAAATTGGAAAGACAAAACCTTAATAAAATCCAATCTAGATAACTTCTAAAGAAATTTTTCTTAGTCTGGCTTCGCTAACGAAATGATAACATATTTTACCCTCACAATCGACAATTATTAGAAACAACCAACAAAGCCTTGTTTTACACTATCGGTACGAGTTCGGGGGAGGGGGCACGCCCACGCGGTGGAGGGGGGTGATCCACGTGTATTAATGAAGAATGAACCCTCACAAGCGGAGCGGGGAGCGGGGCGCAGTGCGGGCTTACTAAATATGAGTAGGTTTCGGCATTACTGATTTATTTTTAATTTTTCGGTCGAATTTAGGCACGTGTATGCTTCTGGGGTGGTCGAAAGATTTAGTAAACGAATGGGGCTTTTGGTCATGAACTTGGAAGTATTTGAATATTGATATATTTGTCATTTTTAACGGGGATATTTCCTTGTAGGGATCTTTTTTGTAATACGTTTAAATCTAGTGGTCAAATTAATTTGGTAGTGATTGTTTGTAGTTCATGTAAACTGTCATCATCATTCACAGCCCTACTTCATCCAGTGCTGGAGAAAGGCCTTTATTTGGTAGTATATGTATGTACTGAAAGTACAAGAAAAAACTACGATAACCGACGCAAGCAATATGTATAACCGAGCTTTTCAAAAGCTTAGTAAAAAAATACCGAAGACAATATGTAGGCACCTAAGCTTAACAATACTCCCGAATAAAGTAAGTATCGAGAAGTGGCATTACGTGTCAGATAACTTTTTTCTTCTTCTTAGCGTGTCGATAGTAATCTAAATGGACTCGGCCCAAAATTCGGCCACTTGTTTGGCGCCATCACCAGTGTCCATCAGTTCCTGTAACGTGCAGCTGACAGGACACGCAGGACACGATATTAAGTGTCCCATCGTTTGCAGAACAGCACCACATATACACTCCAAGGCGGAGTCGTCTATGAATTTCCACCTGAACAGGTTTTCCTTGCTTCGGCCAACTGGGTCCGGAGTCTATTTAAAGACTTCCAGGTTACCCAAGGCAACTCATGTGTAGGTGGGAGGTCTTCAGCGGGTGAGACGAAAGGTTTGGGTAAGGAAGCACATCTCGCCACAGCTTCAGTCTTTCTTGCGATTGTTCGCCAGTGAGTGAGACGACACACTTTAAAAAACTGTTTCGACTTTTAAGCCTTTGTGGAACAAGGATGTTGTCGTGCAAAGGGTGTCGTGTGTCGGAAACCATTTTGGCTCTTTCGCTGGAGCTTGCCACCGCTCTACGAATCACTGGTGCCGCTATTCTTGCCAGTGGATACACCATTTGTATCGGAGTCGGTTTTAGGCAACCATTTCAGTGTTTCATTCAAAGCTGTATCCACTAACTTTGCATGGGCGGAACGACTCCACACGGGGCACGCGAATTCTCCCGCAGAAAAAGACAGCGCCAGTCCAGTAGTCCGCATAACGTCAGGCGAAGCACCCCACTTCGATGAGACTAGTCGACGGAGAAGACTGTTTCGAGTGTGCACCATCTGCTTGATATTCTTGCAGTTTTTGCCGAATGTTAAAGACCTGTCCAGGGTAACACCAAGATATTTAGGGGAGTTGCTGTGCTCGATGGACACCCCATCCCAAATGGTGTTAAGTTTGCGAGCCGCCTCTCTATTGCGGAGATGAAATATGCAAGACTGTGTTTTGCTCGGAATGGGCTTGATTGAGTTAGAGAAGTAATAAGTGGCTACGTCACCAAGAGCGTCTGACAGGTGGGCCTCAACCTCCTCAAAGGTGGTGGCTTGGAATGTGAGGGCAAGGTCGTCTGCATAGAGGAAGCGGGACGTGTTCGGGCTGGACGGTTGGTCGTTGGCGTAGACATCAAAAAGGAGCGGTGCCAGGACACTGCCTTGAGGCAGGCCGTTTTTCTGCGCCTTCCAACGACTTCTTTCCGAGAGAAGGGGTACCTGAAACCGACGATTGTGGAGGAGTTCTCGGAGTATTCGGGCAAAGTTCTGGTCGCTGATCAGTATCTCCACCTTCCACAGCAGCCGTTTGAGGTTGACTGTATCGTAGAAAGCTGACAGGTCCACAAAAACAGCGTCTGTGACCATTCCTGTCTCGAAACCATCCTCAATGTGTTGAACAAGTTTGAGGGTCTGGTTGCAGCAAGACTTGATGGGTCTGAAACCATTTTGCTCCGGGATTAACTTCGGGTCAATAGCACTCGTTAGTCGGTTCAGCAGCAGTCTCTCAAGCAGTTTGCATGTATGGCAGAGCAGAGATATTGGACGAAAGTTTTTGGCTGGCTTCGGAATTGCTATGACCTTCGATTTTCTCCAGAGACGGGGTATTGAAGCTGATTCCAGACAGTTGTTGTATAGTTGCAGCAACCAAGACACAGCAACTGGGCCAAGCTGTTTGATTTGCTCAACTGAGATGTCGTCCACTCCAGAGGCTTTACCACACTTAAGACCCCTAATCGCCGAGACAATATCAGAAAGGTGGAACGCTTTACTAATATCGTCGCAAGCGCCATTGGGTTTTGTGGCTTAGGGACTTTACTGGAACGGCGTGTTGGTTTACCGTTAACATTATTAACAAGCAGTTGGTGGGATATCTGGTTAGCAGTGACTTGGCGTGGCGGGGTTGCTTGAGGGGAGCCGCTGGTCAGTTAGTATATACCTTATAGTGCTCCATGCCTTTTTACTGTTATGGGTCATGTCGACGTTAGTAACAGTGTTGATCCACCTCTCCCGTCTGATTTCGCCTAATTTTGATAGAAGCACTTCTCCAGCCTGCGTGGTTTCCTCCGAAAAGGGGTCGGTTTGGTACAGTGTTTCGTATTGGCTCAGTAGATCACTGGTTTCTGTCGTTCCTTGGTATGTGTCTTCGGGAAGTTGTTGACACAATTTCAACAAATTGGTCGTAGTTTTGCGGGGTTGGCAAGACATTCAAGAGTGCATCATCAATCGACCGCGTGAATGTGTCCCAGTCGGCCTTGGTGTAGTTAAATCGGCGCTTAAAAGGGACATTTATAGGTCGTACCACCGGTTCGATGCAGTACATAATAGGTATGAGCTGGGTGCGAGGGATAGGCGAACATACGTTTTTGGTGCACTGTGAGCTGATAGATGAGCTGGCGAAGATTAGGTCGGGGTTATATCCGCGTTTCCAGCATCCACTATTAAATGACGCCGGTTGTTTGGCGTCATGTATCAATGTCAAATCATTCGTCTCAGCCCATTTCACGACTGCTTCTCCGCCAATGTCCGTGTCATTGTAGTCCCAGTTGGAGCTACCGCTGTTAAAGTTACACCGATTATAACTTTAATTGATTGGCTGCTGAAATTCTCCGGCGGAACGAAATTAAATGCCAGGTGGTTTATAGACGGAAGTGTTGGTGCAGTTACCAACATCAACGGTGATGATTTCTATGCCGTTCTCGTTTGAGCACTTGGTGGATAGTGTGCTTACGCCGGGAGCAGCAAACACTGCGTTACCGTGCTTCGGGTGACAGATCTCGGCGATAAGCGTAAGTCCAGGAATGTGTGGCCGGCTTTGGGTTTCATCTCGATGGGTCTCTTGAACGCAAAGAATGGTGCAGTGAGTTTTGCGGTAGACATCAGAAAGAATTTCAGATTTGCCTCGTGAGAAACCTTCGATGTTAATCGAGACTACGCACAGAGCCGGTTTTATAACCGGACGTATGGTGGCTCTATAGATACGTCTCTCGGGGAGGGTCCTTTCATGTACCCCCAGATATACTCCAGACCCCCAGATACCCTCAGATTACTTTCAACTAATGATATAAAAAGCGGGTGCTACCACCCCAGGGGGTGGTTACACGAGTCTTCCACCCACCGGTCGTGACATAATCATCAAAAGATTTAATTCCTGTAAAGAAATATTATTTCTTTTTGTTGAAAGTCCTCCACTATTTACAATGGAGTAATAGGCTTATAGAGGACTAGCGACCCGCCCCTGCTTCGCACGGTTTTTACACTCGACATAATCGGGATTTCTTTATAATATGTAAGTTTAATATTAATGTATTTTATACATAAACCTTTCGGAATAAATTATCTAAATGTTGGTGAAAACCACATCAAAATCACCATCAAAAGAGGTTTCAGAGAAACAAGAAAAACGACTTTTTTATAATACACTAGCTGTTGCCCGCGACTTCGTCTACCGTCCAGGATGAAAAGTAGCCTATGTCCTTCTCCAGATCAGGATTTCGGACAAATCCGTAACCCGCGTATCCGCATAACGAACATACAAAAAAAACAAATTTTCACTTTATAATATTAGTTTAGATATGTTTACATAAGGAAAATGAATAGGTACCTCACACTTTTCAATAAATATGTTTTCTGAACTAAATTCTCGCAAACGTAGGTGTCAACAATGTCGATGCCCTCATGGGTTTGCTTTCAGATTATTTATAGCAGTTATATTGGTTCTTAGGCGTACGAAATCATTTCCTCCGGGTGCTTCTCGACATTTGAAGTAGGTGTCGAGCGTTTTATATTGGACCGTAGTTTTTGGGGGCTCTTTATGTCTCGTAGACTCTATGGCTACGTGAAAAGTGTACTTATACTGTAAACTTTTGCCCACATCTGGACTTTAAAAAGAGACTTGATTTTTTTCGGTCTTTCCTCTCAGAGTAGTCGATTAGGAAACACCGAACTCTTATAGTTTTAAAACATAATTAAATTTTTAACGCGTAAAAGTGATTTTTTGAACTATTTTACAGAAATAAATATCATGTGTCATCATGATATAGAATTCTACATGAAGGAGTCTTGATTATGATCTACAGTTTTGTCACAATTCCCACACAGATAGGTTTGGTTTCACTTCTAATGATTGTTTCGTTTAGTCACTTGTTTTTTGACCCACATAATCACATGATGTTTGTGTCTTGAATTAAAAATAACTAAATAAAAATTCTAATCAATTTAGATACCTACACAAACGTACACACATATACAGATGAGTACTTTATCATTTATCATGCTGTATAAAAGAAATAACACGAAACTTCTATCTGATTAAAACCATTAATTTATAAATTAAACAAACATGGGCGCTGTGAGAACAATGTAGGACAGTTTATTACATATCTAGACTGATTAGAAGAAAGATAACAAATAGATACCTATTATATAGTTACATTAATTTTCCTTGTATAGATTAGTCAGAATATAGCCCTATATCTGAACATCTAGCCATTTTAACAAGTATTTTTCATAAATATTTAACGAAATCTCCGAATTGTAATCAGTTGCGATGATACGGTTAAACTTATTTCAATGCATTAACGTGTTGTTTTAATTTAATTAATTAATTTAATTGATCTACACGATCTACAGTTGTATCGGGGATCTTAATGAAGACATGGAAAGGCTTTATATCAGCCAACTAGATCTTGTTTTAACATGCATGACATGATATTATTGTTATGAGTGTAATGCATAACGGAGTACTAACGTTATTCTTAGTAATTCAATAAATACTTTAAAATAAAATATAAATTATGTAGATTCTAGAATACATAAAAAAGCAAGTGTCACCTCTTGTAACATTGACATGTAAATAAAAGAATGACGAGTCGATTTTTGATAATTCAGTAAACATTCATTTGTTTTTCAGCATTTTAGAAAGCTTTCTACATTTCCCATTTACACAAAGAAGTTCCTTGCCTGTAGCATACCATAAAATTGAAGTATCAAATAGCATGCGTCGTTCAAACACTGTTTAGACGGTGCTAAATTTATTTTTCCTGCAACTTATGGTAACACAGGCAATTAAACCGTGTAAATCAAGCTGTGGCGATATTTTTAACAACATTACAATATTATGTTTGATCAGTTTGTGTACCAATATGTATACTTAGTCTTTTGTGGACTCAAAACCATCGTTCTAGAGTATGTACAAGGCGAAAGGTCATTGTCCTAATAAACTTTCTTTCGGCCATGGCTTTCGTACTAACCTAGCCTAACGTAATGTTAGGTCCAAAATATTGAAGGCCGGAAATACTACCCAACTCAAATATAACCTTATCGCGTTGCTGATAGAGCTGACATTCCAAATACTCTTGTAGAAAGCTTTTACTGAAGCTAACGGCAACTTGAATGAAAATTGATTTCTAAATTCATCGCTCATTGGTTGAATTTTACTTGACGTGAGGTTTCAGGTATAAATATGAAAACTTGCGTATTAAAACCATAATACAAGGAATACAGTCCTAAAAATAAGTTGTATTTATTTAATCTAGTAAATAATTGAATGAGCCCGTGTCATTCCGTAGTAAACGCAATGCGAAACTCCCTATTCCTGCAATGCGCCATTTTTTGTCTTATGAGGCAGAACTTAGTTTCGCGAACACGAGGCTCTAGTGTACTAATCTTTTTACGTCACACGAGTAAATACAGTTGTTACGTAGTTGAACATTGAACTTTTGGAACTTGTATTGACTGGAAACTGATCATAATCTATATGGTAAAATAGTTTAGCAACTTGCAGGACAGAACAAAACTGAAAACATCCACTTAGATGCTGAGTATTTTTACGAAAATGTTGTACTTTCTTGAATAGGTTAGGTTTTCTTTTTAGAGTCCGTTCTACGATCTGTAGATAAGTTACTCGACACTCCAACATTACAATTTATAAGTAGGCCCTAATCAGTACCTACCTCTGTATGCTGACTATAGCTTGATAATTAAGTTATAAAACAACCAATTCCAAAGAAAATTCCAATATATCTGCCAAAAACACCGTGTTTTTTCAATTTCAACATTTTAATTTTTCGGCAAAAAGCCAAATGGTGGCAGGGACATTGACGCACAATCTGTTACCATGGATTCAGTACATGGTTCACGAACATGGCTTATAAAATAAAAATCTGCAGTTTCCTACAAAAGCCCTACACAAAAGGTACAAAAGTACCTACGCGGCAAAGTGTATCGAACATCTGTTTTTTTTTAAAATAACCGTCGAAAAATTTCAACGCGCTTGAGCAATGTCCCTGCCAACCTGTATTTTAATAATTTCACGAAAAAAGATTTATAAAAATATTTTACAAGTTCACTGATTCTACAGATAAGCATATATAAGTTACCTCCGTTGCAGGGTAGACAGGAACCAAGCGTGGTACATGAATGGCGTCAGTAGTGGTTGCGTCCCTATTACGCAACGTAACAAACGTTTCTCGCGTAGTACTACGGATCGATACGCAGGGGAAAGGGGGGAGGGTTCAAGGCCGAGAGTACGCGTACCATTGCGTATCAGGGTAGGAGCTGAACTATCTAGCTGTAGTTGTTTCATGTTTGTGACAAATTAATGTTTATGTACTTGTGTTATTCAATTTTGGATGTAGAGCTGTAATGGCCCAATGGTAACAGTCTCGATTTACTAGTCTTAGGGCGTAGGTTCGAACTCAGGCAGGTGCTTAACTAAGTGCGCTTAATAATTTCATCACGAACGGTGAAGGAAAACATCGTGTGCAAACCGGCATGTCCTAGAGTCAAAAATTCGAAGTGACATCTATTAACCCGCACTGGGCTCGCGTGGTAGATTACAGCCCATTCCCTCTTGCCAACAGGAGGCCTGTGTCCCAGCAGTGGGAACATTATAGGCCGATTATGGTTTCGATCGAGTGGCAAGGTAGTATTATTGTTATGGCTAATATTTTCTCATCCTCGATTAGTCATTCCAATACCTATTTTACAGCATGACGTATATCATTATCAACCTGTTAGTGCCCATTGCTTATCTTATAGGATCCTCACAACCTTCCACAAAACTATGCTGCCGTAACTCCTCGGCAACATAAAACATTCTCTCCATCGAAACTTCGAAAGGGATACTCCCGAAGGCGATGGTCATAAAACAAATGAGCATCAAGTACTTTAGTAATCGCTCCTATAAGGCTTCTCTTCCCATTTTCTATCTACTGTAAACGAATAAAAACCTTCCACAAATATCCAGCTATCAGGAAAGCTGAGCCTCGTCGTAACAATGATCGCAAGGACGTTGACACCGCAGTAAAATACTCTCGTTTCGTCAGCGTTTTCCCTAAAAGCTTTCGAGCCTACTTCGGAGGTTGTTCACCGTATTTGACCTTAAAATGTCCCGTGGTGGCGATCGTTAGCTGAAAAACGGAAAATTATGAGTAGTTAATAGTACTGTGTAAAGACACGCAGTTGTGTTGCCTAGGCATTACCTAGCTGGCTTTATTTACCGTGATCTAAATTCCTGAAAGTTTGTTTGTAGAGAAAGCTCTGGTCTGACGGCCAGATCTTGTGGGTACGTACTTCTATGTTAGCTGTAGTAAGTGCTTGGCCAAAATAACCACAATCATAATTATATTTGATTTAGCGTTTACCAAGTCTAAGCTAAGTTAGGAAAAAATCTCCTCATTTGGTTTTACAAAGTAAATAGAGGAAGAAATAAGAGAGAGAACTTGATAATTCGTAATTATGGCTTTCAATATCCCACCTACTTAACTACAAAACCGAAACTTTGCAGTCTCCTTATAAAGCTAAAAAGCAGTTTAATTACTGAGCGACACATGCGCCGATGTGAACGAAGACAAAACTAATTCGTGTACACATTAAACTTTCACTCTCCGCGGCAACAATTAACTCAGTGCGAGTGACTTTGCGCGGGCGCAAATTACAAGATGCAAGCGACAGGATTAGTGACTGCTGTCACTAATCCTGTCAATGTGGCTGTGGTTAAATTCAACAATATTAAGGAAAGTAATATTTTTGTAACAATATAATTTAAAAGTGTGTCCATGGTGTTTCTTGCCCGTTCTTTCTCCATAGGTACCTACTACGCTTTGAAATGGGCAACTAGCTTCATATTTCTGACTAAACGACCCTGTACAATTCAAAAGTAGGTACCTGTAAATTAAGATAAATGCTTTGAATTTGACTTGTTTGAAAATTCGTCGTTTTAGCCGATGAGAAATCCCATGCAGCGCACACGGCTTGTAAAGCAATCATTGTCTGCGAGCGGCCATCACTTAGACCATACCTCTGAACACTCTGATAAGATCTGTCCATGTTTAGTGGAAGAAATCACGTTGTAAACTAACCAGTACTGATAATGTAATGGTGAAGAGATAGTTGCACACGCCAGATGTACATAATTAAACTAACTACGAAATTCTGTGGTTTATTATGCTAACGTTGGTTTGGAATCGTGAATAGTAAGAGGTGTGTGAATTGATAATGAAGTACCTGTAAAGAGGTTGATAGCGTGGTGGTTAAGAAATGGAATCGTGAATAGTAAGAGGTGTGTGAATTGATAATGAAGTACCTGTAAAGAGGTTGATAGCGTGGTGGTTAAGAAATGGAATCGTGAATAGTAAGAGGTGTGTGAATTGATAATGAAGTACCTGTAAAGAGGTTGATAGCGTGGTGGTTAAGAAATGGAATCGTGAATAGTAAGAGGTGTGTGAATTGATAATGAAGTACCTGTAAAGAGGTTGATAGCGTGGTGGTTAAGAAATGGAATCGTGAATAGTAAGAGGTGTGTGAATTGATAATGAAGTACCTGTAAAGAGGTTGATAGCGTGGTGGTTAAGAAATGGAATCGTGAATAGTAAGAGGTGTGTGAATTGATAATGAAGTACCTGTAAAGAGGTTGATAGCGTGGTGGTTAAGAAATGGAATCGTGAATAGTAAGAGGTGTGTGAATTGATAATGAAGTACCTGTAAAGAGGTTGATAGCGTGGTGGTTAAGAAATGGAATCGTGAATAGTAAGAGGTGTGTGAATTGATAATGAAGTACCTGTAAAGAGGTTGATAGCGTGGTGGTTAAGAAATGGAATCGTGAATAGTAAGAGGTGTGTGAATTGATAATGAAGTACCTGTAAAGAGGTTGATAGCTGGTGGTTAAGAAATGTGTAGGACTTGCGCTGGGTCTGCAGTAGTTTTACATCATCTTGGCAATAGGCCCATTGAAACACGTTAATAGGACTGGTGACCGCAACTCCACGTCAATGCGCGTATTTTGCGTATAGTCACGAGTAAA
This sequence comes from Apamea epomidion, assembly GCA_947507525.1. Taxonomy (NCBI): domain Eukaryota; kingdom Metazoa; phylum Arthropoda; class Insecta; order Lepidoptera; family Noctuidae; genus Apamea; species Apamea epomidion. The sequence goes on from OX382226.1 coordinate 21,734,796, forward strand.
AGTATGTATACACTCGGCTTTATTCAAAAGCGATTTACTCCTTAATGTTTTTATGAAATTTTATGTTGTTACGAACATAGCATTTTCGAACCCATAGGTTTATGTAATGTGTCGTATTTTAACGTTGCATTCGTTATTTCACGAAAGAATCGCAATCGAAAGTTGCCAAGTGTTGACATATTGGTGCTGTACGGGTGGGAAAATCGATTATTCGATCCACCCATGCTCCGCAAGGAAAGCCAGAAACCCATTGAAAGACAACCAAAACAATATTTTCTACCTTTCGCTTTCATTCTTATTGCGAAACTACTATCCATGTTAAAAAAAACGTTCTCTTCCAATATTCGTTGGCGTGCGTAACGGGCCTTTGTAAGTACGATAAAACTTTTATGTCCTAAACAGAGGACGACACGCCGGTTAACACAGGGTAACACAGGGAAAAACGCGGAAAATTCCTTAAAAATCGAGTTCACCGCCACCGCAGCGAATAATAGTGCACGAACAATAAACCTTTTATTGACATCGTAAAGGTGGACGCATAAAAATCATTTAACTTCAGCATTTACGATCGCGGCGATTTCCTGATGGTGCGCACTTTCGCGTACCCCGCACCCGGCCGCTTTTCACGGCTTTCCTCAGAAAACTATATCTGTCCCGCTCCCACGTATAGCACTATCTCTCTCTCACGGCAAGTTCGACGACCGGGGCAACGAGCGCGCGAAAGTACTTTCACTGCGCCGGCGCATGCGAGTCTCTAACGCCCGTCTGTTGTTACGGGCGCGTTTGCGTCTTTATTATACGAAGTTTTGTACTGGTGATCGCAGATAACGCGTTCGGCGCGGTGAAATGGCCTTTACTGGGTTTGCAGTGAGCCCGCAACAGTTTAGATGTTAACTAGTTGTAATTCATCTAGGAATGCGACTTGTCTATCCGTCTGCGCGCGCGTTGCTCCAGACCGACTCTAGTCGCACTTGGAATGAGCCTTTGTTTTGGTATAATGGGACCATTTTCTTTAACTTGCATACCTTCAGAACTTTCTCAAAGTTACAGTCATCGTTATTTTAGAAAATAGTATGTAAATCTCTAGTCTATTACCTCATCACAACACGGCAATAATTTCATGTTAACAAACACCCATTTACAAGCCAATATTTTTGCATCAATTAAAAAACTATCACCGCTCGACTATTAAGTACAAAAAACGTTTTTTGCACAAAAACACAACAAATGGTACATAATAGCGTTGTCGTGTTGTATATCAATCGCGGGTAGGAAGCGCGAGTGAAAGCAAGCCTTTCTGTCACGCGGCGCACGCGCACAGAACTTAGCCACAGTGCACAATGCAACAGAATCTAGATTCGGTCTAGATCTGCAGATTTGATTCAGATTTTGATCGGGTTGAGTTGTTGGCGATGTTGAATGAAGGGGAAATCTGAATGTTGTTGACTGAATCACGATGTTTTATAGTTAAGCTGTCAGTGCCTGATTTCGTGTCAAAACTTTTATTTATCGAAATGGAAAGTGATCCATTCAAAGATATTAACGAACCAATATCAAACTACACTTGAAAATAGGAAAGGATGCTTAGTACCTTGAAATGCAATTTAAAGGGAACTTTAATTGGTCTGGTATAAATTATAAATATTCCAAGAATTCAAAGCCCTATGCAGAAAGTTCATTTCACTTCTAAGGTAGTGCCATAGTTGATGTGTTATTACCACATGATCAATATGCATGGGGTTCCAAGAGATAGTTGCATAAGACATGGTGACACAATCGCCATAAGAGAAATGGCGCCCACATACAATGGCCGCTGGGGCCAGGGTGGCCATACTGTGGTGTCCATTGACGGATTCAAGAATACATTGATACGTCTTTTCGCCAAATGGAGGAGGTTGCTCCATTGAATAAATGTTGAGCTTGTCGCTTGACCACTCTGGGACGTAGGTAGGTACGCAAATTGTGTTATAAGGTAATTGTTATAAAAAAATTAATATGTGTATGACAGGTTTCTTTTCAGGGAAGGTGGATTAAATTAACTGGTCTACTCTCCTCCGACTTAGCGAGCTTAGCGCAAATAATTATTATAATTAAAAACACTGCTTAAAAATCTTAAGTAATGCAATTAAAGTTAGAATATCCGTATCTATGCACACAGCCCTACAATTAACTTTTGTTTTATGAAATTTTCACATAATTGTCAACGGATGAACGTAATTCAAACTGGCATAATCATAACGCCGACTTTATTTCCGTAAGCGGCGCGCGCGCAGGTAAAAGTTGTAATTATGAGCTCTTTCATAATGACAGCTTTGAGAGATTAAACGGCTAACACTATCGGCTTTACGTAATTATAGTCATACGTAATGATGACGAGTTATGTCTATTATAGTTTATGTTTGTAAATAAATATTATTTGTTAGATTTCTGTGGGTTCAACAAGTAATTTTATCTACAAACCTTCTAAAAAGATCCTGAAAGTCTGTAGAACTCTTTTTACCTTTATAGAAGCACTAATTACCGCAGTGACCGGATATTACTTAGATCATCCACCACTCCAAAATTTACTCTTCATCATCTACCAATTCAATCTCTAATATTACATCTAGATACAGACTACAGAGTCAATAATCTCTAGTCGTACGATCGTAAACTGTGGAGGAAAGCTAATTAAGTCTCTGGTCACTGAGCTAGTAATTTATTAATACGTAATGACTTAATTAGCAATTATCTTGTTTACGGGACGCTGCGGGCGGGCACCTCGCCACGAACACGATATTAGCATCCATATTACTTGTGCCATCTTTGCTTCAGATGTGCTTTTGGGACTTCCACACGACTTGAAATCTTTGACTTTCCTTCTAATCTGCAAAAAAACACCTCTTAAAAATAGGCGGCGATTTTGTGAGTGTCATCGTGTGCTTTTAACACTAGTTACAATGAATAGTAAGAAGAAAGCGTTGGGAGTTCGGTATCTGAATCATTTTGAAGGATATTGCTAATCCATTGCTTCATGTGTTCGAAAAATGTGTCTGCTCAACAACGTAACACAATGAATGTTGTTGCCAACTGCCAAAATCAAAGCCATTGCTACTGTTAGTGTGTTACGCAATTACCCCGCTGGTTTTGCTGACAGAATCTGCTTTTCCTAGTGTCAAACCGTGTCGTGATGACGTCGAAGAGTATTTCGAGATCGTAGCATCAAACGAATTAAATATTATCTCCCAGTAAATATTACAATTCTGCTGACTTCACATTCAAGGTTTATTAAAAAATCGAACAATATAAATGGGTGTCGGCCCTGAGTTGCACTTGCATGCGCACACGACGCATTTCGCGTGATTGATTTTTTTACCGCCCGCTAATTGTATCGACTATGATACCGTTTACGTTTCGATAACTACACTAGTGTAATTCGATTGTTTTATGATCATTCGGTTTATTGTGTTTCTGAGGGTCGTTGCTCGTTAAACTCAAAGCTGCTGTATTTATTTATTTTTTGGTCTGATAAAAGGCCTGTTGCTATGGGCCATTGTTGGAGACTTGCTTCTATATCAAACATTGTTGTGTCAGCATAAAAATGATGAAATGATGCTATGTCCATTACAAACAGCCATATTTAAAAGTTTGAGACGATACAGGTTAGTCCTAAAGTTTTCTGAAAATAACTAGAAATACAAACATTTCTTCAATGATTAACAGCAGGTATTCAATGAAAACATACAAGCTAACGACTGACAGAATTAACTAGAGTCGAGTTTGGAGGATAGGGATGATTCATGTTGAAAACGGTACCTATTTTTGCGTTGCCAGAAAAATCTACGAAAAAATTACACAACCTACTGCCCCACTTCCTGCTTCTCAAAATAAAAGCCAACATAAAATCGCTATAGGAGCGAGAAGCCTCACAATTTAAATAACTTAATTTCCGTGACCCATATACGCCAAATACGTAAAGTTAGGAAGTCCATCAAACGATTCCGGCTTCGGGATCACATCACCGGTTTGTTAAACATCCACTTAAAAGTTTAACACACGAAGACGCATTTCATGAAATAGACAGTTTACTAGGCAAAAAAATAACTAGTAGGTTTAAAAGTATTGAACGAATTGAAAGGAGAAAAGTCATCCCTACAAAATAATATCCGGACTACAATCAAAACATTCCGAACATATATCTAATCACAAATAATACCGAGCGAATAAGTCCATATAAATCTCTACAACGGATGCATAGCTGACTCATCAGCGACGCTTTCAGTATTTTAAAACGCGAATACCATAAGCCGCTCGCCACGTGTCGTTTGGGCGCGCGTTTGAATCCCGGCTGCGTCTATTTGCGGTAAATGGGTCAAGCCAATCCCAAGTTAGCTGCAAGAACGAATACAAAAAGAGTAAAGTGAACACCGGTCGGTGCGCGCGCGCATCGTTAACGAGCGGTTTAACTGGAGGTTTATTTTTTGATACAGTACGTTTGTTGCAAGTTCTATTGCTAGATTTACCATAGACAAGTTGTTTATTGCAAATACATAGGTAGATGAAGAGTTCAGTCGGGAAGAGAGCATTATTGGAAATATTGCAGTTGTTTTTTACTCTTGCTTCTGCTTGCATTTTCAGTTAAGCTTATCTTTTGTTTTGAGAGTTACCAGGACAGCATAAATACCAAACAGTCTTTAGTCGATTTCTATCTACACATGACTCCAAACGTGACTGTAGGTCAGGTACTAACACTGGAATCTCCATACATTCCAATTTGTTGAACATTACATGTCGGAGCCGAGTCACCAAGGTTGGAAAAAAGAATAGTGGACGACATTGGACGCACATATAATACATATACATGATACTATACATAGCCAGTACATAAGGCGGAAGTGTCGCCTTGTCCAGACCTGTTCGCCTTACCAGTAATGTCGATACATTTAACGTGTCTATATACGATATTATTATAAACTATACTTGTTTCTGATCTTGTAAAAATATGCTGGTGTTGTTTACTGGCTAAACAAATAATAAATAAAAACTTATATGTTTGAGATATAAAGCCTTAAAGGTATCTAACTAAAGCCTTAACAAAAGAAGCATAGACAGTTCTGCAATTAAAGCTTCGAAGTAAAACGTTCAGTTAAACGACGTCACACTAAACTGCAGTTAATGTTAATCCCAATCGGCAGCGTCGGTGTCGGCGCACGCGCAGTGCATCGGCCGCGTTGCGCAACCGCCGCTATTAATACTCACCCTCGCCTAACGCCGGAACTCCTCCGGTGAAAGTTTGCACTATATTTTTATTACTATACATATTTTATTCGGAAATTCTCAGATGCTTCACATATTTTTCAGAGATTCTCCTAATCTTGACGAAGTTTTTTTTTTCAGTTCTTATATTTCGGCTGTTGATTGCCAACGCTCACTTTTTGCTTTCAATTGTGAATACTAAGAATAACTTTCGGAAAAGGCCTATAATGATGGATCCTACAATATAACAGACATTTGAATATAATTTGAAAGAAAAGAAGATTATCTTAGTTGTGTATGCTAAAATATAGTCGATGCAACGGATTTGGTAAGCACAATCTTACAATTTGCAACCCAGGATCCAGCATTTAATTACATCTCTGATTTACTTGTAAAGAAGCCTATGTTATTTTCCAAAGACATTAACAGGCGCCAGCTCAACAAACATAGATAATTCCTACTTTTATCCATAAACTACTATACCATTACAACTTACATCATAAAATACATAAGCATACTAATTTGTAGAATGCAGCTCGATCTCTCACCTCCAGATAATCATCTTATAATGGCCTCTATGACCAGCTCTTACGACCTTTAGCACTAAATGTATAATCGACAGGCTTTTGTACACTTTGTTACCTTTTGACAATATGGTCGCAGCTTTACTTTCAGTTTTCATTGCGAGGTAGCCATTAAAAGTTATTACGGGAAAAGTTGCTTAATTTAATTGAATAGATTGACACTTTTAGTACCAGTAGCACAGCAGTATCTATGTGTTTCGAAAGCTGCTAATATCAACTCTTTTTTTTTCATATGACCATTAAAGCTGTCTAGTTCCCTGAAAGAATTTTATTGAATACGTGCACCACAAAGCAAGACGAGTAATTACATACCTACCTACCCTCATTTTGTAATCTCGAGCCAATTTGTTCCTTCTGTAGTTCGGAGTTTGTGATCTAAAGACTATTAATATCTTCTACTACGCCCACAGCCCATTATCCACATGCTTGGACGAACACGTTGTTTACTTCAAAAGCGTGTACCTACCTATCTGAGAGAAAAAGGGACTTCCGAGAAGTTACGATATTCGCAGGAAATCAAAAAAAAAAATTTAATCGCCTGACTTAGAAATTATTTGAAAGGGCCAAGTCATTAGTAGAGTAGATTTTGGGAATTCAACGTAGAAGTAAAAAGGGATTCTTAGACTACCAATCGTGTGAATGAAATCGCGAGCATCTCGTGAACTAGTCAAGCTCGTGAACAAAACGGCTTGCAAGACCCATTGTGCACAGTCTGAAGATAAATCAGATAAAGAATAGTCCATTCTTCAACCACAAGGTCACCAGCATAACACGCGCATTATCGAATATAACATTATCATTATTATAAAACGTCCTCGCTTATTTATAAATATAATACTACTAGCTGTGCCCCGCGGTGTCACCCGCATAAGTATCGATCCGGTGGGAATATCGGAATAAAAAGTATCCTATGTGTTATTCCTGGTTATAAACTATCTGTGTGCCAAATTTCATCCAAATCCGTTCAGTAATTTTTGCGTGAAAGAGTAACAAACATCCATCCATCCAAACTTTCGCTTTTATAATATTAGTAGGAAGTAGGATTATAAACAAACGGTATTAATTTGTTGTCAAAACGCGCAAGACTTGTCGACACTTCCGCGTACCATTTAAAATTTGTCGTCTAAGGTCACTGCGAAGGTTGACAACAACAATTAATGAATTATACGAGTACAAGCAGAAACGATCGTTTAATAAGATTTCTAGTTCATTGGACAAAATATCAGAATTTTGCTAAGAAGTAAACAAAAGTGACAATGACGATGTATTTGGAAATAGTAAGAAACATGTGCACTTGAATAGGGTTTTCATAAGTGGTTGTTAATTAAATTTCTATGTTAACCTTGGAACAATACTAGAATTCTTTGAGTGGATTTCAAATAGCACCTAGACACGAAAGCAGATTAAACATACCCGCTTCACGATTAAAAATGCACTCTTCTAGTACATTTGTTATGTCCATTAAAATATACAATAAGTTACTGGAATACATCAAAAATAAAAATAATATTTTTATTAATAAATTAAAACAATCAAAACCTACTACACTATTGACGAATATTTTAGCGATAAATTTCAACAACAATAAAAACTATTTTTTACGTAATACCTACATTTCATTTTAAATTTCACTTTGAATATAAAGTTATATTAAAACATTAAAATACTGTTAATTGAAAAATGAATGTGCTAAGCAGTTCAGAATTAATAATAATAACATTATACAAGACTCAATAAAATTGTAAATATTTAGTTTTATTATAATTTATAGTCTATAATAATAATGAAAAATAAAGAATAATGTAAATCGTTTAAATATATAATATAAAAATATAACTTAAAACCAAATATACAGGGTGATTTTTTAAAGACCAGCCAAATTTAAGGATGTGGTACAGACCATCAAACTGAACAACTTTCTCCATGGGACAAATAGCGTAATCGCGAAAATTTTATCAACTGTCCCATAGAAAACTTCAATACCTACTCGACCTAAATGTATGGGACGGCTGAATTTTTATTCGCGATTACGATGTTGGTCCCATGGAGAAAGTTGTTCAGTTTGATGGTCTGTACCACATCCTTAAATTTGGCTGGTCTTTAAAAAATCGGGTTATATAAATACTTAAGTATATAAAATATAAATACCATAAAAGCAAGCGATACTATTTCAATGATACCATTTTTTTTTTCTTTCATATCAAAAATCGCCTTCATCCTCTCTCATATTAAAAACTAACTTTGCTGTGCCTGACAGGGTCCATAATTGATTCGATGTTTTAACATAACAACTATCATATGTACACATTATGGAATGCAATAAAGTATTGAGTATAGATAATTTTCTAGTATTTGCTTGATAACTCATCGATTACATCAGGCCATTACTATTCCGTACTTACAACATAAGTTTCACTTCAAAACTTATTCCATCGACATAAAACCAAACAATCAATTGAATTGGGTTGAGCATTTTCCACAGCAGAATCCCCCACACAAAAGCCGAGCCAAATCATTTTTTACCGACGAAAAAAAGGAGGAGGTTGTTCTCAAGTATATTTTTTTATGTCAACCACGTGGATCTTTTTTTTTCACTTCCATTTAGAACATAAATAATTAACGCTCTATTCTTTATCAGCTACCATTGAAGACACAAAGAAGCTGTATCTCCTCTCCACTCCTTCTTTCTATTAAGCTAGGTCTACATCAACGGCGAACAATCGTGCTGTACGAAAGTATGACCAATATTATAACACAATCTTTTTTCGCCAAGGCCTAGTGTACCTAAGCCTTAAGTGCGTAACTGTCAGAATAAGACGTGCACATCTCCACACCACATGTTTCCCAAGCTATCAGGTGTTACATGACGGTTGTTTCCTACCCTCCTGGCCGTTGGCCGCTGGCCAGGGTGCGTCGCCCCGCCCGGCCATTGTCTCTTCATGGATTTCAAACAGAAATAGACGTGATGCATTGCTGGCCTCACGAGATTCTTTTCGTAACGTCTTCATGTGTGGGAAATCGTGAACTTTGTATGACTTGAGGGAGATTTTCCTGTAGTTTTTGTTCTGGTTCAGGCAAAAGGGTCATGACTGCAGTCTTGCATCTAATACTGTTATTATATTCACTTTCATTGCCATTTCATCAGTCAGACGATTCTTTTAAAGTACCCAGCTGTGCATTTGACAGCCACCGTGCGACGACGTGCATGTGAAGTCGAGATCTTAGTTCCACACATTTATTTCTTGCTAAATGCTGAACATTCTTAACCCGTTCTATTCAGTCGACACGTACAACCTGCGCAGGATTAGCAGCTGATGTGTTCAAGTTTTCTATTCATTCCCTAATTAGAATAAATAATGCGTTAATAATACTACTTTAGAATTTTTTTACAGAAATAAGCACTGTCTAACATTTGACTGTATTATTTCCAAGTGTTCTAAAATTGTTTTCTGTTAGAAACTTCATTTAATGCTTTTAATAGGATTATGAAAGGTTCTCGAGTTACACTAAATTACCATTCAACCAACTTTGCTATTAGCTTTTGAAGTAGTTATCTATCCAGTTTTACATAATTTTCATAAAACAATGATGAAGATTACAATTTCAGTTAATTTAATAGATTTTTAAGACGTATATCATTACAAAAATAAACGTGGCTGTTTTCGATTTACGATAACCGTACTTACAAAATCGTATATAAATGCATGTAGCATAGCAATTTAGCATAGCAACTGAACCCTCCGTAAAATTGAAAATTTTACAATGACACATACATACATAAACTAACGCCGTCTTCCCATGGGGATAGGCAGAAGCTATAGAACGCCACCGGCTACGATTCTTGCATACTACTCTTGCCTCGTTTACGTCCATACAAAACGTAACGTTGTTCGTTCGTTACGTTACAATGAATGAAATATAAAAGATTTTTCCCGGAAACCTACAATGACAGATTTTCCAAAACTCCTGTAGCCTTCCCATAAAGTCATAACCGCAAAAAAAACTCAGTTTTCGGTAACACTGCGCTTGCGCACGCGAAAAGCGTCCCGCGTCCCTTGTCCCGGGGTCGACGGACTTGCCGCGGTCACGCCGGCCGTTCCCCGGCCGCGGGAAAATGGGGAAACTATTGTGGCGCACAATGCGTGCGCACTTCCGTGTCAACCAACCTGGGATGCTCTGCCCGCAAATTACAGTTCGTGAACAGATAGGTCTTAGCACCTGTGGGATCCTGGTAGCTTGTGGGTAACGTATGTATAGTCATTTGCATAAATTATAGATGTAACTGGACGTGTACCAACTTACTTACAGATTTTTTTTAGTTATCAAATGTATAGTAACATTGCAAACTCGATTCTAAGGGTCTGTGTCAAAAATGGTAGACTGACTGAATTATCTTCCAGGTAATAAGTGAACCTGAACGGTGTTGAAACAATCTATATATAACTAACATCAAATGTCTGTTTGTTTTATGGCTCTTTTTCATGTTTACAAATTCTGGACAACTTAATACAAAAACAACTAAGTGTGTTATGCAGATGTGGTCGATAGTGCGTATGAGTTTCCTGTTGGTATGTGTACGCTCCGGTGCTCCCCTTCATTGTCATATTACCCTAATAACTGAGCGGGATATGCCAAAGTATTGTAACAGTGAAGTCCTGTTATAATAGCATGTCCTGTCTTCCAAATTACGTATGTTAAACGTGCAATTTGCGGACACTGTGGTTTGTGGAAACACACACATAATTCACATTTCTTCATTCCTTTGTACCGACATTGTTTCTTCGAGATATGCAAACACATTTGAATAAGACTTCCAATAAAAGTGAACATTTTAAAAAAGGTTGTTTGAAAAGAAACTCCAAAAATAGTTACTAATTAAATGTAATGTTCTTAATTTCAATGGCTGCTCGTTCTCATGGAATATCATTCAAAAATCGAATAACGTTCCTCAAAACAAGCATTGTGTGCATTATTTTATTTTATACGTTGACAATACTGGGACATTGGAAACGCATGGGAATGCCAGTGTGAACATTTTATTGTTATTAAAAAGTAGGTATACAAACTTTTTGATGGTAAAAATAACTTTGACGACTCGTTTAGTCACTACATTCAAATTATACCATTCTAAAACTTCAATCTTCTTATGCCTATATTATTTTCCTTAGGACTAGTAATGTGGTAAACATTTACCATAATCTATAATATTTAATATCATCATAAATTACATTTAAAAACTCTCAGCCTATAAGCGTATACTTTATAAGGTATCAATTTACAGCGATAAATAATACAAAAACTTAACATATAGACAGAATGCCACAAAAAACTTGCGATAGTCGTACAAAAACTCGCATCGCAATCCGAGCTACCAGGCTGGCATGAAATACAAGAGATCATTGCATTACATAGATTAGAACTACTTGTTCGCCGCGCACCATCATCTGTGGTATGTGCCGGTTGCACTCCGAAATAGTTTTGGAAATAGGAGCTTCATTCACCAATGGGACTGAGGAAATAGTTGCCGCCGTGCCTTTGGGAACCGGTGTGCCTGTTAGAGAAATATCGTCATGAAGGTTGGAATTTGTTTAATTAAATTCGGAATATAAAGCAATTAATTTGACAGTACGTCACTTACCCAGTCCAGGAATCACTTTTCTTTTATGGAATCTTTTCCTCTTCCACACCTCTAGAACGTCAGTGAGCGCCATATTCCAGTGCTTGTCGAAAGCTACTATGGTCGCTAGTAGGTACCCTCTCACCTCACGGTCATTGCGAGTGATGATCTGGAGACAAAAAAGGAAGTTTCGTTAGCAGGGTGGTTAGTCCACGATTTCAGTACTGTACTCGAAAAGGTGAAGGCATGTTCTACAGACAAAAATTCGAAGACATGTGAACTGTGCCCGAGTGGTGACTGATTACCCAGTCCCTTTCGCAGAGAGAAGGTCTATATCCCAGTGGGAGCATTATCGGCTGATTGTACTTAGCAAAAATAGCAGAGATCCTTATACCAATAACAGTTTGATTGAGCCTAACGATGATATTAACCATTTTCTATCATACTTTAGCTTAAGACTGATGTACTGCAGCGCAAGTTTTCTAATAAATATAAAGCAACCAATTTGTTTTTACTTCAATACAAACGCCGCATATTAATCTCTACCCCCTGTTCCGTGTTGTCCTACGGGAAAAACATGCCATGTCGTTCAACCAGAAAAATTAATAAAACGGACTTGTTTTCAATCAGAAAACAACAAAACTAGAATTTCTCATGTTTTAAATTACATGGAAAATACCGTTGGAAAACTTAAAGTGCGACAGAAGAGGAAGGGCCTTGTAAAGGACTTATGAGTAATGTTCATCTCTCTTTGTTTTCAGACGGAACATTGCATGACAGGGCGTGGTAACTCCTTGCCCCATGTGTTCACACGGAAACCTACTTTCCAGCGCAGCAATATACCAACAGGCTCTATGGTAAGTTAATTTTAGAATTCAATGAGTGCTTAGAGATTTCCTTATTTCCGAGCAGAAAAATCATAGTAGGTACTAGTTCGATCTAATCTGTTACAATTTGTCCTGAAGCTTTGACTTGAAAATGATGACGTCTTTAAGCACTTTTGTCTGAACTTCTCTGTTAAGGAAAAGCTAAGCGAAGATTTTAGGGCCAAATGGTGTTTGCATTTAATAGTAGCACATTCAAGCAGTTCGGTAGAAGCCTCCAGTTACTCGTTTTCAGGACGGGTATGAATGTAAACAAAGCTTCTAATGTAGGGCTGTTTGTGACGTCATCAGCGTAACTTATACGTAGATCCGGGAAGCGTGTATGTCTTTCTTTATTACAATATCTCTTGGAAGGTTGCCAATTCAATTCAACTTTTCTACGAGCCACGAATTCTAGAACATTCCACTCTCCTTTTGATGGCAACATTTATTCTGTCCAACGAAACGTAAACACAATGACATTTGTAACATGTAGTACGTGTATGACAGCCTCGTGGTGATAGATGGCGCGATGCATCGGGGCTTAACTACAGGTGAGGTCAGTAAGGATACTGTAGCATTGACACCATTTAAGACCTCACATTAGAGTCTACCGAATACTACGACCTTCAACGGGATTCTACCATGAAATTGTTATCGCCCAAGATCTGCTAAATCACCACAACAAGGTGGGATACAGACACATTAAAGTGTTATAATTCAATCAGTAGCGAACAAATACGCGGTGTTGTTGCGGAAGGCGAGGTGGCCTCGTCGGGGGCCGATTTAATTCGCAAGTACCGCGCCAAGGTCCGCCGCTTATATCGTATGGAAACTTTTTGATTTTTCCTCCTCTGTGGCTTTTGGTTTTAAAGCCGTTAATGACAAGGTGACGGAAGAATGCGTGTGTGGAATCACGAATTTTTAAAACAAAAATGAATGTTTTTAACGAGTTCTTTGATTTTGACCTTGACTGCCAAATGCAATTCCAGAATGTAAGGTCACTAATGGAGTTGACGTACTTTTGTATTTATTGCCAGATTTTGACCTATTCCTAGTCTCAGCGTTGCTCCATGAGATTGGAAGCCAGCCAGGTGAAACTGTGCGGCAGACAGAATGCACTGCGGTACAAAAACACGAGCAGAGTTCACGCGAGTCGCATGGTCACAGTATAAATATTTTTACTGAGTGGAAATATACCCGGCAGCAGTCGGCAGACTGAAATAGACCGTATGACTTCAATAGAAGCTTATATGTTATACAGTGTAAAAATAAAAAGTGTAGCGTAGAAAAATAATTTCACAAGAGATGAAAAAAAATATAAGATTACTTTGAAAAGCGCGTTAAAAGCTAAGTATTCTTATTTATTAATCAGGCTTTAATCCTTTGAATGAAAGCCCAGCTTGCCTTTTATTTATAAGTGTATTTACTATATATCCAGATAAGAAAGCTTAAAACATAAAATGAAGTCGGCTAAAAGTATAGGTGATATTCCCCTCAGGTCACGAAGGTCAACTTTTAATAAAGTCCCGCCACAAAGGGCACGAACTTCAATATATAAACCCATTAAAATATCCATTACACCGTCTGAACGCCCCATATATCGAGCTTGAGCCAAATAAGGGCAATGTAAATAAAATTCAGCGGTTTTAACGTGACAGCTAGAATGACACGGCGGCTTCCGGGTTGAAAGTTGCTTTGGGCCCAAGGTCGGCTTCTTGCCGTCAGAGGGCACTGCTCTGCCGGCAAGTGTGCTTACGTCACTCGGTACTTTTGCGACCTTATGTTCAGTACTCGTTTTAATGCCTTATGCAGGCTTGTTCAAGAGGTGTTCAGTAAAGCCTGTGTTATAAAGTTTATTTCTTTAATATTTTAAGGCTTTCGATGATTCAGAACAGATCATAACCAGATGGCTAACATTTCGAAAACACTAAAATATAAGGAAATCAATCAATTATGAATATAACACTATAGACCGCATAACCTTCAATGAATAGACAGAAAAATAAATGTGTTTTTGTATACAAACACTCGGAGAGTCTCGGACAGGTGCGCCAGTTGCGTGCACAATACCTATGGCTGGCACCTGCCAATATTTATACACAGACAACACCTAAGTTCATACACATGTACTATTACGACACTAATTTCCATCTTCATATGAGATTAACAAATTTTTCTTCGGGCTATAATATTTTCGTCCATATAAAACGCTACTAAACGCACAAATTCTGGTGAAAGGGTTGGGGCCTTGTGATTTAATGGTGATCTCATAGTGACCTTTTCATACCGCCTTTATCTGACACCACTACCTGTTCAACTGTAAGTCACATACTCCAAGGTTAAGGGCTTGATAAAAAGTTTAAATCTTAGAAAGTAAAAGCAATATGTAAACATCCTACAAAACTCCGAATAGCGCCACCTTGGACAGGATCTATGCGAAGCGGATGTAATCCAGGAAGATCATTGGATGCAATTTAGCAATCATATTCCAGCCGTCAGAAAGACGCAATTGTAATGAATGCCTTGAACATGACCTAGCTCTTCAAAAACCATCCAGCTTCTTCTGGAATCTTCCGGGAATTTTGTACAACTGAGGTCAAAAGTATATGCAATTTAACAATCATAGTCGGAAATTGCATCAAGTGAAGAACGCAGGTGAAGGGAGGACGCACTCGTCCCACGACACTTGCTAGCTCATTGGGTGAACTATGTTGATTACTTGATCAGATGCTTCTGTTGATAACAGCACGGAAGAATACCAAGAGCAGCCATCGTGCAGAACTGAATGAACCAATTTAGAAGATGAAGCGTTTTCTCTGTCAATGTTTCCATTACGGAATTACCTAATTTCTGATGTCGGTTTAAAAGCTGTTGTAATTAATAAAGATATTTCAGAAAATATAAAGGCGTTGAATAGTTTCTATGAAGTAACCGCGCTAGAAAAGAATGACGATAATATTCCTGTGATTAGTATAGATGCAGTTTACTCATTAAATAGCACATTGGCTAGACAAAACACCTATACCTAAACCGTGAAATAGCATCTCATAAACAATTATACGCATTTCGCAGTTCGCAATACTCTACAAAACGATCGGACATCCCAGGAAGAGACTGGTCAAATTGATGATACGTAGTTCTCCGTCAGGGCCGAAGACATTTGGCTCGGTGTCGCCAAGGCGAAGGGCGCTGGGCACTGCCCAGTCTGTTACGCAACTCGTCTATTTTCAACAAAGTGATATTGCTGGCGATTGTGCGGAATCCACTGGCAGATGTGGCCGCCTACCGTTTATAAGGAATGTTTGCGTAGTCGGCTTGATAATTTGTACGTAATGGACAATTTATGGAGTTTTAAAGCTGTTAGAAAAGATGGAACAAAAAAGAAGAAGCAGAGTTATCGCATCTGGTTGGACTGCAAGCTGATCCTCATAGAGTTAAGGAAGATGTCGTTGACTTTATGGTGTTTATTCCATATTGCTTTTATATATCATCGAGGTGATGTATAAGCAATTTCGTCAGCTCAATATAATTATATCCATTGATGTTCCTCTGCAAGTTCATGATCTTACTATGTCATCGGACCATCTGGCCGGTGATCTACCTTACGGTCGTTGTCCTTAGTATATTAATTTACTACTAACTACCCAATATCATCTAAATATACATTACCAAGTCATCTTTAATGGCGTGCTCATATGTTTACAAGTCACACGTTTGTTGCATGTTTTCTTTTCCAACCTATCGGAAAATTTTCTTATTCTAATGCTTCAAAACTCGGCAATGCAAATGCGGCAACATAGTTTATTCTGATCGTTTTTCCTTCAACATTACGTTCTATTACAATTGAGTTAGCAGCAGGCATAATAATGTGGGAGCTACCACTGTAACTCGAACGGAAGGAAAAAGCTCTGGTTTCGTAACCCGAAGGTTGCAGCCGTGAAGATGTGAGGCCGATCGCAATCAGGGATGTGCCGAATTTTCGGTAATTCATTACTTAGTAATTTGGGTAATTATTACTCATCGTAGTTGTGTAATGGTTTGTTTATGGATTGATGTTAAGAGGTTTTTAGCGGTATTGTAAGGTCAAGTGTAATTTTAAGAGCATTCTTGTTTATAACTAGGCAAAGAGCTAAGTTAATAATGCTTGTAGATGAATTGGTTTCAACCAACAGATTCGTTTAAATTGCAGGCTAATTTGATTTGTTTACCACCTGTTCATGTTTCTATGAAATTGGACTATCTATATATCTTTTATCGTTATTAAATTTAAATGGCACCGTACAACCAGTTCTGTCTATCCGTAAAGCTCAAGTAAAGATATGTGAAGTATACACCTGTCCTATGGTAATGCAGTCTAAATAGATGTAACTTTAGTGAAAGTGCACAAGATATGCGATGCAGCACATTGAGCCACGTTTCTCCTCACACATGCGTAGAACTCATCTCCATGTTTATAATGATGATGGAATCTAAGATATTCTGGGTATTGACTGTGTCTGCTGCCTACGATCAAACGCTTGAATTTACTAGCTCTTTCTGGATTCATGTCTACTCATAGGTTGTGAAACTGGATTTAAAATAGTAGAATTATGATTTTTGAGGAGGCCTGTGTCCCTGCAGTGGGATCGGTATAGGCTGATGATGATGATTTTTGACAGATCTGCGCTGCATTGACCATAGATGGATAGACGATATAAACTTATTTTGACAGATCTGCGCTGCATTGACCATAGATGGATAGACGATATAAACTTATTTTTGTTTACCGAAACAAATTGCAATTACCACATCGCCATACGATACGATACCAAACCATAGTCTTCTAGGATGCCATTTTTTATTATTTGCTTATATGTAGTTATTCAAGTAAAAAAACAATTTCAATCTTGACCTGTCTTAAACCGATTGACGAGACAGTGATAAAACAGAATTTTTCTAATTTCTTATTTATGAAATTATCATATTAAATTGAGATTGCACGAGCTGTTTATCGTGTATAGGTATTAACACAAGCGATTAATCTGAACCGTCGTCATACTAATATAAGATAGGAAAGTTTTAATAGAGATTTGCATAGAAACCGATTAAAGTTAAGAGATCGATGTGAAACCTGTATGAATAAGTTGTAATTTCCATAATTAATTTAAGGGCATAATGTGTAGGCCGGCCATTTTTGTGTTTAATCGATGCGCCACGCTAGGTTTATTCCTGTATCAATATTGGACGAAGCAGTCTTGCATTACGAAATGCCTAAGGCCCAACTTCCACGATGCTACTGGAAAGTTACGTGTTAAGGCTCCTGAAGACAGGCGCGATGCTACAGCGCTACGCGCTTTAGTAGAACAATTTCTATGAAAACTTCATGGCCAGAATGCCAGAATGTAACAGCACTAGTATTTTAATGGCGGTCCCTACGCGATCCAAAAAATCAAAACTAGTCTAAAACGCGGTAATGCTCCTTCCCACGAGCGACACGCGTTGACAGAGGCAGCCGTCGACACCCGTCCACGGCTGCCGCAGTTGCCTCTGTCGTATACAAACAGTAAGTCGCGACTAGTGGTGTGACATTGAGACGTGGAGATTTGAGTCTGTAACACGTTACTTTTGAGTACGTCGTGTACGATGGCTTTAGAGAGCGGGATACATAATAATTACAACTATGAGCACATGTATCGTAAAAGCGATAACAGACAATAACTCATGTGAGTGATCGCAAATGAATATAATTATAGACTGGCGATAAGTGAAACACTTTTAGTATGACTTAATTGATGTAACAGATGAATGTATGCTCCTATACTATCTCCGAGTGAAAGACACAACGTATCTTGAGAGAGGTGAACGGTTTTGTCTTACTTTGCATTAGTTTAGTAGTAGATACGATAGACTAAATGGAAGAAAACATTATAATAGGGGTTAAAGTATGAAATTGCCGTTTTATTGTAATAGGTACTTCGAATTGACATAGAACCTTCATGGTTTGAGATTTTTAAGTGAAATTTTTATCACATGGTACCTATAAAGTTCTTCTTTTAAAAAAAATGTGCAACATTCGATTATTGACTTTCAGTTGTTTTTTTTATTCAGCTTAGACAAGAAAGATGGATACTTCGAAAATTCGAGTTATTTTTTAATACGAGTTCCGACGCGGAACTAACGCGGCAGAAACAGCTCGCAATATCAATGTTGCGTTTGGAGAGGGGACTGCTAATGAACGCACCGTGCGATTTAGGTTTAAACGCTTTCGTGATGGAAATTTTGATTTGAAGAACGAACCACGTGGAAGACCGCCCATACAGGTGAATAACAATGAATTGAAAGAGATGGTGGCAGCCGATCCGAGCCAAACTACCCAGGAATAAGCGGCATGGTTTAACGTTACCTCGTCAACAATATTGACTCATTTGCGTCAAATCAATAAAATAAAAAAATATGAGAAATGGGTGCCTCATGATTTGACTGATCTGCAGAAAGAAACGCGTGTTGAAATTTGTGTTGCCTTGTTGAATCGATACAGAAATGAAGGAATATTGGATGCAATGGCTGACCCCAGGTCAAACGCTGCAACAGTGTCCTAAAGCAAAGCTTACCAATAAAAAGGTAATTGTAACTGTTTGGTGGTCTCCGCATGGTGTTATTCACTATAGCTTTCTCCGATCTGGTCAAGCTATAACGGCAGATGTCTACTGTGCCGAACTCCGAACAATGATAGCAAAACTAGCAGTGAAACAGCCCCGACTCATGAATCGATCTTCAGCATTATTGCTCCATGATAACGCGAGACCTCATACAGTACGTGAAACCGTTTTAACTCTTCAGGAACTGCAATTAGAAACCATTCGTCGTCCTCCGTATTCGCCAGACCTTGCTCCAACGGACTACCATTTTTTTCGTGATTTGGATAATTTTCTACGTGATAAAAAGTTTTCTTCTCAGGAGGCAGTACAAAATGCTTTCACACAGTTTGTCGAATCTAGATCACGAGAGTTCTATCGCAAAGGCATAAATGACCTTCCTATTAGATGGCAGCAATGTATAGATAATAATGGTAATTATTTTGATTAGATAAATATGTTAAATTTAAAAAAAAAAACGAATTTCAATTTTTCAGTACAAATCGACAATTTCATACTTTAACTTCTAATATTAGCGGCCTGTTTGACCATCTTTTGAATAAGTCCCAATTCATTTATGTCAGCTAAAAGAATTTTTTTTAATATTTGCATTACTAGCAAATATGATAGCACTAGCACGTCAAAGCCCGATAAGAACTGCTAGTACATATTGAAAATTGGATGTCTTACCATAGCAATATGACGTCGATAGTAAAAAACGGTTTCGACAGCACCTGCTTTTCGAAATTGAGCCATATTCGGTAAATATTACAGTTTTTGCGCCGTTACTTAGGGCATCAGTGGTATCTAACAAATATCGCCGATAATCTAACTCAAATACAAACAAGGCATACTTGGTAAATATTGCCTGACCTTGCCAATAATATAGTCGCCATGCATCCTTGACTGCCACGCGTCTAAGGCCAGAGCACACGAAGCAAAGTTCAATGACGTTTGCTTTTCGCCATTTAGTATATAGGTCGCAGAAGTTAAGGCTGGTTTGGTAATAATACTTGAAAAAAGGTCGTATCGTGATCTATATTCGGTATTGAGCATTGTGACGGATTTGGTGTAAGGGCAAATGTGTTTTTGAATGCCATATTTTGGAAGTTTTGATTAAGGACAGTCTAAAAGATCATATTTAATGTATCTTTGTGTCGAAAATACATGGATATTGAGGGTAATGACTTACATAATGAAGTCGTTTAGCCATTGCAATTTGTTAGACGTAAGATATTTAATTATAATAGGTACCGGGGATTAACCGCCCACATGAATTTGAAACTCCAGTCGAAATATGTCTCGTCACATGGCTAGAGGATGATTGCCCGACCTTGAACAGTCTCCAAATATTCCGCCATCTCCCAAAGCTGTGACCATTGACCGCTAGAGAAAGTAAACAGACACTTGTGCGACGAACGTGCGGCCTTGGAGAGGCCGTCTCTGCCCGTCTACAACCAAAACGGGACTTTATATTTCTACAAATTGAGTCCAATTTCGTCCATCACTGATTTGGCGGTTCGAAAAAATTTGATGCGAGCGACCTTGAAAATTGCACCTTACCAAGTGGTTGATAGAGTGCATACTGGTGGATTATGTTGTGGTGCTGTATCTATTGCGGCAGAGGCAGGCAATAGGTACCCCCACGTCGCCACAGTGAAAGTGAGCGGTGACGCTGCACGCGGAAGCGTACCGCGGCAGCTAAGGTGAAGGTATGATAATGTGATTAGTATTTACTCGCATGCCTCGTTCAGGTAATACTGGATAATAAAACTGTTTATTTATAGACGTGTGGACGTTCCAGTTGCACTGGCTTGTGCTCGTGTTTTGACAGCTAAGAAAGTGGTTCTACAACTGTGGGCTCCGATTCTGAATGATGCATTTGACACACGACTGTGGAATGCTGCTCGTGGGTATTTCTTAGTTTGTAACGACGGGCGGCTTCGAGTCCGCATACAATATTTTCAATATTGCAAACATAAAAGATTTTGACAAACATTACACTCACCGTCATTTTATTTACCATCGGCGTAAAAGTACTACTTACCATCGGGGTGTAAGTTATTTTACCATTGTACATGACAGTGTACCTTCGGATTTTGTCGCATCATAAATTGTAAAGGCCCACGGATAACCCACGATCTATACGGTTTAAGACATTTATTTCTCAAAAAGAATACAATTCACTTATTATGAGAAATACAAGGTGGTAATCTTAAAACTAAATATAAGAATTACTTATGGTGAAGGTAGGTATTCGTAAATAAATTAGTAGACACAAATTTTTTACAATGTTGCAGGTAAAGGGAAAAAGTTGGTTTACTATTACATATCGATTCTTGAAGGCAAGTCAATAGCAATTACACATTAAACTATTTGTATGTACTGTAATGTTTCGGAAATACAGGGTAGGTATCCTAGTTTTCTTGATACTTAGCAAATTAGTAAATAATAATAATTGATGAGGTTGTAAATTAAATTCGTGTGGTGGGTTAAATTTAAAACCTAGAGAAAGCTTTTAAGATGTGGTGCTTTATGGTTCTTTTGTATAAAGTAAAGGATTGTATCTCTTTTATGTCATTAGGTAATGTATTATACAACTCTGCTCCTTCGTATAGTATATTTTTTCTTCCGTAATTAGTTCGTGGTGGTCTTAAGCAAATGTTGTTTTTTCGTCTTGTGCTACGTTTTTGTGTTTGTCCTTTTTTTGTAAATGTTATTTTTGAGTGTATATTTTTATTTAATAGCTTATGTAGCTTATGTATATTTACATATCTGTGATAGCGTCATCAATTTAGTTTCTTTATAATTTTTTTCAGTCGGAGTTAGGTTTTAGGATAATGGAATAAGAGTTTTATTATTTTGTTTTGGCATGTTTCGATTTGTTTTAAATTGGTTTTAGCTGCAGTGCCCCACACCTCTATTAGGTATTCTAGGTGAGGTTTTACCATAGAGTTGTAAATGATATACCTAACCGATGTCGGCAAGCAGCGGACGATCCCTCGGAGCGCGCCCATGACAGACGATAGTTTAGATTTTAACTTATCTAGATGTATCTGCCATGTCAGATGTTTGTCTAGGTGGAGACCAAGACAACAAGACAAGACCAACCTATAAAGGTTCGTTATTTACGTATAGATTTGAGTTGTTTGCGACTTTTATGTTCCTAGCACTAAAAACAATATAGTTTGTTTTAGAGGTATTAACAGTAAGCAAATTGTCTTGGAACCATCTAGAGAGAGTGTTCAGATCTTGTTGTGCTTGTTCGATGATATCTTCGATATTGTTTCCAAATAAAAATAGGCTTGTGTTATCAGCATAAAGTATTATGTCGCCTGCCAGGTTTAGGTTATGTATGTCATTCACGTATAATATGAAGAGCAGGGGGCCAAGAATGGATCCCTGCAGTACGCCATAGGTTAAAGTTTCGCAATGCCAAAATCCGGATCGAAGCTGGTTTTGTTTTTAAAATATGATTGACTGATACGCGTGACGGATATCCCCTATCCAAGGTCAGTGTCAAAGCCGAAACAAACGTCAAAAAACTGCCGCGTTCTGAACGCAACCGGACGCATTTATGTAACAACTTAAATGTGTAGCAAAAAACTAAAATTAAGTTCAAGCTTTTTCTTAAAGTGTAGAAAATGACTTACATTACAAGTATAAATATTAAATGCTTTTGATAAAATATCTTATTTAGAAAACAGCTGCTGTAAGCTTTCATACTTACCGAAGAGCTTTAGCAAAGTCCTCTCTTTCTCTTTTCCAATTTCGTTTTGTAATTTCTTCATTTTATTTAAACACTACGTTAAAATGTTGACTTGAAATCGACTTGCCATTACATCTGAAACTCTCATTAAATATAGGTCTCGATTGCAGCATAACTGCTCAATATTCCATTCACGACAACGTGTAAGAAAACATAACATCTGTCATTTGTCAATAGCAACCGAAATGTGGCGACGATGTAACATGTCATAAGCATCGTGATACTTTAGCAGCAGCCATTTCTTTCGTAACTTTCTTTTTTATTAACAACTTAAGAAATCTTGCTTTAAGTGCTTGTCATCTTTTGTACCTTCTCGTTGCTTTGTTACGTCGAAAGACCTCCAGATCTAGAATTAGGCCTAGGACAACTGTCATACCTACCAATTTCTGATAATTTATCATATCTTGATGACGTGTGGACTTGTCACTCATCTCATTAAAACCCACGACCTATCCAACTCGTCAAAACCGCGAAAGTCGCAAACGCGGTCGTGTCTCGTTGCGCGATCGCTCCAGATCCGGCACTCTCGTTTTCGGCGCGAGCGCAGCCGCCACGGTCACGGGCACCTGACGCCGGTGTTTTTGTTTCGTTCGGCATAATTCGGCGTTGTGACGTCATGTGACAGTGGTCGCCTGCCTTTATTTGTGATAGTGTTATTGTGTGGCGTGAGTTACTTTACTGTGTTGTGTTTGTTTTATGGACTTGACTTTTACTTTCGCTTTTAAGGTAAAGTTAGCGTTAGTTTGTTTAATTTGGGCGTTATTGCTTGATGATTTAATCAACCATTTTATTTGGTAACCAAGGCGTACGTACTGTTTATGTTTCCTTCAGAAAAGTCGGTTTTACTTCCAAAAATTAAGTTTGAATCTCCATAAAGCCCAATTAATGCAGTTATTATCAAAAACCTGCGTCTGAGGCCGTGACTTCCGCGTTTTTTCCTTCGTTTCGGGACCTTCGCGTGACAAATAAAACAATACTTGGTACACTCTGTGCATTGAGGCGCAGTGTTCACGTGACGATGATTTCTTTTGACGTCACGCTTCACGGGACTGCGTGAAGGCGCAAAAACTCAATCAACATCATTTAAATTTTACTTTGATAGCAATGGACGCCTGACTACAATGTTGACGAAGTTGCTGATTTTCTTAGTTTCTTCAGCGCATGTCTATGTATCTATATCGTAATCAACTCGGCATGTAGATATCTCTTCTCTTCATTGGAATATCAATTTAGAACCGTGACTTTTAATTTAAGACCATGGCCATGATGAGTCGACCTTATTAATAACTTAAAATATAACTGAAACAGATTTTAAATTAACTCATTTAATTAATTAACTTCTCAGTGGAACTTCAAAAGACTCTATCAACATTCATTAATTTACTTAGAAATCGCTACTTCGTCTCCAAACCTTGTTAACTTCTATTTAACAAAACCAAAGAGCCAAAAAACCATTGAACCACAGACCTTCATCAGATGCTGCATTGTAGAGGTAGGAAGGAAAACGGAGCCGGAAATTCAGCCGTGCATAAAGATCCAGACGAAAAAATACCGGAATCAAATGAGCGGCCTTCCTCGACATTCGACAAGGCCAGCCCTTTATCGAATGATAAAAAAACAAACAAACACGATGATAACCACGTCACAAGGTCTTGGCCCTACTCACTGGGTAAAGGTCGAGGTATTTGTTTTTTGTTTGGATAAGAATAGCCTCTGGAGTTTTTTTCCGTCAATCCTCATCTTGTTTACATAGTAAACTGGAGAATTGTTTGGCAGGTATGTTTGCTGTAGGGCGCAATAAAATATTATACTGTATCTCCCATTAAATTCATGATTCAACCAAAAGTTATGCGATATTAACGTCTCCATGATACCGCGAATTTTATCGTTGCCGACAACATCGTCCATATAAAATCTTTAATAGTAAAGAACAGTCTTCTGCCGACCCTACGCGGTAAAGTAGCAAGGGCCAGGCGTCATAACTAAAAAAGAAAACATTGCTACTTCTACTAAAAAAGTGTACTTAAGATATACGCAATGACACTGTCGCGTTATGTTTGACAGATACATTAGCAGTGGCAAACAGCTTGTTGTGTAACCTTGGTTTTTTTCTGTTTACCAACAATATTTTGGCTAATAAGACCCTGAAATTGTAACAATATTATAACGTGCCTTTTGTACTATATTTACTGTAGCGTGTGTGAAGAACATAACCAGCCTATAATGTTCCCACTGCTGGGACACAGTCCTCCTCTCTGTGAGAGGGAGAGGGCCGTAATCCACCACGCGGGCCTAGTGCGGGTTGGTGGATGTCACATGTCTTCGAATTTTTGGTTCTAGGACATGCCGGTTTCCTCACGATGTTTTCCTTCACCGTTTTGAAAGCAGAGGTGGTGAAAATATTTACACAAGGTAAAGCGCCTGGCTGGGTTCGAACCCACGACCTACAACTCGGAAGTCGGGGCCTTTACCACTGGGCCAGCAGTGCTCTCTATGTAAAGAACATGAAATAGCATATTTGTAAGTCGTCTAATTGACATCTTGGAGAGTCAAACAGTTTAAAGGTCTTGCCATGTGAGTCCGAACAACCATAAACGATGTGAAAAGCCACAAACAATCGTTGTTGGACTTAGAGCATTTTCACAAAACGAGTCACCGCAAAACCAAAAAGGTATTATTATCCATATTTGCAAGACCACAATTTCCAGATAGAAAAAAATCTTGATGATTGCCCAAATTTTAAGTTTCCCACTACAAATTACCAACATCCGCATGTCCTTGCAGAAAGCACGACGAATAATGAACAAGCGCATAATAATTCTCACTCACAAAGTAATTTTAATATAGGAAGCATGTACCACGGAGTATAATGGGCGTTAATTACAAAAGTGATTAATGGAAATACTCTTTAGTTTTTGCTTGAGACTGAACTTTTTGCTGAACAGCGAGGCTTTCTTCTAATAAGGTTTCAAATGTAGGATGATCATGTAGATAATACAACAATGCTAAAATAACGCCTTCAGGGAAAACGTGGTGTCCAAAAATATGATTAAATCCGTACATGCCTTCATTTTCAAAGACGTAGTTTTTTGTTTGCGTGACATATTTATAACAAATCTGAAGGCCAACTCTCGTAATTTAAAACGTTCAAAATCTAGTCGCAGTCTCATCTCGGCGACAAACGACAAAGACGTATTTTTGACAGATTGAGACTGAGATTTGACTGTGAACATTTTTAAAACTACAAGAATTCCCCCTCTGATCTACTAAATGAGTCAACACTACTCAAGACGCAGTATAAAGACTTCTGTCGTAGTTAAAATATACTCCGCAAATTAAGCGATGCAGCGCTTTGAAAAAGTCTTGGATACTACAGCGGTGGTCAGCGGAAATATAAAAGGAAAACGTAAAGATTTACTTCATGCAGTAAGATTAATGCATCAGATAAATTAACTATTATTATTTTAAACTTCCGGATCATAATACTTCCAAAGGTTACCGAGAACGGAGCGCTGTCCTTGTCAAATTAATATTATTTTTGGATAACTGCACCAACCGACCTTAAAATTAATTGATCAGTAAAATTATTTTGATTGAACGTTAAACGTTACGTTATTGAACGTTACGTTTGATAGGTGTAAAATTTCCGCATTTTCAATTAACACTTAGATCGTGATCTTATAGATAATATCATAATTATATTATTCGTTAGGGCAGGCATATTTAGCCTTGCAATGCAATCATCATTTTTAAATATTAAAAATATTATATATTTATATATAATTATTATTACTTATATGTTATATATATTAATATATTTTTTTTATTATTTGTAAAGTCTGTTTGTGCTAGTGCTAAAAGCTTTTTGTGTTATTTCTCATACAACATAAATCACCAATAAACTATTTTTGGATGCAGCTCAGGAATACCTTTATTTTACACGGAGCGACGCGACGGCGTATCTGACCTCCACAACCCAATCACTGGGTAATATCCCATGGTAAGACTGGGTGTCAGATTTTCGGGCTTCTGACGTCCCGTAACGACTGCCAAACATCCACGAATGGCAGCCAGAACCTACGGGTTAACGTGTTTTCCGAGGCACAGGGGACTCTGTATGTAAAGATGGTCACTCATCCATGGACCGACCCGTGCGGCTGTTATTACTTACCCTCTTACCCCTCATTCACTCTATGTGTATATTCTCACTAGCTGTGTCCAGCGGTTTCACCCCCATAAGTTTCGATCCCGTGGGAATATCGGGATAAACAGTAACCTATGTGTTAATCCTGGTTATAAACTATCTGAGTGTCAAATTTTATTCAAATCCGTTCAGTAGTTTTGCGTGAAAGAGTAACAAACATCCATCCATCCATCCATACAAACTTTCGAGTTTATAATATTAGTAAGATTTCTATGTATCCCGGTTTATTTTTTGGCGATGATGGGAGGATAATTTAATGACTGCAAAAGTAATAGGAGATAACCATCCAATTTTTTATTTCCAAGTAGTTACCCAAATGCACGATTCTGCGTAGTACAAAAGAGACCGTGAAAATTATGACAAATAAACCTTATAGGCCGATATCTGAGGTCAACCTAACGATATGATATAATTTGTTATTTTAATCCGTTTATGAAATATCTCAAGAACAAATCTTTACCTAATAAAGTGATGGCCGTTTATGATAATGTTCAAACTAATGTATTTAGGAAATACTAAAGTTTATGCTAATAGCTACCATTGGCCTTTGTTAGACCATTTTTAAAAATAATGTCTTTGAAAAGTTTTATTTTGTGCAATAGTTATCTTGTGTAAGATTTCCTCAAACCATTCATAGGTAGTTTTTACAAAAAGATGTTAAACATGGCTTATCAAACGTGCATACCTTACGTATAACTTACATTTTATGTTTTAAGTTATTGAAACACAGCCAAGAGCACTTCACAATCAATTTATTATGCAACACAGAACCAATAACAAAATTATCACGAACCACACACACCACTCCACAAATACGTATTATCGTAATCAAAACAATATTATCGTAGAAGTGCATAGAGCAGGAAGCTTGCGCGGGCGCCGACCGTGACAGTTGCCGCGAGGTCGCGCAGGCACACTGCAACGTAATAGTGACGCGTTTTGCGTAACAATACTTTTGTTCTAGTGTCTCTGATTGATTGGTTCAAAGTCAACGGATGGTTAGAGAAATTATAGCCTTTTAAAAATTCTGTAATTAAAAATAATTTTTATTACATAGTAGCTGTTTTGTTGATTTAATGTTGCATCAATAACAGTAAACTTACCTTATTGACATAACTTTTTTTGTGTAAAAAGTGATGTTGAATAGCATTTAGAAAGAAGGAAAGACATTCGTAAGAAATGAGCTCATCAATAATAAATTAAATAACCACTAAATTTAAGTAACAATACGTTAAAGTAAAATTTAATTTAAAATACTTAACACTTCAAAAATGATTGCACAATCTGGCAATCTTATATTACAAGCGCAATCTTCTCGTTTTCTGACATTAGTCAGCTTCTAAATCTCACAGTCATACATTGTGATGCTAAACTTTCACATGAGGTGTTATGCGCAGACGCAGTGAAGATGCAAATTGCGCCAATCACTGATGATTCAGCGATATCATGTACGAACGTTTCCCAGTATTTCGCTAAAGATCTTTACTTTACTGGGAGCCATTAGCATTGGCTATAAAATAATCATAAAAGTAAGTAAGCAGTAGCCATAAAATTCATTATTACATACAAACTCTAAGCAAATCGGTGACTTTAATCAATGTGCATAAGACATTACTAGCAAGTAAAAGTTATGTAAAATCTGTTGAGTTTATATACGTAAGTGCACACATTCCTACCTTGGGCATAACGTTTTGAAAGTTACCTAAAAAGCTGTAAGACCTCTTAACACTTATTGTGTTTGAAAAACATGACATTGCATTATGCGATCCGTTCACACTCGACTGCCAATACAAATAATGGGACAAACTTGGTTTAAGCGATGATGGCATGACACCAACAAGAGCAAAGACTTATTGGCATGTAATCCTGGAATAAACCAATGATGGCTCTTAAAACAATAGTCGTAAAGTTCAGAGTTGAATGAGATCTCGTTAAGTTGACAAGGAAAATGGCCGCGGGAAAAGACGACGAAGTTCTGAAGTTATCTACGCATTACATTATTTATCTCTATTCATTTACAATAAGTTAGCTCAGATGTTGCTGCTATAATCATCGGGGAAAGCCACTATGCACGCAAAGGTCGAGTTAGCATCTGCGGGTCACTTAAAATTACTGTAATATGAACCTTTGCACATTCAATCTCGGACTCTAGCATTTGCATCAATCTCCCGTAGCTCCCGGCGAAAGTAATGGCTCGGAAAGACAATGTATTTATTAATCGTGTTGTCTATTAGACCTACGCTGTTCGCGAATGTTCAGGCCATGCTTTACATGTATTAACTGTAGACACAATCGGTCTTTGTCTCTGCATGTTGAGGCTGCAACCGCAACGCATGTGCGTGGGAAGATGAAACACACATTATGATTATGTATGAGCCATTTGTAAGCTCGTTTTTCCATCATAATAGCTTTTATGTATAAGGAAGTTAATATTAATATTGGTGTTAAAATACTTTTCTTGTTAGGGGTTCTTGTTTAGTGGTTTGATGACGTTTTTTTTTAGTTAAATATGTCCAGACATTTAATATAAAAATAAAATTAATGTTCCGCCATTTTTTTATAAAAACAAATAAAAAATGCAGTAAATAAAAGCAGAATACTAGTTTATTCTTTTAATTAGAAAATTCAAAAACGTGTGCGGTGCATACAGTACGTCCGTCACCGTCGGCGGTCAAACGGCGACTGCGCTTCGAGTGCGCCTCGGCCGTCGACAGGCGGAAGCGTGCGCGCGCGCACCCGCGCAAGGCTACGCTCATGACCTCGCACCGTCTTTGTCTAGCGCTATCTAGCGTCTGTTTACCCGCGAGGCCGAATGCATCATACCTTTGCTTGGCGCGTACTTGAAAACTAAATGATTATTGAAACCATAAATTTATCGTTAGGGTATACGTTTCTTTTTGAAGAGAAACCTTGTAGATAAATTGGGTGATAATGAATCGAGGTACTGAGGTGTTTCGGCTGAGGCGCTAAGTTTCATGTATTAACATTTATATTGTTTAGTTTTACATTTGTTATTTAGATTTTTAATAATTTAATTATGTTTTATTTACAGATATGGCGCGATATAAGTGACCGTATCAACTGTATGATCGAGTGGGAGCTGTCAGTGAGATGTAAGTAGAAAAAAATAACACTATTGATTTAAATTAAAACAATGATGGATATGTACCAGAGCGAATTAATTGATTTTATTGTAATTGTAACCAATTCTGGCGGGATTAAGGTAATTAACAAATAATAGAAAATATTGTGCTGAAAATGATGTAGGTAGGTACAGCAAATTAGTAAAGTGGTTTCTCAGTTACATGAAACGCGGCATCACGTTGTTAGAGCCTAGTTATTTATAGAACAACACGATGCGACACAACACGAATAAATTAAGCAAATATGGGTATAAGTGCTTATTATACCAGTTTAAAATCAAACCAAAATACCCAAGGTTAGTTTTGTTTTGCTTCCTATGCCTTAGTTTTTATGTTCTCCAGACCTTTGTACTAGGTATTGCCTAGATACCTAGAATTGCGAGTTTTTGCGGTTAGGTACGACATGGTTAAGGTCAACAAATTAGCTGAAATAATTAGAGTAGGTTATGGGTTACGGACTGTAGCGTTCAGTCTGAAGTCTCTACGTTGAGTCGTACCTCACCGAGCAAATATGCAATGAATGAAAAAAAGTCTAATTTTATCAATTTAATATTCATTATCAGTGACGTTTTGTAGGTTTTCGGCTTTTAGATAATGTCATAAATTTACCTACATTTTTTAATATTTTAAAACGTATTTATTTCCTGCAGAGTTGAATGTAGTCACTGTAGTCAGTTAAAACCCACTGGCACCTACCAGCCTGCCAGCCTGCAGTGTGCGGAGGCTTTTTTTTAACCTCAGTTTGAATGTAGGCGACCTTGTCATTGCTCACAATTCGGGGTGAGCAGCTAACGTGTACCGACCTCAGAACAAGTTATATATCTTTATACCTACTTAGTTTAAAAAAAAAATCTTTTATAAAGATGATATTTCGGATGACGCTTTTTAAATGTTAATAAGGAAGCAGCAATAAAATAGTTTTTTTTTAAAATATCATTTTGTAAGCAATAAGAAATTCCGTTTAAAAGTCAGTAATTATTTAAAGCTATCATAGAACCTCTACTAAGTACTTTGTTATGTCGTATTCTGGCAGTAAAGCCTGCTTCTAGCTAAATAATTAATTTCTGTAATATTGATGAAATACACAATATCCTTAACAAATTACTAGAAAACTCAACTTCCTACATAATAGTTCTAGGCTGAACAGGACTGGAGTCACCTGATATTTATCCTAGACATTTTATATGCATTTGCATACTTATGCCTACAATAATATCTTCCGCCTCGGTAATAAAGCTTGTTTTTCAAAACGTTAGCTGAGTCGTTATCCTTCGATCAATTTAAACTTAATGAGCTGGGTAGAGTCACGGTAAAATTATCTATTACCGTGGTAGAGTTTATATAATATGAGCTTCTAATCTTATAATGACTGCCTACACAAGTTTTTTTCTTTTAAAATTAGTCTAGTGATTTCGTTTCATTTGTAACAAATATGTGGAGCTGTTTTAAATGTATCAGATATATCTTCTTTTTTTATTGCTGAATGAGCCTGCTCTTGATCTTGATCATGCCTGATGGAAAGTGATGGATGAGGTCTATGATGGAACGAACGTGCCCAGAAGATGTCTGTTCACTCTTGCTTTGAAGGTTGACGAGTTAAATGTGGAAGAAAACACAGACCGGCAGAGAGTTGCACACTTTAGCTGTGGAACTTTTTTGATACGTAGGATAACACACACTACCTTACATCTTCAAATAAATGCTGGAAACATATTTTTATTTCAGAACCCAGTAGTAGGTCCCAACGTTCTCTTTTCTCCTTCGAAAGGCCTAATAAATGCAAAGTACCCTCTTTTGTAATGATAAAACAAACCACAACCTTGCACAACAAACGCTGTTTAATTGAACGAGATTACATAATCAGTAGGTTTCAGGAAAAAACATTAATATTATTTCCTGTTCACTACGAGTACCTACTAGAACATGACTTCTGTCCCTGATAAGCTAATTGAACATATAAATGGACATAATTGTTATCGATTGTTCTATTAATAAGTATCGCGTCAGACCCTAAAGTTTTGAAACTTCAAGTTCTGATAGAGGTCCGGACCTCTGCTACTGAAATCAATTCACGAACTTCTGTCAAACAACTTGAATTTTAAACTTCTTTTAAGTCGATTTTCCGGATTATAATCAGGCTAAACAAGTCATCATATTTCGAGGAATATTATTAATAACATCTTACAGATATGTAAAGGCCACCGCCGCAATAAATGTATACCACGAAAATAATCTCGAGAAAAACTGAAGTCAAAAAAGGTGCGCTAAAAAATCGGTTCCAAATATAGGCGCGCATACTCTTCGAGCCTTTCATGGTAACGCCTCTAACTAAGCAGTCAATTACACATCGAAGTGTTGCCTTCAAGGCGAGCAGCACCGAAATCGAATAATGACAGATAAATGTCTTAAATCTACTAGGAAGTATCGTGCCCGATTCGTCCTAGCAAGCCCTTGTTAACAGCACGCACACCGGCGTGCAAGCGTGCGCACGCGTGCACACATGCGCGCGCGACGCACACGCGTTCACAAAAATGGCCATGAGATAACTGACATCACAGCAAGGTCCCGCCGGTTGGTACGGTCAGCTAAACAAATTTTTGTTTCAGTTAAAAATGGATTAAAATGCAACGTTCCTGTAACTTGACGTCATCAGTCGTTTCTATTCACTATTCAACCCTGAACTTTGCATGAAAACACGAAAATTATGCATTTTATATCCGCAAAATAAGGTAAACTATAAATTTACATATTATGACGTTAGTTTTGGAATTAATGAGCCGTCTGGCTCACAATTTATATGTGCATCTTTATGTGCTGGGTATATATTTAAAAAAGCCATAAAAATAACTGCTAACAAACTTTTAAACAAAATATCTTAAGACTAAGTATAATTTATCTTAACCGTGTCTAAAACTTTTAACTCAAGCTCTGACTCAGTAGGTACATCTTCTTTAAATAAAAAAAAGTATTATAATAAATAAATAAAATGTTTATCACACAGAGGTGCACTATCAGTAACTACATAATACCCAACATTCCGACACTTTCAAAACCTTTTTAATCATTCGTAAGTCCCGAAAGTATCCATATCGCAAAATAAAAAGTCATTTATTCAAATCAGGCTGAAAATCAGCACTCGTTGAACGTCCAAATTACATAAGACAGTCAAACAGACCCCAAAACGCCCGCCCTTCACCACTCCCTAATGCTTTAACTGGAAAGTGGCGCAACAAACTCCGTAGCTAGTTTCAGTGCCGACAAGTTCCATGCATTTTCTTATAGCCGTAACTTGCTTTGCTGTCTGTACCGCCACGTGCATCACGCATGCTGCGTAACATATAGTAATGACAGTGTTTGTGTCGGCGTCTCGACGACAGCCGGCCTTCGGACCCCGGTACCGATGAATATTTTTTTTAACTTAGCTTAGGGCGGGCCCACGCAACCAAACGCATGCTTTTTAATTCCTGCATACACTTGAACTAAATTTGATTGTCGTTGACACTGAGCAACTAGATAACTTTGAGGTGACCGATAGACCTTTAAAGAACAATTAGGAGTTGAAATTAATTTGGTGTGTTCAACCTTTACATTTTTTTTTAATTTTTCTGCTTCGTTGGTCTTTGAGACGAAATTTGTAACAGAAATAAGGTTCAAAATAGGCTATTTTCCTAAAAAAATCTAATTAGTCCGTCAGATTATCAAAAAATATTGACCCGTATTTTTTCTTTTGTCAATTATATAAAAAATTATGAAGATATCACTCACCCGTTTAAGTTCCACGTGCCGTCACTTGCTTGCGACATTTTTGACATCACGACCCCCCACTCCCAAATTTTGACGCGCTTTATCTTTGTAATTTTTTGTTTGATTGACAAAAGAAAAAATACATGTCCATTATTTTTCGATAATCTAACTGACGGACTAAATATTATTTATTTTTTTTTACCCAGGCAACTACCCTATTGCGCGTTTTCTATTTATTTTGTGTAATATTGAAATACGCAACAAAGAGATATTTAAAATAATCAAGTTATTAGTATTCAAGGTAACAAGGGCTCAGAGCGATGATTACGATTTGTTCACTTGTATTTTGTATAAGGAAACGAATTTGTACAACATAGACATATATTTAAAGCCGGCTACGGGCTATGTAATCACTATAATTACGTCGTTTACTGACAAAAATACTTTAGTTTAAAGGAAAAATGTGTTAAAGAGAATTAAAATACAGTTTAAGTTTCTTTTCACATACCATACTCAGCTGGAAAAAAATCATAAAACAATGAAAATAAATGTGTGATTCATATCGGATGATTCAAAGAGGGAGGATAAATGATTCATGAAATCATTCGCGGATAGTGATTAATCAATTCACTGTAATTTACCAATACCAACACTATAAAACATGTTTCGATCGAGCTTATAAATACATAAATAAAAAACGCCACGAGCTCCCAATTTATTTGCGCTCCGTACGCCAGACGCCACGCATTGCACCGCACCAATAATAGAAACTTGCAAATCGCGCTGCGCAGACGCCGGCCGGACGGACGGCCTGCAAGGCTCTTCCTAGACGACTGTGACTCAGCACATGCACTTCTAGAACCGTCTGCATGCCCTACTGAAACCATATTCGTTCAATCGTTCCTACTATTAATTTCACTCAGAATCTAGATAGCTTGTTTAGCGCGGGATGTCCGGACTGCTTTAGCTATAATGGGATATCGTTTGACCATGATTTCAGTTCAGTACAGTTTCTCACTGCCGCTGGTACTTTTATGGGTTTCTAAGTGTCATCAACTGCTTTCGGAGAGATCCTGAGAAGTATTACTAAGGTTAACTTAAGGTCGTAGGCAAAGCTTAATTGGAACACTTCCACCTTAAAAGGAAAGGCCAATGATGGGGTTCCAATTACCTATTACCGTTCTATCAATAGTTCTATTAAACACGTTTACATGACTTCAAGTGCTCTGCGTTGCTAATTAAATCAAATGCAAATTAATTAGTGGAGGTACCAAGGCAACTGCGATGTTGTTACATGCGTCGCAACAATAAGTAGGAGCAGTTTGTACTAGCATGCCCTTGTGGTGTTGAAATTATGTATAATTTATATGTGGCTCAAATTGAATCAAACGTAGTCATTGTAGCTAATCTTACAACTAGGCCCAAGTTAATATGTCAGATTTCTGCACAGAACAGTCTATTTTCAGGAAATTTTCTTTTAAGGGCGAGGGCGCCCACGAGCAACTTTTGTCTCAGCAACTAATTTGTCTCGCTTGACGTCCGAGACAAATTAGTTGTATATGGCTATGTATGAAAGTGCGCGCATGTACCGACGCGACGCGACAAAGACAGCACTTTCATACAAACCTGTAGACTTGATGTGAAACAAAACAAATCGCCCTCCCTTAGATTTTTATTGACGATTCAAGAAAACAATTTGGACAAGCAGGCAAAATTATTCTCAAACATCATTGATTGGTGTTATTAATTTTGCAAATGCAAACTGGCAAATGTTTATTTATTTCATTTCATTTATTTGCATACCATAATGTGAATTAAGTTGTTAAAATAGGCTCAAAGCTAAGATACAGTTATGGACCCTGTAAGCGTATCTTATAATTAATAATGAATTTAGTTAACAAGAGGTCAGTCCGATGCCCAAATATTTGTTCAGACAATCAATTCCAAGAGACAGATATATCAATTATTGTGATACATGGGGTTTTTCAATTCAAGAGTTAAAATACCATCTACCGATTTTTATGACTGTCGATCAAATGGTGTTTCAAACGCTTTTCGACCTCTTCTTCTTAATTCATCTATCAAATTCTTGGGATTCTAATTTGACTTATATTTAAAGCTCACGTAGTAACTAGGCTTGTACGAGTATAGCTTGGTACAATGCACCTGGTATTGACTTAACATGCAGTTTTACTTGTTTGCTGAAGAAAGTGGAGCAGACAGTATACTGTCTCGCTGAAATATTTATCAAACGATATGTCTTGGACACTTGTTTAAGTACACACTTACTTTGGCATAACGCAATCAAATATTATCTTCTGCAAACACGTTTACAGGATCTTTTTTCGATAAACAATGTATCTTTAAACCGTTAAAGCCGAGTTTCCTCCATCAATGTCTAGTTAATGTTCCGCAATGTCCAGTCTCTAGAAAGGGCTTTGTACTATTTCGGCATTAGGCAAGCCATCAGTCATCAAAGCGCGCGTGCGCAGCTTCCGCGTTGGAAACCAGCCAGTTATGTACAAAGGATGCATTAAGGACCCAGAATTATGACACACGATCTAAACACGGATTGGCTGTAAAGCATTTTGTTTTTAGAGTTATGTGTTCTAGTTCGTTATTGCCAGTTTTAGAGGCAGATT
The DNA here is from genome assembly GCA_947507525.1 of Apamea epomidion. Classification (NCBI taxonomy): domain Eukaryota; kingdom Metazoa; phylum Arthropoda; class Insecta; order Lepidoptera; family Noctuidae; genus Apamea; species Apamea epomidion. Next base: position 21,771,214 of record OX382226.1, read on the forward strand.
TGACGCGTGGAAAGTACAAGCGGATGGCAACGGATTTTTCTTAGTGACGATTAAATCAGGCGATGCTTTATACACACATCGAAAGTGTCTACGGATCAAAGTATTTGAAAATATATATATTATAATATTATACTAGCTTCCGCCCGCGGCTCCGCTCGCGTGGATGTCGGGAATCATCCCACGGGAACGTGCTACCAGGATAAAAGTATGTCCTTCCCCAGGATGCCATCTATCTCTTTGCCAAATCAGAAATTCAGTGGTTTAGGTGTGAAAATGTAACATACAGTTTCAAGTTCAAATCCTCCCCTTAAAAATCCAATTACCCCTTTTTGCCCTGTCAGGGTCAAAAAGGTCGTCAGGGGTCAAGTTTCAACAAATTTACATACTTATTATTTATTATTTTCTGTCAAAAGTATTAATACTAATTTTCGAGTTTTTACAGGGGAGGATTTTACTGCATAGTAAAATCCTCCCCTGTAAAATTGACTACCCCTTTTCAGCCCGTCAGGTGTAATTTTCGAAAAACCTTGATACACATTATTCTTTGCTTTCGATCCTAGGTATAAATACTGAGTTTCGAGTTAATCGGACCGCGCGCTAAAATTCTTCCATACAAACTTTGAAACCCCCCAATCCCCTTTTAGGGGGTAGTTTAAAAAAACATAAAATGGCAAACTTCATAATTTACTTAGATTAGTATTGGTGCCAAGTTTCAAGTTTATTAACTCAAGGAATAAGATTTTCCATACAAACAAAATCCCCCCATTTCACCCTCTTAGGGGTGGGATTTCGAAAAACCCTTTCTTAGTGAATACCTACTCTTCACTAAGAACACACCCTCCAAATTTCATGTCTCTAGGACCAGCGGTTTAGGCTGTGCGTTGATATATCAGTCAGTCAGACTTTGAATTTTATATATATACACATATAGATAAAATACTAGCTGACCCGACAAACGTTGTTTTACCATATAAATTATTTCTAGCTGCCCGGCTACTTTGTTCGCGTGGTGTCCACCGCGCCACGAGAATTTTATATATTAGATATATAGATTGCCCTATTGAAAATAAATAAAACATTTCTATTTAGATTGATTAAATAAAATGTTTTCGTATGTGTAGATCGACGAAGTACTTAATTACTAGCAAAAACGTGCTTGATCCCTAGACACTTTTGATGTGTGTATTTAGATCTTATTTCGACCACAATCAAGAAATGAAATGTCATTTTCCAATTACCTTACCTGTCGATAGACTTCTACAATCTCTGGATTTTTTTCAAAAATGGGCATCTTATCTAAACAATGTCTTAATTTATTACCTTTTATAACAAAGCTCAAAAGACCAAAATTAAGTAAGGTATGCAACAGCACATTTTACTACCTCTGAAAAAATCGTAGCCCCAGTCGGATTACAGGCTCTGGTACCAAAATGGTCCTTACCAAGGTCAGAGACCAAAATTAAGTAAGCTGTACATTTTCTGGTCCTTACCTTCACTCTCAGTCTTTTGTCCACATACTCTTTCAATAGTTCGAGAGGACCTTCCATCGTCTCCATCCGAGTGAGCACATTTTTCACCTTGATCTCCCTTCTCGGTACCATGCCTGAAAATAAACATTACTATGTATCAAATAGATAATATAATAACAGTATTAATGTTTCGTTAGACAGATTGGCTTTTTATTCTGCAGGACTCTAGCCTCTAGCATATTAACAGGGTGAAATACCCAGAAACGTACCTACCCTAACTGCTTAAATAATACCAAAACATGTCAGCTATCCTCAAATGCAAACGGGGTGGGTAGATGTGTTTACCTTTTATAATTTGATGTGCATTTTATGCCGTGAGATGATGTCATATGCAACTCGAGGAAGATACGAAAGAATGTCCCGTGAAGGTAAACTTGTGGCGTTCGGAGTAATAATACTTGTCAACTCTAAGTTCATATCTGATTAGAACAAAGATATATTCCTGCATTCGTTAATGAAGACGATTAAGAGTCAGGCGAGGATCAAAATTATTGGTGAAATCAACGCACTTTTTATTAGTTAAAGACTCTAGTTGTCATGTTTCAAACTGTCATCCCTATAAAATACATACTCTAAAAGCGTTTTGAAATTCAGCCAAGATCATCTTCTATACAAATAAATAAAATTGAAGTGTTTGATTGTGATGTAAAAATAAAAGCTTTTTATTGAATGCATAATGTATGTATCCAGTAGATACTTAAAAAAAAAAATAAAAAAAACAATTTTTAAATGTTTGTTTGTCTGTTTGCTCCGACTAATCTCCCGATTTTGACGGGTCTTTCACTGGAAGATAGATGAGGGGCATTTCTCGTATCTTTAAGAACGTTCACAGTCTGATCTCAGTCTCAATCTGTCAAAAATACCTCTAATTTCCCTACATTTTTGACATTGATTGTCGCTGAGATGAGATTGCGACTAGATTTTGAAGGTTTTTAATTACGGAAATTGGCCTTCTGATGGTATAAGGAGTAACTAGGCTACTTTTATGGTGGAAAAAGAATTAGGGTTCCGTATAAACCCATGAAATCCAATTTGTTTTCCGACATGTACGCCAACGAAGTTGAACGAGTTGAGTTCTAAAATTAATAAAAATGTTTTAAACACGTTACACCACTTAGTCAAATATTACCAGCTATTATTAATTACAAGAGACAAGAGTGTACGTATTAGTGTATTACGATAACAATGTCGAAGAATAAGTCAACGCACCCGTTATCAGTGCGACACAAATATGACACCTGTAAAAATATCGCAAGTTGCTAGCGTCACCGAGCTCGGTGCTCGGTGCTCGGACGGCAACGCGTGCACTCACCCATCGGTTTGGTCAATGTCTGCCTGCCCTCATGTCATTGTGGAGCTCACAGAGATGGTGCAAGTGATCTTTTACAACTATTTTTTCTAGAGGGACAACTAGAGGACTATGATACCAATAGGTCTAAGGCAGATGTAACAATATCAAAGAAGATGCAGTCTGGTTGAGATATTTGCATTTAAAACAATTATTTAAAAATTTGTGTACTTAACATTTTTGTTGTCATTGAGAGAGATTGTGCTTTTCAAAGAACATAATAAGAAATTGTTGAATTTGAAAATCTTACCATTCAACACATCGGCCTAAGTTACGTGATGTAGTAACGAAAGCAGCCATTGATGAAGTTGTTAAAAGTTCTCCGCTAAAAATAGACTTGTTATCAGCGAGCAGGTAGTTACAGCTACTTTTCGAACTATTTATAAAACTGAATATGACTATTACGAATTACGATGTATTGATAAACGCGTCTAAATATAATCAAATAAATAATATCTAAATGAAATCAAGAGCGGCTACGCGAAACGGGTTTCTCATTAGAATCGTGTTAGAAACGAGACGATTACTATCGATACACTGAAATTAGTCGAATCGCAAGTTTACAATCGATAAAATAAGCGTGCGATGATTAATGATCATTACAGCATTTTGTTAGCCATTATTTCTAAATGTTGTTACGTTAATTGGAGCCGACCTTTGCTTTTTAACAAGTACTCTATTCCATTAATTATTAATTTATTATACAACAGCCCTGTAGGCTGTACTAGTTCTATTGCCGACAATCATGCAAGCAATAAACAAACAAGGCCTCTCGTAGCGGCAGAAGTACATTTCACAACAACCAAAACAAATAAAAACGAAACACAATCCATTAACCAAACTCATCAATTCATCAACAACAGATTAAAAAAAACCGTAAACTATCAACAAATCTATGCAGCAGCGGCGTCGGAGGTACCAGGACGGCATGGCTCGCGAGCGGTCGCTGATCGCGAATTACTTTCACTCCACTATCCCCGGGCGCTGACCGCGCGGCCGGGGTCGTCGCCCGCGAGCCGAGCGCGGGAAACGCCACCCGCCATCGCGCCATTCAGAAAAGCGCGCCATGTTTACACAGATGCGCGCCGAAACGCGTGCCGTTGCATCACTTCCGTTTGCGTTCCGTTCCGCCGCTTATTGGCGACGTACCGATTTACTTTTATGCGTTTAACACAATTATTTGCTTACGCAATCTGTCCGTGCGGTAGTACGATTTTACGCGTATGCTTTTCATCCTATATGCATTTGAATCTTCCAGTTTATTTCTTATTCAAACTGACATAAAAACGCTGCTCAGTGCCTAATTATAACACTGAAGCAAATAGCACACAGATTTGTTGGCGACGATAAGAGTGAGTCTGAGAACGCCGCCGGTGTCGAGCAAGGCGCGCACGCGCAAGTCGGAGGCTTAGCGTGATAGATAACAGAGCACGCAACTATTTGTTATCTCCTTTTATAATTCGTAGACAGTGTAATACCCGTAATTGCTTTCTTTAGTTTCTAATAATTATAATTGACAGAAATTATAATTTTCTTGGAAAAACAAACTGTCTTCCTTTCAATTTTACGACAATCATTATTTTCATTCATCACATGGAAATTATCTTGGTATTTAACCGTTTTGTTTCGAAAAATTGTGTTTACATGTGGTTCTCAATAGTAACTTAATAATAATAACACAACAGACACAATTCTTGTATTAATAATTAATCTTCAGCATCTAACGCTTTCGCCAACAAAAGGTTTATTAAAGAAAACTTGGATCTCGGGAAGAAAAACGTAGGTAGTCAAAGTCATCTGTTCAGATCAAAACTATCCCATGCTGCTGAAAATTAACGAGACTAAATTAGTATTGTAGTAACTAAAAATTTATTGCCAAATATCTGAATAAAAACGCTTTTTTAGCCATAGTCAAAACTTACAATCTTAACATTTTATTGTCCTGTTATCTTGGATGACACAATTGTTTATCGGCATTTCTTAACACGCTTCGTAAAAATAAGAATAATTTCGACTGGTAATACCACTTTTTAAGATAACATTTCATCGGCCTAACAGGGTTGTCTTCAATATAATTTAGCGATTCTGCCTCAGGAATATCCTTGTTAGTTTAATATTATAAATGAGAGGACTAATGAGTGTTCTTGAAAATAGTTTATTAAAGTTCCGATAAGGTTATACGTGAAGGCCTCACGTCCATAGAAATGCCTATATCATCTAGGTCTTTGAAACCACACGCGTGTGCGATCAAAGTAATCGTTGATAATAATATTTGGGATTCCTGTTCAGTATTCTCAACTGACTACATACTAACAAAATTTCGATATAAACATAAGCAAAACACGGGTGCTAAAGTTCATGTAAACTTTAGTCAAGTGTTTCGCTCTCAGAATACGCAAGGTTTCTTCCTTTCGCTATTTGACTCCAGAACAATCAAATTTTAAGATCCTTTAATTATTTAGAGCTAAAACTGAAATAATGTTAGATATTCGTAAAGCTTTAAGTCAATCTAAAGTTTTTGCAGCGTAGATTCAGACATTACTCAGCTCGTATGAAATCCGTTTGCGGTTTGCTGATTTCGCCTCAATACATGATCCTCAATTTTCGTCGGGAGTCCAGTGCCAACAGCCCTAGGCGCAAAATCTCTGGATGGCATGTCAACGACCGAGACTCCAGGCCGAGTGAGACGGCGAACGCCACTCATGTGGAAAGCGGTTATGCAACAATCGTACACGCGAAAGTCTAGCGAACGATGTTACGTTCGCGGCGATGCATCTAGATGAACGCATTGCGATTTATTCAGATATTCTCGACAATCGTAACGATCTGTCGGTCTAGTGATGGAGCAATTGGCTGCGAATGCTCTTTTTTGTTCAAAACATATCATTCTCATCTAAGGTGGCAAATGACTTTACAGTCGTGGTTTTTGTATTTCGTTTTTCAAGAATTCGTAACTCAACTTTTAGTGTGATGCGTTTACTTGATTTTGGATGCAAATAGTTTCATGCAAACAAAACTCATGGATTTCACTATTATTTATAATTTTCCAGAACATTTCCATAGTTGATTGTGGCTCCGAAGTCACAATTGTACTTAAAAGTGCGTATTAGTCAAAACAAAAGTAATTCTTAGCTGCATTTAAGTCCGTGTTAGTCTGCTTTCGAACAAGCACTTTCTTAGATAGACTCAATAGATGTAAATGCGCACGATTGTTCAAACCGTGTTTCAGTATTGCAAAACAATATGGCGACCGCAATAATTATACTCTAGAATCTACCATTACGCTTATATTAGGCTTAACGATTGCACAAAAGTAGCCGATAATAGAAGCAAACAAGGAGTTTACAAGCCAGCTGTGTTTAATCTATGGTGCGCTGTTAGTACCTGTCACTTTCCACCGCCATTTTTGTCGATTTGGCGGGAAAATAATTGGTAATGTTATCACGCGATCGCGTATTTGGGTCCTATATGGTTTGTTCATTAAAAATATTTAAGTTTCTTAATTAACGCACAAGGGTGCTTACCATCCCAGAGGACACGGTGGAGCATACGGTGGAGGTCTGCCCCGCTTGGGCAGAGCACCGCCGTGTCCTCGTAGAGGCGATCGGCAGCGGCGGCGACCTCTCGCGCCCGGCCCTGGTGCAAGCCATGGTCCGGGGCGAGAGGGAGTGGGAGGCGGTCACCTCCTTCTGCGAAGCAGTCATGCTAGCGAAGGAGGTGGCGGGATGGGCGAGGGAGAGATCCTCACGCCTCAGCCGCCGAGGGAGACGCTCCGGGCGTCGGGAGCCGCGTGACGACTCCCGGCCACCGTAGGCGCGGGCCTGCGGGCGGAGAGCAATGGGTAGCTCTCCGTCCGATCAGGACCAGGCCCGTGCCGGACGGCGCGTAAGTGTTCCACGTGCGCCTCAAAGAGATGTCAGCATAGATGACGGGGCCCGACAGGGCCGAAGCCTGCCGGGGTAGCGGGATCGTCCGAAAGGGTTACCGCTGCCCTGGTACATAAAGGGCTAAGGAAGGAACACGGGTGGGTTTTAGTCAGTAAGAGTCTGACACTGCCTTCTGCTCCACAAAAAAAAAAAAGGGTGCTTACCATGGGATGAAATAATTTTAAATACAATAAACAAACATAGTTCTTAAGTTTACTAACACAATGAGTCCTTGTAACTTAAATAAAGAAATGTTTTATTATTATTTTAGTTGTCTTTGACATATTTCGGGACCCTAGGGACCCGGACCTTTGAAAGGCGTACTAGGGGCCGAAGCCAACTCGCAGAGGCCCTTTACACAATTCTAAATGATGAGGAGGCACCAGCACCAACCGACAATTATCCCTGTATGCACCATGCAAGTGCACCCAAGGACAACCCCTGGTTGGTGCAGGACTATTGCAGAACATGGAAACAAAATATACTGGGCTATGGGTTTGGGTGGCTATAGTGGATCGGTCACCTTGAACTATGGAAGGTCTATGTGTGGTAATTCACAGATGAAATGGCAGGGGGTGACTTGCACACTCAATAGTAGCGACAAGGGGGCAACATGTGAGCCTCCTTGCCGGATTGCCGGCATGGGATCTGGAGGCCAAAGTTCTCGCCCAGATATGGGAGTAGCGAGAGGAGGCAAAACGCCGGGGCGTAACTCCGCTGCCGCGAGAAATCACGGTACAGCGGACAGAGCTCCGGCGGGATCTCATAGCGGCATGGAGAGTGCGATTGTCGCAACCCAGTGCTGGGCACGCCACAATAGCAGCGATAAGTCCCCTCTTTGAGGAGTGGCTAGAGGCACCACGGCGCTCTCACCTTCCGCCTGACGCAGGTCCTCACCGGACACGGTTGTATCGGGAGGTTCCTGTTCAGGATAAGGCGGGAGGCCACCGTAGGCGCGGGCTTGCGGGCGGCGAGCAATGGGCAGCTCGCCGCCCGGTAAGGACCAGGCCCGGGTTTGACGGCGCGTTGTGTTCCACGCGCGCCTCAAAGAGATGTCAGCACGAACTGACGGGGTCCGCTAGGGCCGATGCCTGCCAGGGCTGCGGATTGTTCGAAAGAGATACCGTGGCCCCTGGTACAGGCCGCTGAAGGAACACGGGTGGGTTTTATTCAGTAAAAGTCTGACACGCCCTTCCGCGCAGCCCAGAGCGGGAGAGGTCATTTGATGACTTCCCACCCAAAAAAAAAAGGGGGGCAACATGTCCTGAGGTGCTTATGAGGAGTGGAGAGGTATTCCACGGCTATCAAGACAATCCCGGAAGTACGGTCAAGATCTCTACCAGCATCTTACTGAAATACTTCCTTCCTCCGAGCACGTTTGCTCTTGCGAATCTCCACTCAAGCCAGCCAATAAAGACAAAAATGAGGTGGGAGCTCTGTTCCTCGTCAGTATTCACTCCAGCCGGTCAATAAAGGCAAGGCAGAGGTGAGGAACAAGACTTCTCCCGGGAGATAGGGCCCGTGGGCTCGCTACTGCCCAACAGCTCGGCACATGCTGCCCTGCGGGTTCCTGTATCTCTCTTGGTCTGGCTCCTCACCCTAGACCTGATCCGGCAAAGTAAACACTTCCGTCACAGACCTAGAGTTAAGAGCGCGCAATCCTCACCACGACGTCAACGTAGAGATACGGCGGTGGGGTTATTAATATTATATCGCGAAAATATTATATTGGACATAACAATGACCATGGGTTATCTTTATTGTTTAGTTCAAAGTAATAAATGTATTTTTATTACAATTTGAGCTAAATGAAAACAGACTGATAGCCGAGAACCTAATTAATCTAAGAAGAAATTCCAAGACAGATGATATGCTATCACATACCAATAGAATAAAAATGGGAAGCAATTTTAATGAAATTTTAGTGACTTAAACACAGAAAAAGCTCTCGAATTCAACAGTAATTTCTTATTTTCGTCGACAAATATTACGTACATCATCTTTGACAAAAACGAAGCCATCCTGCCCAAACAGATTCGCAACATAATAGGTAGCCGCGGAAAACCAGCTGACGTAATCCAAGCCACTCGTTCTAAGCCAAAACAAATTGTGGATAAAAAAAAAGGTTTATGTAAGCAAGGCCGCCGGGGCAGCGGGTCATGGGCGCTATGCAAATGAGCTGATGCCATTGTTGATAGCAAGTCATTGACTATGCGGACCTGGATACGTTACGTCCATTCACGGTAATAAAAGGATTTTTATTATGTACTTTATTGGCGCTTGGATGCTACTTCGTTGCGAATGACTAGACGTGGTCCTTACAGACTCAACTGTTAGGGCCAGTTTTGGAATACGATTTTATCTGTATGAAACACGACCCGTATTAATAAGACGATGATTTAAAACATTTGAGAGATTTTTATGACTAAGCTCCTAAATGAGACTGGTTTATTAGTTGTAAGACATGGTCCGACATTACGGATTAGTTCGGCAGTAATGCGAAAAGCTATATATGGTCATTCGTTATTTACGACTCTGCAGTATGGATGCGTGAGATGTCAAAGTTATACGCGGATTAAAATAACGACTTAATAGTTTGAAATATAGCTTCTAGGATTCTCTGCTTAGGACACGACGACTAGTTATGTTAAGGTTGACGTTAACTAATGTTTCGAATGAAATTATAATGTTCAACCACTTAGAGACTATAGCTAGATGGACGGACGACCTAAAGAAGGTGGCTAGGACAGACTGGATGCGGAAGGCGGAGGACAGGGTGTTGTGGTGCAGCCTGGGAGAGGTTTATGTCCAGCAGTCCACTGCAATAGGCTGAGTTGATTGAATCACTTAGAAACAGGCCTTATAGGCCATCTTTTTGGCAGAGAACAGAATTTGACTTAGACAGACAGGCAAAAAATTTCGCACGACAATACAATTCAAACAAATTATTATTATCAACCTCAAACTGTCCATTGATTCCCTAATCCCAATCGAACTCCAAACGGATCGAACTTTGATCCTCGAAGGGAGAAGTCCAACAACTGCCTGGGTGGGCTGCGTAGCTTGTCCAGGGGGTAGGCCCACGAAGTGAGGTGCGGGGGGCGGGTTCGTCGGCCGCAGTTGACATAGAGCCGCGTGCATTGAACGCGCGGCCTAGACTGACCTCACGCCGACCTGGGGCTCCATGTGACAGGAGATGCGAAGGCATTCCGATGACATTTGTGGAGATAGGTGACAGATTTCAAACTGATGGTCAAAGTTGGTGTACTTTATGATTTTTATTTAACAAATGTTTTTGTGGATATTTTCTAAGAAGATTTTGCATAGTACTATAGTCGGTTTATTAAAACATTCACAGCAAGTCTATTCAATGGAACTGATCTGATACAAGTATATTATACTATTCTTAATGTTTTTTATGTATAAAAACAATAGATCTGATGTCATTAATATTCAAATAATTACACTTATGTAAGTACAGAATGTACAGATATAAGGTGTTATGTTATGACAAAAATTTTGTTTTTTTTTTTAATTCTATTACCAATACCAAAATTAGTTATTGATTTAATCTCCAAAAACCACATACACTTTATTGCAAACCCTTGGTTTCTGAACAATTTAATCTGTACTCAATCTCATATTAACGCAGAGTATTGAAATTATTATGTGTTATGTTGACCAACTAATTGGAACACGCGGTTTGATGGCAGAATTACTTATCAAATGAATAACTAACAGACTAAAGCTTGAAATACAACAAAACCCAGCCTTAGTAATATACAACATGTCCGGAATTAATGCACACCACCAAACACCCCAATTAGAATATTATGTTATAATCACAATACATACACCAAATTTTCATTATTATGTATAAAACATTGTTTGTTTATTAAATTATTTATACTGATACTGGGAGAAAATTGTGTTTACATTCCAAATCTACGTATGCACACAGTTGCACACATATAAGGGTCTAGTGTAGTAGGTACCTCACCCATTTTGGTTTGTTTTGACTGTACAGCAAAAGTGTGACAGTAATTTACGTAGTTTCAATTCTTTTTGGGATAAAAAATTACAGAGATTAAAAATGACAGAAATCAATTCAGTAAACAATTCTGAACAAACTACTTTTATAATGTGCATTAATTCATTTACACATTGTATTTGCAGACCACAACAGATGCTTTCTTGAACCATGCATCAAGCATCTCTCGCGTGGAAAGCCAAGCGCTCATAGTGCCACAGTGAATCAAATTATTTTAGTTCCTTAGTGTAATTACATGCCAAAGATGCCTCACTGCAATACCTCGCGGTCACGGTTTAGCTCGCTACCTCGATATCACCGCCATTTAATTACCCTTAGAAAAAAGACCTACATTTTGTTCAACTTTAATGTTCTTGACTAAAATTACCCTTAGAAAAAAGACCCACATTTTGTTCAACTTTAATATTCTTGACTAATACTGGTTAACATAGTGTACATTTGTTTGAAAAAACAATAAAGTAGGTGTAAATTCCGGCATCTCCAATCAGTGTTATTCTGTTATGCGCTGTCTGGCTAGGTAGCGTAAATCTAATAATCCACTGTTAAGAAGGTACATTTTAAATGTAATCACAGTAAATTTAACGTTGTTATGAAATGAAACTAGTAAAGTAGTAGTAGTAAGTAAGGTTGTTTAATAATTTCAGCAACTTTATCTATTAACATCAATTGAAAGTATGACATAATCTGCCTAGATAATGTTCCCACTGCTGGAACACAGTCCTTCTCTCGGTGAGAGGGAGTGGGCCGTAATCCACCATGCTGGCCCAGTGCAGGTTGGTGAATGTCTTCGAATTTTTTATTCTAGGACATGCCGGTTTCCTCTCGATATTTTCCTTCACCGATTTGAGAGTAGTGGTGTTGAAATAATTTACACAAAGTGCCTGCCGGGTTCGAACCTCCAACTCGTAAGTCGCGTCCCTTTCCACAAGGCCACCACTGCTCTCTCTATTGCGAGCATACCTACTGTTTATTTACAACTATACCTATCTAGGCACTTCTTTCAACAATCAGCAAAATTTGTATCAAAACATAACCCCAAAATCTTACTTGCATACTTTGCGAACCGCTGTTTATTCTTCTCCTCTAACAGTTTCTCCTCTTCGACTCGCTTTTTTTCCTTGTCTTTCTCTCTCTTTGCAACCAGATCTGTGTTACCAAAAGGAATTATTTCATTTTCTTTCTTCTGTGCGGCTTCAAATTGAGCAATGTTTTCATAAAGTGGTGCTTCTTCTACGGCAATCTTTACTTTATTAGAGTAAAGAGTCTTCAAAGGTTTATAATTACTATCGCTAAACTCACTAACTTCTGACTCTGAAGTGGAAGAATCAGATTTATTTTTCCCCGACATTACGAAATTTTAGCAAAACAACATTGAAAGTTGAAACTCGTATGTAGGCAGGGACGAGACCACAGATAATAGATTAAACCGCTAAACTGTCAATGTCATATGGAACACGTTACGTTTTGTTTCAGGTAATTGAAGAAAGACTATATCAGAACTTTAAATAAAAATAAAAATATTCTATAGTGATACAATTGTCCAATATTTAGGTTTTATTTTTTATTTAGGTACATAATAGGAATGTATTACCTAAATAAGGCTAAGGTTTGATTTGGCTGAACACTTCGACCATGCGGAAATCGTTTTGGAAATAATAATTAAATTACCTCGAAGTTGTAGAAGTAAATTATTATAATTGCACATTTTTTATTGACATTGCAGTCATATTGATCGCGTGGTAGAATGCTGAAGGTTCTTCCTCAAACTGCAATAATTCAGTAATTACAGTTCGCAATAGCAAAAGAAACCAACTTTCAAAGTAGTAGGCACATTATTTACCTTTGTTATAATATTACTAAGAATAATATGTTTATTTCATTAAATGCTATTTTACTACATTAAAACAAATAACAGGTTGTGTAAACAAGATAAGTATTAGCAAGATGTTAGCTCGTCGCAATTACGCCAACTCAATGCAAGGTCCTCAGAGCAATATGCAATAGGAAGTAAATGATTCAAGGTTGCGTCTGACTGAAGTCTATAAATCTTTCAATAGGCTATTTATACAGGAAAATTTATTTGTAAATTGCCATAGAAAGAAAAAATAATATGAACGCACTTGTAACGCCTTATAATAAAGTGTTAATTTGTTGTAGGTATTATTGTTAGATGTTTTTACAATTTCATACAATCTTAAGTATATAGTAGAATATGAAAACGCAAACAAGTTATACATAATTTTATCCTTGACTGAACTTTTTTTAGAACACAGTACAAAAAGTGCAGCTATTCCACGCTAGATGGCGTTGTACTTTAATTTTACAGTTTCATCTGCTTAAATTGAAAGTAAACAAAACAAGTCAACAAAAATATTGAAAAATAAATTAAATATATACTAATCAAATAATTCATTAAGTAATATCGAAATAAACGACAATTTCGGCGCAACCAACTTTCTTATTTGAAGTGTGCTTCTAATTGAATCAAGGCGGTGCGTATTTGCTCACTGTCGCCTATTAATTGGCTATTTATTTATTATAGACGAGCTATGAATAATGCAACGTTAGGTAAATGACATGAAGATTCTAACTATTATTAATCTTGTTTCCGATACATATCTTTGTGCAAACACAGTATGAAAAACACACTTGGTAAATATTGTACAGTCAGGGAAATTATTTATTTGGCAGCTTGACACACTGCGTCAATTTGCCACTTCATTAGACTGTCAAAGAATGGCGGTTCTGGCTTGAATTTACTGACAATTTTAGTTGAAACTATTCCAATTGCCAAGTAAAAAAAATAAAAGTTGAAACTTGACGTGGTTGGGAATAATTATCCCCGATTTAAATTGAATAAAGGTCTAACCTCTACGGCTTATCAATGGTGTTAGCCATTATTGTTATATGTACATTAATACATTTTTGGACAATTAGATTAGGTAATTAATTTTCAGATCGCAATCGCTTTTACTTTAGGCAGATAACATCTACAAAACAAAAAACGATTCACAGTTGAGAAATTAATTATTCTGGAAACAAAATCGACGCGCGAAGAAAGCGGTACAAGGAAGCGTTTAGAAAAGAAAAGTAATTCTTTTGCTTCACACACGACAATTATAGTGAAAGACTGAGCTAGCATTGTTCACTTTTTACAAACGGCGCGCGTTGATTGGCTGCATTTCTTTGTTTCGCGGCGCCCGCGCAGTCTTCCGTGCATTGTGAGCTCAGCATAATATGATTACGAGAACGTCTTATGTTTGTTACGTTAATAACTTTTTTCTTTGTTTTCTTTTAGTAGCTTCAAGCATTTTATGGTCAGTTAATTCTAAAGATAAAGCAGGTTACGTAACTCCTACAGGTGTAAAAGATAAACAATTAAAAGATGAACTTCTTTCTTTTTTAGGTACGCCAGTTATCCCTAAATTAGAAAATAGTTTAACGTTTATGATAGCACAAATATCTTGCACAAATAATAAGTCTTCTCATTAGGCTATCTCATTATTTGTTTTGAAGTTTTAGTATCGCCAGATTTTCCCTAAAGTAGGGTTGGGACACAAAAAAGCATTAACGCTCAGTAGCTGTTCAAAAGTTCTTGTTACTAAACGGGTGGCAGGTAAAATCGCACGCTGTTTAGAAAGGCACTGTTTTATATTTCTTATTCATTCACTGCACTTTTATTGTATGTACGAAAGATACCTACCACTATTCACATCACAGTTTGTTGTTGTCGTAGAAGAACAATTATTTGTTAGGTGACGCCCGAAATAGCCGAATAAAGTTCGTTGACTGGCACTTACGTCATTACACCAGATTAGATTTATTGTACTATTCGCTTCACGTGATGCGCAAACGATCCGCGAATGATTTATTAATCTGCTGTACCTACACTTTAAATAGGTCAACCACTGTTGTTTCAAATATAAAGCGATTTTAATGTCTTAAATTACAGTCTTCTCTTTAGTGTTATTAATATTAATTGTTTCTTAAATGGCAAATAAATAAATATATATCTGATTTATGTTTCAGAGCGGCGTAAGCGTGTGCGCAAGAGGGTGAGCGCCGCGCTGCCTCTATGCTGTATCGACGCAGATTTGACATTCACCGGGACGTCGCCAGGTGATCTCGGCGCATCGCCACTGTCACACTTACAACACTATAACATTAAATCCAGCTGGAAAAAGAAAAAAAATCCACTTAACCTGAAATTTTGATGTAACCACAATTTTATACATACTCCTACAGACCAGCGCCATCTTCCGGCGAGTAGCAAAACTAGTAAACTAACCCACTGTACGTCGGCCATGCATTTACAATATAACAAAAAATGCTGATTGGCGTTGACTAACACGATTCTTTGATCTTTTTAAACTGCATATTCTGTATCTCCTAATACAGTTTCCTTTGTATGAATTCCTTTTGGTAAAACTTACTAACAAAAAACACTAACGTCCCCTTCTTATTTAAACCCTGACTCTGGCATAGAACTCAATTATTTTATTTGCGAACAGTGTTAAGACGTGAAAGCCTACGCTCGTAATCTTAACAGGTCGCTGTTGAAGAGAAGTGGATTACGAGGAGTGAGGTAACCTGGCCGGGAGGAGGACAAGTAAGCTGAACAAGCAGAGCCATCTGTCGTCCAGCGGCAACAACAAACAAACCGATATGTGTTCCCCCGTAACTAAGTACCTAAAATTCGCGTAATACCTACATCGAATAATGTACGTTCCGTCCAAGAAGCTGCCAAACATTTTGAACGAATTTATTAGTGTAAATACATTTTTGGACTATTTATATTTGTGTATAGTTCGCGAGTGCTCGCGTGTGTAAGAGTGGTGTGAAAGCGCCACCTAGTGGTAACCGTGATAAAGGTGGCGGGGACGCATGCGCCATCGGGACAGGCGCTGGCGATGCCATTTATTGAAGACGAATGGTGGTCCGCCGAGAATGAGGGCAGGATGGTTGACCTCTCCAATTGCCTGCAGGTAATACACTCCAAGTTACACTATCTACTGTGACAAACTCACCAAGATATCTTTGGAGTAGTAATAACGACCCTAAAATTACTTAGAAAAGCACTTTTAAAAGACAAGATGAGAGCTAGAACTCCGTTAAGATTGATATTACATTTATAATAATAAATTTACCAATAACTTTCCAACAATTGCGATATTTTAAGCATAACTTGACTAACATAACTTTAACTCACAGAAACTAGAAGTTGTTTTACCAAATTTCAATCAGAGGACACACCACAGAACATAATATGCCCTAAAGGGAGACACACACATAAACATCACAGACCTTATAAACAAGAACGTATACAAAAAAACATGTGCTAGTTCCAGGACGCGGTAGTCGCAGCCGGCGGCCAAGCGGCCGCTCAATTGCAACAGATGGCGACATCTCTTGGAGATCTCTCGCAAGCCGAGCTTACCAACATCGTTGGGGGACTGACCCTAGAGCCCGATACGGGCGAGGCGGCCGACCCTGACGACATCCTCAAGCAACTGGGAGAGACAGCTTTCGACAATTTTGAAACGTTTTTTACGGATTTAACGAATGCCACCGCGTCTTCTGTACCGCCTATTGAAATAAAGGTGAGTTGAGAGTTTTATGTTTCTTTTTGTTCTGTACAGACACTACGTAGCCGTTATTATGGCATAACGAGTTCCAGTAAAAGTTCGACTCTGCAGAGCGTCGTCTCTGCCACGTATATCTATTGACCGCATGCTAATTAATAGCGATCGTTGCGCGACTACGTGATCGGCGCGTCCATATGTCATCTTTTGCTCGGTGAACCTAAACGCGTGGTAGTGCCGACAAAGGACGCTATCCTGTTTTCCGAATAAGAAATGACAATGATCGCATATTCGCGCGACGATAGCTTTAACACAGGACGCGGGGTTAGACCAGACTCCTTCTTAAACTCGGTGTGCTATATTAACGCCCAAGAACTGTACAAGAAATATGTTTGAGGGTATACTAGTATACTAGAAGGTAGTCCTATGAGAAAAAACTAGAAGTAATGGGCTACCTACCCTTTGACCTTTGCCCACAGCCCAGCATTGGGATGATGGAGACTGCAGACAAGACTAGGTGTCCACTACCTTTATGCTTCATAATTCTATTCGAGCGGAGCACGATGAACAAAAAAAAAAATGAATTGAAATGACAACATAACAAAATAATAACTCACAATAATAAACATTCGACATATGAATTACGTAAAAGACGATACCCACATGATACTAATTATATGCTTTTCAATTCCAGCAAGAAGAGAACAACAACATATCATCGCCAGCGTCCAGCAGCCAACTCCAAGGCTACTACCAACAAAACAGTCAATTAGCACTGCCAAACAACGGCCAACAACGGTTACAACAACTGTTGAGATCGGGCACGAGTGCCATCAACAATGCCGTAACGAACAATATTAATAATGGGCGATACAACATCGCTTCCGCGAATCCGCTGCTGGCTGAGAAGCTATCAGCGTCACCTAGCGGGATAAAGCAAGAACCAATCAGCTCGGATTACAACACGTCGAGTATGAACTACGGCAGCGCGTCGCCGATGCAGAGGATGCCGAGCGGGAAGCCGCAGGTGCATGATGCTGGTGGAGGTAAAGGTGAGTTTTATTACTTATTAGAGATAAGGCTTAGGGGTGAAGCAGTGACATTTATTTTTAGTGACATCTAGCGGATAATAGTAAAACTACGATAAAAGACACTTGACTTGGTAGTTTTACTACTCGCTACTAGGTGGCAGCACTAACGTTGTAACAACAGTAGTTTCTCAAATAGACAATAGATGTCGCTACTCCCCAAAGTGCAGTTGGAACGTCTAATGCATTAGCTACCTACCTCCGTCTATGCAGTTTTCTCCTCGCGATCACAATCCACTTTCGATTTCCGCTCGAGGAAGTACGACGATTTTCCTTTCACGACTTGCCGCTTTTACCTCGTCAAACGTTTAGGCCGGGCCACGAGAAAGTTTTACAAAGCTAGGCGCACTAGGCAGCCAGTAGACGTGCCTACTTAGGTATGTACTCGCATATGAGATGCGTAATCTATTTTATCTAATCGATTCTGGGAAGTATGTAGTGTTTATGAAGGCACTACAAACGTGGTAGTGTTTCATCGAAATGGATTTGAAAACAACCCACCATAGTCGGATTTTGACGACTCTGTTTCAGTCATTGCTGCTTACAGTTTTTACAATAAATAGGTATTATAATGATGATGATGACGCTTCTTCAAACTTTAATAATTGAAACAATATTGCGCATAAACATTAAGGAAATTATGGAGATTCAGTATATAGGTTTAGGTACCTATCTGCGTCCACATACCTTAAAGTGCTGACATTAAAGTGCCTACTTAATGAGTATTCAGTGTTCAATTAAGTAGTTCATTTCCTTTATCAGTATGTTCAACTAATTCGCAAAATATTTTATCCAACAAAATGTTAGATATTACTTTAGACATAAAATCTAGTCGGTAGGTAACTCGACACGCCGAGATAGAAGTAATAATATCCCCGACAGTAGGTCAGTGGCGCCCCCGCGCGGCCGGAAGCGAAAGCGACGCGAGTGGTGGACGGCACATCTAACCGCTTTCCCCGCCTAATAATCTATCTGAAACTGCGTACATACTGTACACAGACATAGGCGTGTAATGGGAAAGTTAATAAACTTCAAGTTATCTTATGATCCATAAAAATTATAGATAATTAGTAAGAAGTATTGTATTGGCAGTATTTAGCTGTTTTCTTCGAATGCACCACAAAAAATTACTTGTTTGAACTCACCACTTTTAGCAGTGATGAAACTCGCTGATTGGCAAGGCCTTCCCCCAGTGTTTTCGTCAGATTTGCGTTTAGGTTACCTAATGTCAGACTGCATCATCCCACAGCTGGGCAAAGGCCTCCGCACTGCTCTTTCGAAGCAGGGCTTATGTGGACGGACCATTGATCGTTTGCCTAGTCCAACTCGTCCAATGATTAGGTTAAGCTATTAAATTAATTTTTCCTTTTCAAATACAAGGACTACCCGGGCCGCGGTGGCCATTCGCGGTGCATATGCGCGCATACACCACTCTAGGTAATTATACATAGAATATAGCTGTATCTGTTGTATATAACTTTTCGTATTATTGCACAGACAGGTTCTTTAATGATCACTTTCATATTATACTGATGGAAAGCTTATGAGGAGTAGATGTTTTTAAGACACAAAAACATCTCGTTAGCAGTTAGGTGCACAAGATTGTGACATCAAGTAAATGAAGATCTGTAGGCACCTTAAAATGATAGCTTTTATTTAAAAAAAACAAAAACTTTTGGTTAGACATCTGTACCCACCCAGTAGTCTTAAATTGCGTGCTAACAGTAAGCTAGCGTATGGGTTAGTGCTCACTATGCACAGTTCCTCAGCGCAGTTCTATAGCTCAGTGAGAGCACTGGAGGCCCAGTGGGTATCGGCCCCAAGTTACGAGTTGTAGGTCGTGAGTTTGAACCCAGGCAGGCACTTTACTTTGTGTATTTAAGATCATCACTACTGCTTTCAAAACGGTGACGGAAAACATCGTTAGGAAACCGGCATGTCCTAAAGCGTAAAAATTCGAAGGCATGTGACATCCACGATAAACCAACCCGCGTGGTGGATTACGGCCCACTCCCTCTCACAGAGGAGGCCTGTGTCCCAGCAGTGGGAACATTACAGGCTGATTATGCTTTTGCTATGCTCAGTTTCTGACTGTTAACTGACATTTGTCCTGCAGTAAGATTGGATATTTGATGCAGTTGCAGCCCGTTAGGCATGCCACACATTGAAATACCATGTTGGAAAGAGACATTGTTTAAAGGCACCCACAGACAGGCACGACGCGACACCGTTAAAGTAAATAATAACGAGCCACGAGGGCATTTGATAAAGTAACTACGAGTATCTACTCTATCACGATGGTATCTTGACGTATAGGGAAGCGGAATTCTTTAAATAATAACATATTTTTATTATTTTGAACTACCTCACGGTATGAATCCTATTAATGAAACGACAAAAAGCTTTGAAAGTTTTTATCGCTAAATAGAAAGAACCTTTTAGGTAGAACCGCCGCCGTTCAAGCACTTAGGGCTCCGCCCTCTGGGACCAAAGTTACAAGTGTAGTGCCGAATTAAGGAAGTTTCGCTTTTTTTTTCTGTTAGAGACGGCCGAACTTTGAAGTGGATTTTTTGGCAAAAATAAACCGCGACAGAATTGTTATAACTTAGTCATAAGTAAGGTTAGGTATGAACCAGCAGTGCGATTCTGTAACCATCTCACCGTGAAAACTCAGGTGAAGTGAGCGTGGAGTGAGCTGTCAACTAATGCTAGGGATTGACACTATAGACAGCTCACTCTGAGCTCACTTCACCTAACTTTTCAAGGTGAGATTTTTACAGAATCGATCAGTTCAAGGCCAATTCTCGTAATTTAAAACGTTCAAAATCTAGTCGCAGTCTCATCTCGGCGACAGACAAATGTCAAAAACTTGACAAAATGTAGGAAAATTAGACGTATTTTTGACAGATTGAAACTGAGATCAGGGGGCAAATCTCGAAATATTAACAGCGTTCACACTCTGATTTCAGTCTCAATCTGTCAAAAATACCTGTAATTTCCGCTTTGTCGCCGACATGAGACTGCGACTAGATTTTAAACGTTTTCAATTACGAGAATTGACCTTCAGACTGTGAACGTCCTCGAAGTTACGAGAATTACCCCTCAGGTTCTTCTATTGCGTCCATTCAGCATTCAGCAATAGAACAACCTAAGGAGCGACCTCTCTGCTAGAGGGCATATCATTACAGGACAGCTCCTGTAATGATATGTCCTCTAGCAGAGAGGCAACATTCTTACATTCACTTTATTTTGTTTACAAGGGAGGATTATTATTTCTTTACATAAAATTTTTGTAATGTTATATCTACTTTATTTGTAGGGATCCGTACCCAAGGGGTGCCAACAGTAATAGAATAGAATACTCTTTATTGTACACCATACAAATTACAGAACATAAATATATAAAATTAGGACCCTATTACCTACTAAGGTTCCGTCCGTCCGTCTGTCACAGGGCTGTATCTTTTGAACCGTGATAGGTAGACAGTTGATTTTTTCACAGGCTATATATTACTATAGCCACTATAACAACAAAAAACAAAAATAAAAGAATGTTAATAATTAAACGTATCGACCGTACAAGAAACGTGTCTCTTTTCGGAGCTTTTTGATCGATTTAATAATGTTAATCATTTAAAAAAATATGTGTAAAACCGTCTTAATTGCTTCTGACAGTGATGACGTAGGTACTTTCTTTACCTTTATCCACAAAAATCAAACAAAACCTACTTAACTACAGAGCTCGTAATGCTCCTCCTAAATCCAAACAGATTACCTAAAGGCCAATTCTCAATGCCTGTGCCCAAGCTACAACTGTTCAGAAAGAACTGTGCTTATATGGCACCTCTAATATATAACTCTTTGCCCAAAGGAATGACCGATCTGCCATATAAAAGGTTTTGTTGTGCCTTGCGAACATGATTAATACAGGAGAGCTTCTACACTGTTAAATATTTTTTTAATAAAAGCACATGTCGATTTGGTGTCCACTAAGATACTGGTTATTCCTCTTATTTCCTGTGACTTTGTTTTTAATAATAATTTAAGTAATTGAAATCACTGTAATTCTAATAATTGATATTTAAATGATTGTAATAATTGTAATCCAATTTTCTTATAAATTGTAATAATTCAAATAGTTCTAATAATTCTAATTTTAAAAATATTTTTTTTAAATAACTATAATTTTGCATGCCCGTTATGAGGGTGAAATATGTCCTGTGCTATAATTTAATTTAACATCTTGTGTACCCACCATATTTCAGGCAAATAAAAGATTAATTTATATTTATCAAATTTAAAAACGTTCAAAATTTAGTCGTAGTCTCATCTTGGCGACAAACAAATGTCAAAAACTTGCCAAAAATGTAGGAAAATCAGAGGTAGGTTTTTCTGACAGATTGACACTGACATCAAATTCTGAACGTTCTTAAAATTACGAGAATTGCCGCTGTTTACAGATGCATTCCTTCCTTACGTCAATACAGGTAAAATTCCATCAAAGAAACCTTGACACCAAAATTTTTTCAGAACCAATCGCAGTTTCATTAAAATTGACACAGTTATGTATAAACAGTAGGAAAACGTTGTGAGTGAATCACTTTAATAATTAATTGTCGGAGTATCTTCCTAGAACGGGATGTGGGGTACTAGGGCTCCATGTCAAGGTGGGTGTCGCGACGCCACGCCGTGACGTCAGCGCTAGGGGGACGTGTAATTACTCCCGGGGCGATGATAAGGGATGTTTATTTTAATTATTGCGTTATGACGATGGGAAGTAATTGAGTAGGTACCTAGTGTAGAACCCGTGTATATTTATCAGAATAGACGTAGTGGTTTTTTTTTTTTTTAATACGGTTCCTGTTTATACAAAAACTTTTTGTTATGATTATCCTATGAACTGAAAAGTAGGTACTTTGTTTTGTATTTCAAAGTATTTTTATATCATGTCCCTCGGTATTTGTGTGGGAGGACAAGCAGATGATCTATCGCAGTATTCTTTCATAACTTTCTATATTAAGGGCAATACCTACTAATTTAATTTATCTTAATATATTTACAATATTCCCCATCGACCACCGTAGGTTTTAATTCCGGAAAAATAAGTTACCGTCCGGAAACGGAAATTGGAAATCTCAATATACCCAGTTAGTATAGCATTAAAACTTATGACCTGATCCACCTGGAAGTACAAGAATGTCAAATTATCAGCCCCCCCCTCCCCCCGCGCGGTAAATATATCGACGTCTCCCCACCAACTTTATTACATCCCGAAGTCCCGAATCGCTCGAAATGTTGTAATGAATGTGAGAATGTCACGACAGTCGGAAGACGTTCCTAGAATCTAGAGCCTAGTCTATTGTAGGTATGTTGTGAATCTACTGTATCTAGGTTATCGATGTCTGCCAACGTTCAGCGTTTCCTGCTAATTCACTTCCGACCTCGTAACATGGTATGATATTTAGTATTTACTCGTTCCCTTGGAAGATAGGACGCTACATTCTACGAATTGTGTAATCATTATGATTCTGAAACACTAATCAACTGTTCTTCTATTTCACATAATTATGTGAACCTGAATGCTATTACCTATTTTTCAGAATGTTGTTTTTAGGATAGCATCAATCAAAACATAATCCTTGAACATGTACATTATTTTTATTTATTACATACATATGTGTTATGTTCTTCTGTACCTTCGTTGACAGTCACGCTCGGCTCAAGTCCAATATTTTTTGCCCCGTGGACGTCGTTCAGTTGAGATGCCGTCTATGACGAATATTCCCCATCAATTATTTGGATGGTAGGAGCAACTCTTCGATCAATAATAGTCTGTTAATGTAGTAGTATTATGTTATTATTTCGTTTATTCATTTAATTGTCTTATTTTATTACATTTTTAACTATTAGTATAAAAACAAAAAAATATTTAAAATATAAAAAAATAGTGATCCACCGGTGTCGGGAGCAGGGTCCAAGCTACCGGTGGTTAGGGCTCCAGAGATAGAAACCTCCTCACAATGCGATCCGTATCGAGGAGTACTGCCTTCTGAATCAGGCCCTTGATCCATCCGCCTAACAAGAGCCTTGATAGATGTTGATCGAGGCTTTCGGCCATCAGGCCATTAGCCGATACGACAATCGGCACAATGACAGTCGAGCTCACATTCCACATGTCAACAACCTCGTGTGCTAAGTCAAGATATTTGATTTGTTTATCTTTCTCAGCTTTCACGAGGTTCCCGTCATGTGGAATGGTAACATCGACAATCATTGCGTGGCGCACTAATCGATCTATCGCCACTATATCAGGTTTGTTGGCGACAACAGTCCTGTCAGTGATGATAGACCGATCCATGTACAACGTGACATGGTCATTTTCGAGAACTGGGTCGGGCACATACCTGTAATATGGTACCTACCTCAGAGTCGACAAGTTTATGTTTCAAAGCAAGTTGCTGGTGAATAATCTTAGCTACTTGGTTATGCCTGTGCAAGTACTCGCCGTTAGCCCAACGAGAACAACCAGAGATAATATGACTGATGGACTCACCCGGACGGTGGCATGCCCGACACACGTCAACCGTCCCATCCTTCATAATATGTCTGCGGTAGTTATTCGTCAAGATAACTTCGTCCATAATTGCACAGACGAAACCTTCAGTTTCCCCGATAAGGTCCCCAAAACGTTGCCAGGATACGGACGCTAAGAAGTCTACACCGGGCTCATGAAGAGCCCGATAGAAGTGCCCGTGAAGCTCCTTGCTTTGCCATACCTTCTTGCGGTCATCGGTAGTAAGTATTGTAAGGTTGTAGGTTTTGTTGTAGGTTTCTAAAAAATATTCTCTGATATTGCACACCTCACGGTTGTGGAGGGTCTTCGCGTTTAAAAAGCCTCGACCCCCGCATTTCCGCGGGATGTACAATCTCATCACTGATGATCGTGGGTGATGCATCCGGTTTGCGGTCAGTAGTGTACGGACTCTTCTATCCAGGGCATCGAGTTCAGTCTGAGTCCATTTGAGTATGCCGAAAGAGTACATCAAGACCGGCATGACCCAACTGTTGAAGGCGCGCACCTTGTTTCCGCCCGAAAGAAGGCTAATTAACACCTTCTTCAGGGGCCCAAAGAAGCGCTCCCTCAAC
Source organism: Apamea epomidion (assembly GCA_947507525.1). Classification (NCBI taxonomy): domain Eukaryota; kingdom Metazoa; phylum Arthropoda; class Insecta; order Lepidoptera; family Noctuidae; genus Apamea; species Apamea epomidion. The sequence continues at coordinate 21,795,884 of OX382226.1, forward strand.
GTTTGCTTTATGTCAGCAACGTTGATGCCTAACGCTTCCGACATACCCAAATACTTACAGCTTTCGGATGTCAAAGTCAAAGTCAAAGTCAAATCATTTATTTCAAATAGGCACATAAAAGGCACTTTTGAACGTCAAAAATAAAATTAAAATAAAATTGATTCTAGTCGCCCCTTCCAAAAGGTAGTTTTCGTATGGAGAAGAATGGGCAAGAAACTCCACCGTTACTCTTTTAAAATGTTTTACAATATTTTGCATACATTAATTATATAATTATATGTGAAGACGATGCACCTAAAGATAAAATTACTATACCACAATAGGTAAGAGAATTAAAATGGATAAATGAAACCATGACATATAAATTAACTTTGTGATAGATACATGGTGGTCACATATTCACAAACATTCCAAAAGTAGACGATTTTCATAAATAAATAATGAATGTATGAATGTAAATCAATGTTATGGAAAAAAAGAATAAATTATACAATTAAATTAGCAACCAGTTTGATTTTGTCTAGACTATAGATATTGTCCTATGGAGCAGGACCAGCATGTTTCCAAGCATTCTTATCTTGGATATAATCCTGTAATTTGTAATATCCTTGCTTACAAAGTGTAATTTTAATATAAGTTTTAAATTTTCTTTCATTTAATTGCAATATTTCACAAGGTATTTTGTTGTAACATTTAACACAGTACCCCATAAAAGATGTATGTACTTTAGATAATCTGAAAAAAGGTTGATCTAATTAATCTTTATTTCTAGTATTAAAATTATGTCTATCACTTATTTTATTAAAAAGATGTTGATTTTTTCTTACATACATAATATTTTCATAAATGAATTGGCAAGGTACCGTTATAATATTAACCCTTTTAAATAGTTCCCTAAGAGATTCGCGGCGACGTAGATTTTAAATGGCTCTGACAGCTCTCTTTTGCAAAATAAAAATGGATTCAATGTCTGCAGCCCGACCCCACAGTAAAATGCCATATGGCATAATACTGTGGAAGTAACTAAAATAGACCAAACGCGCGGTTTCTTCATCTGTTAACTGTCTTATCTTTCTAACAGCATATGCGGCCTATGTTATATAAGGTTCCCATTGTAATTTCTCGTCTAGCGTGATTCCTAGGAAAACTGTCTGATTAACAAATTCTAATTTTTGGCCATTCAATATGATGTCACATTCGCTACTTCTAACATTAGGTAATTTAAATCTAATGCATTTGGTTTTTTTTTCATTAAGTACTAAATTATTTACCGTAAACCAATCTTGGACCTGAAGAATAGAGTTATTCACGTCGTCAAGATTTTGTGACCGTCGGTCTATTTTAAAGATCAATGATGTGTCATCTGCAAATAACACCATCTTCGGTTGATTTTGAAGTGATGAGTAGAGGGATCTAAGTTGTATGGAATCTGAGAGTTGAATTCCCTCGGATTCCAAAATCTCCCCTCGCTTTACATGCATGACTGCACATTTGTCGACACCAAATTCCATCCTGATGGCGCTACTGAAAGTTTCAGTTACCTTCAGTAGCTCCACCAGTCGCAATTTGTTAGGGGCAAAGAGTTACTTGAATCCTCCAGCAATGTGCTTAGAGGATTCAGGGCCAAGCAGAACCAAAGTGGACTCAAACTGTCGCCCTGAAATAATCCCCGTTTGATCCGTACTGGCTCATCATTCTCCTGGATCTGTCGACACCCCGGATATCGAAGGACCGTCCTCCATTGCCCCATGCACGACTCAAGGAAGCTGCGTAAAGTTGCATCGATCTTGTTCAGCTCCAGCACCCTCATGAGCCATGCATGTGGCACCGAGTCATATGCCTTCTTATAGTCTATCCAGCATGTAGACAGATCCTTGCGGGATCGACGAACCTGTTGGCTTATGGCCATGTCGATGAGAAGTAGCTCCTTAGTACCGCGGGACCCATTCCTACATCCATTTTGAGAGGCAGACATAATCGAGTTATTGTGAATGTGCGTATTAATTTTTGCTCTCAAAATGGATGTATTATTATATTATATTATTATTATCTCTACCAAATGAAAAAGAGAGATGAATATTGTAGATAGGTATTTGTCGTTGGTCTTTCATTCCAGTTTATTGCTAACTGCTATGAAAAAATGATGAAGAATGTTCTAAAATAAACTCTATGTATAATTTCCCCTTCTAATATGCTTTCCTCCAACATCACTGTATTTCGACGCAACAAGTCCCGACTCATTGTAAACGTGACAACCTAAGTCGTAATTAGACGTCAAACAAAACTGTACCTATACGAGTATTTCCCCTCATTTTTAAAATTACTCTTGCTCCTAGCAGAACATATCTGTGGCTGGTGCCTACCTTTCGAAACACTGGATGTGTTCAATTAAAGTATAAAACTATTTAATTGGTACTTTATAATATGTATGCCCTGGCTGGAGGCCTTCATTTGTTAAGGCATCCACAGCATAGCCCGGTTAAACAGACGACCAACTCTTAGGCTAACAAGTAAAAAACCAGTCAAGTGCTAGTCGGACTCGAAGGGCTTATTTTTATTATTTGTTGTTATAGCGGCAATAGAAATACAACATAGAAATACTCAGTGAAAATACCAACTGTCTACCTATTACGGTCCATGAAATACAGACGGACGGACGGACGGTGAAGGCTTAGTAATAGGGTCCCGCCGGCACCCTTTGGGTACGGCACTCTAAAAAGATAACGGGTCTAGGAAGCCACCTATTTCTACTTAAATAAATTATCTAGGAAGTCATTTTGTCAGTAGTATGCCCTATGTAATCATGTGTCCTCAGGAAATTCCACGCGTCTCGATTGAAAGATACCCCTATCTATGTTCTAGGGTTTTTACTTTGACCATTAGCTTTTTGCAAGGCCATCTATCATGTGGCTACTGTAAGTACCGGCAGACAGCACTTGTGAATACATCTGTCTGTCCTGTCTTTCTATTTTCTGAATTAATAATATCACTTGCCCTTTTCTTCATTCTTGTCAAATTTCCCACGACAAGTTTTCCCACTGAAAATGTCAGATTTTCATCAAAAACTGACTATTTTTGACAACCGCATCCGCAATCCTTAGTGCACGGTGCAGCGCGTGCGTCACTTGTGCGCGAGTGTGCGTGTACAACCATGACCCCGTTTTCACTGCGCGCAAACACTGCGCGTGTGTGCCGTGTCCGCACGCGCGCCGCGCTGGTGTGCGGCACATGTGCTGGTGTTATGTCACACGAGATGGAGCGTGCGTTTTGCGATGCGTGCGTCTGCGCCGCTGTGGAGGTTACTCTGCTTTCCTTATTGTTTTCTGTGTATAAGAGTAATACAAGGAATTAAATGTGGGTTACAGATAATCCATCTGACGTTTAAACATACCTACTTTAGGTTTTCATTAACCCTTATTTTGGTCGTTTTGATTTATTACATACGACTTTGCACTCGGAAGCAATAAAAATAGGCCATTTATATAAAAACACCAATAAAATATCAAAAGATTTACGACTTTCCCGCCCGTATTACCTACATGTCACGTTTATCATCAATAAATAACTTCATTACGCCATCCAATCAAAGTCTTTCTTGCCGTTCGCTACCAAGGCCCACCGTCGTGCCTCGTGACCCACACGAAGATCAGGGCAATTCAGGTACCTATTAAAAGTTTAAGACTATTAAAAGCCGGACGTCCGCTGATTAATAACAAATCTATCGAAGTGGAGCATACTCCGACACGTCTCTATTACGCAAGCGCACATCCGCGCGTTTCGCCTTGAGAACTGTTAGCGGCGGCGCGAGCACAGTCGTTGAGATTTCGGATTTATAGGTCTTCTGTGAGATGAGATTGGAATGGAGGGAGTTGCAGGGCACAAAAACCCAGCATTGATTAAGCAAATAAATTCTCTGAAACTTAATTTATGATGATATTAATTGGTCTGATAGTTTAGAATGCGCTGGGTATAAAGTAGTAATTGGCCAAATTAATATCTCTTGGAAGTGTAGAAGGGTTTCATCATATATGTTGTAACGTCATTGGTCACTGCATCATCATAGCTGTTATCATCGTTTAAATGAAGAAAACTCGAACCACCTCCTTTTTAAAGTCGACTAAAAGGACGTAACCCTATTACAGTAAGCCCAGGGACTGGTGCACCTACACTTCTGTGGTTAGACCTAATTCTAAAAGGAGTTTCGTCAATCAACATAATTGGTCTTTTGCAAGTCTTAAAAATCCGTTTTAGGAGAACCGTAGGCTGTAGAAAACTATGCAGCCTGCTTTTGAAACCTACGTGAGTTCTCACGCCATTGTTTGGCTGCTAAAGTGATGCTATACACACTCGTAGTTCCACCGATTTCGCCTGTTTAGCTTATTCCATTTGTTTTTAACTAGCTGCCAACAAGGCTCTGATTTAGATTTTTCTAGGATAAAAAGTGCCCATCCCTGAGATTTTTACGGGTCCCTTGTCACATGTCATATTATATGAAGTTTTTAACTGTCTTTTTGTCAGAATTTACTAGTTACTTAGCGAGTTAGAGAGAATAAATCAACTTTTCCTTCTACAATTTTTCAAACCAAAATAATTGGCATACATACCTATGTATGTTACGAAGCATTTAATGTATAAGGAAACCTGCCTGTATCTACCTAGGTACAGGCAGGTTTCCTTGTATAAAATAGTTCAATACCTGCTTCCTAATAATTAGCCCTATCTATTAAAGGATGCAATAAGTGTTAAACATCTAATCAGTAATTGCTAATCACCACATTTCAAGGAACGAGCCGGTAGCCTAACTTCCACCCAACATTTTATACAAACCGCGTCACTGAAGGAAAATCCAGTGAGTTGCTATTAAAACTAATAGCGATTCCGACAACGTTTATGAACAAAGTGTTCCCGGAATCCGATAGCAGGCAGCCAGCGGACATTTCACGAAGTTCCGAGCGACCGTGACCCAGAAATGTACATATATAATATTTACGTAAATAAACAGGCTCGTCGAGCTCTGGACCTATCTGGGTAGCACGTGGGCAGCACGCGGTAGACTGGAATAGGTTGAATTACATATTTAACTATACGTTCAGCCTAGACATAGCTATTGTATCTAAATCTCTAATGTAAGTTCCTTAGCTTGGTGGATGTTTTTTAAGACTACACCAAAATTCTTTCAAAATGAGACTAAAAAGTTTTGGTCAACTAAAAAGTTTGTTTTTTAAAAAATTAAAAAAATCAAGTTAAATTCAAATTTGCACAAAAGGACATATTCCAGGAATAGGGGAACCCCAACTCTAAAACACACATTTACAAAGCGAAATTAAATTGTGCGTGACAACCAAGCGTTTAGGCCTCCATTAGCAAAATACCATTTCAAAGACTAACAATCACTTACGAGCTCGCGATGCGTTCGCGTTCCTTTCTTATGTGACGTCACGCCCGTCATCAAAGGGACTAAACGTGCTGCTTCCATGGTTCTCCATAGCACTTACCAGGGAGTAATGATTACTAGGCTGTGGGCGGTGCACACGGCCGGCGGAAACCAATGAAACTATATTACCTTAATTGTATAGAGTGGTACAGTCCTGTTGGCAAATGTTAAGCGTTGATGATATACGTTTAGAAAAATCATGTTTGTAGATCAATATTCGTCAGGTTTATCCTTTTTACCATTGGAAAGTGTCAATAGATTTTAATTATCAAGCGTCTGACGTTATTCAATTTGGGATCGGTTCAGTGATTCTTTCACTTAGATTTCTCCTTCATATCCTCATATCTGATCCTACTTCTATATTACTTTCCCCTAACTAAGCCATAGTTATCAAAATCCAATCACATTTTCATTGGTCCACTCTTACTCTTAAAACTAGTGGCAATTTTTGGACAATTTAAATTCAAGTAAACACAACTAAAAGCCCCGTCACAGCACAGTATTGCAGCACTCACTGCACTTACCCCGCCAAGGGCAATAGAATATTAGTGTCTCATGAATAACCTACATATTTCAATGAGATAACAAGCTGTCCTGCTCGACTGTACACTTGAATCTAAGCACGGCTCCTTGAGGCAGTGCGACAACCTTAATCGTGTCAATGACGAGCGACCACATACGCGCACACACGAGCACAGCGTGCGTGTGCGCAGTGTCCTGCACAAGTGCACGCGACACCGTTCTCCTGTGCACCGGTTTGTTATTGCTAACAAGGAGTTTGTTGTTATTAAGTTTTATGGTCGTTTCTAGAATAGAGTTAGGATATTTGAGGACATGTTTGGCTTAAAGTTACCTTTCGTTTTCTTCTCCATTTGGGGAGATGTGTACTGTTGTATAATCATATTCAACAATAGCTGTATGTGCCTCCAATCTCTTGAGCCGTCACTATCTCGTGCCTTGTTGATCCAATTCCCTTCTTTTAGATTTTCTTTCTGGCGATTTGCCTGTCTAACTGGGATCAGCCCGATCTGTATTTGAAGTATAAAGTAGGAATAGTATAAGGAACTTCCAACAGTAAATCGAAACCTTTACTTGCAGCTTGGTAGCTGCGGCAAGCAACCACTAAACCCAAAAGCAGTTTGTAGGGATACAGGGATACAGGGATACAGGGAACCGGGAAAAGGGATACAGGGGAATGTTTTATTTAAATCTTTATCTTCTGTTCCTACCTACTACGTTTGTACACTTACATATTTCGGTGTGATAATAATGTATTAAAAAATCTCGATAATAATTTGTATTATTAACCAATGTAGATAGATCAATAAACCTTTCCGATGATCACTGAGTAGTTGATCAAGTTAGAGGAAATTATTCGTAACTATTTTGTTATTTTGTCATTCGGCGTTCGTCACTGCCAAAAATATGGCCTTTGGACTGGAGAAAGTACCGAGAATATAATGTTGTAAAATAGATTCCTTCCTTTATACGTACTTCCGTATACGTATTTCAAATCTTTAATTATTTGTATGTCATGGGGTGCACCCGGGCTGGGGCTGGCTTTTACCTTGGTATTGCCATAGTAACGTGGCGATGCCGCCAGTCTCTTGGGTACATCACCAGTTGGCATCAATCGATGAGTTGGATTTTTTTCTCGCGTTTAGTTTATTTTTAGGTTTTTGTTAAGGAAATTCATTGTATTTTATTTAATGTGATACATTCGTAGAAAAACATAAATACAGTTTTTAGGGTTCCTAAACTATGGACCATTTCTCCTTATCCCCCGTTCTTTTTTACTCATGATCTTACCCAAGTGTCCTCCATTTCGACGCATCACTCTTTCCCCGTTTCTTGTCCAGCCAGTTAGATATTCCGTGCCCACGTGACTGTTCCTGATGCAGTCCTTGTTGCATAAGCAACTAGTGACAAAAGAGGCGCAGGCGCAAGGTTTTGCAATCACATTACTAACTGGGACGTGTATGTTTAACGAATTGGTTCAAATGTTCAATAAATCATCGGTTTTAAGGAGAATTTCCACTTAATCATCTGGCAACGGTATTTTTGGAAGGAAGCTTTTATTTTGAATACCTCGTTGGTCGTAGTAGTTTATTGTCGTGAGTGTGAGATGCCGAGCGTTGGTACTGAGTTTGATCCCCGGGTCGAGCAGTGCTATTGGGTTATACTACTATCAAATTGTGTCCCAGTGCCAGCCAGGAGTTTAGAATTGTGTCCAGTTACTACTATATTATATTTTATAAATTCCGGGAAACCGAAATTTGAAGTACATTCTGTAGGAAGCATAAGTACTGTAGGTAGGATACTCTGCTGAACCCTTCAGGAAATACATACGTGTTGATATGTTATGTTTTGGTTTCTGCTTATAGTTTTGTATATTTTTAATGAGTCTGGTTACTGACATGTACGTAATCTTAAATACATCGTTGAATTGGTAAACGTTAAGTGGTATTTTGACAGGCTTTGGTCATAAATCAGTCTGTAGTGTTACGATAGTGCCCTCAGGATAGTTATTATAGCTATATATTTTATAGTTTTATGTTGTGGTGTAGAGTAGACATATTTGGGATTATAATAGAACAGGTATTGTCGATGATTTCAATATTCGTAAACGTAATTAAAAGCTGGTCCTTTTATCTATTGTTAACGGCAAACATGGGCGTAGCTAAGTGGGGGGGGGGGGGGCAAGGGTGTGCGATGCCCACTCTAGAATATTCTTTGCCCACCCTAGAAAAATCGCCAATATTCTTCAATATTGGTGATTTTTCTAGGGTCAGTTAAACAGTTAGCAACTCTTCAGTTGCTAACTGTTTAACTGCTTCTCCTTATAGCATCACTTCGTTGTCCATCTGTCTGTCTGTCAGTCATTCTCAAGAACGCGTGGAGATATAAAGTTGAAATTAATATCATATACTTAAGGAATTCTAAAAAAAACATGATTTTGTGGGATTATTTATTACTAGGCGACATATAATATCTCTCATTAAATTACTGTGGTTAGTTCAGCTAGAAGCCCCCCACCCCCCCCGGACAAAATCTCTAGCTACGCCAATGAAGGAAAAATTATAAAACTTCGATTGAGGGGTACATTACAACTAGTGTGGGGCAACGTTTTTTAAATAAAAATAAATAAATAAATTGAGTGATGTCATAACTGATCTAAATTGTAGATGATCTCACCGTTTTGATGGTTAGTTTATTTGAAATGAATATCAGATACAGAGCAGCGAGTAACAACGGATACATAAAGCACCGCTCGACATATCACATACTTATGCACCCAATGAACTACTTACATTATTTGAATACGATTTTGAAAACATTTGGAGAACACTAAAATAACTTATATTAGGGTTACTTTAACACGTTGACTGCCAGAGAACAGACAATAGAAAATGTATTGCTTGCGGTCACCGGTGACCGCCGTGGCAGTCCATGCCTTAATTTTATAAGCGAGGGGTCCATAACCCAATAATTTTGGGGATACAAGATAAGACCACACAACGAACTAACAATTATTAATTTTAAATTCATAAAATCGACTTTGTTTGAACGTTTTTTTAGATTTTGTACGTTTTTAATTACTGGACCTTCAGATCCAGCTGTTTTTATTTAAAAAATATATAAACATCCAAATTCAAAACTTCCTCCTTTTTTGATGTCGGTTAAAAATACAAATATTTAGGCAAAATCTAACCTTCACTATCTTTTCTTCCCAAGCATATTGGTAAATAAACCTAGCCATTTATTGAAGCAATCCAAATAGCGTTCCGGAAGTCATAAGCTCTAGGAAACATAGACAAAGATCTGCAGCCTGAATGTGTTTCGGAAACCGGACGCTGAACACCTGGGTGGACCTAGACTTGTCTAATGCCTAATCCTGTCTGTTATTCTAGAATATTGTTGGCTAATGTCTGGGTTATAATGAAGTCATCACTATAATTTGTATTTGTGTCAATAATCCCCGGTTTTGCCTTATCTGGCACTGACCAGTAAATCTGTTGTATCTTGTGTTCACTGTAGAGACTGGTTAGTCAAAATACCCATATAGCTTCACATTCGATTTAATGACAAGCAAAGTTGAATAGTGTTTTTGAAACGGAGCAAAAATTGATTCTGGTTTCTAAAAACCGGTGGATTATATGAATATAAGTATGTATGTATCTTATATGAGTCATGTTACTGTGTGTGTTTGTATGGATGTGTGTGTGTGTTAATAACTACATATTAAATAGCATAGCTTCGGGAAATCCCAGGTTTATCAGATATAAATAATCATTGAATAATATATCTATTGATAGCGTTTCTGACAAGGAGGAAACTAGATTTTGTTTCCTGTTTTTTTTTTTATCAATTGGATTACGTGGTCTTCTCATATGCATCATGTTACTACGTAGGTAATCTACAGTAGGTAGGTTAAAAACTACGTATTGGGACATCCCAGCTTTTGACAGATAATAAATACGGAATAATATTACCTATTATTGCATGACAGTTATGTATTTCGAAACGGATAAATATTAATCATTTTGTAGTATAGTTAAAAGACATTAATGTTAAATTGATCTATCGTTTAATAGTTACAAAGTCCACGCTGATGTTGGTTAGTGCGCACTATGCGACTCAATTCCTATAAGTACAACAAAAATTAAATCAATTAACTATCGCCCATAAAACCTACTAAAATACCAGTTCTAACATATCGCACAAAGTGTATGTGAAACTGTAGCTTGACTTTTGACTTTGCCTACCGTTTTATTAAAACATAATCTGATAATGTAAACTAAAATAAAAATATGCAATATTTTTTTAATCTTTCTTTTTTTCTGGGTTCGATTCCCAAAACGGGCAACGTGGGTCGCCTGCTCGACACCTGTTACATGGGACTCGAACATAACTTGAAATATGTGCGTGTACCATGTGTACACCTCTACGTAATATGTGCGTGTACCATATGTACACCTCTACGTAATATGTGCGTGTACCATATGTACACCTCTACGTAATCTTTCGGGAAAAACAGGTTTGATGTTAATTTGTTTACACCTTAACCAATATCACTACAGTTTTAGCAGCGTCACAGTTATTACGACCCATACAGATAGACTCACTCTCACTTCACGCTATTAGTAGAGATAATGAAAGTAAAACGCGTATTGTCTCGTTACATCGGCCCTGGAGCTAGTTATCTAGTACACACACTCGTGGTGCTATTGTCCTTATGTTTTAATGTAGTATTAACGGCTACCACAGGGTAGGTAGCAATCTAACCTGAAATTATTCTGGTCAACTTGTTTTCATGTTATTCTGACTTTCGTTTTGTCGAAAAAGGAAATTACCTATATTAACTATAGAATTCCTTTTACGATACAGGAAAGCTTGTCTTAAGTTTAAAGTTATTGCTCTTAATTTTATATTCAGGGCTCATTATTTTGTAACTTATACTTCAACAACAGAATTAACTTAATATGACGCGCAACCTGTTACCATGGATTCAGTACATGATTCTGAACGCAACTGCGTCGAAGTTTTTCGTCGGTTATTAAAAAAAAAAAATTGCTGTTCCATACATTTTGACCACATAGGTCTTGCGCTTTTGTATGAAACAGCTGATACCGACGAAAAATTTTAACGCTAGGAGGTCTGGAATCATGTGCTGGATTCATGGCTACAGTTTGCGCGTCGATGTCCCTGCAACTCTGTATACATCATATGAAATAGGTCAAAAAACTAGCAAAACTATGCAAAAACTCTTGTTTTGGTGTCCGTGGCGCCAGTCCGTAATGTGGTGCCATTAATATAGCGCACCTTGGCGACTGGGCGTGACATTAAATACCCCGAACGAGCGGTATTTATCGCCCGTTTCTAGGGTTCCGTAGTTACACCAAATTTTCCAGACGAGGCTGTTTGAGTCAGACGTTATGTTCCAAATATAGGTCTCATCTGTACAACGCTTGAAAATACAGGGTTGGAATATTATTATGGTAGAATATTCTAAACTATTGTTAAAAGAAAGAAAGAAAAATCTTTTATTTGGGACACACACAGGAAATACAAATATGTAGTAAAAAAAGGAGCTTTTAAAACTAACAAAGTTACATTAAAAACTACCAAAAAAATTTAATTTGCAAGATTGTATTACAGACAAACATTGGGACAGGTGAAACTAAATAAAAGCTTGTAAAAAGACCTGTGCGAGGCCAAAAAGGCTCCTATCTCAGCAAAATGTTAAAATGCTCATCTTTATTTCCTACGTAGCAGCAGACTTACGTTGGTACTAAGATGACTCAAACAAATCCATCAACCATCCAAATCAATTAAGCTTGTACATATATTTTTAGTTAACTAGATCGAGAACTTTAAACTTTTCAAACTAGATCTATCGATTTTAGCCATAATAATACAAAATTGTATTTTCTAACTTTGGTCCATAGGTACGGCGGTTAGCCTAAAACCTCCGCAGCTAGGAATGGGAACTATGACTACTAAAAGTGTCTAGTTTTACTTATCTTAATGGGTATAAGTATATGCCCATTTCATACAAGACACAGAATAGAATACTTTTTAAATGTAGAAATTTTAACACATTTTTTGTTTTAACTTAAAAAAAAAACAACACAAAATGTAAATACAGAACCCAACGAATTTCTATGCACCTGACACCTCAACACGTGTAGCCTCAGTGTCGTACGGTGCGCGGGCGCAATTTTTTGCATTTCACGGCCCATCGGCTCCGATCGGTTACCTTCGGCCCCGATGTCACTAGGGGTGTCAAATACAAGCTATTTGAATTTAACGCTAATGAATTAGGGGAATTTTGACGCTGCTTCGGAATGTGTGTGTGTATTTCAACATTTGACAGGTTTCTGATGTATTCGTTTAGCGTCTAATTAGCTGAATACTGGTGTTAACTTTTTCTCTAGTAAGGTCATTTATAAAGAAATACCTACCTAAATACCCCTGTCTACTGGCTACAGTGACAAGCTTTAGTTTTTGGACAAAAATGCACGTATCACTCTTCGTTTACTGAATACCTGAACCATAACTAAATCTACTGTAAAATCATATAATGTGTACTACCTGCATACTTTGTTTGATTTACCAAAATAGTACTATTTATTTATTTCATTAGCAAATTTTACATTGTGTCGTAATCTATTACAGTAAAAATTTGAGATGATATTTCACCACCAGTTAAATGGATACTCGTCCCTAGTTTCAGAATGATCTTAGCAGGATCAAGGGGGTTAAGGTTCCTTAGTCATGAGCATATCCTGAGAAATCTCGTTCATCTTCGCCCCGCTCATCTCTTCTAGTCATCGTTTAACATGTGCCATTAATATTCCCGTCAATTATCCGGTGAATGACACATCGGCTGTCCGAATGCGCTTAGGGACAAAAAATTTGAACGTGTCAAAATATATCGTTTTCGTTGTTGCTATAGGTCACACAAATGACTGTTATGTGTGAGATAATTAGTTTAGATGTAACTGCATAGTTGGATGTAGTATTTAGGTATTTGGTGTTATTTAAGAACAAAGTATTGGTGGATTGATTGAGCATCAGTTGCAACTTTTAGCACCTTGAAACCTATTTAGCTTTACTATTTATGCTTTGCACGTTGTAATTTTAATTAAGGGTGAAAGTATGAGACTGCTTACTTAGATTAAAGCAATATAAAATAATGGATGCACATTTTGCCATACGGCGAACGAAAACATAGTGAGGAAACCGGCATGTCCTGGAACCAAAAATTCGATGATATGTGACATCTACTAACTCGCACTGGACTCGCACTCCCTCTCGTAGAGAGGAGGCCTGTGTCCCAGCAGTGGGAACATTAAAGGCTGATTATGTATGTATGTGTGTAGTTTGCCATAGTTGCTTTTTTACTACAGTAACAACTCAGGGCAAGAATGTTAATATGAAAAACCTCTACTTTTCTTGGACACCATTATACTACCTTTATAGATTCTAGACAATCAGTCCGAAAATGTCTAATTCTGAATTGAACATTTTTTAATTATGTTTAACAAATGGTTCTAAGAAAGTCGATTGCTACTTATATCATCACTCGTAGTCGAAGTATGTTGTAACTGCTTGTTCTCTAGCTCTAAATATCCGAAAATAGGTCATAGCTAAAGCTACCTATTTTCGTAGCAATGTGACCGTGAAATACCTTTCTACCTTAATCGATACGATTACCTAATAACCGCTTCCACATATTAATGACATTTTTCTTTCTTACAGGTAAGTTCACATTTAAGTCCAGCCGGAATTCCCGACGGTAAGAGCTCATTAAAATAACTCGTACACGATATACGTTACCGTTATTGGGCCAAGATGAAGTGCCATGTTCAAAAAGCCTGAAAAATTGCGGTTCTTCACGCACCCTGAATGACTAGGGAAATAACTAGCTTATCGGGAAATAGGACCAAGTATTTGAAGGTTATATTTGAGGAGCAGCCCCGTTTTTCTTCGTTTAGGTCATTAATCTGCAATTAACTGACGTAATTGCGCTATAGTTATTTTTATAGAAATTGTTTTCGTTTCGAGTTTACTAATGTTGTAATAGTCGATTTTTCGGTGGCTGAAGCGGATTCCGTCGTAAAAATATCATAACGTGTGTGCTACTATGCATAAGCGACCAAGTTTGACAAAATCAATAAGAAAGTCTATTCGTAACTTGAGGTCTTAACCGACTAATTTAGTTATTTTATTTAAAACAAATTAATTGATAAGAAGATAATTAAAAATTCTAATTTATTCCTCCTATAAAATGATTTGTCGATTGAAAAATCAGCCTTTAAACAAACTAATTATTCCCAACAAAGAAATCTCATTGCTTTTAGGCAAGTCTACCTAATCTTTTATGCGAATCTGAAATAAAAACATTACCTAATGATTATCCATTCTTTTTGCATTTACTTAGTATACATACGCCTGATAACGATTGCCTAAGCCATAATCTAGCTAAAGGACCACCTACAATATTACGTCAAAGATAAAAAATGTTCAATTCAAGTATACCTACATACTAAACCAGTCAAAATCTCATGAGGAGACTTTTGATAATCAGTGGATAAAAATAGTCATTTTTAAATAGGAAGAATCTTCTTCAGTCTTATAAATCATTTCTGCAAAGAAGAACTACCAAAAAACATATGATTGGTACACCTACCTACAGGCATGTACTCTGATTCCATCAGGACCTTTGCATCACCATGCCTCAACACCAGTATTTTGCGTAATTACGCGAATTTAACACGACGCGTAAACGAAAGCAATATTATCCGATGTGTTTGTCTCATTGCACTTGGTTACGTATTAAACATGTAGGTCAGGGCTGCGCGCGCGCCGCGGAAAGCGAACTAACTACACTAGTCAGTAGTCTTTTCATAGCTCTTTTTTGCGTTTTCACCTTGATGCACTTGGGGCTGTTATGATTAATTTCAATGCATTTTGATTAGATAGTACAAAAAATGTTACTTAATGCTTTGTTTTTTTTTTGTGTTTAACTCTTTTATTAGCTGAAAGATCTAGATATAAATTGGTGCCACGTTGTGCAAAAGGTATAAAAAATATTTATTCAACCCTATTATATTAAGTTAGTCTGTGATTGAGTAAAATCAATACAAAGAAAGAAATTCGAATATTAAATTAAAAGTGTAGTTAATTTAATACAATATGTATTTTAACGTCAGAACTATAGAGAGTTACGTCACTAGCAATATAATAATACCTCTATTACGTCAAATAATAAAACAAGAGTCACGACAAATTATTATTAAATAGCTATAAAATATAATAAACTCAAAGCAAACCGGATCGCTAAACTAGAACATGTAAATGCGAAACATATGAGAATTTATCATGTAAATAAATGTATCGACCTAATCGTGTCGGTAAATGCACACAAACCGCAAATCTGTTACATAACGCATTCGTACGCATGTGTGAGTGTGACACACACACATGCGCGGACGCAGCCTGCATCCTGTCCCACTTAGTGAGGTGAACCGGTCGATCTATGGATCTTGTCTATGGTGAAAAACTAGTATGGTGGAATTAGTTTCATACTAATTAGGGTTCAGCGTGATATAACTTAAATATTTGCATGTTCACCTTTTTTGATGATCGTCCTGCGTGCCTGACTATGTTTTAAGGTGTTAATTTGTGCTAGACTTAATATACAGCCCTTGAACACATTTGGCGGTAACACCATAGTTAG
This sequence comes from Apamea epomidion, assembly GCA_947507525.1. Lineage (NCBI taxonomy): Eukaryota > Metazoa > Arthropoda > Insecta > Lepidoptera > Noctuidae > Apamea > Apamea epomidion. Next base: position 21,811,564 of record OX382226.1, read on the forward strand.
ATACATAAATATGTCACTGCCAAATGAATACATATTTAGATAATGTTGCTGAAAGTGGACATAAACCCTCAAAATAACTTTTTTATCTCATGGTGACGTAAAAGGCAACTAACGTCATTTTTTCATTTAAGTACCCACATACCTACCTATCAGTCGATTTCCATCTCCTGTATTTCATAATCTCCACTCTCTATTTTTTTACTTGAGCTAGGTAATTTTTTTCGCATCCATCACATTTCATCGCACCTCGTAGGAAACATAAAATCACCTTAAAAATCATCCAGGACTTACCTAACCTAACAGGAGTCTTTAGAGACAGGACACTTATCTTAAGCACATTGGTCTATTGTCCCTCCCCTTGCACTCGTCTTGTCCACTCCACTGCCAGCTCTTCACATTCAGCAGCCGTAATAATACCAGTTCAGTCACTCAACGTATCTAGGTCCAAGAATTCACCGTGCACTCTAAATATGCCACATATGGGCGCAGAAGGTCGCTGGTTACTGACATGGCTGCAATAATGCTGGTTGAAGCACAGCTCATTAACATTGAATTTATTTTGCAAAACAAGGATTAATCTAAGCATTATACCGTTCTTGTTTTGGGAGATGGGTAGCTTTGCTACTAAAGAGAATTTATTGGGTCACATGAATACGTGCAATTAGTTTTCAAGAGTATCAACTATAGCAATTTGCTACGATTTTACTTCTTCCACATTCGTTTGAAATTGGTTCATAAATATTAGCAGTAGTTAACAGTGTTTATTAATAGTGCTAAAATAGTTATGAACCAACTCACCCAATTTTTTGGTAGCCAACCTCTCGCCATAGGAAACGCTCCTAGGAGTCTAAACAACGTTTAGATGTGGTCCTTCCATCCGCATACAAGGTTCTTTCCATTCTACCCACCAGATTCTCACACAAACCAGCTTTTAAAACTATCAGTATATTAATTATTAACCTCAAACTCAGTGCAAATACCGTAGTATATGGGTGGCGGTAATAATATACTGAACTAGTGGCGCGCACGCATCAAGGTCTGTGCCGGGTGGCGCAACCAGACAACTCTCGAATGTTGCACAAACACTTGCTAATTGAAACCAATGTGATCTTCCAAGAGATCTGAAGGCTCCTAGGACACCCTTCTCCTGAGCTTTCATACACTTCTCTGGGAAAATAGGAATTTTGACAGGTTTATGATCTAGATCGGTTTAGTACTAAATTTTGGTCTAGTTTGATTCAGAATGGGAAAACGGCTAAAGATTAAAGAGCTGTTGTTTGTAAGTTCTTGAAAGATCTAGAAAGTTCTCTTCGAATTTATGCTTTGAAGATATGTACTTCTGTTATAAATAGAATAGGTGCTTAGAGATTTATCTCTCCATCTTCAGACACTGCAATGTCTTATTCTAGAAAATGAAGACCGATAGAATTAAATGCCATTTTTTTGCGTACTGTTTTGATATCTTTGTTGTACAATTCAACTCATGCACAGTTCAAGACAATAGCAACTAGGAACAAGACACAGCAGCTCCGGAACCCTCTGGCATCCCTCCAAGCCAATGTTTCAAACGCATTCAAAACAAGGATTAGACTTGTTTGTCAGTTGGCGTGGATAGGAAATATAGATAATGGTGAGGAAGGAAACTGCGGCGCGCAGCCGGCGTGCAGCAGTGAGGCCGGAGATCAGCGACCGTGCGAGGTCGTGCCATGTAAATGCGGCTCTCAAGGCGCCCGCCCTAGTTACGCTCAAAACAACACCGCTTTACAATTACCTTCAACCTTATCACAAGCGACTAAGGTCTAACTTCTATTCATTCAACTGCATAAACAACTTTGTATAACAAACACGTAATTGCGCTTGACGTAACACTTAATGACCTATCAATAAAGGTTGGTTTTGTGTGCGATGATGGCAGGTTTAAGGTTGTGTAGCTAAGAGCGATCGGACGGAGACGGTGACACGAACACGATCCTTTTTAGTAAAATCATTTGCAGAAAAAAAATGATTGGCAAAAGTTAAAATGCAGTTCATTAGTGATTAATGACGCTGAATAAATAGTTGGACTTAGTTGTTGAAGCGTCGAATGGACTGACTGAGGTGTTCGATTTATGAAAACTGTCTGTGTGTGAATACATTTCTGTCTTCCTGAAAAAAAGGTACTTTTGCCATACAAAAACTTATGCTGAAAGTAGTTTGAACTAATTAGCGCCTTTACCCACAAAACTATCCAATCAACATTACCATTTATTCTAATTAAACTGTATGAACACATCCGTCTTCGTCAATACAAAAAAAAATGTTTTCGTGAAGAAGGAGTTCTGAAACAATTACACAATATACGAGTACAATAACTTCTATAAAAGTTTATGTGGTTCCAACATAGTAGTTACTTATTGAGAAATCTTCGTAAGTTAAGAGGTAGCCGGGAAGCCTCGTGAACTTAAATTCGACAAGTTTAACTTACGACTGAAAAAGAAACAAGATTATGAAATGTTTCATTAAAAAACTTGTCAATTAAAAGTGGACACAAATACACTCTAAGGGCGAAACTACGGTGCCGCCATGGGATCTGGAGGCCAAAGTCCTCGCCCACATATGGGAGTGGCGAGAGGAGGCAAAACGCCGGGGCGTTGCTCCGCTGCCGCGAGAAATCACGGCACAGCGGACAGAGCTCCGGCGGGATCTCATAGCGGCATGGAGAGTGCGATTGTCGCAACCCAGCGCTGGGCACGCCACAATTGCGGCGATAAGTCCCCTCTTTGAGGAGTGGCTAGAGAGGCGCCACGGCGCCCTCACCTTCCGCCTGACGCAGGTCCTCACCGGACACGGTTGTTTCGGGAGGTTCCTGTTCAGGATAAAGCGGGAGGAAACGCCAGGGTGTCACCACTGTGGGGATCGCCCGGAGGACACGGTGGAGCATACGGTGGAGGTCTGCCCGGCTTGGGCGGGACCCCGCCGTGTCCTCTTGGCGGCGATCGGCGGCGGCGACCTCTCGCGTCCGGCCCTCATACAGGCCATGGTCCGGAGCGAGAGTGAATGGGAGGCCGTCACCTCCTTCTGCGAAGCAGTTATGCTCGCGAAGGAGGAGGCGGAGCGTGCGAGGGAGAGGCAATCGCTGCACCCTCGCGCTCCTAGCCGCCGCAGGAGACGCCCTGGACGGGAGTCAACAGCCGACTCCCGGCCACCGTAGGCGCGGGCTTGCGGGCGGCGAGCTATGGGCAGCTCGCCGCCCGGTAAGGACCAGGCCCGGGTCGACGGCGCGTTGTGTTCCACGCGCGCCTCAAAGAGCTGTCAGCACGAACTGACGGGGTCCGCTAGGGCCGATGCCGCCGGGGCTGCGGGTTGTTCGAAAGAGATACCGTGGCCCCTGGCACAGGCAACTGAAGGAACACGGGTGGGTTTTAGTCAGTAAAAGTCTGACACTCCCTTCTGCTCCGCCCAGAGCGGGAGGAGTCATTTGATGATTTCCCACCCAGAAAAAAAAAAAAAAAAAAAAAAAAAAGGGCGAAACTACGGAACCGATGTTCACACAATTAAGTTTGGTCCTTTGACACGGAAATGATAAAAATGGCTATAATAACATGACCAATCGGGGCAGTATATCTAAACGTATACGTAATTTCTATGACTGTAATTTACATCTTAGTAAACATAAACCTTTCAATAACAGTTGTAGCCGCGGGTTACAGTTAGTTGGTTATACTTCTTCAAACTTTTCATTACGCATCGGGACTAATTGCCACTAAGAAAAATAAGCTTTTCTTTAGGTAAATATTTCAGATACCCATTCTTCACCACACCAACCTCTTTCCAAGAACCGCTTACCAAACTCAATCAATGAATGACCTTTGTATATCCATATTTAAAATAAAATTTACATAAATATGAATGGTCCGCCATACAGTATTGGCGGTCACACCAAAAGCTGTGTGTATTTGGCACCTTCCCCGCGGATCTAACGATGCGCGTGCGCAGAATGTAAAGGATTGTTTAAGTTTGTTGTCAGGAAGACTGGAACCTCATAACCGGTCGTTACTATCATTATGAGATCATTTATAGATCCATAAGTACTAATATTATAAATAGGAAAGTAGCACCGTCTGTCTGTTACCTTTTCATTAACGGATTTCGATGAAATTGGGCACACAGGTAGACCCGGAGGCTTAGGACATAGGATATTTTTTATCCCAGTAGTACGTTCCCATGGAATAATTTCCGGGCACCACGCGCGCGACGCCGAGCGCGAAAGCTAGTATACCTTTTAAACTTTAGGCACATGTTGAAGTGTTAGTTACCGGTAACGAACAGTAAGGTGACCCTTCGTCTATGGTCTTTAAGTTGAGGTTGCTACAACAACCTAATTAGTATGTCCAGCTAGTATGTGATATTGACGCCGTGGTGTAATCGCGGAGCGTCCGATTTCTAGGTTGGTTTGATACCCGCATCGGGACTGACGCAAGACCTAGATTTTTCTATGAAGTATCTGTACAGCTGTGCATATAAGAAAGATCGGGAGTTAATACCTAAATATCTGCTAGTCTAAGCGATTTCATAAAAAGACCTTTCATTCCTCTTTCCCACATTAATAAATAAAAATAAAAAACAATACATTACAAACACAAACAAAACAATAGCTGCTGCCTTTAAAAAGTGGATTCATCTAATTATCTTTCTACCTTGCATATACTTAGTAATTATGGTAAAATCCCTCTCACTATCAATTCTAGCCGTCACCGAGAAATATGTTCAGCTCAGTGATCATAATAATTATTATTCTTTTGAAATAAAGTGTTTATTTATGTAAGTAGATAATATTTTAAGACACGACAATAATATGTTGATCAATATTTTAAAATAAAAACAAGATGGCGCCGGCTTTTCCTAGCTGACTGATCCCTGAGAAGAAATACCGAAACTATAATATTATCTGGCTTCACCCTTAGCATAAAAAATAAGCTTTTAAATCGTTCAATAAATGAGGTGAGAATGTCTGTTGAGAGGACAGATTAAATCCAGACTGGAGTAATGATGATGGCCGTCTGGGAAGTTTTGTCTACCCCCAGCCTCGGAGGAAAGGCTATAAGTAAATATGTACCTTCTTATGTAACTTACTTTTCAAGAGGTACCTACTCAAAAGGTTGAATAGGGATAAGACGATGATTTCAGTTTTGAGTATTTAGTTAGGGATGTATTCTACTTACAGAACCGATTTGAAAAAAAATTGGCCATCGAATCATTTTAACTTCCTTTGTAGCTCACGGAAAGATTTTGCTCTATAAGACAGTCCAGGTTATTATAAATAGGGTTGGGCTAGCTTTCTATAGCCCAATCCAATATCATTAGGGAACAGGAACAGCGTCGTTTACCTATGAAGGTACCCTGGGTAGGAACATCTTTAGCTCTACTTAACCTGCCTCTTCTCTTAAATGTGTTCCAGGAAACGTTTTATTCACCTAATTGGTGATTCTACTCAATTACCAATTCCAATGACAACTTTCGGTTTTTACACGCGCTACGACCTACGATCTACGCGAACCAATCCCGGGAGGTCAATGTCTAATGAATGTCAATGGAATGAACGCTCATGTCAATGTGAGTGAAAGCTCCTATTATTAGCAATAAGTAAGTAGTATAAATGAAGCAAAGGAAATAGGCTGAGCTCCTGGGGGCTGGGGGCGATGAACTGATAACCTGTTTAACTTTTATTCATAACAGCTGTTTCAGTCTGTGTCTTATTTCACCTATAAAATATACACGCAGCACCAGACGAGAAATATATATTATATTTGATGAAATAGTCACGTAAATCGGAAAGGTTCTCAAGTATTAAGCTCACTTACGACCAAACATACAGACAATGTTGCGTTTTATAAAAAAAACTAAGTAGTGAACCGCCCCTACTTCGGTAACGACTTGACAAAACATTGAAATTTCTTAATAATGTAAATTTTATGTTAATGTATTATACACATAAACCTTCTGGAATAAATTCTCTTAATGAAGGTGAAAACCGCATCAATATCCATTGCGTAGTTTAACATAACGCGGTCACGCAGACAGACAAGAAAAGCGACTTTAATTTTTTTTCTTTTTTATTAAAAGGATGAAATAAAATTTGAACTACTATTAGAACTTTACTGAACGTTACTCAAAAGACACTCTTCAAAAAGCATATTCTAGCGCATGAGAAAAGCTACTAACAGTTAATCATTATGTTATACGCGTTTCAAGTCTATCGTTACTAGACATTCTTGCATCAATCTTATTTAAGACAAGACACGACGTGTAAACATGGAAAATACAAACTGAATTTTTGCCAAAATGGCTGAGGAGCTAAGTAGTTGCTCAAACTGATAGCTGGCAGTTAGTAAAATTAACCAACACTGAAAAAATTATAGGAATGAAAGTTCATCTGCTTCTTTTTCAATCATTCGGTAGGCGTGTGAAAGATTCCGAGAGCCGAAATCTAACATCATCGGTTCACAAATGAATTCATTTTCACTTTGATTAATTTTGTGATCAGACATTTCAATTCGAGTAAAAGCCTAAAATTAACTAAAAGTGTAGCTCTGTCTGGTCTGATGTTTGCTTAGCAGACATGTTCTGAATGGCGCTTCCTCCGCACGATTGCACGGATTTATACAAAAGTATGCGTCGATACGGCGAAGGAGTGCGTCATATTACCCTATTATCAAATTCTATCAGCTGAAGGCTAAACTTCCAGTCTGCCTGCTAGCAATATGTATTAACGTCGGATGGAAACGTTCTGCGCGACAGAAGTTTGTGGAATCCCGAGAATTTTCTCATTACTAGTGTTATATCGATTCGGCATAGGGCTGCTAGCTACCTAGAGTAAAATGTATCTACGTACGGCTCTTTGTATGGTCCAATATATGTAGTTTTCACAATTACTAAAAACCATTATTACAAAACTTATGTAAAGCATCATTGAATTTCTGTCAGTCGATTGAACCTAAGTTACTTATATATATAAAGTGTTTAGGTAGAGCTTATTGCATTTATTACATAAGCTTTCGCATAAGCTAGCCTAACTTACTCATTACTTATAACAAAATCGATTATTCACCGCACATCGTCGTAGTTCCCATTAACACAACACAATGTATTCGATTAATTATTTAGCGATTAGCTGTTTAGCGTCACACGCGAACTAGCCAATAGCATTAATATGTAACACCTAACCTTCACAAAACGTTTTAGGACCAAAACTGTAGATAAATAGGTTCCCATCTAGACAGGCAGACTTGTTATTGTGTGATTTCTTTGTAACAATGTTACCTCATCAAAATGTTTTTACGTCTTCTCAGATCTTGGAATTGGCATTTTGTCTAGCTATGTCCTTAACACCATTGTTAAGACCTATCTGTTACCCACACGTGCTATTCAAGAAAGTCTCACAATTTTCTTTCAAATAAAACGATCATTTATAATCTTAATTTTGCAAGCTTGCGCGATCGAAATTGCTTGAAGAAGCGAGCTTTTAAGCTACACAGTATAGCTATAGAATAAACACAAGAGTATATAAAGGTGCGTTTAAACCAAACGAGCGAATGCTCATTCTTATTCAATGTTATATCCAACAAACTAACCAAATCCCTGAAAATGAATTTGTAAGCCAGAAGCAGCAGAATATTATGAACTTTAAAAACTTTCTAACACCTCTGTAACAATATTCTGACAAATAAATGAACTATTGACTGTATAGTCCCGCTCGTAGTCCCGCTCGCTTGGTGTAATACAGACATAGAACATGTCTTCATTGTTCTATCATTGCTCGCGCAGATTCTATGAAATGTTCGAAGAATGTTCGGTCGCTTGGTGTAATCGCACCTTAATATGCATACGATACCATATATATTAGTAGCCTGACCTTGACAATGACATGCGACAAGGCTTTCATTGTTATTCCCGACCCTGCCGAATGCCGGGCTGTCTGCCTGCCCCCGCTTCCGAGAAGCCCACAACAGAACTACACACAGACATAACATATACCTTACTATATAAGATATAAGAATTACTTTTTGTAGCCGCGGCCCCAGGCACCAGGCACGTGTATAAATGATCATTTTCCTGTATAGAAAGTACACAATATGTCGCAGGAATAAAGCTGCCTTTCTATCAAGTTTCATCAATACGTTCGGTAATTCGGGCGACAAGAAACTTTCTGTGATAATACAATACATTTATTGGTACCCGAGGCATGAAGGCAAACATTCAAAATTTTAATTAAATCATAGGTCAGACAATCATATTTAATTTGGGTCGGTCCAGCTTTCGTCCTTTCCGACACGTGCCATTTGGCAAACCAATTGGCACGTGTCGGAAAGGACGAAAGCTACTGAGAAGATTTAGTATCTTGTTGATGTATGTACATTACATAGATTCCATTATTTCCATCCTAGGAAATATAAAAGTCCCTCCATACCATAGTGAAGAATAGACTTTAGGTACCAAACAATAATTGGTCTTACTATTTGCCAATTATTGTATACTTGCAAAATATACTTATATACCTTCAAAACCTTTCCACAAAAGCTATATAACGTTCTCTATTCCGTCGCTATTGCTGTAACGTCTACAGGCAGTATGTAATTCAGACCGATTATCTAGGCTAGGTAACAGGGAGTCTAGACCGGTTGCCATGGCAACCAGACTGTTCTCGAACGGGAGTCGCAGTGGGTGGGTAGGTACTGTTTATTTTTAATGTTTATACATTCGTATTATTTTTTTCGACGAATTGGAAAGAAAAATAGTCGCGAATTGTAGCTTTTACAGCGTATTGGAAAATAAATCGGTCGAAAGGTTTTTGATAGATAATATTAGGCTTCAGTCTATTGTAGTTTGGGCTAAATCATCAAAATGAGAATACTGTGTAGGTTTTCCTTTTTTAGTGCCGAACGTGTATGTGAATCTAATTTAGAGTGCTTCGATCAATTTTATATCACAAAGAAAACATACAGAATAAGACAATTTTATACTTAATTTTCCTTAAAATCCCTGTGTAATTATAAATTTTCCTACTGCATTTGTATTTTCGTTCACAAACTGCGGAGAAGTAGAGCATTTTGCCTTGCGTTCTATTTTCGCCACAAAATCCAGCACACTACCAATCCATTCTGGAAAAACAAATTGCAGATGAAATCAAATGTCGAGTTCAACAAGGCTGTAGCATTTTCATACAGTTTCTCAACATAATTTTCCGAGTTACTACCCAGTTATGCTGCCCTAGTATCTACTCGTGACTGCGTCATTTTCATATATGTTCCATCAAATATATTTATTTTCCTAGCTTCTCCATACTTGTAGGGCCCTAGTACTTGCACGTCAGACGCTCGATCTTATTCCGCGATTACTTCACAAAACAATGAATTTTAAGTTAGCGTTTGTACTGTGACATCAATATTGTTGTTCATATTTTCAGAACAAACTGCATTTCGGTGAATCCATTTGAATTTAAATTGTACATTTTCGGTATTGTAATAATTTTGTACGAATGCCGAATTGTTGCGTTAACGAAGATTTGGTTGAGGGCTCAAAGCACGATCATTGACATGGATTTGATTTGTTCCGCGCACTATTCTTTCAAGCTAGAGAAATTAAGTTCTACAAATAGGTATTTTTTGTAAGAACTCGGACACATATCCCTTAAAAAAGAAACCATAATTAATATCTTTTGACACAAATGTCGACTATGTAATTATTATATCATTAAGTCAAGTATCAACAGTAGTAGGAAATCTCTTTCTCCCACACATGTTTAACTTAATAAACAAGTTGCCACCCAACTAAACTACAAGCGCGGTGCAAGATAAGCAATTACAGAATCATTCTATCGCAGTCATCACGCAAAATGATATTATACCAATCTGGCGAGCCCAGCATCTCAATTCTCATGAGACAATTACACGGAGCTGCGTCATATCTAGCCTGCTAGCTGAGCACTGATTGTAGTCCGTTATCCACTTGTTATGTAAGTAATTGTCGTCATTAACTCCTCTTGGGGCTGTGTTTTCCTCGGCGATATAAAAGGCGAATTACAATGAGCTATAAATGTTAGGATGAGACCGTTTTTTATATTGATATGTTTATTAGAAGTCGGTAGTTTTATACCGATATTTAATGATCAGCTTCCACTTAAGCATTCCACTACTGGACTTAACTGTATCCAGTTGCAAGTAATTGAGCTCCTTTCTGCAGTCTTCTGATACTTTTTTGAAGGGTACAGGAAAGACTGCTTACATCCTCCTTGAATACATCATAATGGCTTCATCTGCAAATAAAAATATGTATTAGTAATTATTAAATTAAAAGTACTTGTAAGCAAGAGTGACGTACTAAACGCACCATTGCAGATGATGCTGATGCTGACCTAATAATAATAGGGGTTAAAGTATGAAATTGCCGTTTTATTGTAATAGGTACTTCGAATTGACATAGAACCTTCATGGTTTGAGATTTTTGAGTGAAACTTTTTTCACATGGTACCTATGAAGTTCTTCTTTTAAAAAATGTGCAATATTCGATTATCGACTTTCAGTTGTTTTTTTATTCAGCTTAGACAAGAAAGATGGATACTTCGAAAATTCGAGTTATTTTTGAATACGAGTTCCGACGCGGAACTAACGCGGCAGAAACAGCTCGCAATATCAATGTTGCGTTTGGAGAGGGGACTGCTAATGAACGCACCGTGCGATTTTGGTTTAAACGCTTTAATGACGGAAACTTTGATTTGAAGAACGAACCACGTGGAAGACCGCCCACACAGGTGAATAACAATGAATTGAAAGAGATGGTGGAAGCCGATCCGAGCCAAACTACCCAGGAATTAGTGGCATGGTTTAACGTTACCTGACCAACAATATTGACTCATTTGCGTCAAATCAATAAAATAAAAAAATATGAGAAATGGGTGCCTCATGATTTGACTGATCTGCAGAAAGAAACGCGTGTTGAAACTTGTGTTGCCTTGTTGAATCGATACAGAAATGAAGAAATATTGGATTGAATTGTGATATGTGATGAAAAGTGGATTCTTTACGATAACCGTAAGCGAAAAATGCAATGGCTGACCCCAGGTCAAACGCCGCAACAGTGTCCTAAAGCAAAGCTTAACAATAAAAAGGTAATGGTAACTGTTTGGTGGTCTCAGCATGGTGTTATTCACTATAGCTTTCTCCGATCTGGTCAAGGAATAACGGCAGATGTCTACTGTGCCGAACTCCGAACAATGATAGCAAAACTAGTAGTGAAACAGCACCGACTCATGAATCGATCTTCACCATTATTGCTCCATGATAACGCGAGACCTCTTACAGCACGAGAAACCGCTTTAACTCTACAGGAACTGATATTAGAAACCATTCGTCACCCTCCGTATTCGCCAGACCTTGCTCCAACGGACCACCATTTTTTTCGTGATTTGGACAATTTTCTACGTGATAAAAAGTTTTCTTCTCAGGAGGCAGTACAAAATGCTTTCACACAGTTTGTCGAATCTAGATCACGAGAGTTCTATCGCAAAGGCATAAATGACCTTCCTATTAGATGGCAGCAATGTATAGATAATAATGGTAATTATTTTGATTAAATAAATATGTTAAATTAAAAAAAAAACGTCTTTCAATTTTTCAGTACAAATCGGCAATTTCATACTTTAACCCCTAATATGATAAGTATATTCTTTTGCTAATTAGTACTTTGTCCAGTCTAAGCAGTGTATTAATATCAGCACAGGTAAATGGTAATACGTACAATCGTACATAAACAATTTCCTTCTCCCCCCACAAACAGATCCATAATAGGTAACGTAAAAATATTTTTTCTTCCTAATTTATCTCAGGTCATTCCTAATTATAATGACTGCCGACATATAGGATGACGTCAACATACACGTCTATACTGCGGCTCCTTTCGCAATGATCTGGCGCGCAGCACGGAGCCTTGACTTCATTCTCTAATGCCGTGCGCAAGAGTCGCTTCCTGATACATCTTATCGCGATCTACGCGCTTTATTGATCTATATCTTTATTGGTGTATGTGGAACGTGCTAAATAATTTTGTGAAGTCTTGAAAAATATTATGATAGCCCAAAAATCCTCTTGCTAAAAAGAGACTGAAGATTGTTCTAAAGATTAGCCTTTTGGAGCAGCTTAAAACCCAAGGTCTACAACATGTCGAAATCTCACAATTTGGATTTATTATCTGTTTCTCCAGCCGCAAATCTAACAAATATACTAGAAATATGTGTGTATGTTTCACAATACTACAACTAACGAATCCTATTCAAATATTTACCTAAACTACGCAACATTTTCTTACAATAAAAAAATAAACGACGATAAACATGTTGAATTCAACCTTTTTCTAAAAATACTACGCGTCACATTCTTTTCTTACAAAAAAAAAACAAAACATTCAAATATAAAAAAAATACATTTGAAATTAGAATCATCGTTTGAAAATGTTAGTTCCCCGTTGAAACGTTGTACGTTTAATTTATTTATCATCGTCTCGTCACCTTCAATTCGTAGCTCCGCGTCGCCAAGTCAGCGGCAGAGTATGACATCGCGTGCTGCATTGACCTAGTTGCCGCGGGTTCGATACCCGACTGAGGTCGGCCGCATAGATAATAACTTTAAACGCCTCCGCTAGCTTGTGAGTCTTCGCTGAATCTCTTTATCTGATGACGTTTTATTTTTAGTGATGAGTTACTGATGGAGCTTGGCGGAATAAACAAGAGGTTGCATATTTTTGGAATAGGAATGTTTGAATTTTGAAATTCGTGTTGAATCATAAGGTTTGTAGTACCAAAGGCTTATGATAGAGCAATGCTACATTATAACAAAGCCACATAATAAAAATAACCAGAAGAACTATGTACACTGTAAGATGTGACTACTGTCATTACAGGAAAAATAGGGCTTATATTATTTGCATTCTTGAGGTTGTTTTTCCACTAACGCTCTGTTCCCCACCTGATAAAGTATAAACCGACCACACGGCACTATGCGTACCTAGGAAAGGATACAATGAAACTTCTGAATACCTATATTCACTCTATTATTCCTATAGATAGTGTCACTAGTAGGTACCTATACTAGTGACACTATCTATAAATAAAAGCATATTTCACTAATAGAATCAAGGCTTGCTACGAGTACTCCTAGAATGAAGACATTCAATTAATTGGAAGTGATGCGTTGATGGAGCTCGAGGTTGCTGCAGCACATGCTTGCGATCACTGATAAATAGCTGAAAACATAGATATATTATACACACCAATACTCGTTATTTTACACCATATCTTAATAGGAAAAGAAAATAATAAGTGCCCTTTACTACGACACTTACGAATATAAAGGCCGCCGATTGACCAGAAAACTAATCTAAAAAAAATCTGCTATAAAATGAGTTGTTTACAAAGGACGATATTATCACAGTTAGCGACTTCTGCCAGACATCCTTAAGATGAATAGCATACTCAACGCAAATACAGGGTTATTTTAAATTAGCTAGCTAAACTCCACAGACGCGGTGGGTATCGATATCTAAACATAATACAACAAAAAATAAATACATTAGATGATTTTTTGTTGGGTCATCGACTGCAGTTATTTTAGTCACTTGAAATATCACTTTAAAAACATATGTCTTTTTTGTGTCAACTTCACATACGTGATGGTCTTAACACGATAAAACATAAGAAAACAATTGTTGTCAACTCATTCTGCAAGTAACGACACTATCAATGGTTGCTAACCTCCCACAAAACACTGTCGTCTGCGTTTAGCTATAGTTTATTTAAAATAACCCTGTATACAATAGGGTAGTCCATAGCATACCTGAATAAAAAGAAAAGATGATAAATAAGTAGCAGGTACACAAAATAATGTAGGTAATAGTGAGTACAGCTCATTAATGTGCTCAGACACGCCAGTCCACCTGCTAAGGTCATCCGCACACGTCTCACAATCGGAGCGTGCTTCTGCTAAACTTTTGTCACATTGCACGCAACCTACTTTAGTCCTAGTCCTAGGAAAAGTTTGGCATGTGGTTGCCCCTTGCCTTGCTTATTATTTTAAAAAATGCAACTGCCTGAATTTGATTAATAAGAAGATCTCATAGCAGGTATTATGCAACTTTATGGTTTTTTAGATTACCAATTTTACCAAGAAACACTAAACCTAAGAATAATAGAAGTCTTCTAGAAAATAATAAAAACAAATAACATTCTTAGCTCAAGATCAATTGCAACATGTGGGGAAACAACAAAAAGCGATAATTAATTAACAGTCAAAGGACAATGCCCATGGATGTATGGAATCCCGTACCATGCTGCATCAAAGTTAAACTTTGGTTTTATGGACTACACTAATCAAAATTAACTCCTACAAAAGTTTTGTAAACAAAATCCGGGTATCAGAGATTTTCAAAAAAATCTAAATAACCTAAACACAAGGTACTTTATTTTGTTTGACATGTCATAAGCGAACTGCCATATTGCTTTAAAAAAATGATAATCGTTTATGTAAAAATTATATTCTGTTATATTCTAGTTATTATTAATTAATGTAGATAGAATCGGCGGAGTATAATTTTTTACATGTTTTTTGAAAGACGTGATCATGATACTTTTAAAATTCAAGGTAATATTAATCATAATAATTGAAACGGAACGTTATGTAAAGGGAATAATACAATACCAACACTTTTTTACTTTAAATTAAATTCCCTGTTCAAAAACCAAATCCCCCGACGCGTAATGTCGTAAAAAATTATGAAAATAATTACTATAATATTTTGATCTTGATTCGTAAGACTTTTTGGTACGATTTTTGTTTATTCTCCTTTATCAGTAGTCAAAATAAAAACACACCTCGTCATCGCACTCAGACTCATTGTCACTACCACTTAGATAACTCTAGTAACGATGATCGAATACATTTCTCCCTCACACAGAGACAACCACCAAATTCTAATCGTCACGCTGTAGAATACGTATAGAGTGTGCGTTGGTGAGCCGCTCAACAACGCACACAGACGTAACTCATCAATGCACACAATCGTAGAGCTCTTCTATTCGTGACAAGTGCATCGCACGCACACACGCACACACGGAACCGCTGAAGGGCATCCCCAGGGTAACGGCCTATTCGTCTGAAGGGCGCTTTTACGTGCCCTTAAACCTTTTTGACATTAGCAGGCTTCTTATGTGGTGTTTTGAGGTAGTCGACGGAAAACAGGGGAAAGAGGGTGCGGGTTTTTACATGAGGAGACAAAAATAATTCGTTTTATGTTATCTTTAGTTAAGATAAGTGTGATGAAATGAAGACGACTAAATAATTAATGAAGTTATGAAATTATTTTGATGAGTAATAACTTTTTTTAATAACAAACCAATTTTTGTAATGACATCATCTGGGTTTTAGCATATAATAATGATGCATGAAATAACTGTTATGGAAATTTTGATGTCGTAACTGTGGGCAAAGAAATATGGCTGAACTTTTCCCTTCATACTTTTCAAATGCAAAAGGTAGTGATTTCAAGAGATACTAGTTATAGGATCTCTTGAAATCAGTACCTTTTGCATAAACGCAGAATTGGTTATTATTAATTCTGCGTTTATTGTTTATTGTTAATTCTGCGTTTATTTCAATTATAACATTTGCAGAGTCAATAAAACATAAAAATATGAATGTCCTGAACTTGCTAAAAGAAAATATATTCATGAATGTGCATATATTATGCGCGGCGCATACAATTGTATAAACTGTTTACACTGCAGCACTCATTAATAAATACAGTCTTAATGACTCATGTAATTAATTTGTCTGTGCTCGAAAATATTCGAATTCATTTAATTTATAATTGAGTGGTGGGACATCACTATTTTATTAAGTTGCATCATAAATAATATACGTAACAAAGTGGGTGAATCATTATGCTAAACGAACTATTGTGTTGTGTTTTACTACGAATAATGTTTTTAATAAACCGCAACATTAATAGAGTTGTTCAAATGAATGAAACAAAAACCCATGTATTTTATAACTTATTTAAAAGCTAGTTTACTTTAGCAGCGAAAACTTACGGAAAATACTACTTACATTATTATTAATTAATTTAAATATTCAGTACTCATTCAAGCTAATGTCATGCCTAGTTTTCAGTAGTTGTTCACAGTGTGGATAAAGAAGATTTATTTTTCTGCCAGGGCATCTCAACTAACTTAATTCTCATAAAAGAGCTTGCATTTGAAGACCCAATGACAATTTTAAACTTTTCTTTTTCTTCCCTTCTGCTTACACCCCATTACATAAACCAGTGAAACGTTTTTCATCCCTCCTGCAACATCACCTTGAAGTCACCCAATTTCTACCGCGTTACCGGTCGGGGCATCGACTCTGCAGTCTAGAGGTCGAATGCGACGGCTTACCCTCCCGGGCCGCCGGGTGCCGGGGAAGGTTGAACGTTAGTGCTAGGGATGTTACCTTATTTATGTTATGTGATAGGAATGTTTTACTGTTCTGTTTGTGCCAAATGCGTGATTTGTTTTTCAGTTAGGTATGTGTTTCGAATTGTAATAACTTTTGTGTCCTTATTTTTCAACTATTCCATACTGTAGGTATCTATATAATTATAACAACCTTTTTGGTTTACTTCTATCACTATGTATAAATATTCTTATATCCAGAACAGGTTTAGCCCGCCTCCGGGAAACATAAGTATCTATTTCCGGTCTTATGTTCCTTCCGGGTCTCAAACGGACATACAATTGAACGGCTAGAAACACTTAAAACAAGTTTTTTAATTACTTTACTTAACCCATATTTTCTATAAAAATATCTTCAAAATGCAAGCAAACCCACTAGCAAATCCTATCCTATCCCGCATCGTATTACGAGTCTCGAGATAACCAGATGCGAATGCAGGCATTATGTACTATTACCGTTCGACGAACCTCAGGACGCGCCGCCCGCCCTTGCCTTCCTACAGACGAGGCCCGCCCGCCCAGACCTCGGTAAGGCTGCCTTTCCACCAGAGGTATGCTAAGCTGAGCGATGGATGTGTTTGATATCGTCAAAACATGTAACAACGAATCTCCAGACTCACTCACTCACTGACTCACTCATCAACGCCCAGCCCAAATCCATGGACTTAGAAAGCATCATAAAATTTTACACAGAAGAGCTCTGTGCAAAATTTTTATGACGTAGACAACACGTGCCGGTGGAAAAGGGTTATAGGGTTTATAACATGCGCAACGCATATCTCACCCGTTCCACTACACCACTAAGGCCTGGTGGAAATAGACACAAAGGCCGAAATAAATAGACCTTACTGGGCACGTACTTAGGCTTAAATATATTCCCTTCTCTATCTTGCATTTACTAGTATGCCAGTGACAGGAATAATGCCAATCTAAGCCATGTACTAAGAAACGTCTATTAATCTCACCCTTCACCGCTCAGCTACCTCTGGTAGAAAGCCTAAGGGTTCCGTGCAGGCTGTGCGTTGCAGGTTACGTGAGGGTGCGTCGACCTGGGGCAGGACGCGGCGCCCTTGCCTTCCGACCAGACCTTGTACATCTGAGGCTGTCTGGGTTCTGTTCGTGGTAATTTGTTAGAAATATACCTAAGGGTTGTCCATACTGAAGTAATAAAGTATCTTCAATAACTAGCTTTTATCGGCTTAGTTTTTAATATTGGAAAGCTACCATAGTTGTTGTTTACCTGTCAACCTTGTGACGCTATTAAGTTTTTGTTAATTTCAAAAGTAGTGAAGTTATTGAAAACATCACGTTTCTAGAAAAACCTGGAAATAAATTAGTTAGTAAAGACGTTGAACTGGAAGTAGTCTAAGCTTGGCTGAGACAGCTAGCTATACTATCAATTTTATTATCCCCCAGCTTTTACCATACATATCTTAATACCCCTATTTCCTTCGCCATATACCAAATACCACGCCCCTGTTTTCAAAATCACCCCTCAAGTGTCGCACAAAACAACTTGAATACCATGTCTCCCCTCGAAACCCTAAAACTCGAAGGCTTCAGATAGGCCGGGTCGCCGCCCGCCCTAGGAAGGACGCGCCGTCCGCCCTAGCTTCCACTTGTCCCGGCTGAATACGACCCACGTTATGTACTTGTTTGCTGAAGATATTAATAGTAGACTAAGTATTTATTATTTGTACGTTAGTCAGTATTGGCTAAGAATGTTTTATGTTATTTTTATAACCGCCACATTCGTCAAGACTTTGTCATATTGCTAGACTAAACACGTCAACTATAAGCTCACGTTTGCACGGACGAACTAATATCGCGGCGAATTTTAACGCTCACTGGATTTTCAACTCTCGGTGTTGACCCGTGCATTGAGAATCTAACAGAGCGCATCCCAACGCGTCAAAAAAAACACACTGTTGAATTTTAAACTCTCGGCGCCAAGCCGTGCGTTCAAAATTCAGTGCGCGAAAATATTTCGCCGCGGGATAAACGCGCCCGTGCGTACATGTGCTTAGTCTAGTTTTTTTATACACCCACTTCAGGTATTACAAAAGCAACGTATTTTTATCTGATAGTATAATCACGTTTCCATAAAGGAAATTAATTGTTTAGCAGATAACACTCAATTTCCTGTGTTATTGCCATTTCGTACGCCTCTCGAAAAATGGCAGCTATGATTCGAATTTGCCTAAGTTGTCCTCAGGTTGATAGGTTGATAGTCAATATACTTAGACAAGGGATTTCCTCTATAAGTTGCTGCTCTGAATCATATCGTTATCTACGTGTGTATTTATTTATTTATTTTGTTCAGGAAAACAAACAGTTACACAACATCGTAATAAACAGGTAGTGAGAAAAAAAAGACATTACATAATGTGTAACTCACGACGTTATCTACATCTTAAATACTACAAAATTATTATGGAACTATTCGTACACGAGTGAACTTAAAAGAAAAAAAAACATTATATATTAACATAACAACAACAACAATGTTAACACAACAACAACAATGAACAATAACATTAATAAAATTATGTATTAACATTATATTATTTCGTTTATTTATCTATTTACATACTTCATTACATTTTTACATATTTCTTAAAATATAAAAAAATTGTGATCCACCGATGTCCACTTATTATATTTACATTGTTATTATATTTCATTAAATGAAAATAGCTATTGACTTGGCCCTGTATCTCTCACTTAAATTGTCTTCAGAAAATATGGCTGTTCAAAACTAAACTCTGCCGACTCACTTACCTTTAACTACTTTTAAAATTATGATAAAAAAAACACTTCCTCTCTCCTTAAACGTCATCATTATATTCTTAGCTCCTGTTTCATGATTTTTATTATATATTTATATACATTAGCATATGCTTTATGTAAATAGTACACTACAGACTACCTACAGAATTGTCAAAGGTTGTCTTTAAAAGATCGCTCTTAGCGATAAGACCGCCTGTTGTGGCACCCTTTGTAATTTTTTTACATTTATATCTATAATTTATATGGAGTACAGTCACCAAAAGAGATAAGTAACCAGGGTCGTCGGATATAGTTGAAGTTTAATAAGAACACGATGGATGTTTTTGAATGAAATTTAATTAGATAAAGGAACTGTTTGTTTCTATTAATTAAATTAAAATTTATTCTAAAACATCCATCGGTTTCTTACTAAACCTCAACTATATCCGATGACCCTGGTACTTATCTCCTTTGGTGGCCGTACATAATAGAAAAGTTTTATTCTATATTCTATTCTGCATATACCCTGTGAGAATAACCACAGCGTGATGCTATACACGTTCATAAGTGACAAACTAATAAGGATAATTAACTACTAAAACATTACTTGAGATAGCTCGAAGCACTAGCTTAATTATAAAAGCTATGAGTTCCTAGAACTTAGAACTACTTAGTTATCTAGAATATAGACTTGAAATAGTGAACTTGTTGACTTACCCTAAGATATTATCATGTATGTTGTAACTAATGAACATCGCTCATAATTACAGGCGAAATGTGGGTGTACTCAGATACACTTCTGCCTATCTGTTCTATGTGGGTGTACTCAGATACACTTCTGCCTATCTGTTCTATGTGGGTGTACTCAGATACACTTCTGCCTATCTGTTCTATGTGGGTGTACTCAGATACACTTCTGCCTATCTGTTCTATGTGGGTGTACTCAGATACACTTCTGCCTATCTGTTCTATGTGGGTGTACTCAGATACACTTCTGCCTATCTGTTCTATGTGGGTGTACTCAGATACACTTCTACTTATCTGTTCTAGGAACACCGGCGTGATGATTGTTAAATAAAACTTAGTAATTCAGCTGAATCTATTTACTGGTTACTATTAATTATTGAAAATTTACACTATTATGTCGTTGGTCTAGTAGTTAATAAGCACGACTGCTGAGCTTGGGATCCTGGGTTCGACCCCCAGATCCAGCAAAGTGTTTTAGAGTTTGACGATTAGGAATTTCTCAGAAGCCTTATCAAGGTTTGTGCCCGGGTGATAGCAATAGGTCGTCCCAACATGGGACGTCAAACATAACAGGGGGCAATTCTCGTAATTTTAAGAACGTTCACAGTCTGATCTCAGTCTCAATCTGTCAAAAATACCTTGAATTTCCCTACATTTTGACAAGTTTTTGACATTTGTTTGTCGCTGAGATGAGACTGCGACTAGATTTTGATCGTTTTGAATTACGAGAATTGGCCTTCAGGTGACATCCTTCAGGTTACCATACGGTCTGCCTAACCCTTCGGGAAATACAGGCACCTTATGTTAATACGCTGTCTAAATTATTCGATGCCTGCCGATTTATTAATGACTAGCAGCGCCCCACGGTTTCACCTGCATAATGTCGATCCCGTGGGAATATCGGGATAAAAAGTATCCTCTGTCTTATTCTGATTTATAACCTACATTACTGTAAAGTTTCATCAAAATCCGTTCAGTAGTTTTTGCTTGAAAGAGTAACAAACATCCATCCAGCCATCCATCCATCCATCCTCACAAACTTTCGTGTTATAATATTAGTAGGATTTACTTTTGCCTGCGGCTTCACCTGCGTGATGGTCAGAAATTATCCCACGGGAACGTAGTGCCGGGGTAAAAAGTATTCCTAAACCAAGACATGGTCTACCTGGGTAACAGACAGACAGAGGTACTTTCGTATTTATAATATTAGTATGGATTAAAAATGTACAATATTACCTTCTACCTTTACCCAATCCACAAACAATGAATACCTAAACTATCAGTAATAAAAGCCTTAAGATCAAAGGGACGCGGGTCCAGCGGCCCCGGGTCGCCGCCCGCCCTCGGAAGGACGCGCCGCCCGCCCTAGCCTTCCACGAACAGACGGTATCATGTTGTTTTTAGATGCTGCAATGTTTTTTCGTTGGGTAATGTTTTTAGTTTGCTAAATTATTTTATATTGTCGTTGTTTTTTTTTTTTAATTATATTATCCTGTTGGATTATGTGATAACATGTAGGTACATATTACAAAACAAAAGTGAAGTTGAAGGTCTGTCAATTAGTTTAAACTTCACGACCAAAATATCTAACCAACGTCCACAGATACTATTTGATATAAAGACTATGAAAGTGTGTATGTAGTCGTGGTTGGTGGAATGAAATAAAACTAAAGCTCAGTGTGATAAAAGGATTTTAGTGGGAAAAATGAAAAATATTACATAAGTCGGAAACACAAACCAAACCGTTTGATAGATACAAGAAGAAGCAATAAAAAATTAAAAGAAAAAAAAATATTTTAAAAAACAAGCTTTTATTACTTCTTAACAAAAAGGACTAAAGAGTTAATTATAATTTAAGCCTGATAAGAAATTAATAAAAGCGTGTTACATTTTGATGGAACATTACAGAACATTTAGGACACAATGTGACACGCTTTTATTTATTTCTTATCAGGTTCAAATTATTTTTAATTTTTTAGTATTTTTGATGCGAGATTGAGTACGGCGTAGTTTGTAGCGCGTAGCAGTGTTTTTCCGTTATATGCTTTTACTGCACTCAAGCTACCTGTTCATCTTTAGTCCCTGGTTACCATCTAGCACCAAAGTACTCGTCAAGACAAATCATACGAGCCTAAACTCGATGGGGTTGTGTCGTTTAATTACCGAGTTCCTATGGCCATCTTCCAGCTCTATCATTAGACCCTGGTTACCATCTAGCACCAAAGTACTCGTCAAGACAAATCATACGAGCCTAAACTCGATGGGGTTGTGTCGTTTAATTACCGAGTTCCTATGGCCATCTTCCAGCTCTATCATTAGACCCTGGTTACCATCTAGCACCAAAGTACTCGTCAAGACAAATCATACGAGCCTAAACTCGATGGGGTTGTGTCGTTTAATTACCGAGTTCCTATGGCCATCTTCCAGCTCTATCATTAGACCCTGGTTACCATCTAGCACCAAAGTACTCGTCAAGACAAATCATACGAGCCTAAACTCGATGGGGTTGTGTCGTTTAATTACCGAGTTCCTATGGCCATCTTCCAGCTCTATCATTAGACCCTGGTTACCATCTAGCACCAAAGTACTCGTCAAGACAAATCATACGAGCCTAAACTCGATGGGGTTGTGTCGTTTAATTACCGAGTTCCTATGGCCATCTTCCAGCTCTATCATTAGACCCTGGTTACCATCTAGCACCAAAGTACTCGTCAAGACAAATCATACGAGCCTAAACTCGATGGGGTTGTGTCGTTTAATTACCGAGTTCCTATGGCCATCTTCCAGCTCTATCATTAGACCCTGGTTACCATCTAGCACCAAAGTTTTCGTCAAGACGGATCAAACGAGTCCAAACTCGATGGGTTGTTTAACTACCGAGTCCCTATGGCCACCTTCCGGTTCCATCATCAGATCAGCTCCATGTCATAATAATTTTGAATTGTCATCCAATTTTCACATGTATGCAATATTTCAGGTCAATCGGTGGAAGATATCTGCTTCAAAATTGAGTTGCAAGAGTCCACCCGAACATAAATACATACTTACATACGAGTACATCGCAAGTTAAATAAAAGCTTGTAAAAGAAATAACATTCTAATAAAAAATATAAAAATCTTCTAAAAAGTTTAACCCAGCTGAACTAGGAAAAAGATGTCCTTTTGCCTATGAGTGTTAATACTTTCTGTTCTCAATCAACATATTAATAAATTATTAATATGTTGATTGAGAACAGAAAGTTAGTATTATTAATAATAATAATACCTGAAAATCAAAAACCCAAGCAAAGCCCCAGTCCATGTATTACTTATTTTGCTATAATGTTTCACTCATTGACGTCGCTGAAGAGAATATTTATTACGACAATCAATACGATAACAAAATACAAATAGATTAAAAGTCTCAGGATCAAAGGGACGGTGGCACAGCCTGCGCCAGGTCGTCGCCCGCCCTCGAAAAGACGCGCCGCCCGCCCTAGCCTTCCACGAACAGGCAGACTGTGTTATGTCTTTATTTGATGCTGCAACTTTGAAAGAAGTTTCGGTGGTACATGTTTTTGTTGAATATTTAGCTAAGTTAATTTTTTCAAATATTATATCACCTTACTGGAATTCATACATAATCAGCATATAATGTTCCCACTGCTGGGACACAGGCCTCTTCTCTTCGAGAGGGACTGGGCTATAATCTACCACGCAAGCCCACTGCGAGTTGGTAGATTTTACATATCTTCGATTTTTTGGTTCTAGGACATGCCGGTTTCCTCACGATGTTTTCCTTCACCGCTTTGAGAGCAGTGGTGTTGAAATAATTTACACAAAATAAAGTGCCTGGCTGGGTTTGAACCCGCGACCTACATCTCGTAAGTGGGAGCCGTTACCTCTGGGCCACCAATGGTTGGATAATATTGTAAAATCAAACACGCGATGGCACTTCACCGCTAACCCGGTGTCATTATGGTCGTGCATCTCTAACTGACGATAAATTAACATAACATCACGCCTTTAGTACTCCCACATGACGCCAGCTAAGTCCCATATAACAGGGGGCGACGATAAATTAATGTAACTTAAAGCTATCTCTAAAATGATATGTTAATTGTTTAGGAGTAAGCATAAGCATTCACCAGTTCTATTATAAACGCGACAGTTTGTATGGATGGATGGATGTTTGTTATTCTTTCACGCAAAAACTACTGAACGGATTTGGATGAAATTTGGTACACAGATATTTTGTAATCAGAATTAACACATAGAATACTTTTTATCCCGATATTCCCACGGGATCGAAACTTATGCGGGCGTAACCGCGGGGCGCAGATAATTTACCATATATATTTTATCATCATCTTCAGCCTACAGCAGTCCACTGCTGGACATAGGCCTCTCCAATTGCACGCCATTCAAATCGATTCTCGGCAACTCTCATCCAGCTGCTACCAGCCACCCTGCGTAGATCGTCGCTCCACCTAACCTGAGGGCGTCCTATCTTACGTTTGTCGATTCGTGGTCTCAACTCAACACGTCTATCCAAACGGTCATCCGTTCTACGGCTAATATGACCGGCCCATTGCCACTTAGCTTGCTTATTCTGTGTATATTTAATCCAGGAAAGCCGAAATCTCTATACACGAAACCACCCACAACGCATTTCCTAACTTGCTTGTATAAAGTATATAATTTTACCAATTAACTTCACCGAAAATAATAATGACAATTAATACATAAATACTCGTAACAGACGAAAAGCTCAGGATCAAAGGGACGGCGGCACAGCCTGAACCGGGTCGCCGCCCGCCCTCGGAAGGACGCGCCCGCCCAAGCCTTCCAGTTAGCCCTCTCCGTACAGTTGGGCTGTACTCGTATTATGTAGCTTTGGTTTGTGTCGCAATGTATGTAGAGTATTTTAATATGGGCGATGTTTTTTGTTAGGTGCAAAAACTATATTATCTTGAGTGTTAGAAGTAATAAAGTAACTTAATAATATTGTGACTCTTATAACAATATTTGTCACTTAATTTCAGACAGAAAAAAGGCTCTTAGCTTCCGTTTGATGGCAAAAGCACATACAAAATAAAGTCAGGAGTAATGTTCACCTACTGAAAAGTCTTACTAGAATAAATTACGATCAGCAATCTATTCAACAAGTGCAGTGATTATGGCATGGCAATAATGCCAAATTAAAATTGTAAAATTTCTCTGTGTCAGTAATTCATCATACGTTGTTAGAACACCTGGCAAAACCCAGTAATTAGTTCAAGTTTTTCTTTTTACATAAAAAAAACATTTCAGTAATATTACAAAACAATACATAAAAGTCTAGTAACACCAACTCCCACGTACAACCTACCTTAGACATGAACTCACCCTGAACCCGCGTTCACCCTGTCACCTTCCACCCGGCAAGCGTAGCGCGTAGCACCGTAGAGGACACCTCTACGGTGCTACGCGGTACGAGGGTCTACGGCCGGGCGACCGGACGGACGTCGTCGGCTATAAGAGAGTGGTTTTATATGTTTCTCTTATAAGTAAATGGAGTATTAATATTATGTATTTATAGAACATGTATTTTGTTTTTAAAGTAGTTTCCCATATTGGTATGTGGAATTATTGGCGACATATTTTCCGTGTTAACAACATAAATGCAGCCAAAAATTTCGAACGGAATTCAAAATAAGGTGGTTCTAGCTGTCTAGACAGTGTTTTTCATATAAGTTTACTACTTTTACGTACATACATTAAGTTACTTCGGTTCTTTTGACGGTTTCGTACCCAAGAGTCAAGCATTCAACCATAATGTTTATTAACTTTCTTTTTTATCCTCTCCACATTTGAAGCACAATTCTACCCATTCTCTTACCTGTTCAGCCACAGACACATCCGGCCATCAATCACGCGTCTTCTAAATGAGCACGAGGCATAACTTCTGCTTAACCCAGTTATACAACAGCCGGTAATTTTCCAGAGAAAAGTCCCCTATTATTAAAATCACGGGCGTAATGGGGACAATCAGCGTAACGACATCGGCGGCACAATTATCAAGTTGCCGCAGGAATGGGGTAGGCAGAAATCTGGCTAGACTTGTCATTATTTAAATTTGAATCTCGTGAAAAAACGAGAGACTAATTTGGCTTTGTTTGCTAATTTCGACATTTAGTCTGGAGTTACGGCTGTTAAGATATCTAGTTGTGTTCGGAATATTTTTGTCGTTTATTTTAAATAGTTGTTTCTGTCTAGTCGGATGGCAAAGAAATATTTCAATGCAAAGGAAAACATGTCTCATTTAACCGTTCCGTAACGTTTGTTGTTCCGTAGTGGTCGTTTACGGGCAGATAGTGTAATTATGATATCATGAAGATGGTACAGCATACATGTACTTAGCAGCTGAATGACAGTTGCCGAAAATCAAGTTGATTGGCGTGCAATAGGAGAGGCCGATGTCCAGCAGTGGACTGCTGTAGGCTGACGAAGATGATGGTGGAGATGGTACTTAGCAGTATTATTTAACTTGAGCCTTATCCCCATAACATTTTGCATACTTTTAACCTAATACATACAAATTCACAAAACTAACAAAATGGACGCCAGAAAAACTTCATCTATGCGCCACCCCCGTGATAAAATCTAAAACTTTTTCACCCAACTCAAAGCCTTGTATGCACGTATATACCTATAAAACGTCCCTAATTTCGGGCATCCTGGGCGTTGCAGCCCCCTCCCTCCCTCCTCCCCTCTGATTCACCTTCGCGAAGGTTGCGGACGTCCCGGACGAAGTTCATCGCACCACCTCCGCAAGGGCGAATTGCATAAACCATCCCCAAAAATGAGGGTGTTTGTGTGTGCAGTATAACGATGGGGGTGTATATGTGTGTATTACGTGGGAGTGTCTGTATTGATAAGGTTTTATGCTCTATGTGTGTTTGTTTTTAATGGTGTGTTGTCTTTATCTGTCATGGAGTGAACCATTCAGTCTGTTACTTGGCCCGCGCTTTGAATAAACAATATTATTTTTCGGATACATGATGTGTATTATAATGAGTTCAAAATAATTTGCTTTCATTGGAATGTAAAATCTTTTCTTTTGGATCAACAATATCTTTCGTTTACATGACTATTCATTAGAATGAATGATACTTAATTTACTCTAACCTGAAAAATTGACCATACATATATCCCTTGAAACTAATCTACCTCAATAAAGGTAATGTATTCATATCGCATGTGTTCTAATATACGTGTGAGCTGTGGGTTCTTGAGTAGGTAAATAAGGGCATAGGCTAGTATAGACTAGACTTCATAATAGATATTTCTGTACATATGTAACTTATGTAATCAAACTCTTCAAAGCCCGAAACTTTCCTGCTTTGTTTGCGGGTAGTTTTGAATTGTCTAGGGTCTTTGTGTAAAAGTCATAGAATAGAGCTGATTTGGAAATCGAACCTTAAATACGAGTCAAACGTCCCAAAAGCCCTTGGGTTTACAACATTTTCCTTATTTCTAATTTTTCCTTGTGTTACATTTTATGATAAAATATTAGTAGGTAGGTACTTTTGCCGTAACAAACCGTTTTTTTTTAATGTATTTAATTACTTACTAAGTAAGATATGCATTAGTCATACGAATGAAGTTTTCGTGTTCATCAATTGACATCTTTTCCTAAAAAAGAGCGAACCTTACTGTCAAATAAAGAAACAATATTTAATTTGGACCAATTACGAAACAACGCGTCCCACCAGGGATCTACTGCTCTTGAACAAGGTCTTGAGCTAGACGTATCTCTAGGCTCCAGACATTTATGACACTACAACTAGCAATTTCGCAAGCGATAATAGTCTTAGAAGACGGCAAATAAACATCCCTCTGCTAAAAACTTCAAGCGCCATCCGTAAGGAATCAGACATGTTTAACTTTACACACACAGACGCGCAAGCGCCCTGTACGAACAGCACAGCTATTGAAAGACACACATGCATAAATACATTCTCGTTATCTGACGGACACACACAGCCACAGCGGCGCGCACACAAGCACATCTGTCTAGACTACTTGTTAAAATGCGATGTTCCGGGGCTCGACATTCGTCAGTAGGATAGGTCACGGACCACCACGAACATCGCTATCCCTTTCTAACGTACACACCCGTCCCGTGCCTTGGAAACTGAGCGTTCAAACGTTTGAATTCAGACCTTATGCGGTGGAGTTAACCGTCGTTTTCCTTAAGGGTACTATCAGGTATAAATTTCGCTTTCAAAGCTAAGTCGTCCCAATATCAATAAGGCGATAACACATAACAATTTGCGTTTTAAATTGAATTCTAACTGTATAGCATGAAGGTTCATAGTCATGATGGATGCGGTTGGTCCTTCCAGGTCTCCCGGCGTTGCGTCCTTGGTCGGTCAGGACGAATTAGTCTTGGGAATAATAATTTATGTAAATGTTAGTACATATATGTACATAATGTTGTACATAACGGTGCCCGGTCTAGGCTTTGTAGCCTAGGTATTCTAGATAGGTTCCAAAATATTTTGTGAAAAACTTGCTCAGACATGTCATAGTAAGTAACATGTTTCTGGGTATTCGCGAGTGCGTGATTTCGTTCAGAAGTCGAAATCGCAGAACTGACTTTATTTTTATGTCTTAATCTTCACGACTGCAGTAAACTTAGACACCAGTGTTCCCTGTATTATTTGTCGCTAACCTGTCTAGCGCGTATGCTCTATATTAATCTAGGATACGTACGTATTCTACATCTATAAACATAATAAAGTAATGTTAGACATCATAACCACACCCTGCGGCCTATTCCGAGATCCTACAATGTAATATTCTCTAAAGGTATATACGAGTAGAGACTAGATTCGTCCCTAGTTTTGTTGTACTTAGTTTTTAAAGATGCTTTGAAAAGCTTGCATTACATATTAAGTTTGAGATCCCTTAACCGGTTGAATGCCGTAATTACAGAAACAATTAAAAAGCCATTTTGTCTTGCGTGGATCCACGTTCATACGGCATACGAAGGTTTAAGTCTTACACACTTGTACAAGTACTGTCCAACCTTTCTCTGCCAGTTTTTAGTTTTTCCTTATCAATCTAGTGACCTAAGTAAGTGCGAGC
Source organism: Apamea epomidion (assembly GCA_947507525.1). Taxonomy (NCBI): domain Eukaryota; kingdom Metazoa; phylum Arthropoda; class Insecta; order Lepidoptera; family Noctuidae; genus Apamea; species Apamea epomidion. Next base: position 21,840,710 of record OX382226.1, read on the forward strand.
TTACCTAAAACGTTCGACTATTTACCTTATTCGTGATACTATGACGTTAATTCTAAGCTATATCATGTCACAACCAAAAATAAACAAAATAGGTTTGATAGTATTGCCAAGATAACGCATTAAACAGGCCACCAAGGCCACACACTATTGTGTAGGCAATGCAAATACCCGAATTTAACACCAGGAAAACGAATTAAGTCTCATTCCGTAATATATTTGATATGACGAAATTGCGAATACAGTTATCCGTTTTTCGCACATTGTTGAAATCTAAAATTCTTTAACACTCACAAATAGGCCTGCACTCTACTGCCTAAAACACTGGGTCTTAAAGCATGTAAGAATAGAATACTCTTTAATATGTACACCATACAAATCCTACTAATATTATAAACGTGAAAGTTTGTATGGATGGATGGATGGATGGATGTTTGTTACTCTTTCACGGAAAAACTTGATTTGAATTGGATTAAATTTGGCACACAGATGGTTTATAAGCAGGATTAACATATAAGATACTTTTTATCCCGATATTCCCACAGGATCGAAACTTATACGGGTGAAACCGTGAGGCGCAGCTAGTTACAGACATAAAAGAGCTAAGGAAGGAATTTTTAAATTCGTCCTCTAACGGGGTTAAATAGGAGATAAAAGCTTGTACGGAAGCTCGTCATAATTGCCGAATGGGAAATTCCATAGAGTACACAACCAGTCTCTTAATAACAACAAACATGTACGAGTATTAATTATATCTTCCCATATTACAATACCTAGAACACAAGTCTGATCACAGTCAGTACATAAGCGATCGTTGCTACATGGAACAACTTCAAGTACTCGACGAAATATCTGTAAGTTAGGTGTTCCTGTAATAACAGGCATCTGTTATTATGTAGCAGAGTTCTTGTAAAAACATATTGCATTACTTTCTCACTTGCAGCCCTCCCTGTCACATTGTTATGTTCATAATCCAAGATGGCGATTCTTCTCCACAGAACATGACAATGGAATCTAAAACTTTCTGAAAAGCCGATTTATTAAACCATTGTGAATTACAATTATATTTTCCGAGCCTCTGAAAAGTCTAGAACGACTAATCCGATTTCAGATTATTATAAAAATGTCAGCACTCACTGTAAACAGTTAACCTTATCAATGGGCAAATAAGGGCGAATTTCACCAATAAAACTGAACACGATTTAGAAGGCCAAGTCCCGCAATTAAAAACATTCAAAATCTAGTCGCAATTATGAGATACATACATACATAGACAATCAATGTCAAAAACTTGTCAAAGATGTAGGGATTTTAGAGGTATTTTTGACAGATTGAGACTGAAATCAGACTGTGCACGTTCTTAAAATTACGATTACGAATTGACCCCCAGTTCATCTACACCGCGTTCAAGAGCTGTCAACGTCATCGTTGTTGAGGAATATTGACACTGACAGCGGTTGAACGAGGGCCGTTGATGAAATTCGCCCTTAATACTAATAGCACAATACCTACAACAAATCCCAAAACGCGATAGGTATTCATAGTACAGATTACGTAAAGCTCAGTGTATCTATTACATAACATGACGACTGCCACCGAAGCAGCACGCCAGAGTTAGTTGCTAAGGGGTAAAGGGTTCAACAACTAAGAACTCGGTAAATATTAGAGGAGAAATAAACTTCGTACATTGTTTGAGGCCGCGACGTAAATATTTAATGCTTTAGGAAATGAGAACAGGATATTAAAAGGTTTCAGGACGTGATTTCGTGTAGGTAGCTAGTGGGTGGGCAGAAGAATAAGTCGTTGATGAAGTGATGGATTTCATTATGGTTTTTGCTTATTCTGTGCACTCTTCTCATCTTTTTATACACTCGATATACAGGGTGGCAGGGACATCGACGCGCAAACTGTAACCATGGATTCAGCACATGAGTTTAGACCCCATAGCGTCGACCTTTTTCGTCGGTTATTAAAAAAAAATGCTGTTCCATTACGTTTTGACCGCGTAGGTTTTACACTTTTCCATGAAACAGAAGATTTTTTTTTTATAACCGTGGCGTATTTTATTTTCATAAAGATATACCATTGATTTGAACGCTTTGTGTGAAGGTTTTAATGCTTTGTGAAAACACCTCGCTTGGTCACCGGCGTGCATGTTTGATCAGATGTATGAACGTAAATGAAACAAAATGAGTACTTACTCATTTTGTTTCATTTTTTCAGTTAATTCTGCCTGCTCACTTACTTAAGTGAGCAGGCAGAATTAACTACACCACCTGCTAAGAAGACAGTGGTGTACTATCTGCCTACCCCCATGAGAGAGGGTCGTTATGTAGATGTGTGTATGTGAAGCTTCTTTGTTTAAAAATAAGTCATTGCCTGACACTAAACTTGTATCAATCAATACACTAAAATTGCACGACCTAGACAGTGGGGACTGTTAAAAATAAATCAAATCGATAAAGAAGATGAACTAGTTCAAACGGAAATAGTTCTAACATTTTTCTTCTAAAAACCTTAGTACCCCAGTTTCCCTTAAGTAAAAAGGAAAACACTAATAGGGCCATTAGCAACTGGTTCTGTTCTTAGCTTAGTATATCTTCGGATGAGTGTCTCAGAAACACCGAAAGTATACGAATGATTTCCGATCCCAACTTATGTACCTCCATTAAGTGAGTTTTAGTTGTATGAAATGAGGGTAGTTACTGTATGAGTAGAGTGGAAGTTTAGGTCGTTAGGTCTTTATAAGTTCCAAAAATGCTGACCCAGAGTTTTATAGATGATTCAAATAGAATTCATTTATACAAAATTATTATTAACATTTTTTTTGCTACTGTTGGTTACTACCCGAAAATCAATCTGACGCCTCATGGAAGCTTTGAAATCCTTCGTTATTAGTTAAGAGTTCCAATCTAGGACGAACTCACTACCGAATTTCGCTATACATCCAAATTGTTACACGTGTAACCTACCAAGCTTTAAACAAAGGATCCTTATCGTAACATTGACTAATAAAACCTATATTATTTGACCTGTTTTATTATCCAAGGAAAAAAAGCAAATGCTAACAAAACCAGAAGTTAAAAACTCCTAATAAACACAAAATTAATTGGAAGCATAGACAAAGCAAAAGTTGCCATCGACAATATTCTCGAAAAAGTGTAAAAGAAAATAGCTTTTTTAAAATATTCAATGAACAAACTTCGTTACTTCTAGATAAGAACTGTTTGTCTGCAAATATGTGAATAAGGCTAGTTTAATTAAAAATCGGCATCCTCGTTTAGGATAAGGTCTAGACCTTAATGTTGGCTGCGGTCGATTAACGAAATGACCTGAAAATGCTAACTGTACGGGATTTTCAGCCTTCCTTTTGCGTGGGAGAACAGCAGCTTAGTAAGGTGGAGCTTTTAATAGGGTATGTTATCATACTATCAGTATTGTCAGAGTCTAGTCTACTAGCGAAAATTGCGGGCTTTAAAATCTACAAGTTACACTTTTTTGCAGCTTTATAACAAAAGAACCAGGTTCGAACGTGCCACTTTAACAGCTTTTTTTTTATGTCACATCAACCTGCTTCCGTATTACTCATTTTTCTTTCTGTTTCTATCAACTTCGTTCCAAATCGTCATTATAAAATGAAAATATTAGTATTATCACAGAAGCTCCCCAATGGTCTTTAGTCAGCAAATCAAAGGCATACCAATTTCATTATAACGATCGTTAGTCCCCAAATCTCGAGCATAAACGGTACATTATGTATTAATTACAATGTTGGTCTATTGTGGGGAGCTTCCTAGACGGCAGCCCCCCGCCCCCTCCCAGAGCGTCTGAAGGTCGGCGGGAGGCCGTTCACCCCCAGACGACACCCACTTACACCCACAAAGGCGCACGGAGCTTGTACACACCCATGTCTTAGCCTCTGTAAGTGTGTGCGTGGGAGTGATTTTTCAGGTGTATTATTAGGCGATTTTGTAATGTTCACTGTTTTGTGAAATAAGGCTTTTTTGACACTGTTGATTGCTTACAGTTATTTGCTATTAATGTAGGTGTTCTGTAGGTAGGAAGTCTTTTTAACCGACGAAAAAAAACGGAGGAGGTTCTCAAGTCGACGCGTATATATATATATTTTTTTAATAATAATAATAATAATAATATATTTATTTGCTCCAAAACATGGTATACAGAGATCTTACAATTAAATATGGCACACATGTTTAGCTTAAAGTAAAGCATGCAAATGTTTAGACACAAATATAAATATAAAAATACAAATTAATTCCTATGATCCAGAAAATCCTGAATACTATAAAAATTACAATTGTTTAGCCATTCAAATAGTTTTATTTTAAGTTGAAATGTGTTTAGACAAAATGAAAAAAATGTAGTACCACGCATAACTTTTTACAGAGTAGTCCGATTTTGATAATTCCTTTTTTATTGGAAAGGGTATACCCCAAAGTTGTTCCCGTATAAATTTGGAAAAAAACTTCCAACCCTAAGGGTGGGAAAATAGGGGTGATTTATTGTTCACTCACAGATTTAAATGCTGAGTTGTGTACTATTACTCTACTCAGTCCCACATATGCCTGCCCTTTAGCAAACAATTAGTAGACTATAGCCACAGAAAGTTATAAAATTAAAACTTAAAAAAAAAAAATTAAACCGCCGAAAAAACTGAAAAGCCAAAAATAATAAACCTTTTTTATTTAACATTAATAACTAAGTTCTTAAACTAATGTAAGTATACCTAAGTAATTTTGAGTCGGCGCCGTTTAAATTTAAGGCATTTTAGTGATCTTTGTTTATTGATTGTTTGGCGTCGACTCAAAATTACTTAGGTATACTTACATTAGTTTAAGAACTTAGTTATTAATGTTAAATAAAAAAGGTTTATTATTTTTTGCTTTTCAGTTTTTTCGGCGGTTTATATTTTTTGTTAAGTTTTTTTTGAGCTCATCTTTGTACCTACTCTTAGGCCACAAAACAGTTAATTTAGTATAATAGGAAACTAGTATACTTTTACAACAGCAAGCCTAGACTTTTCCTCATACGATGTTCATCTCCTATCCTAACCAGACATGACTGAATCTGTACAAATAAATACAATAATTTCTACATAAAAGGAAAAACATACGAGATATTACCGACAAAAGCATGTCGATACAATAAATATGTCAATATCTGCCTGATATTAATATTTAGATACGTAACGTGTTTGAATTCACGAATATCGTGTCTCAAATAATATTTGTGTCTGACTGTGCGAATCCATATTCGCACAGTCAGACACAAATATTATTAGGCTTTTTGTTGGTACCTACAGAATACTATATAGGGACTATGTACATTCTTACAAAGACTACATATAATAATATTATGCAGGCAGGCTCCTCCCTCTGTGGTGGTAGAAAGTGAGCTAGGAACATTCTCGAAAACCTTCTTGTGGTTAGCTAATGAAAAGAAGCAAGGATTGTCAATCTGGTTATAAAACAAAAGAATTCGGCCAATTTTCCTATATTGGAAAGCTTTTTACAGTAGACATTACGAGCTTCGCCTTCCACTATTAGATAGCAAAGAGTTTCCAATAGTTCCTTCACCCTTAACGCAAACAACCAAAGAAGAGCTTATCTAACTACTACTGAACGCCCAATATATCTTGGTATACAGTGTAATAAAAAACATACCAAATTCAATTTAAAAAAAATGCACTTTGTAGTCACAAACAGCGCTACCATGTACTGCCAAGTTATACTGGTCGCTGAGCCATATACCGACATGATATCCCGCCCGTTTATACATATGTTTATGCAGACGTCAGAGCTCACGTACATACGTAGGTATATAGCAGCACCTAGCCACCTAGACGTAGGACACAAATCAATATAATACTGGCCTTATCTACGCTGAGAACATACGCTCATTAATTTTAATACAACTAATGTACATAGCGGTATATACTCTGATACATTATCTTTGAGAATGACTTTACTTAGGTACTAGCTTTTGATGAAGAGC